>CM075063.1:55764817-57224817 GCA_037428765.1 Rubia yunnanensis | reverse complement strand
ACTCTACTCTTGTAATTAGGAGAGCTACCTAGAGAGAGAAACATTCTCTATTCTTTGTTTCTTTCCTTTTTATTTTGTTTTCATCCTATGATGTAGAATTCAAATATTTATTTGAATTCCATGTCTAGGGAGTAGTTTCTATAGCTTAGGGATAATTGTATTCATGTATTAATTTATGCTTTTGTGAGATTCTTAGCTCATCCTAATTATTGTCCTTATGATATTATTGTGACTTGTTCTTTAATGTTAGAATTGCATGAATAGTAAACTTCATTAAGCACACACTCTACTATATATTCATGTTGGTGCAAATATAGATGCCCACCGGAGAAGAGAAACCTCAGATGTGTAATGGGTAACAAGGTACGGGTCCGCGTGAGTGTGTGCACGAAGGAGAGTGTGTGCACGGTGGATGTCGAGTATTGCATCTGTTATGTTTCCAATGCACCAGTCTTAGCTGATTACATAAAGTGGTATGGTGGGTTGCGGGTAGAGATAGTGAAAGTAGCAAGCAAGGGTTGTAAGGGGACCTAGTGTCAAAGATAAGGTGCCTACTTCCCTTTGCCTTGTTTATAGGTATAGGGAATTGAGCATTTGTGGTGGAAGCTCGGGACGTAATCGCACGGGGGAGAAACAAATCTACAACAATGGTCGGACCTTGTTGTATTCCCCTAATTACAAAGGCAGTGTTGATGAAGGATTGCGAGCGCACCCAACGTGACAGGTACAGGAAAGTGTATGACATCGACCACACCACATGTTATGAGCACTATATTAGGTTTGTCTAAATCTCACATGTGAATGAATCGATGATCGAAGCATTAAATCAACCATGTTAACAATCATTCCCCAAGTGTTAAGCTATATAGATTACTTGCTTTTTAGTTTCATGTTTTGTAGCTGTGAAACGAAACACCCCCCCCCGTTTTACCATACCAGCTATTCCTAGCAACTCGTACGGATTGAAAACCCGGATGAGGTTGTGTTTAATCAATTTTTAGGCCCTAACATCCTTGTAGACATACTGAGGGCTTATCACTAACTACCATATCGGTTGTATAAGAGTGAGTCGGGTGCAGAATATAAGTTTTATCTTTTACCATTGAGATCCCTTTAGCCAAGAGACAGCCTTCACTCGGGTTAATTAGCTACAATTAACGACCCCGAGTGGGGGCAGGTCAAAATAATGTAGTTAAAAATATCAACTTAAAATACTAAAACGTAAACATCAAATGAAAATGGTTAAACATCGAATAAAATTATTTTAAAATTTTAAAAATACATTAATTTTAATGATATCATATGGAAATGGTTAAACATCGAATAAACATTATATCACAATAAAGTAGTAAAACATCGAATTAAAATATTAAAAGCACGTGTGGAACATTAGAAAACAAATTTAAGATTTTTTTTCAATAACATGAAATAAAAATAGTTAAACATCAAATCAATATTATATCAAATTAAAAGAGTAAAATATTAAAAAAATCATTAAAAAAACATCAAAATTCTATAAAGCTGTAAAACGTGAATGGAAAAAATTAAATTGTCATCATAATTCTATAAAACTCAAAATTGTAAAATATAATAAAATAAAAATACAACATCATTCTGAACCTTAAAATCATCACAAGTTTAAATTTTAAAAATACTTAAATTTATAATCATGTAAAAACATAAAACATTAAAGCAATTTATTGAAAAATCATCATAAATAATTAAAAAGTCAATTAATTAAAACGATTTAAACATCAAATAAATATAAATTGATTTAAAATAGAAAAACTTCAAACTAAAACACTAAAACATACATATTAAGTGAAAATGATCAAATATAGAATAATTTATATCAAATTAAAATAACACACTAAAATTGTAAAACTTGAGATAAAACAACTGAATTGTAACCATAATTTTATAAAAATCAAAATTATAATACATCAAATTACAATAATAAAGAAACATTGCAAAATCTAAAATCATCGCAAGTTTACATGGTAAAAATGTTAAAAATTAAAATCATGTAAAAAACATAAAACATGAAAGTAATATAGAGAAATATCGTCATAAATAACAAAAAAAGTTAAATAGTTAAAAATGAGTTAAAATCATACCCAAAAAACAAGGCCCAAAATAAACATTAGGCCCATAAACTAACTAAACCCTAACCCTTCCCGATTGACCCACCGAACCCTAATCGTCTAACGTTGGCCCATTGCCCCACCTGCTGTCGTCGTTCTCTTTGTTGCCGGAAACAACGTCATCAAAGTCTAATTCGCAGCTCGTTGTCAATTCTCACTTCGTTTCCGACGTCATCAATCTCTAACAGCCATATCACAATCGTAATAACTTGTTCGAGTTTGTCATCTCTATCTCTGCAAAACTAGGTTTCCCGATGACCACAAGATTCGACAAAATCCTTCAATTCAAACCGGAAAAACTAACGGCGGAAGGATGTGGGTATCATTGGTAAAGAAAGGAGGTTGAAAGAGACAAGAATTGAGGCAAAATGAAGTTGGAATATTGCCAAAAATGTCACTGGAAAATTGCAAAACTGGTAGGTTCGCACGGAGAAGATGGAACTTCTAATTTATTGCAGTTTAACCCCCAAACTTCTATTAAGTTTTTAAAAGTTACCCCAAAATAATATTAATTTGACCCCAGATCCAACAAAAACTCCTATAAATTACAATTTAAACACGGCCTCACCATGAGACGGTCTCGCACTAGACTTTGTCTTGGGGAAAAGTATGAGTGTGTAAGACAATCTTATATTCTTACTAAATAATTATTTTTCTCACAACTCAATCAATATGAGTACAATTGAAATTCATGAAGAGTTATATATTTATGTATTGACCATTTGTCATTTCTTTAAACTCGATCTCTCCCTCGAATAAATCATATAACCAAGAGATATCATGAACCAAAATATATAGAAGACATTGCTCCACCCTACGTAAATATTTCATAGTAGCCTCATTAGGGCATGAGTAGTGGAGAACTGAACGGGATCTCAATCTATACATTGGGACTCAAATTATGCAATAATTGGGGGGGGGGGTTATTTTGAACCTTAATAATGGGGATCTATACACTGGTGTAAGAAGAGGGAATAAAGACAGTTTTATTGGACCAGAGAAGCCCTCCTTTGATCCTCTTCGATCAAATGCAGTTTTGTGAACTGCCTTTAAAATGAGCTATAAGGCGGTTATATTCCACCTTTAAATAGGTTGGATGAACTGGCTTCTATAAGTTTCAAGTTCGGAGCTTGAAAGGCTCCCACGGATGGTGTAATTAGTTCCAGTGTGGAACTAGGTACAAGTTGTGGTGCCAAAACCAGTATCAGATATGGATATTTGGTTACGACCTCGTTCTTAAAATCCGGGCCTTCTCTGGTTTTGACTTATTACATCATTTTTAAAAAAAAATTGTTCCAATCTCGGAAGGTGTATAAGATCCCGTCTTACGATATCGTGACTATTGGTCAGGCCTTTAAAAATATATGGTACATTGTGGAGCCTAGTTCCAAGTTCGGAAGTTGTAGTATGATGATTTGGTAAAAATTGGCTATTTCATTAGAACCGCCCTATAAAAACCCTCGAACAACAGCTTCAGTTTGGGCGAAATACATGACCAGATTGAACTATCTAATAAAAATCTACAGGCTACGCTAACAAAGCAACAATATATAGATATGAATAGAAATCACACAAATTCTATTGCACACAATTCATGTCATCATAATATACTAGTTTGATATACTACCACGTTAGGATATCCAATAGATGTGGAACAGGCGTGCACTAGATACCTAGTCAAGCAATTTCTAGCGATTTTGATAACATCTTGCGAATACAGCTTGGGACCTTGGGAAAATTATATGAATTGGAAAATATTAATATCATGAGTAATAGGATGACAAATTATGTTACAACAATGGACACAAGAAACCACTCAATACTTACTTCATCGATTTCTACATAATCTAGTCGAACGCGCTCTGCCGCCTATAACATTATGTAATAGTCCAACTCCCATGTTTTTTATTGTTTCTTGTACTGATTAATAACAATGGAAATTTTCAAAATTCTAATAATTGATGATTAAATTGAATATGCCAACATGGAAAGAAAATCACACCTTTCGACACTGCTACAAATTAGAGATATCGTAACATTTTCTTCGCACCACTTATTAAAAATGTTACAATATTACTTAAACCTTTGAAACGTATCACATAAATATTGAAAAGTGTTACCATAAATTTAAAAAGTGTTACGTTAGATCTAATGCTACATTGCCTAAGGTAATACTTGTAAAAGTGCTACTTTAGGGGCCAATAATACTAAGTTGAACCTATTGCAACACGTTTACAAGTAGGTGATGCTGCATTAGATCTAATGTAACACTTTTTAAAAATTAGGTAACACTTTTCAAATGTTCAAGTAACATTTTATAAGCTATTGTAACATTTTAAAATAAGTTTTACAATGAAAGTGTTACATTAACCTTAATTAGTAGTAGTGCAAATAAGTCCAAAGAGGTAGTACTAGTATTGATCAGATCATATATCGAAGCACCCAATTTGTTTTTAAAAAGACTCGAATGGTTGGATGTGCAGATCAAGAATCCATCCAGTAAATGTGCTTCTTTTCGGGGACAATAAAAATTAATCTCCAATAGTCCCTGAAACATTTATATACATTAATAAAAAGAATAAAAATGATTCCTGTAAATGAAATGAGTATCTAACCATCACCCCACCTCTCAATATATGGCGCAACGAATGACTTTTTTTTATCTATCTGTCCTAGAATTTTGCAGATGTAAGCGATCCTCCCTTGGACAGTACAACTAATTTCTTGGCACAAATACATATCCAACCTTTCTCATTTTGGTTACCAAATTAATACACGTCCCTTCCAAAAAGAATGGGGGACCATTAATCGTAAACATGTTAAGAATAATATTGTAGATTTGAATGTATAAAGCTATAGTACTCACCATAGGTAGAGGGACATTAGCATTTGGTTAACTTGCTTACTCCTTCATAGGTCTTCAAAGTCAATCCATGACGTGATGATTTCTTGCTTTTGACCGATGGTGTATTCATTTCCCGAGAATAAATACGTTGAGCTATGGCGGTGACTGATGAGACGTCAAATGCATGTATTTCTTGAGGCATTTAACATCTCTTTTGTTATTCTTTTGTGGGTAGATTGCTAGATTTAGAAATAGTTTCATCATAGAGGGTTTAGATGACAGTTTTTGGTTTTCCTATCTAAGTCCTTCATTTTGTAGCCTATTTTGAGTCCAATGAATCTTTGTCCACATGAGTAGGGATGTTCATGCTGACCCACGGGTCAGCACGGGTCAGCTGTACTGGCCCAAATGGACCAAAATTTTGGGTCAAATGGATCGGGTCAGGTCGAGTCAGACTAGGTCACAAATCGACCCATATCGACCCAAATCATATAAAAATAATATTTTTTTTATAATTTATTCAAATAAAATAAATAAAATTTAAATTTATTAACATTTAAATAATAAATAAAACAACAATTTAACATCATCTACCATCTCATCAAATACAATATCATACTCTAAATCACCAGCTTCCTTTCTTTTAACCACTTCAAAGGTCCTAACCTCTTCATGTGACTTCTTTCTCCCCAAAAATACATCATTGTTACAAACCCTACATGGGCATCGTGCACGTACCATGCCATTCTGGATGCATGTTTGAAGGTCAATATAATAAATGATTCAACCAAGGGAATGTAATCGGGCAAATTCCTAACATTGTTACCAATGAGTTCAATACGATCTATTACCACCCACCTACATTCATATGTCATAAATGAGTACAATTCAACAAATTTTGCCTAAAAACAACCTAAACCCTACATGCACCATAAATTCAATACCATTCAACTATAACTAATACATCCAATCAAGTAACAAATGAGTAGACAAATCTTCCCCTTTCATACAACACATTCCCCTAAATACAACTTAAACTCTCACTCATAAATTCATCCCAAATCACTTATATATATTTGTAATACATCTAATCAAGTAATGAATGTGACACATACCTTCCTCAATTAGTTCCTCATGTAGCCCTAAATTGTGGGTTCTTTACAATTGTTTGGTTTATCAAAGTGAAAACCCATTTAAAACCAACTGAAAATTGTCCATTTGATCGAGTTCCGAGTTTGGAACTTGATAGTTTTGGGTAACCACATCCTTGGAGGCACTTTCAAATCTAGAACTAAGAACAGACTACTTCAGATACCATAACCAGAATCGTGCCTTCAATGGTGGTCCAACCAAGCTTTTCCAAACTCAGAATCAGGGTCGGATCTCCAGCTCCAAGTTCGTAACCATGGGTGATCAAAGAAACCCAGGCATAACAACCTTTAGAACCAGCAAATCAAAGGTGGTTCTTATGTGAACCACCTTTAATTGAGATCTATTAAAGGTGGTTTAAAAAAATGACCTTTCGAATTGGTTGAACTGTCTTTGAAAATAGGGGGAGTACGTTTCATTCAAGTTTCGAATTTGGAACTGTTTGGCAAAGGCGGTTGTACAAAATGGATGGAAATGCCTTTAAATAGGTGCCTCTAATAGGCCTTTCAACACTAGTCATTATTTAGTTATGGTAGATCCCAAACCTTACCTAGGTTGAACCTTGTTTGTGAACCCTTGAACATTCTTACATATTCATGCTTGATATACATATGTTTTCCAACTGCTATCACTTATGCGTATGTGTATGTATGTACATACACATACACTTGGTCATTAATATTCCAATTCCTGATGCAGTCAGAATAATCAAAGAGATCCACAAACATGAATCTTAAAGAACAGTCAAGGGCTGCACACACAAACCCTAGGTTTTGGTTCTGGAATCCACCAGAGAGAGAATAATTCTCAAAAATATTATTATGAAAGATCAAATATCCAAAAAAAATGCAAGAAGTCCTTTAATACTATAATGAAACCCTAGAGTGATAAAAAAGGAAATTTGGAATTAAGTACGAAATAAAACAAAAACTGGAAAACATAGAAAATAGTAAATTGCCGTTTTGAGCCCTTAAACGACCTCAAATGGCCAAAAAAACCCGACTTATGGAATAACTATAATTGTAGTAGTGCTCATCAAGGAGGTTCTAATGCCACCAGAATTTCCTTATTCCGAGTCCGGACACAAAAGTTATGCTCAAAATTGTACCGGACCTTTGCGGCGATCTATCTCTTCTTCAATCTTTGTTGCCATTCGCCCTGCATCAGTCTCCTCCACATTCGAAGAACTTGACCCCACATTTTCTTCACGATAATGAACCCCATCTTCATGGTGATCATAAATATCAGCCACATTAAAAGTGTTGGAAATGATCATAATATCAGGAAGAGCCACAACATAAGCATTATCATTAATCTTTCACAACACTTTAAATAGGCCTTACTTACGTAGTTTGAGCTTAATGAACATACCAAATATGAACCACTCCTTGCATAAGAAGACCTTCATATCATCTCCTTCCTTGAAAACCTTGAGCTTCTAGCACTTATCAGCAGCCTCCTTATTCTTCTTCCCAGTAGCCTCCAAACGAGTCTTGACAGATTCCTTGGTCTCCACAATCTCCTTAGCCATATTTTTCTGCCGACTTTGCTCACTTCGAAAGCCTCTGGCAACTCGACCAAATCCACCACATGCTTCAGAATAGTACTATAAATAAGATAAAATGGAGATTTTCCCGTAGCTGAATGCACTACACTATTATAAGAAAATTCGACTTGAGGCAAAGCTAAATTCCACTGCTTCGGCTTCTCACCACAAACACTATGAATCATATTTCCTAATGTTCTGTTCGTCACCTTAGTCTGCACATCAGTTTGTGGATGGGCTAGAGAACTCTTATTCAAAGCACTCCCAAACATTCTCCATAAAGTAATTCAAAAATGACTGAGGAATTTTGTATCCATATTCAACGAAGAGTTAGGGATGCAAAACTGATCTTCTTTGAACAAATAGCCATCACGAACATGAAAATATGCTCCATTAATATTACCCTCATTGCACTTCACCCAAATCTCCTTAAATTTAGCATCTTCTTCGTACAACTCCTTCAGACATTCAAACCCAACTATCTCCTGTGCCGAAGTAATCAACAAAGAAGCCATCATTTTCAAAGCATCTGTCACCTTATTCGAGTTTCCTGGCTTATGCTAAATAACGAAAGGAAACTTTTGTAGAAAACTAACCCATTGAGCATGCATCTTATTTAATCATCTTCTGGCTATGGAGAAACTTCAAAGCATGATGATCAGTGAACAGAATGAACTTCCTCTGAATTAGGTAATGCTTCCATTGTCTTAGAGCTCTAAAAATGACATAAAACTCCTGATCATAAGTACTCCACTTCTGTCAAGCCTCCGTAAGTTTCTCACTTAATAATGCCACTGGTCTCTTCACCTGGGATAGCATAGCTCCAATCCTTATGCCACTAGCATCACAATCCACTTCAAAAACCTTATCAAAATCAGGTAAAGCTAGCACGTCCCAATACACAACTTTTCCTTGATCAAGGCAAAACTTTGTTCCTGCTCAGGACCCCAATGGAATTTTCCTTTCTTCAAGAACTCAGTTATGGGAGCAGTCACATCACTGAAATTCTGGACTAAAGGTCTATAAAACCTAGCCAGACCATGGAAACTACGTACCTCCGTTACAGACATAGGTACTGGCAACTCGCAGATAGCATGCACTTTCTCCTCGTTAACCTGAATCCCATCTTCACCAACAAAAAAACCCAGAAAAAGAAACTTGTTGGTGCCGAACATACACTTTTTCAAATTAATGTACAATTGATTTTCGAGCAAAACCTGCAACACCTGCCCCAACTGCTTTGAATGCTTCTCTTCGGTCTTACTTTAAATCAGGATGTCATCAAAGTAAACCACCACAAAATAACCAATGAAAGGGCGTAAAACCTGATTTACCATCCTCATAAAGGTACAAGGGGAATTGGACAATCCGAAATGCATCACTAGCCACTCGTACAGTCCGTCCTTGCTCTTGAAAGCCGTCTTCCCTTCATCTATAGGCCTGATATGAATCTGATGGTATCCACTCCGAAGATCATTCTTCAAAAACACCTTCAAACCCGCCAACTCATCAAGCATGTCTTCCAATCAAGGATTCGAAAATCAATACTTGATAGTGATCTAGTTAATCGCCCAACTATCAACACGTATCTGCCACTGATTTCCCTTCTTAGGAACAAGAAGAACAGGAACCGCGCAAAGACTCATACTCTCACGAATGAACCTCTTCTTCAGCAAGTCTTCAATCTGCTCCTTCAAAATCTCATTCTCTTTCGGGCTTATACAATAGTGTGGGAGGTTTGGCAAACTAGAACCGGGAACCAAATCAATCTGATGCTGAATATCCCGCATATGAGGTAACTCACTTGGAAGCTCGTCACCAGTTAACTGCTCAAAATCTTCCAAATTGGTCTGCACTTCCATTGGTTGCCGCCTCAACAACCCCTTCATCACCACAAGATAAAAACAAATGGCTTCAGTAATAGCCTCATCAAGTTCCTCTTCACCTTGTGTCATAACTAGAAAATTCGACTGCTTACTTCCTGTGACACTGTCAAAATGCTAAACAGGAGCCATAGAAATCCTATTCCCTCCCCATGCGAACGACATGACGTTGTCACACCCCTTGTATGTAACGTCAATATCAAACTGCCAAGGCCACCCCCAACAACACATGACACACATCCTTATCCACTACATCACATATCACATTCTCCCTGTAATGCTTCCCAATTGAAATAGGAACACTACAAGTTAACGTCACCCTAATCTAATTACCCTTACTAACCCGACCTAAGGTATACGATTTTTCATGAGGCTCAGTGGGTAAGTTCAGACATTCAACTAACTTTACAGAAACAAAATTTTTAGAACTACCATCATCCGCGATTAAATTGCATAACTTCTTATTAATTGCAAGTAGGGTTTTGCAAAGATTCTTACGATGTCCCTCGTTGTTGGATGACAACAAAATTTGCTGCAACACAATGCTAACCTTCTCAGTTGCCTCCTCTTCAGTGAACTCAGCTTCTTCATACTCATCCACTGCATCGTCCTCGCCATCCTCTTCCAGAAGAGCCATGGTCCTCGATGGGCAAACATTAAACATGTGCCCCATACCACCAAAACAAAAACACTTGTCACCATGTGGCTTAGTACACGGGTTAGGCTGTTTTTGCATTGGTGCCCTAGCTGGGAACGCCCTTTTATCTTGCGCACCACCTGAACCACCAGCACCAGCATCAAGGTTGGAGTACTTGGTTACCATGATCTTATTCTTGCTTCCAGACAACTCAAAACTGCTTTGGGGATGAATTTTCCAAAAGCCAGAAAAACCACCACCTCCGCCACGAGAGGAGTTCACCATCATCTCTGCTTTCATGTTCATGGCCAAAGTTTGAGCCTCAGTCAGAGTCCACATGGTTTTTAACCCCATCTTCTCCTGAATTGAAGGTTGCATACCACTAATATACCTAGCCACCCTTTGATTCCCAGACTCGCCATGTTCACTGCGTTCACAAAAACACATGAATTCAGCTGTGTATGCCTGAACTGACCTCCTTCCTTGGGAGCACTCAATGTGCTGTTTGTACAAAACTTGCTTGCAATCAGCAGGTAGAAATTGATCTAGCATCATCTACTTCATCCTTCCCCATGATCTAATTTGATTTTTGTTCTGCCTACGCCTTGAGTCAGCCAGCCTATCCCACCACACAGCGGTCGTACTCTTCAACATCACTGCGACCATCTTCGCTTGCTTGTCCTTCGAAATTTCCATGACATCAAAAAATTGATCCACTTCGATCTTCTAATCCAGAAATTCCTCTACGCACATGTATCCATAAAACAAAGGGATATCAGCCTTAACTCGGTAATCAGGATTATTCTGTTCATTACCCAGATTCGTCCAAATCTCCATGCCGATTTCTTCCTCATCCAAACTTAATGAATCAGCGACGATATTCTTCCCCTTCGGATTCCTCCTGGCTGATTGCTCACCAATACACAAAGTCTCTACCCGCGTTGTCAATGCCCCAATTTGCTTACTCAAAGCAGTAAGTGGTGCGGTAATCGTTGCTCTTTCCGCCTAGGTTAATGGTTGATCACTCATCATGAATCAGTGAAAAAGTTCAGGGAAAAACTTGCATTGATACCAATTGATGCAGTTGGAATAATCAAAGAGATCCGCAAACACGAATCTTAAAGAACAGTCAAGGGCTGCAAGCACAAACCTTAGGTTTTGGTTTCGAAATCCACTAGAGAGACAATAATTCTCAAAATATTATTATGAAAGATAAAATTTCTGAAAAATACAAGAAGTTCTTAAATACTGTAATGAAACCCTAAAATGATAAAAAAAAGAAAATTAAAATTAAATCCAAAATAAAACAAAAATTGGAAAGCATAGAAAAATAATAAATTTCCATTTTGAGGCCTTAAACGACCTCAAATGGCCAAAAAAACCCTGGCGGTTCCAACGCCACTAAAATTGTCTGATTCTAAGTCTGAACGCAAAAGTTATGCACAAAATCATACCGGACCTTTACGGCGATCGATCTCTTCTTCAATTTTCGCAGTCATTAGCTCTGCATCAATTCCTCATATTACTCTAATCTTCATCTTTATTACTTTGACCTTGGTATTTTTCATAGGTTTGAATCTTGAAAAGTCCATTGCAAGGAAAACACTTATCATTCCTATCCACCCAAGATATTGTTTTATGATTGTCTTCATAGTGAAACCCCATTTCGAATCCCGAAGAATAAGACACGGAATAACACCTTTGGATGATATTTGATTATTTGTAGCCATATTTCTAGCCTAGGGAGATAAGTCGTGGTCGGTTAAAGGATTAAGTTACACTTAAAGAAATGGTAAAATATAAAACTAACCCTATTATTTTTTGATTGTGCTAATCTAATTCTTTAAAATATGAAAGTGTCATTTTAAACCTAAGTTTGTCAGTAAATGTGCCGATATAATCTTTTCGCACTATTCTGACAACTTACAATTTCCACCATTGACCAAACCTAAAAGGACTAAATTACCCCAAGTCTTCAAACTAAATTTAGTGAAAAAAATTTCGATATGGCACTTCTTCTTCTTCATCTCCAAAACCACCGCTTTTCTACAGCCACCACCTACCCGGCGGCATCGGTCGGAATCTCAATTTTTGCTGGCATCTGGAGTTCCGCCACCTTTGCCCAAATCTTGAATTCCCAATTCCCAGCGCCACCTCTGCCCCTCCTGAATCGGCAGTGCCACCCTTGCCAGAAAACACCCCTGCCCCTCCCGTACCTCACCACCTCCCGTATCACCACCATGCCTCACGATGAGCTCCATTTTATGTGCGTTAACCGTTACATTTGGAATAGTTGTTAGTTTGTTTTAGTTGGTGGATTTATAGTATTAGTTGAGTTTACGTAGCAAGGGGTTTAGACGGCCATGTTTGATTTTCCTGTATAAATCCCGCATTTTGTAGACTTAATTAGTATTAATGGACATCTTGTATCCACGTGCTCCTTGATCTTCCATGTGATCATCTTTAGTAGGTCGCCCGTGGGTACTTTTTGGTTACATTCTATGTGAAGGTTGTTCGTAAGGGCGGTAGAAGATATTGAAGGTCGTCGTAAGAACAATTGAAGAGATCCAAGACCATTCGCCTCTAGATTTTTAGTAAACGAAGGCCACGACATCAATGCGTGGTAGAAGAAGATTGTAGCCAAAGATATGCGGCATTGAAGTTGAAAGCGGCCAAGGGAGAAACTGTGATTCGTGGTCCGATGAGCTGTGCCAAAGTCTGAGAAAGATCCGAGAATAATTAGCTTCAAGGTTTATTCCATTGGATTCACCTTCTCGAGCACTATAAAATCGAATACTAGAACTCTCAAGGTGGACCAACGGTTCATCCGTAGCGAAGGAAAGAAGTTCAGCTGGTGATGCACAAGCGGGCCAGCGCGGACCGCTCATGCATGGCACCAACGGCCAGCGCCAAAGGAGACGACCTGCACAAAAAAGAATCAGTGCGAAGCTATGGTTTGTGTTAACAATGTCCGTTGCTAGGCTATGGCACAGACTTTGCCAAATCCTATGACCTGCGCAGAACGAGTTCCAGAATTTGCTAAAAAATGGCTAAGTATGGTAGCATACCGGTCATTTACGATGACCCACGCCATTCCACGTTCAAGATGTCAAGACCAGCCTATGGCCCACACTAAAGTCTATGCCCCGTGCCAAACTTCTGAGTGGAGCGAGCCTCTAGGCCACGGCCAGCGCCCTGCACCAAACTTCTGAGCAGATCGTGCTTCTAGACCACGCCCCGCGCCATATCCCACGGTTCGCGCCAAGGCCTCATGCCACGGCCAGTGCTAGATCCAGTGCCCCATGCAAGATGAAGAACCACAACTCACACACGATCGTACGTCCCGCGACATGTACTTGGCGCGGACCACCCTATCCGCGACGGCCCGCAGCAGACGGCGACTTCTCACTATTTTAGTCATAACTCTCTCAATTTTCATCTGTTTTCCCTCTACCACTATTAAAATCTTAGTCTATCCGAGATCTATCCATCTCACTAAATTTAGCTCCATAAGGTTCACAAATTTGAGCAGTTTATTCGAGAAAGATTCTGCCACAAGAGGAAAAGGGTGACTTGGGTTTTGACCTAATTTTGGCCTATTTTTGGACCTAATCTCCTACTACTATATATAGAAGCCTTGGTCTTCTAGTAAACCCTAAGTAGGCGTAATGTAGATTTTTTTTATTAGTTAGATAGATGGAATAGTATAATATTCTCTCTAGAGTTCTTCTCATCTTTTCCTTCTCTTTTCTTTTCTTTTCTTCTATATGTACAAAGTAGATTAGCTCATTAGGAGAACACTTTTAGAGAGATACACTCTCTCCTTTTTCTTTCTTTTCTTTTGTGTTCATCCTAGATGTGGAATTAAAATTAATATTTGAATTCCATATCTATGGAGTAGTTTCTAGAACTTGGGGATAATTGTAGCGCATGTTTAACTTTATATTTTGTGAGATTCATTAGATTCATGTTATTATTTGTGTTCATAATATTATTATGATTGTTCGTGAATGTTCTAAATGCTTGAATATTACACCTCATCAGCACACACTTTGGGCTATATTCATGTATGATGCACTTATTAATGCCTCTTTGGGAAGAGAAACTTGGATGTTAGAATGGGTAAGGGAGTACGTTACGTCTGCGTGAGTATGTGCACGGGAGACCCGAGTATTACTCTGACTTATTTGCCATCGCACCAGTCTTAGGTGATTACGTAAAATTTTCCAATAGGTTGCGGGTAGAGATAGTGAACAAGTAGAAAGCTAGGGTTGTAAGAGGCCTTAGTATCATAGATAAGGTGCCAACAACCCTTGGGCCTAGTTGATAGGACCCAAGGAAAGTTGTGCATTCGTGGTGGAAGCCTAGGATGTAATCGCACGAGGGAGAAACATACCTACAACAATGGTAGGACCTTTTTGTACTCCTCTAATTACAATGGTGGCGTCGATGGAGGGTTGCGGGTGCACTCGGCATGACAGGTATGGGGAAATGTATGTCATCGGCCACACCATGTGTTGTGAACACTCTAATAGGTTGTTTAGTAAATCTTACATGTGAATGAATCGAGGATCAAAACATTAGGTTAATCATGTTGCGCAATGACTCCCTAAGTGCTTAGTTTAATTAGATTACTTGTTTTACATTATGTTTTTTTAGTTAATATGAAAATCCAATCCCCCCTTTTGTGTTTGCATTTACTAGTTATTCATTTCACTTGTACGGATTGACGATCCGTACGAGATTGTGTTTTTAGTTACTACTGAGCCCTAGCATCTATGTGGAAAAACCCAGGGCTTACCGCTAACTACCCTCTAGGTAGTGTAACAGTGAGAACTAGTGCAGAATATAAATTTTATCTTTGACCTTCCCACGGTACAAGCCTCTGCTTGGTTTAATTAGCTACAATTAACAACCCTAGGTGGAGGTGGGTAACCTCACCATCTGCCACCTCACCACCGTGCCTCACTATTCATCACCTCAATACCGTTCCTCACCATCCGCTACCTTACACAACCTGCACCTGACCATCAATCGCCTCACCACCGTGCCTCACCACCCCCACCCCTTCAGCCAGCCCCAGACCACTACCCCGCTCATCCCACCGACCACCACTACCACCATGCCCAGTGAATCCAAGCATCGACACTCAATGCCATCGCAAAAACCCTAGCCCATCGACTCCACCCCATGCGACACCACCCAGCCCCGACACCATTGCGATGCCACCCTAACCAATCCCATCCCGGCACCACCGTAAAACCCTAGCCCACTGACTCTACCTCGCCCGCCACCCAGCCTCAACCCCACTACGATGCCACACTAGCCAATCCTACCCCATCCTAGTGCCACCATAAAACCTAGCACGTATACTACACCCCACCCGATGCAACCCATCCCCGCTGCCACTTGCCCCAATCCGGTTATGGTTAACGAGCCAAGGGTCTTATGGATAAAAAATAAGGACTTATATTCTGCACTCGTTCATACTGCTAAGTTACCAAGGGGTAGTAAGCGGCAAGCCCTGGATTTTTCCAAAAGGGTGCTAGGGTTCAAGTACTAATTAAAACATAAACTAGTGTAGGTTGTCAATCCACACGAGTGAAAGGAACAACTAGTAGTGTAGACATGCAACTTGGGGGGTGGGTGGGTTGTTGTTTTCAACTAATGACTACAAGCATAAAATTGACAAATAAGCAAACTATTTATACTAGGCACTTGAGAATCATTTAGCAACATGGTAGTTCTAATGCTTCAATCCTCGATTCATTCACATATAGACATACAAATAACCTACCATTGTGTTCACAACACGTGGTGTGGCCAATGTCATACACTTACCCAACCCTGTCACAGTGGGTGCGCTCGCAACCCTTCATCAGCACTGCCATCGTAATTAGTGAAGTACAACGAGGTCCAACCATCATTGCAGGTCTGTTTATCCCCCGTGCTATTGCATTCTGGGCTTCCACCATGAATGCAACTACTCCCACTGGGACCTATATATGCTAGGCCCAAGGTTCGTAGGCACCTTATCTGTGATACTGGGGTTTCAACACAACACCTAGCTTGCTACTATTCACTATCTGTACCCGCGACCTCTCAGACAACAATTATGAAGTCAACTAAAACTGGTGCGATGGAAAAATAGGTCAGAGCATTCTTGAATCCCCCTTGCACACATCCACGCGGACGCATTCTCCCCTACCTATTCTAACATCCAGGTTTCTCTTCCCAAGGGGGCATCAATAATTGCACCCAAAGTGAGTGCTTATATGTGGTGTACTACTCATGCATTTATAACTCAAGAACATTCACAATAATATCATAAACACAAAGATCTGATGAATCCAATGAATCTCATAAAGCATTTAGAACATACCAAGTGCCAAAATGAATCCCAAACTAAAAAAGTATTCTACAAAGGTTAGATCCCTGGCAAATATTAGGTTAGATGCCATGGATCTAGAAAATAAGATGACATGAAAAAAGAAAGGAAAAGAAGAAGGAAAGATAAGAAGAACTCTCCTCTTCCTTCTCTCTAAACTAGAGAGAGAATCCACTCTACATTATGCCTAGGTTAGGATTTAGTATAAGACGAAGGCTCCTATACATAGTAGGAGGATATTAGGCCTAAAAATAGGCCAAAAATAGCAAAGCCCTAGGTCAGCTACCAAGGCTTCACGGACCGGCACAGAAGCCACTGTCCGTGAAAAATTCAAGCACGCGGCATGAGATCTGGTGCGGCCCGTGAACATTCATAGCCACGGTTCGTGGGATCTGGCACGGTCCATGAAGCTTGTCTCATGCCATGGCCCGTGAAGATTGTCACGGACCTTGAAAAGTACATAGATTTTGCTCAGAGTTTTCCCATAGTTTGTGAAGGTTTTCACGGTCCACGAGCAGCATGTAGTCTTCACTCAGAACTTTTGTCATGGCCCGTGAAGGTTTTCACAAACCAGCTCCATACTTAGCCAAATCTTCAACTCTTCATCCCATTGCTTCACGACCCGATGCTTTTGTCATGGCCCGTCGCCTTGCCTCGTGAAGGTCTCATGCTGGTCTCGTGCAGTTCTTCACGGAACCCCAAGATTCTTGTGTAGTGCGGGCCGTGAAGATTGTCATGGGCTGCTGGTGCTTAACCATGCGCGGTCCATGGTCGGACGTTGGTGCTTCATTGGCTAAACTTTGTTTGCTTGTCATGGGTGAACTTAGTCCGAATCGGGAGTTCTAGTAATCGATAGTGCAATACTCGAGAAGGCAAATGAACCCACCTTGAAGGCTAATTCTTCTTGGATCATTCTCGGACTAAGGCAACACTCCTCGAACCACGATTCACCATTTTCTCCTTTGACAGTCTTGAACTCTGAAGCTGCCTATCTTTGGGTTCAATATCTTTCTACCAAGCATTGATGTTCGAGGCCTTTGTATACTACCATTCAAATGCGAATGGCCTTCAAATCTTTAACCGTTAAAAGCAAACGGCCTTTGCAAGAATGTAATGTAACAAAAAGTACTCGCAGGCGACCTACTAAAGATGATCACAAGGAAGATCAAGGAGCTCGTGGATACACGATGTCCATTTTTAATTAAACCTACGAAATGCAGGATTTAGACAAGAAAACCAAACATGACCGTCTAAACCCCTTGTCACATAAACTCAACTAATACTAGCAAAAACTACAGTTTTCATCCACTAACTAAAAGTAACTAAAAACTGTCAAATGCATTGGATAAAGCATGTGTAATGGTGCATATCACACAGCGATACATCCCAACTAATCCCACTCCGATGCCACTGAACCCCAACGCCACCTACTCGCCTCCACGATAAGAAGAAGAAGATGGGATCTGGTGTGAGAGAAGGTGTAACCGAAGGTGGGATTTGGGAAAGTGGGAGAAGAAAAAGAGAGGGTTTTTAGGGGTGGGTTGGTTTTTGTATTTTCCAAGATTTTCCAATTTGTTTTAATTTTTTTAAATTGGGGTATAATAGTCAATTCACAAAATTCTGGCCAAATTCAGGTTCTTAGGGTTAGATTGATACTTTCGATCAAATAGTTGGGTTAGAATTGCACTTTCAGATTTTTCAGGGTTAGATTGACATTTTCGACAAAAATATAGGGTTATTTAAGCACTTAACTCTAAAAAGAATATTGCTAAATTACACCTTATATTTTACTAGTTCATGACTGAATACATATACGTACAATATTGATTTTTTTTATATAAAAATGGAAAATAAACCAACTCTTCTCCATATGTCAGTGCCACCACAATCAAACAACCACCAGCTCCACCCTACCTCCCCTATCCCAACTTGCTAGAACCCTCCCTTCCTAATCCAACCCTATCACTGGTAAATCCTTCCCTCCCAGCCCAGCATGTCGTCGATAACCTCCACCACTCCCCAGCCATGTATCGTCACATCGTCGCCTACTTGACCACATAGCCTTATTGCCACTCCAACTCCGTTGCTCACGACCTCCGTCTCTTGCTCTTCCCATTCCCCTTCCCGTCCTCAACCCCTCTTGTCAATGTTGAATGTCGTTTCATTCACCAAAATAATCTGCAAACTCTAATGATGAAATTAGTACAGTTGCAAGCAGAGTCGATTCCACGAGGAAAAGAGCAATAACTATAAAATTTACCAACTAATATAGAACACGTTTGGTGTAGTCACCACGCCTTAATTTTTAATATTTTTCTTACAACTAATGATACAACTAACATATCAAATTCGAATTAAAATGAAAACTAACACATACTAAAAATCTAAAAATTATATGATGGATGTAATCGGTTCGGAATAACTCACATTAATTAAACATCCATCCCTGGTGCAAAGATAAATCAATTCATATACATCTATCAGTTATGGGACGGTAGGTACGATTAACATTCCCAATTCTTTTTTACCTTGTCGATAATTGATTAATTATAATTAACCAACTGTTTCTCTTACCAAGATGCCCCCGGAAAGTATTTGCTAAACTAGATACACACTTCAATAGCATTAAGAATGAAAAGAACCCAATACAACAATTACCCAAGTATTTGCAACTATTTGCAAGTAGTAACACACGCTTAATTGTTCCCTATCTTGCTATTACAATCTTAGCTAGTTATCTGTTTTCACAAGAGCTCACTACCTACTAACCATTTCCAACGATTACATATTCGTGGAATTAGATAGCATTATCCCAATAATATTCAAGTTGATCGAGTTTAAAAATATCAATAATAAAATTAAACCAAGAACAATCAAGAACATAATAATCAATTATAAAATAATTAGATCTCACTATTTATAAACTAATGTTTATTATTCCATGACAATATATAATTTAGTTACTCATGATAAATAAACTAAACAAAACAAATAATATAATAATTAAACATAGTTAACGTAATAAAATAAGAGTTCGTCTCTTGAAATACGGTCTTTCCATAAGTCATGGAAAGACCAAGGTTTAAAGTGTAAATTAAAAGAAATGAAGATAAAATTTTCGGGTTGCATGAACCAGATTATAAATTTATAACTAATATATGTTGTATACTAAAATTTTAATATTACAACTAAGACATTTTACCTTTAATTATTTTAATTAAACTCCATATTTCCATAAACATATGGAAAGACCGTCTTTCCCAAAACTTTGCCATAAAATAATAACCAAAAATTACAAAATCAAACCGTGATTGAGACAAGGCTGCGCACGTAAACCAATGGGAACAAAGCAAAAGCAAAGGTAAAAGTGATTAATTCCGCACTCAGGGTTCCAGGTACAAGTTTGGACATGGAAACTAATCTCTCATTAACATATATTTACTTTTTCAAATTTAAACTTAGTAAACGTTGACTATAAATATAAAATAATTTATACATAATAAAAATATCATATCATATACATATTGTTAGAATCATCATAACATCTATTTTCTAAATATCATATTTATGCGAAATTGTTATATGTAGCTAGAGATATCGGACGAAACTGGCGGTGGCGGTGCCGAGGTCGGAGCCTTCGAGAATCTCCCGGAGCCGATTCAACAGTACCGATTCGAAGTCGGAGAATCGAAGAACACGGGAGAGGAAAAGCACACACTATGCACTATACTATGCATGAAGGGCGAAACTACAAAAACAAAGATTTCAACTTTCGAAAAATACTAAAATAGGTAGGGATTCTTTCTTTTTAAACAGTGGTGGCGGTGGGCTGGTGGTTGCCATCGCCGGATTTGCTGTGCACCTGCAGAGGAGCCACTACCTGGATGCGCCGTCGCTGGATTCGATGTGCGCCTTCGAAGAAAGAAGAAACGACGAAGGGAAACCACAACGAAGGATTATATCAATGGGAAATCGATGTTGTTTGATGGTGAAGGGACGACGAGGAAGGGAAAGCACAAAAAGAAGAAATGGCAAAGGGAAAGCACAGAAAGCAGAAACAACGAAGGGAAGAGAATGAAGAAGAAAATTTTTCGGGGTTTAGGGGCATAAATGTAATTGCAATGTTTTTTGTGTTTTTTATTTCTTTTACAAATGGCTAAAATAGTATTTTCATTGAATTCCCTCCTTAAACAGATGGAAAAGGTTATATTTGCACATACACCAACTATCTAGGGTTATATTTGCACTTTTAATTATCACAGGGTTATATATGCACTTTCATGAAGTATATAGGGTTACATATGCACTTCGCTCAAATATAATCTATTCTAACTCTAATTAACTAATTCCTAAATTTAAAGAATTTTAATTGGCAAGAAATAATAAATCAATATGGAAAGTGAATGTCTTTGATTTCTTCAAATCCAATTCACAATTCATGAAATTCTACACCAGAAATACCTAAAAGTGAAAAGTATATCTCAATCAAATCACAATAATCCCACAAAATATGAACACAACATATAACACATCAGTCGCCCCTACCGCTGGTTCTAGCGCGTGTAACAACAGTTCACAATAAAATGTGTTGTCCAATACATATACATATATGTATACTATTTGGGTAAATTTGACATGCTCGTCTTGGTCACACATCTTCTAAAGTTATAGGGTCTTTATTTCCAATAAAAGTATTTCATGTAGTTCAAAATTTCATGACGATTGTATTTGTTGCAAATTGGGCAAGGTTCATTGATTTCCTTTTGAAACAGTTCAACACTCTACTCCATATCCTTTGTATTTGATTCATAGTGATCTTTGGCAATCACCACTTTTATCAAATCAGTGTTTTCTTTATTATACTGTTTTTGTTGGATTTTTCACATTTTACATGGATTTATCCTTTTCGCTAAAAACTAAAATTTGATTGAAATTTTTTTAATTGCAAAATAAAATATTTTCCGAGTTATGGTGAAAGGGAATTTGATAATTCTACTCTTACTCAACATTTTAAAAAACCAGGAATAATTTTTAAAATTCTTGTCCAAGCACTCAGGCTCAAAATGGGGTTGATGAGCGTAAACATAGGATTATTATTGAAATGGAGTGTACCATGCTCATTCAATCTGATATGCCTGCTCAGTTTTGGGTTGATGCTTCGTTTCAAGCAATGTTTACAATAAATCGGCTACCGAACTCAATTTTAGGGGTGTTTCACCTTTTGAAAAATTATTTCATCATTCACCATCTTATGGTTTTTTAAAGCTTTTTGGTTGTGCATGTTTTCCACTTTTGATGGACCCTAAAATCAATAAATTATAGCCTAAATCGAAACATTGTGTCTTTATTAGTTATGCCTCTAACTACAAGGGATATAGGTGTTTTGATCCCATTACGGGTCGTGTTTATATCGGCCGTCATATTATTTTTCATAAGAAACAATTTTCCTATCGTAGTCTTATCTTTACCAAGTCGACTTTACCATTTTCCTCTCCTCTTACAAAAATTTGAGTTTGTCTCCTACAGTGGTCTTGTCGAGTTCAGAGTTATCCCCACGTGTGGTCGTTCATGCATTATCTACCCCGGTCTCTGTCATAGCTCCACTACCGACGCCAACCTTCTTGCCTTCTTCACTCAGCTCGCCGGTAGTTCCATTCTTAGCACCGACAGCGAATGTCGTGACTTCTCATGCCGCCATTGACCTCAGTGCTCCATCCATCTCTCTAGTGTCTTCTTTTCCAGAGCATGTATCTCTTAGTCCTATGCCTGTCTCGTCTCCACCTGTTACCTCTCCCGAGTTAGTTCCTAGTCGCGTATCATTTGTTTCTCATTGTTCGGCTTCCCCATCTCATTTCCCACCGGTTCTTAATGCTCATCCTATGGTTACTCATCTTAAAGATGGTATGTTAAAACCTATCCGCCTAATGGATCTAAAAACATATGTCGTAGAATTAGAACCCTCTAAATTTAAACAAGCATCCAAAGATCCTCGTTGCCGCCAGGCTATGCTTGATGAGTATACTGCTTTAATTAAAAATAATACTCTGGAGTTGGTACCTCGCAACTACAATCATCATATACTTGGCTGTAAATGGGTATATAAAATGAAATTCATTTTTGATGGGTCTGTGGAGCAGTTCATGGCCAGACTTGTTGTTTTCGGCAATCACCAACATGCAGGTATTGATAATTTTGAAACTTGTAGTCATGTTGTGAAACCTACTACTGTGCGTTTAGTTCTTACTAATGTTGTTTCTCTTAATTGGACTTTTCTTCAATTAGATGTTAAAAATGCTTTCCTTCATGGTTTTTTTAATGAGGAAGTATATATGCGCCAACCCGAGGATTTCGTGCATCCCTCAAAGCCAAATTACATATGTCGTTTACGTAAGTTCATATATGGGTTGGAATATGTACCGCGAGCTTGGTTTTCTCAGTTCAACACTTTTTTTATTATCTGTTGGTTTTAAATGCAGCACTTCTGACACCTCTATGTTTGTTTTAAAATACCAAGGTCATATGTTTAACTTACTTCTTTATGTGGATGATATTTTTCTCACAGGTAGTCGTACCGCTCTAGTTCATAAACTCATTTCTATTCTCTTGTTTCAGTTTGATATGAAGGATTTGGGGGATCTCCATTATTTTCTAGGTACTTAGGTATCACGTACTCCTTCTGTTCTATTTTTGTCCCAACAAAAATATGTGTCGATTTACTAAATAAATTTCATCTTCATATTATTAAATATGTACACACACCACGTGTTTCAAGAGTTACATTGTCCCTTGTTGATGAGGACCTTCTTGCTGATCCCACAGATTATCATAGTATGGTAGGTGTTTTGTAATATTTTACTATGACTCATCCAGATATTGCTTATGGTGTTAATATGGTTTCTTAGTTTATGCATGCTTCTCATACTAGTCCCCTTCATGGTGTGAAGAGAATTTTCAAGTATTTGCAGGGTACCTTGGAATTTGATCTTTTTCTCCACTTAGCGAGCTCTCCTGCATTAGTGGTAGCTTATTCTGATGTACATTGGGCTGGTTCGTCGGCCTACCACTGGCTATGCCATTTTTCTTGGAAATAATTTGATTTCCTGGCGCTCTAAGAAGCAACCTACTGTGTCCAAATCCTCAACTAAAGCTAAACATGGGGCTTTCGCTTACACTGCGGCTGAAACAATTTGACTTCGTCAGCTTCTTACTGATTTGGGGTATTTTCTTCGTGATCCCGTTACAACATATCTTGTTTCCAATCCGATCCATCATGATCTTAGCAAGCATATTGATGTTGACTACCACTTTGTTCGTGAAATGGTTGCACATGGAGGTCTTTGTGTTAGACGTGTTCCTACATAGTTACAGGTTGATGATATTTTAAATAAAAGTCTTTCTAGTGAGTTGTGTTGTAAACATCATTCCAATCCATCCGTTATTTCACCCCGTAAAAATTGAGGGGGTGTATTAGGGTATAAGGTTAGAATAGATTTTTCCATGTATATATTATTCATATATAAAGTGTGTCAGGGCTACCAATTAGATAAGCCACAACTATTCTTATAATTCTGCATGTATACTATTGATTTTAATTTTTTTAAAATGGAATATATACTAACTATTTTCCACTTGTCGGCACCACCACAATCAAACCACCACCGGTGCCACCGTCACACCCAACTTGTTGGAACCGTCCCTCCCAACGCATCCCAACCCAACATTGTACAGTCACCTCGTCACCTCCTTGTCGCTCTGGCTATCTCGCTTGCAACGAAAATCAAGGGTCGAAAGGAATACTTCATAGGTGTAAAGTCCAAATATATTAGTTGGCAATTTGTGTGATGAGCAAATATGGTAACTTTATGTTGTAACATCAAAGAAAGAGTTCGAGTGTAAGAAGGGAAGCTTGAAGGATGAATCCGAGAAGATTTATTCTCGTTCGATCATGATTGAGTTACAGAATATTCCAACGCCCAAGTTTGTGGGATTGGATTACAAATTATAGAGTTGGAAGTGAGGATGATTCTGGTCATGGAGAAGATTGGGACGAGATATTCTAATTCCTTACATCAAGGGATTAGATTTGATAAATCCTATCTCCAAAAGATTTTATTGAAGATAATAATATTTTGTGAAGATAGGAGTCTATTCGCACAAGGTAACTGAGACGTGCGATGATCTATGTATGTGGACATTACTGGCTAAGCTACTTACGAATTTATTGAACAAAAACTGTAGAAGAGTTTTTCTGTTATACAGAAAGTAGAGCAAAACCTTATATTGGTGTTCCAACATGATCAACTGTGTTTGATCTCAAAGTCCTGAACGGAAGCCTTAATTCCTAGGGAGGAGGAGATCCAGCGTCGATGAAGTTCAAGGTCAGAGGGAGTTTGGTCAAGGTGGATCGACAACTAGGATAGCTAGTAGAATTCCCGAGTTGAATTATAAAAGATAAGTATATTGTTTGGTGTAACTTGTACTATGTTTCTAATTAGTGGATTCATTCTGAACTGGGCCAGACCCCGCAGTGTAGGTGACATTCACCGAACTGCGTAACCAATTTGTGTGTTCTTTAGGTTTTTTACTTTACTTATGAACTGGGTTAACTAAGTGATGTTGGGACATAGTAATCCCAATTGAAATAACTAGGTAAAACCAAATTTTAATTGGTATCAGAGCTAAGTCACCTACTCTTACCTTGGTTGTGTCAAGGAAAGTGCTGATCCAGTTTTACCATGGCGACCAAAGAAGGTGCTTCAATGTCTCGGCCTCCACTGTTAGAAGGTTCAAACTACAACTATTGGAAGGCACAAATGTGTGTATTTATCAGCTCACTTGATGAACTTGCCTGGTATTTCGTTCAAATTGAATGGAATCATCCTATGGAAGATGTTTAGTCGAGTACAAAGGAGAAAGAAAGAGAAACAAGTGCACAAAAGAAAGGATTTAAAGACAAGACAACATGGAATCCAGACGAGTTGAAGGCCTCGATGGCTAATTCCAAAGCCTTGAATGCTATCTTTATAGCAGTAGATGAAAATCAATTTAAGCTCATTTCAAACTGCTATCAAGCAAAGAAAGCATGGAATAATCTACAAACGGTGCATTAAGGAACAATCCATGTACAAGATTCCAAGTTGCAAATGTTGGCTACAGAATTTGAAGAATTAAAGATGAAGGAAGATGAAACTGTTTCTATATTCAACGACAAGGTAAGAGATATCACCAATATGGTGTATCAATTGGGGAAAACTTACAAAGAAGAAAAATTGGTGAAGAAAACATTAATATATCTTCCCAAACGTTTCTATATGGAGGTGGCTGTCATTGAAGAAGCATGATATATAGCAAAAATGATGCTTGACGAATTGATGGGATCATTGCAAACTTATGAGATGATGTTGAGCAACCATCAAAGAAACCTCACAAAGAGCTAGCTTTTAAAGCATCAACCTTAAGGAATGACTATGAAGGACACGGTGAGAGTGAAGCTGAAGAACTTGCACTTTTAACTAAGAATTTCTCAAAAATGTTGAAAAAGATAGTGAACAGAAGATCATAAGACAGATCAGGTTGAAATAGACCTTGGTCACAGGAGGTTGGTAATTCTCGAAGACCCAAAATGGAGCGAAACAACCAGTAGCTCATGTGGAATCAGAACAGTGAATCCAAACAGATAGGAAGAATTCAATGTAGAGAATGTGAAGATTATGGTCAAATCTAGGCTGAATGTGCCAACACTAGAAAGAAGCAGGGAAGGTCATATGTTACCTCATGGAGCGAAGATGAGGAATGGGAGGCAGAAGAAGAACTCACCAGTAACTATGTAGCCTTTAGAGCAAAGACGAATGAATCTGACACTTCATGTTCCAACACCGAGAAGATTGAAAAGTCCGGATGTTCCAACACGAAATACTGAGTGAAAACTCCTTAGGCAATGATGATGGCCAAGCTATAAATGATGACAAAATTCACCAAGAATAGGAGAAAATGTATGCAATTGTGGCTTAATGTTGTTGAGGAAAATAAAATACTAAAGGCCAAAAAATACCAGCTTGTGGAAAGAAATCTAGAGTTAGTAGATATGATTGAGTTATTTGAGAAATAGATTGAAGTGCTAAACCAGAAACTCAAATCAATATTTGAAAGAGCTGAGACAGCTGAACCTACAATCAAATGACTTAATTCTGGAAAGGCAAAGCTCAATGACATACTGGCAATGGGAAATAATGTTGGAGATAAATAGAGAATTTAATGTAACAAAGCTGAGATAGGACCGACTGATTTTAAAGCAGAGATGCAGGACATAAAGAAAAAGATCATGAAGACACGTCCTCGACTCAAGGCCACACTATGCCACTACTTCTCTTATCAAGGTTATAAAGAGGAAAAATGGCTCAGGATACTCAGAGATATTATGAATGGAAGACAGTTGCCAGTATGTTCCAACATGAGCAATACCCAGAGAGCCAGATTGGTCAGAAAGGTATGGATTCCTAAACAAAGTACTGTATGTCTTGTAGCTCATACATCTTTGATTGCACATTCTAGAGATTCGTGGTACTTCGATAGTGGTTGTTAAATACATATGATAAGAAATAAAGAGTACTTGAACAACATCAAACCGTATAGCGGTGGATTTGTTAATTTTGGTGACAAAAAGAAGAGTCGTGTGGTTGGAAAAGAAGTACTACAAATAGTGGGATTTCCCAGCTTTGCAAGCGTTCTATTGGTGGAAGATTTGAAGGAAAACCTCTTGAGTATCAGTCAAATGTGTGATGACAATATGATAGTAGAATTTCAAAAGGACAAGTGTATTGTGAAATATGGAGAAAACAAAGTACTTCCAGGAGTACGATCTTTGGATAATTGCTATCTACTGGAACAAGAAGTGAAGTGCCTGAGTTCTAAGGAGGATGAAGGAACCTTGTGGCATCGAAAACTTGGTCACATCAATTACAAGACTCTTGTAAGGATTACAAAAGCCAAAGCAGTACGAGGTATACCTACTGTTTCTCAACAAAAAAGTATTATGAGTGGACCATGTCAACAAGGTAAACATATTCAATCCCCTCACTCTTCTATTCAGTACATTACCACTTAAAGAAATCTTGAATTACTTCACATGGATTTGATGGGTCTGTTTAACACTCTTCGTATCACTGGGAAAATTATATCTTTGTATGTGTTGATGATTATTCCAGATACACTTGGGCATCCTTTCTCAAGGAGAAATCAGATACAGTGGAAGTCTTCAGGAGTTTGGTGATCAAATTACAAGCAGAGAAAGGGAGTCCTGTTGGAAAGATTGTAAGAATTCGTAGTGACCATGGAAGAGAATTGGAAAATGCTCAGTACTTGGCATACACCATGAATTTTCTGCTCCCATTACTCCTTAATAAAATGGGATCGTAGAACGGAAAAATAGGACCTTGCAAGAGATGGCCCGAGCTATGTTAGCAGAAAACTCATAAGAAATGGTTAACAGGGGCAATTAACACTGCATGTTACACCATCAATCGAGTATATCTACGTCCATTCACAAACAAGACTTATTATGAAATCAGGAAGGGGAGAAAGCCAAATGTTGCATATTTTCATGTGTTTGGAAGCAAGTGCTACATACTTCGGGATAGAGAGTAGCTTCGAAAGTTTGACAACCGCAGTAATGAGGGAATGTTTCTGGGATATTCAGTGAACAATTGTGCATACAGAGTGTTTAATCTCCACACTAACACTCTTATTGAGTCAATTAATGTGATTGTGGATGATGCTGATGATAAGTAGATATCAGGAAAAGGAGATGATGAACCTGTTCTGACTTGTGTTCTAACACCAGAAACTCCAATCAACAAGCAAGTTGATGTTGGAACATCACATCCTTCTGATAATCCTGATGATTCTGATGAGATTGATGTTGGAACATCAACCCCTGATGCTCCACCTGATGTTCCAATACAGGATGAACCTGAACTAAGTGCAAAGCGAACTCGAACTCTACCACGAGTTAATTATAAGGAACTTGCAGGATTACAATGCTTCATTTCATTGATTGAACCAAAGAACTATAAAGCTCTTCTTAATGAATATTTGATTGCGGCTATGCAGGAAGAACTTTAACAGTTTACAAGGAATGATGTGTTGTACCTTACACCACGCTCAAAAGGGGTGAACATCATTGGTACTAAGTGGATTTTCAAAAATAAGTCTAATGCTGATGGACAGATCACTCGGAATAAAGAAAGACTGGTGGCACAAGGGTACACTCAAGTAGAAGGTGTTGATTTTGATGACAAATTTGCACCAGTTACCAGGTTAGAATCTATCTGAATCCTTCTTGCTATTTCATGTACTATGAACTTCACATTGTACCAGATGGACGTGAAAAGTGCTTTCCTTGATGAAGATGTGCATGAAGAAGTCTATGTTGAACAACCCAAAGGGTTTGAGGATCCATACTACCCCCATCATGTGCATCGTCTAAAAAGGCACTAATGGTTTGAAACAGGCACCAAGGGCCTGGTATGACAGACAGACTAACTTTCTAATTTAGTAAGGTTATTGTCGAGGGGGAGTAGACCGTACTCTATTTTTGCTCAATAAGTCATCAAATTTTTTGATTGCTCAAATTTATGTAGATGACATTATTTTTTGCTCTACTTCACTATCTATGGTGCATGATTTTGTGAATCTTATGTAGGATGAGTTTGAGATGAGTATGATCGGTGAACTTACCTACTTTCTAGGATTTCAGGTCAAGCAGCAAAAGAATGGATTGTTAATAAATCAGAGTAAATATGTCATGAACTTAGTGAAACGCTTTGGATTAAGCAACTCTCGATCAATGAGAACTCCAATGGGTGCTATGGACAAATTGGTGAAGGATGAGAAAGGAGTTTCAATTGATCAAAAATTATACATAAGTATGATTAGTAGTATCTTATACCTTACAGTCAGTCGACTAGATATATGTTTCAGTGTTGGAGTTTGAGCGAGATTTCAGGCAAATCCAAAGGAATCTCATTTGACTGCAGTAAAAAGGATTATTTGATATATTAGTGGGACTTCTGAGTATGGTATCTAGTATTCTAAAACTCAAGACTCAGATCTATTTGGCTATAGTGACTCTAATTGGGCTGGCAATGCAGATGATCAGAAAAGTACATCTGGTGGGTTTTTTTATTGGCACGAACTTGGTTTCGTGGTACAACAAGAAACAAAATTATATCTCTTTATCATCTGCTAAAGCTGAATATCTAGCTACTGGAAGTTGTGCACAATTATTATGGATGAAACAAATGATGAAATATTATGAGATTCATTAAGGGCCTCTAATGATTTTATGTGACAACAAGAGTGCTATAGATATATCCAAGAATCCAGTCCAGCATTCTCGAACAAAGCACATTGATATAAGGCATCACCTTATTCGTGATCCTGTGGAGAGAAAGGAAGTCACTGTGGTTTATGATCCAACATCAGAACAATTTGCTGATATTTTCACAAAACCACTGAATTCAGCTACATTTGAGCCTCTCAGCAATACTTAGGTGTTTGTCATATTTTAGGTATTTTTGCCCAAAGCTTTTTAGCTGTAGATTTATTTTTTTCAATTCTGTTTCTTGTGTACAGAAAAAAAATGAAAACACAAAAATTGAAAAGAGAAAAAATTAGAAGCAGTTAATGTATGTTGGAATATGGATAGTGGAATCTGAGGAAAGAGAAAGGGGACATTTTGATGACTGGAATTAAAGAGAGGTAATTATTGTCTCGAAAAGAGAAAAGGGGGTTGGGTTTATTGAGGATGGAAACTAACTTAAATTTTTTTTAACCTTCCTTCTCTTTTTCGTATTCCCTCTTTTCTAAACTTCTTCCCGAGATTCTTGCCACTAATTTTGAGATTGTGTAGAAATTCTAGCAAAATAAACCTCACAGCTTAGAAACCAACCTCAGCCAAAACTCTCTAAACACTTACCAAACAACATCAGATTCTCATCATGTAGCGCAGTCAGGCCAGCAAGATGGAGAAGAGCAAAAATTTCCAAAGGCTTTTTGGAGAACCAGAGAAGACTGTAGAAGTGTCGGAGAACTATTTGATTGAGGAGTGGAATGGTGTTAAAGAACCTGGCATTGAAGTGGTCCAGTCATTAGCTGTGAGGCCAATCACTGACAAGTCCGTGGAAGTGAAAATCAAGGAATTTTGGGAGATTTTTTTTTACTTTCAATGGTCAAAATTTTAAATATCTAGAGGATTGCATGACTCACTATTTTGAGAATGAGAAGAAGGTAGATTTAAGGAGGTACAAGTCAATGTTTGGGTATATCAATAGGGTAAATCTGTATTAGATTTTAAGAGGAGACATTGGGGGTATACAAAAAATTGAAAATTGGAAACCTAAGTTGGAAGAATTGGCATCCACAGAATATATTGGTAAAAAAGTAGTGTGTGTATACTGCTGCTTCATTACCACAAAAAGTGGAGCTGAGAGAAGTGAAAAACTGGCCTAAAAGGCGCTGTACCCCGAGTTATGCAAGTTACAAGGCAGTACATGTGTATAACCCAAGTGTGAGCAAGAATATTAAAAAAACTTAGGGACCTGTCTTCATGTAGTGAGGAGAAATTGAATGAAGAAGAAGTAAGTGTCAGAGACTCTGCTGATGTTCCAACACAGTTGGCAGGAGATGTAGAGGAAGTTGAGGAAGATATGGATACTGAGGAGTACTAGAATATTGTTGAAGACTATGGTTTTGGGGGAGAATATATCATTCAAAATCCAGAGAGTGAAACAGGAGAAGAAGAAGGAAGGACTTAGCTGAGTAATGCTCAAGAATAAGACAAGGATGAGGATGTGCAGGATTTGACCCCAAAGATGGAAATATGGGGAGAAGGGAATGAGAATACTGTTGGTATCGAAGAAAGGATGGAAGAAGAGACCCTTACTAAAGATGATGTTACAACACCAGTGCAACCTGCAGAAGTAGCTGAAGAACCGGGCCTTGATGATGTTCCAACATAAGGCTAGGAGAAGAATGATGTTCTAGCACAAGAGGTCATTATTGAAGACCTAACCTTCTCCAGTGATGAAGTACTAGATGAGTTTGTTCAAGCTCAGTTAAGAAGATCAAAGAGAAAGGCACCACTAGAAGAGAATGTACAACATGAGAAGAAGAAGAAGAAAAAGAAAAAGGCTACCATTGGACAGAGCTCAAGACCTGTTATCTCTGCCAAGGAAGCTCTGAGCTTCAAATTTTTTGGTGAAGAGTGCCTAAAATTCAGTATGGAAATATGTAAAAAGAGATTGATAGCTGAAAGGCCTGTTGATCTAGTAGCCTACAAAGATTGTGGATCAGTAAATTTTTGGAATATATTGGGAGGACTACAACAAGTTCAGCATACAAGAAATTTAATCAGACTCTAGTACAAGAATTTTAATGGAAGAAATTTAGACTCTAAAATTACCCTGGTACAACAATGTATATGTCAGAGGGAAGGTGGTCAGTTTCTCTGGAGAAAGGACCAATAATCTATTGGGACTACCTACTCCTGCATTTGGATCAATGTATTATGAGGACTTTGGAGTTTCCTTTAATCAGATCTTGACTGAAATTACAGGTGGATATCAAACTGAGTGGCTATCTCAGGGAAATGATGTAGCTTCAAGTCTGAGTACCAGGTATTTCTGCTTATTCCAAGTAGCAATTAGTAGTTGGCTGCCATCTTCTAACACTACTGCTCTCACCCGAGATATAATAAAGTTATTATATTGTATTGGCACAAAAAATCCCATAAACCTTGGTATTCTCATCCAAGCTAATATAGTGGAGCATCCTAGTTCTTCAAGAAAGCTCTATCATATCCCTGTATTATCACTGGTGTTTTGAAAGGAGAAAAGCTGAAAGCACAAGAAAGAGATGTTATTATTTCTACTATGCCTCTAAATCTTAATAAGAAGACCTTCAATTTGAGAAATGTGAAAGATTTACCTCGGAAATCATCAGAAGATGTAGGTTCAGCTTAGAAAGGATAGAGGCCAAGAAGGTTGCAATGAGAGCTAAAATTACAACTCTACAGGTTCAGATTGCTGCTCTGAAATAACAACTGAAGAAGCTAGATTAAGAGGTTAATGTCCAAGAAGAGAATGCTGAAGACATTGAGGTTTGATAACAGTTGTATTTTGGCATTTTTGTGGCCCCAAGGGGGAGTACTTTGGATTTATGGTTTTCTTAGGATTTCTGTTTTTTTTCTTGGATGGATATGTTTTTCAGGTTTTCTACTGTGATGTGATATTTTGGGCCCAACTGGAAGCTAAGGGGCATGTGATAGTGATATGTGTACTCATATTCTTAGTACTTACATGTTTTCGTTGGCTCTGTGTTCCAACATGATTTTTCTTGGGTGACTAAGTACTGAGTGTATTTTGATGTTTCAGCATGGGTGTTGATGTCCTTATTTTCATGGAGATGTGATATTCTAGGAGAGCTAAACCTTTCTTTTTTCAACTCATGTTCCAACATCCATATGTGATCCTATATTGTTGTCTACATATTTGCATAAGTTGTTGCGCTGAAAGTCCAAAGGATTGATGGGTCCACAAAATGCCAAAGGGAGAGATTGTAAAATGCAAATATGTTGGTTGGCAATTTGTGTGAATGTGCAAATATGGTAACTTTACGTTGTAACATCAAAGAAAGAGTTCGAGTGTAAGAAGGGAAGCTTGAAGGATGAATCCGAGAAGATTTATTCTCGTCCGATCATGATTGAGTTATAGCATATTCCAACGCCTAAATTTGTTGGATTGGATTACGAGTTATAGAGTTGGAAGTGAGGAGGATTCTGGTTATGGAGAAGATTGGGACAAGATATTCTAATTCCTTACAACAAGGGATTAGATTTGATAAAACCTATCTCCAAAAGATTTGATTGAAGATAAGAATATATTGTGAAGATAGGAGTCTGTTCGCACAAGGTAACTGAGACGTGTGATTATCTATATATGTGGACATTATTGGCTAAGATACTTACGAATTTACTGAACAAAAACTGCAGAAGAGTTTTTCTGCTATACCGTAAGTAGCGCAATGCCTTATATTGGTGTTCCAACATGATCAACCGTGTTTGATCTCAAAGTTCAGAACGGAAGCCTTAATTCCTCGGGAGGAGGAGATCCAGCGTCGACGAAGTTCGAGGTCAGAGAGAGTCTGATCAAGGCGGATCAGCAAGTAGGGGGGCTAGTGGAATTCACGAGTTGAATTAGAAAACATAAGTATATTGTTTGGTGTAACTTTTACTATCTTTCTAATTAGTGTATTCATTCTGAATTGGGCCAGACCCCGCAGATGTAGGCGACATTCATCGAACTGCGTAACCAATTTGTGTGTTCTTTAAGTTTTTAAATTTACTTACGAACTGGGTTAATTAAGTGATGTTAGAACACATCAATCACGATTGAAGTAATTCGGTAAAAACAAATTTCAATAAAAAATTAGGGGTACGAATGCATTTTTCCCTAACATCAAAATATCTCGAGTTTTCTCTCCCACTCGATCATCCTGTATTTCTAAGACCATGCTCCCGCAACTGCCCCCAGCTCCATCTCATCAAATAACAGAATACGTTCAGAATAGCTTTACCAATGTATCCAATACACTAGACCTGTCATATTGTTACTTCACACTCAACAGAAAATGAGTTTCGAGTTCAATACACTATTAAACAAACTGCAATGCACCCTAAAGAGTCCATTTAGTTTGAATTCAAGTGAACTGGTGATTCTTGGTTGCTGTAACAGCTTTCTGGCGCCCACAAGTCCTGGACTTGAGCTGCAAACTGCAGATTCCAGAGCACGTCCTCAATAGAAGGCCGCTCTGTTGGCACATCGGACAGGCACTTAACACAAAGCCCCATCATGACCTTCAGTGATGCACCACAGCAGTCCTTGTGAATGGACGGATCAACAACGCTTCTTCGAGCAGCTTCATCATCACCCTTCAACTTCAGTTGTAGCTACAAATTAAGGAGGGAAGAATTCTTCGGTCAGCTAATACTGTATATAGGATAGATGAAATGATAGCAGGGCTCCTGTTATCCAGGGATTAGTGCATCTAAGAAGTAGAATACTCACCAGGTCTTTGGAAACACTGACATTACTGCTTGAATTCAGTGCTCTACCTACCATGATTTCTAGTAATATCACCCCGAAGTCATGTATGTCGCTTTTTCCCTGTAACCTTAATCTGTGCAAGCAGACCATGGAAGAATGAAGATGGACAACAACATTAATGCATAGATATATGGATACAAACATTTACAAAGTAATTTCACAGCTCACAGAGATGACTTAGGACAAGACGAAAGAACTCCCAAAAGAAGGTATGGATGTAAACGAAACATTGCAGCTAAGCCTTTGATGAGTTAGACACTACTTACCTAGACTCATCTTTCTCTTTTGATCCACAGGAAGAAACGACACCATTATCCTAGAAAGCGTTAGGCCATGAATCATATCAGGAAACTGTAGTTGAAGAAATTTATAGATTTAAAAGGTACTAGCTTTTGATTTTTTATATCATAATAAAAAGAGTTATATATAATTGATAATGCTGTTCAGGAATGCAAATAGAGCACCAGCCTTCAGTTTTCATGTACCAATGTAAAAATGTAAGAGAAATGTCTCAGTCTCACATACCAGTCTCCTGGTTTCATCCAGCAGGGGCAGATTGTACTTGCTAATCTTCACATGGAAATCACGATCCAACAAAATGTCTGTTATTTTGAATTCATTTGAAACTATACCAGGCACGACACCCGTGTGCAGAAATTGGATGCCCTTTGCAACCCCAAGAGCAGCTGCCATCCTTTGAGTCCACGTCAACTTTTTCCCAACTTCTGACTCTGCATATATATGCAAACTAGTCAGAGATGTAGCTAATCCAAGAATGGAAGACAGATAATGAATTGATTATATGTAAGGATAGCATAGAATATACTTCACCTGATATCAAACTTCTCAGATTTCCATTAGGCACGTATTCAAATACAACAAGTATTTTGTTGACAGTTGAATCATGTTGACAGCAATCGAAGCAATGACCAATAGTACTGACTAAATGGCTGTGCCGGACTTTAGAAATCAGCTCAAGTTGGTGAGTATAGGTATGGATGCTGTTTGTTTTTCGCATTTTTAAGCTTCTTACAGCCACGAGTGAGCCATCCGTGAGCATTCCTCGGTAAACCTGAATTATAATTGAGCGGGAAAATACCCAATATTAAGGGTGTGCCTCGCACCGAAATAAATAGAGTAAAATCTATAACCTCATTCATGGAAAATGTAACATTCTATGTTGAAAAGCACCAACAGTCAAGAGAGATGCTTAAAGTTTATTTCTGAGTGATCCATTGGCAGTCTTTTTATCACATCAAGTTAATGATAATTAGAAATTAACTTTCAACAAAATGAAAGCTAGTGCAGAACTTGCCATTTAGTCTTTTCTAGGAGAAAGTATGCTATACTGCTGAACTCTGAGCTTTTTTTATGGCCAATGCCTTAGTAAGGCTACATAAACAAATTGAAAATTAGATAGACTATGTTCCAAGAAAAGTTTTGCAGCGCCAAGTAAATGAAAGGAACTGAACTAAGAATGAAGCTCAACACCTGGCCATGAGAACCTTCATCGATGAGATTTGAGGAGCTGAAGTCATCAGTAGCCTCCCTAAGCTCGTCGAGCACGAAAGTCCTATATGGAGGGAGTCCCAATGGTCCCAACTTTCTTGTTTCTGATATATTACCTGATAACACAACAAGCTTATGCATTAGTAACAAAGGCTAACAAATTCATGTGTTGGAAATAGGGATGGAGGGTAAAAACCTACTTGCATCCTTAAGCATTTTAATTGTTGAAGCGGGGGACACAGTATCTACTATGAGTCTTGAAAGAGGCAATTTCTGCTTTCCATATTCCCTTCTCACCACCACAAAAGCCAAACCAAGAAGAACAATTCCTCCAACAACACCACCAACCATACTAGATGCAAGCACTGATGTACTCTTCTTCTTCTGCTGCTGCTGCTGCTTCTCCTTCTGTGGTAAAATTGCAACAGCCAGAGCCTCATTGTGACAGAAGGAGTAAGGATGCTGATTTCGGTACTTCTTAGACACCGAGAGGCAATTTCCGGCATACGCCACCACCCTCCCACGTGATAGAAAACAAGCTGGTAACTCCCCAGTCAAATGGTTTGCTGACAGATTAACAAACCGAAGCTCTGGACTACATGGAAGGCTCATTGAAAGCATTCCAGTGAACCCGTTGCTCGAAAGATCCAAGTAACGAAGAGAAGGAAGTGAAAACAGTGAGGGTGCAAATGGTGCAACAAATTGGTTCGCAGAAATGTCCAGCTTCTGCAGCTGAAACAAGGGGCGCAGTTGGTGTAACTTGGCATACCTAAACTTGTTATTTTTAAGCACCAAAGAAACCAGTTTTCTTGGCAGCTTTGGGATATGAGGTCCAAGCTGGTTATCCTCTACATCAACATCCTGAAGGTTAGACAGGTGATAAAGGCTAGGCATATTGCCTGATAGCGAATTACCAGAAAGCACTACAACTCTGAGATTTGTGCAGCTTGACAAAGAGCTCGGCAGTGAGCCACTGAGTGAGTTGTTCTTCAAGCTTACGACGCTTAAAACTGGTAATGCACTCAGCCAAATCGGAACCTCACCTGAAAACGCATTGTGGTCCATTATAAGAGTCTGGAGGTTCTTCAACTGCGAAATCTCCGCGGGAATGAAACCACCGAAGTGGTTAGAGCTAACATTCAGTATTTCCAGTGATGTTAAGTTTCCAATGAGTGGGGGCAGGTGCCCCCTCAAGCCCAAAGATACTAAGGACAGGACTTTAAGGTCAGGTAGCTGAACTAAGTTGGAAAACAAGGAAACAGAGGACAAGTCCTCAGACAATTGAGGTGAGTGGCCTGCAACATGCAACTGAGTTAAGCTGTCTTCATAGCAAACCAGGGTTATGTATGGATTCGGTTGAGCGTTACAGGCATCTGTACTTTCATTCCAACTCTCTAATTCTGCTGGAAACTTCAGTTGCTGCTTGATTCTCAAAAGGGCTTCATGCTGATGAGGCTGCAGCTGGGATGAGCAATGAAGAAGGGACAGAAGCATGAGAGTAGCGAGGGTAGCAGCAGCTGCCATTGAAGTTCTCACTTGAATTGTTACCTGTTCTCTCTCTCTTGGTAAAAAAATGTGACCAAATGGGGCACAGATCATCGCATTCTCAAGTAACAGGGACGATTCAATCATACACCGCTTGGGTTTCAAGCAGAGTCACAGGTGCTACAGAGATAAACGACAAACATATCATTTTTTTTATGAGACATGTGATCGCAACAATAATTAAACTGCACCTGCATTTGTTGCACAAGACAACAAGAATCGTATGTACTAAGATGTTGGGTTTTTCAGGAGGAAATTAGCCCATGAAATTGGTCCAAGTTAAAAGGGGCATTCCGGTCATTTTAGCACACTATGGAAGAAATTCATTGGGTGTGGCTGAGTAGGGTTCATTGTGTGGAACCAAGAAAGAAAACAAGAGAGGGGAGAAAAAGTCATAAGTGGGTGAAAGGGATTTTCGCACTTTCAGACACGGCTTCGGTAGAACTGTAATATCTCACTATCCAACCGTTGGATTCGGTGTAACTTTGGCAGGATGTTCCCAGGCCGTGTTTCTTAGTTCTAAACGGTGGAGATTGCTTTTGGAGGTCTGGAACGGATCTGTTTGTTCTCGGGCAGAAGCTCTGCAGATAGAGATTTCTTCTCCTATTGTTGTTTAATCTTTATTGTTGTAGTGGTGGTTGATCTTTTCTTTGTTCAGAGCAACTTGTGCTAGTATTAGATGGTTGTTAAGGATCTTGTAACACTCTTGGTTGATTAGTGAAGATGGTTGAGGTGGGTTGACTGACACCGTGGTTTTTACCTTTCGCATTGGTGGGGTTTTCAACGTAAATGCTTGTGTATTGTGTGTACTTAATTGATTTATTTTTGTTGCTGCCATCGTACTCTACTATTGCTCCTCATAAATTCAAGCAAATAGGGAAAAATATTTTTGCTCATCTTCTTATCAAAGTGGTATCAGGGCCTTGTTCCTTGGTTTGCTTGGGTGTTGGCTTATTCAGTATTTGTTTGAATGATGGAGGCAAATGTAGGAAAGATAATTTGTTTGAATGACACAATTACCACAAATGGAAAGGAAAGATGAAAGATCTTTTGTTTGTACTAAAGATGCATTTACCCGTCTTTGCTTCAGCTAAGCCTGCAAATTATAGTGATGAAAATTGAGAGTTTGAGCATCTACAATTTTGTAATTATATTAAGCAATGGGTTGAAGGTAACATTCTTAATTATATTGCTAATGAGACACATGCTAGAACATTGTGGGATAAGTCAGAGACTTTGTATGCTTCTAAGACTGGCAATAATAAATTGTACATGGTGAACCAAATGTGCAATTTGAAGTATAGGGAAGGTACTTTGAATTCTGATCATGTGAATGATTTTCAGGGAATTTTTTTATTAGTTGCCTGATCTGGGAATTACATTTGGAGATGAGGCGCAAGCTTTATTCTTGATAAATACTCTACATGAATCTTAGGATAATTTGAAGGTTTATTTGGCTAATTCAACTCATTGAGGTAGTGTTACCTTTGACTACATTAAGAGTGGTATTTTGAATGAAGAGATGAGGATGAATTCTCAAGTTTCATCGTCACATTTAGAGGCTATGTATGTTAAAGATAGGGGTAGAAGCAAGAGCAAGGTTTAGGGGAAGAGCAGGAAGAAAAGTAGAAGCAAGTCAAGATCAAGCTATAAGAATATCATTTGCCGTCATTGTGGTAAACTTGGGAATTACAAGAAAAATTTCTTCAATTTGAAAAATGTGAAGAAAAATGGTGGTGGTGAATCGAAGGATAAGATCAATTCCCCATGTGTTGTTGCTTCGATTGGTGATCTTCTTGTTGCTTGTGATGAGCATACTATCAACTTTGTTCAGCAAGACACCAGTTGGGTTGTTGATAGAGGAACTGTTGTTCATGTCACCTTGAGGAGGTAATTCCTTTCATCCTATATGGTTGGTGGTTTCGAGGTATTGAAGATGGGAAATGATAATTTGATAAAGGTGGTTGGCATTGGAACTGTCTGCTTGGAAGCCAACATGAGGTCAAAGTTGGCACTTCATGATGTGAAGCATGCACAATATATTCGGTATAATCTTATTTCAGTGGGCGGTCTTAATGATGATGATTTTCGTAGTTCTATGGGTAATTACCATTGGAAGCTCACAAAGGGTTTTTTGGTTTTGGCTCGAGCAAAGAAGCATAACAACTTGTATGTCTTGCAGGCTTCGTGATCCACACTCCGCAGGGTCATGAACAAACCAACCTTTTTGGGAGAGCTTAAGCTAACCCATTGAGCGCTTCACAAAGATAGAAATTTATATGTTGCTCTCGTGCTCACTACCAATTACTATAGAGCAGCTAGTGACAAGTCTGGGGTTATCCAGAAAGATGCTATAATTCAAAAGTTAACTAAACATAGCTCACAATAAGGAGTCACTCTGGTTGTGTGTCATGAATAGCTAGGGGGTTTTTGTCCAACAACTAATAATCAAACAAAACAAGAGATTCAAACTATATTACAATAGCCTTGGGGATATTTTTGTAACCTGATCGGTGAATGACTTTCATCCTAGATTCTATCGCATATAAGACATATAAACCTATCTCATGTCTATGTCACATAGTGTGGGTGACAGTCGACACTTCCCAGTGTCTGTCACACAAAGATACCTTACCCTATTTGATACTATTAACACCGCCTTCGTAATTAGGGAAAGCGTGTCAATGGATAAAGGATCCAAGTAGTGCTCCTCTTTCCCCGTAAAACTCACTCTCAGGGCTAACGTACCCCGGCGTAAAGGATCAAGTGCCTAATCAGTCGCCTTGCGGGTGTTGCAACCATTAGGTATGTGAGTAAGGAAGTACATCCCAGGAACTCCACTATGAACGTTCCCTAGGCCTATAGAGGCAAAGGAATTGGCTTCTCATGATAACTCTAGGGTTGAAACAACGATGGTCGCTACACGAAAACCCTAGTTTCCACAAACTATCATGATTTTTTCTATCGGGGTACACCGAGGGTGCCTTGCACCACCGTTAGGGGGATTGCCTTCCCTAACATGAACATTGTTACACGATGAGCCAAACTAGCTAGAATATTTCAATTGGAATGGTACACTCGATCAAACATGCATATACTCACATCGTTGGTACTCACAAACCTACAATACGCTTAACCCGACACTCCCAAGGATTAATCAAGACTAGAACAATAACATATCACATATGAAATATGGTGCCTCATAGAATATACATAACATGCATTATACAAGAAAATAAAACTCAAATCAAACATGAATATTCACAGACATAAAAGATAGGAGGATCTAGAATCTCACAAAATAATTACCTAGTCATGAATACAAATAAAATCCCCAAGTAATTACACTACTCCATGGATATTGAACCCAATTCAATAATTAGATTCAATGCCATAGATATAAACTAGGAAAAAATAAAAGAGAAGAGAAGAGTTAGTCTCTTTCTCTCTCTACCTACTCTTAGAACTTGCAATACAATAATGATAAATAGATGGTCTACAAACACTAGTAGAATAGTGACTCTTTATATAGTAGGTGGAAATGGGCCTTAGAGAAGCCCAAAAAAGGGAAATCATAGCAGCCACGTCTGCACGAGCCGTGAAATAAGACACATCCTGCGCTGTACGGCTGGTGGAAAAGCACACGCACCATGGACTGGTGGCTGTCCTTGGCTAAACTGAATGTGTGGTCTGTACAAAATAGCATGGGCCGATGAATGGAGAGTGCATTTGGTTGCCTAAGTGGCGCTGGCAGTGAAGATGCATGCGGGCCACAGACTGAAGTCATCATCCTTGGCTTCTAATGGCGTGCACGTGCATTTAGCCGTAGGGTGCGAGCTTAAGGTCTGTGTCTTATTCTCCAGGGTGCACAGGTTGTGCAATAGGACACAGCCTATGCCAGGATTTTGTTGCACAAGCCTTTGGTTTGGCAAGGGCAATGTAAATGCACACAGACCGTACCGGTCTTCACTTCTTTCCAGACTTTGACTCTTTTATTCAGTGCATGCCATCTACTGCCACAATTAAGTGTGTGACCTTCAGTCTACTACTATGCTTGCGAATGACCTTCAACTATCTTCAACCATTCTTGTGAATGGCCTTCACTAAGCTACTTTGAAGTGCTTACGAGCAATCTACAAATAGGCTTACAAAATAGAATCTAGATGCTCATAAGGACACAGTTACCATTAGATCTAAATAATCTATAAAACTAGGAATTTATACAAGAAAACCAATAATGGCTATCTAAACCCTTGTAATGTAAATCCACTTAAGTATAGCAATGAACCCAACAAAAGCTACTAAAAGATGTGCTAAACGCATTATGAAACACATGCTTCTAGCGTCTCATCAAATCCCCCATGCTTAAACCTTTACTTGTCCTCGTGTAAATAAGAACGAGTAAAGATCCAAGCGAAACATGGCATGCAAAGAATTCCCAAAAATATCCAACATCTATTCCTACACTACCCTAGTCCCCCAAAGACATAAGAATCTCACAACTTTCACATCCCAAAGAAACTAAGATAACTAATCCAACCAACCAACCAAATCAAAAGTGAAGTTCACAAAATATGAATGTGTGAAGCCAAGTTACTGATAAGTGTAAATTCATAGCCGGCCCTGGTCTCCTATTATACCCCTTGGGTAATATCCTTGTGTTGTCCCAGAGGAAGAGTACTTGCATCACAGGCAAATATAATAGTTGCCCTACTTGCCAACCTATATAAAGGCTAGAGGTAACCCTACAAACTCAACTATTAATTTCCTAATTGCAATATAGTTTTCTGACTTGATTGTTGGAGCATCTTCCCCCTGGAAACCTCTGGGGGATTTTGCCTTGTAAATTCCGACCATGGCGGCAGTAAATTAGGGTGCATCAAGTTGGCACGCCCGGTGCGACCGTTAGTTAGATCTGCATATTTTCTGCTATTATGTCCACCTCTACAGCAAGCACTTTGCGTAGGAGTGAACGACTAAAAGGAAAGACCTTAGGCGCCAGCAAGGAAGTACAATCCCCCTACTAGAGAAGGAAGGGACATAGGAACAAGATGTAATCAAATCATGCCCCCTCCAGTTCATGTAATAGAATCCTAGAGGTAGTCGGAGACCAGATCTTGGAAACAGGGGTACTGGAGGGGTCTCAGATTGAAGCTACCGTACCTTCAAGATAGATAAATGTTAGCATTGAGCCTTGGGTATGAGGCATTTAAGCCCCTACATCAGAAAGCCAGGCATGCCGACAAATGGAGGTTGAGCTGCAGTTCACAGAAGCTACGGCAGAATTGCAAGTAGAAGCGACGGTAGGGGCTTCTCAATTGATGAAGGGCATGAATAGCACATTTCCCCCATCACAGCAGGAGCTAGCACAACTAGCTCAAACCCTTAGATTGGGTGGTTATCAGGCGGAGCCCCCAATTCTCTATCAGAGGATGATCCAAAAGCAGGTGGTACCCCCACCTTCAATGCCCTTGGTGTTACAACCAAGATTCCAATTACAGGCAACCCCAAGATCATCCTACCAAACGGATATGGGGATAAGGGCTCAAGATCAGCCTTAACCAACATTCCCCAGCATGAGCCAAACGTTGGCGTATTCGGTGCCTGTTTTGGTTCCCCACATTTTGAACCGGCGATCCCTTACCCAATGGCCTGGCCAATGGGGCGTTATCTAGGTCATGAGATCCAAACACATTCATAGCCTCGACCGAAGATCCCTTCACATGACCCTATTATTAGGGGCAACAATAGTTGCATCACAACTCTACTGTGGGATGATCGTGGCTTGGATATATGGCCTCAAACTAGATACTCAGTACCAATGCTTCGTTCTAGCCAAATCAATATGGAAATCCATGGATGGGAGGCGAGTCAAGCGATACCCTCACAAGAGAGCTTAACAAGTAGATTGAACCTTTGGGGTCAAGTTAGAGCCTACCCTTTCAGCCCTTTAATCATGGCCACTCGATGGCCCAGCGATGTGAAACCCCCCAAGGGACTCCCCACGTACAATGGAGATTCAGACCCCCGGGAGTACATATAAACCTTCTTCAGTCTGATGAATTTGAGGGACTTCAACGAACAACTAACATGTAATCTGGTAAGGAGTTACCTCCAAGGAAAAGCTCAAGAGTGGTTTAACAAGCTGGGCAAGGGATCATTACATTCATATAGAGATTTTGAAAGGGCCCTGTTGAGCCAGGTTTTTCAAAAGAGACAATTTACAAAAACCCTGATTGAGCTCTATCAGAGCAAGCAGAGGCCCGAGGAATCGACGAAAGAAAGCGTTCTATTATTGATATATGAATGAGAGCCTCAGTGTAATCAACCACACTAAGGATGGGGTGATTCTTTGCTACAGGAATGGAATTTCCAACTTCGACTTGTATAAGAAGTTGGTCTTGAAGAAGCCAGAATCCCAACTACAAGAAATCATTGAACAATATTCAAAGATTGAGGAAGCCACATAGAGAAAATGAGAGGGGGACTGGCGGGACAAAAAGGTCCATAAGGCATCGGAGTTAAGGTCGAGAAGATTGAGGGCTTCAAGGGCTATGTTTCCCTAACCAAAACCCAGGTGAAAATACACTCCATCCACAAGGGGCTGTTTCGAGCTCCCCCTCCCGGCAAACACTACCCAGGAAAAAGAGAATCACCCAAATTCTGTGACTATCATAAAGAACGTGGCCATGATATAAGAGAATGCACCCAGTTGATAAAGGAAATTGATAATTGTGAAAGAGAGGGCTTGCTTCTAGACTACGTCGAAAGACTAAGAAGAGAGGCCTCCTCGAAGGGAAAAAGAAAGCGTTGCTCGAAGGGATACAAGAAAGGGGCATATTGATGCGACATATATTAGCAAGGGAACAATGGGAAGCAAGCTAGAAATCAAGCATGAGAAAATGGCAGACCTGAAGCCAATGCTCAGGAAGATAGGAACCGTGAGGACGGGTCTAACCGTGAGATCAATTTTATCAATTGAGTGGTGAGTTGCCAATCTTTGAACACCATCATCAAAGCACGTGATGTGTCCATTTTAGGCGCATTATTTAGTAGTATTTAGGATCACTTTTGTGCTCTTTTATTATCGAGAGCTTGTGTTTTACCTTGAAATTCACTTAGGAGAGGTAAAAGCAACTTTGTACTCTTTTACCTCTTTTAAGTGGATTTTGTGTGACAAGGGAAGAACACGGAACCAACGAAGACCGGAAGACATTGAAGACTATACTTTCGAAGACTTTTGGATACTCACTTCGAAGACATGAAGACCGGAGGCCGTTGAAGACCATTTTGGAGCTGTTGAAGACTTGAAGAGTGAGAGGGATGGCTATGAAGAAGACAAAGAAACAATGCAAGACTGTGGCTTCCGTCGCGACCCCGTCGCGACACCGTAGCGAGTCGCGACGAACCCCGTCGCGAGTCGCGGCCAACGGGTGGCCAGAAATCATTCTTATTTTCTTTGCACTATAAATACCATCTCTTTTCCCTCTTCTTCTCCAGCTTTTCCAGCCCGCATTTTCTCTGGTTTTGGGCGCCAATTTTAGGTTTTTCTTCTTCTTTCTTTTCTTAGCTTTCTCTTAGTTTGATTATGTCTTTTGTTGTTGTTCTAGAGTAGTTCTTGTTCTTGGGAGCAAAGGATTGAAGCTTCCACTATCTATGTAGCAAGAACTCATTTCTATATATCTATTTGATGTTTTTGCTATTGTGCAATTAGTGTGCTTTGAATGTTAATTGTTGATTGCATTGATGTTGTTGGGAGCTTGATGATATGAATGCTTGTATGAATTGCTAGCTAGGGTTTGGGGGATTTGGGTTGATTTCCCCCTTGTTCTTGTTAGTAATGTATGAGTGTGAATTAGAGCTTTTGATTGTGTTAGTGTGTTGACAATGTGCTAGGCGAATGTGATTGATGTCGAACTCTTCGTCATGTTCGTTTGTGTAGCAAACGAGAGAGTCATATGCTCGCGGATGAATGTGCGTTGCACGATTCATCCAATCTCGTGTAATTGCATGAATTGGTTCAATGCCTAGTCACGGTGTAGTGGTCATAGGCATTGCCAAGCTTGTTGGTCCTTCGTGCTAAATGCCACCAATGACACCTTGAGTCGTGGTCGCGACTCGGGAGTCATTGGTGAGGTTTGACGAGAGATGTCAAACTCACTCTCGCAAACTACGAACTAAGAAGGATAGGAGTTCAGTCTCCACGACAAGTAGTTGAAGTATTGAATAGGTGATTTAAACTCATTCTTGAAGCATTTGTTGTTTGGCGTTTATGTATTCTTGACGGTGTGTTTCACTGCATGTGTGCCATGAGTGGTTTGAGCATAGGGAGTGCTTGTGTGGTTGAATTGCTTAGGTGTAGGAACGTGACGAACTCTGTAGCGCCTTTGCATGAAGATCTACGAGCATGAACTTAGAACTCCTTGTGGTGTGTGTGTTGTAGTACTTGCTAGATGGGTGTGTGAGCGTTGGGTCATGAATGCTATATGATGGAATGCGTGAATGATTCGATGAACTACATTAGATGTGGAAGTGGATATTCGTTGCCCCCAAGGCATTTTATTTTTGTAGTTTAAAACCCCTTTTCTTTAAGTTTCGTTTGATGATTAGCATAGTCACTTGACGTTGCTAGTTATCCTGTCTTTTTACTTTCGTAACTTAGGAACCAACCAACCCCCCCCCCCTTTACATTGCTTTTAAGTGTGTGTAAATATAGTTACTCCTAGCCTAGTATATCAACCATTTGTGTGCTTAGACGCTTAGGAAGATCCCTCTTCTCTTTGGACGACCCCGATTTGCCACTATCTACCTAGTTGTAGAAAGTAAGCATTGAGGGCTTATAAATTATCTTTTGGCGCGCGGGCGCGACGACCGCCCGCGCCTGTCAAAATGGCGTCGTTGCCGGGGAAGAGGCGTTTATTCTTAAGTATTTAGGTGTATTTGGTTGTGTATTAGCTAGTTGTTTTTATTTTCCACTACTTGGTGGTTGTTTTTGTTCGGAGTAGGTATTGCTCGAGTTCTTGGTAATTTATTTTATCGAGAATCCTTGCACTATGATTCCGAACTTTTGAAAAATAAAAAAATAAAAAAATTTCTTAATGGAGCGTCTCACCTTGAGGGAACTCATGATGAGAAGAGAGGCTCAACAAGCAAGGTTTTGTAGGATGTGTCATTCCGATCATCCTACCGAATTTGCCCTTTGTTGTGGGAAGAGCACTATGACCGAGAAAGAACCCTTGGTTTCCAAAACCAAGGGTACTATGAAGAGTGCTATCAAGAGGTAGGAGATATTGGTTTTCAAGGGCAAGAAGCTCATGAATGCTATCCATACCACAACTCTTACAATCCGGAATGGAGTGGTAGTCCGGATTTGTGGTATGAGAATGAGCCGGAAAACCAATATTACGAGCAACCTAGTTGGCCATCACCACCCTATACCATACCCCAAAACCAAGCCCAACAAGGAAGTTCAAGTTTGACACGTGAGGATGTCTTAAATACCATAGCAAACTTGAACTCCTTCACTAGTGAAGAGCCGGATACCCAGCTCTCCTCTAGCGTTGAGGCCATTGAGGGGCATGTGAGGAACATATTAGAGGTATTGGCCCGAATGGAAGCTCGTGATTCCGAAAACACACCATCCCAACTTGAACTCGATGATTCGGTGAGTGAAGTCACCAATAAAAATGATTTTGAGCTTGAAAGGGATGAGGAGTTGGTTGTAGAGGATAGAAAAATGGAGGAAGAGGTGATAGTGCTACATTATCCATTAGCATTGTCACCCCTCCTCCCACCTAGTGAACCAACTCTAATATTTTCGAAAGTTTTGAGGGAAACGAGAGAGGAGCCAAAAGACTATCCTAAGCTCCCTAACCACTTAATTCCCTTTGAACCATCTCCACCTCCACAAGACTTTCCTCTTGGAAGTTTTGTGCCCCCACCTCTCTTATTTTGGATGCTCATGGTGAAGAGCTTCAAGCCTTCACCATACGGATAACATTAGGGTCGTGCCGACGACCTTAAAAATATGGAGCTTCGTCGTGCCGACGACGTTAAATAAATTTGGCATTTCTTTTAGTTTTTGTTTCTTAGTTTGTGTTTCTTAGTTTGTTTTTGTTGTTGTTTTGTTTTGTTCTTTTTATGGCATGTTTTTCTATGATTTTGTAGCAACATGAAGTGCATTGCAATGAAGGAGATGAAGGAACGAGATCAATGAACGAGGGAAGCAAGCTTGGACAGTTGGTAAGAAAACAGAAAAAAATTTAAGCCTGGGATACCCTGCCGTCGCGAGTCGCGATGGGCTTCGTCGCGAGTCGCGACGAACAGGGGAGCAAAATCCACTCCCAGCGCCAACTTTCCGCGAGTCGCGATGACTTCGCGAGGCTCGTCGCGAGTCGCGACACCCTTCGTCGCGAGTCGCGACGAGCTCAGAAAAATTTGAGCTTCCGGACTCCACTTTCCGCGAGTCGCCCTGACGTCGCGAGGCCCGTCGCGAGTCGCGACCAACCACGTCGCGAGTCGCGACGAGCTCAGAAAAATTTGAGCTCCCGGACTCCACTTTCCGCGAGTCGCGATGGCGTCGCGAGGCTCGTCGCGAGTCGCGACGCCTTCGTCGCGAGTCGCGACGAGCTCAGAACATTTCGAGCTCCCGGACTCCACTTTCCGCGCGTCGCGATGACGTCGCGAGGCGCGTCGCGAGTCGCGACGTGCTCAGTAATTTTTGAAAATTTTTTGAGCCCGGATTTCAAATTTCCAAGCTTCCAAGTTTCCAAATGATTTTAAACATTGCATGATCCTTCCTTCTTCTCCACCCAACACTCCCAAGAACATCACATACCTCTCATTTCTTCCACCATCCTACATATATTGGCATATGAACATTCTTGCATCTTTATAGTACATTTATTGATTGTAGTATGCCGACTACATCATTGTGATCGTAAGTTCTTATCCTATAATGATGCTTGTATACATGTCAATGTATGTTAGATATTTTTCATGCATAATCTTATAGTGGTGATTGAGGGTTGATTGGTTGTTCTTTGACAATACTATGGTTATTAACTCTTGATGCTAAACCTAGTATTACATATCCTTATGTACTTGTGAGTTTAATGTGTTCTTCGTGGTGTAGTCTTGATCAAACGGCGCCATGGAGACAATGCTTTTCTCGAGGGGTGAGTTCTTCTACGGCATTTTTACTCACCCTTCTGGTTCCGAAACCTATCTCGGGACCATCCAAGTACTTGGATATCGCCATATCACCGGCGAATTTGCGGAGACACGGGTGTCACTCTATCCCCTTACCTTGATTTTTATTGTTCTTGCCTTACGTGTTTACATTGAGGGCAATGTAATGTTTTAAGTGTGGGGAGGGGTTAGAGGACTCATATGCATGCTAGATTGTTTTGGAATGCTTTTTGCTACTTTTCATTGGAAAAACATGAGAAAAAGAAAAAAAATAGAAAATAGAAAAACAAAAGGAAAAAAAAATTTGGAAAAAAAAAGAAAAAAAAAAGAAAAAGAAAACCCGCTAAGTTGAAAACCCGAGAGGGCAACTTAGGCAACATTGGGGGCCCGGATAGGTTGAAAACCCTTAAAGGGCGGCCTAGGCAAAAATGAGAGGCTAAAATGTGTGGAAAAAGGTGAGATGTGAGCTAAAGAAACATGATGTGTGGCTAGGATGAAAACTCGAAAGAGCTCCTAGGCAAAATGAGAGAAATTGAACAATGCGATGATTTCAATCATTTACCGGCGTTGGAGTCATAAGGTTGCGGTTGTCACACGGATGGATCGGGTAGCTCAACATCTATAGACCTCTGGGGTTTGGGTAGCTTAGTGGGTTAGGAAACGGAGTATGGTTATGAAATTCTTGATCTCTTTCTACTTCGTTTTTGGTTGATATATTGGCATTAGGTGAAGCATGTGTTTAAAACTTCCTCTATGGTTTTAGCTTCATTTTGTGTCATTGGATTCTGGGAATATCAATTCTGGGCTGTGAAATATTTTTATGGGTAGTGAATTGATCAGTGGTAGGTTTGGTTAGATTTAGGATTGGGGATGTGTGTGTGCAAAATTCTCATGTGAGCTTTTATTTTGGGATTTTTGAGATTGAGAGTTTTGGTGAGGCTTTGATTGGGGGATTAGTTTAGGTTTTGGGATATATCATTTACTCCGCATGCTTGAATCTTTTCTTACTCGAGGGCGAGTAAGGTTTAAGTGTGGGGAGGTTTGATATGTCCATTTTGTGTGGTTATTTTGGGGGTTTTAGGATGTGGATATGCCATTTCCTCCGTATGCTTAAATCTTTTCTTACTCGAGGGCGAGTAAGGTTTAAGTGTGGGGAGGTTTGATGTGTCCATTTTAGGCGCATTATTTAGTAGTATTTAGGATCACTTTTGTGCTCTTTTATTATCGAGAGCTTGTGTTTTACCTTGAAATTCACTTAGGAGAGGTAAAAGCAACTTTGTACTCTTTTACCTCTTTTAAGTGGATTTTGTGTGACAAGGGAAGAACACGGAACCAACGAAGACCGGAAGACATTGAAGACTATACTTTCGAAGACTTTTGGATACTCACTTCGAAGACATGAAGACCGGAGGCCGTTGAAGACCATTTTGGAGCTGTTGAAGACTTGAAGAGTGAGAGGGATGGCTATGAAGAAGACAAAGAAACAATGCAAGACTGTGGCTTCCGTCGCGACCCCGTCGCGACACCATCGCGATCCCGTCGCGACACCGTCGCGAGTCGCGACGAACCCCGTCGCGAGTCGCGGCCAACGGGTGGCCAGAAATCATTCTTATTTTCTTTGCACTATAAATACCATCTCTTTTCCCTCTTCTTCTCCAGCTTTTCCAGCCCGCGTTTTCTCTGGTTTTGGGCGCCAATTTTAGGTTTTTCTTCTTCTTTCTTTTCTTAGCTTTCTCTTAGTTTGATTATGTCTTTTGTTGTTGTTCTAGAGTAGTTCTTGTTCTTGGGAGCAAAGGATTGAAGCTTCCACTATCTATGTAGCAAGAACTCATTTCTATATATCTATTTGATGTTTTTGCTATTGTGCAATTAGTGTGCTTTGAATGTTAATTGTTGATTGCATTGATGTTGTTGGGAGCTTGATGATATGAATGCTTGTATGAATTGCTAGCTAGGGTTTGGGGGATTTGGGTTGATTTCCCCCTTGTTCTTGTTAGTAATGTATGAGTGTGAATTAGAGCTTTTGATTGTGTTAGTGTGTTGACAATGTGCTAGGCGAATGTGATTGATGTCGAACTCTTCGTCATGTTCGTTTGTGTAGCAAACGAGAGAGTCATATGCTCGCGGATGAATGTGCATTGCACGATTCATCCAATCTCGTGTAATTGCATGAATTGGTTCAATGCCTAGTCACGGTGTAGTGGTCATAGGCATTGCCAAGCTTGTTGGTCCTTCATGCTAAATGCCACCAATGACACCTTGAGTCGTGGTCGCGACTCGGGAGTCATTGGTGAGGTTTGACGAGAGATGTCGAACTCACTCTCGCAAACTACGAACTAAGAAGGATAGGAGTTCAGTCTCCAAGACAAGTAGTTGAAGTATTGAATAGGTGATTTAAACTCATTCTTGAAGCATTTGTTGTTTGGCGTTTATGTATTCTTGACGGTGTGTTTCACTGCATGTGTGCCATGAGTGGTTTGAGCATAGGGAGTGCTTGTGTGGTTGAATTGCTTAGGTGTAGGAACGTGACGAACTCTGTAGCGCCTTTGCATGAAGATCTACGAGCATGAACTTAGAACTCCTTGTGGTGTGTGTGTTGTAGTACTTGCTAGATGGGTGTGTGAGCGTTGGGTCATGAATGCTATATGATGGAATGCGTGAATGATTCGATGAACTACATTAGATGTGGAAGTGGATATTCGTTGCCCCCAAGGCATTTTATTTTTGTAGTTTAAAACCCCTTTTCTTTAAGTTTCGTTTGATGATTAGCATAGTCACTTGACGTTGCTAGTTATCCTGTCTTTTTACTTTCGTAACTTAGGAACCAACCAACCCCCCCCCCCCTTTACATTGCTTTTAAGTGTGTGTAAATATAGTTACTCCTAGCCTAGTATATCAACCATTTGTGTGCTTAGACGCTTAGGAAGATCCCTCTTCTCTTTGGACGACCCCGATTTGCCACTATCTACCTAGTTGTAGAAAGTAAGCATTGAGGGCTTATAAATTATCTTTTGGCGCGCAGGCGCGACGACCGCCCGCGCCTGTCAGCACGATCCCGGTATTTTCCCCTAGGAGAACCCTTCCTAAAGCAATATTGAGTAGAAGAAGCCATCACTTTCTCGGAAGCAAGCTCGGTGCCCAGGCAAAACCCCAATACGAACCCGATGGTAATATTATTGGGGACTTCTATGTTAAAAGGGTGTTTGTGGATGATGGCAGTGGAGTGGAAATGTTCCAATCGCTTTGATCAACTAGGGATAAGGCATGAAAGTTTGAGGAGAACAACCTCACCCCTATTTGGTTTTACCGAGAAAATGGTGCTTCCCTTAGGGGTCGTAAACCTCCCAGTTTAAGTGGCTGATTGAGATAAAGAAGTCACGATCGATTGCAGCTTTGCGGTGATTGGTGATGTATCCCCCTATAACGTGATATTAGGAAGGCCTTGGATGTGCCATGCGAGGGCCATTTGGCTCCCCTACCACTCGACGATTAAGTTCCCCACAAAAATGGGAATAACAGTCATAAGGGGGGACCAACCAGCAGCAAGGAGTTGTTTGGCAATAGCATTGAAAGAAGTTAAAAAAGGGATACAAAGTGGGTGGCTTTGATAAAAGGAGAAATTAAACCCATGGACATGGAGCTAATGATCGTTCAAGCACAATAAATGGTGACCATGGGAAAATAATACCACCTTAATAAAAGAAAATCTAAATGGCCTCCTGGATAGCTATGTCGATGTGTTTTCGTGGAATACGTTCGACCTCATAGGGGTACCTAAATAGCTGACGGTCTACAAGTTAAATGTGGACCCCTCTCAAAAGCCAATGAAACAGAAAATGAGGTTGTTTGCCCCCAAAAGGGTGGAGGCCATAAAGGAGGAAGTTCATAAACCTCTTTGTACAGAGGTCATTGAAGAAGCGGTTTACCTCGAATGGATAGCTAATCCTACAATAGTTTCCAAACACGATGAGGCTTGGCGAATGTGCATAGACTTCACAGATCTCAACAAATGCTGCCCCAAGGATAGATATCCTCTACCTTTCATTGACGTCTTGGTCGAAGAAAGAGCAGGATATGAGGTTCTAGCCTTCTTCGATACCCATAAAGGCTACCACCAGATACTAATGGCGGAGAAGGATAAGCAGAAGATGTCATTCATAACTTATGAGGGGATGTTTTGCTACAAGAAAATGGCATTCAATCTAAAGAATGCAGGAGCCACTTACCAAAGGCTAGTCGATAAGCTCTTTGGAAAATAGATCGGTAGAAACATGGAAATATACGTAGACGATATTGTAGTCAAAAGCAAGGGCTATGACCAATTCCTACTGGACCTTGAAGAAACCTTCCAGAGGCTCCGAGAAGCCAATCTAAAGCTAAACCCAGCCAAGTACATGATCAGAGTTGGAGCTAGAAAATTCCTGGGATTCTTAGTCTCAGAGAGGGGGATCGATGTGAACCCCGAGAAATTTGAAGCTTTGATAAGCATGAAACCACGTCGAACGGTTAAAGACATCAAATGGCTAATAGGATCGCTAGCTGTGCTCAGTTGATTTCTTTCCAAAGGGGCTGAGAAACATTTCTTCGACGTGCTTCAAAAAGATGAAAAATTCGAATGGACAGAAGAATGTGACAAAGCCTTCCAATACTTAAAGGAACACTTAAGAAGCTTGCCCACCCTGATGAAACTAGAGAAGGGGGATGATCAGTACCTATACATCTCAGTACCCCCCTTAGTAATAAGCGTGGTTCTGGTAAAAGAGAAGGAAAAAGCCCAACACCCCATCTACTTCGTAAGCAGGGTGTTGCATGGTATGGAGACTCAATACACCGCCCTCGAGAAGTTAATATTATCCCTAGTTCATGTGGTGTGGCACCCCTGGCTGTAATTTCGAAGCCACAAGATCATCTTATTTACCAGTCATCCAATCAAGCAGGTGCTCCTTAAGCCGGAGGCCTCGAGTCAAATGATGAAGTGGGCAATCAAACTGGGAGAGCACAACATCCAGTTTTACCCAAGAACAACTATCAAAGGCCAAGCCTTAGTAGATTTTATTGTGGAGACTATAAAACCAATAGTAGTCGATGATGCAAAAAAATTCAAGGAAACTTAGCAGCTATACGTTAATGGATCATCACACTCTGGAGGCAGTGGGGCTAGTGTCCTTCTCACAAGCCCCGAAAAGAAATATTATCCATTTGCACTGCACTTTGACTTCAAGGAAATGAACAACAAAGTAGAGTACAAAGCACTGATCACAGGCCTTCGAATGGCCAAAAACTCGGAAGCTCAAAGGCTGGAGATATTTAGTGATTCCCAAATTGTGGTCCTACAAGCCAAGGGGGAATATGAGGCTAGGGAAAGAACCTTGCATTGTTACTTGGAAGTGGCAAAGCCTCTCATCGAACATTTCCACCATTACACCCTCACTTAAGTCCCTCGAGAGAAGAACCACATGGCCGACGCTCTGAGCAAGTTGGCTTCGTCGGACTTGGATTTACAATCCCAAAGGCACTTAATGGTGGAAACACTGAGTAAACATAGCTTCAAAGAAGAAATAACTGTAATTATGGTAGAGGAACAAAATTCATGGATAACGCCTATTATGAGCTACCTTCGAGATGGTACCCTTCCGAAAAATGCAATTTAAGCAAGGAAAGTTGGGCTGAAAGCACCCAAGTATTTGATCCATGAGGATGTGCTCTATCGGCGAGGTCATCTGCAGCCACTTCTTTGATGCGTATCCCCCCCAAAGTTGACTATTTAATCCACAAGACTTATGAAGGATCATGTGAAATCATGCGGAAGTCACCAAGGGGATCGATCGATAGCTAAGAAACTCCTCCTGGCTGGATACTATTGACCCAAGATGTTTGATTAGGTTAACAAGAGCATCCAAGCCTACCATCAATTCCAAAGGCATACACCAATCATCCATGTCCCCCGAGAAGAAATGATGAACATAAATAGCTCTTGGCCATTTGACAAATGGGGGATCGATTTGGTGGGCCCTTTCCCAGAGGCTTCTGGTCACTTTTGATTCCTGATCGTGGTCGTGGACTACTTTACAAAGTGGGTCAAGGCCGAAGCTTAACCGGAATAAAAGGGAAAGTGGTAATCGGTTTTTGCTGTAAGAATATCATCTGTTGTTTCAGGATCCCTCGAATTATCATAATTGATAGCGGTGCCCAGTTCGTAACAACTCGGAATCATTTGCCACTGGTGAAACCCCGTACGGTCTAGTCTATGGTTTGGAGGCAGTTATTCCTGCGGAGATAAGGCTGCCCACCTTCCGAAGGTTTGACATAAACAACTAAAACTAGGAGGTCAACGATGAGCTGCGCCACTTGGACTTGGACCTTCTGGAACAAAAAAAAAGGCATCCCTCCACAAGGCAAAGTTAAAGAAAAAATCAAGCGATATCATAAAATCCATTTTTCCCTGGAATACCTCGTAATGAGAAGAAAGAAAAAAAAGGCAAAGGGAGACAAAAGGGAAACTGTCAGTAAACTGGGAAGGACCCAACTGAGTCGTTAAAGCCTACCCTGGAGGTAGTTATGTGCTGGAAACCCCTTAGGGTGAGTCCGTTCCATGCAAATGGAATGTTTCCAACCTTAGGAGGTACTCTTCTCCTAAATCCCAGAAGACTCGGTGAGGTTAGAAAACAGCTCGCCCTAACGTAGCTATGGGCCGAGGGACTCCTTTGACTAAAATAGTGTTGTAACTTGTAAGTCGATAGGGTTTCTCTATTTTTGATAATTAGCTATCGAAGTGTGTTTCTCTTAATAATTTCTATTTCCTGTAAAGGACTAAAACACACCCTAATTTGAGGGAACAAAAATTCCTCACTCTCCTCAAAGCAGAGCATTAAAAAATCGGAAGGCATTTGTAGCCTGGTTAGCACTTTAGGGGTCAAAATCCCCTTAACACATGCAAGCATTTTAGGGTTTGAAATCCCCTTAACACGTGTAAGCGTTTTAGGGGTCGAAATCCCCTTAACACGTGTAATCTTCTAGGATAAAAACCTTCCAAATAATCGAAGGGCCTCTATGGCCCATCGAGTGCTTTGGGGGTCGAAATCTTCTTAACACATGCAAACGCTTTAAGGGTCAAAATCCCCTTAACACATGCAAGGGGTTTAGGGGTCGAAATCCCCTTAACACATGTAAGCGCAAAAGGATAAAAACCTTACAAATAATCGAAGGGCCTCCATGGCCCATCAAGCTCTTTAGGGGTCGAAATCCCCTTACCACATGCAAGCACCAATGGTAAAAAACCTTGCACATAATCGAAGGGCCTCCATGGCTCATGGAGCACTTTGCAGCCAAAATCTCCTTTAACACATGTAAGCGTCAAGGACAATAACCTTGAAATCAAAGGACCTCCGCAGCCCATCGAATGCTTGGGGTCAAAACCCCTTTTTACATGTGTAAAAAAAACCTTAGAAGGAAAGAAAAAGTTTGAAATACTTAACTAAGTTGGAAGTATTAATCCCCCTATAAAGAATTTAATTGCTCAAAAAATAAAGGGAAGAAAAGTTTTCATTTAATGATACAAAATGTCGTAATGGCTTACAAGTAAAACGATAGTGTTACAATATACACCACCTATATATACACAATGGAAGGTCATCGCCGTACCTCTCAAAGTTATAATTTATAAGCCCTTTATGCTTACTAAATACAATTAAGTAGATAGTGGCAAATCAGGGTCGTCCATAAAGAAGAGGGATTTTCTTAAGCGTTTAAACATATAAGGTTTATAGTAGGCTAGAAGTAGATATATATAGATATATAAAAGCAAGTAAATGAGGGGGTTTTGGTTGGTTGTGGTCCTAAGTTATGAAATTAAAAGACAAGATAACTAGAAAAGTTAACTATGATAATCATCAAACAAACTAAGAAAAAGGGGTAAAAACTACAAATGACAAAGCCTGGGGGGCAATTAATATCCACTTCCAATCCTAATGTAGATCGTTGAATCATTCACTCATTCTATCACATTCGTTACCTATGGGGAATGCTAAAACTTCCCATTCGAAGATCAACATTCATTCCTTCTTAATAGTAATTTGCAAAGACAAGCAACGACCATTTGCAAAGCTTATTGATAATCACTCTAAGAAAACCACACCATAAAGGTATTTCATCAACGACATTATATACGAAGGACCATAGATTTGATAACAACAAGCCTTCTACCAAAGACATAGCCATTTAATCAAACATAGCATTCATTAGGCTAAACCTAGAACAAACTACATTCAAGATTCAACCTTGCATTGCATCTATAGGATAAACATGAGAACAATCCACATTAACCTATTTATCCAGCAAGAATCACAACACATTATGTACAAGAAATTCTAATTTCATGTTCTTGGATTCTCATGTCAAAGAGCAAAGAAATTTGCAACTTTCCTAACACCCTAACACTTCAATCATACAAACACTTCATATACTCAAATAACCCACATCATAAATGAAGTAAAACATCACATTTAAACACATGAATGCTAAATAATAAATGCTTCAAGAAAGAGTGAAATACCGGCTCTTACTACATAGGTGTGGAAGCTTCAATCAATTGCTCCCATGTACAAAATGAAGCTAGATAATCAAAATCCATAACATAGAACAAAGATCTACAAAGAAATAAGAAGAAATGGAAAAAATGGTGAAATACTAGGGTTTTGGAGCCCCCAAGTCGGGTTTAGAGAGTTGGGGAAGATGGGGGTTAAAAGCTATTTATAGTACAAGAAAAAAAGGGAGTAAAATTCAAGTTGCAGGGAAATTATCGCGAGTCTTGACACCTCTATCGCGAGTCGTGACCAGATCAAGAAATTGTGAGCTCTCAGGTCCACATTTCGCGAGTCTCGACACACTCATCGCGAGTCGCGGCGGAAAAAAGTTTTGTTTTGTTTTTCTTCCTCCGGGTGAACCGTTAATCCATTTTGGGAGTTCTTGTAGTTGATTTTATAGTACTCGAGAAGAGGAATCCAATGGTGCCACTCTTGGAGGCTGATTCTTCTTGGAAAATTCTCAGAACTCTGCTTCAAAACATAGATCATTCTTCACCCTTTGCTTTGCTCTCCTTTCTTCACTTTATCTTCTACCACTTTGTGAGTGGCCTTACATATTCTACCATCCTTTAGAATGACCTTCACTAAACCACTCCTAAGTGCTCATGAGAAATCTACAAATTAAGCTTGCAAAAAGGAATCTAGATGCTCGTAAGAACCAAAAATCCACTAGACTAAACATAGGTTACAAAATGAAGGATTTAGATATAAAAACCAAAAATGGTCATCTAAAACCCTTATCATGTAAAACTACCTAAATCTAGCAATCTTACAACAAAAACATGATAAAAGAGTGTTAAATGCTTTGGAAAACACATGCATTTGACGTATCATCACACGACTAAGGAGAGGAAAACCCATCTTAAGGAATGAGAGAATCCTCTTCTAAGTCCCCAGCTTTCGGAATTTGGATGGAGTTTAAAGGCCATCTGGGTAAACCTCGAGATCTCCTCACCAAGGGTGCATCCTCGGTGTCTTCACCCCCTAGTGAGGAAGGGGGCCACTTAGTTTTTCCTGGCAGCAATGCCACCCCTTCTGCTAGACGAAGGCCCTTCGGTGGAAGCAAGGGCACTCCTCCATCGACCGGAAGTGCTGGCCTGAATGCTCACTTGATTAACCCTCGAAATGGGAGCCTCGAGAGGTGAGGATCGAGAGTTTGAGGCCACTACTTGGGCAGGATCCACCTGCTGGGCAGGGATGCTAGAAAATTTGCTTAAACGAGAGAAGACGAAGACTCCCCTTGCACGGGAAGTCCCAGAGGGGTTACCCTCTACGGGGACTGGAACCCCACTTCTTGGAGAAACACGGGAAATTGAAGCCCCACTCTTATTCTTCTTCTCCTTTCGTAGCTCCTCGAGCCACTTCTTAGCTTCCTTGTAGGTCTCGTTATACTTGGGGTCCCCCATAATATATTTCCTCTCCATGATGCTGAGGGTCTCTTGAAGAAATTCGTCAAAGTTTTCGATTAAATTCACCTCGATAGTTCCAAGTTTGGTGCCTGTACGCTTGAAGACTATTAGCACTAGCTGTGTAAGTTTGATATACCTCTGTATAGTCCCTCTCGCCCTTTTCTTTGTCCCTATAGGCAGCTGTGCAAAATGCTTCATTTTCCTCAACTGCCCCTCCAAGGATGGAGCTAGGCATTGGTACTCTTGATTCCATTTTCCAGTGGTCTAAAAATCGCTAGGCGCTAGTCGGGCGGTTTGCTGGGGCCTAGCGCCTAGGGGATTAATCGGGGATTAATCGGGGATTAATCGGTCTAGGCGGATTTGTATTATTTAATTATTTTTTATATATAATTAATAAAATAATACAAATTATATTTAAAAATAAAATAAAAACCTATTTCCCAAGTCACAATAACTTATATTACATACAAATGATTATACAAAGTAAAATGTCTTAGTTGTAATATTAAAATTTTATTATGCAACGTGAGTAGTTATAAAGTTTATAACCCGATTCATTCAACCCATAAATTTTATCTTCATTTCTTCTAATTTATATTTTAAACCATAATATTTTTATTACTTATGGAAAGACCGTATTTCAAGAGACATACTCATAATAAATTCAATAAAAAAAGGAAAAAAAGGTGAAGGTATGAATTATCATAATAAATTCAAGAGACAACTCATACATGCATGAAGCCTAAAGCTGAAACTTGCACATTGAAGCCAAGTATTATCCCACATCGGAAATATGCAAGAGACATAGGGTAAGTTTCTTCTATAAATACTATCCCTCCTCTCCTCCAATGTTTCATCAAGGCACAAAGCATTTTATGCTTTTGGGCCATAATTAATAAATAATTTGGCTTTATATTATTGGGCCATAATTTGTTAATTTAAAATTAAAATTTTTATATGCTCATGAAAGCATAAAGCAATGCATAAGATGCAATGCATATGCTAAATGGGTTTTTAATGATAAATGATTTGGCCACAATTTTTGGGTTGTAATCGTTTATTTAAAGTTAAAATTTTGGTATGTTTATGGGTTTTTGGTTTATTCGATCTGGAATTAATTTAATTGATTTTAATAAAAATTGGAATTTATTTGGTTTATTTGGTTTCAAACTGAATCCGAATTCCAAATTCGGTTTGGTTATATTCGGGTTATTCGGTTTTTTGGGTCGGTTTCAGTTTTGATATTTTTTAAAAAAAGGAAACAAACCAAACTGCCTAGTGCCGATTAGCGCCTAGACACGATTAGGCGGGTCTGGGCGCCGCCTAGAGGTGAAAACGCCTAATGTCGCCGCCTAGGCCCTAATCCGGGCGTTTTGGTGGCGCCTAGCGCCTAGGCGCCGCCTAGGACCGCCTAGGCGCCGCCGTTTAGAACACTGCCATTTTCCCACTCTTCCAGCTTTGTAGTGGCCACATGAAGAGACACACAAACCAGATCCATATTATCCCGATGCACTTGGGCCTCATTATGATAATGCTTGATGATCTTATTAGGCTAAGAAGATGATGCCCCCCAGAAGCCTTAGAAGCTTTAGCAGTGGTGATGCACTCTTGCATCAAACTAAACCCATGTTTGGTGGTGACCTCTTCGAGGACCTCGTTGTGCCAGGATTTGAGAAGGCGACAGTCCTTCGAAAGCCCATCCTTAGCCGCGGCAAGGAGGTCACTTTACTCCCTCGAATGGCTTAATGCATCGAGGAGCTCTCTCATGAAGGCCATTGTGCCATAGGCTAAGCTTCTCATAAGAAAGTCAAAGCTCTTCTTCGATCCAGATAGATTTGTACCAGAATTGAGAGGCCTTAATTCGGTGACCCCACACCCATTCTTCATTCTGATGATACCATTCTTTCATAACTTGGAACAATAAGTCAAATATGGTTCCCTTTTTGCAGTTGAGGGAGCGGTATGGCACCAAGTCTAGAATTTAGAAAGTCACAAAGAAAGTAAAATACATAAGTAAAAAGGGGGACAATTCCATTCATAGTAGAAAAAAGAGAGTATATTCGAAATCCTAAAAAACTAGTTCATAAATCCTCTCTTTCTTCTATGCTATGCTTCACTCGATTTAAGCTCAAAAAGGTTGTCCTGCATCGAGGCTTCGGTTGAGTTAAGGGGTTCGGCTGGCTTCACTCGTTATCCATGTCTACTCCTAGATTGCAGATCTTCTCCATAGAAAAGAGTTTGATGGAGGTCTTCAGATGCTAGAGTAGTGGGAGTTTGATACCCTCACCCTGGATGAACTTCCACGTGGAATCTTTTTTGTGAACATCCACCATTGTAGTGTATTCGGCGGGCAGAGTCTTGCAAATAGAATGGGAAAGAGAATTCCAAGTGACCCCCACCAAGACTCAGGAGAGGGACGAGAAGCAGTCTTGGAACCCCTTGGTCTTTACGAGCTTGTTGGTGTAAGCCTTGAAACGGAGACCTGCTACTCGGTGGAGTGAAGACTGTCCAGCATAGCATTTTTACTGGTAAGGTTTTGGATACATGCCCGGGCCTCTAAAAATATCTCTTAGAGCTCCTTCAGACGCTCCTTAAGCTCGAAGCCCATTATCTTCAATTCCTCCTCATGCTGGGAAACCACCATCTTCAGTTTCTGCTCATGTTAGGAGGACACTTTCTCCAACTCTCCCTTATGATCGGAGGCATCATTCTTAAGCTCATCCTCGAGCTCATTCACTTTGGCCTTATAGACCTTCTCCAAGTTTCCCACTGGGCTCCAACCTCTTGAGCTTTTTTGGCCTTTGCCAAGAGGGCCTGGAGGACAAAATCCAGAGTGCTCACAGTGGTGGCCACTTCCGGAAGAGAGGCAATGGTGACCCTCCTCCAAAGTGAGCCTGTCCCTGGTGCCGGTTTGTGACTCAATGACAACAACTTTGTCAGACTGTTTCCTTACAAGGGAAGGGCTATGAGAAGAAGTTACCTCTCCTGGCCTCTTGTTATTCACCAAAGCACCGGGGACCTCCGACTGGACCTCTGGATGGGGCTCTGGCTGGACCCGTACCTGGGCCAGTGGCTAGGGGTGGACCTCTGAGTGGGGCTCCACGTAGAAAATTTCTTCCTCCTCCTCATTCCCAAAATCAAAGTTTCTAGTGAAACCCACTGAAATAGACAAAAGAAAGAAAAGTCAGTTGAAGAAACATAAAACAGAAACAACAAAAACTAAGATGTCACAAACACCTTCGTGTTGTAGGGAGGCCTCTTAGATGGGGCCTATGAAGCATTATCAGGCTCTAGGGGATCCAAAATGGCTTCTACGGGCCTCAAAACAGGTTCCAAGGGCTTCAAAAAATAAGTCTTTGGCCTCTTCAAACTTTTGGAGGCCCCACTTTCGGCAGTCGAAAAAGGGTTTTTTTATTAACAATTTTTGGCCTGTCACCCTCAACTACCTTCTTTTTTCCTTTCTCTTATCTACGTAAGGGGCCTTCAAAGGGTCAACCGGAGAATGAGGCTTGATCAAAACTGGTTCTTTGTCATAGATCCATTGTTCATAAACCTCTTTTGGCCAGATATTGCTACAATTCCTAAAAATATCTAGGGGGTCGCTCAATAGTCTATCACTGCCAGCTACCACGTTGTCCGGAGTGGATTTGTTAGTAATGTTCTCGAACTTGGGCTTCAAGTTCCACCATGGGATATAATAAATTGTTCCCTCACTTTGAGGGGGTTTGTGACAGTCTTGGCAGTTCAAAGCAATTTTTATGGAATGGTTCGAGAACCTATTGCTAAGAGTCAGATCCCCCTGATTTTCATCTCTCTATGTTTTACGGCCTTTCTATAGGAAATGTAGTAGATGGACCTAAATAATTCATAGCTTGGGGTGATTCATAGGCTATGGCAAGGGGTCATAAACGCCATAACATTGAGTATGACATTCGAATTGAGTTAAACCAAGTTGATTCGGTGCTCCTCAAGAAGAGGAGAGATAATGGGGGGTAGGGGAAAACAAAGACCAAATCTAAAATGACGCTCGTAAATAGCACACCTACCGGGCCACATATCCTTATGGGTTTTGTCTTCTCGAATGACCTCCAACATCAAGTTCTCTGGAACTCAAATCGTGGAGGGAAGGTTGATAACAGATAGGAAATATCCTTAGGAACTAGCTGGGGGATTTTGCGAACTGGGGTTAAGATCTTCTCGAAAATGAAGGGTCAACCCTCCTCATCCTTCTGGAGGTTAGCCTCCCTCGGAACCCTAGACGTCGAGGTGACCCAATTCTGGCAGTAGTTTCCGTACTTTCCAACCTGTATAAAGGCTAGAGATGACCCTACAAACTCAACTATTCATTTCCTAATTGCAATATAGCTTTCTGACTTGATCGTTAGAGCCTCTTCCTCCCGGAAACCTCTGGGGGCTTTTGTCTTGCAGATTCCGGCCACGGTGGCGGTGCACACTATGGCGGTAAATTAGGGCGCACTAGTTACTCTACCAAAAGACTACCAAAGGACAATCGAAGAGAAGCATTTTTCTCATTTTTCCTATGAGCCTTTTTGGGTTTTCATCCTTAGCATCCCACAATCTATTTTTCTTTTCAAAGCTCACTTCTCACCTTTTTTCACACCATTAAGCCTCTCACTTTTTTATAGGTTTCTTAACCTATCCAAGCGTTTCCCATTGTTTCCTAAGTCACCCTTTCAGGTTTTTTATTTAGCTGTGTATATTTATTTTTTATTTTTTCATTTTTAAATTGTTTTGGTGTAGCACAAAATGCCCCAAAGTAGGCTTCATACTACAATGAGAATAAGGAAAAACAAAACAAACACAAAAGAGTTTTGTTAGAACTCCTAAGTGCTTAATTACTCCCTCCCCCACACTTAAACATTGCATTGCTCCCAATGCATCATACAAAGCATAAAAATCACAAGTGAAGTAGAGAGAATTGTAAGCAATTAATCTTAGGACCCCGAAGGGCCCGATCTCATGCGCCTTGCCTCGTGTTTTCTTCTTCTCTCCTCTTGCCTCTATTTATGCTTTCTTAGGGAATGAGGCCATGAAAACCTTCAAGTTTTGAGGAATGCTTCCTCTCGGTCAATTACTCCATGGCTTCCTGTCGCACATAGTATCTCCCGTCAATAATGGCAAACTCCCCCTTCACTTCTCGCTCGATGGAATCTAATCTAGCTCCCCAAGTTCTCATGGTTCCATCGATAGAGTCAAGTCTCTCCCCAAACTCTTTCATTTATAAACTCATCCCTGCTACCGCATGACTAACTTCTTGCACCATTTGGATTGAACTCATGAGTTGTTCCCTTAATATGAGAAATTGATTAGAGAGGTCCGCCAGTAGGTTGGTTCGGGTAGGTTGCACTCGAGGTGTATTCTCACCATATTCTCCTTCGATGTCCACGTCTGGGGCTGAAATGGTGTTGTAGAAAGCCTTCTCAAACCTTGGATTGGGAGCTATGAAGGGACACTCCAATGAAGTGTCATGATTTATTCTCGTGCGCTTGGGTTGCAAAAGTACCATGAAGTTACAAAGTACTGCACCACTATATATCCAAAAAAAAGTGATCCTCCATGGTGGTGGTGGCGATCATTGAAGCTCTTGCCAACTTTTCATAGTATACTTTTTCCTTGGACGACCCAAATTTTCCAAAGCATAAGTGCCGCATATCCTAGGTATTGTTCAAGAAGGCCGACCATTCCTCTCATTGGTATCTTTCTGTCTCTCTTATTTCCCATGCTTATGCATTCTTCCACAAATGTTTCCACCAAGTTGGGATAGAATTTCCCTTCCGGACTAACCGCCCAAAGGATTAGCACGTCTCGATTAGGGCATTGAGAACTTTCCCCGTGGAAAAGAGTTTCCATGGATAGGAGCCGGTGCATGTACCACAAAGTTGGGTGGACTACTGTGGTACTCTTGCCCAAGTGGTTCCTATCCACGCCCACCAAGTTCCTCTAAAAGCTGCTCAACGAGAATATAAGTCCTTGTCGGTGTGTCTTCGGAACATCCTTCCCGTACTTCCACCCAAATGCTCGCGCAACTTCTCTATAGGTCATTGAGTACTCCTTGTCATCCAAATTAAATATAATGGTCCTCCTCCCTTCATTGTCTATATTTGCTCCACGATTGCAAAGAATTCCAAAGTCCACCAAATTTATATCTTAGGGTGCATCTCAAGGAAGCCCTTCACGCCTGTCTGACCTATCAAGTAGATGACGGGTTCGAGTAGGCCTAGTGCCACCATAGTCTCTTTGCATGTGAACTTGGTCTCCAAAATTGTCCTCCTTGACCTATTGGGTTACTTCCATTTCCGGGCCACACTCCTAGTAATGTTGGTCAATCCTATGACTGATAACCAACAATGGTAGGGTAAGAGATACGGGAGTTTTTAGCTTTTGTCTCCTAACTTTAGCCGAACCCTGCCCTTTATCACCTCAAGAAGTTGTTCCTTTCTCTGGTCCACTCCTTTTAGGATTCATTCTATCACAACAAGAGAAAGAAGGTAATTAAAAAATACACACAAAGCTTATGCATCAAAGATCACTTAGCAAGAATCATTTTTCCTGAACACCCAACACATAGCAAATCATTTCATATAAATTCAAGGATCACAATCTTCCCCCACACTTAGTTTAATAAAAAAAAATCATGCATATAACCCACATACTCTAATAAAACACCAAAATTTTCGAATTTTCAAGCTCTCCCATACAACAAAATCATGCCAATGAGAGCAAGTAAATATAAAATTCAAAAATTTATCCAAATTTGGAGGCTGGGAGATGAAGATCACACCAGAAAAAACAAAGAGTACTCTTTCCCTTGAGGGAAAAGGCCCAAATTCGAAATTCTCTTATTATGAAATGAGGGTGGATGTTTTTGAAGTACTTGGAGTAGTTTAAGTGGTCTAAATTGATGGGAGAAGGTGCTCTGAATTTGGATTTGGAGAATCAATGATATTCCACAAGTGGATTATTTAGGAGAGGGACACAAAAAAAGGTAGTAATAGTTTGGGAAAAAATGGAAATTCTTGGAGTAAAAGATTAATGAATTTATGCTCGTGGAAGGTGTTAATGTTTGGTGTAGTACCATTGGCACTAACCAATTTGGTGAAGAAGAAAGATGTGGAATTAATGGCATAATCTATACCAAAAAACATGTGTTAACCAATGCATTCGACACATTTGTTATCATGTTTTGTTGGTTGATTGCTAGTTTTAGTTAGGTTGACATTACAAAGGGTTTACATGACCGTTGTTGGTTTTCTTATCTAAATCCGTAGTTTTGTAGACTTATTTGGATCTAATGGACACTTTTTCCTCACGATCACCTAGATCTTCTGTTATAAGCTTATTAGTAGGTTGCTCGTGAGCACTTTGGTGTAGTTTTGTAGAAGGCTATCCACAAGGGTGGTGGTAGATATTAGAAGGCCATCCATAAGGGTGGTAGTAGACAGAAGGCCCCGAGTTAAAACGTAGTAGTAGATGGAATCAAGCTGGAAGAAGAAGGGAGTCGAGTCCAACACTTGAAAACCTGGCATGACCGAGTGAATCAACACGGGTTATGCCAACCAGCAAGATGGTGCAAAAGACCTTTGGCACGGTCCACTTGGTTCTACACAGATCCTGCCATTTTGATGCTCCGTACAGCTAAGTATGGGCACGTGCCATGCCATTCTACACGACCCGTGTTGCTCTATTTTCAACATCCGAAGGCCACCCCATGAGGTTTGGTGAATTACGTGTTCACGCCACCATTTTGTTCAGAAGTCGACTCCCAGCCGATGGCCCGCAAGGATATACATGGCACGCGCCACTCGAAAATGAAGATCATGTATCCGACCGGCGGCGTGTGAAGATTTACATTGCCCGTGCCGTTCAATCAGATCAAGAAAGAGTCCCAACAGGTGGCCTGTGCCGAATGATGCGGCTGTGCGCTCAGAATGGCCGAGACAAAGCCCCAGCCGGTGGGACGTGCCAAACAACACGGGTCGTACCAGACCTAGCCAACACGGGCCATGTGCTATAGCACGGCTTGTGCCAATGACATATGCTATGGTTTTTGGCCTCTTTTTGGGCCTTTTTCAAAGCCCAATTTCCTACTATTATCTATAGGAGCCTATGTTTACTAGGTTTTAAGTTTGGATAGTTTTTGTTTTCATTCTCCTAGTTTTCCTAAGAGTAGGTAGAGATAGAAAGGGGCTAACCCTTCCCTCTAATTCATTTCTCCTTATTTTTTTCCCAATAGAAGTATTTTCTCTAATAATTTTATTAATGAAATGCTACATTACGTGAGGTGGATGTTTGTATTTTGCGTAACTGGGAGTGAACGTATTGTGATGATGCAATGCATTAGTGTGGTGTGACTGAGTCTTGTTTGCTTTTCCAATTTCGTCCAATCCCGCCTATTTGAGGCTTTCCAATTTTTTCTACAGTTAGCTTTGTCAACCTTGTGTTTTTTATGGCCAGTCATCATGATGTATTATTGCGGTGTAATCTGGCTTGGTTTATCTTGCTGCCCTCATTCACTCCTACCTTGTCGAGAATTTTGTGTTTGTATTGTAACTAGCTCTATCATCTTTGTGTCTCATGGTGGCTGGTTGTCACATATTAACTGCACCAGCTCATCATATTTCCTTTGATGTTGTACTACTTATGAGCTTTTTTTTGGGCATGAAAAATGACCTCCTCCAGATACTGTAAAGGCCTGAAAAGAAAAAAAAAATTGATCCCCACAGACGGTGCCACTGATGCAGGGGATTGCTTCCGGACCAACATAATATCTGGAATCAGCACAATGTTCCTCGCTAGCTCAGTGAAACCTGCCGAATAGGGTCCCGGGGAAGTCCCATGATCCACCTCTAATGCCTAAGTCAGTGTATAATCAATGTATGAATAGTATCTGGAAAAATGGTGTTACCTATCCTGTTGTTCAGATAATTTATTTATAGCTGGTGATCACTGTGATCTTTGCTGATCGTGGTCCATGTGTTTCTGAGTTGTGGTCTCGTTTGTATGATCATGGGTGACAATCATCCTTCCACTTAAGTTCGATTATTTAGTTTGATAAATGCGAGATGCTATTCTGGTATTGGGCTTCGCATTGCTAAGGAAGCGTGACGAGGCTCTTCCATTGCTAGGCAAGTCGTCCGCTTATTCGACTCGCTAGATTCGAGATATTATCTTTGTTTTGGACTTCGCGTGATTAAGGGAGGTGTATACCAACTTTGATTTTGATTGATGTGTTAACTTTTAACGTGTCATTTTAAATATTTTTGTTGATTTTTTTCTTGAATATTAGATTTTTACATTGGTATTTTAATAGTGTGAATTGGTTTTATAAATTTCAATATTGATGTTTTTATTTGTTTAGATATTAGGTTCGCATTTTGATTTGCACTTTGATGAATTAAAATTAATGTATATTTTATTATTTCATTTAATGTTTAAATATTTAAATTTGATATGTTTTTTATTGAATTTATTTTATTTTGAGTGGGTCTCCACATATTTTCTTATATCATATATTTTTATATTTTCACATTCAAATACATATTATTACTTATTTTAACTTATAAAATGCAATATTTAAATTTTATAAAAAATTATAATATTTAAGTTAAATGCCCCTGAGAACTGTTTATAAGCTTATGGAAAGGCCGCATTTCCTGAGACTTTCCCTTTTATTTTTTACTATTCTAATTTATTTTGTATTTTAATACTCCCTCCATCCCATCTCAAATTGCACACTTACTTTTTGGATAATATTATTTTTCAAAGTTTGGCCACATATTTGAATAGATATATAAGTAACAATATTATTGTTTATGATATTGTTGAATTCATCGTAACAATTAGTTTCTAAATATCAACTTTTATTTTTTGTAATGATCAACTATCTATACTTGATGTATATTTGAATTATTTTATTTGGCGTTTTAACTTATATAATTTTATATGATTTAAATTTGAACTTTTAAAGGTCGGGTCCAAACACAACAACCCATCTTGCAAACCCGAATTCCAACCAAGCCCATCTTGTAACCCCAATTTTGACCCATCTCTATGGTTGTAAACTCGGATCTCGACTTAGAAAGTCGACGATGTTTGAATTTTTCCAGATACGATCCGCAAACAAATTAACCCAATCAACTCGACGCAAAACCCACTTCAACTGGAAAAAAATCCTATGCAAAATCTAACGAAATCATGAAGAAATCCGATGACGACGAACCTGAAGTAGCCCAACACCAAAACCAACAGAATCTGGAAAAATCCAACACGACTTAGTGTCCCAATCTATGAAATTGCAATCAATCAGTACATAATCCGTGAATTAAGGCTCCATAGCTAGAGATGTCAATCTCTAACCCATATTTTTTACCCGATCCAAACCGACTCGACTGAACTCAACCCAAATCCAGTTCTGACCCGCAAAATGTTGACCTGAACCCGAGCCCCACCTGACCCAAACTCAAAATGAAACCCAATTCTGACCCAAAAATCTAGGTCCAACTCCAACCCCACCCGACCCGACCCGAACTCAACCCAAAACCCAAATCTGACTTGATAATCTAAACCCAAACCTGACCCAAACTCAATTTGAAACCCGATTTTGACTTCATAATCTTGACCCAGACTTGACACGACCGAATCAACCCAAAATCTTATTTCAACCCAAACATGATTCAATCGTAATATGTTTTAACTTGAAACCTATTCAACCTGACCCATAACCAACTTGTAACCGATTCATCTCAAGAAATAACAAACATAATAACTCGATCCACAATCAACTAGGAAAATAACTGACATAATCAATATAATTTTGACCCTATGCGTAAATCGTGTTTTGAATATACTTTGATTTTCAAAACGCTCTCTTGTCGCAACCTTCTCTCCAAATTTGCCGCAACCTTTCTTCTTCAATCTTTTTCCCCATCTTCCAATTACGGGAGATGGGGAACAATTGTTTATTTTAATTCATGTTTTTGTTATTAAATAAGTGTGAGATTTGTCTCCACATATTAGCTTTGTTCTTCGACCTGATCGATTAGATCGTTGTGTTCATGATCCAAACACGTTTTACCCAAACCGATTTCGACATTTTTCAACCTAAACACGTTCCGACCTGATCCAACCCGACAAAGAGATTTTGACACGTTTCAACCCGAACCCATTTCGACCTGATCCGGCCCGACCTGTCAAACATACTTTGACCCGTTTCAATCCAAACCCGTTTTAACCCGACCCCGACCCCGACCCATCAAACAAACTTTGACACATTTCAACCCAAACCCATTTTGACCCCGCCTGACCAGACAAATAGATTTCGACCTATTTCAACCAGAACTCGTTTGACCCAAACCTGAACCTAACCCGGATGACCAAATTGACAGCTCTATCCGTAGCGATGGTGAAATCGACTGGCAAAAATGAAGGTAGAGAGTTTCTGGTTTTATTTCCATAACTTACATGTTGGTCCCTGAATTTCAACATGTCTCTTAAAATATACCCTAATTGACATAAGTGCCAATATAACCCTATCTAGTTAGTGAAAGTGCTAATATAACCCTATAAGTTTTAAAGATGTGCTGATATAACCCTACAAACATTAGAAATGTGCTGATATAACCCTACAAACATTAGAAATGTGCTGATATAACGTAATAAGATTGCATAATGTGCTGATATAACCCTAACTGTTCTGGCGGCGGCCCGACGAACTACGAGGGTAAAATTGTCCGCCTAATTACAGAGTTAGCCCAAAGGGTATTTTGGTCAATTTACTTAGATTCAATGCCGAAAAATTGAGGTCAATGCTGGAAATGGGGTCTGAGGGTTATTTTGGCACTTTCATTAACTAGTTAGGGCTATATTTGCACTAAAAATTATCATAGGGTTATATTGGCACTTACTCAAGTAGATAGGGTTATATTGACACTTACTCAAGTAGATAGGGTTATATTGGCACTTATTCAAGTAGATAGAGTTATATTGGCACTTACTCAAGTAGATAGGGTTATATTGGCACTTACTCAAAGTAGATAGGGTTATATTGACACATATCCCTTAAAATTCCTACTTTATATATTTACTTAGTCTACTTATATCCATGATTTTACTGTAAGATAGTTTTAGAGGAGACAAATTCATTAATAAATGAGAAATTTGCATGTTAGACCGACTAACAGTTTAATAAATCATAAAAAACCTTGTTTCAATAAGTTTCAAGGTTACATTATAATAATTTATACATTGTTTTACATTTTAAACGTTTTGCAAAGTTATACGATTCTCGTTGCAATAAATAAAAACAAACATCAAATCACCCCATTAGCTACATCAATTATAAAATGACCTCGTCTAATAGTTAGTCAGTCTAAAATAAGACTCTATGTTAATAAATAGTGAGATAAAATCTTTTTTTAAAAAGGAAAATTCTCCATTCTCCATACACAAGGTTTTGTTTTTGACTGACTAACCGATAGATGAGTCATTTTATAATTGATGTAAGTAAAGTGTTGATTTGATGTTTGTTTTTTATATATTGCAACAATGTTGCTATAACTTTTAAATGTATCGAAATGTATAAATGATTATTGACTTTAAAGGTCATTGAAACCATGTTTTTTATGATTGAATTAGTCGGTTTAACGGGAGACTTTTTCTTCTCTGTAAGCTTAAAGAACTTGTAAAATATAGTGTTACATGTATTAGTGATATTTTAACGTTTCACTAAAATGGTTCATTAATAGGTACTTGCATTGAAAAAAAAATTAAATAAATTCCAATTAAAACAGGGGTAAAATAAAGATGGTACTCCTAACTTGTTCAATAAACAAGTTTAACACAATTTCCTTCTTTTATAGTTCTACCTTTGTACTGTAATTTATATTGAGAAAGTGTCAGGAAAGACGATTTTTTCATACACTTATGGATAGTTCACAAGAACTTTCACCTTAAATGTTGTAAATTTTTTATAAAATTTAAAAATTTTCTTTTATAAGTTAAAACAAGTAATCCCTATGTCCCACCCATATCTGCACACTTTTTGATCAACTTTCTCAGACCATGTTTTTGACCACCGATAACTTTAGTTACATATATTAATGGTGTATTAAAATTTAATAGTTAGAAAATACATTATGCAGGGAATCTAACGATATCTCACATGAAGATATTGGCGCCTGTATACTAGTTGAAATTTATGGTCAAACATGTTTTGAGAAGGTTGACAAAAAAACGTGCAGATATGAATGTGACAGAGGGAGTAAAAATATGTATTTGAATGTGAAAATATAAAAATATATGATATTAAAAATAATTTTTAAGAATTCTAATTTTTTGTATGTAATTTAAAAAATAGAGTATAAGGTAAAAACACAAGTGATTTGTACACGAGATGCCTTTCACAAGTCCCACTCATTTATATAATGTGATTTTAAAAGAAATAAAAACTAACAAGTACTGGTCGAATTAGTAATAATCGCAGAACATTTGAACGGATGATGTGTGTGGTGCACTTTGTTCAAGAAAACCAACCACGTTGTCACTACAATCTGAATAAGCAGACAAGGAATGTGTACCCCACCACTTTAGTGCCACTGTAGCCTTTCTCTCACCTTTCTCTCGTATCCTTATTCCTTACTGTGTTGTAGTTCCTGATTGAACGGTTATCGGAATGAAGAAGGGAAGAAGAGCAGAATGGTTGGGGGTGTGTGTGGTAGTGCTATGGAGCATCGGCATGGGCAGCGGCGAGGAGTATGCCAAGTACAAGGACCCAGAGCAGGCAGTAGGTGCGAGAGTGAAGGATCTTCTGGGGCGCATGAGTTTGGAGGAGAAGATTGGGCAGATGGTTCAGATAGATAGGGGCGTTGCTACACCTGCTGTCATCAAAGACTACTACATTGGTATGATAAATAAATAAATCCTTCCTCCATATGTCATGCTTGATTGATGGAACCAAGTAGTAAATGAGTTGAATGTGTTTGTGGTGTAGGGAGCGTTTTGAGTGGCGGGGGAAGTACACCGCAGCCTCAGGCCAGTGCGGCGGACTGGGTAAACATGGTCAATTACTTTCAGAAAGCTTCCTTATCCACGCGTCTTGGGATACCCATGATCTATGGGATTGATGCTGTCCACGGCCACAACAATGTCGTCAATGCCACCATCTTTCCCCACAATGTTGGCCTTGGCGCCGCAAGGGATCCTCACCTGATGCTCCGAATCGGTGAGGCAACTGCCCTTGAAGTTAGAGCCACCGGAATTCCTTATACTTTTGCTCCCTGCATAGCGGTAAGTTATTCCACATTGTCTATAGCTACCATTGTCTTATGTCCGTTGATCTCTATGTGAGAAATGAGAATTCAAATTGCAGGTCTGCCGAGACCCGCGGTGGGGTAGGTGTTATGAAAGTTATAGTGAGGATCCTGCTATTGTTCGAGAAATGACAGACATAATAATCGGCTTGCAGGGTCGAATTCCCAATGCTTCACGAAAGGGCGTCCCATATGTTGCTGGAAAGTATGATACCTATTGCTTTTCCCTTATCTGGCTTCATATAAATGTAGGAAGTTGGTAGAGCAACACTCAGTTGTTTCCCTTGTTTTGTGTGGATCCATAATGTATCCCAATCCTGTATCTTGTTTATTATTGTTTTACTAGAAGAATAGCTCTGTCAAATTAATTGAATTATATTCAATGCCTGATTTGTACATTCTGGGCTCTGTGTGATGCTGCCTCTCTTTCTTTTTCTGTTGTTTTCAGGAATAAAGTCGCAGCTTGCGCGAAGCACTTTGTTGGTGATGGGGGCACTACTAGGGGGATAAATGAGAACAATACCCTGGTTGATAGGCATGGTTTACTTAGCATCCACATGCCTGCCTACTATGACGCCATTATCAAAGGTGTATCCACAGTCATGATATCTTACTCCAGCTGGAATGGTATAAAGATGCATGCAAACCATGAAATGATAACTGATTTTCTCAAGGGCATCCTTAATTTCAAGGTTTGTCATCACTATTGAATGTGTCTCCATTTTATGAATAAGATGAATATGGTTTAAAAAGGTCCCAAAATGCATCTGAAATCGTGTTTTTTCAAGTTTTGAATCTTGTGGTTTTTGCATGACTTGACTTCTATCGTTGATGAGTGATCAGGGTTTCATAATCTCAGATTGGTTAGGCATTGACAAGATTACTTCTCCACCACATTCTAATTATACTTACTCAATTGAAGCTAGTGTTCTCGCCGGCATTGATATGGTAAGTGCTGTTGTTTATGAAGTCATCTACATACCAGTCCAGAAGCATTGTTTATCCACTCTGGTGTTAACGAGTCAATTATAATAGTAATAATAATAACAATAAAACTCTGAAGAAGATTATTTCTTACAGGTTATGGTTCCATTCAACTATACGGAATTCATCAATGGTCTCACTTACTTGGTTAAGAGCAAGTTCATACCAATGTCTCGCATTGATGATGCCGTAGAGAGAATTTTGCTAGTCAAATTTACCATGGGACTCTTTGAGAATCCACTTGCTGATCTTAGCTTGACAAATGAGCTTGGCAAACAGGTTCGGCAGTTTTATTCATATAACCCCCTTATTTTGTTTATTTGGTAATTTGTCTTTCTTTATTCTTGTTCAAACAATATTCAAATGATATTTCCAAATTATGGAAATTTTGGCTTCAATACACTGTCTCACTCTCATTCTGAAGTAAAGTCAGTTAATATGATTAATGAGAGGAGAAAATTAACCATCAGATCCAAATTAACCCAGTATAAGACATACACTGACGAAGGTTTATTAGAAAGTTTGATAACACATCACAACTTCTTTTCTTTTTGAGGAATTAGAGCACAACTTTTCTCCTGGTCTAAATTCATGCCCTCAGATCTGCCTTCTGTGTACCATCTAATTATAAAATATTTAAATTTATATTTTTAAGTATGAACATAGTTTTGCCTCTACAGGAGCACAGAGATTTGGCAAGGGAAGCCGTTAGAAAATCTCTTGTTCTGCTGAAGAATGGAAAAAAGGAGACCAGTCCTTTAATTCCCCTGCCCAAGAAAGTATCAAAAATTTTAGTAGCTGGTACTCATGCAGATAACTTGGGTTATCAATGTGGTGGATGGACAATAGCCTGGCAGGGATTCAGTGGCAATAAAAACACCAGTGGTATGTCTGCCTGCTGTATTGTATGGTCAGATTTATGAGAGACCTTATGCATGAATATGTGCTACAAATGTTTTAGGTGGATCAAATTATTAAATGTCTAGATATAATTGCTAGAAGTTGGATTGCAGATTTTTCTGAAAAAGCATATATTTTTAAAAGTGAGACTTACCTAAAAAGTGAGGCTTACCAAAAAGGATTAATTTCTGAATCCTTCAGAGAAGTGGCAAGCTATGGTTTGCTTTAAACATCTGCAGACTTTCCAGTAAATGAAGATAGAGGACTGAAGAGTTAACAGAAACTATTACTACATTTTGTTTATTAGCCAATCTAGGAAATTAATGGAGCTTGGAGTTCAACTGTTATACTCAGAATAAGTACCACGTGTTTAGGGTGATCAGGGTGACATTATCCATAGGTATTTTGTTATCACTTGTACTGACCTTTTTTTTCTAGATCCACTTCTTAGTTCTTAACAATTGACTCATAACTATTAATGTAATAATAATCCATTGGCAAGATTTCGGTAAAAATGGTTAAAGGTGTCTACTATCCAATTGATATAGCTCAAGTAGATGAGATTGAATTGAAAAGCAATTAAATCATCTTGAGGTTAGTACTTAGTTGGCAAAGGTTAGCTTTGAAGATACACGAACTTTAGTAAGTGAAGCTGAGAAGGTTCAAGAATTAGCAGAAACTATTGTTTTTTAGCCAAGTTTGTGAGTTGCTTGACCTTGAAAAGCATCTGTATGGTGTTCACTGTTTATACGTTGGGTAGTTAGAATCTTCTGTCACTATAATGGTCACTTCTATTCAAGTTTCTACTGTAAATATTGTTATAAATTTACATCTGTTAGAGTATAATTATTATCTATGTTCATTGTATAGCTGGTTTGTACTTCTAGGACTCTAGAATACTCGTACGTATTCCTAGGATTCCATTCATTGTATTTTACTCTCATGTACCCTTATTTATACCTATAATGGAAGGCCACAAAGGCAAGCATTCCAACTCTATCATGGTATCAGAGCAGAGTAATCGCATCCTACTTGGTCTTTTCTCTTTCTAGCCAATTTTTCCCTTTGCCTGAACTTCTTTTCTCTGCTATCTAATTCTTTCCCGATAGCAGCTCCAGTCCATTATTGGAGTTCAGTTTTCCGGTGTCGGCATCTACTCTTCTTCGGCCCTTTCTCAGATTCTATCCGGTCGTTTTCCTTTACTGGCATCCTCACGGTTTCTCGGCATTTACAGATTTTCCGACATCCTCTGGTTGTCGGTGTCATCAATTGCTGCATCTTCCCCGGCGTCTCCCCAGTGCTCCCCGGTATCCTCTTCGACATCTCTTCAAACTGCGCCTTGAAGCCCCTGCTCAGTTGTGTTCCAGCAGTTGAAATTCTGTTCAGCACGTGTCATCGCGCGCGTTCGTCATAAGAGGGCCACTCTAGGGCGTGAACTGCACGCGCGAGTAAACCGCATTAGGCGCATGAGATCATGCGCCTGTCCTTGGTTTGCGCATTGCGCTCGCCGCCCGTAGTCTGTTGCAAGCTTTTGTCAACCTCTGCAATTATATAATTTCTTGCCATTATGAACTTTTCCAGTTCCGGTAGCCGTGCTAATCAATGGATCGTCGATTCTGGTGCAACAAATCATATGACTTCTCATACTTCTTATCTTGACAAGGTATTTCCTTATCATGGTTCTAATACTGTTTCTATGGGCAATGATGCTTCCCTGTTAATTTCTCATATTGGTCAATGTGATATTTTGTTTCATACTGATTTGTTTTCATTCGGCATAAGCACACCGGAAAAGTTGTTGATACTGGTCGTTGGTCGTCATAGAGGTGGCCTTTATAATCTTGAAAGTGGTGACTCCAATTTCTTTACTGAACTTCGTTTCGGAAAAATCCGTGCTTTTGAGCAATGACATTCTATGCTCGGTCATGTGTCTTATGACACTCTCCAATTGTTGAACAAGCAAGGACATATCTCTGTTACCTCTATTTTACCTGCCCAGTCCGTTGATCCTTATGCATGATGGCAAAAAGTCGGTGTTTGCCCTTTTCCACTAGTGATCGCCGTTCAGCTTCTTTGTTGGACAAAGTTCATTGTGACTTATGGGGACTTGCACTAGTTTCAGGTGTGACTTATTATTCTTATTATGTTATCTTCATTGATGATTTTTCTCGTTTTACGTGGTTCTATCCCATGCGTCGAAAGTCAGATTTCTTTTGATGTCTTTATGATGTTTCAGAAGTTTGTGGAAACCCAATTTTCCACTAAACTTAAAATTTTTCAATCTGATGGAGGAACGGAGTTTACTAATCATCGTCTCCGTGATCATTTCATCTCTTGTGACATTCATCATTAGATGTCAAACCCTTATACACCTGCTCAGAATGGTCGTAGTGAGCGGAAGCATCGTCATATCACAGAGACAGGATTGACCATGTTATATCACTCGTCTGTTCCCAAGTACTATTGGGTGGATGCTTTCTCCTCGGCAGTCTATATATTATAAACCACTTGCCTAGTTCGGTTCTCGGTGGTAAATCTCCGTTCGAGATAGTTTACGGCACTGTTCCCGATTATTCCCTTTTCCATCCATATGGTTGCCGTGTGTATCCATGCTTGCGCGACATTGTAAATGATAAGTTTGCGCCTCGTTCGATTCCATGTGTTTTCATTGGTTATAGCTTTCAGCACAAATGGTTCAAATGTCTTGATCCTTCTTTTGGGCGCATCTATATCTCTCGCTATGTTCAGTTTGATGAGCATTCTTTTCCTTACATTTCATCTCCTCGGGATGGTCGTTCACCCTTTGATTTGGAAATTTCTTCTTTCATTGAGCCCACAGCTGCATCGACCTCTTTGCCAGCTACCAGTGCCACTAATGTTGATCCTATATCTTCTCCTAATGCAGTGTCATCACAGTTGCCATGTGGTTTGTATCCCTCACATATGGATCAACCTACTCTTGAGCTCTCACAGTTGCCATCTCTTTCACTCCATGGATCCCCTGTCTCTTCGGCCCAGTCATCGCCATCACCATCACCATCACCTCCACCATCACCATCCCCATCTCCATCTCCTTCTTGCCCGCCTCATTCTGTGACGACCCGTTCTTGGAATGGCATTTCCAACCAAAGCAGTATCCCAGTTTTGAGGTTCACAGCCTTCTCGTCGCACTTCTTTCGGAGACTGAGTCTAAGGGTTACCGCTCAACCTTTAAGGATCCTAAATGGGTTGCCGCTATGGATGAGGATATGTGGGCTCTTCGTAACCAGCAACCTTGGGATCTTGTTCCTCGCCCTTCTGATGTCAACGTTGTTGGCTCCAAATGGGACCTGATGGTAGTATTGATCGTGACAAGGCCTATCTAGTTGCTCAGGGACATTCTCAGGTACCAGGGTTTGACTTCAATCACACTTTTAGCCCCGTGATCAAAGCTGTGACTGTCCGTATTATTCTCTCTTTGGCCACTTTGCGCAATTGGCTGGTTCATCAGCTTGATGTCAAGAATGTTTTTTTAAATGGTGTTCTAGATGCTCATGTATATATGGAACAACCTGCAAGTTGTACGGATCCACTTCGCCCCTCTCATGTTTGTCGACTTTGGCAGGCCATTTATGGTCTCAAGCAGGCGCCTAGTGCTTGGTTTTAGTGCTCTAGTACCTTTCTACTCCAGTTAGGTTTTACATGCAGTGCATCAGGTACCTCACTTTTCATTTATTCTTGAGGTTCTCGGATGCTATATCTTCTTGTCTATGTTGATGAAATCATTTTGAATGGCAATGATCCTTCTCTCATCAGCCGGTTTATCTCTCGTGCTCATTAGGAGTTCTCTATCACAGATCTTGGTCTCTTACACTACTTTCTTGGCTTTGAGATTTCTTGATTTAATACCGGTATTTTCTTGGGGCAAACCAAGTTTGCCATGGACATTTTTCAGCGAGCTGGTTTGACAAATGCTACTTCTGTCTCTACTCCCTTTGTTCTGGGTAGCCAGTTACACAACAATTCAAGTCCCCAGTTCTCCAATCCCACTTTGTACAAGTCACTCGTTGGGGCACTTCAGTACCTCACCATTGCACGACCAAATATCTCTTATGTTGTTAGCATGGTCAGTCAATTTTTGCAGAGTCCGCGTGATGATCATTTTCAGGCAGTTACCAGGATTCTTCGTTATATTTGGGACATTCTTCATTTTGGCCTTTCTTTCTCACCCTCCTTTGGCTCCCTTCCTATTTTGGGTTACTCGGATGCTGATTGGACTCGTTGCCTTGAGACCTGCTGCTCTACTTATGGCTATGCTATTTTTCTTGCCGGCAATCTTGTTTCTTGGTCTACTAAGAAATAAGCTACTGTTTCTCGCTCCAGTTGTGAGTCCGAGTATCGTGCTATTGCCAATATCTCTGCCGAGTTGGTGTGGATATGTCACCTTTTGAGGGATCTTCGTGTCACCTCTGCCTCGCCTCCGCTTCTCTTGTGTGATAACAAAGTTCCATTTTTCTTGCTCAAAATCCGGTTTCACACTTGCGGGCGAAACATATTGACATCGACTACCATTTTGTTCGTGAACTTGTGGCCTCTGGCAAGCTGCGTGTTACTCATATTCCTTCTTTGCTACAGCTTGCTGACATTGTTACTAAGGGCTTACCTCGCCCTTTTTTTTAACAGTTTCGATCCAAGCTCTGCGTGTCGTCAAATCTCACGCTTAGCTTGAGGGGGATGTTAGAGTATAATTATTATCTATGTTCATTGTATAGTTGGTTTGTATTCCTAGGACTCTAGAATACTCTGAACGTATTCCTAGGATTTCATTCATTGTATTTTACTCTCATGTACCCTTATTTATACCCATAATGAAAAACCTCAAAGACAAGCATTCCAACTCTATCAACATCCATCTATTATATGTATATATACTTGCTAAGATCCATTACTAGTAACATAACTCCTTTTCTAGGGACAACAATCCTTGCTGCAATCAAATCTACAGTTGACAAGGACACAGAAATCGTCTACCTTGAAGATCCTGATACCCAGTTTGTCATGTCTAACAACTATGATTATGGCATTGTTATTGTTGGCGAAGCCCCTTACACAGAGAGTGCAGGAGATAGTGAAACTCTTACAATGTTGGATCCTGGACCAAGTGTGATCACCAACGTGTGTGGTTCTGTCAAGTGTGTGGTTATCATCGTATCAGGTCGACCAATTATTATTCAACCATACATATCAGCCATTGATGCACTTGTAGCAGCTTGGCTACCGGGCACTGAAGGACAGGGTGTGACTGATGTTCTTTTTGGTGATTATGAGTTCACTGGAAAACTCCCAAGAACATGGTTTAGAACTGTTGAGCAACTTCCATTGTCTGTTGGAGATTCTCATTACGATCCCCTATTTCCTTTTGGATTTGGACTCACCAGTCACCTATCATCTGTGTCAAGGTATGTATGATTCAGTCGGAAGTGGAGCTAAATAACCTGTCTTGCATGATTCTCTAATTTAATTATTTTCTTGATGCATTGTTTAGCATTTTTGAATTTTCATGCACAGTATTGGCTGTTTAGTGTTACTTTTTCAGTCTTGTGCTTTCATTTACTTATCTGCATCAGTTTACTTAAAAAATACCAAAGTTGAAAACCTGAAACAAATCTGAAGGAAAGAGCAAGACCAGAATATTAGTGTTGATTTGATTTTGTTTACTTATCTTAAAACTCTCCTTAATATTAATGTATGTTTCATTTCTTTAGCTCAACGTCATCTGGCGCTGTTGAACGGCCTTGTGCAGCTGTGATTCTATTTTTCGTTTCTATTGTTGTATATTCGCAGGGTAAACTTTTAACTTGAGAAACCAGGTCGCAAGTGGCAAACATTTATCAATAAAAAGGAGTTTATGCTTTTATCTTTTGGCGAAATGAGCTCTTCTATTTTCAGTGTTTGTTTTTATTTGGTGTGTTCAGAAAAGAAACTGGCGTGTTCGGTGATTGTTCCTTGACTAAATGTTCCTATTTTTTAAATTGTCCTTAAAATCTATCCACTTTTTTTCCCCATTATTCTCCTAAAAAAGGGTGTTTCAGTTAAAATAGGTGCTCCCTCCGTCTAAGTTAGGAAAATGAAATACAATATCGAATGGTCCCTCGTATCTATACAAGCTTAGTGTTTTTAGCAAGTCAGGCCAACTCGTTCACAAGGGGTGAGGAGCTGAGACTAGAATCACATATCCTCGAAATACTTGGATTTGTTTTGGCTCAATTTTTTCAACCAATTTTGGGCCAATTTCTTTTGTATTAATATTTATCAAAACTTTCATTTCAATCAAAACTTTTCAGTATTTACATCATATCCTCCTCATCACCAACCACTACGAAATTCCCACAATCATAAGCCTAGCACAATGTACCCTTAACTTTGGTTTAGCCCAAGCCCGTGTCACAATAAACTGTATAATATCTCTTAACTACAATTTCTTCTTTATCAATCTTATCAAAACTAATAACATTTCTCCAACTCCATACTCTATACCATACCTCTGCAGTTGCTGACTTAATTAAACAGCTCCTCTAACCTTTACCCTTCCCATGTAGCGGCAGCCAATTCAACTCTGAAGTCAACAGCTTTGGCTCTCTGCCCACATGCATCCAAGCCAAAATTTCCTTCCAACTTTTCTTTTTGCTTCACAGCAATAGGACTAGTGTTGTATTGTTTCCTCTTCATCACAAAAAAGCATATTGCTTACACCGAAAGCCAAATCTCCTCAGCCGATCTTTAGTACCCCTCTGTCCCAGCCAAACCCGCGGAAAGAAAAAGTAGATGTTTTAATTTGGGAAAAGTGAAAAATACTAAAATGCCCTCCTTCTTCCTCTCCCCACTCCCCTGCCCCGCCGAAAACCACCACCACCACCATTTCTCACCATCCCCTGCCCTCTAATAACCACCACCACTGTCGTCGCGCCGACTCTCTTCCACCACCCATCATCCCTCATGGACCAGACATTATCCGCCAAAGCAACCCCAAAAAACCTAAACCTAGAAAACCAAAACCGAAAAAAATAAATTGAACGAATCTGGGGCCGACCCTCTCCACCGTTTCTCTTGGAAGAGGTCGCGCAGATCTGCCGTGTGAGGCTCAGCCAGCGGTAACATATCGAACCAAAATTCTCTTTTTGGGACGAATTTGGGGAAAACCTAGAAAACCCTCTTCGTCGTCCACGCTTGCTCGAGAAATGAATCGGGGTCTATTCCACCGTTGCTCGAGGATGAGGTCGCGCAGATCAGCCGTGTGAGGCTCTTTCGGCGGAGGCTAAGCGAGGCGAAGGCAACAGAGATACGACGGTGAGGGTGAGAGAGATGCCGGAGAAGGTGAGAGAGACGCTAAAGAGGATGATAGAGAGATAGGAATGGGTGAGATAGAGATGTCAGAGAGGGTGAGATAGAGATGTCAGAGAGGACGAGAGAGAAAAGATGGAAGACTAAGAGCATCTCCAATGCATAAAGAGTTTTCCTTATTTAACGGGTACAAATAATAGAATCTGATTGAAAATTCACCTTCAGTCTGACGTAATATTAAATGTTTCGACTGTGTCTCGTTTGAAATCATTCTCCAATCCAAACTTCAAATGAATAATTATTATGTGTCTCGTTTGAAATCATTCTCCAATCCAAACTTCAAATGAATAATTATTATGTGACGTGAATATGCTACAAACTCCCAATTATTATGTGACGTGTATATATATAATATTGAAATTGTATTTTAATATTATATTTGATCTCAACAAATATTATATTCATACAATTAATTATATTTTGGATGCATCTAATTATTTTACAAGAGTAATGATGAAGAATAAATAATTATATTGGTTCAATAAAATAGTTTTTATGAACTCGAGTATAACATTAATCGACACTAACTTATTTTTAGTTCATGTTTAAAATAAAATTGATTCTATTCTAGAAATTAATTTGTTATTCTCATTAAATTAACTAATTATTAAATAGACAATGAGTTAAGAAACTTTCTAATTTATGTCTCAATTTTACTTGTATGGAGAAAGAGTAAAAAACAAAAATTAATTGAAATTAATTTTTATTTTTGCCAATCTATAATATATGCATCATTATTATTTATATATTATTAAATATAAATGAATATATTTAGCACTTAACATGTGGATTTTTCATTATTATTAAAATACATCATTCAATTATTTTATAACCTATAAATTCATAGTTACTTTTTAGAATTTGAAAAAAAAATTGAATTCTAATGTTAATAGACTAATACTTATAATTTTTTTAGTATAAATTTATATATATATATATATATATATAGATGTAAGATTATATATATATATATATATATAAGTGGTAATATATATATAAATGCATAATTTCAAAAGGTAAATAATATTTGATAAATTCAATCTCACATGTGTATATCTTTTTGTGGTTTAGTCTATATATTTATGATTTATAGATGATTAATTTTACTTTTTGGAAGTTATTTGTACTGTAAAAGTAGATTTACAATTTTTTAATGAGTTTTATCATGTTGAATCATTTGTTTAAAAATAATGTGGTTATGGAATTTTTGGTTGTTGTGTGTATATATATTTACAATTTATTCTAATGGAACGTGCAATAATTTTTTTAATACAAAGATTTACCGTCATGTATAAAAAAATTTTAACCGTATGCTGATTTGGCAAATAGCGAGCCTCAGATTGATAGTCTGAATACAGAAGGTCACATCGACAATGTCAATTGAATTTTCATCCACGTCATTGTGACTCCTTTATTTGACCCTTGGATTAGAGAGTAAATTTAGGTTTGAGAGTCCATTACTCTTACGTGGCAAGAGAAGTTTACCATATTGAATCTCACAGTGGAGATGCTCTAAGTGTGGTGAGAGAGAAAAGAGGGGTAGATTAGGTTTGTGTAATAGTTTGGTCATTTAAGGGTATTTTTGTCTTATGATATATAGAAAATTTCTAAATATGAAAAATGTGTATATTTTGTTGGAACAACTTAAAAAGGAAAGTGTGCAGATATGGTTGGGAAACCATCCACGTAATGAATTTTGCTCTCGGACTAGCACACCCGCTCACATCTTCTTCCTCTCTTCTGATACCTCTGTAAGTTTTCCTCATGCTGAATTTTGCAGTTTCAACATGCTTTCTCCGTGCCTCAGAGTCCTTCACCTTATTCCTGCATTTTTCCAAGCTTTTGATAACCTAGGAGCAGTCCTTAGGAAACACAAAAGTAATCACATCACCCCCTGTATGTAGCATTCCTGTATCCATCTAATCGACATTCTATCAGATATTTTACTCAAATTCCACAGATTCTTCAACATATTGGTTTCACTCCTTTCTTTTAAAGAGATAACATTTACCCCTCTTGATTTCTTACCATCACAGACTTTTCCTCAAGCAATAGAGGCCTTTCTTGTTACTGAATCTCCACCACTCTAAAAGAAAGATCTACACAGAGGTTTCACATGTTTCAACATAGCTTTTGGCAAAGGAAAATTCTGCATCCAGAAGTTAACCATAGCAAATAATACACTATTGATCAGCTATAATCTCCCAGCATAGCTCAGTGCTTTGGCACTCCAATGCTTCAACTTGCTAACCATTTTTTAAATCAATGGTTGACAAGTAAACAGGTTTGACTTCTTACTGGTTAGGGGCACTCCCAAATACCTAAACGATAATTTCCCTTCCTCAAATCCAGTGAACTCAATGATCTATTTGCTAACATTATCACTAACAGCACCAAAATACACTTTACATTTAGCATTGTTGAATCAGCATAAATCTTATAGGTAGCCATTAAAGTTTGAACTGATTTCCCTACAAGAAACAACACTTTTTACCTTGGTTCTAGAGGGGCTTTTGCCTCAATTTTAGTCCAAAAAAACCAAGGTAAATATGGTCGAAGTAGAAAGTATATTTTTTACCTCGGTGTAAATCCGAGGTAAAAAGTATTTTTTACCTCCGTTATTTGAAAAATAACTGAGGTTAAATGAGTGATGGTATCGAAGGTATAGCGAGGTCACAAATTGTAAGACCGCAGTAAAATAAACAAATGAGCCTTGTGCGACATCGCACACATTTTTTCTAGAAATTAAAAAAACCCTCCGAAAGCATAATCGATATTGATTATGCTTTCGGTGGTTCAAAATCAAAATGAGTTTTTCCGACAAGAATACCGAGATTCAGCACCTGTTCATTGAGATAATCAAATATACAAAATACCCCAAATGATACATCTAATCGATTTACAAAATACAGCTAATCTTCACACCAAATGATACACCTAATCAGTTTACAAAATACAGCTAATCTGGTGGCACGACGGAGCAGCCCGACATGTGTTGCAGCGGATTTGAGTATTCAAGGTGTTGCTGAGTGGTGGTGAGGAGCTTCTTGGTGGTGGTGAGGCGTTCTCGGTGGTGGCAATAGGCGCTTGATGGTGGCGACGGATGCCGGTGGAGTTGACGAATGCCTAATGGTGGCATCTGAAGAAATCCTAAAGGATTTCCAGAAAGAATTCAGAATTTCAGCAAAACTTCAAGAAATGATCAAGAACTGAAATAGAATTTTAGGGGAGAATTTTCTGTGTATTGCCTTGATTAACTTACTCAAAATGGTATACAATCTGTACATTTATAGTGCTATTAGCTAACAACCAAACGGCTCAGGATCTTCTGTTACACTATTGTATACCACTGTGTGTTACACCAATTAGATTCTGCCATGTGTCCCTCCTAAATAAATTATACTTAGATAAAAATCATTAAACTAATTTTAGCTAATTTAGGAGAGACACATGGAAGAATATTATTGGTGTAACAGAAGATCCTGAGCCCAAACTAATCAACAACAAACTTTTAACTAATTGAAAGCAAATTGTAAAACTGAAAAACTGAAGCTGAAAAACTAACTAATTCTTGGAAGCTTTTGATTGCTGCTGCTTCTGGATGTTCTGGCTCTATGATCACTGCCTTCCAGATGCTTCTAGATGGATCATCAAGCAGCAGAAATCTCAGCTTCAATAGAGTTGTAGCAGGAAGTTTAATCAGTTGCAGCAGGAAGTTTGATCAGTTGCAGATCAGTTTTAATATTCCTTCAATGTCGGTCGTGGGGCTCTGATTGGTGGTAGCGACGGACGCCCGGTGGTGTCGACCCTAGGCGTCCAGCGACAGCGTCGAAGAAGCATCAAGCGGTGGTGTCAATCGATGCCGTCGAACCGCGGTGGCGTGAACCGGTGGCGTCGAGCGGTGGTGTCGATTGGAATCGACGGACATTGAGGCGAGAAGGTGAGAAGATGGAGCCGTTCTTTCTAAGAATAAGGGGAAGGGGTAATACACTAATTAAGGTTTGGCTTTTATAGGTGGGAGGTTAGCATTAAAATTTTATTTTCGAAAATTGATTTTTTTCAAAAACTAGACCATTTATTTAATCAATGAAGTTATTATATATTTAGGTGTTTATTTAATTAATGAAATTGTTTTTAATTAATTAATTTATACTATATATTCAAAATTCTTCAATTATTCAAGTTAAATAAAAGTTTAGTTTTTATAGGATAAAATAATTATATATCTATCAAATAAATTATTTACGATAATGTTACGTACTCGACACATGTAATTATCCTAGGTTATTTTTTAAACTGAACCAAATATTTTTATCAAACAAAGTTGTTAAATTTTATTTTCCCGATATAATTTGGATGAATGTTAAGGGATGCCGTTCATTGTTAAGGTCAAACCTTTTAATTATTGTTTATGTATAGAAAGTCATATAAGGTTTGACTATTGATTTATTAAGTCAAACATTTCATTAGTGTTTATTTATGAAAAGTCAAATTAGGGTTGACCGTTTATTGAAAAATTACACTATGCCCAAAAATTGTGTTACCCTGTAATACATGATTTTTTAATTCTGGCTTAAATATAGAAATATTAAATAGATGATTTTTTTGGCGAAATGTTGGAAATCGCAGGTACATGTTCTAGAGTAACTTATTGGTTACATAGAAATAAGAAATGGAAATCACAAAAGATTACAAATATATTCTTGTGCATGTTTATTGATAAATACTATGTTACTGACTTGGATAATGAAATTGGGGTGTATAGGGTAGCATCACGTTCGATCAGATTTCAATTTGGAGTTACGAGTAAAATTTTTACTTTTTGCACATAGGTCCCTCCAAGAAAGTTTGAATTGTTGAACTACGAAATTGGCAAAACAAAAATTGAATTCAATAATATGCAATGTATGGGTGAACGAAAGGGTCTCGAAAGTCAACGTTGATTAAGTTTACACAATCTTGAAAAATTACACTTATGGCCTATAATTGTGTTACCCTGTAATTCATTGCTCAAAATACATAATTTTTGTTATTCTTGCATAAATTTAGAAACATTAAATAGATGGTTTTTTTGGTGAAATGCTTGAAAGCGCTAGTACATGTTCTTCTAGAGTAACTTGGAGTTGGTTACATAGAAGTAAGAAAGAAAAATCGGAAAAAAATTACAAATATATTCTTGTGCATGTTTATTGAAAAATACTATTTTACAAATTTGGAAAATACAATTGGAGTGTATACACTACTACAAACAACACTTATTACCTCGATTTTTCAGGCCTATTTACATCGATTTTTTCCTCTAATAACTGAAGTAAATGTGGTTGAAGTAAAAATGTTACTTTTTACCTCAATTCAAAACTGGTGTATATATGGCCCAACGATCAAGAGGTTGATGACCGCTAGGCCCAACCCAATAATATACCACAACGAAACGAACATGCTTCAACCCAAATAATATACTACATGCGGGGCTTCGCGGCATTCTTGGAAGCAAATAGAGAAATTCTTTATGACCAATATTTGAAAACGCTCAAGGAAACACCTCCAGAATAAGAAAAAAAGGGTAAATCAAGAGCGTGGAATCCTAAACTAGGAAGAAGAGTTACGTGATATCGTTGCAGAAGATGACAGATAAAATCACCTCTAGCTCCACATTTGCGTGATTATAAAATGCCAAAGAACTTCAAGCTTCCTTTGCACGTCAAAATCTACGATGGGACCACAGATCCAAAAGATTTTCTGCACTTATACAAAAACAACATGAGATTTCACGATGCAAACATTGAGTTAGTTTGCAAGGCATTTCCCATCTTTTTGATAGGAACATCGACCACTTGGTATGAAGACATTCCAAATGGGAGTATCAAATCTTGGGCAAAAGTTGTCTGACCTATCATTGGGTCGTTTCTACCAGAAACTGAAGTTTACTAAGACGATCACAGATCTCAATAACATAGCCCAACGAAGTGATAAAAGCTTAGTGGAATATTATAATCGATTTATTTCAGAAAACTTGCAGGTTTGCGACTTGTCCCTCCAATCAGCATTAGGAGCGTTCACAGGAGGCATGCGATCAGGATAGTTCTATAAAGAGCTAACAAAGAACATGCCTGAGAACCCAAAGGAGCTACAAAAGATGATTGAGCAGCATGTGCGAACGGAAGAAGCAAAAAATCGTAAAGTAGAGCGGGAAAGAGGTGAAAAGTTAACAATGGAAGCAAAGTATTCACAAAAGGGATTCATGAAAAGGGAAAGGGAAGCATCACTTTCAAAGGAAGAGAACCAGGTTCGGAAACTGTAACATTTCAAGATACACCTTTGACAAGGCCAAGGAAGGAAATATGGAAAGCACACAAGGATTTATTCCGAGAACCGGCACCCATGCTAGCACCACCAGAAAAAAAGATCCAGGGAATTTTACTGTGCTTTCCATAAGGACCATGGCCATGACATCAAGTATTTCAAAGACCTTAGAAGAAAAATTGAAGAAAATTTAAGGAATGACCTCTTAGGTCAATATAAAAGAGAAGGGGTAAGCAAGTATGGCAAAAATAACAAAACAACAAACACCTTAGCAAGGAATCAAGAGACAACGTCCACATTGCCAAAGAATCAAAAGATGACTGCAGAAATTGGTTGTAAGGAGGATGAAGGAGATGAAATACTAGAAACAGTCATATTGTGTATACATGCAACTATAAGAGGAAACCAGTAAACTACAAGGCAATGCATGGTTATCGCAATGAAGGCAGGAAGATTGGGGGATAAAACAAAGATGGTTAACACGATCTCAAATGGAGAATTACTAAATCAGCCAGAATTGGTAGCGAACGAAGGGGAAGAAATAGGGCTAGTTAGATGGAGAGCGAAGACAGCTCAAAGTGTGTAAGGGTAGGGAAATACCTTCCCAGTGAAGAAAAGAAGAGAATCATAAAAATCCTGTGAAGTCACAAAGAAACTTTTGCATGGAGTGTTCATAACATGGGAGGAGTAAACCCGCACATCGCTACTCACTCTTTGAATATCAGTGATGTGGTTAAACCTGTTAAACAAAAGCAGCGCAACTTCGCTAGCGAAAGGCAGAAAACAATCAAAGAAGAGGTTACAACACTGCTTCAATCAAGCCATAGTCAATCTTTCTTAGCCGCGAACTGTCGAACAGGCACAAGTTCTATTGGGGTCACTGGCAGCGCTCAGTAGTTTTATCTCAAAAGTAGCGGAAAATCATTTTCCACTATTTGAAGTTCTAAGAAAGGCTAAGAAGTTTAGCTGGAGTCAAGAATGCCAAATAGCATATGATGGTTTAAACGAGCAGCTTCTAACACTGCCAACCCTGAAATCACCCACCCCTGGAGAATTTTTTTATTTATATTTATTAATTTCGCAGAACACGGTCAGCTCCATTTTTGTTCATCTTGAAGACCAGAAACAAGTACCATTCTATTATATTAGCAGAATATTACAGAGCACAGAGAAAGCGTAGATGCCACTGGAGAAACTAACCTTAGCCTTGGCATATTCAACATGGAGACTGCGAACGTATTTCCATACTCATCACATCATGGTTTACACTAGTTTTCCAATCAAGAACGTCCTTAAAAATCCTGAATCATCAGGCAGATTGACGAAGTGGGCCCTGTAATTAAGCCAATTTGAGATTCAATTCCAACCACAAACAATGATTAAAGCACAGGCACTAGCAGACTTCATCGTAGAAATGACTAGTGAAGAAGCGAGAGAAGCGAAGCAGGATTGCTATTCGTAAACCCAAACAGAGGCGAACACAGATACTCACTACGCTTCAATTTCCTGCTTACCAATAACAAAACAAAATATGAAACCTTAATTTGTGGATTAGACCTTACAATCAGATTCAAGGTTAAGAGTGTTTGAGTGTCTAGTGATTTGCTAATTGCGGTCCAACAAGTACGAGGAAACTATGAAGTACAAGAAGAACAGTTGGTGAAATACTTAAGAAAAGTTCAACAACTTATAGCCCAGCTCGAGTACTTCGACATACAGCACATACCATGAAGCAAAAATACAAAGGTGGATGCACTAAGCAATCTAGCAATAGCAGGGTTTGACTATCTCAGCGAACATGAAGATATGGTGGTGGCAGTAATTCCAGTCAGAAGCACGGTGTCACAACTATTGTGTTGGTAGTTCAAACAGATCAAGTAAACTGGATGACGACATAAATGGATTTCTTCGCCAAGGGAACACTACCCGAAGATAAGGTGCAGGCTACACCTATGAAGATGGGACCTTGTACAAAAAGGGCTTTCTGTCTCCATAGATTAAATGTGTAGGACCAGCCCAAGTGGCAGAAATTTTAAAAAAGGTTCATGAAGGGATGTGTGGCACAAATCAGGGAGCGAGAATGATAGCAAAGAAAATCATTCGAGTTGGATACTACTGGTCGACTATGTTCAATGACGCACAAACCTTCGTACTTAAATGTAGAAGTTTCCAAATCATCGCTTCGCTGTCGCATAAGCCATAAGCACCTTTGATAGGAATATATGGAGCTTGGCCATATGATAAATGAGGGATCAACTTAGTTAGACCATTCCCAAGAGGAGAAAGAAATGCCAGATTCCTAGTGGTAGCAATCGACTACTTTACAAAGTAGGTGGAGGTGAAACCATTAGGGCAAGTCACGGCTGAAGCCACTAGAAAACTTGTGTGGCAAAATATAGTATGTAGCTTCGGGGTGCCTCATACCATTCTAATGGATAATGGTATGTAGTTCACAAGCGGCGTATTCATGGATTGGTGTTCCAAGCTTGGAATTCTCTAGAAGTTCACCTATGTAGCGCACCCTCAAGCCAATGGCCAAGTGGAGGTAACGAACATGACTATCGTTCAAGGAATCCAGAAGCGGTTGGAAGGAAAATGAACTGGATAGGTAGATGAATTATCAAATACCTTATGGTCATATAGAACAACTGCTCGAGAACCAACAGGGAAAACACCGTATAATGGAAATTGGCAATGCAAGCCTCCAAGTATGCGATTACAAAGAGAAAGACAACTCGGACCTGATAAGGTTGGAACTGGACAAAATGGAAGATAAAAGAGATCTGGAAATGATCACAGAAGCTAAGAACAAGGAAATCATGGCGAGATCTTTCAATCAAAAAGTGAACGAAGCACGATTTCAGATGGGCGACCTAGTGCTAAGAAAGAATGAAGCTAGTCTAGCAGAGGAGCGAGGAAAGTTATGCCCAAAGTGGGAAGGACCCTACAAAGTCACAAAAGCTCACAAGCCCAACAACTACGAGTTATAAAGGCTAGATGGTACTAGCGTTCCAAACACGTGGCATGTGATCAACTTAAGAAAGTTTTATGTCTGAGATTTGAAGAAGGTAGCCAACATCCACATGTATAGACTTAAGGATGTTATCCTTGGTTGCTTTTCTTCCATTGTTTTCGACGCGACATTATCGCGGAAATATATTATCAATACAAAAAACCACCTTGCTGGACCACGATCACACTTATCATTCTTTAATTTTAAAGGATAGAAAATATCGCTTTGTAACATGTTACGATCAAAACACCCATATTTTTCAAGCCAAGCAGTTTGGCAAACACCAAATCACAGATTTCACACAATTAACGATGATTGTAAGTTTTGGATCTTGCCACTTTGCAAATCAAACAATTGCAAGCAATAGATCTTTCCCAACTCGCGATCCTTGCAAGCTATAGATCTTTCCTAACTCACGATCCTCGCAAGCTATAGATCTTTCCCAACTCGAGATCCTTGCAAGCTTTAGATCTTGTAACTTCGCCATATACATAATCGCAAGCAATAGATCTTGCAATTAGGCAAACATGCCTCTAATATAGAGACAAAAGAAAACAATAGATCTTTCATCTTTGCACATTACGCACTCCAAACGAAGCAAGCAATAAACCTTGCTACAAAACATATATGCCTACAAAACTGCGACTAAAGCAAGTCATGGATATGCCAGCTTTGCAACTTCTGACTCCTCCAGCAAAAACCCATACAATTAAAGAGGACGGGTGATAACTAACTCATTAATAATGAAGATGCAAAATTTACAAAGTCATAAACAAGTTTATTTAAACATTACAAGGAAGGACAAGTGATTCACAAAAACTATCTACGCATCGAGGCTAGTGAAGATCTAAAAGATGATGATCCACCACAACGGCAGCTACGCTCAACTTCGAGATGATTATGCTTGGCTCTACGTCGATTCTCCTCAACGGCTTCTTCTTCACTAACCAAGTTCTCGTAATGCCATTTCATGTGCAAATAGGTGGGATGAAGTATGAAACCTCTTCGCTCCATGTGCTCGAGATGTTTAGCATATAAGCCTTGAAGTCAGTGATGGGCCAAACTCCTCGCGATCCAATTTCATCTCATAACATTCATGGCTTCTTCATACCTTTTCATCTCAACTCTCAAATCCTGTATTTCCTTTTCTAGGGACTCGATGTGAAACCGAATAGACTCAGATAAGTTAATCCTCAGGCCACCAACTTTTATTGTAACATCTCCATGACCAGTAGCCCTTCAAAATGACGAAGGGAGAGCGTGTAGTTTGTCTTTATATTCAACACAAGCTTGCTCAAGTTGATGCACTCTATCAAGTCAGTTTCACTCAGTACGAAGCTTCTCATTGTCACTTCACAGCTGTGTGTTTATAGCGAACTGCTCATCAAACTTTTCCTGCCAACCAAGAGCAGAAATTGATAAGTGATCACACTCATCTTGCTTTTTCTCCAACTAACCCAGCAAATCATCAATATGGGCACATTGTTTATCTATGATCAACGTCTTCTGATGGGGCTCGTGAGTCTTACTTACGCCATAATCTCTAGCCTCTACTTTTTGGCGAAGCATCTTCGTCATGTTCAACTGTTGTCGATAAATCAGACTGTTCTGCTCGCCTAAAATCCTATGCAAATTGCGCATATCATCTTGGCTGTCCTTCACAGTTGTATTCAAATTCTTTTTCAAGTTTGCTGATATCCAGTAACATATGCTTCAAATGTATACCTAAACATAGCGCCCACTCTTGAACACGGATAGGGAGATTAAGTGATCGTACGTACTTTCCGACAGATTCAAGATCAACTAAACCATGAACAATGTCTTTCCCAAAAGATTCAACATTATATCTATAAGGAATGAGCTTTTAGGCGAAGAGGGAGATGAAGACGAAATAGGAAGTTGGCACCCAATGCATAAAGGAAGCGATTCCATATGCAAAAATATTTCAGAAGAAACAACCTCTTCACACTCTTTGGTGAAGGATCGGGTAGCACAAAGCAAGCTAATAGGCTCACGAAGAGAATCATTATGTCCCATAAAGTCAAGAATTTTTAAGAATTTATGATCAACCAAAATATTGAAGCCCCACACATAAGTAAGGGCGATGAGAAAGCGTAGAACATGGCAAATAGACCAACTTTCATACTTAAATTGCACAAATAGTAAAGACACATCAAAATATTGTTTTAGGGTTACAATCCAAAATCCTAAATGAAAAATACACTAAGAATCAACTAACTTCAGAGTTGAAGTTAAGCATAGGAAGAACAACGATTGCAATGGCATCTTGGCTTGGTTAATGAGTGGCATTTCCCTCACTTGTCTGCTAGATGGGAGTTTCAGTTATCAGATTAACCTCACGAGCCACACTGGCATCAGGGTTAGGAGGGGGAACATCAGCGTTAGACTTGAATGGAAGATCTTTGAAGTAGTCCACCTTACACTCTTTCAGCTCAGCCACGGAAGGAAGACTTGGAATGCTAGTAAGATGTGATAGCAAGGCATATGGATGTCCCACGTCAGCAATCTTTTGGATGAAGGCTTTAATAAGTTTCGCCCTCTTCTTTTTCAGGGTATCAGTACACTTCTTCAGAGAATCAAGCTCTCAAGATGATAAGTGGGATTCCACTCGCATTAAATCTTCACAGCCTCGCAGTACCCAACGATGTGGGCGTCTTTGGAAATATCCTCAAACTATTTATAGAACGACTTGGTCTTGCAAAGTTGAACAACCATCACTTGGGGGTATTGAGGTGATGCGGGCCCATTGGTGCACATTTCCTTTAACTCGGAATGAAGCTGAGTCACCTCTACCCCTTGCATACTCCTTAGCAGTGCTCACTGCTTCCTCAGCAGCCTTTACCCTTTCCTCAGCGGTTTTAAGCAAACTCTTTAGTGTTGGACATTTGATTTCATATGCTTTGTACTTTTCCAATAGTGACTCATCAACAGGAGAACACTTGAACAGTTGCTCACTTGCAATTTGGAGTCCTTCACCGACCTTATCAAACAACAACACATGGGACGAAGTTATTCAGCATTTTACAAAAAAAAATATCAAGACATAAGGAAGGCTATTAAAGTTTGGTTGCAGACTTACCACAGCCAGTGTGTCAGGTAAAGAAAGATTAGAAAGGATATAAGAGATCATCCCCTTTGCCAATTGATTCTCAGTTTGCGCCACAATCTACGAACCGATTTGGTTAACACGGCCCTTTTTCAAGGGGGGAACTGAATGTCCTGAAGGCCCACCGCCTCTACCTATCTTATTCTTCTCCTCTTTCGGCTCATTAACGGGGCGGCAACCACTTGTCTCATCTCCCTCAGTTTCTTTACCCTTATCATCAGAGCCCGTAGTGTTCACACCCTTAGGGGCAGTGTTACTCCCAGCAGCGCTATCGGCCTGTACAACAGGCGTGTCCACCTCTTTATCTTCCCCTTCGAAGAGCGATGGGTCAACCTCATCTTTAGATAGGTCCATATTTGAAACAAAACAAACATAATAGATCAAAATGAACACACGCAAAAAGTGAAGAGAATAACAGTTCGTCAAAATATGAAAGCGTATAGATCGAACACATTAAAAAAAATACAGACAAAACACCTTTAGCATCAAAGTCAGCATGGCGAAGATTTTTTGTATGCACATGAAGTGTGGCCACGATCTTCGTCTCTTCAGTAAAATGGGCATTCAGACCAGGAAACTTAGATTTAGGAACTTTGTAGTTCTAAGGAGGTACAATAGCTTCAGGAGCTTGTTTTACTTTTATAAAAAAAAATTATCTTGTACGCTAATCACCAGCATTACTAGGGAAACCTCTTGCAAGCTCAACCCTAGAAATCACAGGATAAAAAGTAAATTTGTCTACAGTGTTTTCACCTTTCAGAGGTGATAGAAGTTGCGAAACAACTCAAGAGTGAAAGGAGCGTTCATTTTTTCACACACCTGAAGAGACCCCATTATGATAGCGATGCCCTTGGGATGAAATTGGGACAACGCAACCTTATACAAATGGAGGAGTTCAATCACATGTGCGGGAAGAGAGAAATATAGGCCGAAGTTCAGGTAGGATAAGTAACAGGAAATGTAGCCAGGTGGAGGAGTGCGAACACACTCATAATTTGCAGTAGAATGAAGCTTAAAAGAAATGAGGAAAGGGAAATAGTTCTTTAAATCATTTACATATGAACCAGTCAGCACACTGGGTAGGGTGGAGGATCCGGCGGCATGACCGAAATCCTCGTTGGAAGGAGCATATTCTATGGGGGACTTAACACGGTTAGGGGGGGGGGACATATGATCCTAGAGTGGAAAGTAACAACCTTAATTAGGGTCAAACACCGTGGACACAAGTTTTGAAGAACAAAGTTTCACTGAAAATAAGCTAGAGAAGGTGATCGGAAAATAGTTAGACACACCCAACGAAATTACTACAAAATAAGGAACAACTCCAACATATCAAATCCAGAATATGATGCAAAGGAATTGGAAATTAAATTCAGAACAGAACTTACTCTTGAAGAGAATGACGGAAAGTGATATGCAGAAAACCTAGGGATGCCCAGAGAGGATGAAAGTTGGGCAGCAGAGTAGAGGAACTGAAATGAAATCAAGAAAAGGTGCTTAAATATCAACAATGAATGGCAGGATTAAGGAAGACAACTAGTTCAGAGAAACACAATGATGATAATCTAAGACAAAAAGCAAAGCACATTTTGTTTATATCGAGACAACGACGGTAGATGAAAAGACCGCACAATGATTGAGGTAAACATTTAATTATTCGTTTCAAATTCCTCAGTTAAGAGGTAAACCAAAAATAAACGTCAGGAAAATGCGGACTGGAATACCAAAGAGTGAGGATCGAATCTCGGGTTCTAGAAACAAAATCATCACATAAATAGCCTCACCACGAGATGTTCCAAAATCAAATATTCATTTTTGAAGAAAGATCGAGGATTGAGATAAAGCCAAAAGCTAATGTCACTTCGCAATGACGATGAACGCAGTATTAAATTACGAACAACCTATAGACGAGCAACATATGTTTGCATTTTAACCGCAAACCCACGCCATTACTTTGTTTCTTTTAGTCTTCATGGTTAGAGGGGGCTTATAGTTTATATATGGCCCATCGATCAAGAGGCTGATGACCGCTAGGCCCAGCCCAATAATATAGCACAACGGAATGAATATGTTTCAACCCAAGAAAAGGATTGGCTACATGCGGAGCTTCCATTTGTGGCAAAATACGTGGGCCGAGAAGTGCGGAATAAGCAATGAACACGAAGGTCACAAACGCAGAATGTGGCGATCGTGGTATGACCACGATCTTAATCCCTAAAAGAAAGGAATTGCAACTATGATTAGCCTACAGATACAACAAGCTCTTGATGAGCTGAGGTAAGCGCAACTATCTCTAGAAATTCCAGTTCTAGCAAGAGAAAACTGACTTGATCGTCGGAGTCCTTCTCCCAGAATCATTTTCGGGATAAGTTTGCAGGTAAGAATATTTTTAGAGAAGGCAACTAACTTGCCTGAGCGGTCTACCACATCAAAAATCAAGGTAAAATTTTTTTTACCTCACTTTTTTACCTCGATTTTGTGCTACATCGCACCCCTGTCGAGCTTACTGAAACAGCTACCGACAGCGACGCGACGTCGTACTAAAAAACCAAGGTAAAAAGTACATTAAAGGTAAAAAGTATTTTTTACCTCAATTTTGTGCGGCATCGCACCTCTGTTACCGAAACAGCTACTGACAACAGTGCGATGTCACACCCACTGTCGGTCTTACCAAAACCACTACGGAGAGCGGGGTGACATCGTACTTATTATTATGAAAATTTTAAAAAACTACCGAAAGCATAACCAATGTCTGTCATGCTTTCGATAGTTAATATCATAATCTTATAAAATTTGATATTAAATTTCATTAACCAGATTACACAATAATTATATTTAATTAAATAATTAACAAAAACCATAAAAATCTAAAATAATTTTAAAAAGCCTAAAATTCTAAAAAAAATAGACCTAAGCTCAGGGACAGTGACAGCTCGGCCGCTTGGCGTGGCGGCGGGCGGAACGGAGGTCGACACCGGATCAGGGGAGCTCCGTTGGATCTGGAAGGTCTCGGTCTGAGCTCCGCGGCTGTCTGAACTCCGCAGGCAGAGGTTGACGGAGCTGGGCTCGGGCGGAAGCATCGGACATGGGCTCAGATGGCGAGACGACGTCGAAGGCTGGGCGGAGGACGGCAGAGGATGGGTGGAGCACGGCGGAGGATGGGCCGAGGGCGAAAGAGGATGGGCGAAGGACGGGCGATGGATGCCGGAGGATGGGCAGAGGACACCGGAGGATGGGTGGAGGATGGGTGGAGGACGGGCGGTGGACGCCGGAGGCTGGGCAGTGAATGACGGCCGCTGGGCGGATTTGAAAGGAAGAGAGGAGAGCGAAGGGAAGATAGGAGAGAGAGGCTTTCTAGAAAATGATGGAAGACTAATTAGGGTTTTGATATGTATACTAATAGGGCTTGAGTCATATTTTGGGATTGATTTATAATGGGCTGACATAAAAGGGTTAAAATCAAGATTTTCATTTGATTTGTTCAATAGTATAATTAACATTAGGGTAGATTCATTATCATGTTCATTAGTTTAATTAATGAATTTAATCTATTTCTAAAATTCATAATGTCATTCTAAATTAAATATTACGTTAAGTTAACTTTTTTATTTTTATAGAATAAAATAATAATATATTTAATTACGTTAGTGTTACATAATCATCACACGTAATCATTTTAGGTTATTTTTATTTGTCGAATCACGAAATTGGATACACCAAAATGAAATTCAGTAATATAAGATTGTGAATTTGCAATTTGGGCATGTATGGGTGAACGGAAGGGTCTCAAAAATCAGCATTGATTAGTTCTACACAGTCTTAGAAAATTACACTATGGCCCAAAATTATGTTACCCCATTATCCATTGCTCCAAAATACATGATTTTTTTATTCTTGCCTAAATATAGAAATATAAAATGAATTATTTTTTGGTGAAATGTTGGAAAACGCTTGTACATGTTCTAGAGCAACTTAGAGTTGAATACTTAGAAGTAAGAAAGAAAAATCAGAAAGGATTACATATATGTTTTTATGCCTAATTGTTGATATATATTCCGTTACAATCTTGGGTAATACAATGAGGGTGTGTATGGTAGCATCACGTTCGAGCGGATTTCAATTTAGAGCTATGAGTAAAGTTTTTACTTTTTGCACTTAGGTCCCTATAAGAATGTTGGAATTGTCGAATCACGAAATTGGCGACACCAAAATGAAATTCAATGATAAAAGATTGTGAATTTGCAATTTGGGCATGTATGGGTGAACGGAAGGGTCTCAAAAGTCAACATTGATTACTTCTACACAGTCTTGGAAAATTACACTATGGCCCAAAATTGTGTTACCCCATTATCCATTGCTTCAAAATACATGATTTTTGTTATTATTATCTAAATATAGAAATACTAAATTATGCTTTGGTCCCTAACATATGATGAAATACCATCCTTTGGTCCCCAAGGCCAATACCACGTTTGTCCAACAACTAACAATACAAAATGATTTGTTTGGTCCCCAAGGTGGTTTTCATGTAAGAAAAGGTGGTTTTCTGGTATAGCCGGGGGGTATTTTCATAATTTTACTTATTAAAAAACCTGAAAAATGCAATCTAGCTATAAAATCATAATCGTGCGTGTGAAGACACACGCAAAACTTTTTTTCCTAAAATGCGTGTGAAGCCATATGCATTTTTTCCACTGCCCGCGCATGGATCTCACGCACGTCCCTCTACCTTTCGTTTTGCTGCTCTTATCTTCACCTACGGCATCTTGAAGCACGGCTTCTCCAACCACAAGCTGATAGATGAGCTCTTTGCCTTCGAAGATGCCTTTTTTGTTGGAGAATGCACCACCGTCAGGCCCTACCCACTTGTCGTCGGGAATACAATCGCTCCTTTGCACCACCGTCGGGCCCTGGGGAAAATTGAACGATCCTAGAGAATGAAATCACAATTGGTTTTAGGCTGCTGGCTGGCCCGGGTAGACGAGCGACGAAGAGGTGGTGGAGTGTGGTTCGCCCACCGGAGCTTCACGGAGGTGGCACACTTCCAGGACTGTGCCGCTACGCCACCAACTTTGCGTCAGGCAGCGGCAGAGTTGGAATCAAGAAGAGGTTTCATTTATTTTTATATATGTTTTTAACTCAGTAAGGGTATAATGGTCATTTTACATACTTTGACAAGTTTTACCATTAATTTTACCTGAAAACCACCTTTAGGGACCAAACAAATCATTTAGTATTTGTTAGTTGCTGAACAAATGCGGTATTGATGTTGGGGACCGAATAAATTTTAAGATGTTATTTAGGGGACCAAAAAAATAATTTAGCATATAGAAATATAAAATAAATTATTATTTTTGTGAAATGTTGGATAGCGCTAGTACATGATCGAGAGTAATTTAGAGACGAATACTTAGAAGTAAGAAAGAAAAATTAGAAAGGATTACAGATACGTTCTTATGTCTAATTGTTGATATATATATATATATATATATATATATATATTCTGTTACAGACTTGGAAAATACAATGAGCATGAATATAATAGCATCACGTTCGAGCAGATTTCAATTTGGAGTTACGAGTAAAGTTTTTACTTTTTGCACTTAGGTCCCTTCAAGAAAGTTAGAATGGTCGAATAAGAAAATTGGCGACGCAAAAATGAAATTCAATAATATAAGATCATGAATTTGCAATTTGGGCATGTATGGGTGAATGAAAGGGTTTCAAAAGTCAACATTGATTACTTCTACACAATCTTGAAAAATTACACTATGACCCAAAGCTATGTTACCATATTATCTATTGCTCTGAAATACATGTTTTTTTTATTCTTGCCTTAATATAGAAATATAAAATAATTTATTTTTGGATGAAATGTTAGAAAGCTCTGGTACGTAAAATCTATTAAAAGTTGACATTTAATTTATTTCATTTGAAAATATAAACATAAAGCCATAGTTAAAAGTATAATTATAAAATCTTTTAAAATTTAAAAAGAAATAGAGTTGCATAAATTTTTTTAATTTGTTTAATTTTAATAAAAAATGACACTATTAAAATTACTTTATTAACATTACATTTTAAATCATGCATCGCAAGGGTGTTTGCGAGAGGTACGTGCGACGTCGTTAAGCCAGGCATGCGTGCGACGTCGGTCATTTCATGTCGAGGTACATGCGACGTCGGTCATAATAATAATCAACGTAGGTAAGACAGAAATGCATGCGACGTTGGTCATTTCATGTCTGCGAGTGGTACATGCGACGTTGGTCATTTCATGTCTGCGAGTGGTACATGCGACGTCGGTCTCAAAAATAACCAATATCGGTAAGCCAGACATGTGTGCGACATTGGTCATTAATGTCTGCGAGAGTGACGTGCAACTTTGGTCTCAAAAACAACCGATGTCATGAGCCATACATACATGCAATATCGTTCATTCATGTGTGCGAGAGTGATGTGCGACTTCGGTCTCAAAAACAACCGACGTCAGTAAGCCAGACATGCGTGCGACGTCGATAATGGCAGACATTTTACCTCGGTTTTAAAAAAACCAAGGTAAAAATATATTTTTTAATTCGGTTTTTTAAAAACCAAGGTAAAAAATATGCTTTACTTCAAATAAAATAAGAACCGAGGTAAAAGAAATTTTTACCTTGGTTATTTGCACTTAACCAAAAAATCGAGGTAAAAGGGGCAAAGTAATAGGTTTGGTTTCTTGTACTGATAGGTTAGCATCACGTTCGGGCGGATTTCAAATGGGGGTTACGAGTAAAGTTTTTAATTTTTGCACTTGGGTCCCTCCCAGAAAGTTAGAATTGTCGAACCACGAAATTGGCAACACCAAAATGCAATTTAACAATATACAATTTCGATTTCCCGATTTGGGCATGCATGGGTGAACAAAAGGGTCTCGAAGTCAACATTAATTACTTCTACACAATCTTAAAAAGTACACTAAGTCCCAAAATTGTGTTAACCCTATAATCCATTGCTCCAAAATACATGATTTTTGTTATTCTTGCATAAATATTGAAATATTAAACAGATGAAGTTTTGGTGAAATGTTGGAAAGCGCTAGTACATGTTGTAGAGTAACTTAGAGTTGGTTACACAGAAGTAAGAAAAGGATTAGCCATTGACCCGCCTCGACCCGGGGTCATTAACACAATCATAGCAGCGCAATCAATTAACCCGAGCCGAGGCACTGGTCCCGTGGGATGGTAAAAGATAATAGTTATATTCGGCACCCGTTTCTCGCTGCTAGGCTACCAAAGGGTAGTAAGCGGCAAGCCATGGGCTTGTTCACAGAGATGCTAGTGTTCAAGTAAAACTCAAAACACAGCCTCGTGCAGGTCGTCAATCCGCACGAGTGAAATGAATAGCTACTAATGTAAACATGCAATCTGGGGGGGTGTTGGTATTTTCAACTAACAACTACAAGCATAAAATAAACAAACAAGTAAACTATTTGTATTAGGCACTTGGGACTAATTTAGCAACATGGTAGTTCTAAATCTTCAATCCTTGATTCAATCACATATAGACATACAAAAGACCTATCAGTGTGTTCACAACACGTGGTGTGGCCGATGGCATACACTTCCCCATCCCCGTGATGTGTCCATTTTAGATGGTTATTTTAGGCTTTTTAGGATTAGGTTTTGTGCAATTTTGTGCTCCACATGTGGCATTTTGCCTTGAAATCATCTAAGGAGGGATAAAGGCGGCTTTGACGTTTTTATCACTTTTTAGATGATTTTGTGTGACAAGGTGATTTGTTTGAAGACTTTGAAGATTTGAAGACTTTGAAGATTTATCTTTGAAGATTTGAAGATTTGAAGACCTTTACATTTGAGCTTTGTGAAGATTTGAAGAAGTGAAGAGATGAAGAAAGGAGAGCAAAGCAACGGATGAATGATGATCCGGGGTTCTCAGAATTTTCCGAGAAGAATCAGCCTTCAAGAGTGGCACCATTGGATTCCTCTTCTCGAGCACTATAAAATCGACTACAAGAACTCCCGAAACGGATCAACGGTTCACCTGGAGGAAGCAAAACAAAACAGGGCTGCAGTTTACTGATTTGGTCGCGACTCGCGACGAAGCTCGTCGCGACTCGCGACGACAGCTTAAAATCAGCCCTGTAGCAGCGTTTTCTCCCCTGTTTCTTCCCCCTATAAATACCCCTTCACTCCTTCTTCTCCACAGCTTTTGGCCCCTGTTTTGGGCCAAAATCCTAGGTTTTATCTTCTTGTTTTCTTAATTTTTATGCCTTTTGTTGTTCTAGAGTAGTTTTTGTTCTTGGGAGCAAAGGATTGAAGCTTCCATTATCTCTGTAGCAAGAACTCATTTCTATCTATCTATTTGGTGTTTTTGCTATTGTGCTTTTATTGTGCTTTGAATGTTAATTGTTGATTCTATTAATGTTGTTGAGAGCTTGATGATATGAAATGCTTGGATGAATTGCTAGCTAGGGTTTGGGGGATTTGGGTTAATTTCCCCCCTGTTCTTGTTAGTAATGTGAGAGTATGATTTAGAGCTTTTGATTGTGTTGATGGATTGATAATGTGCTAGACGAATGTGATTGATGTTGAACTCTTCGTCATGTTCGTTTGTGTAGCAAACGAGAAGAGTTATATGCTCGTGGTCTATGAGTGGTCGCTCTTGACTAATCTCGTGTAATTGCATGAATTGGTTAAATGCTTAGTCACGGTGTAGTGGTCATAGGCATTGCCAAACTTGTTGGTCCTTCGTGCTAAATGCCACCAATGACACCTTGAGTCGTGGTCGCGACTCGGGAGTCATTGGTGAGGTTTGACGAGAGATGTGGAACTCACTCTCGCAAACTACGAACTAAGAAGGATAGGAGTTTAGTCTCCACGACAAGTAGTTGAAATATTGAATAGATGGCTTGTACTCATTCTTGAAGCATTTGTTATTTGGCGTTTATGCATTTTTGATGGTATGTTTCAATTCATGTGTGCCATGAGTTGTTTGAGCATAGGGAGTGTTTGTATGGTTGAATTGTTTTGGTGTTAGGAGCGTGACGAACTCCGGGACTCCTTTGCATGAAAATCTATGAGCATGAACTTAGAACTTCTTGTGATGTATGTGTTGTGATCCTTGCTAGATGGGTATGTGAATGTTGAGTCATGTATGCTATATGATGGAATGAGTGAATGATTCAATGACCTACGTATGATTTGGAAGTGGATATCCATTGCCCCCAAGGCTTTTTATCTTTGTAGTTTTAAAACCCCTTTTCTTTAGTTTCGTTTGATGATTAGCATAGTCACTTGACCTTGCTAGTTATCGTGTCTTTTTATCTTTGTTAATTTAGGAAACCAACCAACCAACCCCCCCCATTTACATGCTTTTATGTGTATATATATAGTTACTCCTAGCCTAATATCAACCATTTGTGTGCTTAGACGCTTAGGAAGATCCCTCTTCTCCTTGGACGACCCCGATTTGCCACTATCTACCTAGTTGTAGAAAGTAAGCATTTAGGGCTTATAAATTATCTTTTGCACGGCGGGCGCGACGGCCGCCCGCCCGTCACCCCGTCAGGGTGGGTGCGCTCGCAACCCTCAATCGATACCGCTATCGTAATTAGGGGAGCACAACAAGGCCCAACCATTGTTGTGGTTCTATTTCTCCCCCATACTATTATGTCCCACGAATGCACTAATTCCCAGTAGTTCTCTATACGCGAGGCCTTAAGTTCAAAGGCACCTTATCTGTGATACTAGGGTTTCAACATAACACCTAGCTTGCTACTATCAACTATCTCTACCCGTAACCTATCGGAAAATTGTTAAGTAATCAGCTAACACTGGTGCAATGGTATGCAGATTAGGGTTAGCTCGAATCTCCCGTGCACACACTGACGCAGAATCGTTCTCCTCTACCCATTCAAACATCCAGGTTTCTCATCCTAGGGGGCATTAATAAGTGTACCATACATGAACATAGCCCAAAATGTGTGCTCATATGTGGTGTAGTGTTCATGCATTTGTCATATTCAAGAACAATCACAATAATATCACAAACACAAAGATAGGTGGAATTTAAGGAATCTCATAAAGCATAAAAAACTACACATGTGCCAATAAAGTCCCAAGCTAAGCTAAGCTAACTACTCTATAAAAGTTATATTCATGGAAAATATTAGGTTAGATGCCATGGATCTAGAAAATAAGATGAAAAGAAAAAAAGATAAGAAAAAGAAGAAAGGAGGAGAAGAAAAACTCTCCTCTTCTTTCTCTCTAAACTAGAAAGAGAAACTAATCTACATTATGCCTACTTCTATTCTACTTAGGTTTTAGTAGAAGACTAAGACTTCTATGTATAGTATTAGGAGATAGGGCCTAAAGATAAGCCCAACATAGGCCATAGCAAAACCCTAGTCACATTTTCCCTCTAGCCGCTGAACCTTTCTCGAATAAAATTATCAAATATGTGAATCATATGGAGCTGAGTTATAGTGCATTGGATAGAGCTCAGAATGACAAAGTTTTCATTATATGGCAGAGAGAAATCAGATTAAAATTGATAGAGTTATGGCCAAAACGGTCAGCCGCCAAGGTTTCACGGACCAGCACAGATGTCACGGTCCGTGAAGCATTCAAGCACGGAGCGTGGGATCTGGCGTGGTTCGTCAACATTTATAGCTGCGGGGCATGGGATTTGGCATAGTCCATGAAGCAAATCTCGTGCCACCGTCCTTGAAAATTGTCACGGACTGCGAACATTACACGATTTTTGCTCAGAAGTTCTCACGGCCCGTGAAGGTTTTCACAGACTGTGAGCAGCTTTTGGTCTTTGCTCAGAACTTTTTTCACGGTCCGTGAAGTTTTTAACGGACAAGCTCCATACTTACCAAATATTTAATTCTTCATCTCCAAGCTCCACGGTCCAGGGTCTTTGTCACGACCCGATGCCATTGCCTCGTGAAGGTCTCGTGTAGGTTTTCAAAAAACCCCTGGATTCTAGTGTAGTGCGGGCCGTGAAAATTGTCAGGGGCCACTGATGCTTGACCGTGCGTGGTCCATGAAGTGCCATCGATGCTTCGTCGGCCGAACTTCATTTGCTTGCTATGGGTGAACCATTAGTTCGAATCGGGAGTTCTAGTAGTTGATTTTGTAGTACTCGAGAAGACAAATACAATGGAACCCATTGAAGTTTAATTCTTCCTGGATAGTTCTCGGACTAATGCAACACTCCTCTGACCATGATTTAGCATTTTCTCCTTTGGCCGTCTTGAACTCCAAAGCCGCATATCTCTGGCTTCAATCTCTTTCTACCACGCATTGATGTTTGTGGTCTTAATCTTCTACCATTCCAATGTGAATGGCATTCGCATATTCTACCATCTTTGCAAACGACCTTCAATCTTCTACCGTCCTTGCGAACGACCTTCACATAGAATGTAACCAAAAAGTACCCACATGCGACCTACTAAAGATGATCACAAGGAAGATCAAGGAACCCGTTTAGTATGAAAAATGCAGGATTTAGATAAGAAAACCAAACATGGCTGTCTTAACCCCTTGTCACGTAAGCTCAACTAATAGTAGCAATCCACCAACTAAAATTAACTAAAAACTATGTCAAATACAATGGTTAACGCACGCAAAATGAAGCAGATCAGACTCCCCAAGCTTGACCTATTACTCGTCCTCGAGTAAATCTGAGACAAGAAAATGAATCAAGCGATTGTAGCGTGCAAGCATAAGTTAACAGAGGCATTCAACTCATCCAAAGCTACCCTAGTCCCCCCAAAGAAGTGAAAATCCTCACAACTCCCACACTCCCTAAAGATCCTATAGTAACCTATCCACTCAAAATAAAATGTGGAAAAAGTTAAGCCAAAAAGATAAGTGTCAAGCTAGTTTACTTTTCCCAAAATGATCCCAAAGCAATCAAAGTGTTGTCTTCAAAAACAATCCACCGCGGAAGCATGCGTTTAACCCAGTTTTTGTTTTTTCTCTATTTCTCTCATTTTGCCTAGTAGCCCTTTCGGGTTTTCATCCTAGCTTTAACACACAAAGGGTACTCACTTCTCTCCTTTTTCCACACGGCCACACTTTTTCCTAGACTCGTAAGTCTAGCCGGGCCAAGCCTCTCACTTTTACCTAGGTCTTTCGACCTATCCGGGCTTCTCCTAATGTTACCCAAGTTATCTTTTCGGGTTTTCGACTTGTCCAGGATTTTGTTTTTTTTTTCATTTTTTTCAAAATTGTTCTTAAAAGAGCTATTAGCTACATACAAAGAACTAAAAATCATAAGTGCTATCTAATACCCTTCCCCACACTTAAAGCTTCCATTATCCTTAATGCATATACAAAATCGAAGAACACATGTCAAGGGAAAGAAATAGGAAAAGCACTTATAATGAAAAAGAACACTAAAATCTACCCTTGATGGCACAATCATGGAATGTAAAGAACAAACTACCATCACCCTCAATATAATACCCCTAACCTCTAATCAAGAAAGATCAATCCAACCACTTTCATGCATCACAAATCGAATGAAGAATTGAATCACAATGGAGAGTACCTCTTAGGTCTCGATGTATGTGTCTCAAGGGTTTTGAGGGTAGGTGGGTTTTGGGTGGTACTTTGGTGGTGGTAGGGTGGTGATAGGTAAGAAATGGTGATTGGGTGTTGAGGAAGGTATGTGAGCTTCATGGGTCGTGCACATCTACACGGCCTATGAACTTGGGGTTTGGTTCTCCTTCTTATCCACCATTTTGAGCGTCACAAACTATGTACGTTTACATGGTCCATGAGTTGGACTCCCCGCCTACTCACCTCCCTCTAAGAACCATATGCTTCCTACAAAACAACATGCACAAGTGTAATAGTGTCCCAAAAACAAAAAGAAAGCCACAAATAGGAAAACGCACAAAAAATAGCAAACTAGCCTAATTTTTCAAAACTTGGGTTGCCTCCAGAGAAGCTCTGTATTTTTAAGGTCGCCGGCACAATCCTAATGTTATCCATAAGGTGCGGGTTTGTACACCATCACATTGGACAAGCAAAACTCAAGAGGTGGGGGTAAGAATCTTCCAAGAGGAAGATATAATAGAGGTTGAGTGAACCTTAGAGGGAATAGATGGTTTGGAAGCTTAGCCTATTCAATTGGCTTCCCTATGGTTTCCTCCAAGGCTTCAAAAAATGTGGGAGTATTTTCTATAGGTGGAGGTAGGGTGCAAATAAGTAATATGGAAAATGAAGTATATATTGGGTTTCAAGTTGGCTCACCCTATTAATCAAATTAAGCACTTGCCTTTCAACTTTTTCAACTTGTTTGTGCCTTGGGAGATGATGACATTGTTCTGGTAAAGGATGGGGAGCAGGGGGTTGCTTACGATTGCAGACGTGAGATTTGGAGGGATATGGTTTTCGATGGATTTCCTGGTTTGCTTGATGAAAATGGAGTCACGAGCTTTACAGAGCCTTCCTGTGTCTCCAAATTATAAAGAGAAATTAGTGAAGATTGCTCTTCCTCAGCTGAACACTAGTTTTTTCTTGTATTTGCCTAAACAATGAAAACTACCATTGGTGATGCAATCATCTGAGAATGTTGTTAAGGAATTGTTTGCTGGAGTTTCTAAAATTATGGGGTAGTTAATAAATCTTATCGAAATTATGGGGAAATATTTTAAGAACTGAAATTTGTTTAAAACTAAAATTATATAATTAGAATCAAATCCTAAATGCAGGTCTATAACTCCTAAATGTAGGTTAGGGATAATAAGCTAAATCAACCATTAAAATTACCTGCATTTAGGATTTCCTAACCTATATTTAGATTTGCCCAATTTTTTTAAAAAAATATATTTTAGTTTTATTAAAAAATATATTACATTATTACTATATATATATATTCAATTATTTTAAATAGTGAATCGCAAGGGTGTTATCTGTATTTCTTATACATATAAGTACCATGTCTGCGAGAGTGACGTTCGACGTTGGTCACAAAAATAACCGATGTAGGTAAGGCGGACATGCATGCGACGTTGGTCATTCGTGTCTGGGATAGGTACGTGCGGCATCGGTCACAAAAACAACCGACGTAGGTAAGCTAGACATGAGTGTGATGTCGGCCATTCGTGTCTGGGATAGGTACGTGCAGCCTCGGTCACAAAAATAACCGACGTTGGTAAGCCAGACATGCGTGCGACGTCGGTCATGTTAGAATTTTTACCTCAATTTTTTAAACCAAGGTAAAAAATATTTTTTACTTCAAAAAAATACAACCGAAGTAAAAGAACTTTTTACCTCAATTTTTTGGGGTTAAGGAAAAAACCAAGGTAAAAGGGGCGAAATAATAGGTCTTTTTTCTTGTAGTGTTTTGACCCCGTTTTGTCATCAACATCATCAGCGAAACTCAAATTAATTAGCCCAATTTTATCACATTTAGATTGAAACTTATGGCAAAGTCTTGGGAAAGACGGTCTTTCCATAGGCTTATGGAAAGACGGGGTTTGATTAGGATAATAAAAGGTAAAAGGTGTTAGTTGCAATATTAAAGTTTTAGTATGAAACATGTAGTAGTTATAAAATTTATAACCCGGTTCATGCAACCCGAAAATTTTATCTTAATTTCTTCTAATTTACACTTTAAACCTTGGTCTTTCCATAACTTATGGAAAGACCGTCTTTCAAGAGACGGACTCGAAACTTATAGTCCTTATTGCCCAGCAAAGTTTTTAAACATTAGCTTAAATATTCCATAACAAGCACAAACAGTAATGGGGAAATTGGACCCCCCCTATCTAAGCCCCCTCTTAGCATGGATCAGTCTAGTTTAGCTACCATTAATCATGTATTTAAAAGACATAGTCTTAACACAGATCATAGTCCACCATACAAACTTACTTGAAAAACCAAGTTCCTTCATTATTGCTTCCAGAGAGTTCCAATCAACTGTATCATAAGCTTTTTGAATATCCATTTGAAACATGCACCTTGCTCCACCTCCCTTTCTATTGTATCCCCTGATTAGTTCAGAAGTCATCATAATATGGTCACGTATATCTTCCCGGAACAAATGCAGCCTGATCCACCATAACTATTCCACTGACCTCCTTGCTTAACCTGTCAGTTAGCACTTTAGAATTAATTTTATATAAAATAGTACAAGAAGAAATTGGCCTCGGGTCCTATACAACTTTAGCACTCGCGTGCTTGCGGATTAGGGTTATAACACTACAGTTAACATCTTTGTATAACTTGCCATTATCAAAGAAGTCCTTTACTGTAGCCATAATATCCCCCCTGATCAAATCCCAGTTTGCGTTGAAAATTTTTGCTGAAAAACTATCCTCGCCTGGGGTTTTAGGCTCTCATATACTCTTCAAGGCTTTCAAAATTCTGGTTCAGTAACATCAGCAATCAATCTCTTCTGAGCATCTCTATTCAGTATGTTGCCACTTCTCATAATATTCACATCAATGCATATGATACTTTAACCTGCTTTACCCACCAAATTCTCATAGAAAGAATAGAATTCCTCCACCATTTCCTCCTGAACATCAGTTTCAGAGCCATCACTTCTAACCATTTTCAAGACACCTAAGGCTTTGTTTTTAGCTTTAACTGAGGCATGGAAATAAATGTTATTTCCGCCCCCCAATCTTAACCAATCAACTTTGGATTTTCGTCTAGAAATCTTCTCATCAACCTCACTCCATCTATTCACTTATGTAATACAGCCAATTACTCTTTGTATTTTATGTTTCTCCATTCTATCCACTCTGACCTGGCTTGCTCCAGTTTCAATTTAGTCCCAACTATTCTCTTTGTGTGAACTTTAAAATCCCCCTGCAATTTTAGCAGCTTTCTTCATAACCTGAGCATAGGCCTGCCATTCATTTCCTTTCTCCAACTGATCTGTATTTTTTTCAAAGCTTCAGAGTCCTCCAAGAGGCAATTTAAGAAACTGAATTTTTTGCTAAATTTCCTGTGAACTTCTTGCATATTGATTCTGATTAAAGCATGGTCAGAGACTCCAGGTGCCAAGTTCTCCACTCTGACTGTTGGGAGTTTTTGAAACCACTCAACATTAGCTACCATCCTGTCAATCCTTAAGTAGATTACACCCTCCATATTTCTATTAGTACATGTGTAATAATCCCCCTCTGAATCACATTCAAATAACCCCACCTTTTCCATCATCTGTTCTAAATCCCAAAATTCCTGGACTTGAACATCATTTCCTCCTATTCTATCTTTAGTTGTAAGGACATTGTTGAAGTCCCCAAATATCATCCAAGGCCCTTGCATATTATCTTGCAGCTTCTCTAAGTCTGCCCATAATTTTTTCCTGCTCTTCAGCTGGTTATCAACATAAACAGCTGAAAACCAGCTCTATAATTCACCTTTTCTGCCCCTTAAATCACAGCATATCATTTGATCAGTAATATTTACAATTTTCAAATAAACTTTCTTTTTGCCCCATAAAATCTATATCCTTCCATCAGGATGGCCGTCATAATTATCAACAAAGCACCATTTATCTCCAAATGTTCTTCTAACTTTCTCTTCTTTGTCTTTTCTAACTCTAGTTTCAACCAGGACAGAAAGCATTAAATTCATATCATAGAGATGGGAGTTAATCTCTTTACTCTTTGTTGAGTTATTCATCCCCCTAACATTCCAGGATATAATCATGATTTATGCACTAAGGCACCAAGAAGACCAATCCCAACTCTATGGCTCTCAGTTTTCTCCTTGATTTTGCTACCTGTAATTTCATTCAGGTTCAGTTCCATCTTACCCTTCCCCTTGTTTTTAGTTTTAACCACACTCTATTCTTGAGGTATCAGTATTGCATCAGCCTCTTGGCTTTCAGGAATTTCATCATCCTTCACCCCCCTTTCCTTTATATCAGCAACTTTTGGCACCCATTTCTGCACAACTTTTATCTGAGCTTCCTCCTTTCTACGACAGTTACCTGCAATTAAGCACTTATCACAAAATTGAGGCTTCCACTCTAGCACAATATCTTGCTTAATCTTATTCCCTTCAACATCTTTGATAGTCACTAACTCTGGGATTTTTTGAGAAATATCAACATCAATCAAAAGACAGGCATATGACACTCTCAATTTACTAGCAGTACATTCATTCGTAAATAATGGTTTACCCACAACGTTGCCAATCTTTCCCAAGCTAGTTGCTCCCCAAAAATGCAAAGGCAATTTAGGCAATTTCACCCAAATAGGCCGAACTTTCACCATATCATTTTTCATACAAAAATTCTTCTTCCAGATATGGAAGAACATAATCATATTAAAAATAGTATAAGGTCCCCTCCGCAGTACCTCATCTCTGTCCTGGATTGATTTAAACCTTAGAATGAAATAACCTTCATCATTGTACAACACCCCAGGCAAATCAACAAATGACCATAACCTAACTATATATCTTCTTAAGGCATATATAGTTAACTCCCCTCCAATCGTGTTAGGTGATCCTCACTCAGCATGCTCACTAACAAACCATGCATCCTCACTCAGCATGCTCACTAACTAACTCACATAGCGTAGCACAAAGAAAAGATTTATAATGTTGCTCCCATATTCACTACCAGCTACTAAAGAGTAGCTGTTGGCAAGTCCGGGGTCGTCCACAGAGATGCTATAATTTGAGAATTAACTATACAAGACTCAAAATTGAGCGTCACTCTGACTGTGTGTCGGGAATAGCTAGTGTCACAAACATAGGTTTTAGGGGTTTTGTCTAAAAACTACTAAGCATGAAAAACAGGACCTATTAAACCTATCTCCATGTCAGTGTCACATAGTGTGGTTGATAGTCGACACATCTCAATGACTGTCAAACAAAGGTGCGTACTTCCATTTTAACCCTATCAACACTGCCTCCGTTATTGGGAAAAGTGTGTTAGCGGTCAAAGATTCGAACATGATATTCATAAACATTAAAAGATAGCGAAACCTAGAATCTCACAAAATCACTACCAAGTCATGAATACAAATTAGATCTCAAAGATATTGCAATACTCCGTGGAAATTAAACCCAATCTAATAATTGGATTCAATGCAATAGGCACAAAACTAGATAATAGTAAATAAGAGAGAAGAATTATTCCCTTTCTCTCTCTACCTACTCTTAGAACTAGGAGAATGAAAATTACAACTAATGAAGGATCATTCTCTAACTTCTAAACCCTAGTAGACTAGTGCTCCTTAAATAGTAGGTGGAAAATAGGCCTTAGAAAAGCCCAAAATAATGGGAATACCTTGCAGCCACGTCGGGTCGGCACAGGCAATGCAATAGCACTCAACTCGCACCTCACAGCTTGTGCTAAAGCACACGGGCCGCCGATTAGAGATGATTTCTCAGCCAACTGAGCCCGTGGCCCGTGCAATTCCTTGCGAGCCATTGACTAGAGGGGTGTTTTGGATGTTTGAGCAACGCGGCCCGCGCAGATGCATGGGGGCCACAAACTAGAGTTGAAATCTTTGGCTTCTTAGGGAATGGCCACACACATGGTTGCGGGGCATGGACTGTAGTCTGGGTCTGGACCTTTTGAACATGCGGGTCGTGCAAAGGACCATGACCCGCATCAGGACTTAGTCATTGGGGCCATCTGGTTGGCACGGGCCGTGCAAAGGGTAACAGGCCATGCCAGTCTTCTATTTCTTCAAGAATCCAACTCTTCTTATTTAGCGCATCCCATCTAGTACCACGATTAAGAGTGTTGCCTTTGTCTACTACCATCCTTGCTAATGGCCTTCAATATCTTCTACCATTCTTGCGAATGACCTTCACTAAGTCTACTTTGAAGTGTTTACGAGCAATCTACAATGAAGGTCACAAAATAAGATCTAGGTTCTCGTAAGAACATGGCATCCATAGGTATAAATAATCTACAAAATGAGAGATTCTGACAGGAAAACCAACAAAGGCTCTCTAAATCCCTTGTGATGTAAACTCAACTAAACCTAGGAATCAACCAAACAAAAGCTACTAATAAATGTGCCAAATGCTTTAGGAAACAAATGCTTCTAGGTGCACATCATTATGCCAACCGTAGCTTGACTTCTTTTGTCAACTAACATAGATGCCAAAAGGTTTTACCTTTTGTCTTATTAGGTCAACTATGCTTGTTAGGTCAACTGTGGATTGACGTCTTTTGTAAATTGCCATGCATGGCCATAGGTTCAACCTTTACTCGTTTTAGGTCAATTATGGCTTAGCTTCATTAGTAAATTAACATAGATGCCCAAAGGTTTGACCTTTGCTCGTGTTGGGTCAAGCGTGGCTTAACTTCTTTCTTAAAATGATAAACATGCCAAAAGGTTCAAGGTTTTGTCTTGTTAGATCAACCGCGGCTTTACTTATTTTGTACATTGACATACATGCCAAGAGTTTGACTTTAACTCGTTAGGTACATTGTGGCTTAAACTTTTTGTAAACTATCAAAAATACCAAAGGTGCAACCTTCAATCTTGTTAGGTCAATCATAGGTTGACTTCTTTCGTAAATTGACATATGCCTGAAGGTTTAACCTCAGCTCATGTTAGGTTAACTTTGTCTTGACTTCTCTGTAAACCGATATAGATACCTAAAGGTTTGACCTTTACTTGTGTTGGATTAACGGTGGATTGAATTCTTTCGTGAACTAACATACATGCTAAAAGGTTTGACATTCAGTCTTGTTAGGTAAATTATGGCTTCACTTCTTTTCTAAATTGATATAGATTCCCAAAGGTTAGACCTTTACTCATCTAAGGTCAACTGTGGGTTGACTTCTTTAATCAACTAACCCAGATTGCAAAAGGTTTGACCTTTATTCTTTTTAGGTCAACCTTGATTTAACTTCTTTTGTAAATTGACATACATGACACAATGTTAAAGATTTAGTCGTGTTAGATCAATAAGTGGCTTTACCTTTTTTGTAAACATACATAGATGCCCAAAGGTTTGACCTTTACTCGTGTAAGGTCAACTGTAGCTTAACTTCTTTGTAAACTTACATTGATACCCAAAGCTTTGACCTTTACTCTCATTAGGTCAACCGTGGAAAGACTTCTTTCGTATATTGAAATTCACGCCAATAGGTTCAACCTTTAGTTTTGTTTGAGCAACTGTGGGTTGACTTTTTTTTATAAATTAACATACATTCCAAAAGGTCCAACCTTTAGTCTTGTTAGCTCAATCGTGGTTTGACTTCTTTCATAAGTTGACATAGATGCTTATGGGTTTGACCTTTACTAGTGTAAAATCAATCATGGTTTAACTTCCTTTGTAAAGTGACATAGATGCGAAAAGGTTTGACCTTTAGTCTTGCTAGGTCCAACGTGGATTGACTTATTTTGTAAATTGACATACATGCCAAAGATTCAACCTTTACTCGTGTTAGTCAACAAGGGCTTAACAACTTTTGTAAACTGACATAGATGCTCAAAGGTTTGACTTTTACTCGTTTTAGGTAGATCATGGTTTTAATTGTTTCGTAAACTTACACATATGCCAAAAGGTTCAAATTTTAGTCTAGTATGATCAACCATGCCTTGAATTCTAGTGTCAACTAACAAAGATTCCAAAGAGATTGACATTTACTCATGTTAGGTCAACCATGCCTTGACTTCTTCCGTAAACTGACATACATGCCAAATGTTTGACATTAGTTCTTGTTAGGTTTACCGTGGCTTGATTTCTTTTGTAAATTGACATAGGTGCCTAAGGGTTCGACCTTTACTCATGTTAGGTCATATTTGTTTTGACTTGTTTTGTAAACTAATATAGATGCCAAAAATTTTGACCTTCGGTCTTGTAAGGTCAACCTTGGATTGAATTTTTTCGTAAATTAACATACATGCCAAAGGTTTAACCTCTACTCATGTTAGGTCAACCGTGGCTTGACTAATTTCGTAAAGTGACAGAGATTCCCAAAAGTTTGACCTTTACTCGTGTAAGGTCAACCGTGGCTTGGATTGTTTTAAAAAACTCACATACATTTGAAAAGGTTTAACCTTTAGTCTTGTTAGATCAACCAAGGCTTAAAATATTTCATAAATTGATGTAGATACCAAAAGGTTCAACCTTTGCTCGTGTTAGGTCAACCGTGACTTTACCTTTTTTGTAAATTGACATAGATTCCAAAAGGTTCGACCTTCAGTCTTGTTAGGTTAACCATAGATTTACTTCTTTCGTAAACTGATATATATGCCAAAAGGTTTGACCTTTAGTCTTATTATGCCAATCCTAGCTTGAACTCTTTTGTAAATTTACAAAGATGCCTATATGTTTGACCTTTAACTTGTGTTAGGCTAACCCTGGATTGAATTCTTTAATGAACAGACATACATGCCAAAAGGTTTGACATTTTGTCTTGTTTGGTAAATTGTGGCTTGACTTCTTTCGCAAATTTGCATAGATTCCCAAAGGTTGGGACTTTACTCGTCGTAGGTAAACCGTGTGTTGATTTCTTTAGGCAACTAACATAGATTGCAAAAGGTTTGACCTTTAGTCTTGTTTGGTAAATTGTGGCTTGACTTCTTTTGCAAATTGGCATAGATTCCCAAAGGTTGGGACTTTACTCGTCGTAGGTAAACCGTGTGTTGATTTCTTTAGTCAACTAACATAGATTGCAAAAGGTTTGACCTTTATTCTTCTTAGGCGACCTTGATTTAACATCTTTTATAGATTGACATACATGCCCAAACGTTCAACCTTTAGTCATGTTAGATAACCCGGGGCTTTAACTTTTTTGTAAACTTACATAGATGCCCAAAGGTTTGACCTTTACTCGTGTAAGGTCAACTGTAGCTTGACTTCTTTTGTAAACTTACATCAATTCCCAAAGGCTTAACCTTGACTCTTGCTAGGTCAACTGTGACTTGACTTCTTTCGTAAACTTACATTCATTCCAAAACTTTTAACCTTTAGTTTTGTTGGATCAACTGCTGCTTGACTTCTTTTGTAAACTGACATATATACCAAAAGGTTTGACCTTTAGTTTTGTTAACTCAACCGTGGTTTTCCTTCTTTCATAAGTTGACATAGACACCTATAGGTTTGACCTTTATACGTGTAAAATCAATCATGCCTTGACTTCTTTTGTAAAACGACATAGATGCAAAAATGTTCGACCTTTAGTCTTGCTATGTCCACTGTGGATCGACTTATTTTGTAAATTGACATAAATTTCTAAAGGATAAACCTTTAATTGTGTTAGGTCAACAAAGGCTTAATAACTTTTGTAAACTGACATAGATGCTCAAAAGTTTAGGTTTTACTCAATTTAGGTCATTCAAGGCTTGAATTGTTTCGTAAACTTACATATATGCCAAAAGGTTTCACATTTAGTCTTGTTAGATAAAATGCAGCTTGACTTCATTTTTAAACTACTAAAGATTCCCAAAAGATAGACCTTTACTCATGTAAGGCCAATCATGGCATGGCTTATTTCTTAAACTGACATACATGCCAAAAGTTTGACATTCATTCTTGTTAGGTCAACCATGGCTTAACTTCATTTGTAAATTGACTTAGATGCCCAAGGGTTTGATCTTTACTTGTATAAGGTCAATTGTGGCTTGACTTCTTTCGTAAACTAATATAGATGCCAAAAGGTTCAACCTTCAGTCTTATTAGGTCAACCGTAGATTGACTTCTTTTGCAAATTGACAAACATGCCCAAAGGTTTAACCTCTACTCGTGTTAGGTCAATCGTGGCTTAACTTATTTGTAACTGACATAAATGCCAAAAAGCATGATCTTTAGTCTTGTTGGATCAACTGAGGCTTACATTTTATATAAATTGACATAGATGCAAAAAGGTTCAACTTTTGCTCGTGTTAGTTCAACTGTGGCTTGACCTTTTTTGTAAAGTGACGATGCAAAAAGGTTCGACCTTTAGTCTTGTTAGGCCAACCATTGATTTTCTTCTTTTGTAAATTGATATACATGCCAAAAGGTTTGACATTTTGTCTTGTTTGGTAAATCGTGGCTTGATTTCTTTTGCAAATTGACATAGATTCCCAAAGGTTGTGCCGTTACTCACCATACGTCAACCGTGTGTTTATTTCTTTAGTAAACTAACATTGATTGCAAAAGGTTTTACCTTTATTCTTTTTAGGCAACCTTAATATAACAACTTTTATAAATTGACATACATGCCCAAACGTTCAACCTTTAGTCGTGTTAGATCAACCAGGGCTTTACATAGATGCCCAAAGTTTTGACCTTTACTCGTGTAAGGTCAATTGTAGCTTGACTTCTTTCGTAAACTTACATCGATTACCAAAGGTTTAACCTTGAATCTTTCTAGGCTAACCGTGACTTGACTTCTTTCGTAAACTTACATTCATTCCAAAAATTTTAACCTTTAGTTTTGTTAGATCAACTGTTGCTTGACTTCTTTTGTAAACTGACATATATGCCAAAAGGTTTGACTGTTAGTCATGTTAACTCAACCCTGGTTTGTCCTTCTTTCATAAGTTGACATAAATGCATACAAGTTGGACCTTTATGCATGTAAAATCAATCATGGCTTGACTTCTTTTGTAAAATGACATAGATGCAAAAAGGTTTGACCTTTAGTCATGCTATGTCCACTGCGGATCGACTTATTTTTTAAATTGACATAAATTTCAAAAGGATTAACCTTTACTTGTGTTAGGTCAACAAAGACTTAACAACTTTTGTAAACAGACATAGATGCTCAAAGGTTTAGCTTTTACTCAATTTAGGTCAACCGTGGCTTGAATTGTTTTGTAAACTTACTATATGCCAAAAGGTTTCAAATTTAGTCTTTTTAGATCAAGTGCAGCTTGAATTCCTTTCTAAACTACTAAAGATTTCCAAAGATAGACCTTTACTCATGTCAGGTCAATCATGGCTTGGCTTAATCACAAATTGACACACAAAAGTTTGACATTCATTCTTGTTAGGTAAACTGTGGCTTAACTTCATTTGTAAATTAACTTAGATGCCCAAATGTTTAATCTTCACTCGTGTTAGGTCAATTGTGGCTTGACTTCTTTCGTAAACTAATATAGATGCCAAAAGGTTTGACCTTCAGTCTTGTTAGGACAACCGTAGATTGACTTCTTTCATATATTGACATACATGCCCAAAGGTTTCACCTCTACTCGTGTTAGGTCAATCGTGGCTTAACCTTTCTTAAACTGACATAAATGTCAAAAGGTATGATCTTTAGTCATGTTCTATCAAATAGGGCTTAAACTTTTTCATAAATTGACATAGATGCCAAAAGGTTTGACCTTTGCTCGTGTTAGTTCAACTGTGGTTTGACCTTGTTTGTAAAGTGACATAGATGCCAAAATATTCTACCTTTAGTCTTGTTAGGTCAACCACAGATTTACTTCTTTCGTAAATTGATATACATGCCTACAGGTTTGACCTTTAGTATTATTATGCCAATCCTGGCTTTAATTCATTTGTAAATTGATATAGATGCCTGAAGGTTCGACCTTTAATTTGTGTTAGGTCAACCGTGGATTGATTTCTTTTGCGAACTAATGTACATGCCAAAAGGTGTGGCATTTAGTCTTATTTTGTAAATTGTGGCTTGACTTATTTCATAAATTGACATAGATTACCAAAGTTTAGGCCTTTACTCACCTTAGGTTAACTATATGTGTACTTCTTTAGTCGATTAACATAGATTGCAAAAGGTTTGACCTTTATTATTTTTAAGTTAACCTTGATTTAACTTCTTTTGTAAATTGACATACATGCCCAAATGTTCAACCATTAGTCGTGTTACATCAATCGTGGCTTTAATATTTTTGTAAACTTACATAGATGCACAAAGGTTTGACCTTTACTCGTTTAAGGTCCACTGTAGCTTGACTTCTTTTGTAAACTTACATCGATGCCCAAAGGTTTGACATTACTCTAGTTTGGTAAACTGTGGCTTGACTTCTTTCGTAAACTAACATTCATGCCAAAAGGTTCGACCTTTACTAATGTTAGGTAAACTGTGGCTTGACTTTTAAAAACAAAATCACATACATATGAAATGCTTTAACCTTTAGTCTTGTTAGATCAACTGAGGCTTAAACTTTTTCATAAATTGACATAGATGCCAGAAGGTTAGACCTTGCCCCTTTTAGGTCAACCGTGGCTTTACCTTTTTTGTAAATTGACATAGATGCCAAAATGTTCGACCTTCAATCTTGTTAGGTTAACCATAGATTTACTTCTTTTGTAAGCTGATATACATGCCAAAAGCTTTCACATTTAGTGTTATTATGCAACTCTTGGCTTGAACTCTTTTACAAATTGGCATAGATGGCCATATGTTAGACCTTTAACTTGTGTTAGGTTAACCCTGGATTGACTTCTGTTATTAACTAACATACATGCCAAAAGGTTTGACATTTTGTCTTGTTTGGTAAATCGTGGCTTACTTCTTTCACAAATTGACATAGATTCCCAAAGTTTGGGCCTTTAATCGCTGTAGGTCAACCATGTGTTGATTTCTTTAGTTAATTAACATAGATTGCAAAAGGTTGGACCTTTATTCTTTTTAGGCAACCTTGATTTAACATCTTTTATAAATTGACATACAAGCCCAAAAGTTCAACCTTTAGTAATGTTAGATCAACCGAGGCTTTAATATTTTTGTAAACTTACATAGATGCCCAAAGGTTTGACATTTACTCGAGTAAGGACAACTGTAGCTTGACTTCTTTTGTAAACTTACATCGATTTCTAAAGGTTTAATTTTTACTCTTACTAGGTCAATCGTGACTTGACTTTTTTCATAAACTAACATTCATTCCAAAAATTTTGACCTTTTGTTTTGTTAGATAAACTGTTGTTTGACTTCTTTTGTAAACTGACATATAAGTTAAAAGGTTTGACCTTTAATCTTGTTAACTCAACTGTGGTTTGCCTTCTTTCTTAAGTTGATAGATACCTACAGGTTGGACCTTTATGCATGTAAAATCAATCATGGCTTGACTTCTTTAGTAAAATGACATAGATGCGAAAAGGTTCGACCTTTAGTCTTGTTACGTGCACTGTTGATTGACTTATTTTGTAAATTGACATAAATTTTCAAAGGATAAACCTTCACTCGTGTTAGGTCAACAGAGGATTAACAACTTTTGTAAACTGACATAGATGCTCAAAAGTTTAGCTTTTACTCAATTTAGGTCAACCGTGGCTTGAATTGTTTTGTAAACTTACATATATGCCAAAAGGTTTCACATTTAGTCTTGTTAGATCAAGTGCAGCTTGACTTCCTTTGTATACTACTAAAGATTCCCGAAAGATAGACCTTTACTCATTTAAGGTCAATCATGTCTTGGCTTATTTTGTAAACTGACATACATGCCAAAAGTTTGACATTTATTCATGTTAGGTCAACCGTGGCTTCACTTCATTTGTAAATTTACTTAGATGCCTAAAGGTTTAATCTTTACTTGCATTAGGTCAATTGTGGCTTAACTTATTTTGTAAACTAATATAGATGCCAAAAGGTTTGACCTTCAGTCTTGTTAGGTTAACCGTAGATTGACTTCTTTCGTAAATTGACATACATGCCCAAAGGTTTAACCTCTACTAGTGTTAGGTCAATCGTGGCTTAACTTTTTTTTAACTGACATAAATCTCAAAAGGTATGATCTTTAGTCTTGTTGGATCAACTGAGGCTTAAACCTTTTCATAAATTGACATAGATGCTAAAAGGTTTAACTTCTGCTCGCGTTAATTCAACCGTGGCTTGATTTTTTTTTTGTAAAGTGACATAGATGCCAAAAGGTTCGACATTTAGTCTTATTAGGTCAACCACATATTTACTTCTTTTGTAAATTGATATACATACCTACAGGTTTGCCCTTTAGTATTGTTATGCTAATCCTGGCATGAATTCTTTTGTAAATTGATATAGATGCCTAAAGGTTCGACCTTGAACTTGTGTTAGGTCAACCGTGGACATATTTCTTTTGTGAACTAACATACATGCCAAAAGGTGTGACATTTAGTCTTATTTGGTGAATCGTCGCTTGACTTATTTCATAAATTGACATAGATACCCAAAGTTTAGGCCCTTACTCGCCTTAGTTCAACTTTATATGTACTTCTTTAGTCAACTAGCATAGATTGCAAAATGTTTGACCTTTATTATTTTTAGGTTAACGCTGATTTCACTTCTTTTGTAAATTGACATACATGCCCAAACATTCAACCATTAGTCATGTTGGATCAACAATGGGTTTACTATTTTTGTAAACTTACATTGATGCCCAAAGAATTGACCTTTACTCGTGTACAGTCAACTGTAGCTTGACTTCATTTGTAAACTTACACCGATGCCCAAAGGTTTGACATTTACTCTAGTTTGGTCAAACGTGGCGTGACTTCTTTCGTAAACTGACATTCATGCCAAAAGGTTTGACCTTTACTCGTGTTAGGTTAACCGTGGCTTGACTTTAAAAAAAACAAACTCACATACATGTGAAAAGCTTTAACCTTTAGTCTTGTTAAATCAACCGAGGCTTAAACATTTTCATAAATTAACATAGATGCCAAATTTTTTTACCTTTGCTCGTGTTAGGTCAACCATGGCTTTACATTTTTTGTAAACTAACATACATGGTAAAAGGTTCGACCTTCAGTCTCGTTAGGTTAACCATGACCTTTAGTCTTATTATGCCAATCCTAGCTTGAACTCTTTTGTAAATTGACATAGATACCCGTAGGTTTGACCTTTAACTTGTGTTAGGTTAACCCTGGATTGACTTCTTTCATGAACTAACATACATGCCAAAAGGTTTGACATTTTGTCTTTTTTGGTAAATCGTGGGTTGACATCTTTCATAAATTGACATAGATTCCCAAAGGTTGGGCCTTTACTCGCCGTAGGTCAACCGTGTGTTGCTTTCTTTAGTCAACTAACATAAAATTGCAAAAGGTTTGACCTTTATTCTTTTTAGGCAACCTTGATTTAACTTTTTTTTATAAATTTTCATAAATGCCTTACGTTCAACCTTTAGTAGCCCGAGGATTTAAATTTTTTGTACACTTAAATAGATGCCTAAAGGTTTTACCTTTACTCGTGTAAGGTCATTTGTGGCTTGACTTCTTTCGTAAACTTACATCGAATTCCAAAGGTGTAACCTTTAATTTCGCTAGGTCAACCGTGAATTGACTTCTTTTGTAAACTGACATTCATTCCAAAAGGTTTGACCTTTAGTTTTGTTAGATCAACTGTTGTTTGACTTATTTTGTAAACTGAAATATATGCCAAAAGGTTTGACCTTTAGTCTTGTTAACACAACCGTGGTTTTCCTTCTTTCATAAGTTGACATAGATGCCTACAGGTTTAACCTTTAAACGTGAAAAATTAATCATGGCTTAATTTCTTTTGTAAAATGATATAGATGCGAAAAGGTTCGACCTTTAGTCTTTCTACGTCCACCGTGGATCGACTTATTTTGTAAATTGACATAAAAGTCCAAAGGATCAACCTTTACTCGTGTTAGGTCAACAAAGGCTTAGCAACTTTTGTAAACTGACATAGATGCTCAAACGTTTAGCTTTTAGTCAATTTAGGTCAACCGTGGCTTTAATTGTTTCGTAAACTTAAATATATGCCAAAAGGTTTCACATTTAGTATTTTTAGATCAAGTGTGGCTTGACGTCCTCTGTAAACTACTAAAGGTTCCCAAAAGATAGACCTTTACTCGTGTTAGGTCAATAATGGCTTGGCTTCTTTCGTAAACTGACATACATGCCAAAAGTTTGACATTCATTCTTGTTGGTCAACTGTGGCTTAACTTCTTTTGTAATTTGACTTAGATGCCCAAAGGTTTGATCTTTATTCGTATTAGGTCAATTGTGGCTTGACTTCTTTCTTAAACTAATATAGATGCCAAAAGGTTAGACCTTCAGTCTTGTTAGGTTAACCGTAGATTGATTTCTTTCGTAAATTGATATACATGCCCAAAGGTTTAACCTCTACTCGTGTTTGGTCAATCGTGGCTTAACCTTTTTTTAATTGACATAAATGTCAAAAGGTATGATCTTTAGTCTTGTTGGATCAACTGAGGCTCAAACTTTTTCATAAATTGACATAGATGCCAAAAGGTTTGACCTTTGCTCGTGTTAGTTCAACTGTGGCTTGACCTTTTTGTGAAAGTGACATAGATGCCAAAAGGTTTGACCTTTAGTCTTGTTAGGTCAACCATGGATTTACTTCTTTCGTAAATTGATATACATGCCAACATGTTTGACCTTCACTATTGTTATACCAATCCTGGCTTGAATTCTTTTGTATATTGATATAGATGCCTAAAGGTTCGAACTTTAACTTGTGTTAGGTCTACTGTGGATTGATTTCTTTTGCAAACAAACATATATGCCAAAAGGTGTGACATTTAGTCTTATTTGGTAAATCATAGCTTGAATTATTTCATAAATTGACATAGATTCCCAAAGTTTAGGCCTTTACTCGCCTTAGGTCAACTATATGTTGACTTCTTTAGTCAACTATCATAGATTGCAAAAGGTTTGACCTTTATTATGTTTAGGTTAACCCTAATTTAAATTATTTTGTAAATTGACATACATGCCTAAACGTTCAACCTTTAGTCATTTTAGATCAACCGTGGCTTTACTATTTTTGTAAACATGGCCAAAGATTTGGCCATTACTCGTGTAAGGTCAACTATAGCTTGACTTCTTCTATAAACTTACATTGATGCCCAAAGGTTTTCCCTTACTCTTGTTAGGTCTACCATGGCGTGACTTCTTTCGTAAACCTACATTCATTTTGTTAGATCAACTGTTGCTTGACTTCTTTTGTAAAGAGATATACATGCCAAAAGGTCCAACCTTTAGCCTTGTTTACTCAAATGTGGTTTCACTTCTGTCATTAGTTGACATAGATGTCTACAGGTTTGACCTTTACTCGTGTAAAATCAATCGTGGTTTGACTTCTTTTGTATAAGGAAATAGATGCGAAAAGGTTCAACCTTTAGTCTTGCTATGTCCACCGTGGATTGACTAATTTTGCAAATTGACATACATGCTCAAAGGTTCAACTTTTACTTGTGTTATTTCAAGAAGGGCTTAACAACTTTTGTAAGATGACATAGATGCTCAAAGGTTTGACTTTTACTCATTTTAGGTCAACCGCAGCTTGAATAATTCCGTAAACTTGCATATGTGCTAAATGGTTCAATGTTTAGTCTAGTTAGATCACCCATGGCTTGACTTCTTTTGTAAACTAACACAGATTCTGAAAAGATAGAACTATACCCGTGTTAGATCAACCATAGCTTGGCTTTTTCATAAAATGACATACATGCCAAAAGTTCAACATTCATTCTTGTTAGGTCAACCATGTCTTTACTTCTTTTGTAAATTGACATAGAAGCATAAAAGTTTAACCTTTACTTGTGTTAGGTCAATTGTGGCTTGACTTCTTTTTAAAATCAATATAGATGCCTAAAGGTTCAACGTTAAGTCTTATTAGATTAACCGTGGATTGACTTCTTTCGTAAATTAACATACATGCCCAAAGGTTTAACCTTTACTCATGTTAGTTCAACCGTGGCTTGAATTCTTTTGTAAAGTGATATAGATTCCCAAGGGTTTGACCTTTACTCGTTTTAGGCCAACTATCACATGACTTTTTTAAAACTAACATGCATGTCAAAAGGTTTGACCTTTAGTCATTTTAGATCAATTGAGACTTAAACATTTTCATAAATTGACATAGATGCCAAAATGTACGACTTTTATTCGTGTTGGGTCAACCGTGGCTTGACCTTTTTTGTAAAGTGACATATATGCAAAAGGTTTGACCTTTAGCCTTGTTATGTCAACCATGCATTTACTTCTTTCTTAAACCGATATACATGCCAAGAGGTTTGACATTTATTCTTGTTATGCCAATCCTGGCTTGATTTTTATTTTTGTAAATTGACATAGATGCCCAAATTTTTAACCTTTAACTTGTGTTAGGTCAACTGTGGATTGATTTCTTTTGCGAACTACCATAAAGGCCAAAAGGTTTGACATTTAGTCTTGTTTGGTAAATCATGGCTTTACTTTTTTTTTGTAAATTGACATAGATTCCCAAAGGTTAGGCCTTTACTCACCTTAAATCAACCGTGTGTTGACTTTTTTTAGTAAACTAATGGAGATTGCAAAAGGTTTGACTGTTATTCTTTTTTGTCAAAACTGATTTAACTTCTTTTGTAAATTGACATACATGCTTAAACGTTTAACCTTTAGTTGTGTTAGATCAACCTTGGCTTTATTTTTTTGTAAACTTACATAAGTGCCCAAAGTTTTGACCTTTACTCGTGCAAGGTCTACTGTAGATTAACTTCTTTCGTAAACTTACATTGATGCCCAAAGGTTTGACCTTTACTCTCGTTAGGTCAATTGTGGCTTGACTTCTTTCATAAACTGACATTCATGCCAAAAGGTTCGACCTTTAGTTTTATTATATCAATTGTGGATTGAGTTATTTTTTGTAAACTGACATACATTCCAAAAGGTTTGGCTTTTACCTGTGTTAGATCAACTGTGGCTTGACTTCTTTTGTAAATTGACATAGATGCCTGAATGTTTGACCTTTACTCATGTTAGGTCAATTGTGGCTTGACTAAACTAATACAGCTTCCAAAAGGCTCCACCTTTAGTCTTGTTGGGTCAACCGTGGATTGATTTCTTTAGTAAATTGGCATACATGCCTAAAGGTTAAACCCCTACTCGTGTTAGGTCAACCGTGGCTTGACTTCTTTTGTAAAGTGACATAGATTCTCAAAGGTTAAACCTTTACTTGTGTTAGGTCAACCGTAGCTTGGCCTTTTTTAAAAGCTGACATACATGTCAAAAGGTTTTTACCTTTAGTCTAGTTAGATCAACCGAGGCTTAAAAATTTTCATAAATTGACATAGATGCCAAAAGGTTTGACCTTTGCTCGTGTTAGGTCAACCATGGCTTGGCCTTTTTTTGTGAACTGACATAGATGACAAAAGGTTTGACCTTTAATCTTTTTAGGTCAACTTCGTAAACTAATATACATGCCCAAAGGTTTGACCTTTAGTCTTGTTATGCCAATCCTGGCTTGAATTATTTTGTATTGACATAGATTCCCCAAGGTTCAACCTTTAACTTGTGTTTGGTCAACTGTGGATTACTTCTTTCGCGAAAGTTAGACATTTAGTCTTGTTTGGTAAATCGTGGCTTAACTTCTTTCGTAAATTGACATAGATTCCCAAAGGTTAGGCTTTTACTCGCCTTAGGTCAACCGTGGGTTGGATTCTTTAGTCAACTAACATAGATTGCAAAAGGTTTGACCTTTATTCTTTTTAGGTCAACCCTGATTTAACTTCTTTTGTAAATTTTTATACATGCCCAAACATTCAACCTTTAGTCGTGTTAGATCAACCGTAGCTTTACATTTTTTCTTAAACTTATATAAATATCCAAGGTTTTGACCTTTTCTCATGTAAGGTCAATTGTAGCTTGACTTCTTTTGTAAACTTACATTGATGCCCAAAGGTTTGACCTTTACTCTCGTTAGGTCAACCGTGGCTTGACTTCTTTTGTAAACTGACATTCGTGCCAAAAGGTCCGACCTTTAGCACTGTTGGATCAACCGTGGCTTGACTTCTTTTGTAAATTTAAATACATGCCAAAAGGTCTGACCTTTAGTCTTGTTAACACAACCGTGGTTTGAATTCTTTTATATGTTGACATAGATACCTACAGGTTTGGCCTTTACTCGTGTAAAATCAATCACGACTTGACTTATGTTGTAAAGCGACATAGATGTGAAAAGGGTCGACCTTTAGTCTTTCTAGGTCCACCGTGGATTGACTTATTTGTAAATTGACATACATGCCCAAAGGTTCAACCTTTACTCGTGTTAGGTCAACAAGGGTTTAACTACTTTCATAAACTGACATAGATGTTCAAAGGTTTATCTTTTACTCATTTTCGGTAAACTGTGGCTTGAATTATTTTGTAAACTTACATATGTGCCAGAACGTTTGATGTTTAATCTAGTTAAATCAACAGTGGCTTGACTTATTTTGTAAACTAACATGGAATCCAAAAAGATCAACCTTTACTCATGTAAGGTAAACCATGGCTTGAATTCTTTCATAAACTAACATACATGCCAAAATTTTGAAATTTATTCTTTTTAGGTTAACCGTGGCTTGACTTCTTTAGAAATTGACATAGATGCCCAATTTTTTTACCTTTACTTGTGTTAGGTTAATTGTGGCTTGTCTTCTTTTATAAACTAATATAGATTCCAAAAGGTTCAACCTTCAGTCTTGTTAGGTTAACTGTAGATTAACTTCTTATGTAAATTAACATATATGCCCAAAGGTTTAACCTCTATTTGTGTTAGGTCAACCGTGGCTTGAATTCTTTCGTAAACTAACATATATTTCCAAAGGTTCGACCTTTACTCGTGTTAGGTCAATTGTGGCTTGAATATTTTTAAACTGACATACAAAGGTTTGAACTTTAGTCTAGTTTGATTAACCGAGGCTTAAAAGTTTTCATAAATTGACATAGATGTCCAAAGGTTCTACCTTTGCTCTTGTTAGGTCAACCGTAACATTGATGCCAAAAGAATCGACCTTCAGTCTTGTTAAGTCAACCATGGATCGACCTTCAATCTTGTTAGGTTAACCATGGATCAACTTTCAGTCTTGTTAGGTCAACCATGGATCGACCTTCAGTATTGTTAGGTCAACCATGGTTTTACTTTTTCGTAAACTGATATACATGCCAAAAGGTTTGTTCTTTAGTATTTATATGCCAATCCTGGCTTGAATTCTTTTGTAAATTAACATATATGCCCAAAGGTTCAATCTTTACTCGTGTTAGGTCGACCATGACTTGACTTCTTTTATCAACCAAAATAGATGGGAAAAGGTTTAACGTTTACTCTTCTTAGGCAACCCTGGACTGACTTCTTTCATATATGGACATACATACCTAAAGGTTCAACCTTTACATGTGTTAGATCAACCCTGGATTGACTTCTTTCGTAAACTGACATACGTGCCAAAAGGTTGACCTTTAGTCTTGTTAGATCAATCATTGCTTGACTTCTTTCATAAACTGACATACATGACCAAAGGTGAACATTAGTTTTGTTAGATCACTATGGCTTGACTTCTTTAATAAATTGATGTACATACCAAAAGGTTTGACCTTTAATCTTGTTAACTCAACCTTTCCTTGACTTCTTTTGTAAATTGATATAGATGCCCAAATGTTCAACCTTTACTCGTGTAAGGTCAATCGTGTCTTGAATATTTTGGTAAAGTGACATAGATGCCAAAATGTTTGACCTTTAGTCTTATTATGTCAATCGTGGATTAACTTCTTTCGAAGTTAACATACATGCCCAAAGGTTCGACCTTTACTCGTGTTAGGTCAACTGTGGCCTATCTTATTTTCTAAACTTACATTGATGCCCAAAAGTTTGACCTTTACTCGTGTTAGGTCTACCGTGGCTTTACTTTTTCCGTGAACTGTCATACATGCCAAAAGGTCGACCTTTAGTCATGTTAGTTCAACCTTGGCTTGACTTATTTCATTAATTGACATACATACCCAAGGGTCAAGATTTACTCATGTTGGGTCAATCATGGCTTGACTTATTTTGTAAACTGACGTAGATGCCCGATGCCCAAGGCTTGATCTATACTCATGTTAGCCCAACCGTGGCTTGAATTCTTTCGTAGAAAGACACTCATGCCTAAAGCTTTGACCTTTAGTATTGTTAGGTCAGTCGTGGGCTAATTCTAATGCTAGTGGTTTGACCTTTAAAGTCAGAAATACCATAGGGCTTATTTGATGGGCTAATTCTAATGCTAGTGGGACTAAAGAATTGTTGGCCCTGACTGAATATAACCAATGTTTAGTTTTATCCTCTCGGTCCAACCAATAGGATGACCGATGTTGCACGTTCCCATGATTCGAAAGGACGTCATTTCATGGCATCAATAAATATAGAGAGGCTAACCTTATAATCAGTTCAAACATTGAATTGTTCATCTTTCCTTGGAGTTCCAAAGGGTTTCCACACATTCTCATTCCCTCATCCAAAGGTATGTCTGCGTTTAGGTTATAAATTCAAACTGAATTACTTCCTTGTTCTATGTTTTTTTGTTAAATTGTATTTAAAATTTGTATGGAATCGAAATAAGTGAAATTTGTTTATTTTCATGCAACTTAATGTTTTGATTGTTCTTCAATGATAATATTCATGTTTTGGGTTGTTAGTGTTAGATTCGTGGCATATATGATTGTGTTTGATCTGCACCATTATGCATGCGTTAACTAATGCATTCGGCACATTTGTTATTAGGTTTTGTTTGGTTGATTGCTAGTTTTAGTTAGGTTTACACGACTTTTTTTTTAATTAGAACCATCCGAGGATGGGGGGAATATATTTGGCTCCCCTGACCAAAATAGAGTGGGCCCAATTAGGCGCTAAATGTCGTGATACATCGTAGTGAACAAAAGGATCATCCAATTGATGATCCCAGAGCCGAAATTAGCTCCTGAAGCAAAACAACACTTGCTTCCAAAAGCGGTGTTTCCACCGTAACAGACTATAACAAAAATTATGTAGATTATGAACAAGACTAGCTAAATCAACAAGTAAGTCGCCATCTCACTAGTACATCGCGAACTGGTCGGAGAAACGAGAAATCGAGACTCCTATTTGTCAACGATGTAATAGCCGAGAGGAGCAGAGCGATTGGACTCCCAAGTAGCAGAGTGATAGAACTCCCGAGTATCAGCCTCAAATGTCAGTTGGGGAGTGAGGTGGCAGAAAAAACCTCCTTTGCATGAGATGTGGCCTCCATAGCAACAGGTTGCTCATAAGATCCTCAATTTCCGTAAGTAAGCAGATCAACTAAAAGAACTGGAACAAATTTGTGCTTCCCTCCTGTGTATTTTGCTGAGATTTGTTAAGTTGTAGCTGAGAAAAATTGCTCCCTCTCCGTTTTGCAAGCTCTGAAAAAGGAAAAGGGAACCAGCAGTACTTGGAAAACATATAGAATAACATATTCCACAGCAAGAACTAACTCTTTTGAGCTAAACAAATAGAGAGTTTTCTCACTAAAGAGGGCTTGGATCCCTACGTGGTTCAATACGAAAAGCCGGAAAACTCATGCAATCAAGTGCTAATAAACCTTTGAGAAATAGAGGAATAGAACAGAGATCTAAAACCCCATGTAGGCGGTTTTCCCTTGCATATTTTGCCAGAAAATCAATGGCCAAATTTGCTTCTCTCGGTATGTGTTGCAATCTAATGGAGCCTTGTGTTATATTTAAAGCACTGCACATGGAGAAAACTCTCCAAGGGCAGGAGATAGGGTTCTGGATACCCCTAACAGCATATAAACTATCTGATTCAATTAAAACATTCTCTAAATCAAGTTCATAAACTATGTTATATCCACTTTGTATAGCAATTAATTCCGCATGTAAGGGTGATGGACAGTGAAAAGTACTGACTAACATTTTAACCACACTTCCATGTCTATCCCTCACAATAGCAGCAGCAGATGAAAAACCTCCAGAGATCCAGGAGGCATCTGTGTTGATTTTATAACCTTTTATAGGTTTATCCCAGTGGACCTTAGAGATAACATTTTTCTGTTTTTGTAATATATGAGGTACAATGTTATCCTGAATCCAAAGTCTATGCTTATCCTTATTACCTATTAGGTTATGTGCTGTAAATATTTGATAAATCAAATCTTTAATTTCGGAAACACAGGCTTCATGTGAGTAAGGTCTGTTGTCAAAGATAAATTTGTTCCTATGGATCCATAGTGTCCAAATTGTAACCAATAGAGCTGCAGTGATAATGTTTCAGTGTATACTAGAATCAGCTCTAAATGTTAAGAAAAATTGCACCCTACTTTTTAAGTCCCTAAATTCTGTACATGGTATCCTCAATATCGAATGCACACTATGTCAGACAGCAGTTGATGAGTTGCAAGAATTGAAAAAATGTTCCCCACTATCACAACTGTTCTTGCAGATAGGACATATTGAAGCAACAGAAAAACCCATTCTTCTTAAGATGTTATCAAATGGAAGTATATTATTTAGAGCCCTCCAAAGTAAAATAGACATCTTTCTAGGAATGAAGGGAGACCAAACCTTTTTGAAGTGTTGAATTATAGGGCCTCTCTGTCTTAGGGCATTATAAGCCGAGCTTACAGTGAATTTTCCATCGACTGTGGGAGTCCAGATCAGTTTGTCTTCATGACTGTATTCCAGCTTTGTTTCCTGCAAAATAAGAATGATGTTGGTAGCCAAGTGTGGCTCCAGGATTGGTATGAGAGCTGATTTGTTATTTAAAAAATCCCTGAGAGAGATAGACTAAGGGTCTAGATGACCATTGTTGGTTTTCTTATAGAAATCCCGCATTTTTTAGACTAATTAGAACTAATGGATACATTATGTTCACGAGCACTTATATCTTCCTTTGTGATATTACCAGTAGGTCGCTCATGAGTATTTTGTCGGTATTTTGTAGAAAGCCACCCACAAGGGTGGTAGTAGATATTAGAAGGCCATCTGCAAGGATGGTAGAAGATAGAACGGTTGAAGAAGAAAGAAAAAGAAGTTGAGGAATTGAGATCTGAGAGTTGTACAGAATTTTTGGGAATGATCCAAGAATAATAAGCTTCTATGGGTGGATTCTTCTTCTTGAGCAGAACAAAACAAACTACAAGAACTCTCAAAATGGATTAGCAGTTCATCCGTAGTGGTGTAAACAAATTTCGGAAGAACACTGACTGGTCGGCCTCATGCTAGGGACCTCCAGCACGGATGTACCATGGCACGGGTCATGGCAGAGTGCATCAGCATGAGTCATTCAACTCAGCATGAGCCATTTCGGTCAGCAGGAGCCGTTTAGGCCGTGCCATAGCCCCTTGGCACGAGCCATTTAGTGTAACACGGCCCGTATTACCCCAATCCTTTATGAGGCTAAGTATGGACATGGACAGCGATTTTTTACATGTCCTGGATCATTTCAACTCCAAAAATGTGAAGACCAATCCACAGGATGGGAAAAACAACATGGTTGGCCACTGTTTTGCTTAGAAAATGACTCACAGCCGACAACGCGCAAGAACTCAAATGGCCCACGTTTTTCAACCAATTAAGAAGTACTCCCAGCCGATAGCTCATGCCAAACAATATGGGTGCACATCATTAGAAGGCCAGGACCGAGCACCAGCCAATGGCCCGGGTTAGTCGGCATGGCCCATGCCAAGGGTGCTCGGCACGACCGTGCCAATCAACACAAGTCGTGCCAGAGGCACCCAGCAAAACTGTGCCAATTAGCACAAGCCAAGCCAAAGGTACCCATCCCATTCATACCAGGCCACATGGCCCATGCCAACGACGGCTAGCACGGCCCACGCCATATGAGTCGTCTCATGCAAATTGCGGCTGCTAGGGTTTTTAGCCTATTTTTGGGCCTTTGTCAAGGCCCAATTCCCTACTTCTATATGTAGAAACCTTTAGTCTTATAGGGTAAACAAAGTAGGCATACTGTAGATTTTATTCTCTCTCTAGGCAGAAGGAAGATGAGAGTTCTCTCTCTCTTTTTTTTCCGCAAAACACTCAAAAATGAGCGAGGATGAGAGTTTTAGATGAGAGTTCTCTCTCTTTAGAGTACTTCTTCTCTTTTCCTTCTCTTTTCTTTACCTTTTCTTTCTCTTTTTCCCTAGATCCATGGAATTTAACTCAATATTTTTCCATGGATCTATTGCTTAGGGAGTAATTAATTTTCTTGGGGTAGTATTTGTATTCATGAATTAATTTTGGCTTTTTGAGATTTATAGATTCTCCAATCTTTATGTCCTATGAATATTTGTGCTTCATTTATGCTTTCTTTTCTTGTGATATTTATGCTTTACCATTATTATGATGCATCCATACATGTATGACAGTGTAATCTTATGCTCGACTTCATTTCTATCATGGGAGTTTTAGATTATGGAGTAGGTTCAAGAACACCGGGGATATGAGTGCATTCATGTTACCTCGAGATAATATCTTTCTATTTTTTAAACCATAGTTCTAATTGGCTTATTGTGTAAGAAATAACATGTTGGGTGGTTGATTTGGATAATCCTAACGAGGGAAAACCTTGATAAATTGCATGATTGTTTGTAGCAACTAGAGTTGTGGGGACTCTAGAGTCATCATAAGATATCATTACCTTTGCCTCTTTATGCCTAGGGATTAATATGCATAATAGAGTGTCCGAGATGTAATGCCCTCACTTTCATATCTAACGGTTGTGACCTACATGAGGCATTGCCCTTTTAGGGGGCTTTGTTCCTATAAGCGGGGGCGTATTAGCATTGGGATTGAGATGAAGGGGATGATCTGCGGTGTCCAGGGACTAAAGCGCATCCCTAATTATGAAGATGGTGAGGTATGCATGTATTGGTGGTAAGTACCTTTGTGTGGCAGACAAAGGGAAATATTTGGCTATCTACACACTATGTGACTTAGGCATAATATAGGATTATATGTTTGTATGTGAATGAATCAAGAACAAAAAGCATTCATTGATCATATTACGCAAATAACCTCTCCCCACCCCAAAGTGCTAGTTATATAGTTTATTCTTGTGTGATCTCTTATGTTTGTAGTTGTTAATTGAAAAACCCCAAAAAATTATTTTGTAATATTTAGCTATTCATAACACATTGACAGACTAATGTCCCGTACATGGCTGTGTGTAGTTTACTATTGGGCACCTAACATCTTTGTGGGCAAACCTGGGCTTGCCACTATCTACCCTATAGGTAGCATAGTATTAAGAATGGAAGTAGAATATAAATATCTATCTTTGACCTTTCCACATCCTCTGCACGGGCTAGTATAAGATCTCCTGTGAAAAAGGTTATTTATTAGCGGCCCTGAGTGGAGACAGGTCAAATTTTGGCGCCGCTGCTGGGGATGTTAGTCTAAAAGTGTAATTATTGACATGCACAACACGTTAGTTGAGTAGTTAGTGTTTTTTTTGTTTGTTGTTTTCCGAAATAGGTTTTACTTGAGTTCTTGGTGAAAACCGAGGACCCTTGCACTATGATTTCGAACTTTGTGTGTTTTCTTTATTTGTGTTTTTAATTAAAAAAATGTGGGGAAAAACTGCTCAACGGATGAAACTTTGTAGTGTGTGCAGGTGATTGATTTGATGGAAAGGGTGAGTTAATTAGAAACCCAATATTCCAAAAATGAACCTTCCCTAGTTGAACTTGAAATTTTGGTAGATGAATCCAAAGGGGATGGAGAGTGGTTTATTTAGAGTGAAGAATTTAAGGAAATGGTGATTATACATAATTCACCATATTACCTATTTTCACCCCAATCTCCACTTATAGAACCAACTCCTGCATTTTTGGAACCCTTAGAAGAAAGCATAGAGAAGCCAATTGAATATGTGAAGCTTCCAAACCACCTATTTCCTTTAAGGATGACTCATCCTCTACTACATCTTCCTCTTGAAAGATTCTTACCCCCACCTCTCCATTTTTGGTTGCCGAAAGTGTTGGGGTACAAACCTGTACCATATGGATAACATTAGGGTCGTGCCGATGACCTTAAATATATAGAGCTTCTCCAGAGGCAGCCCGAGCTTTGAAAAATAAGTTTAATTAGTTTTTCTTTTGAAAAAAATCCTCACTTTTATCCTCTCATTCTTACCCCAAACCATTTGACACCACTACACTCCACCATCTAAACCACCACCAAATACACAACCTAGGACTGCATACTAGTTGTCTCTTTGTGTGGATGTTGATTGATACTTGTTTAGTGTGGATTTTTAGTGGCTTGATTTGAATTTCGTGTTGGGGTACATTTGGGGATGTTGAGGTGGGAACAATGCATTGGGAAGTTGTGATTAATTATCATCTTATTTACCTCCCTTTCCTTTCATGTCATGTTTCTTCATTAAGGAATATGTGTGTTGTAAGTGTGAGGGAGAAAAAAATGTCCCATTGCATTGTGTTGTAGATGTTTAGTGGTTTTTGTGTGTTTTCATATTTATTTATTTTTAGTTTTAGAACACTATTACACTTTGTGTGCATGTTTGTTATGTAGGAAGCATATGATTTTTGAAGGAAGGAAAGAAAACGGGGTTAGGAGGAGTCCAACTCATAGACCATGTAGACGTACATGGTTTGTGATGCTCAAAATGGTGGACAAGGAGAAGAACTAAACCCCCAAAATTCACGGGCATGTAGACGTACACGAACCATGAATCTCACTTACCCTTCTACATCCAAATCACCATTCCCTCCCTACCACCTGCAACATACCACCCAAACCCATTTTCCCTCAAAACCTTTAAAACAAAAAACTCAAAACCTAAGAGGTAACCCTCCAATGTGTCTCAATTCCTTATTCGATCTGTAGTGCATGATAGTGGTTGTGATTGCACTTGCTTGATTAGAGGTTTATAGAAGTATTTGGGGCGATGATAGTATGTTCATTAAATTCCATGATTGTTCCACGAAGGGTAGATTTTATTGTTCATTTTTCATTGTAAGGGCTCTCTTATTTTCTTCCCTTGGCATATGTTCTATGATTGTGTATATGCACTGAGGACAGTGCAAGCTTTAAGTGTGGGGGAGAAGATTAGATAACGCTTATGATTCTTAGTTTTTTTATGTAGCTAAGCTCTTCTAAGAGAATTTTGAAAAACTTTGGATTTTTTTTAAAAAATAAATATACCTAGCTAAGTCAAAAACCCGAATGGGCGACATAAGCAACAATGGGAACGATTAGGATAGGTTGAAAAACCTAGGTAAAAATGTGAGGTCAAGACCCGACTAGGTTGAAAAACCTAAGCGAAAATGAGAGGCTATGTGTGGAAAAATGTGAGAAGTGAGTACCATTTGTGTCTTAAAGCTAGGATGAAAACCTGAAAGGACTCCTAGGCAAAATGAGAGAAATTGAGAGAAATCGGAAACTAAGTTGAGAATCTTTTGGGATTATCCTTGGTTGTAGCTAAGTTGAGGATCTTTTGGATTATTCTTGGTGGTTGCTTTCGAAACATCTCTTGGTTTTGTTTTGGCGGCCTATTCGGTGGTGTAAGCTATTTTGACACTTATTATTTTTTCTTACATTTTTCTTCACACGATTTGGTTGTATAGATTACATAGTCTCTTTGGGAAATGTGCGAGTTGTGAGATTCTTACTTCGTTGGGGTAACTAGGGAAATCTAGGTATAAGTTGAATGCATTAGTTAACGTATCCCTGCATGCAACATTCCTCTTTAATTTTTGCTTGTTTTTTTTACTCGAGAACGAGTAAAGAATTAAGTGTGTGGGAATTGATTTGTACCATTATGCATGCATTAACTAATGCATTCGGCACATTTGTTATTAGGTTTTGTTTGTTTGATTGCTAGTTTTAGTTAAGTTTACACGACAAAGAGTTTAGATGACCATTGCTGGTTTTCTTATCAAAATCCCATGTTTTGTAGACTTAATTGGAACTAATGGATAAATTATATTCGTGGGCACCTAGATCTTCCTATGTGATCTTACTAGTAGGTCGCTCGTGAGTATTTTGTCGACATTTTGTAGAAGGCCACTTACAATGGTGGTAGTAGATATTAGAAGGTCATCTGCAAGGATGGTAGAAGACTAAAAGCCACAAATCAAAATGTGGTAGAAGATAGAACGGTCGAAGAAGAAAGACAAAGGAACGGAAGAATTGATATCAGAGAGTTTTACAGAGTTTTTGGGAAAGATCAAAGAAGAATCAGCGTGTGTGGCTGGTACTATTAGATTTGTCTTCTCAAGCACTATAAAATCAATTACAAGAACTCTCAAAATGGATCAGTGGTTCATCCGTAGCGGAGTAAACAAATTTTGGAAAGACATGGACTTGCTGGCCTCATGCCAGGGACCTCCAGCACGGACGTGCCATGGCATGGGTTATGCTAGAGGGCATCAGCATGAGCCGTTCCACCCAGCATGAGCTATTTCGGCCGTGCCACAACCCCTTGGCATGAGCTATTTGGTGCAACACGGCCTGTATCGCCCCAATCCTTTGTGAGGCTAAGAATGGACATAGACCGTGCCATTTTACATGGTCTGTGTTGTTTCAACTCCAAAAATGTGAAGAACACTCCACAGGATGCAAAGAACGACACAACCGGCCACCGTTTTGTTTAGAAAATGACTCCCAGCCAATGACACACAAGAACTAAAACAGCCCATATTATTCAACCGATTAAGAAGCACTCCCAGCCAACGACTCATGCCAAATAATACAGGCACACATGATCGAAAGGCCAAGACCGAGCACCAGCCAATGGCCCGGGTCAGCCAGCATGGCCCATGCCAAGGGTTCCCAGCATGACCGTGCCAGAGGCACGGGGCCATGCCAAAAATCAATACAAGGTCATTATACTTTTCATGAAATTCAGAACTTGGGAATATATAAATAAATAAAATAGTTACCAGGGATTGGAAGAGGATGAGGACAATGAAGGAGATGAGGTAGTCGAGGTCACCGTCGGCAAGGTCAGGACCATAATTTCACAAAACGATGCCATAATAGGTGACGACGACGACTCAAAGCACTACCAGGATCATGATCAAGCCAAGACCTTGCAACTCCGCACAAAATTTGAACACATTTCATGCCATCACTGCTCTAGATCTATACATTAGCGCTCAAATCAGCAGCGACAAGGAGATGACAACTCTGAGCACCACCAGGATCATGATCGAGCCCAGACCTCGCAATGCCAAAAATAATTTGAACATATTCCACGCCATCACTCCTTTACATCACAACTCAAATCGGCGGCGCAGAGGAGATTAGATGAAAAAAATTAGGCAGTGTCTAGCAAGATCAGGCAAGTTCGGGTAGTTTTCGGCTACGGTTTCCGTTGAAAAAAGAAGAAACGAGAGAACAAACTATATATATATATATATGAGTCCGTCTCTTGAAAGACGGTCTTTCCATAAGTTATGGAAAGACCAAGGTTTAAAGTGTAAATTAGAAGAAATTAAGATAAAATTTTCGGGTTGCATGAACCGGGTTATAAATTTTATAACTACTACATGTTTCATACTAAAACTTTAATATTGCAACTAAGACCTTTTACCTTTTATTATTCTAATCAAACCCCGTCTTTCCATAAGCCCATGGAAAGACCGTCTTTCCCAAGACTTTGCCTATATATATATATATATATATATATATATATATATATACAGATTTTTTTTGTTTTTTCGAATGAATTAATTGATCCTTTTCAGCGAAATTCAATTTGTAATTTTGATTTTGAACTATATTATGTTGGTTAATTCTATTTCGCCAGTAAAGAGGAATTCGGCTTCGAGCAGAGGTTTCGCAGAGGAGGTGAAACTCTTTCTTTCCGCTTGTAGGTTAGGCGAGTTAGGCGGTTAGGGTTTTCTGCTTCCCCGTTTGGATTTCGTTTATTGGTGTTGGCGCTTCCCCCTGTTGCACGCAGCTTCCTCGGCTAGGAAGTAAGCCCCACCTATATTATCTATATCTATGGAATTCGAACCCGAGCTCTATTTACATTACGATTCATTAAGTTCTATCCGACTCAAAAAAAAAAGGTAAATTGAAATTGTTCGTTTGGAAATTTCCCGAAAAGCTAATCATAGGTTCTTCTCTCCATCGCAACAATAGGGCCGTTTTTCGCCGCTTTGGGTTGTGGGGCTTACTTCCTAGCCGAGGAAGCTGCGTGCAACAGGGGGAAGCGCCAACACCAATAAACGAAATCCAAACGGGGAAGCAGAAAACCCTAACCGCCTAACTCGCCTAACCTACAAGCAGAAAGAAAGAGTTTCACCTCCTCTGCGAAACCTCTGCTCGAAGCCGAATTCCTCTTTACTGGCGAAATAGAATTAACCAACATAATATAGTTCAAAATCAAAATTACAAATTGAATTTCGCTGAAAAGGATCAATTAATTCATTCGAAAAAACAAAAAAATTATATATATATATATATATATATATATATATATACCAAAGTTATTCTTTTTAAACAAGAGGCCCTCCACTTTTTTGAACAATTTTAAAATAAAATCCCACCCTAATTAGAATATATAATAATTGCATAATAGTCCCTGCATTAGACTGGCTAACACAAGACTTTGTAAATTTTCAATTACTTTGAGAAACAAAATCAAATTAGAATCGTGTATTAAAAAAATATTTCGATTATTTTCAAACAAACATATAATATTTTTCGACCCCAATTTTACTAAAAAGGTTGGGTTTTTTTATCAATAAACGACATTGGTCATCCATCATATATGACGTCAGTAATACCGACAAATGATGCGAAATTGGTCATTTCATGGTACATCATTTACGGCATCACATAACTTTGGTTACATCATTAACTTTGATTTCATAAAATTTTACTTCGGTTAAAAATAACCATTGTAAAAAACCTATCTTTTACCTAGTTATTTTTTAATAGAGGAAAAAGAACCTATTGCTTCGGTTTGAAAAATAAAATAAGGTAAAAGAACATTTTACCTCGGTTATTTGGCAAAAATAAAGAAAAAACCGAAGTGAAAGACATGAAGTAAAGAAAACAATTTCTTGTAGTAATTCATCTCTCTTTCATGTGGGCCAAGTGGGACCATTATCTTTTTCTTTTTATTTTTTAATTTTTAATGGTCCAATCAATTAATGACACATGGCAAATGATACTCCCTCTATCCCAGAGAAAGCTTCCTATTTTTTGTTAACTTTCTCAGACCATGTTTGACCACTGATAAATTTAGTCACATATACAAATAATGTGTAAAACATCAATATTTAGAAACTATATGTTCCATGGAATATAACAATATCTCACTTGATAATGTTATTAACTATGTACTAATTAAAATTTATGGTCAACCATGGCTTGAGAAAGTTGACAAAAAAATAGGAAGCTTTCTCTAGGACCGAGGTAGTACAAAAATTCAGCAATTAATTGACAAAGTAACAGGAAGAAAACGAGCCTAATTTGTATTTGTTTCCGTTAGAAAAAAGGCAAAGTCTTGGAAAAGATCGTCTTTCCATAGGCTTATAGAAATATAGGATTTAATTAGAATAATAACAAGGTAAATTATTTTAGATGCAATATTAAAATTTTATTATACAATGTGCAGTAGTTATAAAGTTGTTGGGGACTTAAGGGGCGGTTATTTGATAGCTAGCGTAATTAGTTTGCAGAGTAGTATTTGTTTGAGGTTTTGGAAGTTTTAGCACGAAGTCAAGTCGTCTCCACCTCCGCGAGACTGGCACGCTCCTCAACACTATTCGCCCTTTCCTCAGCAGCGTCCGCCCTCTCCTCAACAGCTTTAAGCAAACTTTCTAGAGTTGCACATTTAGCTTCATGTGCCTTATACTTCTCCAACAGTGACTCATCAACTGGAGAAAAATTGGAAAGCCGCTCACTCACAAGTTGAAGGCCTTCGCTGACCTTATAAGACAAAAACACATGGGACAAATGTAGTCAACACTATAGAAATAAGAAATCAAGATATAAAGAAGGTCACTAAAGTTAAGCTACAAACTTACCGCAGCCAGTGTATCGGGTAAAGAGATCTTGGAAATGATATAAGATATCATCCCCTACGCCAAAGGATTCTCTGTTCGCGCTAGAGTTTGCGAACAGGATTGGTTAACACGTCCATTTTTAAGGGAGGAAGTGAATGTTCTGAAGATCCACCACCCCTATCCCTCTTCTGCTTCTTCTCCTTTACCACAACGATGGGGCGATGACCACTTGTGTCCCCTCTCTCACTAATATTAACCTTATCACCAAGGACTGTCTGATTGACACCTTGTTGGAGGGTGTACTTCCAGCAGCACTATCAGGCTGAACAGAAGCCTCAGCCACCTCCCCATCGTTGCTATCAAAGAGCAATCTGTCAATTTCACCTTTAGATAGGTTCATTTCTAAAACAAAATGAACATCATAGATCAAACAAACACATAAAGAATATAAATAAATAAATAGAATAATGGTTCGTCAAAAACAAAAAAATTACAGATTAAACATATCAAAACAAAAACAAACAAAAGCGTGACCACGATCTTCGTCTCTTCTGTAAAACGAACATTCAGACCAGGAAGCTTAGACTTGGGAACCTTGTAGTTTCAAGAGGGCACAACAACTTCAGGGTTTTGTTTTCATTTTAGACTAAATTGTATTTTTGGTCCTCGACATAGCAGCTTATACCATGTTTTGATCCCCATTTGCAAAACAACCCCCGTTCAGTACCTCACAAATTCAGAATGATTGTTTGGTCCCCAAGGCGGTTTTCATGTGGGTTTGGGGACCAAAAGATGGTATAATATCATATGTTAGGGATCAAAAAGCTATTTAGTCTACCTGAAAACCACCCAGAATCTAGTTTGGGAACCAAACAAATCGTTCTGAAATTGTGGGGTACTGAACGAGATTTTTTTGCAATTGGGGACCAAACATGGTATACAATGCTATGTCGGGGACTACAAAACAATTTAGCCTTAATTTTATAAAGAAATATTTTGTATGCCAAAGACCAATAATACTAGGGGAACTGCTCACAACCTCAACCCCAGCAATCACCGGATAAAAGGTAAATTCATCTACTGTGTTTTTCACTTTTCGAAGATAATAGAAGTTGCGAAACAACTCAAGAGTGAAAGGAAAGGCCGCTTTCTTGCACAGCTGAAGAAACCCTAATATGATAGCAATGCCCTTGGGGTGAAATTGGGACAACGCGACTTCATACAAACAAGGAATATTAACCACATGTTCAGGGAGAGAAAAATAAAGACCAAAGTTCAAATAGGCTAAGTGGCATGATATATAGCTGGATGGCTAAGTGCAAACACATTCACAGTTCACAAGAGCATAAAGTTTTAAAGGGGTTAAAAATGAGAAGTAGCTTTTTAACTCTTCTTCAGTCAGCATACTGCATATGGTAGAGGATCCTGTGATATGATTGGAATCCCCACCAGAATAAGCATCTTCTATGCAGACTCGACGTGGTTAGAGGAAGTCATGAGGATGAATAATGAGCCTAGATTTATAAACAACATAGTTAATTAGGGGAAAGAACTACAAATAAAAGTTTGTTGGAACAAAGTGATGTATAAGTGGACCAACGATCAAAAGGCCAACAGACACTAGACCCAGCCCAAGGTTATCTCACAAAAGGGGTAATAGGTATAGCCTAAGGCGAAGAAAAAGTGGGCATGGAGCTTTTAGTCATGCTAGACTACGTGGACCGAAGAACACAGAATAGGTAGCGAACACAAAGACCACGAATGAAGAACATGGGACTGTGGCACGCCCACGATCTTAATTCTCAAAAATCAAGGAACTTTTAAGGATGTCATTCTATAAATACAACAAGCTCTGGAGAAGCTAAGGTAAGCGTTACTATCTGTAGAAATTCCAATTCTCCAAGGAGAATACTGACTTGATCGTCGGAGCCCTTCTCCCGGAATCACTTCCAAGATAAGCTTTATAGGTGAAGAAGCTCTTAGAGAGGATGACCCAATTCCCTGAATGATTTCCTGCATCATTTGGCACCGACTGTGGGGACAAAAGTTTTATTTTCATTTTTAGGTCATTTAGGTGAAAAATGGTGTTCACCAGGAGTGAGAGGAGCCATAACCACCAGTCACGTGAACAGACATTGCTTCACAATAGGGAAGTGCATCATCATCAGGAACATACTCCAAGTAAAGAGAAAGAGCACTGTAAGGAAGAGACAGAGGAGTAAGCAAAGTCTCCGAACAACCACCACGACAAGGAAAAAAGGGCGTTTGAGGAATTTCTGAAAGAGAACAAAGAAATCCTTTATGACCAATTCCTGAGTACACTCAAGCAAAAGCCCATAAAACTAGAAAAAAGGGTAACCCAAGAGCGTAAAAACCTTAACTATGAAGAGGAATGGTGTGACATTGTCGAAGACGATGACGCAAATAAATCGCATCTAGCTCCACACTTGCATGATTTTAAAATGCCAAAGGCTTTTAAACTTCCTTTCCATGTTAAAATATACGATGGGATAACGGATCCAAAAGAGTTTTTACTCTTATATAAAAATAGTATGAGGTTTCGTGATGCGAACATTGAGTTAGTTTGCAAGGCATTTCCAATCTTTTTGACAGGAACGACGATCACTTGGTACGAAGACCTTCCAAATGGGAACATCAAATCCTGGGCACAGTTGTCGAACTTGTTCTTAGGTCATTTCTACCAAAAGTAAAAGTTCATAAAGATGATTGCGGATCTCAATAATATAGCCCAACGAAGTGACAAAAGCCTAGCAAAAATATCATAATCGCTTTGTTACAGAAAGCTTACAGGTTTGCAATTTTTCTTTCCAGTTTTCTTTGGGGAATTCATAAGAGGCATGCAATCATGGGAATTCTACAAAGAACTAATGAATAATATGCATAAGAACCCAAGGGAGCTGCAGAAAATGATTGAGCAGCATGCACGAACGGAAGAAGCAAAAAATCGTAAGATAGAGAGGGAATGATGCGAGAAGAGAATGATGGAAGATTCATAGAAGGGATTTATGAAGAAGGAAAAGGTAAGCGTCTCTTTCAAAGCAAGAGAACCAAGTTTGCGGGTTGCAACATTTCAGTGTACACCGTTGACAAAGCCAAGGAGAGAAATATGGCAAGCACACAAGGATCTGTTTCGAGAGCCAGCACCCATGCTAGCACCACCAAAAAAATGATCAAGAGAATATTATTGTGCTTTCCACAAGGACCATGGCTATGATATCGAATACTATAGAGAATTAAAAAGACAAATTGAGGAAAACTTGAAGAGTGGCTTCTTAAGTCTATACAAAAAGGAAGGGGGAAGTCAGTACAGCGAAAATAGCAAAACAATGAACACCACAACAAGGAATCAGGGAACAACTTCTACATTCCATAAAATTAAAAAATGACTGCTGCAATTGACTACAAAGAAGCTGAGGGCGGCGACAAACTACCAAAAATAGTAATCTTTTCCATACAAGGATCTACGGAATCGTTGTCCAAAAATGCTTGGAAAGCTAGGGCATGATATTCTCCCCCACAAGAACCCATTGACAAGAGACTCCACTCGGATGAGGCAATTACTTTCAGTGAAGAGGATGCAGTACCAAACGCTTCACCTTACAACAATCCTATGGTTATCGTAGCAAACATTGGAAATGCTATGGTACATAAAGTGTTCATATACGATGGAAGTGCGGTTGGAATACTATTTGTAGATTTCTTTGACAAACTGGGGTTCAGGCGAACGGGCCTCAAAAAATCCACATCCCACTTGTTGGGTTCACAGGGCAATAAAAAACTCCTTTGGGAAATATACAATTACCTGTCACGATAGGCGAAAGTGGAATAAACTGCACAATCCCGTATAACTTTATAGTTATTATAGGAAAACCATGAATGAACAAAGTAATCCATATGGTCCCTTTACCATTTGGTAATGAAATTCCCAAAACCGACTGGAATTTCAACTATAAGAGGAAACCAGCCAACAGCGGGGCAATGCATGATAATAGCAACGAAGGTAGGAAGAGTAGGAGAGAAAGTGAAGATAATCAACAAAAATCAAGTGGTAGACCACCAGATCAGTCAAAATCAATAGCGTGCCTAGGGGAAGAAACTGAGCTAGTAAGCCTGGATAATGAAGACAGCTCAAGGTGTGTACGAATAGGAAAATGCCTTCTCTATGAAGAAAAGGAAAGAACCATACAAATCCTGCAGAAACACAGAGGCATTTTTTCATGGAGTATTCATAACATGGGAGGGGTAGATCCACACATTATAACACACTCTTTGAATATCAGTCATGCGGTCAAGCTAGTTAAACAAAAGCAGTGTTGCTTAGCTAGTGATAGGCAGAAAGCAATCGAAGAAGAAGTTACAACACTACTCTAAGCTAGCATAGTAAGGGAGGTCAGATATCCAAATTGGACCACAAATCCTGTAATGGTAAGAAATTCTGACACTGGATGGAGAATGTGCATTGATTTTACGAATTTAAATAAGGCATTTCATAAGGACTGCTATCCCCTACCAAAAATTGATCAACTGGTTCAGGAAATTTCAGGCTATCAAGTGCTATTATTTTTTGTTGCGTACAAGGGTTACCATTAGATATTAAGGAACCTAGAGGATGCAGAGAAAATGGCTTTCATTACGAGCTTTGGGACTTTTGTTATGAAAAGATGTCGTTCGGGTTGAAGAACGCAGGAGAGACATACCAAAGAGTAGTGGGTAATGCTTTTCCCAATCAAATAGGGTGAAATTTGGAGGTGTATGTTGATGACATGGTCATCAAAAGCAGAAGGGTGAATAGCTTTGCAGCGGATCTACAGGAGACTCTGGATACACTCAGTGTCATTGGAATGAAGCTCAATCCCAAGAAATGTGTATTTGGGGTGGGCACAGGTAAATTCTTAGGATACAAAGTATCCTAAAAGGGAATCGAGGCAAACCCAGAAAAAGCCCAGGCTATAATCAATCTTCATCAGCCACTAACAGTCAAGCAAGTACAAGTTCTAATGGGGTCACTACAAACACTTAGGAGGTTCATCTCGAAGGCAACAAATAAGCACTTTCTAATGTTTGAAGTTCTAAAGAAAGCTAAGAAGTTTAGCTGGAATCAAGAATGGTAGATAGCGTATGATGGCTTGAAAGAACAACTTTAAACACTGCCAACGCTAAAATCCCTAGTTCCTGTGGAAACATTATATTTATATTTAGCTATCTTGCAAAATGCCGTTAGCTCTATCTTGGTTTACTTTGAAAACCATAAACAAGTGCCAGTTTACTATATAATCAAAATATTGCAAAGCGCGGAAAAAGCATATATACCAATAGAAAAGCTAGCCTTGGCCTTGTTGTACTCAGCACAAAGGCTGCGAATATATTTTCATTCTTAGTGGCTGATGAAGATTGATTATAGACTAACGAAGAGGGCATTGGAATTAGGCCAATTTGAAATTCAATTCCAGCCCAGGAAAGACATTAAAGCTCAATTATTAGCAGACTTCATTGCTGAAATGACGAGCAAAGAAGAACACAGAGCGAACACGTACCTAAGCTTAAAGATCAATAGAGGAAAGAAAAAGTGGGAAGAAGTCGCATAGACCTTATTCATTGATGGTGCATTCAACAAAGAAGGTTGCGGAGCGGGATTGTTGTTCATAGACCTAGATGGGGTGAATATTGATACGCATTGCGGTTCAATTTCCTCCTTATGAACAATGAATCAGAATATAAAGCCTTGATTTGTGGATTGGACCTCGCCACTAGAATGAAATTCAGAAGTGTACGAGTATCTAGCTATTTACTAATCATTGTCCAACAATTGCGAGTGGACTTTGAAGTGCGAGAAGAGAAATTGGCAAGATATTTAAAGAAGGTGCAGCAAATCATAGCCTAGCTTGAATATTTTGACATACAGTACATACCACGAAGTAATAGGATAAAGGCAGATGCACTAGGTAAGCTAGCAACAACATAATTTAACTCTTTTACCAAGCAGAGCGACGTCACTTTCGAAGCCATCCCAGTCAAAAGCACTACGTCAACCATAGTGTTAACCATGACGTTAATTAGATGCCCACTAATAGATTTATTTGTCAACACGACATTATCAAAAGACAAGATTCAGGCTAGGAAGTTGGATTTACGTTCTACTAATTACGCTTACAAGGATGGGACCTTATACAAAAAAAGGTTTCCTGTCTCTGTGGATAAAGTGTGTGGAACCAACATAGGCAGCAGAGTTTCTAAAAGAAGTTCATGAAGGCCTCTTTGGAACACATCAAGGAGCTAGAATGATAGAAAAGAAGATCATCCAAGCTAGGTATACTAGTCGATTATGTTCAACGATGCACACAACTTTGTAATTATGTGTACAAATAAGTACAAATAGCTTCATTGGCACATAAGCCACAAATAGCTTCATTGGCACATAAGCCACAAATAGCTTCATTGGCACATAAGCCACAAATAGCTTCATTGGCACATAAGCCACAAATAGCTTTGACAGGAGTCTACGGTGCATGGCCATTTGATAAATGGTAGATTGACTTAGTTGGACCATTCCCAAGGGGCGAAAGCAACGCCAAGTTTCTAATCGTAGAAATTGACTACTTCACGAAGTGGGTGGAAGCGAAACCATTAGGAAGGGTCTCAGGGGAAGTTACCAGGAAGTTTTCTGGAAAGACCAGGAAGTTCACAAACTGGTGCTCAAAGCTCGAGATTCTTCAGAAGTTTATGTATGTTGCACACCCTCGGGAAAATGGCCAAGTGGAAGTAACGAACAAGACTATCGTTCAAGGAATCTAGATCGATTAGAAGGGAAGTGAGCTGGATGGGTGGATGAATTACTAAATACACTATGGTCGTACAGAACGTCTATTCAGGAACCAATGGGTAAGACCCCGTAAAGTTTGGTTTATGGTCATGAAGCCGTCATACCAGTGGAAATCGGTCACTCAAGTCTTCGTGTAAATGATTATGATGAGAAAGACAACCCATAGGTGATAAAGCTTGAACTGGGCGAAGTAGAAAAGAGGGGAAATTTGGCAACAATCGCAGAAGCAAAGTACAAGGAAAGGATGGCCAGAGTTCAGATTCAAAAGGTGAAAGAAACATGGTTCTAGATTGGTGATCTAGTGTTGAGGAAGAATGAAGCCAGCCTAGCAGAAGAACACAACAATTTATGCCCAAAGTGGGAAGAACCCTACAAGGTTACAAAGGCACATAAATCCAATAGCTACAAGTTAGAAAGGTTGGATGGTACTACTGTCCCCCAATACATGGCATGTTATCAACTTAAGGAAGTTTTATATCTATGGGGAGAGTAACAAACATCTACATGTATAGAAGCCAGGATATTATCCTTGATGGTTTCCATCTTTAACGTGATATTATCGCTGGAGTACGCATTCAGAATAAAAATACCACTTTGTTGGACAACGATAATGCCTCTTATTCTTTACTTGCAAATGTTAGAAGTTAGTTCATTCATGACATATTCAGATCAAGATACTCAGACTTAATAAACTTCAACTTAGTCTGACAAATAGCAAGCTATGGATCTTGCAAGTACAAAAGCTTGTAAACTTTAGATTTTACAGCTTCATAACTCGAACGATCGCAAGCTATAGATCTTGCTCATAGGAAAACATGCCTCTAAATATAGCGACAAAAGAAAGAAATTGATCTTGCGGCTTCACACTATCAACAAAGCAAGTTACAGATCTTGCTCAAGGGCGAACATGCCTCTAAATATAGCAACAAAAGTGAGCAATAGATATTGTAGCTTTGCAATATCAACAAAGCAAGCAATAGATCTTGCTATAAGGTAGATATTCCCACAAAACACAAACTAAAACAACCTAGGCATCGTGCAAATTTGCAATAAACTGATCTCAAAGGAAAAACACAATAGCAGAAAAATAGAAAATTATTATTATCAAAACAAGACAAGTTATGGAGTCGAATAGCATCTGAATACATAAACAACCATATCATCTATAAAAAAAAGAAGACATTATGGGGAAAAAGTAGAAGAACAATACATACTATCTACGCCTAGATGATAGTGATGGTTTAGAAGAAGAGGAACCACCACGACAAAGACTATGTTCAGCCTCGTAAAGTGGGCGATTGGCTACACGAGAAGAGTGTTCAGCACCGTACGGACGCTGCTCAGATTTACAACGGCTTTCCTCTGCCTCATGATGTTCGATAACTAAATGCTCATATTTCCATTTCATACGTAATTACACAGGATGGCGGGTCATACCCCTTCTAGCATAATATGCCTTGAAGTCAGTTATAGGGCCAAATTCCTTGCGATCCAGCTGCATACTCATAAGGTTAACTGTTTCCTCATTTTGTTCGATTCTAGTGTTCAAATTTTGAACTTCTTCCTCAAGTCTACGAATAAACGATCCCACGGCATTAGATATTTATTCTTTTCCCACTACTTATAATAGTTAAGTTACCACGATTACTAGATCGACGTGATGACAAAGGGAGAGTTTGGAGTTGATCCTTGTAATCAGCACAAGTTTTCTCCAATTGGTGCACAGACGAATCAAGACAATTACATTCAGTATGAAGTTCTTCATTTTCTCCTCGCAGCTGTGTGTTTATGGAAAGTTGTCCATCAAATTTATTTTACCATCCAATGGCAGAAGTTGAGAAGTAATCACATTCATCCTGCTTTTTCTTAAGCTTTACCAGAAAATCATCGATACGAACACATTGCTTATCAATAATCAGTGTCTTTTGATGAGCTTCACAATTTTTGCTCGCGACACACTCCCTGGCCTCTACTTACTGGTGAAGCATCTTTGCAAGGTTCAATTGCTGACGATGAATAAGACCATTCTACTCGCTTAGAATCCTACGTAGATCTTGCAAAGCATCTTGGGTGTCCTTTACAGTTGTACCTCACTTCCTTTCGAGGTCATTGATACCTAGAAGCATATATTTCAAACGAATACCCAAACATAGAGCTCATTCTCAAATGCAAATAGGAAGGTTAAGTGATCATATATACGTACTAGTAGACTCAATATCGACTAAACCACGAACAATGTCCTTGCAAAGCGATTCAACATTGTATCCATTAGGAATGAGCTTACTATAGGGACAATTTGTAGACAAAGATGGAGATGAAGAAGGAATGGGAAGTTTCCACCCAATACACAAGAGAAGCAATTCCATATGTGTAAACAGGTCAGAAGAAAAAACCCGCAAACATTCTTTTGTGAACGATCGGGTAGCATGAAGCAAACTAACGAGCTCAGAAAAAGGGTTGTAATGTCCCATAAAATCAAATATTTTTAGTAATTTACGATCAATCAATATGTTGAAGCCCTGTACACAAGTAAGGGCAATAAGAAAAAATGGGACAACAGGTGGATTAACTTTATAACTAAGGTTGCACAAATAGTACATTAAAAACATTAAATTATTGTTTTGAGATTACAATCCAAAAATCCAATAAATGAAAAACACTAAAAATCAACTGAGTTTGGGGTTAGGGTTAAGTGAAAGCTGAGCAACGATTGCAGAGGCTTTTTGGCTTGGCTGCAGAGTAGAGTTCCCCTCGTTAGGCTGTTGGATAGAAGTTTCAAAGCTCGCACCAACCACACTAGTATCCATATTAGAAATTGCAACATCAACGCTAGGCTTGAATGGAAGATCTTTGAATTAATCCACCTCATATTCTTTCAGCTCAACCACGGAAGGAATGCTAGCAGGATGCGAAAGAAAATCATACAGATGGCCCCTGTCAGCGATCTTCTGGATAAAGGCTTGGTCAGCTTAGCCCTCTTTCTCTCTAGGGTATCACTGCATTTCTTCATAGCAGGCAAAATCTTACAAGCATAAGATGTGTTCCACTCTTGAAAATTCTTCACAGCCTTGCAATACCCGACAGTGTGAGTAGCTTTGGAGATGTCTTCAAAAAACTTATAGAATGACTTTGTCTTAGAAAGGCGATCTACCAGCACTTGGGGGTATTGAGGAGAGAGAGGTCCATTGGTGCGCATTTCATCTAGCTAAGAACAAGCCTAGTATTCTCCACCCTTGCAAGCCTAGCACACTCTGCAACAGCGCTCGCCTTTTCTTCAGCGGCCATAACCTTCTCCTCAACATCTTTAAGCAAGCTTTCTAATGTTGAATATTTTCTTTTCAGTGTTTTGTACTTCTTCGAAAGTGAATCATCAACAGGAAAACACTTGGAAAACTGCTCGCTTACAATTTGAAGGCCTTCACCGACCTTATCAAACAACTACACATGGGACGAAGTTATTCAATATTTTACGAACAGCTGATTAGGATATAGGAAAAATTGAAAAAGCTTTCTTGCAGCCTTACCGCAGCTAAAGTGTCATATAAAGAGTGGTTAGAGAAGATATCAGAGATCTTCCCATCCACCAAAGGGCTCTTAGTTCACGTAATAATTTGCAAACCATTTGGGTTAATGCACCCCCTTTTCAAGGGGGGAACAAGTTGCCCTGAAGGACCACGAACCTATCCCTCTCGTTCTTATTTTTCTTCTACAAATTACCATGGCCACAATTATTGGTCTGCCTGCCCTCGGTCTATTTATCTTTATCATTAGGGACTGAAGTGTTTTCCCCCTGGGAAACGGTGTTACCACTATCAACATGTTTGGCCGGAATAGCGGTTGCATTCTCTTCTTTGTCGATGAAAAATGATGGGACAATCTCACCTTTAGAAAGATCCATAGCCGACACAAGATGAACATCATTGATCAAACCGAACACACACAAAGATTAAAAAAAATAACAGTATGCCAAATAAGAAAGAATGCATATTAAATGCATCAAAACATAAGCAAACAAAAACACCTTCAGCATCAGAGTCAGCATGGTGAAAATGTTGTGTATGCACATAAAGTGTGGCCACGATCAACGCCTTCTCGGTATAATGAACACTCAGATTGGGAAGCTTGGACTTAGGAACTTTGTAGTTCCATGAATGTACATTAGACTCAGGAATTTGTTTGCTTTTATAAAAACGTATCACCTACGCCAGCCACCAACATTACTTGGGAAACCGCTTACAAGTTCAACCCCAGAAATCACAGGATACAAGGTGAACTCGTCTACTGAGTTTTTCACCTTTCGAAGGTGATAGAAATTACGGAACAAAATGGTTGTGAAAGGTACGTGTGCACTTTCACACACAAAGAAACCCCATTATAATAACAATTCCATTAGGATGAAATTGGGACAATGTGATTTTATATGAGTGAAGAAGTGTAATCACATGTTCAGAAAGAGGAAAATAAATGCCTAAGTTCAGATATGCTAAGTAACAGGAAATATAGCCAGGGGGTGGGGTAGAAACGCATTTAAACTTGGAAGGCGAACAAAGCTTATAAGAAAATAGAAAAGGAAAGGAGTCCTTGAGATCATGTACATAAGAACAGGTCAGGATATTGGGTATGGTGGATGATCCGGCAATATGGTCGGAATCCCCGTTAGAGGCACCATCTTCTATGGGATACTTACCATAGTTAGAAGAATACATAGGGATCCTCAAATTTGGAGGTAACAATTTTAGTTAAGATCAAATTCAACGAAAATTTTTGTTGTAGAGTCAGGGCTTACGAAAAGCTGACCGGAGAAGATAACCAAAATTTAGTTATACAAACCATAAAACCACCAGAATCAGAGAAATTACTCCAACATATCAATCCCAAAAAATACAGTAAAGATATGGTAAACAATTTAGCAACAAAACTTACTCTTGAAGGAGCTGGCAGAGAGTGACATGCAGAAAATTTGTGAATGTGCAAAAAGATGAAACCCTAGATAATGGAGACGGGGAGCTGAAATGAAAGTGATAAAGGACCCTTAAATATAAGCAATAAAAGGCACAATCGAGAAGGAAAAATAGTTCATGAAAACACAATGATGATTATTTGACATAGAGAAGCAAAGTACCTTTTTGCTTATAACGAGACGGCATCGGTATTTGAAAAGGCAGAACACTAATTGAGGGCCATATTAAATTCTTCATTTCAAATTCCCCAATTAAGAGATACAAAAAAAATAGATGTCGGGAAATTGCGGACTGGAACACCGAAGAACGGGGAGCGAATCTCAGATTTTCAAAACAAAACCATCACAAAAATAGCCTTATCACAAGGTGTCTAAATTCAAATATTCAAAAGTCGAAGAATGAACGAGGACAGAGATATATCCAAAAAGACAACATCACTTTGCAATGCCGACAAAAGTAGCATTTTTCGATGAACATTCTATGGACAAGCAACATCAGTTCACACTTAAGCCACAAACTGCACCATTGCTTCGTTTCTTATAGTCTTCAAGGCTAGGGGGGCTTATGGTGTATACGTGGACCAGCAATCAAAAGGCCAATAGACAATAGGCCCAACCCAAGGTTATATCACAAAAAGAGGAATGGGTTTAGCCCAAGGCAAAGAGCAAGCTAGCGCGGAGCTTCTAGTAGTGCCAGACTACATGGGCAAAAGAACACAGAATAAGCGCCGAACATAAAGACCACGAACAAAGAGCATGGGATTGTGGCACGCCCATGATCTTAATTCTTGAAAATCAATGAACTGTTAAGGATGCCAATTTATAAATAAAGAAAGCTCTGGAGGAGCTAAGGTAAGCGTTACTATCTGTAGAAATTCCAGTTCTATGAGGAGAATAGTGACTTGATCGTCAGAGCCCTTCTCCCAAAATCACTTCCGGGATAAGCTTTGTAGTTGAAGAAGCTCTTGGAGAGGACGACCAAATTCCCTGAACGATCTTCTGGATCACAAAGATTAAGAGAAGGTATGCCGAAGAAGATGACTAGGATGATAGAAGAAAAAAGAACAAGTATATTCCCAGAAATTCGAAGAAAATATATATGTTATCAAATTCAGAGCATACAGTAAATAGATTGGAAATTGAAAAGAAACCTTACTCTTCAAAAAGACAAGGAAAGGTGATGCGTATAAAACCTAGATTTGGCCAGAGAGGATGAAGATTTTGGCAAACGGAGGTAATAAAACTGAAACAAGGAGAGAGTTTCAATATTTAAATACAAGGAAAGGAAACATAAACATTGATGCGGACAGACAGTTCAAAAGCACAATGATGAAGTTCTGATACAAATGTAGGCTACCTTTTACATAAACCAAAGAGATGATAGAAGGAGAAAAGACAATGCACTAAATGAAGCCACTCAATTGAAATTACCCATTTATGAGATAAAGTAACAACAAACGTTAGGAAAATCTGGAAATGAACAACGAAAAAGGCGGATAGAATCGCTGCTCTTTCAAACATAATCTTCACTACAATGATTAACAATAAAGATAAGAAATTTAAAATTTGAAAGCTGAAGAGTTGGTGGAGAAGGAATTGTTTCAGCCACGAAGCTATTAACACTTCGCAATTTCTACGAAGGTAAAATCAAATGCCGACATGGTTGTTGGTATACAACTTCAGTTTGCATTCAATCACTTCAAGGAAATTGCTCCATTCCGCTTAGTCTTCATGGCTAAGGGGGCTTATGGTGCATAGCTAGCCCAAATAAGTAGTAAGCCTAAAACCACAAGCTGGCCTGAAGCGAACTAGTGAAGTGATCTAGGCCAGAAAGACGCAGAGCAAGTGGAAACAACCCGTAAACTAAGAATAGCGGGGACCTTGGTCAACTGTCAGGCACGAATTGCATTTCTCGGTTCCATGATCACACTCACAATGGCCATTCCAAAAGGAGGGGATGAATCTAGGTAAGTACAACTAAACTAAACAAACCTGATTATGAAAATGAGGTTACTGACTTGAACGTCGAAGTTGTTTCCCTAGAACCACTTCTGCAATCTCTTTTGCAGGCACAACTTGGTGAACCACGATCAACCAGCCATATTGGATAATACCACAATAGACATGACTAAAATTACACCAACCCTAGTTGCTACTACTATCTTGTCCTCCTATCAGGACACTGTCCAGTTCTCACTAGCAAGTAGTCCTGTTCTTACTAGCGTACAGTCATCGAAGCGGTGCTTACAACCCACATGCATACACCCATAGAGTCACAGACTTCTCACTCCCCCTATTACCCTAACTAACACTCCCAAGGGGATAACCTTAGTGCACCATAAAATTAAAGTAGACTAAGGTGTATGCCAACATAGTATATCAATCATGCATTTAACAAGATTGTAAGGCACAAGTCAACATAATATTCATAAGCATTAAAGGCTAGGGTAATCTTTGAATCTCACAAAAAAACTACCAAGTCATGAATAAAAATATAAATACCTTAGCTAAATAATTACTCCCTAAGCATGTATCCCAATCTTTCGATTAGATTCAATGCCCTTCAGTAAAACAAGAGAGATTAAACTAAGAGAGAAGGATTGGCGCTTTCTCTCTCTACCTACTCTTAGGAAAAACTAGGAGAATGAAAATAAAACTATCCAAACTTAAACCCTAGTAGATATAGGTCCTCTTATATAATAGATAGAATTGGCCCTTGAAAGAGGCCCAAAAAAGGCAACTAAAGCCCTAGTTATTGCCACGCACGGGTCATGCAATAGCACACGGGCTGTGCAAAAGGGCACGGGTCGCCGGTTAGGCATAGTCTTCCAAATTTCTGAGGGCATGGTCGTGAATTTCCTTGCGAGCCACTTCCTGGAAGTAAATTCTGAATGTTTAGTCAACACAGACCGTGTGATTCCTCGTGGGCTACCGGTTGGATGCTTAATTTCACCTTCTAAGCAGCGCGGTCCGTGTATAACCTTATGGGCTGCCAGCTGGGAGTTAATTTATGGGAAACTAATGGTGTGGTTGTGTAAATCTTCATATCCCATGAGCTTGTCTTAGGATTTTGACTTCAAGGGACATGGGTTATGCAATATGGCATGGCCCGTGCTGCACACTTAGTCGCACAAGCTTGTTAAATGGCCAGGGACATGTAGTTACTTGCAGCCCATGCCAAGGCACATGGGCACCACCCATTTATGCTAGCATAGCCTGTGTAGTATCACACGGCCGTGCCAGTTCTTCACTTGCTGAGCTTCGACTCCTTTCTCTTCTTGGCTCGATTCCATCTACTACCACGATTTTATTTGTGGCCTTCGACTACTACCATCCTTGCGAATGGCCTTTACAAACTATGCCGAACTGCTTACGAGCAATCTACAAATAAGCTCACAAAACAAGATCTAGATTCTCGTAAAGACATAGTGTCCATTAGGTCTAAATAAGTCTACAAAACTAAGGATTTAGACTAGAAAACTAACAATTGCTATCTAAACCCCTTGTAATGTAAAATCGACTAAACCTAGCAATCAACCTACCAAAATATAATAGTAAATGTGTTAAATGCATTGGTTAACACATGCTTTTAGGTGAAAAACAATTCTCCCACACTTAAACCTTTACTCATCCTTGAGTACACAAGAACGAGCAAAGATCTAAGATGAAAGTTAAAGATAGTCAACCAATACATTCAAAATTATTCCTAAGCTACCCTAGTTCCCCCAAAGATGTGAGAATCTTGCAAACCTCACTCCCTAAAGAAGTTAAAGTAATCTATCCAACCAATCATACCAAGAAAAAGGTAAGGTATACATGATATATGTGAAACCAACTTACTTCACTGAAGAAGCCACCAAAGACAATTCAAGAGTGTGTAACATAGTTTCCAATTTCTCTCAATTTCTTTCATTTTGCCTAGGAGCCCATTTGGGATTTCATCCTAGATTCACACAAATTGAGCTCACTGCTCACCTTTTTCCAAACCTTGGCCTCCCACTTTTACATAGGTTTTTCAACCTATCCGGGCCTTTCTCATTGTTGCCTAAGTTGTCCTTTCAGGTTTTTTACTTAGCCGGGTATTTTTTCTTTTTTTTGTGTAGCCCAAAATGCCCAAAAGATGGGTTTCATAGTACATGAATATTATCAAAGAAAAAAACTAAAAACCAAACACAAAGGAATCTTGTTGAAAACTCCTAAGTGCTTAACTACTCTTTCTCCCACACTTAAACCTTGCATTTTCTCCTAATGCAACACAAAAAGTCGAAATCATAAGTGGAGTACGGAAAATATTGGTACTTCCTCATGGGACCCTGAAGGGCCCTCCCTCAAGCGTCTCGCCTCGTGCCTTCTCCTTGTTTCTTCTTGCCTCATCTCTTGTCTCTCAATGGGAACTAGGTCTTGGAAACTATCAAGCATCGAAGAAGCATGAAGCTTCTCGATCAACTGCTCAATGGCTTCCTCTTGCACATCTACTCTCTCATCTGCAATTGCAAACTCTTCCTTCACCTCCCTCTCAATGGAATCCAATCTAACTCCCTAGCTCTCATGGTGTCATCCATAGTATCCAACCTAGTCTTGAATTCCTCCATATGCAAGATCATTCCCCCTACTGCTTGACCAACCTCTTGTACTATTTGGGTTGAACTTATAAGTTGTTCCCAAAAAGGGAATATTGGTCAAGAAACACCACGGACAGGGTACCACGGGTAGGTGGTACTCTAGGTTGAATCTCACCATCCTCCCCCCCCAATGTCCACGTCTGGATTTGATAGGATGTTGTAGAAACCCTTATCAAACCTTTGATCGGGATCTAGAAAAAGGTCTTCCAAAGAGGTGTTGTGGTTAATGGCAATGCATTTGGGTTACAGAAGTATCATAAAGTTGAAAACCAAAGCACCACTGTACAACTAAATGAATCATTCTTCTGAGGTAGTGGTAGCAATCATCAAAGCCCTTGCTAACTTATCCATTATTTACCCCGTCCGTGAACGACTTAAGTTTGCCAAAAAAAAGAGAGGGAACTGAATGTCCTAAGTGTTAGGCTAAAAGCCTGACCATGCCTCCCATCGGTATCTTGCCACCTTTATTCTTCCCTGTGGCTAAGCATTCTTCCACGAAGGTCCCCACAAAATTGGGGTAGAAATTCCCTTCCAAGGTCATTGCCCAAAGGATTTGGACATCCAGGTTGGGGTACTGTGAGATCTCTCTGTGATAAAACACTCCATTGATAGGGGTTAGTGCACGTACTGCAAAGCCGGATGAACTACTGCGGTACTCTTGCCCAAGTGGCTCCTATTCATGTCTGTCAGGTTCCTCCAAAAGCTGCTCAATGAAAAAGGAAGCCCTTTTCGATAATTTCTTGGAAGTTCCTTCTCGTATTTCCACCCAAAAGCTTGAGCGATCTCCCTATGTGTCATTGTGTACTCCTTGTCATCCAAGTGGAAATTGATGATCCTCCTCTCATCATTGTCCGTCGTTTTCTCCATGGTTGCCAAAAAATCCAAAGTCTACCTTATTTATGTTTTGGAGTGCATCTCTAGGAAGCCATCTAGGCCTAACAGACCTAGCAAATAAGTAACAGGCTCGAGTTGGCCTGGTGCTACCAAGGTCTCCCTGCAAGCAAACTTCGTCTCCAAGATCATCTTTGGACTATTGAGATACTTCTATCTCTGGGCAACACTCACAGAAATGTTGGCCAACTCATTAACCATAAAGGTGGGGTTGTGTGGAAGGAAAGTTTTTGGCTCTTGTCTCCCAATTTTAGGCGACTTCTTTCCTTTCTCACCCCGGGAAGTTGTTCCTTTATCCAGCCTACTCCTCTTTGGGGCCATTCTATAACAACAAGAAGAAGATGGCAACGATAAGAACACCCAAGTATATGCATCAAAGATCATTCAACAAGAATCATTCTTCCTAAACAACCAGCACATGGAAAATTATATCATTTCATCACAAAGATCACACACTTCCCCCATACGTAATTCAACACAAAAACATGCATATAACTCACATACTTTCCTAAAACACCTCAAAATTTCGAAATTCATGCTTCCCATCACAACACAATTATGCTAAAAAAAACAAGTAAACAGAAGGTTTAAAGACATACCCAAAATTTGAGGATAAGAGCTGAAAATCAACATAAGAAGAAGCAAAAAGTGCTCTCCCTTGAGAGAAAATGCTCAAATTTTGTAGTTCTCCAAATCTGAAGTGAGAGTGAGTGTTTTTGAAGTACTTGTAGTGGGTTAAATGGCCTTTATGGATAGGGGAAGGTACTCTAATTTAATTTTAGAGAATCAAAGGTCACCTAAAAATGGGTTGTTTAGGAGAGAGGTACGAAGGAGATAGTAATGGTCTAGGCAAAAATAGAAACTTTTGGGGACATAAGCTTCACTTAATTAATTCAGAAGGAAGGTGTTATTATTTAGTATAGTACCATTGACATTAACAAGCTTAGGGAGTAAGAGACCTGCAGAATTAATGGGTTAAAAATGCTTGTTTTGGATAAAAAATTGTAATTCTGAAAATCTACATTTTTGCCTATCCACAAACTGGCATGAGGTAGTAGCACGACCCTTTCCATATGATAACCTTGTGCCAAATCAACTTACATGAGCCGTGTGGACTGCATGGCACATGCTTCCCTAACACCTTCATTTTTCTAACACTTTTTCACCCAAAAATCTATTTCCTTCTAACCATAAACATGAGACTCGATCTTAGACTCAACAATCAGCCAGAGTTTCACACAAAATCCTTTGTCACACAAAAACACGCAAAATCTAACTACCAAAAACATCAAAGCAAGCAAAGAAAAACACCGTATATTTATTGTCGTCCTCACGACTTATTCTTCATGAATTCTAATTAAAATAAACCTACCATTGGGTCTCCGGAGTTATCATCCTTGACTCCACCTACGATGACATCTTTGTGGAGAATCCTCCATAAAGCGTCACCCTTACCTTTGTGCTCTTTGTCTACCATAGAGAGTGTATGTCCATCGTTAGCCAATGTTGAATACTTAGCTATTTCCTCGGGTTTAGGAGATGGTCAAGGAGGTTTTATGTCCTCGACACTTTCTACCAACCACTACCAGTTAGTGAGAATAGAAAAAAAATCCATGATAGAAAGGTCATAACTAAACTCATGCATAGCATAGGTGTTATCAACGTTGTCATCACAATATGATTTCTCCCATCAAGGAACTCATGAAGGTATTCATCGTCATAAATCATGAAAGGATTATCACATTGAACAAGCTCATCACACAAAGAGAAGAAATGGTTGAATCATGCTTAGACTTGTAAATTTCAAGTCCAGCCTTATCAACATCATCCTATAGGCTTAGTGTCCCTAAATGGACATCTATTTTGGTCCATGATTTTTTAAGAATGGTCTCCCCAATAAAATTGGAGGGGGCATCATCATCGTGCACTATATCAAGGACATAGAAGTCAGTCGAAAACACTAAATTTTCTACCCTAACCATGGCATCCTTAACTATATCTCTAGGCTAGCTTGGGAATGATCAGCTAGTTGAATAATAACCCTAGTGCCTCTTAGCTCACCTATGTCTAGGTTATCATAAAAGAAAAATTGGATCACATCGATAGATGCACATTAGTCAATCATAGCATTCTTCACCAATTTACCACCTAAAGAAATATGGATTGAAGACATTCTGGGGTTATAACACTTTTTAGGTATGTTCTTGTGAGCTAAAGTGGTTACTCCTCCTATTTTCAATTAACCTACTTTCTTAGTTGGTTTGGTCCTCTTTTTAGTGCAAGCATTTCTTCAAAAACTTAGCATATGAAGGAACTTGTTCAATCACATATAGAATATGAATGCTAACCTTAACCTTCTCGAAGACTTTGAGAATTTGTGCCTCATTGGTTGCCACCTTTGGCCTTCCTTGTAGAGCACTAGGAAATGGCGATGGAGGGATCACCCTTGCCTCGGTGGTGGGGAGCTCATTTGAGGGCTCCTCCTCAATAACCACCTCTTGTTCTTCAAGGTTGGTCTTATTGCCTTCCACAATGATATCATCCTCTTGCAAGATCTCCTTCTCAGGTTCATGTACCTCCTTCCCGCTTCTTAGCTTCAAAGCACTCACGTTGCGTTGGTTCACCTCATATTGGGATAGTAGCTTTCCGGATTCTCTAGCCACAAGATGGCTCACCAAAGTACAAGTTAGCTAAATTGGACTTTGAGGTTCTTGATACTTGAAAAGGCTCTAGTGCCCAGCTCTTCAATTTCTCTATTTCTTTGCTGCGCAAACACATCACTCTTCTTTTCCAATTGGGAAATTGCATTGAGAATATCCTCCCAGTCTGACTTGTACAAAGTAGCATTGTTGTTGGAAGGCCTTTCTTCCCTCGGGTAGGGTTGAGGTTGTCAACCTCGATTGTACCCTTGACCTTGGTTTTCCTCGCATCAACTAAAGTTAGGGTGATCACGGTATCGAGGATTGAAGGAATTTGTGTAGGGTCTTGCCTATCTCCACCTTTATTATCTAAAAATCCTTGTTGTTGCCCTCTAGAAAATTGCATATGTCAACCATTAAAGTCCAAAGCCTTCATTTCTTCAAAATCTTCAACCACTTATGAACATGTATCGGTAGGATGATCAAGACTGCAAATGCCACACACCTTCACTTGTTGAGCTCTATGATATGCTTCATTATGTGTGCGTTAACCATTGGATTGGCATAATAATTGGCTTGTTCTATATGTGGGTGCTAGTATTAGTTGAGTTTACGTGACAAGGGGTTTAAACGCCCATGTTTGGTTTTCTTATTTAAATCCTGCATTTTGTAGACTTAATTGGTACTCATGGACACTTTGTATCCACGGGCACCTAGATCTTCCTTTGTGATCATCCTTAGTAGGTTTCTTGTGGTTACTTTTTGTTACATTATATGCGAAGGCCGTTCACAAGGACGGTAGAAGATATTGAAGGTCGTTCATAAAGACGGTTGAAGAGGTTGAAGGATATTCACATTAGAATGGTAGTATATGAAGGCCACAGATATCAAATCATGGTAGTAGAAGGATGGAGCAAAAGATAGGCAGAAATGGAGTTCAAAATGGCCAAGGAAGAATCAGAGAATTGTGGTCTGAGAGTTGCGTCAACTTCTTAGAACGATCCAAGATAAATCAGCCTTCAAGGTTGATTCCATTGGATTCTTCTCCTCAAGAACCATAAAATTAACTACAAGAACTCTCAAAACAGACTAACGATTCATCCGTAGTGAAGGAAAGAGGTTCAGCCGGACGAAACATAAACGGGTCAGCACAAACCCCTCATGGGTGGCACCAATAATCCGCACTAGACAAAGCGGCTCACGCTAAGGCTCTTTGCACAAGCCGTGCTAAGGCCTAGCAAGGACCGCACCAATCCTAATGGGTCTGCATGCTCAAGTGCCCATTTTCACTCAAAAATTTTAAGTATAGGCACAGACCATCTTGTTTTTTATGGCACGCATCGTTTCAAGTACAAAATGTCAAGACCAACCAGCAGGGTGTGAAGAATTGAGCAACCCGGGCCAAAATACTGAGAAAAACTAAGATTCTATTGATGACCTATGCCAAATGACACGCCCTGTGGATCAGAAGTGCAAAAACGACCATTCTGACAACGGGTCCCTCTAAACGTCATGACCGCGCCGGACACAACCCAAGGAGAAAGCCACAGCCTGCACTAAGTAGATGATGTGGACCGTGCTAGATCTCGTGGCCCGTACCAGTGTGGATCAAACAGACCGCACCAGATCTGGCGCCCTACGGCCGCACGGACCTTATGAGTGGTGTGTACCGCGCCATCCTCAATAGTCCGCGCCAGTGGCGGATGAACTAGTATTTTACACGTTTTTTGCCTCTTTTTAGGGCCAATCTCCTAGTACCATAAATATAGCCTTAGTCTACTAGGGTTAGAGACTTTTTCCATTTTTTCATTAGTTCACTTGTAATTTAGAGAGCATCCTAGAGAGAGAAACATTCTCTCTTCTTTCTTTCTTTCCTTTTTTATTTTGCTTTTATTTTAATATGTGGAATTCAAATCTATATTTGATTCCATGTCTAGGGAGTAGCTTCCATAGCTTGGGAATAATTTTATTCATGTGTTGATTTTTGCTTTTGTGAGATTCTTAGTTCATCCTAATTATTGTGCTTGTGACATTATTGTGACTTGTTCTTGAATGTTATAATTTCATGAATAGTACACTCTATTAGCACACACTCTATTCTATATTCATGTTGGTGTAAATATTAATACCCCCAGGGGAGAAAAACCTTGGATGTGATATGGTGGGTAGCAGGGTCCAGGTCTTTTATGAGTTTTACTATTACGATAGCACACTAGTCTTAGCTGACTATTGAGAGTATTCTGAAGGGTTACAAGCAGAGATAGAAAAAAGTAGCAAGCTAGGGTTATAAGTGGTCCTAGTGTCATACATATGTTACCTACCTCCCTTTGCCTCGTTCATAGGCCTAGAGAGTAGAGCATCTGTGGTGGAGTGCCTAGGATGTAATCATACAGGGGAGAAACAAACTTACAATAACAGTTGGACCTTGTTGTGCTCCCCTAATTATAGAGGCGGTGCTGATGGAAGATTACAAGCGCACCCGGTGTGATAGGTACGGGGAAGTGTTGACCATCGACCACACTACGTGTTATGAGCACTAGATTAGGTTGTCTAAATATCACATGTGAATGAATCGAGGATCAAAGCATGAAATCAAATATGTTATGCAAGCATTCCCTAAATGTCTAGCTAATATAGTTTATGTGTTTTTTACTTTCATGTTCTTAGCTGCTAGTTGAAAACCACCCCCCCATTTTTACCATACTATCTATTCCTAGCAACACGTATGGATTGACAACACGGACGTGGTTATGTGTGATTGACTTTTAGGCCCTAGCATCTCTATTGACATACCTAGGGCTTACCGCTAACTACCCTACCGGTAGCATAGTAGTGTGTTGGGTGCAGAACTATAAATTTTATCTTTGACCTTACTCATCCTTTGCTCGGGTTAATTGTGGGTCAAATTTTTGTGCCGCTCCCAGGGATAATCAGTCTAATTGACAATTAAAATAACGTGTTAGTAGAGTAGTTAGTATTGATTTTGTTTTATCTTTGTTTATTTTGGTTATTGTTGTTGGTTGAATCTATTTATTGGTTATCTTGTTGCATTTTATCTATTTGCTAGTATTTTCTTCGGAAGGGTACTGTAAGCCCCTAGTTTATGGTACATACTCGTACCACAAACTTAGGTGTATTGCATTACCCAGCTGATAACACAGGTAGTTGAAAACGAAGAAAGTGAAGAGCCAGAGTAGAGGTTTAACCTAGACCGATTGTGTTGGTAGAAGAGTCACAAGAGATGGAGGAGGATAACAGGACATTGAGGGAGCTCATGGCCTATAATCTGGAGAGTCAGCCGTTATGCATCACATTCCCCCCAATACCACCGAATGTGAGATGCGAGTTGAAGAGCGGAATGATCCATTGTCATCCCACCTACCATGGAATGGATGGGGAAGACCCGAACAAGCACTTGTCGGAGTTCCACTTGGTCTGTACAAACATGAAGCCTCCGGGTGTTTATGAGGATGACTATAATCTGAGGGCATTTTCATTCTCTCTTCAAGATAGAGCTAAGAATTGGTTGTACTACTTTCCGCCCACTTGCATAGGCTCCTGGATAGATATGAAGCGGAGATTTTTTATAGAAGTACTTTTCGGCATCCAAATCTGCAGAACTAAAGAAGCAGCTATCCAATATAACCCATGGAGCTACTGAGTCATTCTATGACTATTGAGAGCATTTCAAGAGGTTTCTTGCAAGCTATCCATACCATTCTTTCAAGGAGAGAGACCTATTTTACTACTTTTTTGAAGGGTTGTGTGATGAAGACATGCATATGGTGAATGCCACATGTAATGGATCAATTGCCAACAAAAGCCCTAAGGATGCGATAGCTCTCTTTCAAGAAATGTTCAGTGGTATGCGATAGTTTGGCACCAAGTCAAGGGTTAAGGTCTTGGATGAACCCTCATAATTGCCTAAGTTGGAGAAGCAATTCTAAGCTCTTGCTTTTATAATGAAGGAGCTCCTACGAGGGAAGGTTCATCAAGTCAAAGTGTACGGGTTGTGCAACCTAGACCACAATCCCGAGGTGTGTCGCAAAGTTGTAGACAATTTGCAAGAAGTAAAGGTCGTTGAGTACAACAGTCGAGAGGGACCATTGTTTGCTAAGAGTTAAGCACAAGGATTTCGGAGGAACCAAGGCGATGCACGTCAAGATTCCTAAGAAAAATCGTTCAACCCAAGTTATCAAGACCATCCAATTTTTTTATGGAGGGAAGACAATCAAATTTAAGGATATCGGGGTGGACAAGCCCCACCTCAACCATACCCGAGAGGTGAGGGCCCTTCCAACAACCATGCCTCGATCTATAAATCGAACCAAGAAGATATCTTAGAAGCCATTGGTTAATTGGGGAAGAAAAATGAATTCTTCGTGGAGAGGACAAGGTGCAAGATTGAAGACCTTAGAAATAGGGCTTTCTCAAGTATCAAGAATCTCAAAGTTTAAGTTGGGAAACTAGCCACCTCAGTGAGGAAACTTGAGGCCAAGGATTCTGGTAAACTCCCTTCTCAATCAGAGATCAATCCAAGGAACGTGATTGCACTTAAATAGAGAAGTGGGAAGGAAGTTCGTGAGTCTGAGAATAAGGTGATGCAGAAAGATGATAGGGTATTGGAGGCAAACAAGGAAAAATTTGAAGAGGATGAGATCGTGGTCAAGGAAGCACCATCCAAGGAGCTTCCACTGCCCAAAACACAAGTGACTAACCCACCTCCATATCATAATTCTTTGAGGGGAATGGAAAAGGTGGCAACCAGTGATGCAAGTATTCAAAGGATCTTCAAAAAAAGTTAAGGTAACAATCCCTATCTTGGAGCTAGCTGAAAATTTATCATCGAATGCTAAATTTCTTAAAGTTGCATGCACAAAAAAGAGAGGTAGACCAACTAAGTAGGTAAGACATTTAAAAATAGGGTAACTTTCCATTTTAAACCACAAATATTTTCCTAAGAAATGTGACGACCCCAGAATGTTCTCTATTCCTATCTCCTTAGGCAGAAAGCTTGTTAAAAGTGCCATGGTAGACTTGGGCACATCCATAAATCTGATCCCATTTAGCATTTATGAATGCCTAGAGATAAGTGAGCTTAAGGAAACTAGAGTGATTGTCCAACTCGCCGATCACTCCTAAGCTAGCCCTCGTGGGTTAGTAAAGGATGTGATGGTGCTAGTTGGCAAGTTGTTTTTTCCAGCGGACGTTTCCAAGACATGGTGCACGATGGAAATGCACCCCTAATTCTTTTTGGGAGACCTTTTCTTAAAATTTCTAGGACTAAAATTAATGTCCATATGGGAACCTTAACTCTAGAAGATGATGTGGATAAAGTGGAATTTGACATTTATAAGTCTAGGCATGATTCGTCTGATTCTTCTTTTATGTGCAAAGGCGTGACCCTGTATGATGAGCATGATTTACATGAATCTTCTTGTGTTACAAATAAGCATGAATACTTGGATGAATTCTATGTTGATGATAATGTTGATGAGTCCAATGAATTTCATGATTCGTGTGACAATATATCTGTGCTAAATTGTTTTTCCATGCTAACTAACTTGCAGCGGGAAAGGAAGAGTGTCAAGGGCTTAAAACCCCATCCACCTCCTCCTAACCCCAAAGTGATGTTCACAGACCCAACCTTGGCAAAGCACATTGATTCATTTCTTATGGTGGACAAAGGGTCTGAAGGTAAGGGTGACACGTTATGTAGACCCCTCCACAATGATGTCATCATGGGTGAAGTCGCTAATGGTGATTCCGAAGACCCACGTGTAGGTGGTTCTAACTAAAATTGCATGAAAAAGAAATAATCCATGAGGACGACAATAATATACGGTGCTTCTTTTTATTTCAATTTCTTGATTATGAGTAGTGATTAGGTAGATTTTGCATTTTCTTGTTTGTGATAAGGATTTTTGAAATGAAACTCTTGCTTGATTCGTAAATTTTAGTTCGAGTCTCGTGATTGTGTGTGGATGGAATTAGGTTTGAGGGGTGACATAATATTTTTGGAAAAAGAGGGAAACCCAATGAAATAGGTCAAAATTTGTGGCAGCCTAGTTCCAAGAGCCGGCACGGTCCATGCCAGGGGTTATTGGCTTAAGGGGGTCCATGCCAGGTATCCTCGGTGGGAGGGTATCTGTGTTGTTTTGACCTGCCCTTGACCCGGTCATCATTAGAAACATGAGTCGAGGGGCTTATTGGTCAAAGATAAGAGATTTATATTATGCACCCGTTCTTACTGCTAAGCTACCAAGGGGTAGTAAGCGACAAACCCTGGGTTTGTTCACGGGGATGCTAGGGTTGAAGTACTTATTAAAAAATAACCTTGTGAGGTTTGTCATTCTGCATAAGTGAAAGGAATAGCTAGTAGTGTAGACATGCAACTAGGTGGTGGTGTTTTCAACTAAGAACTACAAAGCATGAAAGTGAAATAAAGAAAACAACTGTATAAATAGGCACTTGGGATTATTTTTGTAACATGCTTGATAAATAACTTATATCCTTGATTCATTCACATATGGACTTATAAACCCGTCTTATGCTCATGTCACACAGTGTGGAGATATCCAGGTATTTCCCTCCATCTGTCACACGTGGTACTTACCACAATGCCTATATCTCATCGTCTCCATAATTTTAGGCAATGCGCTATAGTCCTATGACACCACAGACCATTCCCTAATCACTCACTCCCAAGGCCAACGTGTCCCCGCTTAGAGGAACAATGCCCGCCTAAAAGGGCATTGCCTCATGTAGGTCACAATTGTTGGATATGTAGTAAGTTGCATTACATTCCTAGACACTCCACTGTGGATCTCAATCCCTAGGCCTAGAGAAGGCAAAGGAAAAGACTCCTTGTGATGACTCTAATATCAACATAACTCTAGTAACTACATGCAACACACTAATCTATTAGGGTAAGCTAGGAGTTATTCCCCTGTCAGTATTTTCCGAATCAACCGGTCGACATGTGATTTACATCAAGCGCAACTATCCAACCAGAATCATAGTATCCAATCAGAATCATAGTATAACACATATAAGGATTTTCTCTCAAAGGATATGAATGGACTCGTCTCCCCGGTGTTCTATGCCTACTCCATAATTCCTACACTTCCCAGGATTGCAATGAAGCCTAGCATGATTTTATACTAGCATACATGAATGAGTGCATCATCATAATGACATAGAATAAATCATAATTCTTAGAAAGCACAAGTTCAAGCACAAATATTCATAAGCATTAGGGTAGGGAAATCTAAATCTCAAGAAGAAATCATCAAAGCACGAATACAAATATCCCCAAGATGCTAAGCTACTCTACAAAGGTTAGATCCATGGAAATATTAGGTTAGATTCCATGGATCTACAAAATAAGATGAAAAGAAAAATATAAGAAAAAGAAGAAGGAGGGAGAAGAAGAACTCTCCTCTTCCTTCTCTCTAAACTAGAGAGAATCTACTCTACATTATGCCTAGGTTGTAATCTACTTCCTAATGGGTTAATAGAAGATAAAGGCTCCTATATATAGAATTAGGATATTGGGAATCAAAATAGGTCAAAAATAGCAAAACCCTAGGTTAGCTGCCAAGGCTTCACGGGCTGGCACGGATGCCATAGTCCGTGAAGAATTCAAGCACGGGGCGTGGGATCTGGCATGGTTTGTGAAACAAGTCTCGTGCCACGGTCCATGAAGATTGTCACGAACCGTGAACGTACACGATTTTGGCTCAGAGTTTTCCCACGATCCGTGAAGGTTTTCACGGACCACGAGCAGCCTATGGTCTTCGCCCAGAACTTTTGCATGACCCGTGAAGGTTTTCATGGACCGGCTCCATACTTAGCCAAGTCTTCAACTCTTCATCTCCAAGCTCCATAGTCCGAGATCTTTTTCATGGCCCAACGCCTTTGACTCATGCATGTCTTCGCAGAACCCCTGAAACTCTTGTATAGTGCAGCCCGTGTGCCTTGTCATGGGTCGATGGTGCTTGACCATGGGCTATCCGTGAAGTTTCATCGATGCTTCGTCGGCTGAATTTTGTTTGCTTTCCACGGGTGAACTATTAGTCTGAATCGGGAGTTCTAGTAGTCAATTTTGCAGTACTCGAGAAGATGAATCCATTGAAACTATTCTTGAAGGATCATTCTTCCTGGATCGTTCTCAGCCTAAGGAAACACTCATTGGACCACGATTCACCATTTTCTCCTTTGGCAGTCTTGAACTTTGAAGCCGCCTATCTTTGGCTTCAATCTCCTTATACCATGCATTGATGTTCGTGGCCTTCATCTTCTACTATTCTAATGTGAATAGCCTTCGCCTCTTCTACCATCCTTGTGAGCGGCCTTCAATCTTCTACTGCTCTTACGAATGGCCTTCACATAGAATGTAACCAAAAAGTAACCATGGGTGACCTACTAAAGATGATCACAAGGAAGATATAGGAGCCCGTGGATTCAAGATGTCCATTAGTACAAATTAAGTCTTCAACATGCAGGATTTAGACAAGAAAACCAAACATGGCCGTCTAAAGCCCTTGTCACGTAAACTCAACTAATACTAGCAATCCACCAACTAAAACTAACTAAAAATTATGCCAAATGCAACGGTTAAGGCAACCAAAATGAAGCAGATCATGTTTCCCCATTTGCACTGTCAAATTGTTCCAAAAATGCAAATTTTCAAAAATTCTGAATTTCAAACTTAAAAATGCATTTTGGTCCATAAATTTTAAAATTCCTTAATTCCTTAGGATTTTTTATGCAAATAGTACTTCCAATATACCTTGTGAATTAATTTATTTTTACTATTGTCCCCTAATTTGCAATTTTCAAAATTCCATTCTTATCCTAATTGTACCTCTCTCCCTTATCACCTATGCTGAATTTTCTAGATCATTGGTACATTTCTTCACCTAAATGAGGAATTTGACACTTTAAATATTTTTCAAGAAACACTCACTCACACACACTCTTGGTGAACTTGAAAATTTGAAGCTTTTCTCTCAAAAACTAGCAACTTTTGCTTCTTCTTGTGTGGATCTTGCAAATCTTGGCTTTAAATTTCAGGTAATCCATTTAACCTTTTTCTTATTTGCTTTATAAACATAGTGGTGGTGTTATGTAAAGCATGATTCTTGAATGAGTGTATGTTGTTGAGATATGTGTTTTCGGTTGTTTGCATGATATTGTGTTGAAGAAATTATGGGTGGTTTAATGTGCTATTATGCTTGGATGATATGTTCTTCATGTGTTGGATGATTTAGGAGTGGATAAATCTTAATTGAATAAATTTATTGATGGGTTGGTATGAATCTACATGCGTTTTGTTTGATGAGAATGTTCTTGTTTAAATAGCCTTCATGCTTACATTATCATATTTTGAATGGTTAGGCTATTTGGGAGGAATCGACTTATTGAATGATACTGTGGGTCATGCCTTGTTTATGATCACATTACCACTCTTTCCTTCATTGTGTTAGGAGGCCTCCAAAAAGAATGTGTTGGAGAAAGGGAAGTCATCACGGGGTGAGAAGAGGAAGGAACCGGCCAAGGGTGAAACTTATGACCTGGTGACTCCCATTCTTTGTAACCTCACATTCATGACAGAAGAATTCATGGGATTGGCCAACATCTCTAGAATTGCAGCCCGCAGATGGAGGAATTTGAGAGAGCCAAAGAGGAGTATATTAGAGACTGGCTTTGCATGCAAAGACACCTTGGTGGCCCTAGGATTATTTGATCATGTTACATCTCTATTGGAATGAGTAGGTCTAGAGGGGTTCCTCGAGAAGCACTCGAAGACCTACATCAGGTAGTCCTTAGAGTTCATACAAAACCCAGAAAAGTTGGAAACCCAAAAGGGCGACTTGGTAACATTAGGAAAAGCCCAGATAGGTCCAAAGACCTAGGTGAAAGTGAGAGGTTAGTCCTGGATAGGCTTACGAGCCTAGGCAAAAATGAGAGGCCGTGTGGAGAAGGTTGAGAATGTGAGTCCCCTTTGTGTGTTAAAGTTATGATGAAAACCTGAAAAGGCTCCTAGGAAAAATGAGAGAAATTGAGAGAAAATAAAAAAACTAGGTTGATGATACATTTTCTTCCTTGGTTGTAACAAGGTCGAGAATCTAAAGTTGTCCCTAGGTTACAACCAAGTTGACGACTCTTGGATTTCCTTCGCGGATTATTTTTAGAGACGACTCTTTGATTGCTTTTGGGGATCATTTTGGGAAAAGTAAGATAGCTTGACACTTATCTTCTTTGCTTACCTTTTTCCACATTTTACTTTGGGTGGTTAGATTACTTAGGTTCTTTGGGGAGTGTGAGATTTGTGAGATTCTTGCTCTTTTGGGGGAAACAGGGTAATCCGGGAATAAGTTGAATGCCTCAATTAACTTATGCCTACACGCTACATTTTGCTTAGTCCTTTTCTTGTCTTTATTTACTCGAGGATGACTAAAGGATTAAGTGTAGGGGTCTGATGTGCTTTGTTATGTGTGCATTCACCATTGCATTCGGCATAATAATTGGCTTGTGTTTATATGTTGGATTGCTAGTATTAGTTGAGTTTAAGTGATAAGGAGTTTAGATGAGCATGTTTGGTTTTCTTGTCTAAATCTTGTGTTTTGTAGGGTTAATTGGTACTAATGCACACCTTGTATCCACGGGCACCTAGATCTTCCTTTGTGATCATCCTTAATAGGTCGCTTATGGGTACTTTTCGTTACATTCTATTGAAGGCCGTTCGCAAGGACGGTAGAATATATTGAAGGTCATTTGCGAGGACGGTAGATGATGTGCTTCATTTTGCATGCGTTAACCATTGCATTCAAAATATTTTTTTAGCTTATTTTATTTGGTGGATTACTAGTATTAGTTGAGTTTACGTGACAATGGGTTTAGACGTCCATGTTTGGTTATCTTGTCTAAATACCGCATTTTGTAGACTTAATTAGTACTAATGGACATCTTGTATCCACGGGCTCCTAGATCTTCCATTTGATCATCTTTAGTAGGTCTCATGTGGGTACTTTTTGGTTACACTCTATGTGAAGACCGTTCATAAGAGAGGTAGAAGATATTGAAAGCCGTTCACAAGAACGGTAGAAGAGATCAAAGGTCATTCACCTCTAGAATGTAGTTGATGAAGAACATGATCAATGCATGGCAAAAGGATATTGGAGTCAAAGATAGGTGGCAACGGAGATCAAAGCGGCCAATAAAGAAATGAGAAATCGTGGTCCAATGAGTTGTGCCAAAGTCTAAGAACGATCCAAAGAATTATCCTTCAAAGTTGATTCCTCTCAAGCACTGCAAAATTGACTACTAGAACTCTAAAATTGGACTAACGGTTCACCTGCAGGAAGGAAAAAAGTTCAGTCGGCTAAGGTGCCACGGGTCGGCACGGGCTGTTCATTGTTAGGCACCAACGGCCTGCGCCAAAGGAGTTGGTGACCCACCTCCACCCGGGGTCATTAATTGTAGCTAATTATCCCGAGAAGAGGCTTTTAGGATAAGGTCAAAGATAAAATGTATGATTCTGCATCCGTTCTCACTGCTATGCTACTTAAAGGGTAGTTAGCGGTAAGCCTTAGGTTTTTCCTCAGAGATGCTAGGGCTCAAGTATCAACTAAAAACACAATCTTGTACGGGTCGTCAATCCGTACGAGTGAAAGGAATAGATAGTAAATGTAAACACAAAAGGAAGGGTTTGGATTTTCAGATTATTAACTACAAAACATAAAGTAAAACAAGAAGTAATCTAATTAAGCTAAGCACTTGGAGATTCATTACGCAACATGATCAATCTAATTTTTCGATCCTTGATTAATTCATGTGTAAGATTTAATAAATAACCTAATAAAGTATTCATAACACATGGTGTAGCTGATGGCATACACTTCCCCGTACATGTCACGTCGGGTGTGCTCACAACCTTCCATCGATGCCGCCATCGTAATTAGAGGCGTACAATGAGGTCCGACCATTGTTATAGGTCTATTTCTCCACCGTACAATTACATCTTGAGCTTCCACCATGGATGCACTACTTCCCTCGGGTCCTATCAACTAGGCCCAAGGGTTGTTGGCACCTTATCTATGATACTAGGGCCTCTTACAACCCTACCTTGCTACTTTTTCAATATCTCTACCTGCAACCTATCGAAAAACTTTACGTAGTCAGCTAAGACTAGTGTGATGGAAAGTAATTCAAAGCAATACTAGGGTCACTCATGCACACACCCGCGAAGACGCAACGTACTCCCTTACCCATTCTAACATCCAGGTTTCTCTTCCCAATGGGGCATCAATATTTGCATCATACATGAATATAGCCCAAAGTGTGTGCTAATGTGGCATACTATTCATGAAATTCAAACATTCAAGAACAAGCATAGTAATATCATTAACACAAATACTAGGATGAATCTAATGAATCTCACAAAACATAAGTTAATTAATGCACTACAATTATCTCCAGGCTATGGAAACTACTCCATAGACATGGAATTCAAAATGGAAAAATGGATTTGAATTCCACATCTAGGATGAACACAAAAATAAAAGGAGAGAGTGTGTTTATCTCTCTAAAAGTGCTCTCCTAATGAACTAATCTACTTTGTACATAGATCTAGAAAAGAAAAGAGAAGGAACAGAGAAGAAGAACTCTAGAGAGAGAATTCTCCTCTTCCTTTTATCTAACTAGAAAGAGAAAAATCTATATTATGCCTACTTAGAATTTACTAGAAACTAAGGCTCCTATATATAGAAGTAGAGAATTGGGCCTAAAGATAGGCCCAAAATATGCCAAAATTAGGTCAAAACCCTAGTCACAATTCCCTCTTGTGGCAGAATCTTTCTCGAATAAACTACTCAAATCTGTAAACCTTCTAGATCTAGGATTTAGTGTGTTGAGTAAAGATTGGAAAGATGGATATTTCAATATATGGTAGAGGGAAATCAGATAAAAATTGAGAGAGTTATGACCAAATAGTGAGAAATCATAGTTCAGCCGTCCCTGGCAAGGGCCGTCGCGGATGGCACGGTCTGTGGCATGTACTTGTCCTTGCCGGCAGAGGCCTCCAAATTTGACATGGGCTGTATCGTGGCACCTGGCCCGGGGCGCATCGTCTAGCGTGGGCCATCGTCTGGAAGCCTTATTTTGGAACATCTAATATGTAAGACGCAGCCCTTGGCGCAAACCGTGGTCTGGAAGGCTGATTCACTCAGAAACTTAGAATGAGCCACCTAATTTTCCACACCCCACTGACTAGTCTTGACATCTTGGACTTGGAACATGGGCCGTCGTAAATGGGATGGTCAGCACCAATACTTAGCCAGATTTGAGAAATTTTGATCTCATGCATGCATGAGATTTTGCGTGATCCGCGCCATAGCCTCACACCGAACACTGTTGGCACGAACCATAGCTTTGTGCTGAGTCATTTTGGCATGGGACGTCTCCTTTGGCATGGGCCATTAGTGCCATGCATTAGTGGTCCGATTGGCCCATTTGTGCTTTGCCGAGTGAACTTCTTTCCTTCGCTACGGATGAACCGTTGGTCCAATTTTAGAGTTCTAGTAGTTGATTTTATATTTCTCATGAAGATAAATCCAATGGAATCTTCCTTGAAGGTTAATCATTCTCGGATCATCTGAGGCTCTGACGCAACTCATCGGACCACGATTTACCATTTCTCTCTTAGCCACTTTGAACTCCAATGCCACCTATCTTTGGGTCTAATCTCCTTCTACCATGCATTGATATTTGTGGCCTTCGTATGCTACCATTCTAGAGGTGAATAGCCTTCTATCTCTTCTACTATCCTTGCAAACAACCTTCAATATCTTCTATCGCCCTTACAAACGGCCTTCACATAGAATGTAACCAAAAAGTACCCACGGGCAACTAAAGATGATCAAATGGAATATCTATGAGCATGTGGATACAAGATGGCCATCAGTACTAATTAAGTCTAAAAATGCAGGATTTAGAAAGGAAAAATAAACGTGATTGTCTAAACCCCTTGTCACGTAAACTTAACTAATACTAGCAATCCACCAACTAAACAAGCTAAAAACTATGTCGAATGCAACGGTTAATGCATGCAAAATGAAGCATATCACATGGCTCATGCCAACTATTTTCAGCACGAGGCTATAGACCGGACTGCCCCAAGTCTCATGGCCCACGCGCACGAGTTCAAGACTTTGCTTAAAATCATCTAAGTATGGGAACAGACCATCCCATTTATGATGGCCCACACCATTCCAGGTCCAAGATGCTAAGACTAGCTGATGGCTCACACCAAAGACCACGCCATGTGCCAAATTTTGAACCAGACCGAGCCTATAGATGATGGACAATGCCAAGATCTTCACTCGTGGATCAGAAGTTCCAAACCTTGTGTGCTGATGGCAGCCCGCGTCAAAGGCCACAGTCTACGCCATATGAAATGACACAGCGACGCATCCCACACAAGATCTAGCATCCCACGATGGATGAAGAGGCGTGGCTCACGCCAGATCCTGTAATCCGTCACAAGTATATAGCGCAGACTGCACCATCCGCGACGGCCAGCGCCGGGTGGCGGCTTGTCATTTTTTGCCTATTTTGGGCCTATTTTTAGGCCCAATCCCCTTCTCCTATAAATATAGCCATGGTGTACTAGGTTAAAAAAAGAGTATATTAGAAAGTAGAATAGAGAGTAGATAGTATAATTTCATTCTTAGGCTATTAGGAGAGCAACTTTAGAGAGAGAAACACCCTCTCCTTTTCTTTTCTTTTCTTTCTTTTTATTTTAGTTATGATCCTAGATGTGGAATTCAAAACTATATTTGAATTCCATATCTATGTAGTAGTTTCCATAGCTTGGGGATAAATTGTAGTGCATGGTTTGATCTTTGTTTTGTGATATTTCTATAGTTCATCCTAATTTTGTGTTCATGATATTATTGTGATTGTTATTGAATGTTTGAATTGCATAAATATTACACCACATTAGCACACACTTTGGGCTATATTCATGTATGGTGCAAATATTAATGCCCCATTGGGAAGAGAAATCTAGATGTTAGAATGGGTAAAGGAGTACGTTGTGTCTGCGTGGGTGTGTGCACGGGAAGCCCGAGTATTGCTCTGACTTATTTTCCATCGCACTAATCTTAGCTGATTACGTAAAGTTTTCAGATAGATTGCAGGTAGAGATAGTGAAATAGTAGCAAGCTTGGGTTGTAAAAAACCCTAGTATCATTGATAAGGTACCAATGACCCCTTGGCCTAATTGATAGGACCAGGGGGAACTAGTGCATTCGCGGTGGAATCCCAAGACGTAATCGCATGGAGAGAAACAGACCTACAACAATGGTCAGACCTTATTGTACTTCCCTAATCACGATGGTGGCGTCGATAGAGGGTTGCAAGCATACCTGACATGACTGGTATGAGGAATTGTATGACATCGGTCACACCACGTGTTATGAACACTCTATTAGGTTGTCTAGTAAATCTTACATGAAGAAATCGAGGATCAAAACATTAGACTAACCATGGTTCGCAATTACTCCCCAAGTCCTTAGCTTAATTAGATTACTTGATTTTTAATTTCATGTTTCGTAGTTGTTAATTTGAAAAACCAACCTCCCCCCCCCCCTTGTTTGCATTTACAAGCTATTCCTTTCACTCGTACGGATTGACGACCCATACAAGGTTGTGTTTTTAGTTGATACTTGAGCCCTAGCATCTCTGTGGACAAACTCAGGGCTTACTGCAAGCTAACCTTTAGGTAGCATAGCAGTGAGAACGGGTGCAGAACTATAAACTTATCTTTAACCTTCCCCACAGGAAAGCCTCTGCTCGGGTTGATTAGCTACAATTAACAACCTCGGGTGGAGGTGGGTCAATAGAAGAGGTTGAAGACCCTTCATAATAGAATTGTAATATATGAAAACCACAGACATCAAATCATGGTAGTATAAGGATGAAGCCAAAGATAATACTCCTATCGTGGTCTGAGAGTTGCACCAACTTCTGGGACGATCCAAGAAGAATCATCCTTCAAAGTTGGTCTCATTGGATTTTTCTCCTTGAGAACCATAAAATTAACTACAAGAACTCTCAAAATGGACTAACGGTTCATCTGTAGCGAAGAAAACAAGTTCAGCCAGCCAAAGCACAAACGGGTCGGCGCGGACCGCTCATGGGTGGGGTTCTTTGTAGTTGTCATCTCTCCATCACTACTTTACCCCACCTAACCATTAGTGGGAGCAGCCGCAACAACCATCTGTGCATCCTGATTGGGAGTATTATCCTCATTATTTACCGCAACAGCATTAGCAGTTTAGTCCACAACCTCTGCCATATCAGCAGTATTAGCAGCCATAGTACAAGGATCCCACTTTCCTTTCATTAGGATACCATGGTGCAACGTGTCTACGAGACGATACTCACTATTTGCCACCACCTTCAGGAAGGGTGACCAGTTTGAGGGTGTGGTCCGCAGTTTAGATCAGTATGGGCAAGAGCTGTATGGAATGAGCACCCACATTGACGAGTTGGGCTACCTTTTGGGTGTTTATGGTTTCTGATTGTACTCCTTGGAGAGAAGATTTTATCATACGGACCAAGACATGAGGTAGAAGTGAGAGTACACTGATCAGAGCACAAACGACCACGATAGGATCACAAGGACATGTTGGCGAGGATGCAAGCGACCATTATTAGTGGAGAGGGCAAGTTTGAGAAGGAGTTTCGTACGAAGTGGGATGAGAGGTGCGATTATAGGCATTCATTCAGGCGTATTAAACGTCTACCCAATAACGATGAGTGATGGTGTTTCCTGTTTCTTCCCATTTTGGCACTTTGGAGCATATGGTTCATGCATCGGGGGCAATGCATACTTAAGGTGTGGGGGAGGGTTTTGGAAAGCACTCTAATATTTGTTGATGACATTTCCTTTTTTCTTATTTTTGGTGGTTTTATTCACCCTGGGTCGGGATGTGAGAGTTGGCAAGCCTTTATGTTTTGAGTTAGGGTAGTTCTAGGAACAATATATTGATTATGCTTTGCGGATATAGTTTAGGAAACCACTTAAGGACTTTATTTGTTATTACTCGATGATGAGAAAGGGTCTAAGTGTGGGATTTGATGAGACGTGATTTTGATATTTTCTTTGCACAATTAACACCTCTTTAAATCTTGTTTTATTGGTGGTTAGTTGGATTATTAAGTACTTTACATGATGGGGGGGTTAGAATCACCAAGTGTGGTTGTTTGCCCCCAACTTACGTAATTTGTGAGCATTTATAGCCTAACGTGTTTACCTCTATGAGTTGGTCAAATTATACTTTTTTATGAGTTTATTTATAGACCATTATTGGAGAAGGGCATTCGCAAGCATGGTAGAATATAGAAGGTCAATTGATAGGCTGGTACAAGATTGAAGGCCACTTAACAAAGTAGTAGAAGATTGCTTTGATCGGAGAGAAAAAAAAAAGAGAATGAAAAAAAACCAAATTTCGAAGCTAGGGTTTGGAGGTTGTTCATACGGCATAGACCATGCCGCTCAAAAAGTGGCAACAAAGCTTGGAAGCTGGTCTTATAAAATGGACCGTGCAATATTGCACGGTCCATGCACTCAGAAAGCTCGACATCACTAAATCATTTGGGGAAAAATCCATCTATAAATGAATCAAAGATAAAATTCCTTAAATAACAAGTAACAAGGAAAATTTGGAAACGTGGATAGCAAAATAAATAAATAAATTTGGTGCAAGTAACCTTCTCTTAGGAGCACCGACAATGGATTTTTAAATTTGGAATTGAAGTGGAGAGAAAATAGTTGAACTATTGTTATGTGAGTTGAAGGATAATTAGGGAGAGGAAGAAATGGAACAAGTGGAGAAGAAGACATTTCTTCAACCTATTCACATTCCAAGGGACCACATCTTCCCTATTTTAATTATATTTTGTATTTTTTTGTTAATTTACCAATCTGGACTCATCACGTGTCCATAATTTATTTGAAAACTATTTCCAACGAACATAACGGTCAAAAAAAATTTAAAAAAAAACATTTGATAAAGCTCTCCAATATTTTAAATTTTCTTAATAAATATAGCCTAACATTGAGTAAGTTCTTACACCTCTTTTAAAATCCATTTTTCTCTCCTATACAGTTCCGATAAAAGATCGTAATCCTTTTTTAAATTGAACTTGTTAAAAATATATTCTAGTAGTTCAGATTCCAACGTTCAATCGACGAATCTGAATTCATCGACCTCAAGGTAGCTTTTTCACAATTTTTATATTATCTCAAATTATTCAATGTACCATTTTCAATTAATGTTATTTGTTTAACACAAAGTCTTGTTTTGGACCAACTAATTGTTAGACGGGGTTATTTTATAATTGATGTAACTAATATGGTGATTTGATGTTTATTTTGATATATTGCAACGAGGTTCCTATAACTTTGAAAAACTTATAAAATAAATTGCAATGTATAAATATTTATGATTTGACCCTAAATGTTATTAAAACGAGGTTTTCATGATTGTTCTAACCCCTAGTCGGTCTAACAGGAGACTTTCTTTTTGTTTATAATTTCAGACTTTAACTTTCATCTTCTATTTTCTTTTGGTCTGTTACTTTATTCTGGCATACCAGGTTTCCATAAATTTATATAGTATTAATATATTTAAGGGTAATATGCCGATATAACCTTATATTTTGAGGAAAGTGCAAATATAATCCTCAATTATTTTTTAGTGGAAATATAACCCTATCTATTACACATAAGTACAAATATAACACTAAAGCTATTATTTCATCATTGACTGGCCATTTTCAGCCATTGACCGATTAGAAATGACCAAATTTCCCTTCTAACCTAATACAAAATTAAAAGGACAAAATTACCCTCAGCCACTATTCCACCACCAGCTTGCTACCATCGCTCCACCACCACCACCACCCAGCCCCGCCCATCCACCACCTTCCACTCCAGTCACCACCACCAGCAACCAGCCCTGCCACCACCTAGCTCAGCAGCAACCACCAGCATCTTTCTTCAAATTGGGAGCAAAATTCAAGCTTGTAGTACTGCATTCCAAAAATCTGAATCCAATTCACAAAAACAAATCTACATAATTCAACATATTCAAAACCCAACTTGATGAATTAGCAAAATATGAGCAAAACTTGCACACTTCTGTCACACTGCAAACACAAAACCTGCAAAATCGAAGCAAAACGAAGCTTATAAGTTAGAAACAAACCTTTTCCTAACAAAAATACTGAATTTTTCTTGGGTTTTAAGTAGAAATAATGGTTGTTGATGGCTGTTTAGGCGAGTTTCTTAGGTTTTAACAAAACTTTCAGCAGAATTGATGGTTGTTCTCAGTCATCCATTTGAACAGATCATGATGAATAATATTCACTGGAGCAATTCATCGAACATGTAGAGGTCACATGGTCCAACAAGATCTGCTGACTATCAACCAAAGTTCTCGAGCATCTTCCACCTCCAAAAAACTGCCTGAAATGGCTTCAAAACGGGAATGGAGCATCAAGAACAGGAACCCTTTAGCTATCAATTGTTGCTTCAAAAGCAGAGCAAGATATTTTGCTTCAACTTGACGCACAACCTTAAGTGCAGTTGAAGTTGCATTAGGATTAACAGACGACGAGCAAAATCCCTACAATTATATCCAGACCAAAAACTAATTATCAAGAAATTCGAGAATTTGGAAAAACTACTACTCCATAACAATAATCACATACTACTTCGGATATACCATTGTCATTCTTCCAAAAAGAGATGTTGGAGTTTGCTGTTTATGAGCCAAAGTTGACCCACCAAAAAGCCAAAAACAGAAAACCAAAAACAAGACTCCAAACTCAGAAACCGACAATAAACCAGGAGCAATCTACAATAGCAATCCAAGCTCACTACCAACCCCTCTCCCCGCTCGCCACCCCTACAACCCCACGCCACCTCCACCATCATCGATCACCATTTTTGGCGCCGCTCAGCTAAGCGCCGAAAAATTGAGACCCAAGGTTCTCTCGGATCTCCTCACCTCCACCTAGCCCTAATCTCTACCACCCAGCCCACCACTAGTCCCGCCACTTCCTCGAATCTGCCCTAATTGATACCACCTCGAATCTTCCCTAATCGACGCAACCCATCCCCTCCACCAAGTAGCCGCACCTCCTTCGCCATCCCCAGGAAAAAAAAGAAGAAAATAAGTTTGCCATCGACTGGTTGACGAAGAAAGAAATGGTGTACGAATGAGTTCCTTGGCGGATGGTTCTTATGAAAGAAGAGAAATGGTGAACAAAAGGTAAGGGGTTTTGGGGGTTAAAATAGTAAATGCATTTTTTTTTGTTTTTTTCTTAGGGGTAAAATAGATTTTTCACTCATTTACAGCTTGAATCTTATGAAAAAGGTTATATTTGCACATAACCTGAATACATGTGGTTATATTTGCACTTTCAATTAGCGCAGGGTTATATCTGCACTTTCGTCAATTATATAGGATTATATCTGTACTTTTCTCTATATTTATATTACAATATTAAATATTTAAATATACATGATAAAAATCATGTGAAAGAAATAGAAAAAAGGTAAGAATCACATAGAATAAAAATGGTAAAATTTAAATTATTGAATATGAAAAAGAAATGCATTCTTAAAATTCCACTTTAAGTTCAACGACTTTCAGATTGGACCCCTTACTTTTACATAATATCCATGTTTTTTTATACTTATATTATACCACATTAACTCACCTTATAATTTCCAAAGAAACCAATTGTTTGACAAGAAATATGACCCATACTCCAAGACCTACAACCCGGAGTGGAGAGACCATCCAAAGTTTTGATGCAGGGATGACCGAGAGGAACTTCCCAATTACAAAATTGGTCAAAATACAATTGGGAGCCTCAACAACACTACCCTAGAGGAGAAGCGACTTCAAACCCTCAAGCAAGCCATCTCAAGTATGAAAGGGAAGCAGTGATGGAAGTCATAACTCATGTTATGAAGAGTAGTGAGATCTTAGTGGGTCATATAAGAAGGGACATTAAAGAGTTGGGCACTAGGGCCTTTTCAAGCATAAAAAACTTTGAGTTCTAAGAAGACCAACTAGCTACTTCCGTGAGCTGCCTAGGAGAAAGAGAGTCGGACAAACTTGCATCTCAACTAGAGGTGAATATAAGGCAAAATGTGAGTGCTATTACATCAGGGAATGGAAAGGAAAAGGATGACAGGAAAATCAAGAGCATTACAATTGGATGCTAGTAAGACCCTTGGTTGAGGGAAACCCAATGAAGTGAAGATTGAGCATGAGGAAGCCGAATACACAAGATATCCAAGGGAGCCCACCACAACCAAGCTCAAAAAAGTCACCCCGCCACCACAATTTCTAGCAATTTTGAGGGCAAAAGGAAACATGGATGTGGAAAATGGGGACCTCATCAAAGTCTTCTGAATGTGCAAGGTAAACATCCATTTGCTTGACGCTTTGCTTAAAATCTAAGGTATGCCCATTTTTTTAAAGAAGCTTCTACCAAGAAAAGGACTAAGACACTTATAAGGGTAGGGAAAATTGAAAATATGAGGTCATGTTTCCACCTTGTGCCATAAAAGACTACCTGAAAAGTGTGGTAACCCAAGAATGTTTTCTATCCCTATTAACCTAGGTGGTGTCTTAGTTGAAGAAACAATGATTGATTTGGGAGCATCGATACATGTCACCTTTTTTTCCCTTTTTATGAGTCTTAAATTAGGGAGACTTCATGACACTAGAGTAATCATACAATTCGTCGATCATTCACAAACTATCACTAAGAGGGTAGGGAAGGATGTGTTGGTTATGGTAGAAAAACATGTGTTCCCGGAGGACTTCTATAATCTTGATATGTTGCACAATGGAGATCCACTCCTAATCCTATCGGGGAGAACGTATCTCAAAATGGCAAGATGGAAAATAGATGTCCTCAATGGAACACTAACTCTAGAGGATAATGAGGATAATGAGGAGAGATGTTGTTTTGATGTTTACAAGTTTAAGCATGCTTCCATTTCTTCTATTTCTTGTAATGGCATGAGTTTCTCTTGTGATATGCATGAATTGAGTTTGGTATGCATTTTGAATGAGCCCATTGAGTATATTGAGTCATTGAATGCCCTTGATATGATTGAAGATGTTGAGAATGATAGTAAGGATGTTGAGCATGTCGTTAGTGTAACTTTGCCTAAATATGAATTTCATGCTACACTTGTTGACGCTAACTTGCAATGGATTTAGGAATGTAAGAAGGAATTAAAACATCCTTCTCCTCCCCCTCAATCCAAGAAACACGTGAAAATACCAACACTTGTAAGGAGTGGTCATGTGTGGTGTTTGGCTCCAAAGGTAAGGCATACAAGGTAAATGTGGAGACCTCTCCATAAAGAGGTTATTGAGGGTGGAACTGCAGATGGCACTTCCAAAGATGCTAAGGTAGTGTTGAATTAGTCTTGATGAAAATTTGAAAAAATAAGTCGTGATGACGACAATAAATATATGTTTTGCAAATTTTCTTGTTTTTGTGTTAGTGTCTTTGTTTTTATTTTGGTTATGATGTGTTTTTAGGAAATAATTTAATCAAATATGTTTGTTAGAATGTATTTACACTAATTGTTTGTCTTTGGATGTAGAAAATAGGTCCTGGGCAAAAAATGGAGGCAAATGGGCTGAAAAGGTCATGGCTGGATTAAAGGGCATGGACAGAGCCACATGAACTAGCACGGAACGTGCCATAATCACACATTTTGTGCCAGATGATATGAACTGCCCACTCCAACCTATAATGCATGTGCCAAGAAGTAATGCTAGCTTCCTCATCCCTCATTCCCATTTCTTCACTCGAACTGCATCCTAAACCTCCTCAAACTCCAACTTTTTCCCACAAATCTCCTAAACCCTTGTCCCAATCCAATCCCACACCCCTCTTGAACAAAACCTAGTACGATACACATCTAAAAACATCCTAAATCGATCAAAATTAGACCAAACCCAAAAAAAACATCTTTTAAGTTTTTCATCCAAAATTAATAATTTTTGGGAGATTCTTCGACGATTGGACATCCTCACGGATTGGGCAAAATATAGGGGTATTTTCACGCATTTCCTACACATTAATTCATGCATTTGGTCTTCGTCCAATTTTTGAGGTACTTTTGGCCAAATTTTGAGTTTATTTTGAGATTTTTGGATATTTAAGGTGTGGATTTAGGATTTATGCTACGGAAATTTATTTGATATTACCTTAGAGATTGTTTGGATTGAATTGTGTGATTTTTCGTACTAGCAGTAGATATTTGGTGATTTTGCATGAAAATTTAAGAACTTTTCAAAAAACTTTGTAAACCTAGTGCGATTTTACTGTTACTCTGTGCCATTTCTCTGTGCGAAAAACACACCAACGTTTCTGTTCTTCTCCTTCTCTAACTCTTCACTGTAACGGCTTTTTTCTAATTCTGGTCTCAGGCCATGGCGTCTCCGACGCCTAATCAAAATCTGGATTCCACCTCGGCTACTAACAAAAGCTTCCTTCAAGCACTAAACACGAAACCCTCTCCGCTATTATCCGCTCTACCAGACACGCCCAACCTTCATCCTATAACCGAGTATAAGGGAAAGATAGCATATATTCTACCTCCGGAGGAAGGCAAACTTCTGGCTTCGCACTACCAGAATGCCTTGGTTGGCAAATTCAACAGAGGGAAACCCCCTATGGAGAAACTAATCGCGGCTTTCAAATCAATTGGTTTTAAGGGTAAATTTCATTTGGGATCTATTGACTATTGTCACATTCTTATTCAATTTCAGGATAGCGAGGATTATCAACGCTGTTGGATAAAGGGTCAATGAATGATCCAGGGATCAACAATGAAGGTTCAGAAATTGGACTCCGGACTTTTCCCCTGCCGCCGAATCCTCTGTTGTACCAGCATGGGTAACTTTACATCAACTTCCAATTCATTTCTACAATACCTCTGCTATCATAGGCATTAGTAGCCAGATAGGGAATTTTCTCTAAAATGGATGCAGCTACTAATACCCTAACAAGACCTTCTGCTATAAAAGTTTGTGTTGAAATTGATTTACTGTCACAACTCCCTTCTACAATTGTGGTAGGAATTGGAAATAAAGTTTCTGAGTACCCAATTGAATATGATCAGTTGCCTTCATATTGTACACATTGTAGGATAATAGGACATAGCCAGGCAAACTGTAATTTTCTACACCCTGAACTGAGGAATAATAGAAAAGTCTTAGATGAAACTAAAGTGATTAAGGTTAGGCAGGCCTCTGTTCAAACTGACACTTATAAGAAATTAGGAATTCCAGCTAAGGTAGCTGTTGAAGTGGAAGGCACTTCAACACTATCAGTTTCCCAAAAAGAATCTGATTTCCAATTTCAAAACTTGATCTCAACCTCTCCAGGGGAAAACAACTCAAACTCTCTCAGAGTTAATCCCATGAATAGAAATACTCCTTTTTATTCATTGGATGATATCTCAAAACCAATCTCCAATTTTATTTGGAGAAGAAAGAGTAAACAGCCTGAACTTCCTCCTATCCAGGAAAATTTAGTTAAAAAGGATATGATTACTATATCAAATGCTTTTCACACTTTAACTGATTTACAACATGATGATCATGATGCCCAAGAGGATGAATCAGTGGACATTTTCCACGAATCTGTGGAATCACAGGAATTAGTGTCACATCCAAAAGAGGTAGACACTATGGCCATTTGTTTGTCCACCCCTGCTGCAGAACAGGTTGATCTAAATGAGAAAACACTCAACAATGCAACCAAGTTTCCAGCCATCACTGCAGTACATAACCAAGCTGTAGAACACACCTTTCAATAGGAGGTAAGCATTTCAACTGCAAACAAAATGAGTCTAAGTGAGGGTAAGAAGGGTAAAAATAGTACTGCTCCCGTATCTAACCAAAGGAAACTAAGATCATCTCAAAAAGCAACCCCCCCCCCAATTCTTAAATGATTAAGTACACCAAAATAGGGAAAATATTAGTTTGGAATATTAGGGGTTATGGCACTTCACTGGATAGATTAAAGACTTTAAACAGGAAACACAAGATAGACATTCTATGTCTAATTGAACCATGGCATGAAAAACAGAATTTACACAGTTTGAAACATGATCTTGGTTACAATAATGCTCTTCATGCTCAGACTGCTAAAAATTGGCTTCTATGGAATCATGTTTTCAGTTTAACAATTGTAAATGAATCCGACCAGTATATACAGGCTACAGTAACTGATAACGCCACTTCTGTTTATTGGAATGTTTTTTTCATTTATGCTAGTGTCCACAGACAATTGAGGGAGAATTTATGGTCAAATTTACAAGCTCCAACACCAGATCCATCAATTTATATTGGTGATTTCAATACTGTAGCATCGGTTACTGAATATAAAGGTAGGAAATCAACCCCTAGAAAAAGCATGAAACAATTTAATGAATTTCTAACTAAGATGGACTTACATGATATCCCTACTGTTGGTAACTCTTTCACTTGGAGCAACAATAGATATAGGGATAAAGGAAAGGATCTACAGTTTCAGAGGTTAGACAGGGGATTATGTAACTTAGACTGGCTGGAAATTTTCCCCAATAGTTCTATACAGGTTTTAAATAGGATGACATCTGATCATTCTCCTCTTTTATTATCTATTCAATCAGCTGTAGAACAGGCTCCAAGACCCTTTAGATATCAAGAAATGTGGTCAAATAGAGAAGATTTTCATGATTTAGTAGTCTCTAACTGGAATCTAATATCACCTCTAACTGGGATGAATAGATTTGTTCACAAACTAAAGAGGCTTAAGATTGTAATTAAGGATTGGAACAAAAATATTTTTGGTGATGTTAATAAGAATCTTTCACAATCTGAATCAAGAGTCAATGAACTGGAAATTCTTTACCAGCAGTTTCAGGATGAATCAGTTTTAAATGAGTTACTGAAATCTAAAGCTTTGCTACTGAGATCTCAGAAGGAATACAATATTTTTCTGAAGCAAAAGGCTAGGTTAAACTGGTTTAAACAAGGTGATGCAAACACAAGTTATTTTCACCACACAATTAAGGAAAAGAAAGTAAGATCTAGAATTGCTAAAATTAAAGATGGTAATGGAAATTGGATATCTGATCCAAGTTTGATTAAAGAAGAAGGTGTGAGATTTTTTCAGAAACTACTGAATGAGGAGGAATCACAAAAAGAGGGAACTTACCTAAATCATTTCCTACAAGAAATTCCTAAAGTAATAACTGATCAACAGAACCTCCTCCTGCTTACCCCCATTAACACACAGGAACTGAAAACTGCAGTTTTTGACCTTAATTGATCTAGTGCACCTGGCTCCGATGGATTCTCTGGTGATTTTTATATATCTTTTTGGGATACCATTAATGGAGATCTGTTAGAAGCTGCTAATGACTTTTTAAATACTGATAACATCCCTAAAGCTATGTCTAGTACTTGGCTCACCTTAATACCCAAAAAAGCCATTCCAAACACATTTGCAGATTTCAGGCCAATAAGCTTATCAAACTTTGTAAATAAAGTTTTTTCTAAACTGTTAATGGAGAGGATTAAACCACTAATGCACTTAATGATTTCCCCTGAGCAAAGTGCTTTTTTTAAAGGTAGGGATATTTCAGATAATGTGATCCTAATGCATGAAATGACTAGATTACTTTCTAGAAAGTCTAAGATTTCAAATTTGATTGTCAAACTAGATATGCAAAAGGCTTTTGATAGGGTTTCTTGGTCCTTTCTTAACTCCATTCTCCCACAGTTTGGTTTCCATGGAAATTTTGTTAGACTTATAATGCATAACATTGCTTCTACAAACTTTTCAGTTTTAATAAATGGTGTAACATCTGGATTCTTCTCCTCCTCAAGGGGTATTAAACAAGGAGACCCTCTCTCACCCTTTCTGTACAATATTTTATCAGAGGCTTTTTCCAGGGGTTTAAAGAAATTGTTTAACACTGGCTATTTACAGTACTTTAGTCTTCCCAACTCCTGTTCTCCTCTTACTCATCTCATGTATGCCGATGACACTGCAGTTTTTCTGAATACTAAGCCTGACAATTTGAGACGTTTTAAACATTTTTTGAATGCTTATGAGATCACATCAGGTCAAAAAGTAAACTTCGCAAAATCAGAATTCTTTGTTTCCCACAACACTTCTCTTCAGCAAGTCTAGTCTGTTAAAAGGTTACTAGGGATGGAGAAAGGCTCCTTCCCCTTTAAATACCTTGGAGTCCCTATTTTCTCTGGTAGGAATTTAAAGATGCATTATCTACCTGTTATTGAAAGAATGGAGAGAATGATAAATAATTGGAAGAATCAATGGTTAAGTTCTGCTGGTAAAATCATCTTGATAAATCATTGTTTCCTTTCGATTCCAACATATATCTTTGCAGTCCTAAAACCCCCCAGGATAGTTTTAAAAACAATGGAAAAAATGGCATCTAGTCTATTCTGGGGAAAATCAGATTTTTCTGATAGGAAAAGATGGAGATCATGGAAAAAAATGAGTTATCCAATGAATGAAAATGGTTTAGGTTTAAGGTATTTGAATGCCATAGTACATGCTTTCTCATGTAAATTATGGTGGAAGCTCCAAACTAATGAGACTCAATGGTCAACACTTTTATGGACACTACCTGTCTCTTACAAAAAATCCCACATTTGGGGTAGAATAAGCAGTGTAACTACTATGGCAAACAGTCTAACTAGGATTATCTTTGGTAAAGGGGAATGCTCCTTTTGGAATGTAAATTGGATGGGTGATGGTGCTCTCTGTTATATTTGGCCAGAGGAAATGGACATACCTTTTGAGGATCTTAACTTGAGGTCTTTCATTAACAACAAATCTGCTTTCTTACCAAGTCTGGAGCCTTATTTGGCTACCACTATCCTTCATATTTTGCAGGAAGTAAAGCTGGAGCACTCTCATGGGGATCAGCTAATTTGAACCCCAACCACAGATGGGAAATTCTCAATTAGATCCGCCTACAACATTTTCAGACAGAAGGGACCTGAAATACAACATCTCCAAAAGGTTTGGTCTCCATACATTCCTAGAAAAATGTCAGTACTCCTTTGGAGAGCTTTAAATTGCATCCTCCCTTTTGATAATATTTTAATTAGGATGGGTTTTTCTCTAGCTTCGAGATGCCCTCTATGCATGAAAAATAATGACAATCTTGATCATTTTTTCAATTCATGTCCTTCCTCCTGTTCAGTTTGGAATAGTGTTCACTCGCTTTTACAGCTACCACAAACAGGTTTTAGGAATTTAAATACCAGGGTGGAATTTTACTTATCTTTCAAGGCTGATTCTAAAATCCATGCAAATTTGATAACTGCTGCTTTTATGGTTACAATTTGGTCTCTATGGACTAGCAGAAACAAATTCATTTTTGAGAATAGACCTTTCTCTAGTGAGACTTGTGTCCATGACATTAAACAAATGATTTACATAATTTTCACAGCTCACAAATTGAAAGGTAATAGAGATAGGCATAAGCATTGGATTCAGGCTAAGATCATTCCTCAAATTATTCAAAAAAAAATAGATCTGCTATTACTGCAGTTTTTTGGGAAAAACCACTAACTGGCTATAAAATAAACACTGATGCATCATGGATCTCTGGTGGATTTTCCTCTGCTGCAGTAATAGTAAGAGACTGGAATGGTAAGGTATTGAAAATGAGAGTTAAAATTTTTCAGTGTCCATCTCCTCTGCATGCAGAATTAATATCAATCAAAATGGGATATGAAACCTGCTCAGAAGTAGCTCTAGATAAATGTGTAATCGAATCTGATTGCTTAACTGCGGTTAGGAGTATTGATAACCCTATGAGCTGCCCTTGGAGAATCTTCTCTATCTGCAATGTACTAAATGTAGAACACTCTTCACACCCAATTCAACACACACCTAGACAAGCTAACATGGCGGCGGATTTTCTGGCAAATTTGCTAGGGAAAACAATTTACAAAGTGACATAGACATTAGGTTAATTCCCATTTTCCTTAAGGGATTGTTATCATTAGATACTATTGGCTTCCCAGCAATAAGAGTTGGACCTCCTATGGATAGCAGTAGGATATAGATGAGGCTCTTTCAGTTTCATATTAAGTGCATCTTGACTGTTACTACGAATTTTTAGACACTAGCTTTTAGCACAAATACTGCTAGTTTCTTCTCTTGTAATTTCAGGTACTTAGCCAGGAAGCAAGGATACGGGGTAGTAATGGATACTGGGAACCTGCTGCTCATTCTGCTACGTGTCATACCTTCTTTTTGTTTCCTGATCTGATTTATACTATCATGCTGAAAGAATCCTATGCCATTGAATACTACATGCTGCTCTTCCCAAATGTCTGAGAAGAAAAGAATCTTTCAGCGCCATAGTGTTCACGATAATTTTGGAAACCTCTTGGCTTGTACACCGTTGACAAACTGGGGTCTCGATTTTTCGATTCGCCGCCCTGTTCACGGTTTTACAGCTACAGGTTATCTATAGGATGACTACTTTTGTACGGGGATAAACTTTTTTTAGAATAGGGGCACACACCGCTTTTGGTGGCAATTTCTTTTGCTTAAAGAGCTTCCACTGAGCTCTTGGATCATCATTTGGATGATCAACTTGTAATATTCGTAAACTTTCAGCGCCTAATTTTGGCTTATTTACACGGCCTGGGGAGCCTAATAAACACCCCCCATCCTCGGATGGTTTAACAAAAAAAAAGATATTTTGTGATTTTGGACTATGAGTGGCATTTTCCTAGAATGTGATTTAGTGGTACTGTTGAGCTTGTTTGTGTGGGATTTTGTGCTATTTTTACTGTTGTCTTTGTTGTTAATATGGGTCATTAAAGAAGTATTTCTGGACCTTCCACCTCAGTTGTTCCTTACTTGGGGTTACAAAACCTCTGAGAGGAACACAAGAGGAGATGGGAGAATCTTGAGCAAATGGATATGTTGGAGATGAAATTTGCAGATAAGGGCACTCTGTGGAAGCTTGGGATTTACAAGCTCATGAAGCATTTGATGAAGATGGTCCGTCTTCATTGGTTCTTGAAGAAGAAGGCCCCCACCTATAAAAGGTGGACTTTGGAGTCCTCCCCACTATTGAGAGAGGAACGATAGATGCAAGAGACAAGGTCATCCACATCCATTTGGATTATAGGTAGTGTACTTTGACTCACACATAGTGTGGCACCCACTTTGGGGGATGTACTATGACAAGGTCTGGGATTTGGTGTAGAGTCTATTGGTTTCCAATTGGAGAGCTTCTAGTAGGGGATTACAGATATGGCTAGGGATAAGAAGAGCAAGAGCTTTGATATCCTCCATCCTAAGCTGCGATACATAGCTTGTTTGACTTTGTTGACCATTTTCTGCTACAGGGAGGCTACCCAATGCAACCAGAATGATTGTTTCCTCTTCTTGGCAATAAATAGTGGCACAAACTGCCCTAACTATGTGGAGAAGTTTGTTGATCAAATCGATGAGGAGCTCCAATCATATTTCTATAAGAGGCATGATTACCCTATTTACTTTAGGATTGAGTCTCCGAGAAGATGCAAATAAATAGGTTGGTGTTGATTCTTCAAGCTACACATACACCCTGGTGCCTAAGTTGATGCCAGGATGCTCATACTGGAGGGATAATTTTTCATCTGGCTATTTTGCGGGAAGATCACTTGGTTCATGAGACTCTTGCATAAGTGGAAGACTGGTTACGAGAAGGACCATACTTTTAAGGCCTCTAGGATGATCTCAGACCCTAAGTTTACAGACGAGTTATATGCCACCTTAGGCCTTGAACAGGGTGGCTCAGATGAAGAGCTGTGTCTGCCTGAGCTTATGGACGAGCAGCCTACTCAACTGCATCAGTCCCCGCACCAGTTCTTTCAGGGGGAGTCTTTGAAGAAACCATCTCTCCATTGATACTTTACCCCACCTCACCATCAGTTGGAGCAGCCACAGCAGCCATGCTCGCATCCTTATTGGGATTATTATCCTCAGCCTTCACCGCAACAGCATAGCAGTTTAGTCCATAGCTTTTGCCTTATCATCAGTATTAGCAGCCACAATATGGGATCTCACTTGTCTTACCTTAGGATACATGGAACATTGTGTCTAAGGGACGCCACTGACTATTAGCCACCATCTTCGATGATGATGACCAATTGCAGGGCGTGGTATACACTATGAATCAGTATGGGTAGGAGCCATACGAAATGAGCACTTGCATTGATGATTTGAGCTACCTTGTGCATGCTTATAGTTTTTGATTGTACACCTTGGAGGGAAAATTTTATCATACAGACCAAGACATGAGGCAAGATTGATAGTATGTTGATCAGATGGCAAAGGACCACGATGAGGATCATGAATACTTGTTGGCGAGGAGCGACCATTATTAGTGGAGAGGGACAGTTTGATGTGGAGTGTCGTAGAAAATGGAAAGAGAGGTGCGAGCAAGGGCATTCAATCAGGTGTGCCAGACGTCTACACAGTGACGACAAGTGATGTTGTTTCTAGTTTCTTCCTCATTTAGTACTTTAGAGCATATGGTTCATGCATTGGGGACAATGCATATATTAGGTGTTGGGGAGGGGTTTGGAAAACACTCTTAGATTTGTTGATGATATTTTTGGCTTTTTGTTGTTTTTGTTTGCTTGATTTATAGGTGATCGAAAACCTAGTTCAATGTTATTTGGATGTTTTGGTGAGTTTTTGATGGTTTGATGTTTTGACTCCTTTTGTTTGTAAAACATAGCTCCTTAGGGATCTTTTTATCTTAAACATTTTTTAAAAAAATAAAAAAATATGAGAAAAAAACCCCGCTAAGTTGAAAAGCCAAAAGGGCAACTTAGGCAAAATGTGGGGCCCCAGATAGGTCAAAAACCCAAAAAGGTGACCTCTGAAAAAATGAGAGGCCAAAAAGGTATGGAAAAGGTGAGGTGTGAGCTTTGAAACAAAAGAGTAGGATGAAAATCCGAGAGGGCTCTTAGGCAAAATGAGAGATATTGAAATATTTGAAGTTGTCTCTTATTTTTGCCTATTTGTAGGATTTTTGGATAGAGTAAGCTATATATTTTTTTCTTTGATGGTTTATACCTCATTCTTATTATGGCATGATTTTTGTTGATTTGGTGGTTTATAGCACCTTGGCTCGCGATGTGAGAGTTGGAAAGTGGTGTGTACCTAGCCCAAATCATAAGCGACAGGCCCAAACCACAAAGGGACCTGATGCTAACCAATGATGCGAGTTGAGACAGATGAACTCGAGGCAAGCCAGGTCAGCCTACAAACCAAGAAAAGTGGAGACCATGATCAGGTGTCAGCCATAAACTGCTTTTCTCAACTCCACAATCAGACACACGAGGGCAAGCTCAGATAAAGCAGAGCTACATTTGTGATACACTATATAAGAAACATGATGGGTACAAATCCAGGTAAGTGCAACTAGACTAGAGAAGCTTGATTTTGAAGAAGGAAGTAACTGACTTGGGCGTTGGAGTCTTTTCCCCAGAACCACTTCCAGGATCTCTTTTGCAGACACACCATGTTGAACAACGATCAACCGGTCAAATTATGAATACCACAACATTTGGCATTGTCTAAGAGGACAGAATTTTTTCCCAGTCGTTCATTCCTAACAAGGTCGATAATGGTGTTCACCAGAAGTGAAAGAAGTCAAAACCATCACACTCAAGAGCAAAAAATTGGAAGAAATGGGAATGTACATCCCAGTGAAAATCAGGATCACATTCCCAGCAGAGAGCAAGAACACGTTAGGGATGACACGGAAGATGGAGAAGTAGCAGAATCTCCTAACACAAATAGGGAAAAGGAAAGGATCGTTCGCATCGTTTCTAGAAGTGAACAAAGAGCAAATGTATAATTGGTTCCTAGCTACTCTCAAACCAAAGTCCCCAAGGGTAAGTCAATTGGTCAAAACAATGATGGTCTTAAATATAGGGATGAATAGAGAGACATAGTAGCAGATGGCGATGCAGACAAGTCTCCACTATCACCACATCTTTGCAACTTCAAGATGCCGAAGGACTTCAAATTACCATGACAAGTAAAAATCTACTATGGGACAACCAACCCAAAGGAATTACTACATACCTATCATAATAGTATGAGGCTCCGCGATGCTGAAATTGAGTTGGTGTATAAGGTGTTCCCCATATTTCTGTGGGGAACAAAGATCACATAGTATGAAGATTTACCAGATGAAAGTACCACATCTTTGGCATATCTATCAGTTCTGTTCTTGAAAGACTTCTACCAAAAGCAGAAGTTTACCAAGACAATCACAGACCTGAACAATATAGCTCAGCGAAGCAATGGAAGTTTGGCAGAATATTACATTAGGTTTGTCACAGAGAGTCTGCACCTTCGGGACCTGTCGTTTCAATCTTCTTTGGGTTTGTTCATGAAGGGCTTGCGATCAGGAGAGTTCTATAAGGAACTAATAAAGATTAAGCTAGAAAAACCAAGGGACTTACAAAAAAGGATAGAGAAGTATGTGTGAACCAAAGAAGCCAACAACCGCAAAATGGAGAATGAGTGAGGAGAGAAAAGAGTAACAGAGGACTCGCAAAGAAGTTTGGAAAATAAAGGGAAAGGAAATTTCCCTTTAAAAGGAAGAGAAGCAGGAACACAAAAAATCTTGTCCCAGGAGGCACTGCTAACAAAATTTGCAAAGGGAGATCTGGCAAGTGAACAAACATCTATTCCACAAACTAGCACCAATGGTAGCGCCTCCAGAGAAAATATCAAGAGAATACTATTGCGACATCCATAAGGATCACGGTCAAGATATCGAATATTGTAGAGATCTAAGGAGGCAGATAGAAGAAAAATTGAGAAATGATTATCTTGGACAATATAGGAAGGAAGAGGGCAGTAATAGATACAACGAAGCGAGCAAGGCAGGAAGCTCCATGGCCAAAACCCGAGCCACAGTGAACACTCAGAACAGAATTCAAAAGATGACGGCAGCAGTGGACTATGAAGAGGATGTGTCCAATGAGGCTCGGGAGAAAGTAGTCTTCTCCATACATAGGTCAACAGAGTCCCAATCAAATAATTCTTGGAAGTCTAAGGCCATGTATTCATCTTCACAAGAGCCCCTTCATAAAAGATTGTGTATTGACGAAACAATCATTATTAGCAAAGAGGACGTTGTTCCTAATACCTCACCACACAATGATCTGATGATCATTATCGCCAAAATTGGAAATGTGTTGGTTCATAGAGTGTTCGTAAATGATGTAAGTGCGTTAGAAATCCTTTTCGTAGACAACTTTGACTGACTTGGATTAAAGGGGATCGACTTGAAGAAATTCACATCCACACTCATAGGATTCACAGGACGAGCAGAGACACTGTTAAGCAACATACAGCTGCCCGTAACAATTGGCGAGAATGAGAGGAACTGCACCATAATCAGTGACTTTGTTGTCATGGATGCTCCAAGTTCATTTACCGCTATTATTGGTGGGCCATGAATGAACAGAGCGGAAGCAATATGGTCTCTGTAAAATTTAGTCATGAAGTTCCCAACCCCAACAAGGATTGCAATGGTGGGGGGAAACCAACAGACCGCCAGACAGTGTATGGTCATCGCAGTGAAAGCATGAAGAATCGCGGAATAACCGAAAATGGTTAGTACTATCACCAACAGTAACTCACTTAACCAGGTGGACCATCTAGTAGACCTTGGTGAACAAACTGAAGATGTCATTTTGGATGAAAATGATGCTTCTAAGTGTGTCCAAATAGGGAAATATCTTCCAGGTCAAGAGAATTAGAGAGTGATACAAATTCTGAGTGATCACAAGAATACATTCGCATAGAGTGTACAAAACATAGGAGGAGTCAACCCGAGTATTGCAACTCATTCTTTGAACATTGCTGATTCAAACAAATCGATCAAGAAGAAACAAAGAAGCTTCACCAGTGATAGATAAGAGGCAATCGAGGAAGAAGTAAAGGCGTTGTTGCAAGTTGGGCTCATAAAAGAGGTGATATACCTAAAAGGTCTAGCGAACCCGGTGATGTTAAAAAAGGCAGATTTTGGGTGGAGAATGTGTATAGATTTCACCAATCTAAACAAAACATACCCAAAGAATTGTTATCCCCTGCCAAAGATCGACCAGCTAGTAGAAGCAATCTCGGGTTATGAAGTCCTGGCATTCTTGGATTCCTACAAAAGGTATCATCAGATATTGATAAACCCCGAAGATGCAGAAAAATAGCCTTCATAACAAGTTTTGAGATATTTTTCTATGAGAATGTGTCATTCGGGTTGAAAAATGCAGGGGCACCATATCAGAGAGTGATTGATAATGCCTTATGCAGCCAGATTGGGCGCAATATATAAGTATATGTGGATGATATGGTCATAAAAAGCAGGCGGGCATGTGACTTCACGAATGACTTAAAAGAAACCCTAGATACATTAGGTGTAATTGGAATGAAGCTAAATCCAAAAAAATGCAATTGGGGCAGGCGCATGTAAATTCCTGGGATACATGGTATCCTCAAAAGAGATTGAGGCTAATCCACAGAAAATTCAAGCAATTGTTAATCTCTCCCAACCACGAACAGTGAAAGAAGTATAAATCTTAATGGGATAGCTAGCTTCACTTAGTAGGTTTGTGTCAAAGGCAACCGAAAGACACTTCACACTATTTGAAATCCTTAAATAGGCTAAGGCATTCAGCTGGAGCTAAGAGTGTCAATCAGGATATGAGTCATTGAAGGACCAACTTCAGACACTTCCAATGTTGAAAGCACCAATTCAGGGATAAACGATATACTTGTATTTGGCGGTTTCAATAAATACAGTAAGCTCAGCTCTGATAAGGCAAGAAGGCTAGAAGCAAATACTAGTATTCTACACCAATAGAATATTGTAGCAGGCTGAAGGGGCGTATCTTCCAATTAAAAAGTTGACCCGAGCATTGATAAATTTGGCAAGAAGACTGTGAACCCATTTCCATAGTCATATAATTGTAGTTTATACTGATCACCTAATTAAGAACATCCTAAACAATCCTGAGTCATCCGGGAGAATGATCAAATGGGCTCTTGAATTGGGACAGTTTGAGATTCAGTTTCAACCGTGACTAATTAAAGCGCAAGGTTTAGCAGATTTCATTGCTAAATGAAAAGTTTGGGGGCGCAGCAGGTGAAAACGCAATAATTTCTTGACAAAGACAAAGGAAAAGCCAAATGGGAAGACGTTGCATGGAATCTATTCGTAGACAGGGCATCTAGCAAGGAAGGATGTAGAGAATGACTGGTGTTAATTAGCTCGGATAGAGGAGTATAGGTTCTTGCTTCGCTTTGATTTCTCATTTACCAATAACGAAGCTGAGTATGAGGTGTTAATATTCAGCTTAGATCTCACAGTTAACATGAAAGTGAAGAGCATTCGAGCATTCGAGCATTCGGCGATTCACTAATAGTGGTCCAGCAAGTACGAGGAGACTATGAAGTGTGAGAAGAGCAATTGATGAAATGCTTAACCAGGGTTCGTCAACTCATCGCTCACCTTGAATACTTCAACATCCAGCATATCCCTAGAAGTGAATATATAAAGGCATATGCTTTGAGCAAGCTTGCAACAACATGATTTGAATCATTAGCTGAGCACAAAGATGTGAAAGTAGAGGTCATTCCAGCTAGGAGCCAGCGGGGACAAATGTATCAACAGTTCAAGCACAGGAGGTAAACTGGATGACACCATTGATTGAAAGGGGAAGCTACCAACATACAAAGTACAGGCTAGGAAGCTAGAAATACAATCCCACAACTATGTTTATGAAGAAGGAACCTTATACAAGAAAGGATACATATCTCGATAGATAAAGTGTGTAGGGACATTACAAACAAGAAAAATTTTAAAGGAAGTACACGAGGGATTATGTGGCTTGCATAAAGGGTCTCGAACAATTGCAAAAAAATATCATTCGAGCTAGATACTACTAGCCAACCATGTTTATGACGCATACAACTTCATCCTTAAATGCAAAAGCTGCTAGATGAATGCACCAATATCGCACAAGATGCAATCAGCATTAACATGAATATACGGAGCTTGGCCTTTTGATAAATGGGGAATTGATATAGTCGAACCTTTTCCAAAAGGTGTTGGTAGTTCCAAGTTTTTAATTGTGGCAGTTGATTACTTCAAAAAGTGGGTAGAAGCGAAGCCCTTAGGAAGAGTGACATCGGCAGCAATAAAAATATTTGTTTGGCAGAATACAGTTTGTCGCTTCGAAATACCACAAACCATTTTCACCGACAATGGCACATAGTTCACAAGTAGGGTCTTTACGGAGTGGTGTCTTTTCGACCGTAGGAGCAAAGCGTCAGAAAGATTGAGAAATAGAACCATCTGATTAAATTTGAAACTGGGAATCACACAGAAATTCACTTCTGTAGCTCACCCTCAAGCGAACGGTCAAGTAGAAGTAATGAATAAAACGATCATCCAAGGTATCCAGAAAATATTGGAAGGAAAGCGATCGGGCTGGGTTGACGAGAAGCCTAATACCTTGTGGTCATACAGAACAACAGTGTGAGAACCAACAGGAGAAGTGCCATATAGTATGGTATATGGGCACGAAGTGGAAATACCAATGGAAATTGGACAATCAAACCTTCAAGTCCGGCAATATAATGAAGACACCAATCTAGAGATGATGAGTTAGACTTAGATAAACTCAGAGAGAAGAGACAGAAGGCGACAATCAAGGAACCAAAGTACAAAGAAATGATGGCCAGAGCATACAACTAGAAAGTCAAGGAAACATAATTCCAAATTGGTGATATGGTGCTAAGGACGAATGAAGCTAGCCTAGCTGAGGAAAAAGGAAAGTGGTGCCCAAAGTGGAAGGACCGTACAAGATAACAAAGACACACTGATCCAACTGCTACAAGTTAGAGAGAATTGATGGAAGCAGTGTTCCCAACACTTGGCACATAATCAACTTGAGAAAGTTTTATATGTAGAATCAGCAAAGAGGCAAGAAAATCTAGTTTCAGTGTATAGAAACCATGATATAATCATTGGTGGTGTTTGTTACCTTTTTCTGAGTTAAAGGTGATATCATTGCAATATTAATCTTTTAGAGTAACATCTTTTATTTATTCAAATAGCTATACCTTGAGATTGCAAAACTAGGTCAAAAACTATTACATGACGAACGCGTAATAATAGCAGCATAAGTTGGCAATTACAAATGCTACTCATCTTACCTCTTCGTAAAATATAAGTTTTAAGAAAGCAAGTCATAAATCTTACAAGAAGGCTGATATGCCTATGAAACAGAGATGAAGCAAGCTATAGATCTTGCGGCATCGCACACTCTTAATAGAGGAAGCAATAGATCTTGTGCTATATGGCAGATATTCCTATGAAACAGCGACTAAAGCAAGCTATAGATCTTGAGGCTTCACACACTCTTAATACAGCAAGCAATAGATCTTGCTATACGGCAGATGTGCCTATGAAACAACAACTAAAGCAAGCTATAGATATTGCATCTTTGTGATAAAAAGAGTTTGAATACTCAAAATGAAAACAATAGATGTATGAGAAAGATATCTTGTGAAGAAAAGTGAATTATGCAGTCAAGAACATTCAAAAAAACCAAGGTCGAGTTTTATAGAAACAGGACAACCACAAAATCCAAAAGTTGAAATGAAAAGAGCATCATGCTATAAACGTTCGAAAGAAAAAAAACATTACATATTATCTATGCCTAGATGCTTGCGATGATCCAGAAGAAGATGAACCACCACAACAACGACCGTGCTCAGCTTCGCAATGAGAGTGCTCAGCCCTACGCCAATTTTCCTCAGCCTCACGCTCTTTGCTAACCATATGGTCATATTGCCAATTCATGTATAAATAAGCAGAATGGCATATTTGACCCCTTCGCTCCATATGACCAAGATTTCTAGCATAATACTCCTTAAAGTCGGCTATAGGCCCAAACTCCTCGTGGCCCAGCTGCATACTCATAACATTAACAGTTTCCTTATACCGCTTCATTTTAGCCCTTAAATTATGTATTTCTTCCTCAAGGGCACGAATATGAGATCGAACAGTGTCAGACAAGTTAATCCTCTGCCCGCCAATTCCCACAGTAAGATCTCTACGACTAATAGTCCTGCGAGATGAAGAAGGGAGAGCCCAAAGTTTATCTTTGTAATCAACACAAGCTTGCTCAACTTGGTGCACAGAAAAATCAAGCCAATCGCACTCAGTGCAAAGTTTCCCATTTTCACTTCGCATCTGTGTGTTTATATCAAACTATTCGTCAAACTTACTTTGCCAACCAAAGGCAAAGGATGAAAAGTGATCGCACTCACCCTGCTTTTTCTTCAACTTAGCAAACAAATCATCAATATGAACACATTGTTTATCAATGATCAGTGTCTTATGATAGGCCTCATGAGTCTTGCTCACAACGTAATTTCTAGCCTTTTTATGTTGGTGAAGAGTCTTAACCATGGTCAACTGTTGACGCTGAATAAGACATTTTTGCTCGTTGTAAATCCTACGTAAATCACGCACTACATCCTAGGTGCCCTTTACAGTTCTATCCCACTTTGCTTTAAGATCATTAATACCCAGGAGCATGTACTTCAAACAAATGCCTAAAGATAACGCCCACTCTTGGACACGGACAGGGAGGTTAAGCGATCGCATATACGCACCAGCGGATTCAAGATCAACTAAACCGTAGACAATATCCTTGCTAAGCAATTCAACATTGTATCCATTGGGAACAAACTTACTGCAAGGATATGTTGTAGATGAAGATGGAAACGGAGCAGGAATAGGAAGTTCACACCCAATGCATAAGGGAAGCGACTCCATACGAGAGAAGCGATCAAAAGAAACAAGCTCCTCACACTCCTTGGTGAAAGATTTAGTGGCATAAAGCAAACTAATAGGGCAGTGGAAATCAAGTGGCAAAAATCCATAGAAATCAGAATAATAATCAGTACATCCCAGAAAGTCAAGTCATTTCAAATATTTATGATCAACCAAAATATTGAAACCCTGCACATAAATAAGGGCAATGAGAAAATGTAAAAGAAGAAGGATAGATTAACATTAATAAACGAAGTCAAAAAAATAGTACAGACACACATCAAAATATTGTCTTAAAATTACAATCAAAAATCCAAGAGCCCAATATACTAAAAATCAACAATCTTCAGAGTTGGAGGTAGGCAAGGGTTGGACAATGAAAGCAGTGTCTTCCATGTTGGATTGTTGAGTATGGACATCAATGTTTACATGAGCCTCAGTTGCCACGATGACATCTGGATTATGAGGTGGCATAATAGTGCGAGAATCAAATTGAAGGTCCTCTAGATAATCAACCTCACACATCTTTAACTCGGCCGTAGAAGGAAGGCAAGGAAGACTAGCAAGATGTGATAGCAAAGTATAGGGGTGACCACCATCAGCAATCTTCTCAATAAAGCCATCGTTGAGCATGGCCTTCTGCTTTGCTGACGTACCAGTACACTTCTTTAAAAATGGCAGAATCTTCAGCGTCAAAGTTGGTTTCCACTCGCCTATATCTTTCACGACCTCGGAATAACCTACGGTGTAAGCGGGGATGGAAACATCCTCGAATAATTTGAAGGACTTCGTCTTACAAAGCCAATCCACCAGAATTTGAGGATACTTAGGAGAAGCAGGAACATTGGTGGGCATCTCCTGCAGTTTAAAATGAAGCTTGACAACTTCTTCCTCTGCAATCCTAACACGCTTCTTAGCAGTGTTCGCCTCATCCTGGGCAGCTTTAAGGGAAGTCTCTGAGGTCACACATTTTTTCTTTTTCACATTGTACTTCTCCATCAGCGACTCATTAGAAGGAGAGAACTTTGAAAGCCGCTCACTCATAAGGTGAAGGCTTTCACCAACTTTGAAGAACAAAAAAACATAGAAAATAGTTAGTTAATATTCTACATAAAAATGTCAAGGTATGACGAAGGTCACTCAAATTAAGAAGCGAATTAACCATTGCTAAAGTATTGTGAAGAGAAAGTTTGGAGAGAGTATCAGGTATGGTTCCCTCCACCAGCAGCTTCTTGGTTCATGAGTGAGGCTGGCCGCTACGTCTCCTTTTCACTGGAGGTAGCGAGTGGCTCTTGTTCTTCTTCTTCTTCAACTCTCCAGTGAGACGAGTGCCAACTGCCTCTCCACCCTCAGTAGACTTGCCCTTCGCAAGGGTAATACTAGTGCTCATTTTGTTAACACCTTGTTGGAGGGTGTTACTCACAGCAGTGTATTTTTAGGCTGAACAATGGTCTCAACCACCTTCTCATCATTGACATCGAAGAGCGATCTATCAATAGCAGCTCTAGCTAGGTCCATGTCAACAGAAAAATAAACATCACAAGATCAAACGAGCACACATAAGAAGTACACGCTCATCAAATATAAGGAGGAATACAGATCAAACATATTAAAACAATAACAAACAAAACACCTTCAGTATCAGAATCAGCATGGCGAAGATGTTGTGTATGAGCACGAAGTGTCACCACAATCTCGGTCTCAGCAGTAAAACTGACACTCAGATCAGGACGCTTAGATTTGGGAACTTTGTAGTTCCAAGAAGGCACAGCCAATTCAAAATTTTTATTAAGTTTTATTTAAAAAATACTTTGTATGCCAAAGACCAACGTTACTAGGGAAACCGCTCACAAGCTCAACCCCAGCAACCACAGGATAAAAAATAAACTCGTCGATGGTGTTTTTCAGTTTTGGAAGGTGATAGAAGTTGCAAAAAAAATCAAGGGTGAAGGGAACATCGGCTCTCTCACACATCCAAAGAAAACCCATTATGATAGCGATGCCCTTGGGATTAAATTGGGACATCGCATTTTGTACGAGCATAGAATATCAACAACGTGTTAAGGAAGGGGAAAGTAAAGACCTAAATTCAAATAGGCTAAATAACATAATATATAGCCAGGAGGAGGACGTATTTAGAGTTCGCAGGAGTGCGAAGCTCAAAAAGAGATTTATAAAAAGGGAAATAGTTCTTCAAGTCATCTAAGTATGGACCAGATAGCATAATGTGCATGCCAGAGGATCCGGTGACTTGGTCGGATCCCCATCGGAGTGAGAATCTTCTACTGGAGACTCGGCACGATCAGAGGAAGACATTCGGGTAAACAGGGACCTTAAGGTTAGAAATAACAGCCTTAATTAGGGTAAAGGACCGCAGATAAGAGTCTTTTAGAACAAAGCTTAGAAGAAGATACACCAAAGAAGACGACAGGAAGATTATAAGAAAATTGCACAACCAGTAAATTGCTAGAAATTGAAGAAAATATGCACCTTATCAAATTTAGAGCATGCAGTAAAGAGATTGGAGATTGAGTTGAAAACAAAACGTACTCTTTAAATATGTGAGGAAGGGTGATGCATAGAAAATCTAGAGACGACCGAAGAAGGTGAAGATTTCAACAAACTTAAGAGATAAACTGAAACAAAAAGTAAGCTTGGATATTTAAATATAAAGGAAAAAACAACAAGATCGAGGAAGACAAGCAGTTCAAAAGTACAATGATAATGGTCTGACACAAAAGTAAGTTACCTTTTACATATCGAAGCGGCGGCAAAATATGAATAGACAGTGCACTGAATTATTGTAGAGTTAAGTCACTCGTTTGAAATTCCTAATTTAAGAGATAGATTGATAACAAACATCAGGAAAATCCAAAAATGAGCAGTGAAAAATGTGGATCGAATCTCAGCCCTTTTGAACAAAATCTTCACAAATATCCTTATCGTAAAAATAACAAAGATAAGGGATCCAAAATTCAAAATTTTAAATATGAAGAGTTGGCGGAGACAGAAGTATAGCCATGAAGGTGACGTCACTTTGCAATGACAACGAAGCTAAAATCAAATGCCGAGTAAGCTGTGGATGTACAACATCAATTTGCATTTAATTAATAATCAACACCATTGCTCCATGCCTCTTAGTCTTCATGGCTAGGAGGGCTTATGTTGTATACCTAGTCCAAATACTAAGTGGCAGGCCCAAACCACAAAGGGGCCTGATACTAACCAGTTATGCGAACTGAGACAGATGGACTCGGGGCAAGCCAGGTCAGCCCACAAACCAAGAAAAGCGAAGACCATGATCAGGTGTCAGCCATGAACTGCCTTTCTCGGCTCCACGATCAGAAACATGAGGGCAAGCCCGAATAAAGCGGAGTCACGTTTGTGATACACTATAAAAGGAGCAAGGAGGGTACAAATCCAGGTAAGTGCAACTAGACTAAAGAGGCTTGATTTTGAAGAAGGAAGTATCTGACTTTGGCATCAGAGTCTTTTACCCAAAATCACTTACTGGATCTCTTTTGCAGGCACACTGTGGTGAATAATGATCAATTGGTCAGAGTGGGAATACCATAATAGAAAGCCTTTACGTTTTGAGTTAGAGTAGTTCTAGGAATAGTATGTTAATTGTGCCTTGCTGATATACTTTAGGAAACCACCTTAAGACTTTATTCATTCTTATTCAAGGATGAGTAAGGATATAAGTGTGAGGGATTCGATGAGACGCGATTTTGATGTTTTCTTAGCAGAGCTAACACCCATTATTATCTTGTTTGTTGGTGGTTAGTTGTATTATTAAGTGTTTTACATGATATGGGGGTTAGAATCACCAAGTGTGGTTATTTTCCCTAACTTACCTAATTTGTGAGCATTTGTTGGTCAAATTATACTTGTTTTCCGAGTTTATTTGGAGATCATCATTGCAGAAGGGCATTCGCAAGAGTAGTAGTAGATAGAAGGTCAATTGATAGGTTAGTAGAAGATTGAAGGCCACTTAATAAAGTGGTAGAAGATTACTTTGATCGGTGGAAAGAAAGAGAATGATAAAGACTAAGTTTTAAAGCTTGGGTTTGGAGGTTGTTCATACGGCACAGATTGCACCGCTCAGAAAGTGGTATCAAAGATGATCTTGGAAAATAGATCGTGCAATATTGCACAGTTTGTGCACTCGAAAGGTTTGAGACACTTCCCAGGAAACGAACCCGATAAAATTACATAATCTGTACTACTCGGAATTGTTCATCAAGGTCCAAGACTAAGTCCCATAAACACACCGTGTAAATCTACATGGTCCATGTCTACTGTGTTAAGTAGGGTTTGACTAGTTGGACAAAGGGTGAGGAGGAAAATTTTTACATTGCCCATCGTACTTTTTCCTTCTCTCTTCATTAATTTCATCTCATATATCTTTCAAACGAAAATTTTTTATGGATTTTACTATAGTAGAGTAGTTCTATTACTTGGGAGCATTTGCTAAACATGTTTAATTAGAGATTTGTGAGATTCTTGGATTCATCCTATTTACGCATTTATTATCATTATTATCTTATGCTTGGATGTTTATGCTTATGATTATGCATGATTTAGATTAGGATCTACAACTAATTAAGGTTATTGCATGATTTAGCGCTAGGCTCAGGAATGAACCCGGGAAGGTTTTGCCTTTTAGTCGAATTTGGTCAAAAGTCAATGTAAAGGTTGTGTTTAAGAGTGATAACTAGGCATAATTTTTTTTCTTTGATTATATTAGGCTTAAATACTTATTTAGATTTGTCTATGGATTATATAAGAGTTACAAAGCGAGTGGGTACGTAATCTTGTTGATCTTGTTGGGGTCATAGGTTAATTCTGAAGGTTATATCCTTTGTTTGTAGCAACTAGATACCCCTAAAGATAGTAGATGAGGTACTAATGTTCTAAGGGGCACAAGATGGGCTTAAAATGGGTATTCATGGCGGGTCTCGGTGACCCATGCTACTCACAGGTTTAATTTACCGTGCATTATCTGGTTTATTAACCTCGGGATGGAGAACTAGAGGTGGCATTGTAAAGCACACCAGTAACTATATTCGAAGAGGTGAGAATTTGATGAGGAGCCAAAACTGGGATATTAGTCATTGTGAGAGTTCCCGATGAATCAATGTCTCCACACTGTGTGATAAAGCATAGATTAGGAAGCATATCTCTTATATGAATAGGGATTGGGAATTAAGTCCAAGTATTTAACATGTGATGCAAATTCCCCCAAGGCTCCTTAGAATAGTATTTACACCTTCATTTATACTTGCATGCTTATAGTTGTTAGATTTTTACTCACACACCCCCCCCACCCGGTTAGGAAAACGTGCATTTGGTGACGCTTGTGTGCACCACTATCTTTGGGACAACACCCGACTTACCACTATCTACTATTTTAGTAGTTAGAATTAATTGGGGCAGCAACAATACAAGTATACATTTGACTTGCATGCGCCCGAGTTTTTAACGACGCTGGGGTGCACGTTTGTATGCCTCTAATTGATTCATTCTATTCTTATTATTCATACCATACCCATATGCTGACTTTAGCCTCAAAGAGCCCACCCCCCCCCAATTACCTCAGGGGCTTTATCTTGCAATTTCGACCCTATCGAGCAAGAATAAGCCACCAAATTAATATCCACCCCGCATTAGTCACATAAAAATAATTGACTAGCTTGTGAAAATCTACCCACTTATCCCTCCAGTTCTACTCATAAGCCCTTGGAATAGACAAGAGAGATCTAGGATTTATGGATACAAAGTATTAGCACTCTAATTATATTACTAGACCATCTGGGGGAAAAGTCATCTATAAATGAATCAAACATAAAATTCCTTAAATATCAAGTAATAAGAATATCAATAAATGACATCAAAATCAAACTTAATTAAAAATAACAATCACTAATGAGTGCATTCTTCTAATAGTTCCTATCACAATCATTTAATGGTGAGAAAACTAGTATCAAGTGGATGATAAGCTACTAGTAATCATGGATAGGAAAGTATACATGTATATATATATATATATACATGTATATATATATACATGTATATATATATACAAAGTATTAGCACTCTGATTATACAAAGTATATATATACACATGTATATATATATACACATGTACAAAGTATATACATACACATGTACATGTATACATGTGTATGTATACATACACATGTACACATGTACATGTGTATGTATACATACACATGTATATATACATACACATGTATATATATACGTTATCAAAAAATTTCAGTTATTTTCTTGTCTTCAATTGTTTATTACTTTTTGATTACTTTACTTTACTTATTGTTTTACTTTACTTTACTTATATATCTGTAATTATATATCTGCTTGTCTTGCTTCCACATTGGTATCAAAGCCATTTAAACTATCTTTCTATACTCAATCTAAGTATTATCTAATTCGCAATTGTTTCATTTAGTGTTTGTATTAGCTTGTATACACTTCACGTTTGGTTTAGCACCCGGAGCCTGTAAATCGGTTGGTCAGCCTGAAGGAAAGGTGGTCCATGTAAGGTATAGGTGTGGTCCCGGTGCTGTACACGTGACTAATACAAACAATAAACTGAACAATTAATAATAAGATAATATGACAGAAAGAGTTAAAAGATTTTTATTTGGTAGTTCTAGCCAATCAAGTCCAGGATCTAATTCTTCAAATATTTTACAAAGTCATGAAATCCAACAAGTTTTACCAAGTAAAACCATTAAGTCAATTTATCAATATGGTATTTTAGAGTTTAACAAATCATATTCAATAAAGATTCATAAAGAAATACTTCCCATGAATCAGGAATTTACATCCATTCAATTACTTTCATCTAAGGCTATTAAAAAATATAGAGAACAAGATTATACATTTTTACATATTGGTCTAGTTCAAGTAGCACTACATCCATTAGTCAGATTAGGAATAGACACCCCCATATTCATGGCACTTAGAGACGATAGGTTGTCAAGATATAGGGATTCCTTATTAGCAATGGTACAAACTAATATATGTAATAGAACAATAAGATTTGATTGTATTTCAAACTATTCAGTAAGTCTAACGGATCCTCACATAATGAACTCATTAAAGCTAGATATTCAATTAAAACAAGACAAGGTAGTAACTGGTACAGAACAATTTGTATTAATATACAGAGTGTATTTTAAACTTATGCAATCAATGATTCCAGCAGCATTAAAACTAAACCCTACTGAAAAAGATGAATCCACATATGTAACAACAAATTCAGATAACACAAACATAGAAACTCCTAAACTATTAAAATGGAATGAAATTACTATTCCTAAAGAAATAATAGCAGAAAGACCATTAAGTATCCAACAAAATATAAGAATAATAGAACCATCAACAATAGAAGAAAGAGATGATGGTAAAATCAGAATTAAATTTAATAGATCAATGTCTAATAGATATTATTCTAGTCAATCATCTAGGTATATAAATAACTATCAAACACATAGGTATTCGACATCAGATATTCCTTCAAATTTTCAAGGTTCAACAGCTAGATATTCAACACCATTACCTGAGGTTATTCCAGATTCCAATTCTTCAATAGGATCACCCACATATAGTCAAATGAGACATTCAGAAATAAATATGAAAAATACGGTTACCAATTTTTCAATAGATAAAGTATACTTAGAGAATGATTATTATAGTACAGAAAACATTACAAGTAGATTATGGTTTAAAAAAATCAATAATGAAACTAGAGAAAGATTAAAACAAAAATTTTATAACGAATTAAGAGAGAAGAAAATTAAACAAATGAAATTTCTTATGTGGTTAGAATACTATTTTAAAAAAGAACAAATAATAAGAAAAGATAAATTTATAGAGATCCCGGTAATAAATGTCCAGACAAATCTATATAAAAAATGGAAATTACAAAATAATACCATAATTAGTTCAATACATCAGCCCTTACAGTCATTAGAAATTAATTTGGGTAATAAAACAATAATAGTTACTCCCCTCAAAGTAGGAAGAGAAGGAGTAGATACTGAATCAGTAAATTTAGGGTTCACTTGACCAAAACGTCGCGAAGTTCCGAGTTGGGAATGCAAGTTTACAGGACTACTGTTACTCTGTGCGATTTATTGTGCGATTACACACACTAAACACAGCTCTTCTTCCTCATCTCAATTTCTCACTGCCAACGGTCTTTTTCACTGTTCTCTGGTTCGAACTCACCATCACTGGTAGCCGACTATAGCGTCGCCGACGCCAAATCCACCCCCTGATCCTATGCCCCCTACGCCCCCTATCCACAAAAGTTTCGTTCAAGTTCTCAACACAAAACAATCCCCGCTCCTCACATCACTCCCTGACACTCCAAATTTGCATCCCATTACGGAATTTAAAGGAAAAATAGCCTACATCCTTCCCACAGAAGAAGGCGAACTTCTAGCCTCGCACTATCAGAATGCCCTCGTCGGAAAGTTCATCCGAGGGAAACCCCCAATGGACTCTCTGCAACAGGCTTTCAAATCCATTGGTTTTAAATCAAAATTTCAACTAGGGTCAATTGATTACCAACATGTTCTTATTCATTTTCAGGAAAGTGAGGACTATCAAAGATGCTGGATGAAGGGCCAATGGACTATTCAAGGATTCACAATGAAAGTTCAGAAGTGGTCTCCGGACTTCTCACCAACTGTGAAATCCTCCATAGTTCCAGTTTGGGTAACATTTCATAAACTGCCTTTACATTTTTACAACAACTCTGCAATTATGGGTATTAGCAGTCAGATAGGTAGATTCTTTAAGATGGATGCTGCCACCAAAGCCTTAACTAGACCCTCTGCTATCAAAGTTTGCGTTGAGATTGATCTGTTATCACAGCTCCCTAATACTATTGTGGTAGGAATTGGTAACAAGGTGGCGGATTTACCATAATAATATGAGGATTTACCATTATATTGCTCACATTGTAAAATAATGGGTCACAGTAACACTAGTTGTAACCTACTACATCCTGAGCTGAGAAAAAAGATTTGGAAAAAAACTGAGGGAATTGAAGGAAATGAACATAAGGAGATAAAAGGCTTAGAAACCCCCCCCCCCCCCAAAAAATAATTAACATCGAGGGCTCCTCAACTTTAATTGTCTCACAAAAAGAGAAGGAGTTTCAAACTCAAAAAATAAATTCAGGATTTCAACATGAAAGTAACATCAATTTTTTTAAGGTTAGTCACAGGAAAAGAAATGCCCCCTTCTACTCTCTTGATGATATTTCTAAGCCAATAACCACATCTTTTTGGAGGAAAAAAAACCAGCTCACACAACTTCCTTTTATCCAGGAAAATGCTTCTAAGAACAACACAATAACAATTTCTAATGCTTTTCAATCAGTAGATGATTTACAGGATGACCTGGAAGGGGAGGTTGTAGAGATATTTCATGAATCAGTGGAATCACAGGAAGTTTCAGTTATCCTTAATTCTGAAGAAAATCTTACTACTACAACTGCCCCTCCTCTTCTTGAGCAAGCACATACAGGTTCCACAGAGAAAAACACCACCTCAGGTTTAAATACAGGGGGTCATTCACAACCCGATCAGAGTACAAAGGAAGAGGAAAACATGCAGAACAAGGTAAGCAACTCTGACCTGAAGTCAAATTTGGTGAATATTGAAAATAGTAATGGTAAATCAGGTGACAAAGGTAAGACTTCAGCTAAGACGAGTAGAAACCTAAGATCTTCACAGAAAGCTACCCCAAAAGTTTTTAAATGATAAAACACACCATAATAGGGAATATTCTAGTCTGGAATGTGAGAGGTATTGGAACATCTCTTGACAGATTAAAGGTTTTAAAACTTAAGCATAAGATTGATATCCTGTGTTTAATAGAACCCTGGCAGGATAAACATAATTTAACAGTATTAAAGCATGAACTTGGATACCAAAACGCTTTTCCTGCTCAATGTGCAAAAATATGGATCTTATGGAATCAAGCTTTCAGCATTACAACCTTAAGTGAGACAGATCAATTTGTGCAAGTCAATATATCAGATTCTGCCTCCTCTTTTAGCTGGAACTGTTTTTTCATATATGCTAGTGTACATAGACAATTGAGGGAGGCTTTATGGAATGATTTAAAGGTAACAATGCATCATCCTTCCATATATATAGGAGATTTTAACACTGTTGCATCTGTATCTGAATATAAGGGAAGGAAGTCAACACCAAAAAAAAGTATGAAGCAGTTCAATGAATTTATAAACTTTATGGACTTGCATGACATCCCTACCATGGGGAATTCCTTCACTTGGAGCAATAATAGATATAGGGATAAATGCAAGGACTTAATGTTTCAGAGGTTAGATAGGGGTATTGCTACCTTAGATTGGTTGGACCTATTTCCTAATAGTTCCATTCATGTTTTAAATAGGATGACCTCGGACCATTCCCCTTTACTTCTATCTGTACAATCATCCGAAGAACAAGCCCCTAGACCATTTAGATACCAAGATATGTGGTCAAATAGACAGGAATTTCAGGACCTTGTAGTCACAAACTGGGAATTAGTCTCCCCTTTCAATGGGATGTATAGGTTAGTCTTTCAACTTAAGAGGCTAAAGATGGAAATCAAACAATGGAATAAATTACATTTTGGTAATGTGAATCAGAATTTGACACACTATGAGAATGTAGTTAATGATCTGGAAATCTCTTTCCAGCAATCACAAGATGACTTAATCCTAGCTGAGCTAAATAAATCCAAACATTTGCTGATGAGAGCTCAAAAAGAAAAAATTATCTATCTGAAGCAAAAAGCTAGGTTAAATTGGTTCAAGTATGGTGATGCTAATACGAGTTACTTTCATCACTCAATTAGGGAAAGGAGAACAAAAACAAGAATAAGTAAAATCAAGGATGGAAAAGGTAATTGGATTTCAGAACCATCTCTGATCAAAGAGGAAGCAGTGAGATTTTACAAAGAATTACTTAATGAGGAAGCCTCACAAAAAATGGGAACATATCTAAAACACTTCCTCACTGAAATCCCTAAAGTAATTACGGATCAAGAAAACAATTTTCTTCTGTCTCCATTTCAACTTCATGAGCTTAAATTTGCAGTATTTGACCTAAATAAATCTAGTTCCCCGGGACCTGATGGATATTCTGGTGCTTTTTATACCACTTTCTGGGATACTATTAAAGGAGATCTTCTTGATGCTGCAAACGACTTCCTAAAAAGTGGTAATATTCCTAAGGCCATCTCTAGTACTTGGCTGACTTTGATCCCCAAAAGATCAATTCCAATCACCTTCTCAGATTTCAGGCCCATAAGCCTATCAAACTTTGTGAATAAAGTTTTTTCTAAGATGTTAATGGAAAGGATTAAACCTCTAATGACTTCACTCATATCCCCTGAACATAGTGCATTTATAAAAGGGAGGGATATTCTGATAACATAATATTGATGCAAGAGATGACTAGAATTTTAACTAGAAAATCTAAAGTTCCAAATCTCATAGTTAAATTAGATATGCAGAAGGCCTTTGACAGGGTCTCATGGTCTTTCCTTAACTCAATCCTCCTTCAATTTGGATTTCATGGTATATTTGTGCACCGCATTATGCAAAACATAGCTTCAGCTCATTTTTAAGATTTAATAAATGGAATTACTTCAGGATTCTTTGCATCCAACAGAGGCATCAAACAGGGTGATCCTCTTTCACCTTTTCTGTATAATATTCTATCTGAGGCTTTTTCTCGAGGTTTGAAAAAATTGTTTAACACAGGATATTTGCAAAACTTTATCTTGCCTAGACACTGCCCACACATAACTCACCTCATGTATGCAGATGATACTGCTGTCTTTCTGAATGGTAATCTCAAAAATTTGAAAAGACTTAAAAGAGTTCTGAAAGCTTATGAGCAGACATCGGGCCAGAAAGTTAATTTTTCAAAATCTAATTTTTTTGCAGCTCCTAAAACCTCAATGGACAGAGTGCAAACAGTGAGCAGGACTTTAGGTATGGTTAGAGGCACTTTTCCTTTCAAGTATCTATGGGTCCCCATCTTTTCAGGAAGGAATACACAGGTACATTACTACCCTATTTTGGAAAGAATGGAGAAAACCATTAACAACTGGAAGAACAGGTGGTTAAGCACTGCAGGTAAAATCATTCTTATTAACCACTGTTTTCTCTCTATTCCCACACATCTGTTTGCTGTTCTAAGTCCTCCAAAGTTAGTTTTAAGGAAAATGGAAAAATTGGCTTCTGGACTATTCTGGGGTAACACTGAGAACTCAGAGAATAAGAAAAAATGGCGCTCCTGGAAAAGAATGAGTCTTCCTGTTCAGGAGAATGGTATAGGATTTAGAGACCTTCAGGCCATAGTAGATGCCTTCTCTTGTAAACTTTGGTGGAAATTGCAAATAAATAATACCCAATGGTCCCATCATTTGTAGACACTCCCTGCATCGTATAAAAAATCTCACACATGGAATAGAATATGCAAGGTCACTGAAACTGCAAATAGTCTTACTAGAGTTATTCATGGAATTGGTGAATGTTCATTCTGGAGTGCTAATTGGACTGGTGAGGGTGCTTTGTTCTATGAATGGCCCCAAGAGATGGAAATTCCATTTCCTGATATATCTCTCAGCTCTTTCATTGCTAACAAAGATTCCTACCTTCCAATCTTGGAGCCTCACCTGGCTACCAATATAAATCTTCTCCTGCAGGATGTCAAAATTACAAACTCACATGCTGATAGGCTAGTCTGGACTCCTTCTTTGGATGGAAATTTCTCTACTAGCTCAGCATACAAGATTTTCAGACAGAAAGGAACAATCATTAGACATCTACACAAGGTATGGTCTCCATTCATTCCTTCAAAAATGTCTGTTCTAGTTTGGAGAGCTCTTAATGGTATACTGCCATTTGATAACATATTGTGTAAATTAGGTTTCTCTTTAGCTTCTATGTGTCCTCTGTGTATGAACCACTCAGACTCCCTGGACCATTTTTTTAACTCCTGTCCTTCTGCACTTGCAATCTGGATTAGAGTTAACAATCTTATACTTTTTCAACAACCAGTCTTAGGGAGCTTTAGGAACCGAGTAGAATACTACCTCTCCATAAGGGCAGACTCTAAGATTTTGTCCAGCTTGTTTACAGCAGCCCTAATAGTCACAATATGGTCCCTCTGGATATATAGAAATAAAATCCTATTTGACAACCAACCCTTCTCAGTTGATGCATGCTTTCAGAATGTCAAAGATCTGATAAACTTAATTTTCACTGCCAATCCACTGATAGGTAATATAGAAAAGCATAAGGACTTAATTCAGGCTGGAATCATGCCAAAAATCCTCCAAAAAAAGAAAAGAGTATTAACTGCTGTCAGTTGGGAAAAACCAAAATCTGGTTTCAAAATAAACACAGATGCTACATGGAAAATTGGAGGAGAGTCCTCATGTGCAGTTATAGTGAGGGATTGGAATGGAGAGGTGATTAGGCTGAGAGTTAATATTTTCCAATCTGATTCCCCTCTACATGCTGAATTGGTAGGTATTCAGAGTGCATATCTTTTATGCTCAGAACTTGATCTTCACTGTTGTATGATAGAGTCAGACTATTTGTCAGCTGTTAAAGGAATACATGTTCCAATGGGCTGTCCATGGAGAGTTTTCTTTATTTGTAGCTCCTTGAACATAGAGCATACAGTTAACCCAATCAAATACATTCCCAGGGAATCTAATACAGCGGCAGACTTCTTGGCAAAATATGCAAAGGAAATGAATTTAACTGGAGATTTAAACATAGAAAATGTCCCACATTTTCTTAGGGGGCTTTTACTATTGGATAAAATTGGAGTCCATGGAGTGAGAATTAATACCTCTATGGGTAATACCTAGAGCTTTTAGAATACACTTAGATCTACCTCAGTAACTAAAGTTTTTTTCTATAATTTCATTCTTCATCCTATCGAATGGAAACTGCTGGGGGTTTTTTTACTGCGCAGGAGAGGATTTCTTGAGCAATCTGATGCAAAGGAGGCCCATAACTGAAGCAAAGGAGCATAGGTTGATGTTTGGACTGAACATAGGGTTGGATCGGATTCAGATGTCTTGCAATGGTTACACAGGGATTTACAGCAATTTTTTTGGACCCCAACTCCTCAACTGATACTTGAAGCTGCTACTCGGGATTTCAATCTCACTCAGGAACTAATCTAACCTCTCGGCTGGCACATTGTTGACAAATAGGAGTCTTGATTTTTTGTTTCTCCGACCTATTCGCGATGTACTAGCTAGCAGGTTTCTCTTAGCTAGGTGTTTTTAGCTAGATGTTTTGTTATTGACTGTTAGGGTGGAAACACCGCTTTTGGAAGCAAGTGCTGCTTTGCTTCAGGAGCTTTATTTAGCTCTGGGACCATCTATGGGATGATCTTTTGTAAATTGCGATGTACCAAGACTGTTAGTGCCTATTTTGGCTAACTCAATTAGGTCTGGGGTGCCAAATATATCCCCCCCATCCTCGGATGGTTTTAAAATTAAAAAAAATGAGATATTAAAAAAGTCTACCAACAGAATAATTATTCAAATCAAATATTAAATACTATAGCTAATCAGGTTGATTTTATTTCTACTAAGCTAGATAATAAATCAGATGCATTTCAAAATAAAATTTCAAAACCTCACTTTCAAGTATCGCCTTTTTCCAAACGGATGGAAGATTCAATATCACTAATTAAAAAAGATAAGGCTAGTACTTCTAAACAAATAGGAGTTATATCCCAGGTAAATCCACAAGCATTAAGTAGCTCAGATGATTCCTCTTCTGAAATATCGGAAGAAGATTCAGATGATCATTTTGAAAAATAATTGTTTCAATAGAATAGCAATTTCAGGACTATCCAGAACAATTAACTGATAAGTCCAAAATGCAAATTAATAAATTAAAAACTCATAAATATCACAATAATTGGAGAAATCATAATACAAAAGCTTATTATCCTAGACCTACTCCTCAAGATATTCAATATGAAGAAAGAAATCCAGCATTAAATAGTTATGATGGTTCATCCATATATCAATGGAATATAGATGGATTGTCAATTTATCAAATATTAAATATTTTACAAGAAATGGGAATGGCCAGAATAGCTTATAAGGCAAAACTCAATATTTCAGAACCAAATATAGTAATGTTATTAGTAACAGGATTTACAGGACAACTAAAAGGTTGGTGGGATAATCATCTCACTCTTGAAGATAAACAAAATATTATGAATCATGAGATTGAAGAAGCTCATGAAGAAGGAAATGAAATTAACTTTATAATGGTTCCAGATGGATCCACATTTTTACTATATGTAATATCAATGTATTTTGTAGGAAATCCAGAAGAAGAATTATCCAGTTCTAAAATATGTTTAACTAATTTAAGATGTCCGTCATTAACTGATTTAAAATGGTATAAAGATATATTTTTAACTCAAGTTTTAAGAAGAACGGATTCAAATTTTCCTTTTTGGAAAGAAAAATTTATTACAGGATTACCAAACTTATTTTCACAACGAATCATAACTAATTTACAAAAAACATTAGGAACAGAAAAGGTAGACTATAATACTATAACTTTTGGTCAGATATTTTCCTTTGTTAAAAAAGAAGCATTAACTCTATATCAAGATTTAAAAATTCAACATAAGTAAGGTTCAGAAAGAAATGAGATGGGATCATTTTGTCAACAACTTGGCATTACTGGTTTAAAACCCCCATCATCCCAACATAAAAATACATTAAGGAAACAATACAAACATAAACAATATTCTAGGAATCATAGTAAGAGATATAATAATAATGAATATTATAAAAATAAAAAATTCTATAAAAGAAATAATAAGTATAAAAATATTCAATGTTTTAAGTGTAAAAGATTTGGTCATACATCATCTCACTGTAAAACTGAGAAAAAGATAAATTCACTATTTTCAGAAGAACAAGAGTTAAAAAAATAAATTAATGTCATTACTAATACATAGTTCAAAAGATGAACAATCATATTATGAATCTAGTTCAGAAGGTTCAAATAATTCAGAAGACATTTGTCAATGTAAACTTCCAACCATATATATGCTAAATACTACCAACAACAAAACAAAAGAAAAGAATTATTAGATATGATTGATAATTTAGGAGATTCTGAAAACAAAACTGAATATTTACAAAGGTTAAAAGATTTAGTTATTCAAGAAGATAAACCAAAAATTACAGAAGCCTTTAGTTTAAGCAAAACCATTCAAAAATATTTAGAATTAGAAAAAGAAAACCAGTAATTCATCAAGCTTCTCCTAAGGATTTAGAATAGAAATAAATACATTAAAATCAGAAATTATTGATATCAAAAATGAATTAAATTCTTTAAAAGAAAAAGATTTAGAATTAAAGTTAAACATTTCCACAATTTCTCACAAGAATACAGAAAAACCCAGTAGTTCTAAAATTCAAATTACACAAGAAATTCCATCTGATCAACAATTTTTTAATGTCATTAACAAAATTCATATGAAAAAATGGTATGCTTTTCACTATAGGCGTAAAAGATTTTAGTACTACAATAGTAGCTTTAATAGATAGCGGGGCAGACCAGTCCTGTATAAGGGCCGGTATAATCCCCAGTAAATATTTAGTTAGAACCAATGAACAATTATCTGCAGCAAATGGTACTCCAATGATTATTAAAAAGAAATTACAAAGTGGATTCATATGTATTAACAATTACTGTCTTAAACATTCATTCCTTATTCTGGAAAATGTAGGATATGATGCGGTATTAGGAAATCCATTTTTATATCAAATAACTCCTTTTAAAAAGACTAAAGAAGGTATTAGTATAAAAATATTAGGGAATAATTTATTATTTTCATTCATAAATCCACCAAGTCAAGTAGAATTAAATCTATTACAAAATAATTCTATCTATCAAAAGATATGTTTATTAAATACAAAACAAAAGGATATTTCTTTCTTAAAAGAAGAATTGAGTTATGTAAAAATAGAAGAACAAATCAGTAATAAAGCAATACAAGATAAGATTACAACTTTAGAACAGAATTTTAAAAAGCAGGTTTGTTCTACCCATCCTAATTATTTCTGGGATCGGAAAAAACATATTATTTCATTACCATATGAAACAGATTTTAATGAACAAAATATTTCAACTAAGGCTAGACCAATTCAAATGAATGCCGGATTAATTGAATTATGTAAACAAGAAATACAAGGTCATTTAGATAAAAAAATTAATTAGAAAGAGCAAATCCCCATGGAGTTGCTCGGCTTTTTATGTTAATAAAAATGCAGAAAAAGAAAGAGGAATTCCAAGACTAGTTATTAATTATAAACCACTAAACAAGGTATTACAATGGATTAGGTATCTCATTCCAAATAAAAGAGATCTAATTAATAGATTAATCAATGCAAAAGTATTTTCAAAATTTGATTTAAAATTCAGTTATTGGCAAATTCAAATAGATGAAAGAGATAAATATAAAAACAGCATTCGTAGTTCCATATGGTCAATACGAATGGAATGTAATGCCGTTTGGATTAAAAAATGCACCCTCAGAATTCCAAAAAATTATGAATGATATATTTAATCCTTATTCAACATTTGTTATAGTATATATTGATGATATACTAGTTTACTCTAATTCTATCAACAGTCATTTTAAACATTTAAATATCTTATTAAACATCATAAAGAAAAATGGTTTAGTCATAAGTGAGCCTAAGATGAAACTATTTCAAACAAAAATAAGGTTCCTTGGGTTTGATATTCATTTAGGACAAATTAAACCAATTCAAAGAGCAATAGAATTTGCTGATAAATTTCCAAATGAAATAAAAGACAAAAATCAATTACAAAGGTTTTTAGGATGTGTGAATTATATATCTGATTTCTTTCCTAAACTAAGAATTATCTGTAAAGATTTATATGATAGATTAAAAACTAATCCTCCTGTTTGGACAGAAAAGCATACTCAATTGGTAAGAGATATTAAACTAAAAGCAAAGTCATTACCATGTCTAGGCATTCCACATCCTGATGCATTCATGATAGTAGAAACAGATGCATCTGAATTAGGTTACGGAGGCATACTAAAACAGCTACATTTAGGAAAAACATCAATAGTTAGGTACTATTCAGGATTATGGATAGGAGCTCAAAATAATTATTCAACAGTCAAAAAAAAGTTTTATCCATAGTTTTATGCATTTCTAAATTCCAAGATGATTTATATAATAAGAAGTTTTTATTAAAAATTGACTGTAAATCAGCAAAAGATATTTTACAAAAAGATGTTAAAATTTTAGTTTCAAAACAAATCTTTGCTAGATGGCAAGCAATTCTATCAGTTTTTTATTTCGATATTCAGTTTATTAAAGGGAAAGACAATTCTCTCCCTGATTTTTTAACTCGTGAATTCCTTACAGGAAGCTATGAGTAGTTCCAGTTCATCCAGATCTTCTAAAGATTATGCCATTCCAAAACCTTTAACTCCAAAGACACATAATCAAGATTTTCCTCCTCTTACTTATTCCACTATTGCACAAACTCCTCACTCCAGATTACCCCATACTCCAGTTCTACCTACTCAAAACTCACCCACTCCAGCCTCATCATCCCAAATACAAACACCATCTACCTCCAAACTTAATTCCAGTTATTTTGATAAGCCACATCCTAATCATATTATTATGACTCAATTCCAAAGTGAACCAGATATCCCCACACTAAAATCATTTGTATCACGCATATTTTTTCCATCCAGCCTCTGGTTGGCAGAAGACACTCAAAAAACCCAGCAATACTATGAACTTATTCTAGTTGATACTCAGTCCATTGATATTCAGCATATTTCCAACAAACAAGATCCTACCAGAATTGATTACTCCAAAGTATATATTAAACAGATTCTTCGACCTACCCAATTCCAAAATATCCATTCTACTAGAAACTTTTCAGTACATTATATTCCCAGTGGATTCAATTATACAGATGATATCCAAGCATGGTATAGAACTTTCTTCCTTAGATCGTTTGACCATTCTTGTTTTATTTATTTTCATCAACAGTTCAATAATATAATTCCAGTATGGTTCTATGACTGGTGGCTAAAATTTGGACCATCCAAAGAGATACTACCCACTCCAGTATTGGAGGATTAGAAACCTTCCATAAATTAAGCCATTTCAAGCCTTTTGAGAAAGATTTATATTTCCATTCCATATTAGAGTTCCATGAATTTTTGCTTGGAGCTTCCAAATCAAACCATTTCACTCCAACAATCCTTTTACATTGGTTCGCCAGTTCAGAGTTAAATGGTGGTCCAGTTACAAGGTAGATTTTTGCTCCAAAAAAGCAGTTACTCATTATAGTCAAACAGGCACCAAGCTCAAAATACCATTCCAGAGAGATAATAGCATACTCCAGCATTCCATTCAGACTTTAGTACCCAATCCACCAACCATTCCTATATTATCAATTCCTTCCCAGACCACAGCATCCCAAATTCCAAATTTTGAAAATGATGAAGATTTTCAAAAAATAGTGGCCATATATAGGCAATTTAAAAATCAGGAAAATCGGGAAACTAAAGTCATTAAACAGGAAGATAGTCAAGAAGAAGATCCGTTTGGAGGCCCATTGGGCCAAGATCCATTCGATCTTTAATAAGACATTCCAGAAATTCGTCGGTCATGGAGGGTCCCAAACTCCACTCCGATAAAAGAAGTAATCAACAAAGCAGTGGATCTCAGTTTCCAACCATATTCAACAATCAGTCGGTCACGGAGGGACCCACACTCCACTCCGACAAAGAAAGGAATCAACAAAGTGGTGGACCCCAGTTTCCACTAGCATTGAACAATTCAACAAAGCAGCAGACAACAGCAAGTGGTGGACCCCAGTTTTCCACTACACTCAAAAGAGCGGCCAAGATGTAATCCGGATTCCAAATGTAATTCAATCTGTTGTAATAGCTTAGAATTCCACTCCTATAAGTAGGAGAATTCCATTTCAGTTTCAAACACGCCTTTCTTGTAATCTACAACCACCTCCGTCTGAGGCCAACGTACAGACTTGGTTTCCCAACCCATTGTAACCCTAGCCTATTTTGTTATAAAAAAATTTCAGTTATTTGCTTGTTTTCAATTGTTGATTACTTTTTGATTACTTTACTTATTTTTTTACTTTACTTTACTTATATATCTGTAATTATATATCTGCTTGTCTTGCTTCCACGTAGATATACATGTATATATGTCTATAAATATATATGTCTATAAATATATATGTCTATATATACATGTATATATATACATGTGTGTATATATATGTGTATATATACATGTATATAGACATGTGTATATATACAGATATATGTGTGTATATATACACATGTATATGTGTGTGTGTGTGTGTATATGTGTATATATATGTATATATATATACATGTGTGTATATATCTGTATATACATGTGTGTATATATCTGTATATACATGTGTGTATATATCTGTATATACATGTATGTATATATATGTGTATACATGTATGTATCCACATATATATACATGTGTGTATCCACATATATATACATGTGTGTATATATCTGCATATATATGTGTATATATACACATGTATATATATCTAGATATATATGTAGATATACATATATATATACACACATGTATATACAGGTGTGTATATACAGGTGTATATATACAGGTGTATACACACGTGTGTGTGCGCGCACGGGTGTGTGTGCGCACGGGGATATATACACGGGTGTATAAATACGGGGATATATGCACGGGTTGTATATATACGGGGATATATGCACGGGGTGTATATATACGGGGATATATGCACGGGGTGTATATATACGGGGATATATGCACGGGGTGTATATATACGGGGATATATGCACGGGGTGTATATATACAGAGATATATAGTCGGGTGTATATACAGAGATATATAGACCCATGTATATACAGAGATACATAGACATATATATACATATATATACAGATATATATATATATATATATATATATATATACAGATATATATATATATACATATATTTGGTGCAAGTAACCTTCTCTTAGGAGCACTCATAATGGATTTGAAATTTGGAGTTGAGATGGAGAAGAGATAGTTGAACTGTTGCTATGGGAGTTGAAGGATAATCATGGGAGAGGGAGAAATGGAAATAGTGGAGTAAGTGGCATTTCTTTCAACCTATCCTCATTCCAAAGGACCACATCTTCCCCCCTTTATTTTTTGTCTTTTTAATAAATTTAACAAGGGATAAGTGCTAATATAATCCTATTTACTTGAGTAAGTGTCAATATAACCCTATGATAATTTTTAGTGCAAATATAACCCTAACTAGTTAATGAAAGTGCCAATATAACCCTCGGACCCCATTTTCGGCATTGACCTCAATTTTTCAGCGTTGACTCTATGTAAATTGACCAAAATATCCTTTGGACTAACTATGAAATTGGGTGGACAATTTTACCCTCATAGTTAGCCGGAATGCCATAGTTCGTTGAAATTATGTAGGTTTATATCAGCACATTATACAATCTTATTGGGTTATATCAGCAAATTCCTAATGTCTGTAGGGTTATATCAGCACATTTCTAATGTTGGTTGGATTATATCAACACATCCTTAAAACTTATAGGGTTATATTGGCACTTTCACTAACTATATAAAGTTATATTGGCACTTTCGAATATTGAAAGGTTATATTGACACTTATGTCAACTAGGTAGGGTCATAAAAGTATTTTTTCATTTAACAATCACGACTCGTCATGCGTTATCAATTTTTTTAAAAAAAATTTTACAACGGATATATTTACATCCGTTAGAAAAAATGGTCCGAATTTTCAAAAAAAATTGAACAAAGTTCAGCAATATTTTAATTTTTTATCTATAAATGTAGCCAAACATTTAGTAAGTTCTTACACCTCTTTCAAAATGCATTTTTCTCTCATGTACAGTTCCAATAAAATATTGTAATCATTTTCGATTCAACTTGTTAAAAATATATTCTAGTAATTCAGATTCTGACGTTCAATCAACAAATCTAAGTTCATTGATGCCAAGGTACCCTTTTGCAATTTTTATATTTTCTCAAATTATTTTATATACCATTTTCAAATAACGTTGTTTGTTTAACCCAAAATCTTATTTTAGACCGATTAACCGTTAGACAGTGGTTATTTTATAATTGATGTACTAATTGAGTGATTTAATGTTTGTTTTTTTATTTATTGCAACGAGATTTTATAGCTTTGAAAATCTTAAATATACCCCCTCTGTTTCTTTATTATTGGTACACTTCTTTTTTGGGTTGTTTCTTTTATATTGGCACACTTTCCATTTTTTGCAAGATTTTCTTCAATTTGATCCACTTATTCTGCTTTTTACTTTCTACATTCAATTTCACCCACTCATTTTCTTCACCTAAACCTATGGTTCCACTATTAGTGAAACGAAGGAAGTATCGCAATGTATAAATAATTATGATTTGACCCTAAATGTTACTAAAACGAGGTTTTTCATGATTGGTATAACTGTTAGTCGATCTAACGAGAGACTTTCTTTTTATTTAATAATTCAATTTTAAATTTTCAACTTCCATTTTACTTTTGTTCTGTTACTTTATTTTGGCATGCCATATTTCTATAAATTTATATAGTATTAAATATATGCTTAATCGTAATATAAAATATTAAAATATAGGTGATTAAAATTATGTGAAAGAAATAGAAAATAAGGTAAAGATCACAAGAATATAGGATAATAATGACACAATTTAAATTACTTGAAATGATAAAGAAATGTATTGTTCCGCTTTAATTTTAACAACTTTCATACGGAACTCCTCACTTTTATAAAATACCACTATTTTTACATCATTATATCTTGCCACATCGACTCACCTAAAAGAGCAAGACAAAATTAATTCCATCATTTTTAATGGGACAGGGCAGTAGGATAAGTGGATCGATACGTTGATGGTAGATGCTCCAACCAAAAAAAAAGAGTAAGGGGAGTAAAGAAGAAAGGGGGTAGTATGGTAAGAAAGAAAAGGAAAGGAAATGCAGTGGTCCGATATTTTGACTGAAATACCCATCTTTGTTGTGGGGTGGTCGGCCTGTAATTCCCATCTCAACCCTCTCCTGCCCTCAGTTTTGGCTGCACAGATCTTTGCCCTTTTCCTCTCTTTTCCGATTTTCTCCACTTACCCGCCATATTCAAATTCCTCCTCTGCTATCACTCCAATTCTCCTGATTCTGAATCGAAACCTAACCATCGCTTTCTCCCGTTGAACTGCTCGGTAGTAGGGTTTTTTGATGACTCGAATTCCCCCCAGTTTCTGTTTCTGTTTCTGTTTCTGATGGAGGGGTAACTTCTCTTCGATCCTGTGTCATCTGCGGTGAGTGATTCTATGCAGGACTGAAGTTTCGTTTTTTATGTATTGCAGCGACAAATGATCGGAGTTCCCATGGATATGTATGATCATCACGGCCCCGAGGCAGGTACTTTCAGCCGTGCTTCTTTATTCTGATTGGTTTGGAATTATTTAGATGCTATTATTATTATCGAAAATTGGTAGTGCCTATGTTAGTGTATTGGACTTATGGATTGTGAGCTCTATCCATCAACATTGTCTTGGATTTTCTTGGATTTTGTTATTGAAGGTTTACTAAATTGCTGAACAAGTGAGATGGAAGACCATGAAACTGTAATGGGAGAGACCCATAACATAGCTGGTGGTGAGGACCCAAAGGTGTTGTTGGAGAATGGTCAGGTTGATGGCGAAATTGTTCTGGAAGATCAGGAGGGTAATGAAGGACAACAAGTGGATGTCCCTGCAGATTCCGATGAGTCGGAGCACAAACATTACACTGCTTCTGAAAATGATGGGAACATGGAACTAGCCCTGGTTCAGAACCCGGATGATATGGGGATTGAACCCGATGATGGCCAGCTAATGTTATCCACTCCTGTGCTACAAACGCGTACGCATGCTATAACCCCTGATTTTCAGCTTCATGTTGGACAAGAGTTTCCTGATGTTAGAAGCTGCCGGAGGGCTCTCAGGGACACTGCTATTGCGCTTCACTTTGAGATCCAGACCATCAAGTCAGATAAAACTCGTTTCACTGCCAAATGTGCTGCCGAGGGATGCCCGTGGAGAATACACGCTGCAAAGCTTCCTGGTGTACCAACCTTTACGATCAGGACCATCCATGACAGCCATGCATGTGGAGGAATTGCTCATCTTGGACATCAGCAAGCCTCAGTGCAGTGGGTTGCTAATTCCGTGGAACAGAGGCTTCGAGAAAATCCTAACTGCAAGCCAAAAGAGATCCTGGAAGAAATTCACCGAGTTCATGGAATTACTTTATCCTACAAGCAAGCGTGGCGGGGAAAGGAAAGAATTATGGCTGCCATGCGCGGTTCCTTTGAGGAAGGCTACCGTCTTCTTCCTGAATATTGTGAACAAATTAAGCGCACTAACGAAGGGAGCATTGCATCTGTGTATGCAAATCCAGATGATCTATGCTTCCAGCGTCTCTTTATATCTTTCCAGGCATCAATATACGGCTTTCTGAATGCTTGTAGGCCCCTCATTGGACTTGATAGGACTTTCTTAAAGAGCAAGTATCTGGGTACTTTACTGCTAGCAACTGGATTTGATGGGGATGGTGGCCTATATCCGTTGGCATTTGGCGTTGTTGATGAGGAGAATGATGCGAACTGGATGTGGTTTCTTTCTGAACTCCATAATTTGCTGGAGGTCAATACAGAAAATATGCCAAGGCTAACAATCTTGTCAGATAGGCAGAAGGGAATTGTGGATGGCGTAGAAGCAAACTTTCCAACTGCTTTCCATGGATTTTGCATGCGCCACCTGACTGAAAATTTCCGCAAAGAGTTTAACAACACAGTTCTAGTGAACCTGTTGTGGGAAGCTGCTCATGCTCTGACTGTGCTTGAGTTTGAGGCTAAAGTAGTGGAGATTGATGACATTTCGCCTGATGCTGCATATTGGATCCGAAGGGTCCCTCCTCGTTTGTGGGCAACAGCTTACTTTGAAGGCCAAAGGTTTGGACATTTGACTGCTAACATTGTTGAACAAATGAATTCTTGGATATTGGAAGCCTCTGGGCTCCCAATAATTCAGATGATGGAATGCATTAGAAGACAGCTTATGACTTGGTTCAATGAACGTAGAGAGACCAGCATGCAGTGGACGTCAATTCTAGTGCCCTCTGCAGAGAGGCGTGTAGCAGAAGCCCTCGAACGTGCTCGAACTTACCAGGTCCTTCGTGCAAATGAAGCAGAATTTGAAGTAATATCTCAGGAGGGGACTAATATTGTTGATATCCGACAAAGGTGCTGCCTTTGTCGGGGCTGGCAGTTGTATGGTTTACCCTGTGCCCATGCAGTAGCAGCTCTACTCTCTTGTAGGCAGAATGTGCACCGATTTACGGAGAGCTGTTTCACAGTTGCTGCTTACCGGAAGACATATTCCCAGACGATACATCCAATACCAGACAAGACTTTATGGAGGGAGTTGAAAGAGGGAGATTTAATAAGTAATGAGGATGCTGGTGAGATGATCATCAATCCTCCCAGATCTCTTAGGCCACCTGGTCGGCCGAGGAAGAAGCGAGTGCGGGCAGAAGATCGCGGCCGCGTCAAGAGAGTTGTGCATTGCAGCCGTTGCAATCAGACAGGCCACTTTCGGACAACGTGTGCAGCACCTATTTGAGACAGTATCCTAGAGAGTGTATATGTTTAGTAGAATTTATTAAATTTGAATGGAGCTGTAGTAGTTAATTGCCAGGTGGAATGTAATAAATTTAAAGAAAAAGGTTCGAGTATTGGATCAACTCTGAACCTATTGATAGTTGAATGGGCATTATTAAATTTTAGCCTACGGAAACTTCTCTCTCTAACATTTTTTGCCTTTTCAAAGGTTTGGGGAACCTTATATACAATCCCCCACCTTATCTCCCACCTTAGGGTGTACTGAAAAAAAAAATTAATAAATAAATAACATTTGAGAGCAACATTAGAAAACCACATTCTCTTCTTTGTTCTAGCAACAAGCAGCAAACAAAATCGATCAATTCCCCTTTGCAATTACACAACCTTCATCATAAACACTGCAATTGAATTCAAACCTTCAACCAAGTACTCAGCTAAATATTCCAATCCTAGCAACCAGCCCAAACACAAAATTCCATCCAAACAGCTACCTGCCTGTTCCACAAAAATAGAAACACAATCCATCAGTCTAAAAAATATTAAGGAAACATACAAACCTAACCAAAAAAAGTGACACCAAAAGTCAAAAGGGGAAACGGGGACATGGTATGTAGGATCTTGGTGGACCACTGGTCGGACGACTCGCGACATGGCTCCGAATTCTCGTAGGAGCATAAGGATGTTCCACCTCAACCGAAGCGTGACAGGCTAGTCAGAAGAGGACCAGTGCTTGTCGGAGATGAGGAGGACTGCAATAATGGTATACGAGACTTTGCCAACTCACTGGTAGGGTTCTTCGTAGACTATAGACAATTAAGTGCAGGAAGAATGCAGGCGCACGTAGACGATTTTTGGGGCAGTGGCTTTGAAGTCATGGCAAAAGCAGGAAGGTTCTATGTGCTTAGGTTTGACAGCCGAACACACATGAATGTTGTCCTCCACAACGGGCCTATGTCTGTGGTAGGTGGCATGATGGCACTGCGACGTTGGGTACCGGAGTTGCTACTGTCACATGTGCGGGTGACCACTGTGTTGATATGGATAAGGATTTATGGGCTTCCTACGGAGTACTTAACACCGGAATCAGTGGCTAAATATACCAGAGTAGTGGGAGATGCAGAAAAAGTGGTCTTTGGGGGTATGTCAGTTATGGAAAAACCGATTACGCTAATGTAAGGGTATGGGTAGACATACACCAGCCCTTGGTATCGGGCTTTTAACTTCAGCTGAGGAGGGGAGTTCGAGCTTGGATATCTATTGGTTAAGAAAGAGTCCACAAGCTTTGCAGAAGATGTGGAAGCATAGGTCATACCATACCTGTGTGTCGTTTCCAAAACGATGCAATGCTAGAGTACTTCCTAACGGAGAGATTTACTGCCTTGAGCCGGGAATTGGGAGCCAAAATATTCCGAGATAGCACATCTGAGCTTTTCCCAGTATCAATGAGGGGACAAAGGAACCTCCCGGCCAGGCGGTTTACAAGAATCCCAGGAGACTTCCTTAGGAACAATGGCCATAGGTTCCAAGGAGAGGGGAATGATATCCCGAAAGGGTTACAATACTAGGAGGACGCCATCTCTAAGTCGGAGTATGTGGTGCCACAACAAGGGGGATATAATCCAAAATTTCCACAGACCCAAAACATAGCCCAGCAATTTCATTACGTCAGGCCTAACCAAACTCACTGGCGGCCGGCACGGATGATAATTTTGAGCAATGGGAGGTACAAATACAGGACAAAAAATAATTTGTCATCACTAGAGAACTACTCGGACTTCGAAATGTTCATTGGCATCATCCCGAAAGAGCCACCAATGGCCTTAAGCACAGGCCGTCCAACTGAAGAAGCAGAGGTCAATCCACAACATTTGTTAACCAATCCCCATGCCACCTTCGAAAATGATGACATGGCAGTGCGAGAAGTAGCCATATGAGAAGAAGAAAATCCAAGGCCCGAGGTCCCACGGATGGTGGAACGGAATGAGTTAAACGAAATAATGGTGACTGTGGAAAATTGGAATCTGGAAGATGATGTGACAAGGAACACGGATGTAAACTCTCTAGTACTGGAGGCAATAAATGAGAAGGGAAGAATTATCCCCCACCTTGACAGGGTGCTAACCAAATTCATCGACGATATTCTGGAAACTATACAGGAGAGATATGCAAAAGCAATTAAGAGAATTGAGGAGACTTGCAAAATGCAGAGAAAGGCTAAGGTTGATAGGGTACAGTACATGCCTATGATACTAAGTGATGATTCGGATCCGGAGGAGGAATCAACACCATAAGAGTCTTTTCAATTGGGTAAGGCAGATGGGGGAGCATTCATTACAAGTTTTTACTGCGGAAGAGGCGCTACAAAGAGGCATTAAAGGAAAAGGAAAGAGGCAGGGAGAGAAGCACACCAACGATGGAAAGAGGAACAAAGCATTGAATTCAAGACCTGTAAAGTGTGTTGGCAGTGATGGCCCGGAAGAATGTTCGGTGCGAAAAGAAAGGGAGCAAATGAGTAAAGCCACAAAGTCGGGAAAACAAAAGACTCTAACACTGGTTGAAAAGACCGCACAAGGGAGGGAGGTAATGTTTTCTTTTCTAATCATCCTGTCATTTATGAAGTCCCATTGTGTGATCAAATTGAAGTCTAACCCACCTGTCAAAATTACACCAATGTTGCCATGCAAGTCAGCCAACAGCAAACCGTCCAAACATAAAGCACTACTATAACAAGAGATGCCCATAATGGTATATCAGCCCACCATAATCCAACAATCATGACCTGGCCAACACACACAACATTAAACACCCTGCCACCTAATACTGTCCAAACAAAAATATACATACCAAACCCATCCTCAAAAGTCCACAACTAATCCCAAGCACAAGCCCAAATCGAAATAAACCAACAAAATAACATAACCCAAAGTCAACATATATCCGAAGCATTCCAACCTGTGTCCGATAAGACATTTTTTGACTCCAACATTACAAATAGTGATGGTGGAGTAATGCTTAAGCCACAACCAGTGGACATTATTGCCATCAACCTACATCCCACCAACAGTAATTCACTAATACATCTCATTCCATCAGAACATGCATCCAAGCTTCAAGTTGGAAGAAGGGAACAAAGTTACCTCTCAAACATGTGAGCAAATGGTCGATAGTGGGGGAGATGATGAAACAATGGGCATTGGGCCCGGAAAAGTGACTGGGTCAATTGAAGAGCCTGATCAGGAGAATGAATTTGAGCCCACCAGGACCAGCACAACAAAGGGCCCACCGCCACAGGCTGTCGAGATGGATAACCTCACAGAAATCAGTACGACTCAGTTCAACCGCACTCCGGCCGCAAATGGAGATGCCACCAGAGCAGGTTATGCCGATAATCGCCAGATCCTTCTCCCATGCACATCAATGGAGGCAAAAATCATGGATGGAGGACACACAGTCTAATCCCCTAGAGATCGCAAAATAGACAGTGCCGGGGGGGACAAAAGTTGAGTCAGAGAAGGATGCAATGAAGGCGGCGCTGGAGTAGATATCGGCGATGTAGATGAGCTCGATCTTGATAGGGGCATACCTTATAACCTGGGATCACTATGACTCCAACCTATGGTCTCCTCCAGCATATCACCAATCGGGCAAGATGATGAACCCACGTCAAAATCTCAAGATGGAGCCGGAACCCTAATATCTGCATATCTGTCATACCAAGCCAATGCCGATTCAACTCTACCAGTGGTTTTCTCTGAGCTAGCAATTATCAACAATAACGGAGACAGTTTGATCTTCAAGATAGTGTCTTGAGCCAGAAGAAAAAACAAATAAATGGGGGTTGGGAAGCTCTACATTTGAATGAATATGCAGGTGAAGTGGGGAGCAATCATATGGAAAGTGAGCAAATGCATGCCGAACTAGGGAAAAGAATGAGAGTGGGGTCAACTCCATTTGTTCTCCAAATTGATCTGGTGACCAAAAAGGAGATTTCTTCGTTTCAGAACACAGTTTTGGGTTCAAAAATTTGTGAAATCAATAACTAGGCAAGCTCAAGCAAGATAGTGGGTTACCCAGGAGGGTTAAGATGGGGCACCTGAGCCAGATTATCACCATCGAAATCGACCATAGCAACTAGAGCTATGATCGAGAGAAACATGATGCACCAAAGAGGACCTGTTTTTCTGTTCCCAAAAAGGGTACAAATTGGACCACATGCGGGGTCAGCTAATTTAGCAACCAGCAGAGAAGAAGGGGCAAAGAAATTCACCAAATATGAATTGGAAGCACTATCCTAGGCGATGGAGAAATTCATGCCAGCAGCAAGGAAGCTTGGAGACAAAAGGAATAGTAACCTTGAAGTGGAACTGGGAGGCATCGCATTTCATAAAAGATCCAAGTGCAATGCAGACGATGAGATATACCGTATTCAGGCAATTGAGAAAATCCTTGAAATTGAGGAAGATGTAGCGATTGAGCAAGGGAAGATGGTAATTGTGGGAGATCGCACCTACGAGAAGGTGGTCACAGTGGTAGTGAATTCATGTGCGGAATTTAACTGTGGCACTTGGTGGCTGATCCAAAACAACTACCTAGAGGTATATGAATCTACTCAGCTAGAACTGCAGAGGGTAGACACACCCTTTGACAGTAACCACACTAAACAACCTCATCTCACAGTATAAACCTAATATCACTTTTCTCATGGAAACTAAATGTAATAGTAGTAACTTAAGTAGCTGGTTATAGAAGTCTTACTTTACTAGCTGGGAAGTAGTGGATGTTGTCGGTGTTAGTGGCGGTTTGTGTGTAGCCTGGACACCGGACATCCAACTACGGGTAGCAAAAAGATGCTCAAATTTTTTATCTTGTATTATAACCTCCCAAAACAAAGATGAAAGGAGCCTCGTGTTGTTGTACGGTCACCCAACAGAAAAAATAAGGAACAAGTATGGGATGATCTAAATGAGGAGATTCAGAGATGCTAGATGCCTCTACTGGTCATAGGGGACTATAATCAAGTAACCGAAAATGAAGGCAAGAAAGGAGGAAACTTAGTAACGGACCAGGAAACAGCCGCTTGGGCCAACATACTACAAGTGAATGGCCTAGCTGAACTACTGAACCACGAGCAGTGGTTTACATGGTCAAATGGATGAAAAGGAGACCAATTGATAATAAAAAAGGCTGGACAGAGGATTTGCTAACAAAGCATGGTTCAACCTCTTTCCATCGTCCATGCTGAGGAATCTCCCAATAACGAGGTCAGGCCATGGTCCAATAATACTAAATACCCACCATTAGACTAACGGTGGTAGTGCTCAGTCGATGCCGAAGTTTGAAGCATTCTGGACAAGAAGGGAGGAAGTAAAGCAGATAATCATGGATACATTGCACAATACATCGATGCAAAATGGACACATGTCCACAATGGTCAACAAAATACATGTCACGATGCACAGACTGAGCAACTGGAGTAGAGAAAATGTAGGTTGTTTAGAAAGAATGACCAGCATGAAAGTAGGTGAAATCGATAAGCTGCAATTAAGGAATGAGTTCAAAGCTGCGAGTGTAAGCGCGGAAGAGCTGGATGCCCTATTAACACAACAAAATGGTTACTGGAAACAGAGAGCGAAGACAAATTGGTATATGGAAGGGAACAAAAACACAAGTTTCTTCCACAACTGGACAAGGAAAAAACAAGGAAGAAATAAAATCATACAAATGAGGAACAACTTGGGGATTTGGATCACCGACCCGACTCAACTGAGGAACATGGTGGTAGAGCATGTCAGTATGGTGTTCGTTAAAAAATCAGTCATGCCACATGATGTTTTCGAAGAATCAACCATTGCCGACGTTTTGCAACTCATCGAACCCTCGGCCAATAACGAGCAAAGTAACAAACTATCGACAAGAGTGACAGTGGAAGGGATCAAAACAACAGTATTCCAGATGGGGAAATGGAAAGAACCAGGCTGAGGCGGCATCCCAGCAGGGTTCTATTAACACTACTGGAATGAAGTGGGGATGAACTTACAAGATCAGTCCAGGAATTTTTCACAACAGAGAGGATGCTCGGTGACTGGAACATGACCAATATAGTACTCATCCCGAAGACAAAGGTACCATCTAAACCTGCTGACTTAAGGAAAATTAGCTTGAGGAATGTTACATATAAAGTCATTGCCAAGGTATTAGCAAATAGATTAAAACATATTATGAGGTATCTTATCTCGGGGAACCAAGCGGCATTCGTGCAAGGGAGGTCAATAGTATAAAACTCACTCATCGTGCACGAATTGATAGAAAAGGTAAGAAAGCAGAAGACAAGGAAGACTATAATTGTTGCAATGAAGATCGATATAAGTAAAGCCTATGATTGAGTATCCTGGGATTTTCTTAGGATTTTCATGGTATGGATGGGGTTACCAATCAAGTGGATTAACTAGATAAAGGAGTGTGTTACCACTTCCAATTACTCCATCAAATTTAATGGGGGAGATCTCATCACCATTCAAACCCATACAAGGACTACGCCAAGGATGTCCCTTATCACCATTCCTCTTCAGTCTTTCCTAAGAAGCTCTATCATTTATGATAGCATCTTCACCATTCCAACAAGCATATAGAGGCATACAATGTGGTATAGGGGTCCCAAGAGTCTCGAACCTCATGTTTGTAGATAATCGTGTCCTGTTCTTCGAAGTAAAGGAAAGTGGCACGAGGAAATTAGCATCCACGCTAAACCTCTTCGCAGCATACTCAGGTTAGCGCCTCAACTTTGAGAAATCATCATTTCTCATAAGCCTAAATGCAAATGACTATACCACAAACCTGATAAATTAAGGTTCAACATCAAACCTAATCTCCTACAAGGTAAGTACTTAGGTCATAATATCAACTTCAAAGGGTCGAAGGTTAGACTATTCAAAGATCCACAAAGGAAGGTCACTGCCAAAATAACTATGTGGAGGAGGAGTGATCTATCAATAATAGGGAGGACCAAACTGTGCAAACATGTTCTCTGCATGTTATCACAATACACTATAGGGACCTTTAGAATCCTAAAGACGGTAGCGAAATATGTGGAAAGACAGATGGCAAGGTTCATCTAGGCAATAAACACTGAGGGAAGAGGGATCCACTAGAAATCTTGGTCGAAAATCTGCACATCAAAATGGCTAGGTAAACTTGGGATGTGATCAATGTAAAAAATGAATCAAGCAATGCTAGGGAAAACAAAAACTCTTTCTTTGCAAAATTCTTCCTTGCTAAGTACTGCAAGAATCAAGACCTATTGAAGACAAGACAGAAGTGGGGATGGAAGGGTAGAATCTGGGGGCTGGAGCTAATTAAACCACACCTAAAGTGAAAAATTGTGACAGTGGAGGCTGTGGACATCCAGCAAAATTGGATTCCAAATTAGCTCAACCCAATCAATTTCAACACGGACACACTTCCACCCCTCAGTTTCAAGGTATCTGGCCTGATTGATGCACAAAAATTTTGGAGGATGCCGCTACTCAGAGTGTTGTACCCAAGCCAATCGGTTAAGGAAATTGTAAAAATCCACGTCCCAGCACACAGTTTTGGGGATGCAGATTACTTAGTCTAGAAGAAGGAATTACTAGGGAAATACACAGTCAAGTCAGGATATCATACTGCATGGGATTATAGGAAAAGAGTGAAACTATCGTCCTCTACACCATATACTACCGACTCTGAAGAATCACAAATGTGGAAGTCCCTATGGAACAGTAACATCCCTGGACATATAAAATTCCTCATATGGAGAATGATTCAAGGAGCATGTCCAACCAGCCCCAACCTAAGGAAAAGAGGCATGAAACTATCATCTAAATGCCAAATGTGCTTTACAGCAGAGGAGTCGATACAACATATGATCTTTGAATGCGACATCGCAAAAAAGGTTTGGAAATAGAGAAAATTAGGACTAGACTTCAATTCGGGAAATCTTATCTCACTAATGAACTGGCTACAATAGTGGTTCAGAATAGCACCTGAGAAGGAGGATAGAGAGCTAGCATGCTTCATAATATGGTCAATATGGCGCGCAAGGAATACAGTCACCTTTTATCTGACCTCCCCACCATCCTTTCAGCACATTAGGGCTGAAATTGCATCACTAACTTACAGGGCTAAAGAAAGGGAACTTAATCGGGAACCATCTAATCAAGATCCAGACACTGTCCCACAAACAATAGATCAACAGATGGACAGCGAGGACGACCCAATCAAGGAAGCGATTAAGGCGGGTGATATTACCCTATTGTGGCTCAAGAAAGAGAAGAGTGTGGACCACCTATTTCATGATCAAACCATAATAACCACTGATGCGGCATTTTGCAATAGCAAGGGTGAAGGAGTTGCGGCCTGGTGCGCAAAACCAATGGATATGGAAGAGAGCTGGGAAGGTACAATGCCACTACAGGCAATGTCAGCTGTCCAAGCGGAATTAACGGCTATCCTACAGGCCCTGAAGCAAGAAAGCGTTAGAGGAAAAATGTGCCTCCTGGTTAAGACTGATTGTGAAAATGCACTACGCTATATCAACGAGTACCAAGAGACCCAGCCAGAAGTGAGGCAACTAGTTAAGGAGATCCTAGTCTTAGGTATGGTATTTTGCAGTATGTCTATCGCTAAAGTATACAGAGTAGAAGTAGTAGAAGCACACAACTTGGCACGCACCAATACAACATGTAACCTAATCCCTACTAATGAATAAAAGTTAATATTGTTGTCCAAAAACAAAATTAAGCCTCTTGCTTAACGAATTTTAAAACCTGTGGAAAACTGACGTCTTTCTTTGACATTTAATTGTCAAGCTTCACAATGGTAGAAAAATGCAACCAGGTAGCATTTGTCTCCTAAACAACTAGTCACCATATTCAATACATAGTTTCTGCAGAAACATCAGCCACTCATGCTAACCATAGTTGTCAGTAGGGGTGGCAAAAAAGACCTGCAACCCGCGGGTTGTCTATTTTTAAACTCGGGTGAGTATGGGTAAAATAGGTTAAATGGGTAATGAGTCAAATAAGTAATTGAAAAATATGGGTTGGGCGGGTTTGGTTTGTGGGTTGACCGTGAGTTTACCCATATGTGGGTCAAGATATGGGTTAAAGTTCATTGGTTTTACCCATATAGGTTGGTATATAAACCCATATGGGTTAAAACCCGTGGGTTTACCCATTTTAACCCGTGAGTTGAATGATTTTTTACCCGCGGGTTAAGTGGGTTTCACCCCAACCTGTTTTAACCCTACCCATTTTTAACCCATCATAAAGTAGGTCAAAATGGGTTATACCCATATTTTTTAATTACCCATATTACCCAACCCCTATTCGACTCATCCGCCCATTTGTCACTCCTAGTTGTCGGGACTCTGATTATGTTGTTGCGCAACTATAGCACCAGTCTGAATGCTTACCTCCATTCTCTAAAATGTAAATAACCAACATGTGGTTGTAAATAAAGGTTGGATACATGCGAATAAGGATTATGCTAGCACAACGATGATGGACAAGAATTAAAGAAGGGATTATTGAGGTGTGGAGTTTTATCCAAGTTTGGAAAAACTTGTCCAACATCCTGCTTGGAGAATGATTCACTAATAAATCAATATGAGGTTATAAAAATTACAAGCACTCAGTGCTTCCTTATTTCTCTCAAGGATTTTTCTCTCTGGTTTGTTCCCAAGTTGTTTTTCCCTTTTGTTCGATCCACCCTCTCTGTTTTCTACTTCTATGTAACACCTAAAAACTTTGCTTTATATATAGGGGGGAAAAAGAAAAGAAAACATTTGGAAACGTAGGACTCACATGTTTTAAAGCCACAACTTACAAATCTTCACCTTGTCTTTAAAAAGAACATGGATCTAACAACTGCCAACAACATCAAGAACCTCCACCGAACCACTCTCCACATCCTCCTCTAGTTGTTTGACTTTGTAATGTTGATCAAGTAGCAACAATGTCAAAACTTGACTCCATCGCCACCTTTGTAGACATATCATCCGGATTCTCTTCCTTGTGCATTCTCTCAACAACGGACCTCTCGGCGACTACATCTCGTATGAAGTATAGCTTTATGTCGATGTGTTTCTTCCTCTCATGAAACATTTGGTTTTTGGTCAAGTGTATCGTGCTTTGATTATCACAAAACAACTCCACCTCATTTTGCACAATCCATATCTCACCGACCAACCTCTTTAACCAAAGAGATTCCTTCACGCCTTATGTGGCAACGATGTACTCGTCTCTATCGTAGTGCAACCACCGGTTGTATTTGCGCCTTCCAACTCATCGCATAACCAAATAAGATAAATATGTACCCAATCAACGACCGCCTCTTGTCCAAGTCACCTACAAAGTCTGCATCAGCATATCCTCTCAACTCCGCATCTGCATCAACATATCCTCTTGACTTCCCTTCACCTTCATCCACCCGTCTATAAGGTAATAAACCAACATTTGAAGTTCTCTTGAAAAAATGAAGAACCCACCCACACCATCAACCCGATTGACATACACACAACTATCAAAGTTGCTCAGCGAGAAACCATTTCACATCATGAACTCGTCAAACCTCAAGTACCATTGTCTCGTGGATTGCTTCAAACCATAGAGAGATTTTCTAAGAAGACACGCCTTACCTTTATCTCCAACCTTTACAAACCCTTCCGGTTGAGCCATTAGGATTCTCTCCTCAAGATTCCCATGAGGTTTTGCGGTTTTTACGTCCATTTGCTCACACTCTAAATCATACTGATTTACCATAGCGAGCAAAACCTGAATAGATGTGTGCTTCACCACGGGGGAGTAGATCTCATTGAAGTCGATCCCTTTTCTTTGTGTGAAGCCCTAAGCCACCAATATTGTCTTACACCATGGCTTCTCAAACCCGACAATGCCTTCATTTTGTTTGAGCACCCATTTACAGCTAAACACCCGTTAATCTTTAGGATTTTCCACAAGTACCCAAGATTCGTTCTTATCAAGTAATGTCATTTCCTCTTCCATCGCACACTTCCATAGCTCTTTATATTTTCTCATCACTGCTTCCTTATACAACTTCGGTTCTAAGTCTTCCAACTATCACGTGGTAACCAATGCAAAATCAACTAAATCGGAGTAACCACACCTATTTGGGCCTCGTGTTTCTCTTCTACATCGATCTATTGCCATTGGTACGAGTTTGGGCTCTCGTCATAACTTTTACTGCAAGTGACCCTCACCACAAGCATTGCTCTTACCCTCGCGTTCCTCGCTATATTTCGTCATTAGCTTCATCTCAATTTTGGCTCTTTCCTTAGCGACCTTTATGCAATCCTTAGTCTCTTTAGTAGCCATGACCATGTAGTACTTGGATTTTTTAAAGACGACATCCCGGCTAATGACACATTTGGACACTTCACGTTCTTTGTTCCAAAGTTTTGAACAGATAGCTGATAAACATACACTTCTTTGATCTCAAATCTAGCTTGTCCTCTCTTTGGTGCATGTAAGCCAAACCACGGAATACCTACAAGTTGTCAAGCTTTGGTGGAGAACCATTCCACACTTCTTCCAGCATCTTGCAATTCAAAGTCATCGATGGACATCGGTTAACCAAGTTAGTTGTCGCGTTCACGGCTTCTCCCTAAAACCTCTTTGGCAAAACGGCCTTGAATAACATGCATCTTACCCTCTCCAGTAGCATTTGGTTCATTTGTTCTGCAAGTCCATTTTGTTGTGGGATACCCCACATGGTTTGTGCCTAACCATCTATTCTTCCTTGATGAACTGGTTGAACTCATCACTACTCCGAGCCATTATTTGTTCAAAACTTCTTGATTTTTCTCCCAGTTTTGTACATATACCATCTTCTTTCATTCTTTGAACTTTCCAAAAGTTTCATCTTTATGCTTCAACATGTAGACTTTAACCTTCTGACAATAATCATCGATGAACATGATGAAATACCGATCTCTGCCGAGAGTTGGCATGCTTGATGACCTCCACAAATTCGAGTGCATGTAACTCAACGTGTCCCTTGTCACCTCTGTGTACCCTGTAAACTTCACTCTCGTGGCTTTGTCGTAGTTACAATTATCACAAAATTCCAAGTCACCAAGCTTATCACCCCCAAACAAACCTTGCTTGCTTAACTCCTTCAAACATGTATCACTCACATGACCCAACCTATTGTGCAATAGGCTCACCACAGACGTCTCTTACGGTTCTATAATCGTCGTCGCATCACCGACTAAGGTGCTACTCTCTAACACCCCTCATAACAACTAGCAAGCCATTAGTGACTTTCAGGAAATTCTTTTCACCTTCCCAACAAAAGCTGCGATAGTCCAAAATTCCAAGTGAAATAAGGTTCCTCCGTAGTTGTAGAACATGTTATACCTTCATCAAAATCCGCTCGATCCCATCGGGCGATTTAATCTACACTATACCGATTTCGGCCACCTTACATGACTTGTTCCCAAGCAACACTTTGCCCATATCAGCTTTCTTGTAGCTCTGAAACCCACTTTTATCCGGTGTCATATGGAATGAACATCTGGAGTCCATATGATCCAACGTGTTATGATAAGTTAGATTGATGACCAGATCAGGAAAAGGTTGATGACTAGATTAGAGTTAGAGTTAGATTGATACTACAAATCCATTGTAAACTTATCTATGTATACCTTTTTTGAATAACAAATCAATCACGGAAATTCATTCTTTCATACTATCAGAGCAAGTTCTTATCCAAAGACCAAAACCCTAAAATTGAATTTCTCTCCTCCCCCTTGTTCGTTCTTCTTCTCTTCGTTCTGCCCTTACCTACCAATACCTGAAAAATTTCTGGTCAATTTCCAGCGACCTAACTAGATTAGAGTTAGAGTTAGATTGATACTATAAATCCATTGTAAACTTATCTATGTATACCTTTTTTGAATAACAAATCAATCACGAAAATTTATTCTTTCATATTATCAGAGCAAGTTCTGATCCAAAGACCAAAGCCCTAAAATTGAATTTCTCTCCTCCCCCTTGTTCTTTCTTCTTCTCTTCTTTCTGCCCTTACCTACCAGTAGTCGGAAAATTTCGGGTCAATTTCTAGCGACCTAACCCACTCACTGTCTTCTCCAATCATCGGCGAGCACTCCAACAACCTTCTCCGGTGAGCACCCCAACAACCTTATGCGGTTGTAGAACTCAGGTGTTTTCTCAAGTGGCCCTCTCCGGCGCCTCTACGGTCTTCTCCGGCATGTTTTTGATCATTTTCTCCGGTGTGTTTTTGATCACTCAAAATGCCCAGATTTGGTCTCGCTTCAGTCGTGCTCAGTCGTGCTTCCATCGACGTTGAAACATAATCTAGTCGTGTCTCGTCATCTTCTCCAGCTCCAGGGCGAGTCGCCGGTCTCTACGGATTGCTAGACTTCAGCAACGGCATTTTCTTATAGCGTGTGAGATTCACGTGCTCAGTTGAAGATGAAGACTCCATCGCGTGAAATTCACGCCCGCGCTGGTTCAGATTTTTTTTCCATCGCACGCACGCGTTGTGACAAAGCACTCTTCAGCGCGTGAAGTCACGCGCCTTGCAGCATACAGTCGCGCGTTGCGCACCAATTTCGTTCAATTTCTGCACCGTTGCTTTGCACCCCGCGTTTAGCTATTGCTCCGGCGGTTTAATTTGCCGCACGTGTCCTACTGGTGAGCCTTGTCTTTTGCTGATTTTCTATTATGGCTCATTTTGATCGTATACTTTGTCGATGGTTTGTTAATTCGGGCCATACCACTTCTTGCTACCACCTGTCCTCTTGGGAAATCACGGGAATCCAATCATGGGATTCTTCTTGATACAACTACTCCATTATAATCTTCTCTATTTATACATTTTATATTTTATGAATAACAAACAAATTAATCACGGGAAATAATTTTTCACAACATTTGTCGGATTGGGTGTTGGAGACTACGGGAATCTTGTAGCTCTCGTAATCGTCAACAGCTTCTTGAACAATCGTCAGCTCTCCATCTTTTTCTTGGTCGCCCAGTCTCCTTAATTCGGACAATTTTTCTTCATGTGTCCTTCACGACACTTGTAACACTTGATGAAGAACTTCGAATTATGAGACTTCAATCGTGACTTTTTCTTTCTCTTGGTGTCTCTCTTTTCGGATCTACCTTGAGTCATGACCAAACTATCTCCACTAATACCTTCCATTCCAATCCATTGTACGTGTTCCTTTGGCTTGAATGCTCCAACAACTTTGTCAAGAGCAATCTCCTCCCTACCATGTTGAAGAATGCCAATCATGTCCGTGTACAACCTTGGCAATGAATAAAGTAAAATCAATGCTTGATCTTCATTTCATACTTCACTTTAATGTTCCTCAATTTGACAATTAACTTGTTGAACTCATCGAGTTACCTCATCAAATCCTTGTCTTCCGTCATCTTGAATGTGAAAAATTGTGCCTTAAGAAACAACCAGGTAAACAGTGTCTTATTCATGTAAAATGGCTTTAGCTCCAACCATATCTTGACCGTCGGCATACACCGTACTGCAACATTTTATCATCAAGACTAAGAATCAAAGTGTTGAAAGTTCTTTCAATGCCTCCTTCGTCGTGTCCCACGTAGCTGAAAGTTTTTCGAACCCGTATAGAGCCTCCCTGAGATCCATGTTCCCAAGGTGAGTCATTTTCCACAACCCAAAGTCATTTGAGCCATCAAACTTCTCAATATCCAGTTTTGAGGTCGATGCCATCACAAAGCAGCCCAAAAACTTCAAGGAATCAGTTTGTCAAACACTTGGTGTGCATATGAAACCACAATACAAAACCAACCCAAAATTTTTGCCCAACCTTGCTCTGATACCAATTTACTGTAAATAAAGATTGGATACCTGCAAATACGTAATATACTAGCACAACGATAATCAACAAAAATTAGAGTACGAATGAAGACGAGGAGTTTTGCCTAGATTCGGACAAATCTTGTCCTACATTCTATTTAGAGAAAGTTCACTAATAGATCAATCTGATATTACAGAGATTACAAGCACTCAATGTTTCCTCTCTCTCAAGGATTTTTCTCCCAAAGTTTGTTTCCAAGTGTCTTTCCCTCTTGTTCGACCTACCCTCTCTGTTTTCTACTTTGCGATACATATAGAAAAACAAGAGAAAAGAAAAGGCGTGGAAACATGAACACCCATTTTAAAGCCACAACTTACACAACACAATACTTGAGCTTTGGCACAATGTTGAGCACCAGAATTTGATTAAGTAGCAAATACCCTTAAGTGAAAGTTTTATTGTATTGAACAAGAAAACAATAGTAATACAAACAAGCCTTTAATATGACTCGTCTTCAATAGAATACAAATTAATGGTCAAAAATGGCAGAAACAAATCACAGAGTATACAGCCAACCACTTTAATAACCATAATTCCCCCCATACACCGAACCATAAGCCCCAGGTTGTCCTCCAACACCAGCACTTGAAGGGGCCGTTGCGTACATACTGCTCTGGTTTGCATATGCACCATAGCCTTGGTCAGTAGTTGCTGCTGCCTGAGTTTGTGCTGCAGCTGCTTCAGCTATGCAATTCTGTGATACAAAAACCAATATTTCAGCTGAAACATATTGATCCTATGAAATTGCAAAGGTTTTTGACTTAAATTATCGGATTATTCAAGAGCCCAGTGAATAAAAGTTCCAAGAAATGAAATATAAAAGAGTAGTACAAGAAAAATCACCTGAATCAATTGTTGAGCTGTTTGAACTTGAGATGCTGAACCACTAATCTCAGCTGTCATTTCTCCAGGTACTTCCCTGTTCTCCTGTATAGTAACAGTCGCACCACTAACCCGCCTAATGTAACTTATACTGGCACCATCTGTGCCAATTACAGCATCCGCATAGGACAACGGGATTACCATCTGTTGTGTGAGCTGCAAATCAAAACAAATTCAGATCATGACAAAAGCACAAAAATAGCAGAAATCCCTGTTATAATCCAAAATTTTAATCCGAGATGTCCCAAACTTTAGTCGAGCTTACAGCGTGTGAATTGACTAAAATAAACTGAAAAGAAACAGGTGCTGACTTTTCTAAGAGTACGGAGATTGGTTATATACTCAGCTAGAAGTAATCTGCACTTATTGGTATAAAATAAAGCAGGCAAGCATTGATTAGTACATAAGCAGACTAGTGGGAGAATACATAAAGCAGTTGAAGTTTCCATTTGCTTATAAGGTATATGCAATGGTCAACTTCTCAACCATTGGAATACAAAACAAGATGTTAAAGGTTCAGGAAAATGAAAAACCTGAGTGATTAGTGACGGTGCTGCTTGGTTGCTTGATGATTGCATTGGCACCGGAGCTTCTCTATTGTAAACAGGCATACCCTGATAAGGTTGCTTCTCTAGATGAGGAGGCATCTCTACTGGTGGATAATAATTCTCATGCTGCCGAGGAGGAGCGCCAAAGAAAGGGTTCATTCTGTATCCTGGAGGTCCAGCAACATTTGGAGGAAAGGGCTGGGGTGGAGGAGGACCCCATGATTGGCTGGGAGGTGCATATTCCATATGAGTAACTGGCTTTTGCATCTAAAGGACATACAAACAGAAGTCAGTTACCAACTGAATAGCTCTAATCCTATATAATCAGCAATATTATTATGGGAAACGGACATACTTGTGTTTCGAAAATGGGGATTATGCTGCGATCAATTAAAAATTTCCTCAGATGAGAAGCAATTAATTCTAAAGCCTTGTGTGCAGCTGCAGGTTCTCCCGACACTTCTACTATCCTATCATCTTGAAAGGCAAAGACGGGCAGGTCTTCTGCAATTATACATGCAGAAATTTAGAGACAATTATAAATTTATTAATATTGAAACATTTTTAAAGTATGCATTTATTGGTCATTTCTTGCACTTCATTTGCACATGCTGTGTTTTTTTTCCATTTCTCGAAATCAAACACAAGTAACATACCAAGATCATTTTACCTATTTATCTAAGTTCAGACAGTTTCAAAAAAAAAAATATATATATATATATATATATATATATATATATATATATATAGTATATCAGATGGGGTTCTGATTGTGTAAAGGGCCTATAACTTAAGCTCTAAATCTGGGTTTACATCGTTTTTGTTTTTATTTCACAGAAGTTTCCTTCAATAAAGAAAAAAATCCAGTGTTAATCATAATAACATTAAATCACATAGCTAAGGATTACATCTAAAAAATATACACGATATTCAAAGATCTAAAGTCAAATTCTGGTTTACATCTTCGATCTATGTATCATAATACATTACAGATCCATGAAGCACTATCTCAACAGAATTGCTATTAATTTTATGACAAGTCTATCGAAGGAAGGAATTACTGACATGTATATGAACTCACTGACTATAAGAAAAATATATTTAGGTACAAAGAAAACAGATTGTATGTAACATTGTGTACATGATCTAACTCCACTAAGACTCATAGAAGATATATGATGAGGTCAGAAACCATACCAATAACTCTAACGATGCAATTAGAAGCTTCTTGAATAGATTTGACTGTTGTCCCTTGTTTCCCGATTAAATTTCCTGCCTGTGGAGCTGGAACAAGAAGCCTTGTTGAAACCTTGCCGCCGGAAAGAGCTGCCTGGGATGAATCACCATCTAGTCCATCCACAACACGCTTATGTACTCTGAGAAGACCATCAATAGCTGGTGGAAGAGATGATTCAGGCTCTTCTTTGGCAGATATCATCACCTTTCAAATTATAATGCCTCAACATCAGGATAACATATCTAAGTCCTAGTTTGAATCATATTGCAGTAGATATCTTCCTCAATTAAATCCCCCAAAAAAAGAAGAAAAAGAATATCCCTTTTGTTAACAAAATTTGTAAATAAGAACCCTAAATTTGAATAACGAAAAAGCTTGCTAAGAAGATTTAAATCAAAATTAACAGTTAAAAAAACAAAAGTGTAAAAAGGAATGTATTTCATGAAACTAAATATAAGGCCAAATGAAGAGGATGTAAAATTTGAACAAAACCTAATGAGTATGTTAAAATTTCGCATTTTAGAAAATAAAAGAATTCTAAAGATTAAATTAGTACATATGTTTCAGCACACCCGCTGCACCTGACCTACCTATATAATAGAGCGTAACATAGGGATGAGGACATGATGCCATGTGGCTGCCTCATTTTCAAGCCATTTAATGTGCCTTATTCATCAACAGTTTTTTAACTAGGACCTTCAGGTTTCTCAGTTTAATTTCTCCGATTTTGTGCTTTATCTACATGTTTACGAGTCTAAATTCTGTGAACAGTCTAAATATCTCTTTTCATCAATTTACTTTTGGATGTGTGCCTCTCTTTTTTTGAAGTCAAGTTATGTTAATCAATAATAAGGGAGCAAAGAATCTATAGCCTTGATATAAAACTGTAAGAACATTTCAAGATCTATTAAGAATAATCCTTTTCAGCGACCTTATTTTTTTTCAAATGAGATTTCTCTTATTTATTCCACATAGGTTTATGGTCGGATTACAAAATTTAATATTATCTTTTACACCAACCAAAAGAAACTTAAAATTAAAATTGTCTATTTGTATCCACATAGGTTTATAAGGCTTTTTTTTATTGTTTACTATGGAAAATTCGAATACGAATTAAATTTTTCACTCAATAGATTAATTTCCTTTTCCGTTGAAAGTTGCTGACAACAGCTAAAATATGGACGCCAAAATTTAGAAAATAATTAGTATTATCTTATCTTATAAAACAAAAAGATAAAATCTCTACACACTTTGGTTTTGCACTGTCTCCAAAAAAGCATGTTTGAGCACTACTATTTTTTTACCTCTGTATCAATGGAATTTTATAGTAGTTATCCAATTTAAATAAAACGCTATGTGCAGCTTATAGCAGGACAAAGATAGTAACATGTAGCCCTTCAACAATCATTGTAAGGTCAAAAGGCAGTTGAAGCAGAAAGCAAGAAGTTAACAGCTAAAGTAATCCATTTATCAAATAGAAGATATAACATAAAAAGGTATACAGAAGTAAACATACAGCTCTTTCAGTAGTTCCTGGAGGACCGTCAAGAATCTTAATCCGAGCTTTTGTCTCCTCACACATTTTTTTTATGTACTCTCCTTTGCGTCCAATTATGCTACCAACTTTCTGAGCTGGTACTAAAATCCGGAAGACACTCTCTCCAGGCCAACCAGGCCACCTTTCACCACCTGTGACCGCTGGAGCATCTTCAGGTTCCTCTACTTGCTCAGGCTGCAAGTCCTCTAGGTGTTGGTCAACTTCATTTCCATTCAAACTTTGGTCTGGTTCAGCCATTATCTCTTCACCAAAGAGGACAAAGAGTAGGAACTGTTAATCCACAAGACCATAAAATAAAAAACAAATAGAACAACTGCAATTACCTTCCACACTAATCAGCAACTCAACATGCAATGATAAAGTTTAGAACCTTTTACAGTTATTTCATGCTTCAAAATCACATGAGCACTAATTTCAGGAAATACTAGATACTGAAGCAAATTGTCATCGAAGCAAATTGTACTTGACTGGTACTCAGTTTTTTCAAAACACAGGAAAATGTACTTGACTGGCACATCAGCTGCACAAGTAGTAGCACAGTGTGTGTGACATCGAAGCTAATTAAGGAACTTATTTTAAGTGCTAGTTCCTGATTTCATCACAGAAAAGAAGCTGTACTTGATCGGAATGCTTTCCGTTCACTAAAAACTCACATCAACTAGACATGACAGTGCATTGAAACGATTTGAGGAATTTACTGAAAGTACTGGATTTAAGGATCCTTGCGCGATAAAGGCTAACGAAAGGAGGGGGTGTTAGAAAGAAATTAATAAAAGAGGAATGAGAAAAAAGTTAGACAATATCTTATCACATACAGCTTAAGCTGATAAGATGCCTAAACTTGATCAGGTCAGATTCTTCATCCACAAAGAGGAGAAGACTGAAACCTTTACTTTTGTTTACTTTTCAAATGCACACCTCAAATTTACTTGAGTAATAAATAACAGTCATCCATTACTTTTCAGATGCACGCTTCAAACTGTTTTGAATTAATCTAGATAGAGTAATAGAGCCATCCATCGCTGTCATATCCACCACCCAATCAATACAAGTCCAAGAATCAGTGGGATTTAGTAAACGAATCCAGTAGGGATAAATTGTTAATATTTGATTCCCTTACCTTGACTACTCCCCTCCAAATTTTGCATTAAATTTTATAACATAAACAAAACGGGGGGAAAAACTCAAAGAATTTTGGTGGCTAACAGTATCGTGGAAGATGTAATTGGCAGAGTGGAATACAGTATTCTAATAGATGCATATATCCTGTACAGCATCAAAGTATGAAAAAAAAAGATACAACAATCATTCGGGGTCAGCTCAATGAGTATATCTTGTCCTGTCCGGTCAAGACACATTATATTGTGTAGATTTACATAGAGTGTGTCTTTCAATACGGTATGGAACCAAGATGCATGTTTGGATAGTTACATTTCGAAAAGAAAAATTAGTGGATTACTCATTCTTTCTCCTACACACTTGTACCTCAGATTTACAGGGTCTACGGACTTAATAAGTTACTGGACATATCAGCCAATTATATCTAAAGCTCGAGCAATCTGAATATGGAACTGAATCCATTGAAAAGAATGTATTACAGATCAATGAACATTAAATTGCAATAATCTTATGAAAGGAGAGTGAAACAAGGGCAGATCTCAGCAATACTAAACATAAGAGGTAGGAGTCACTTCACCTATGAATTATCAATTATAAATTACAGCATCCCCATGCCATTACATTTTACTGTTTAAGTAAACTTAGTAGAGAAAAAGTTTGATGTGGAGAGATCCTACAAAATCAAAGGGGCATTAAATACTTATGTAGCAGGGAAATGAGTGCTGTGTAGGTGAGCAAGTGCACACCTACCTAAGTAGCATGGTACAAATTTGGGTAGGGGAACAAAAAAGGGTAAACTAAAAGTTTTAGGGTATGGGTATGGAATGGGTATGATTATAAATTAAAATTAAAATTAAAATTATAAATTATATATATTCTAATTAATAATTACTGACTTTTAAATCAAAGACATATCTAATTTTATAATGTCAACAATTACAAGTAAATGAAAACATAAAAATATTGTTCAAACTTCAATGTTTATCACAATAATTAGCAAATGAGCAACATAACAAAATAATAGTTCGATGTCTTAACCAGTAAGACTAAGACAAGCAACACACCAAAGTAAAGTTCAATGTCTTAAAACTAAAGCAGACAAATAATCATAAAAAGTGGATGAAGAACATCAATTTTCAACAAGAAAGTCACTCTCTAAATCCGGCTATCTAGTGAGAGGTTCGCAAACTCTAAGAATCCAACCTCTTCCGTAGAATCGAATGCATCTCCACCAACATCCCACATCTTTGCATTCCCCTCTTCAATATTTCTTCTTAAAAGATTTAAGATTGTTTTATTTTCTATGGCTAAAATATAACCAGGTACGGTTTTGAACATACCCAAATTGTACCCTATACCCAAATTGTACCCATACGGCCATACCCTATTGACTGTACCCAAATCGTACCCTGATGACTGTACCCAAAAAGTCAAACCCTCTCTGGGTACGTTTTTTTGCCGTACCCGTACCCGTACCCGTACCCGTTACGGGTACCATGGGGTAAATACCTTACCCGTGCTACATTGACACCTACACTACAATAGATGCTTAGATTGCACAAGTGCTGTCCTAAGAGATGCCCAAAAAGACTGTCCAGTATCCCATATGCAGGTAGAGAAAAAAATTAAACAAAAGATTCTCTGAATAGTATTCCAAATGAAAGAAAGCTACACACTACAAACAGAGTAGGACAAAAACTTCATGCAGGATTCCTAACCTTTACTGGTACAAAGAGAAATCATAGACATGTTATTTAGAATCCTGGGATATGTCAAGTTGTGAAATGTTCTCCCCTTCATTCAGTAGTACCCACAAAAGAAAATTTGTATTAGATTTACAAGTTTTTCTATCCCTTAAATATTAACTGTGAATTCTCCAACAAAAAATTTACAAGTAAAATCCTTTTTGGGATGGCATGTTGACTTTTAAACAGTTAATATAATTCATGAGTAATGAGTATGCAGGAATATAATTGAGTCTTTCCTTATTCTATTTGCAGAACCCAGTATGAATGTGTAAGTTTTGAGCTATAACAATGGTTTTCAATAAACATAATAGCAACTTCCTGATGTTATGGTCTGCACAAAGCCACCTATGAAAACTTCCCAAGTCTACCACTGGAGATGGCTAGTAGAAGGATCTGGTGGAGAACTCTCCAATGCAGTCAAAGGTCTATCTCCATGTGCCTTTTTGTGTCCTCCATATTTTAAAGCAAATAAACTATCAGTTATAGTTTGAAAGGGTTGGAACCAGTGGTGCTCGAAAAACCTTCAGAATTGTGTAATCTACATGATACCATTTACTCCATCTCAGCTCCACTCCAAACTGATATTGCTGCATCAGTGCTATTTCAAAGAGAGTGGCACTCAATTTCTATGGTGGAGTACCCATACCATCCATCAGTCAAAATGTAGTCTTCACATTCTTTCATAGGAGACGGACACCAATTCAAAACTATAGGAGACGGACACCATCCCCTTGTTTTTTTCAAAAGAATACTGTTGACAGTGATTTCTACAATCTTAGTCAGACTTTGTTTAAATTAGTATCCTTGACAACACTTGTTCATCAACTCTGTTCAGAACCACTCCCCTAATATAGATGCATATAGAGGTTCAAGGGCGGGGAGTCCACCAGGAAGAGTGGTGATATGCCTTCTTCCTACTCCAAATGATAACTTTACCAAGTCTAACTTTTTGCAGCAGAACAAGAGTGCTCAGAGAGATGTAACAAATCACCAATGGTAAAGTGGCTATGAAAACAGTAACTTTCACACTCTGCTAATTCACTCCCAAGTTTTTTCCAAGGCCTAAACTAGAACCTACTAAGCTCTACATTTGCACCTAGTTGAATTTAGAATAAACATGAAGCAGACTATCAATTTAACAACCCAGAGTTGCAGCTAATCTCACACAAGAGTGACTCAAAGGTCCTTGTAAAACCATAGTCCCCGGACTTCTTTTTTTCCAAATCATCAACAATCGTCAATTATCAGCATTAAAAAATAGATTTGACCTAGTATACTTAGCTATGATCAGGGCTCTGGGAAAAGCTGCTGCCCACCTCAAAATTATGCCATAGATGTTAGGAAAAACCCAATGCTGTCTCCCATGGGATTCACTGTACTCTCAAGGAGCAAATTTTCCTGAGAATCTGTAATTTGAGGAATCCCAGGGTTTAACCTAATAGGAAAATTTACACTAAAATTTCAAGGGCTGTCGGTCATTGTTATTGTTCAAGGCTACTCATAACATGAAGAGTCCCATTTCTCCAATATACAACTTACTCATAAAAAAAAAAGCTTTTTGTCTATCTTTAATCCTAAATTTTTAGCTGTAGCATAATCGTGAAAGTACAAATTTACACCTTCTGCTAAAGGAAAGAAGCAAAGATATCCTAACACTAGACAGTCAGCTAAATCCACTGACATTAAGAGACAAGATTCTTAACAATTTAATTGCATCCTTTCAATTGAATGTATATATTTGGGCGCCCAATTCAAAGAACTACTCGAAACAAAACAAATCACATTAGAAAAATCAAATTGGAATGTGTATGAGTTGACCGAAATTTACCTGAAATTGAGTTCCGCAACTCTGCAGTATCCCGCGATAGGGTTTGGAGTTTCTGCGACCGTCAGCTGTGCACTGTCGTGCAAGCAGCCGTCGACTTCGGTTTTATTTTCAGTTTTTTTCCTTTTGTTTTTGTCCGGACCGTCAAATTTTTCCAATCCTCACCGGATCCAAAACTTACCACACCTTTATTTCAATCCTGATTATGTTAAATTTGTTAATTACCATATTCGTGGTCAATAATGGGACCAGTTTTGGTGGAGGTCCATTTTGTATCCGTCTGGGTTGTGGATATGAAAATAATGCATGTTATGGATAGCGAGTTGAGCATGGATATTAGTTCACACTCGTCTTATCACCGTCCTACCCCACTAGAAAGATGGGGTTAAGAGTTGGGGATTTATACTTAGCAGATTTGTAAGTAAAACATTTGAGTTTTGGTTAGAAATAAGGGTGTTCATGAATCGGTGTGGGCCAATAAAATGGATCGAACCAAACAGAAATAAAAAGACCAGAACCAGTTGTATAGAATTCCGGCCCAATCTTCAGTTCAAGAGTTTTAAGGTTTTGAGCTCCGATCTGGATTGGTAACTTACTCTCTTTTAAAAAAAAAATCCACCTGTGATGGTGGGGGTATAACAAACCCCTACCCATTTATTAATTAAAATGAAAAGTACAAAAAGAGTGGGATTTAATGGTCTTACCTCAAGAAGATGTTTGTCTTACAATTCAAATACAAAAGACATATCCGAGCTAAAGAATCGTAAAACCAACATCTAAAAAAAACAAAATGTGGAATAGTTCATTACAAAGTACAAACTACATCAATGAGACTACAAAAGAAAGGAAAAGATTCTATCTAATCCTTGTATATGGAAAACTGATCTCATCGAGATTAATCTGCCCTTATCTTTTGGTAAACCTACAAAAGAGAATATGCTCTCTACGTGGTTGAATGTAGCAAGTTTTGCTAAAGAGTCTGCCACATTGTTTGCTTCACGACAGATATGTGATATTTAGCAGTCGATCATCTCCATCAACTTCCAGATTTTACACACAACATCGTAACAGCTCCATGGAATCTTCCATTCCCTTTTCAGCATTTTGACTAAAATCAAGGAGTCAGATTCGATGTGCAAGGTGTCGAGTCCTTGAGTATCTACCATTCGTAATCCTTGAAACACTGCTTGGGATTCAGCCTCTATAATGGAGCAGTGTGGGTTTGTTTTTGAAGCAGATCTAAGATGCTTTCCTAGTTTAATTTCTTAGAATCCAGCCTATTCCTGATGTTCCATTTTTCAAAACCGAACTATCTGAATTTAGTTCAATGCATTTTGAAGGAGACCAAGAAACAGCCATGGATCCCTTTTTATTTCTTATTTTCGTGCAAATATTTAGTACAGTGTATACAACAGAAAGGTCACATACAACATTTAGCTTGTAAGCTAGCAAAATATCATTTAATAGGTTCAAAATGTAAATAGAAACTGTTTTTAGATCAGGATTAATACCCTCAAATATAAACTTGTTTCCAGCACACCAAGGCGACCATAATACAATGTGAAGAATAGATCTAATGATATCTACAGCATGGGTATTTTTCACAGCAATTGTCCAGTAGTAGAGAAATTTGTTCCAGAGTATTTATGCACTGAATGTTGAAGTTTAAAGATTTTGTTAACCAAAAATCATATTTTCTTTGAAAAAGAGCATGAGCTGAAGACATGATGAATGTCATCTGTTCTGTTTTTACAAAAGCAACATTTTGATGGTAAATGCATATTGAAGTCCTCCAAAACATTAGGCATTGCAATTAGGCGATTTAACAATCTTTGATTTCAAGGACATATCTGTAAAGTCAAGTGGTATTCATTAAGAATTTTAATTGGAAATTTGTGAACAAAATTGGAAACAAAAAATATTCCATGTTGGAACATACGGACAACCACATTCACGCCAACAGAATTTTACGGAAGAAAAATAAAATGTTGTGGTATTTGTTGATTTATGGAAATCTGAATATTCTGAAATATGTTAGGTGGTGGTAGAAGCATATTAGGTTTATGGAAAATCCCTACAAATATGGTATTGGGTTTATCGAATATATTGGATATATTGTGATAAGGAAAATCCATTTATTTATGGGATTTGAATATGCTTCAGAAGCAGATAAGGAATCGAAATATTATGGATAATCATTGAGAGTTCTAATCTGCTCATGACTTTGAAAGTGGACATCACGGCTGCATTAAAATCACGAACTTAATTGCGAAAATCTACACCCGAATTTTCTAGGGTTTCCGAGAGTCTTGCGAGAGTCAAATATATATGTTCCAACATACGTGACCTACCGTCCAAAGTTCAGAATCGTTTGCCTCAATCCCTCGGGAGGAGGAGATCCAGTATCGATGAGTTTCAAGGTCAGAGAGAGTCTGATCAAGGTGGATCGGTATCTAGGAGAGCTAGCAGAATTCACATGTTTAATTAGTAAAGATCAGTATTTTGTATGGTGTACTCTGTACTGTATCTTTTTGATTAGTGGATTCCTTCTGAACTGGACCAAACCCCGCAGATGCAGGTAGATTTCAACAAACTACGTAACCAAACCTTGTGTCTTTATGTTTTATTTATTGCATACTTGGTTAGATAGGTTATGTTGGAACATAGCAGTAATAATTAAGAAAATTCGATAAAACTAAATTTCATTTGGTATCAGAGCACGGTCACTTATTTTTCCCTTGGTTGTGTCAAGGAAAGTGTGATCCAGTTTTACCATGGCAACCAAAGAAGGAGCTTCGATGTCTCGACCACCTCTACTGGAAGGCAACAACTACAATTATTGGAAGGCACACATGAAAGTCTTCATCAACTCACTGGATGAACTTGCTCAACAGTATGTTGAAAATGAGTGGAATCACCCTACTGAAGATGCTGAAACAAGCTCTAAGGCAAAAGAAGGAGAGTCAAGTCAGAGGGAGCAAAAACTCAAAGACAAATCTACTTGATCTCCTGATGAATTCTAGGCCTCACTGGAAAATTAAAAAGCACTAAATGCTATCTTTAGGGCAGTTGATGAAAACCAGTTCAAACTCATCTCTACATGCCATCAAACCAAGAAAGCATGGGATATTCTGCAAACTGTTCATGAAGGAACTAGTCGAGTTCAAGAATCTAAATTACAGATGTTGGCTACAAAGTTCAAGGAACTCAAGATAGAGGAAGATGACACCATTGTTGTATTCAACGGGAAACTCAAGGACATCTTCAACATGGTGTATCAACTTGGAAAAGCCTATAAAGAGGCAAAATTGGTGGAAAACAAACCTTGAGGTCACTTCCTAAAAGGTTTGCAATGAAGGTTGCAACAATAGAAGAAGCAAGAGATGTAGTTACCATAAGCTTAGATGAATTAATGGGATCATTACAGACTTATGAGATGACATTATAACAAACTACAAAAACCAAAAGGAGTTGGCATTTAGAACATCGTCATCAAAGGATGATCACGAATCTGGCAGTGATGATGAATTTGAAAAACTTGCACTTATCACAAAAAATTTCTCAAGAATGCTGAAGAAAGTAGTAAACAAGAAATTGTAAGAAAGGTTTGGTGGAAAAAGACCAAGGCCACAAGAATTTGGAAATAATCATGGGACACGGTTTGAATAAGGAAATAAGCCATTTCTCATAAATCAAAGTGGTGAACCAAAATATCTTGGACGAGTTCAATGCAGAGTATGTGAAGGATATGGTCTTATTCAGGCTGAATGTACAAATACCCGGAAAAAACAGGGAAAATCATATGCACCTCATGGAGTGAAGACAAAGAAGACATGAAAGACGAAGAGGAACTTACAAGCAACTATGTGGAATTTGGAGCGAAAATTCATTATGCATCGGATGATGGATGTTCCAACACATCAGATAGAATCAAAGTTGTATGTTCCAACATAGATTCGGATGAGGTGTCTAGTGATAATAACAGATTTGTTGTAAGTGTAACACCCCTTTACCCAATCGCAAGTATCGGGTCGGGTCTGGGCGTGCTACCGAAAGTACTAACAGTAATGAGCATATAAATTTTATGCGGAAGCGATTTATATAAATTCAAAGATCTAAATTACTATTACAGTGAAAATGATTTATTACAAATGTCAAACAAAAAGGTTAAACAAAATTTTCAACGAACTGTTACAGATTCATAGTTCAATTTAAAATCGGCGAGACAGAGGTTGTATAACGGTCAAATAACTGTTCCTACGTGCGATCTTGGTGCGAAACACGCACTAACAAAATTTTCTGCTGAAATCGAAACAATCTTCCTTCTCTTCTTCTTCCTCAGCTGTGTAACGAATACCATTATTGTTTCTTCTTCACCTCTGATGGCGGCTCCTCCGCCTGGTCGCGGTGGTGCTACCGCGTCCAAAACTTTTCTGCAAGCATTAGGCAATAGGCCATCTCCTCTCAATATTTCCCTTCCTTCAAATCCCGAAATAATACCAAAAACTCAGTACAAGGGTGAAATCTCCTGTCTAGTGACTCGGAAAGAGGCTGAAACGCTAGCATCACATTACAGTAATGCCCTAGTTGGGAAGTTTGCTAGGGGGAAACCATCAATGGCTGCTCTGAATGAGGCTTTCAATTCCGCTGGTTTCAAAGGTAAGTTTCAATTGGGTTCAATAGATTTCAGGCATATTCTTATCCGATTTCAGGATAAGGAGGACTATCAGAGGCTATGGATTAAAGGTCAGTGGGTCTTTAACCAAGCTCCTATGAAAGTTCTTAAATGGAACACTGACTTCAATCCTGCAATCGAATCTTCTATTGTACCAGTTTGGGTCACAATCCCTTGTGTTCCGGTTTTCTTTTATAATATTGCTATGATAGAATCAATGGGGAATCAAATAGGCAATTACATTAAAATGGATGTAGCAACTGCTGCACTTTCTAGGCCCTCTGCAATTAAGATGTGTATTGAAATCGATCTAAAAAAGAAACAACCATCTTGCATTAGGTTAGGTATTGAAGAGGATGGAATTGAGTACAATGTAGTGAAGCTCCCCATTGAATTTGAGGAACTGCCTCTTTATTGTCATCATTGTAAATCTATAGGGCATGATGATAGTCTCTGTATCTATCTACATCCAGAACTAAAGAATCCAAGGTATAATAGGATGGATAAAGCAAAAATTGCACATAAGGTCACTAATGAACAAAAAAAGGTGATTAACTACAGAGATCAACAGATTGGCCAAGAAAATATGGCTAATGATGGAATAACTCTACCCTCAGAGGACCATAATAAAGCTGGTGGTTCGGGTCTCATTGCTAGTGAAAAAAATAAGACTTTGTATGGTCAGAAACTAAAGTACATTCCCAAATAGAAGGCTGTTCCTGGTGTTGGGGATGACCAATTGGAGGTTCCTGATTCTTCTATTCAGGGGGGAGATAGGAATGGTAAAAAACATGTCCAGAATGATCAGTCTCTTGGTTTAAACATTGGAACAGTTAACACTAATGACAATCTTGTAGAAGTCCAAGCATTATCACTAAACCAGACTTCTGAGGCTCATCTGATAGATGGAAATCCAAATGAGTCTCAAGGGGAAGTTCAAGAGGTACTCATTGTCAGTCCTCAGTCTTCTACTGATCAGTATAAGATGTCCTTGTCTGCTCCTCCGAATCTTATAACAAGGACAGGTTTTGCAAAAGATGACCTACCTAGAAAAAGGAGTAAGGTATTCTCACCCTTTAACCCTATTCTTGCTGCTAAAAGCTTTATTTTCTCCCAACAAATAGAGAGTCAAAATAGGTTCCTGTTACTAGAGGATGAGGATCCTTCTGATGATCAAGTTGGCTCTACTGAAAAAAGAATTTCCCAACTGGAGGACAAGGATACTGACACTCCTAAGGTAAGTCAGGTAACTCCTGTACCTCCTCGATCTATTTCAGGGAAAGCAAAAGAGGGACATCATGACAGTAATGTTAAGGCATATAGTAATGAGAACTATTTAACCCAGTTAAATACAATTATGACTAGATCAAAAAGCTCTATTAATGTTTCCCTATGAATAGCACAAATGTTCAGATTAAGATACTAGTTTGGAATCTTAGGGGAATGGACACTTCTATGATTAGGCTTCATAATCTGATAAATAGGCACAATTTTGAGCTAATATGTCTAATTGAGCCTAAGCATGATAATACACAATGTGATCACTATAGACAGTTACTTCACTTTGACAATTGCATGCATGCTAATAATGGCCAGATTTGGCTTTTCTGGAAAAATAGTGTTTCAATTGTATGTAAATCAGATAATCTGCAATTTCTAGCTGTTCAAATGAATAGCACTATTCTGAATAAATGTATGATGCTATTTTTGTGTATGGACTTAGAACTAGAAATGGTAGGAAAGATCTCTGGGCAGATCTTAAGAACTTAACTCAATCAGATTCTATCTTCATTGGGGATTTCAATGCTATAACATCCATAAATGAATATATAGGACCTTCCACTCCAAAACTGGGTAGTATGAAAGATTTTAGTGATTTTATAAATGATATGGCCTTGGAAGAAATAACTATTGTAGGTAATCTTTTCACATGGAGTAATAACATACTAAGAAATCCAACGGTCAAGAGGTTAGACAGGGGGTTATGCACAGCTTCTTGGTCATCTAATTTTCCTAACTCCTCTGTGCACATTTTGAATAGAATCTCCTCTGACCACAATCCAATGCTACTCACCATAGGTAGTGATATTGCATCCTCTCCACAGCCATTTAGATTCCTTAATACTTGGTATAAACGGGATGGATTTAATGAGGTAGTTAGGCAGAGTTGGGATGTTCCGGTTCAGCAATCAGGAATGGTGGGTTTCTTCATAAAACTTTTGAGGCTGAAAAAAACTCTGAAAATTTGGAATAAAGAAGTGTTTGGAAATATAAATGATAATGTTCTAAAGGCTGAATTAACTTTGAAGGAAACAGAAGGACTGTATGACCTGAATGCTACAATAGATAACATGGTAAAAATGAAAGAGGCTAAGGCGAAATTGGTTAGGGCTTTGATTGAACAGAAGAGCTTCTGGAAACATAAAGCAAAAATAAAATGGTTGAAGGAGGGGGATAACAATACTAGTTTTTTTCATAACACGGTTAGAGAAAGAAAATGTAGGTTAAAAATCACAAAAATCAAGGGTGGAAATGGACAGTGGATAGATAATGCACAAGATATTGAGAATGAATGCATCCATTACTTTCAAGACCTTTTAACTGAGCAGTACCCCCCTCAAAGTGATTTTTTCAAACCTCACTTCCTAAGTCAGATCCCCAAATTGATCACTCAGGAAGATAATGACAGAATACTGCAACCTGTTTCAATTTCTGAACTTAAAAATGTTGTTTTAGGGCTTAATCAAAAGAGTAGTCCTGGACCTGATGGATTTACAGCAAAGTTTTATATTAAGTCTTGGGGAATAATTTGCAATGATCTTTTATCAACTGTACAGGATTTTCTATCAGTGAGCAATATCCCTAGGGGGATTGGTAGTACCTGGATTACAATTATACCCAAAAAATGTACACCAACTACCTTTGATGATTACAGACCGATTAGTCTTTCTAATGTTATAAATAAGATCTTCTCTAAGATACTAATGGAAAGATTAAAGCCTTTAATGCCTAAAATTATCTCTGATCACCAAACTGCTTTCCTAAAAGGTAGAGATATTGCTGACAATGTTATCTACCTTCAGGAAATGGTGAGATTTTTAAATAGGAAACAAAGAGAACCAAATTGTATTGTTAAATTGGATCTTAAGAAGGCTTTTGATAGAGTTAGGTGGTCTTTTCTCTATTCTGTGCTCGCTAAATTTGGTTTTCATGCTAGATTCATTTTTCTGGTTATGAAGAACTTGTCTCAGGCTTGGTTTTCGATCCTCATAAATGGTAAGCCAGTGGGTTTCTTTCAACCTACCAGGGGAATCAAACAGGGAGATCCATTATCACCATTTCTTTTCAATATCTTTTCTGAGCCTTTCACTAGAAGCCTGTCTTTTGTTTTTCAGAATGGTAGTTTGTCATATTATGGTGTGCCAGGTAATGCAAGTCAAATTTCTCATCTATCTTATGCTGATGATACTGTGGTCTTTCTTAAAGCTAATAACAACTCTCTGATCAGATTTAAGGCTTTCCTTGCTACATTTCAGGAAGTTACTGGTCAACAGGTTAATTATAACAAGAGTGAGTTGTATATAGGAAAGCATGCAACTGTAAATAGAGTGAGTAGAATAAAGAGAACTTTAGGCATGAAATTAGGAAGGTTTCCCTTCACATACTTAGGGGTTCCTATTTTTACTGGGAGAACTAAGAAGATTTATTTCCAACCTTTAATGGAACAAATTGAGAGTAGATTAGGTAGTTGGAAAAATAGGTGGCTCTCAATGGGGGGGGGGGGGGGAATTACCCTTATTCAGTCATGTATATACTCGGTTCCACATCATATATGGCCAGTTATTAAATCGGGCAAGCAAGTCATATTAGCCATAGAAAAGAAATTGAGCAAGTTTTTTTGGGGGTATGATGATCTAAATCCTAAAAGAGTATGGAGGAAGTGGGATGCTCTATGCTATCCCACCATCCAAAATGGTCTAGGATTTAGATCAATAACCACCATTATTGAAACATGCTCTGTTAAGCTTTGGTGGAAATACCAAAAGGCTGATGCACTCTGGACTCAATTTGTGGCATCTCTCCCACCTTCTTCCAGATCTTCACCAAACTGGAAAAGGATTTGCTCCATCAATGAGTGGGTAGAATCCCAATCTAGAGTCATAATTGGAACAGGGGAGTGTAATTTTTTGACTTCTAACTGGTTAGATATAGGGCCACTTCAGGACCTTTGTGAACAAATGAATGTTAATTTTCCATCTACCTGTAGTGTTTCTGATTTCATTGCTAATAAACCAGACATGATTGCTAAAATATTTTCAGTTCTTCCTGCTCATGTAATAAATCTTTTACAGGATTCTAAGCTATTTACTCACAGAAAGGACAGGCTAATATGGAAGCCAGGAATCAATGGTGAGTTCTCATTCAAAGCTACATATCTTCTGCTAAGAAACCAAAGAGGTAATGTGGCTTCTTTTAAACATCTGTGGAACCATAGAATTGAAAAAAAGGTTTCAGTCTTCATGTGGAAACTGATGAATTCCTTTCTTCCATTTGATAATGTTTTGCATTCATTGAGAATTTCACTTGCTTCGAAATGCTGTATGTGTCATAATCATGAAGATTCACTAGATCATTTTTTCAATTCTTGTACATTTGCTGTGCATGTTTGGAAACAGATTCACTCCTTCATGGGAATTAGGGCCAGAGGGTTTCCTTCTATTTGGGATAGACTATCCTTCTATCTTACTTATAATGGATTCAGTAAGGTACAATTGGAAATGATACATTCTGCTGCTTTCATAACATGTTGGAATTTGTGGAAAGTTAGAAATAAGTGTTTGTACGATTCTGACAATCCTGTGATAAGTGTAGTACTACATCACATAAGGACACATATCTTCTACATGTTCACTGCTAAACCGATCTCTGTTGCCTCTAGGATTGATAAGATAATTGCTGACCACTCCTTTCTGCCATTGATCAAATGACCTCCCAAACCAAAGATTTATATAATTGCTTGGACAAAACCAGGCATGGGGTATAAAATCAATGTTGATGCTGCCTGGTGCTGTCTAACAAAGATGAGTGGAATTAGTTTGATTGTTAGAGATTGCAGGGGTGGGTTCATTGTTGCTCATACTAAGATCTCCCCTGCCTTTTCCCCTTTGGAGGCAGAAATGAATGCAATTTTGTTTGCTTTACAAACAGGTTCAGAGTTAAATTCTTCTTATTGCATAGAAACTGATTGTTTGAATGCTGTAAGGTATGTGGCTGATCCTTATAATGCTCCATGGAAATTATTTCTATTGGCTGATGCAATTAATAATCTGTTGGGAGGAATCCATCTCAGTCATGTTCATAGACAAGGAAACTTGGTGGCAGATAAATTAGCTAAAGATTGTTTAAGTCAGCTAACATCCTCCTCTTTCCTTCGGTTTCAGAGCCTAACTAATACTGTTCAGGGTTTGATTAGATTGGATCAATTGGGTACACCTTCTATTCGGATTGCTATCGGAATGGATGCTACTGATTAGCTCATATTGCAGGTGGACGGATTCAAATTGGATAGGATTTGCTGATTTGAGAATGAATCTGCAAGCTCGGAGTTCAGATGGATTTTGCTGCACTTTGCTGTACATAATCATCATCTAGGATGGTTTACTGGTTTACAAATAGTAATGGTTTATGTAAGTACTCCTGGGTAGTAGAAGATATGATTCTTACCTAGGTGGAGAGGATTGGGACTGCTTTGTGTCTCTTAACAGATTCACTAACAAGTTTTGATCATCTCTATCCTAGCATAAGAGCTTTTGAAATCCTCTAACGATTTGCTCATTAATTTTCTACTTCCTTTTGGAGGCAACAGGAGTTGCCTCAAAGAGCTTAGAGCTCTCCATTGTACATCTTGACTTAGCTACGGATACTCTACTTTGTACTATTATTTTCTGTCTATTTTATGGCTTGGGAAGGCCTAATAAAATTTCCCCCATCCCTGGATGGTTTTCAAAAAAAAACAATTTAAAATCCTAATAGCTCACCCAGGATTTTTTTTCTCAAAAGAAGTAAAGGTATTAAGCACTTTTCTCTTACTGTTCTTCTTTACCTGAAAAAGGGTTGTTTAACTTGGTAAGCTCCTTACTTAGTGAGGTTCCATCGCCAGTATTTACCCAGTTGAGTTTTAGTGATCATAGAACAACAATTAACAACTAGCCACGTATGTCCTAGCACACAGTAAAATGATACGGGTGGTTAATGCCGAGTTGCTGCCAAGTGCCTATATGGCAACTGTGACTAACAAACACGACATAACCCTCAGCGATGCCTGAAGGTTATCAGTTCAGAATTCACTTTCCCATTCACGCCGGTGTTCAATTACGAGCTCGTATAAGTCAGGTGGTTATGCTAGCATACCAAACTCCACGTGTAGCCGGTCTAATCAGACGGTCCGGTCAGTACCGTTTCCCACCTACTTTGACCAAACTACAATCGCGTCAGGGCCCCCAAAATTCACAGACAGGTAATCAGATATCAGGTAATTCAAGTTTGACACGGTAAGATAAAGTACAACCGATCATCAGAGCAGTATATGATTCAAGTTTGACACGGCAAGATAAAGTACAAGGCGGTCTTTCACATAAAATATCACAGCAGCTCAGGAGTTCAGTTTCACGATAATCTAGTATAGTATGATAAAATACACACTTAATTCAACAGTCAGTAAATACCATCATTTGAGTGTAACCGTCATATCTCTCTCTCTCATAGATAGAGTATCGAGTAAAAAAAGGTTTAAGTATCAGGTTTCGAGTATAGGGGTTCGATTACTTATAGTTCGAGTGGTTGAGTAAGAGGTTCGAGCAAAGAACTCGAGTGGAGAAGGTTCTAGTGGTATGGGTATTAGGTGGTACTAGTTCGAGTGGTAAATGGTATCAGCTTGAGTGGTGAAGTTCAGTTGGAGAGATTCTAAAGGTACGGGTTCAGTTGGTGAGGTTCGAGAGGTAAGGTTCTAGTGGCACTAGTTCGAGAGGTAAAGTTCGAGAGGTAAGGTTCGAGGGGTAAAGTTTTCAGTAGTACTAGTTCGAGGGGTAAAGGTTTCAGTAATACTAGTTCGAGGGGTAAGGTTCGAGGAGTACAGTTCGAGAGGTAATGGTTTCGGTGATATCAGTTCGAGAGGTACAAGTTCAAGAGGTGAGGTTCGAGAGGTAAAGGTTTCATTAGTACTAGTTCGAGGGGTAAGGTTCGAGAGATAAAGGTTTCAGTAAATCTAGTTCGAGGGGTAAGGTTCGAGAGATAAGGTTCTAGTGGCACTAGTTCGAGAGGTAAGGTACGAGAGGTGAGGTTCGAGGGGTAATGGTTTCAGTAGTACTAGTTCGAGGGGTAAAGTTCGAGGGGTACAGTTCGAGAGGTAACGGTTTTGGTGATATTAGTTTGAGGGGTACAGGTTCGAGAAGTGAGGTTCGAGAGGTAAGGTTTCAGTAGTACTAGTTCGAGGGGTAAGGTTCGAGAGGTAAGGTTCGAGAGGTAAAGATTTCAGTAGTACTAGTTTGCAGGGTAAGGTTCGAGGGGTACATATTCGAGGGGTAAAGGTTTCAGGGAACTAGTTCGAGGGGTAAGGTTTGAGGGGTACATATTCGAGGGGTAAAGGTTTCACGAATCTAGTTCGAGGGATAAGGTTCGAGGGGTACATATTCGAGGGGTAAAGGTTTCAGGGAACTAGTTCGAGGGGTAAGGTTTGAGGGGTACATATTCGAGGGGTAAAGATTTCAGGGAATTAGTTCAAGGGGTAAAGGTTTCAGTAGGGGTTCGAGAGGTGGGATTTTCAATAGGTTCGAGAGGTAGAGTTGTGGCAGAGGTTCGAGAGGTAGAGTTTTGGCAGAGGTTCGAGAGGTAGAATTTTGGCAGGGGTTCGAGGGGTAGTATTATGGTAGGGTTTCGAGAGTTAGTATTTTGGCAGGGGTTCGAGAGGTAGTATTTTGGCAGGGGTTCGAGAGGTAGAGTTGTGGCAGGGGTTCGAGAGGTAGAGTTGTTGCAGGGGTTTGAGAGGTAGAGTTTTGGCAGGGTTCGAGGGTTAGTATTATGGCAGGGGTTCGAGATGTAGTATTTTGGCAGGGGTTCGAGAGGTAGTATTTTGGCAGGGGTTCAAGAGGTAGTATTTTGGCAGGGGTACGAGGGGTAGTATTATGGCAGGGGTTCGAGAGGTGGAGTTGCAGCAGGGTTTCGAGAGGTGGAGAGCAGCAGGGGTTCGAGAGATGGAGAGTTTAGCTTGAGAGATTCAAGTTCTGATGGCATTATATATATATATATATGTAAACATAAACTCGGATTTTACTAAATTCATGCTAGGGCGATACAACACTCACCTTAGTTAAATTTGGCTTGACAACCGTCGCTGCAACTTCACTGCTTAACCACTGTTCTTTGGTAAGAATTTTTCTTAAGGCTGTGATTTTGAGAAGGAAGTCACTGGTATTTATAGTAGATAAATATAGGTTCTGACACATAAAATTTTATCCATTTAACCTTATATTTGGTTAAGTCTCTACGCCCGCTTGCCAAATTCACTTTTGGATGAAATTTCACGTCCGCGGTCCGTCGGCTTCCTCCTTCAGGTAATTTCCTTTATTTTTTTTATTCCTTTACTGATTTATTTATTATTACTATTATTAGATTATACAATATATATATACACATATGTATAAATATGTATATTCTCTTCTCAGTAATTTCTCTTATTTATTTACTTATCTATTTATTGTTATTAGTATTATTATTATATATATATATATATTTATTCATTTATATCAATTTTTTAACCAATTAGAGTTATATTAAAAGTTCAATTCAGATAACATGATTAGTATCAGAGGTATATTTTATTTATTTATTCATCTAATTGGGTTCGGGGTTTCACAGTAAGTGATGAAGAAATCAACAGTACATACAAAAAGATGTATGATGTGTGGCTCCAAGTTGTTGATACAAGCAAAGTACTGAAGGAAGAGAAAAATTATCTAGCTGAGATAGAAAGGGAGTTGCGTGTGGAAGTTGTTGAACTCAGAAAAGAGAATGATGAGTTGAATGTGAAGCCGATTTCAGCAACCAAGAGAGCTGAGACGTTTGAAGCAACTATTACCAAGATGAACTAGGGAAAAGCAAAAGTTGATGATATTCTGGTTATGGGAAAGAGCTTTGGAGATCGACACGGAGTTGGGTATGACAACCCGCTTAAGAACAAAGTAACGCTCAAGTCGAAGATTCGAGAGATAAAGAGAAATTTTGGCAAGCCTTATCAAAGGAAATCTCTCATTTGTAGCTACTGCTCATATCAAGGGCACACAGAGAAACAATGCCAGAAACTGCTCAGAGACATCATAACAGGATGATAACTCTTGGTATGTTCCAACATAGACGAGGTCCAGAAATCAAGGATGGTCAGAAAGGTATGGGTTGTCAAAAGCTCTAGTACTTGCCTTGTTGCACATACTACTCTTATAGCACATTCCAGAGATTCGTGGTACTTTTATAGTGGCTGTTCCCACCACATGACTGGCACTCAGAAGTTTCTCACAAACATCACTGGTGGTTTCGTACCTTTGGTAATGGAAAGAAGAGTAGAGTAGTTGAAAAAGGAGAACTACAAATTGAAGGATTCCTAGTATTCACCAGTGTTTTATTTGTTGAAGACATAAAGGAAAATCTGCTGAGCATAAGCCAACTGTGTGACGATAATATGACTGTGGAATTTCATAAAGACAAATGTATAGTGAAACACAGAGAAGCCAAAGTCCTTTTAGGCCTTCGATCATCAGATAATTGCTACTTGCTGGAACGGGAAGTGAAGTGTATGATTTCTAAACAAGATGAAAGATCTCTGTGGCACAGAAAGCTCAGTCACATCAATTACAAAACCTTGATGAAAATTGCAAATGCAAAGGCAATACGAGGTATGCCTACATTGACAACTAAAGGCGGAATTGTCTGTGGACCATTTCAACAAGGTAAACAAATTCGATCTCCCCACTCTTCAGTTCAATATATAACTACCTCAAGAAATCTGGGATTATTGCATATGGATTTAATGGGTCCAGTCAATACACCTAGTATAGGTGGCAAGAAATATATCTTTGTATGTATTGATGATTTCTCCATATTTACCTAGGTAGCTTTTCTAAAAGAAAAATATGATACTATGGAAGTGTTTAGAAGTCTTGTGACAAAATTACAGACAGGAAAAGGAAGTCTAGTTGGGAAGATTGTTAGAATTTGCAGCGATCATGGTAGGGAATTTGAAAACTCTCATTCCAGTGACTTCTGTGATGAGCTTGGAATTCAACATGAGTTTTCTGCACCAATCACCCCTTTGCAGAATGGTGTTGTAGAACGGAAAAATAGGACTCTTCAGGAGATGGCTCGAGTTATATTAGTCGAGAAAGAAATTCACAAAAAATGGTGGGCAGAAGCCATTAATACAGCTTGCTATACAATCAATCGAGTGTATCTGCGTCCTTTCACAAGCAAAACGTCTTGCGAGATTTGGAAGGACCAAAAGCCAAATGTCTCATACTTTCATGTGTTTGGACGCAAGTGCAACATTCTCAGAGATAGAGAGTAATTGGAAAAAATTGACAATCGTATTGATATTGGAATCTTTCTTGGTTATTCTGTGAACAGTCGGGCTTATCGTGTTTACAACCTTCGCACAAACACACTCATGGAATCCATAAACGTTATTTTGGATGATTCTGACGAAGGACAAGGTTCAGGTGATGTAGAAAATGAACCTGATAAAGACCATGGTCCAACACAACATAGTCAACCTGACAAGCCGAACCGATCGTATATTGGAACATCTAAGCAAACTAATTATCCTGCAGAACCAGAAGATATTGAGTATGTTAGAACATCATCCCCCGCTGCCTCATCGTTCCAACACAGGAGCAACCAGAACCAATGACAAGAAGTACTCAATCAATCCCTTGGGTTGATTCTGGGAAGTTAGCAGGAATACAGTGCTTCATCTCTCTCATTAAACCCAAGAACTATAAGGAGGCCTTACTTGACGAATACTGGATTGTAGCAATGCACGAAGAACTTGGTCAGTTCGCACGAAATGATGTATGATATCTTACTCCTCATCCTAAATGTGTAAATGTTATCGGCACAAAGTGGATCTTCAATAATAAATCAAATGCTGATGGACAAATCACTCGAAACAAAGCTAGATTGGTTGCTCAATGATATACACAAGTTGAAGGAGTCGACTTTGATGAGACATTCGCACCAGTTGCCAAGTTAGATTTAATCCAAATTTTACTTGCTATTGTCTGCTTTATGAACTTTACTCTATATCAAATGGATGTCAAGAGTGCTTTGCTAAATGGTGCGGTAAATGAAGAAGTGTATGTGGAACAGCCTAATGGATTTGAGGATCCTCATTACCCTCATCATGTGTATCGCCTCAAGAAGGCTTTATATGGCTTAAAGCAAGCACCAAGGACGTGGTGTGAATGACTTACTACATTTCTTCTTATGAAATATTATCATCGAGGGGGAGTAGATCGCACTTCATTTGTGCTTGAAAATGCATAAAAAATTCTAATTTCTCAAATTTATGTTGATGATATAGTATTTGGCTCTACTTCACCATCCATTGTACATGATTTCATCACTATAATGCAGGCTGAATTTGAGATAAGCATGGTTGGAAAACTCACGTATTTTCTAGGACTGCAAGTGAAGTAAGGAAAAAATGGTATGTTTTATACATCAGAGTAAGCATGCCCTGAATTTAGTGAAGAGATTCAGACTAAGCAATGCTCGTGCAATTCGAACACCTATGGGGGTTTTCTGATAAACTGGTAAAGGATGAGAAAGGAGTCGCAATTGATCAGAAGTTATACAGGGGCATGATTGGGAGTCTATTGTATTTAACATCAAGTAGACCAGATATATGTCTCGACGTAGGAATATGTGCAATATTTCAGGCTGACCCAAAGGAATCTCATCTAACTGCAGTCAAAATAATTATTCGATATGTATGTGGGACTTCTGAGTATGGTGTCTGGTATTATAAGAATCAAGACTCTGATCTGATAAGGTACAATGATTCTGATTGGGCTGGTAATGCTAATGATCGTAAAAGCACTACAGGTGGATGTTTCTTCATTGGCACGAATCTAGTTTCATGGTATAGCAAGAAACAAAATTCGATCTCTCTGTCTATTGTGGAAGATGAATAACTTGCTGCTGGAAGTTGTTGTGCACAACTATTATGGATGAAGCAAATGTTGAACGACTATGGAACTCATCAAGGACCTTTGAAGATTTTATGTGACAACACAAGTCCTATTAATATTTCTAAAAATCCAGTCTAGCACTCTCGAACCAAGCAAATTGACATTAGACATCATTTTATTCGAGATCTTGCTGAAAAGAAGGAAGTAGTAGTGGTCTATATTCCAACATCTGAGCAATTTGCAGACATTTTTACAAAACTGTTGGACACTGCGACATTTGAGATTCCCATACAACACTTAGGTGTTTGTCAGATTTGAGGTATTTTTTTTATATAGCTTTTATTTAGTTGTAAATATTTTTTCCTACTTTAATTTTTTTAAAAAAATCAAAAAATATAGAAAGAAGAAAAAGCTACCAAAACAGAAGTTATGGTATGTTGGAAGTTCATGGTATGTTGGAAGTTCATGGTATGTTGGAAGTTAAAAAATGTGTGACTTAAGTTGACAAGTGAGAAAAGGAAAATCATTACTCTTCTTGGAAAGGAAAAAATGTTTGTGCGGTAAAAGAGGTAAATAGTGAAGAGTTTGTTTTTGTTCAAAATTGTCTACATCTCTCCATATCCCTCTATTTTTCGGCATACACTCCCATATTCCTTGGTGTTTTCGGATTCTTTTTGCCAAATTTTTCTTTGTGAGTATATCTTGAAAAATCTGAGCAAAGATCTTCCTCCTCACTACGAAACCTTGCCAAAAAATGTCTTCAAGCCCTAAAGTTTTCATGGCCGAGAAAGAGACTCAAGAAAATTCCCACCCTCTAGAGAATGACAATAGTGAACAGAGGGAAGAAATCGTGGAGGTAGACTCAACTAGTGACGGCGGTCGGAATGAAGAACTCAAGAACAAGGGGAAAACTTCCTATCAAAAGGTAACTGGTCCGGATCCCCCTACTCTGAAGTTGCATGGGATGGAGTTTAACTCTATTGATTAGTTTTTTGAATGGCTTGAAGCTAATAGAATCACGGTAGATTTGTCTAAATTTAAAAATTTAAAAGGGGAATTTCTCAATGTGAATGTTAAGGAGTTGTTTTCTGGAGATATTGGTGAGCTTGAGGATATTGAAAACTATGAAACTAGGCTATTGAGAGGGAAATATGGTGTGTACAATGGGAATGATAGGTTTCATGTATATTCATCTATTCCTGGCCCTAGTAACGTTATATTTGAGGAAATAGGTGATGATGAGGCTGAGGGACTAGAGTAGTCCACTGATTGAATGCCCTTAAGATTGTATGATGTTGAGGCTGCCAGGAGAGTTGAGGAACTTAGAAAGCCTGTAATCATTGAGATTACATATAGTGAAGAAGGAGAAAGTTTTGGGTATGTTCCAACGCAGAGGGAAGAGTCAGGGACAACTAAAGAAATGGAGATTGATGATGCTGATATGGGAGGGCATGACCAGTTTGATGTCACGGGAATGCATATGATGACTTGGAGTATTCATATGAAGGAAAAAACTAGAGGATTTATTTAAGGCAAGAGAAATCAGACAAGAAGCAGCATATTGGAGCACAAGGTGAGGCAGATACAACTGAGCAAGAGGAAGAGGCTGAACAGCCTAAGTATGTTCTAACATAGGAACCAGACCTCAACTACTCTAGTGATGAAGTGCTAGATGAATTCTTTCAGGCTGCAAGTGCTAGATGAATCCTTGCTGACTTTATTATCTTTTTAGATTTTATTTTTGTGGTTTATTGCCTCTGGAATATTCATGGCCCCAGGGGGAGAATATTTTATTGATTTTGGATATTATTTTTTGGATGACTGTAATCTGGATTATTTCGCTGTTATGGAATTTGGGTTTTCAGATGGTATTCTTCTAATGATCAAATTCAGTATTTAGCATGTGTTCCAACATAGGTGGATTTCTAGAAGACTTATGTGAATTAGAGGTTTTTCGTTGCATTCTTATTTCCAAAATTGTTGGGTCCACAAAATGCCAAAGGGGGAGATTGTAAAGTCAAGTGGTTTTCATTGAGTATTTTAATTGGCAATTTGTGAACAAAATTGGAAACGAAAAATATGCCATGTTGGAACATGCAGATAGCCACATTCACGCCTACAGAATTTTACGGAGGAAAAACAAAATATTGTGGTATTAGTTGATTTATGGAAATCTGAATATTCTGCAATATATTAGGTGGTGGTAGAAGCATATTAGGTTTATGGAAAATCCCTACAAATATGGTATTGGGTTTATCGAATATATGGGATATATTGTGATAAGGAAAATCCATTTATTTATGGGATTTGGATCTGTTTCAGAAGCAGATAAGGAATAGGAATATTATGGAGATAATCATTGAGAGTTCTGATCTGCTCATGGCTTTAAAAGGGGATATCACAGCTGCATTAAACTCACGAACTTAATAGCGAAAGTCTACACCCAGATTTTCTAGCGTTTCCAAGAGTCTTGCAAGAGTCAGATCTATATATTCCAACATATGTGACCTACCGTTCAAAACCCAAAATCGTATGCCTTAGTTCCTTGGGAGGAGGAGATCCAGCATCGATGAGTTTCAAGGTCAGATGGAGTTTGATCAAGGCGGATCGGTAGCTAGGGGTGCTAGCAGAATTCACACGTTTAATTAGTAAAGATAAGTATTTTGTATGGTGTACTTTGTACTGTATCTTTCTGATTAGTGGATTGATTCTGAACTGGGCCAGACCCCACAGATGTAGATGGATTTCACCGAATTGCGTAACCAAGTCTCGTATCTTTATGCTTTACTTTATTGCATACTTGGTTAGATATGTTATGTTGGAACATAGCAGTAATAATTAAGAAAATTTGGTAAAACCAAATTTCAATATCTTTTGAGGCATCAATGAAAACGATAGAAATTTTAAAGATGGAACTTTTTCTTTTTTATGTCTTATCAAATCATAAGTAGATTTTAAAGTGAAGTTTCTATGTTATGTGTTCTTCCAAATCAGTTCATCTTTATATTCAGAGAATATGTGATATTCAAATTATAAGGTTTTGAAACTGAATTTGAGGAAAGATTTTGAAAAGGAGAAACATAAAAGTTCGGATCATTTAAGAACTCTACAATGGACCAGCCTAGATAAATCATATCGGTTTCTAGAGGCCAAAACTATGTTAGAGGGCCTGTTTTTGTCCAATTGCATACCAAAAAGAAGATTCCCATTTCCAATTTGTAAAAAGGAATTGCAGATTGCCATATCTTGAATTTCTAATAGAGAAAGACTTATATGAAACTGTCTCACCATAACTTATGATTAGACAAGGTACAAAGTAAAGTTTTAGAAATTGAAAGCATCCCATATCATCTCCATCTTTAAATAATTGTGTATAAACCCTCTGTCTCACCATAAGATTAGGTGAGACCGTCTCACCCAAGTCTTTATATTTCTAATATTCTTTTCCAAGATTTAGAAGGTTTTTTGTTGTCTGGGGTGGACCATATTAATTGAGACCAAAGTGATTTCCCTTGGTGTAGTTTCCACCATAATTTTAAGGAGAAACTTTTTGTCATTGTTTTAAGATCTTTTAAGTTAAGACCATTTTCATCTTTAGGAAGAGATAACTTAATGTAGCTTTTTCATATTTTCCTTTTATTGTTTACCGAATCTTGGTTATACCAGAGGAATTTTGAAAACATTTTGTGTAATTTTTCAATGGTGTTTTGAGTTGGTTTTAGCACCGTGAGAATGTGTATTGAAATCGTGGATAGAACATGTTTTATTAAAGTAAGTATGCCCGCTTGTGTTAAGTTTTTATTCTGCCAAAGTTGATTTTAAAGTTATCGGAATCCAAAAGACCCTGATTGTATATGTTCTTATTTCTTACTGTAAAAATAGGACAACCTAAGTATTTGAAAGGTAATGATTCTAAGATCATTTTTGTTTCAGTTTTGATTACTGAATCAGTTCTTGGCTTAGAATATTTTGATATATAATATGAGGATTTTTCAAAGTTTTTTCTTTGCCCTAAATGTTTTTCATAGATTTTTAGGAATCCCATTAACTTTTTAATTCCTGATTTTGAGTATTTCATGAAGATTTCAATATCATCTACAAAAGAGGGATGAGTTACTGGTTTCATTGATTCTAGAAGCTTATAATAGCATATATTGACATATTGGACTAAGAAGTTAATGTTTCTAGACAAAGCCTCCGCCATTAAGATAAAAAGCATAGGAGATAAAGGATCTCCTTACTTTAGACCTCTAGAAGCTTGGAAAAATCCAAATATTTCTCCATTGATTAAGATTGAGAATAATGTTATTTTTAGGTTTCCCAATCTTAATTGGTTGAGATGATCAAAGAAGCCTGATTTATTAAGAAATTTAGATAGAAATCCCCAGAAAACTCTGCCAAATACCTTCATCATGTCTGATTTAATAATCATATTGATTCCCTACTATTTTGAATGAATATAATTAGACATTTCTTGCATTAGTAAGGTATTATCAGCAAGTTCCCTTTCAGCTACAACGGTTGTTTGTTCTGGGGGAAATTAAGTCTTAAAGAATGGGTTTTAATCTGTGTGCAATCAGCTTAGTGAAAAGTTTATTTATAAAATTACATAAGCTCATTGGTTTAAAATCTTTAAATGAGGCACATACCTCATTTTTGAGGATCATAGTGATTAGTGTGGCTGAAATGGCTTTTGGGACATAGGTTAAACTAAAAAAATCATTTACTGCTTCCAGTCAATTATGTTTAATTATTAACCAACAGTGTTTGTAGAAGGTTCCTGAGAATCCATCTGGACCAGGGGTAGATTCACTGTCCATATCTTTAAGTATTATAGAGATTTCTTCTAAGTTTGTGGCTTTTATTAATTTTTTATTTATGTTTTGTGTTATGAGAGAACATGTATTCTCTAACAAAACTACAGTATTAATACATGAGCAGTCCTGATTATCATTTGAAAGAAGTTCAAAATAGAAATTCACTGCCTCAATACCTATTAAATTTTGTTCTATAACCAATCACCATTAGCATTTTTAACTGATGAAATGATTTTTTTTTGTGTTTAGATTTTACTTGAAAGCAAAATTTTCTGTATTAGAGTCTCCCTCTTTAGGCATTTAATCCTTGATTTTTGTTTCCAGAAGATTTCTTGGGTTTTTAGGGCTAAGTTTAACTCAACTTTTGCTTTTATTTTATTTTATTAAGTTTTTAGTATCTTCTCTTTTTTTAAGGTTTTCTTCTGCAATGAAGAATAACTCTTCAACTGATTTTATCTTGTCAAAAATATTTTTATTCCACAGCTTTAGAGCAATTTTGGTTTTTGTTTTTTAGTTTGAAAGAAATTTCTTCATGCCTGAAAGGTTTGTGTTAAGATTCCAAGAGTTTTCTATTAGATTTAAGAATTCTGGATGAGAAATCCAGCAATTCGAAATCTAAAAGGTGTTGGTTTTGTTGTCATCTGTTTGTTTGAGAGATTTAAGATTATTGGTGAATGGTCAGACTGTTCTCTTGCCAAAGTTTGAGCACAAGTTATAGGAAATACATAGCTCCATAATTGATTTGTTAAAACCCTATCTAATCTTTCCCAAACTCTGCCCTTATGCCTCATACCAGTCCAGGTGAACAGGTTGCCTGAGATGTTAGCTGCAGACAAATTTGCTTCAGCTATAAAGTTTTGAATATTTTTTATTCCTCTTAGATTTGGAATTGATGGACCAATGTATTCTTTTTGTTTTTCAATGATGTTAAAATCTCCAATTAGGCATAAGTGTTTGTTTTTAAAATCCAGAATGGAGTTCCACAGTAATTTCCTTTACTTAACTCTGTATTTAGCATAAATGAAACATATTAAACATCACTAGTTAAAAGATGAATGATTGATTTCAAAAAAGATAAATTGGTCCTCACTTTTAATAATGTTTAAGTTTACATAATTATCCCAAAAAACCCATAAAGATGGTCCCTCACTTTTAAAAATGGTCCCATAAAGATGAAAAAACCCAAATTTTAGATACTAAAGTTTTACATAATTATCCCAAAAAACCCAAAGTTTAAGTTTAGCAATTTCTTATATAGATTCAGTTTGTAGCATTGGTTCCATTATTTCCATGATATCTATTTTAAATTTCTTTTTATTATCTTTAATTCTGATTTATGTAGGATTATTCCCAATTCCCCTATTCCATGTTGTGGTATTCCTAATCTAACCGATTGATCATTGTTCACCGAGGTGTGCCTGCAAAAGAGATCCTGAAAGTAGTTCTGGGAAAAGAATCCAACGCCCAAGTCAGTCACTTCCTTCTTCAGAATCAAGCCTTTTTAGTCTAGTTGTACTTACCTGGATTTGTGTCCCCTCTACTCCTTTTATAGTGTACTACGAACGTGGCTCCACTTTATCTGAGTTTGTCATTGCGTGTCTGATCGTGGAACCGAGAAAGGCAGTTCGTGGCTGACACATGATCATGGTCTCCACTTTTCTCGGTTCGTGGGTTAACCTAGCTTGTCCCGAGTCCATCTGCCTCAGCTTGCATCATTGGTTAGCATCAAGCCCCTTTGTGGTTAGCCCTGCCGCTTAGTATTTGGACTAGGTATACACCATAAACCCCCCTAGCCATGAAGATTAAAAGGCATGGAGCGATGGCATTGATTATGAATTAAATGCGAATTGATGTTGTACATGAACAAACCTGCTTGTCATTTGATTTTACCTTCGTAGTCATTACGAAGTGACGTTAGCTTTGTGGCTATACCTCTGTCTTTGCCAACTCATCATATTTCAAAATTTGAATTTTGAATCCCTCATCTTTGTTATCTTTATGATACAGATGTTTGTGTAGATTTTGTTTCAAAGGGCCGAGATTCGATCCACCTTTTTCGTTGTTCTGTTTCAAATTTTTCTGGTGTCTGTTATCGCTCTATCTCTTAAATGGGGAATTTCAAACGAGTAACTTAACTCTACTAGCATTTAGTACGCTGTCTATTCATATTCCACCGCCGATCCGATATGTGTAAAAGGTAACTTACTTTTATGTCAGACCATCATCCTTTTGTTTTGAACTGATTGTCTTCCTCGATCTTGCCGTTTCTTCCTATATATTTAAAAATTTTATGTTTCTGTTTATCTCTTGAGTTTCTGTAATCTTCATTGTCTCTGGTCGTCTCTAGATTTTCTACGAATCACCCTTCTTCATTTTTTGTAAGAGTAAGTTTAGTTTTCAACTGAATCTCCAATCTCTTTATAGTATGCTCTAAATTTAATAAGGTATATATTTTCTTCAATTTCTGGAAATTTACTGCTTGTGGTTTTTCTTGTAATCTTCCGGTCGTCTTCTCCAACGTATCTTATTTTAAGCTTTGTTCTAAAAGACTCTTATCTACGGTCCTTAACCCTAATTAAAACTGTTATTTCTAACCCTAAGGTTCCTGTTTACCCACATGTCTTCCTCTGATCACGTCCAGTCTCCCGTAGAACATGCTCACTCCGATAGGGATTTTGTCAAATTAACCAGATCCTCTGGCATACGCAGTATGCTATCTGGTCCATACTTAGATGACTTGACGAGTTATTTTCCTTTTTCTATCATCTTTTGAGCTTCGCACTTCTGTGAACTTTGAATGTGTTCGCAACCTTCCTTCTGACTATATATCATGTTTTTTAGCCTATTTGACTTTTGGTCTTTACTTTCCTCTTCCTCAACACGTTAACATTCTATACTCGTACAAAATTGCGTTGTTTCAATTTCATCCCAAGGGCATTGTTATCATAATGGGGTTTCTTCGGGTGTGTGAGAAAGTAAATGTTCCTTTCACCCTTGGTTTGTTTCGTAACTTCTACCACCTTCAAAAAGTGAAAAACACCATAGATGAGTTTACCTTTTATCATGTGGTCGTTGGGGCTGAGCTTGTGAGTGGTTTCCCTAGTAATGTTGGTCTTTGGCGTACAAAGTTTTTTTTTAAAACTTAACCAAAATTCCAAATTGGTTGTGCCCTCTTGGAACTACGAAGTTCCCAAATATAATCTTCCTGGTCTGAGTGTCTGTTTTACTATTGAGATCGAGATCGTGGTAACACTTCTTGCTCATACACAACATCTCCGCCATATTGATTCTGATGCTGAAGGTGTTTTGTTTGTTATTGTTTTGATGTGTTTGATCTGTATTCTTCCTTATTTTTTATGAGCGTGTACTTCTTATGTGTGCACATTTGATCTGTGATGTTTACTTTTTTGTGGACATGGACCTGGCTGGAGGTGCTATTGGTAGATTACTTTTTGATGGCAATGATGAGGAGGTGGCTGAGACCATTGTTCAGCTTGACAATACTGTTGCGAGTAACACCCTCTAACAGGGTGTTACCAAAACGAGCACTAGAATTGCCCTTGGGAAGGTAAGTCTACTGAGGGTGGAGAGGCAGTTGGGGATCGCCCCGCTAGCGAGTCGAAGGAGAAAAAGAAAAGGAGGAACAGGACTGATGGGTCCTCGAGCCACTCGCTACCTCCAGTGAAAAGGGGACGTGGCAGCCAGCCTCGCTCATGAACAGAGAATCTGTTGGTGAAGGGAACAATACCTGATACTCCCTCCAAACTTTCTCTTCCCGATACTTTAGTTAAGGTAAGTTCACTTCTTAATTTGAGTGACCTTCACCATACCTTGATATTTTGTATGTAGAATATTAGCTATCCCTTGATATTTTGTATGTAGAATATTAGCTATCTCTTTTCTATTTTTTTTTGCTCTGTAAGATTGGTGAGAGCCTTCAGCTTGTGAACGAGCGCCTGTCAAAGAGCTTTCCTGCAAATGAGTCGCTCAAGGATAAGTATAAGGTGACAGAGATGAAATGTGTGACCTTAGAGACTTCCTTTAAAGCCGCTCAGGAACTGGCGAACACTACTAAGAAGTGTACTAGGATTACAGATGAAGAAGTCGTCAAGTTTCATTCTGAACTACAGGAGATGTGCACCAATAGACCCGTTTCTCCTGAATATCCTCAAATTTTGGTGAATCGGCTTTGCCAGACAAAGTTCTTCTTCAAATTATTTGAGGATGTTTCTAGCTCTGCTCGCACCGTAGGTTATTGTGAGGCTGTGAAAGATATGTGAAAGTGGAACCCAACTTCGATGCTGAAGAGCCTGCCCTCCTTGAAGAAGTGTATTACTGCATTGGCAAAGCAGAAGGCAATACTCAATGATAGCTTTATTGAGAATATTGTTGATGGTGGACATCCATATGCTTTGCTATCGACTCTTGATAGTCTTCCATACCTTCCATCTGCGACTGGGTTAAAGGTGTGTAGGGTTGATTATCTGGATTTTTGGTATATTAGGGTTGATTATCTTGTAGGTGTGTAGGGTTGATTATCTTGATAGTCTTCCAGTTGATTCTTAGTATATTAGACTTTTGGATTTTTGGTTGTAATATTAATACAATATTCTAGTGTATGCATGTACTATTTGTGTGACTATGGTTATTAATGTTGATCTATCCTTCTTCCTTTACATCTTCTCATCGCACTTATTTACGTGCAGGGCTTCAATATTTTTGTTGATCATAAATATTTGAAACGACTTGAATTTTTGGGATCTACTGATCATTTTTTCGATATCTATGGATTTTTGCCACCTAATTTTCACTGCCATATTAGTTTTCTTTGTGCCTCTCAATCTTTCACCAAGGAATGTGAAGAGCTTGTTTCTTCTGATCATTTCTCTCGTATGGAGTCGCTTCCCTTATGCATTGGATGGAAACTTCCTATTCCCGCTCCATTTCCATCGTCATCTACAACATGTCCTTGCAGTAAGTTTGTTCCTGATGGGTACAATGTTGAATCACTTAGCAAGGATATTGTCCATGGTCTGGTTGATCTTGAATCCGCTGGTGTGTCCAAGAGTGGGCGTATCTTTAGGCGTATTAATGATCCTTCCTGAATACATACTCTTGGGTATTAATGATCTTGAAGTGAAGTGGGATAGGAGTGTAAATGACATCTAGGATGTTGTGCGCAATATACGTAGGATTTGCAACGAGTAGAACAGTCTTATTCACTGTCAACAATTGACCATGGTGAAGATGCTTCAACAACAGGAGGAGGCTAGAAATTATGCTGCGAGCAAGACTCGCAAGGCCCATCAAAAGACGCTGGTCATTGATAAACAATGTGCTCGCCTTGGTGACTTGTTCGATAAGTTAAAGAAAAAGCAGGATGAGTGTGATAACTTTTCATCCTCTGCCCTTGGTTGGCAAAGAAAGTTTGACGAATAGTTTGCTATAAATACACATATGCGAAGTGAAAATGAGAAGCTTCGTGCTGAGTGCAATCAGCTAGATTCGTCTGTGCACCAACTTGAGCAAACTTGTGTTGAGTATAAAGATAAACTTCAGGATATCCCTTCTTCATCTAGTAGGACTATTGGGTGTGGAGATCTTACAGTGGGAATTAGCAGGCAGAGGATTAACTTGTCTGAGGCTGTTCGATCTCATATTCCTGGCTTAGAGAAAGAAATACAGAATTTAAGGGCTGGAAATAAACAGTATGAAAAACTGTTAATGTTATGAGTATGAAGCTAGACCGCGAAGAGTTGGGCCCTATAACCAACTTCAAGGCATATTAGATATCTTGGTCATATGGAGCGAAGAGGTCTAATATGCCATCCTGCTTATTTACACATGAAATGGCGATACGACCATATGGTTAGCGAAGAGTGTGAGGCTGAGAAAAAATGACGTAGGGTTGGGCACTCCCATTGCGAAGCTGAGCACGGTCATCATTATGGTGGATCGTCTTCTTCTGGATCATCACAAGCATCTAGCATGATATAATTATTTTTTCTTCCAAACAATTATAGCATGCTATTCTTTTTGTTTTAGCTTTTGGATGCTGTGGCTATCCTGTTTCAATAAAACCCGACTTCGTACTTTTGAATGTTCTTGACTGTGTAATTCATTTTTCTTCACAAGATATCTTTCTCATATGTCTATTGTTTTTGTTTTAAGTATTGAAACTTTGTCGTTGTTTTTGTTTTAGTCGTTGATTCATAGGCATATCTGCCATGTAGCAAGATCTATTGCTTGCTCCATTAAGAGTATGTAATGTGCAAAGGCGCAAGACCCTTCACTTGTTTTTGTCTCTGTATTAAAGCCAGGTTTGCCTGGTAGCAAGGTCTATAGCTTGATTTTTATTGAGAGTGCAAAATTGCAAGATCTATTGCTTGCTTTTGATGCTTCGTTGTGGGCATATCTGCCATATTGCAAGATTTATGACTTGCTTTCTTAAGATTTATATTTTGCAAAGAGGTAAGATGAGTGGTGTTTGTAATTGACTACTTATACCGCTATCATCATGCGTTCGTCTTTTAAGATTTTGTAACTTACTTTTGCAATTGCAAGGTATAGCTGTTTGAAAATAAAAGATGTTACTCCAAAAAATTTATATTGCGATAATATTGCCTTCAACACAAAACAAGGGAACGGACACCACCAATGATCATATCATGGTTTCTATACATTGAAACTAGATTTTCCTGTCTCTTTACTGATTCTACACATAAAATTTTCTCAAGTTGATTATGTACCAAGTGTTGGGAATGCTGCTTCCATCGCTTCCATCGATTCTCTGCTTCCATCGCTTCCATCGATTCTCTGCTTCCATAAAACTTTCTCAAGTTGATTATAAGGTTCTGTCTTCATAAACATAGTTGTGGGATCACATTTCTAGCTTACTGGCCCGTACTTTATCTGTCGGTAGCTTCCCCTTGTCAAAGTATTCAATCAATGGTGTCATTCAGTTTACCTCATGTGCTTGAACCGCTGACATAGTTGTCCTTGCTCTGCTCCTAACTGGAATGACTTCTACTTTCACATTCTTGTGTTCAGCTAATGACTCAAATCCTACCATTTCTAGCTTACTTAGGGCATCTGTCTTCATATTTGCACTTCTTTGGACATGCTGGATGTTGAATTACTCAAGGTGCTCGATGAGTTGATGGACCCTGGTTAAGTGTTTCATCAATTGCTATTCTCGCACTTCGTAGTCTCCTTGTACTTGTTGGACCACTATCTGTGAATCGCTAAACACCCAGACACTCTTCACCTTCATGTTAACTGTGAGATCTAAGGCACATATTAATGCCTCGTACTCAGCTTCGTTATTGGTAAGTGAAAAATCAAAGCAAAGCGAGTATTTGTATTCTCCTGTGTCCGGGTTAATCAACAATAGTTTTGCTCCACATCCTTCCTTGCTAGATGCCCCATCCACGAACAAATTCCATTTGACATTTTCCCATTTGGACTTTTATTAGTCTTTGTCAAGATACTATTGCATTTTCACCTATTGTGCCCCCACACTTATCATCTCCGCAATGAAATCTGCTAAAACATATGTTTGATTGAGGTTCGCAGTTGAAAATAAATCTCGAACTGTCCCAATTCAAGCGCCCATTTAGTCATTCTCCTAAATTACTCGGGCTTGTTCAGGGTGTTCTTGATTGGGTAGTCAGTATAGACTATAATTATATTAGCTGTGGAAATAGGTTCGCCGTCTTCTTGCTGAATATATCAATGCTAGGGTCAACTTTTCAATTGGAAGATACACCCTTTCAGCCTGCTGCAGTACTCTGCTGGTGTAGAACATTGGTATCTGCTTCTGGCCTTCTTGCCTTACTAGAACTCAGCTCATTGTGTTTATTGAAACCACCAAATATAAGTATAGTGGTCCTTCCCCAATTAGTGCTTTCAACGTTGGTAGTGTCTAAAGTTGGTTCTTCAGTGACTCGTATGTTGGTTGACACTCTTTGCTCCAGCTGAACTTCTTAGCCTTTTTAAGGATTTCAAATATTGGGAAGTGTCTTTTGGTTGCCTTTGACATGAACCTACTAAGCGATGCTAGCGATCCCATTAAGATTTGGACTTCTTTCACTGTTCGTGGTTGGGGGATATTAACAATTGCTTGTATTTTCTCCAGATTAGCCTCAATCCCTTTTGAGGATATCTTGTATCCTAGGAATTTTCCTGCGCTTACTTCGATCGTGCATTTTTTTATTTAGCTTCATTCCAATTGTACTTAATGTATCCAGGGTTTCTTTTATGTCATTCGCAAAGTCACATACTAGCCTATTTTTTTATGACCATATCATCCACATATGCTTCTATATTGCGCCCAATTTGGCTGCGGAACGCATTATCAACCACTCTCTGATATGTTTCCCCTGCATTTTTCAACCTGAATGGCATCTTCATGTAGCAAAATACCCCAAAACGTGTTATGAAGACCATTTTTTCTGCATCTTCGGGGTGCATCAATATCTGATGATACCCTTTATAGGCATCCAAAAATGTCAGGACTTCGTACCCCGAGATTTCTTGTACTAGATGACCGATCTTTGGCAGGGGATAACAATCCTTTGGGCATGCTTTGTTTAAATTATTGAAATCTATACACCTTCTCCACCCAGAATCTGCATTTTTTACCATCACCAGGTTCGTTAGCCATTTGGGTATATAACCTCCTTTATTATCCCAGCTTGCAACAACGCATTTACTTCTTCCTCGATTGCCTTTTGTCTATCACTGGCGAAGCTTCTTTGTTTCTACTTGATCGGCTTGATCGAATCAGAGATGTTTAAAGAATGAGTTTCAATATCGGGTTGGCTCCTTCCATGTTCTGTACACTCCATGCAAATGTGTCCTTGTGATCTCTCAGAATTTGTATCACTCTCTGTTTCTCTTGATTTGGAAGACATTTCCCTATTTTGACACACTTAGATGCATCATTGTCATCCAAAATGACATCTTTCATTTTGTTCTCCAAGATCTACTAGTGGTCCACCTGGTTAAGTGAGTCACTGTTAGTGATCGTACTATCCATTTTCGGTTGTTTCGTGGTTTTTCCTACTTTCATTGCGATGACCATACACTGTCTAGCGGTCTGTTGGTTTCCACTCACTGTTGAGATCCCTCTTGGGGTTGGAAACTTCATAACCAAATGGTACAGAGACCATATTGATTTCTCTCTATTCATCAATGACCTACCAATAATAGCGTTATACGAACTTGGAGCATCAATGACAATGAAGTCACAAATTATGGTGCAGTTCCTCTCATTCTCGCCAATTCTTACAGGTAGTTGTATTTTGCCCAGTAGTGTCTCTGCTTGCCCTGTGAATCATATGTGTGCGAATGTGGATTTCTTCAAGTTGGTCCTCTTTAATCCAAGTTTGTCAAAGCAGTCTACGAAAAGGATTTCTACCGCACTTCCATCATCTACGAACACTCTATGAACCGTTGCATTTCTAATTTTGGCGATAATGACCATCATACTATTGTGTGGTGAGGCATTAGTAATGGAGTACTCTTCTCTAAACATGATTATTTCATCAATACGCAATCTTTTATCCAGGGGCTCCTGTGGAGGTGAGTACCTAGCCTTAGCCTTCTAAGCATTATATGATAGGGACTCTGTTAACCCATGTACAGAGAAGACTACTTTCTTTGGAGCCTTGTTGGACACATTCTCTTCATACTCCATTGTTGCCGTCATCTTTTGATTATTGTTCTGAGTGTTTGCTTTGGCTTAGGTTTTGGCCATGGAGCCTCCTGCCTTGCTTACTTTGTTGTATCTATTACTGCCATCTTCCTTCCTATATTTTCCAAGATAGCAATTTCTCAAGTTTTCTTCTATTTTCCTCCTTAAATATTTGCAATATTCGATATCATGACCATGATCCTTATGGACGGCACAATAGTATTCTCTTAATATTTTCTATGGAGGCACTACCATTGGTGCTGGTTCACAGAATAGATCTTTGTTTGCTTGCGAGATCTCCCTTCGTGATTTTGTTAGGGGTGTCTCTTGGGACAAGATGCTTTGTGTTCCCACTTTTCTTCTTTTGAAAGGGAAGTTTACTTTCCCCTTCTTTGCAAAATTCCTTTACGAGTCCTCTATTACTCTTTTCTCTCCTCACCCCCACTCTATTTTGTGGTTATTGGCTTCTTCGGTTCATACATATTGCTCTATCATCTTTTGTAGGTCTCTTGGGTTTTCTGGCGCATTCTTTGTTAGTTCTTTATAGAATTCTCCCGATTGCATACCCCTCTTGAACTCACCCAAAGAAGATTGAAACGACAGGTCCCAAACTTGCAAACTCTCTGTGACAAACCTACTGTGATATTCTGCCAAACTTTTGCCGCTTTGTTGAGTTATATTGTTCAGGTCTGTGATTGTCTTGGTAAACTTCTTCTTCTGGTAGAAGTATCTCAAGAACATATCCGACAGTTGTGCCCAAGATGTGATACTTCTATCTGGAAAATCTTCATACAATGTGATCGTTGTTCCCAATAAAAATATGGGGAATGCCTTACACTCCAACTCAATTTCAGCATTGCGAAACCTCATTCTATTACGATAGGAATGTAGGAGTTCTTTTGGGTCGTTTTTCCCATCGTAAATTTTGAGATGTAATGATAATTTGAAGTCCTTTGGCATCTTAAAGTTGCGAAGATGCGGTGCTAGTGGCAACTTGTCTGCGTCGTCATCTGCTACTATGTCTTTTAATTCGTCCCCATATTTAAGGCCATCATTTTTTGACCAATTTTTTGACTTACCCTTGAGGACTTTCTTTCTATAATTTAGTTGCTTTGCATTTCAATTGTAGGATTAATCAACCAAACCAACCCACCCCTCTTTTATGTGCATATCTATATATATGTGTGTGTGTGTGTATGTATACATATATGTATATATATATATATATATGTTTATATAGTCTTACTTGCACGAACTCTTAGGAAAATTCATCTCTCCGTATATGATCCTTACCACCTTTGTGTACTTAATTGTAGTATATGAAGTTTTAGGTGGTATAAGTTGTATATTTTAGAGGTATGATGATGACATATTGGGATTGAAACTTAGTTTGGGAAAGAAGTAGTGGGAATAAAAGCATAATGGGATATTCTACTTCATTCTATATTTTTGAAGGCATAAGTGCAGTGAGTACAGTGGGTTTGAAGTGGGTGTTGGGGCGAATATGGATTTTATATAATATCTGATGGGGCGAGGTGAATTTTAATGTTGTACATGCCATGGGTGAGGGGGAGGGGGTATGGGTATGAATTTTTTTTATGGGCATGGATATGGAAGGATCATAATCTCTATCTTTATTCTTCCTCCTCTAAAAGATAAATATTTCCTTTTGTTTCTTAATATTATAACACTATAATAACACCTGTGCGATTCACGATTTAAAATAAATAATTAGATTTATTACAAAATATTTTATTTTAGACCGACTAACTGTTACATGAGTTCAATATGTAATTAATAAAACTTTTAAATGATTTGGATTTTTTTAATGGAAAAATATTGGGGGACCTTGCATGCAATTATCTTATACTATATAACTAAATTTGCTGAATTTCATCATCAAGTTTTTAATGCCTCAAAGAACATCCAAAGGTATTTTTTATCTAATCTATTATTTTTTCAGTAATTATGTAGTTTTTCTGCAGTTTCATGGCTATGAATGATGCCTATTGCAGTTGATGATGTTTTAAGGATCTTGAGAAGGCTTCAAATACGAGTTATATAAAAAGGGGGATAAAGGATCCCCCATTTTATTCCCTCGAGGCCTTGAAAAAAAACAGCTGGATTTCCATTCATGAGAGTTGAGAATTATGTTGAGTCCAGGTTGTTCATTATAACTTTGACCACCTGGCCACTATATCCAAATTTCAGAAGGATAGAGTTTAAAAAGTCCCATGAGAATTTGTCAAGGGCCTTCTCCATATCAAGCTTAATTATTAGGTTAGTTGTTGTGGCTTTCCTTTCCAAGAACACGAACATTTGCTGTATATGAAGAATGTTATCCATGATATCTCTTCCTTTTAGGAATGCAAATTGCTCCTGATTAGACTAGGCATAAAGTCCTTAATTCTTTCAGTTTAAAATTTGGAGAACACTTTGTCTGCAGAAATTTGATAAGCTTATTGGTCTGAAATCCGATAACCTAGTGTTATTTTCTTCTTTGGGATTAATAAATTCAGGTGCTGGATAGTATCTTATGTATTTTGACCCTTTGCGGGAAGTGATTTTTTGATTCCCTGAGATTATGTTTAATGATCTCCCAAGCAGATGTATAAAAGGTGTCTGAATAGCATTTCCCGGTGAACTTTCAGCTCAAAGCCCAAAAACCACTCGTTTTAGTTTCTCTTCTTGAACCAGGGCTACGATTTTAAGATTTTGTGACTCAGAGGTTTTGATTGGGATGTGATTTAGGAAAAACTGACAGTAGGATCCTGAATCTTGCCTTTCTTTTTCAGTCAAAAGATTAGTAAAGAAAGAAACAACTTCATGTGTGATTTTGTTTGGATTTGGTGTCAAGTATTATCACCAAGTTTGGTTTTTGTGATATGTGAGTTTGTTGTTCTTCCTTTTGCAGTTTAGTGAAAACACTTGGTATTGGTATCATCATTTTTAATTCTTTAACTTTAGATTTTGGTCTCCAATATATAGCCAGTTCCTTACTGGCTATGCTAAGAAGTGACTTATGTTTGCTAAGATTCATTTGGTTTGGGATTGAGCTGTCATTTTGGATATCGATCTTAGCCTGAAGAACATTTTTGTTCTACATTTTTTACATTACATTGAACATTCCCAAAGACAACTTTGTTCCAAGTTTTGATTACACCGGTAAGTCTTTCAAATTTTAATCCCCTTTTAAGCATTCTATGTTCCTGAACAGAAATATCCCATGTTTCTTTAGTTAGTGGTAAGAAGTCCTCTCTATTGAGCCACATTTTCTAAAATCTAAATGGTTTTGGTCATAGTATTTCACTTGTGTGGATTGCAAGGATAAGTGGAGCATGATCTGAGGTGGATCTATTGAGACCTGTATTGAACTTTGTAGAAATATGTCCAACCATTATGAGGAACAAAGTCTTTTATATATTCTCTTGAATAGAGGATCAGCTGCTCTGTTGTTGAACCATGTGAAGGATTGTCCAAAAGTGTGGATCTCCTTAAGGTTAAAAAAGGTTATGAAGTTAGAGGAATCTCTTATACCACCAGGTTAGGGGTTTTCGGCCTTTTTTGACCAAAAGAGGAAGCAATTGAGTTAAAATCTCTAATTGGGAGTTTTGGTCCACATTGAGTGTTTTTTAGGTCATGCCAGAGAGTTTTCCTAAGTTTTCTAGTCCACTGAGCAAAGACAAAGATTGATTGCCAAGATTGTTGAGTGACAGAATGGAGGATACTTGAAATTGGTTTTTCCACAAGAGCCAAATATTATTATTGTCTCCATCTTGAAGCCTAGGACATGCTTAAGGTTATCAATTTGATCTCCAACATGTTTTCGGTTCAATTAGACAGAGGATTGAGATTTTATGTAGTTTTAGGAGTTTTTTAAGTCTTTCCATGGATGTACTATAAACTATAATGTTCCAGACCATAATGTTAGAAATTAGTTTGTATACAACCATTAAGGTCTTTGCTAGATTTTAAGGCTGGTCTTAAGATCATGTTAATCCTATTTAAGTAGTTTCTTTTTGTTTTTTAAAACCTTTTGTGGGCTTATGTCCAAATCTGTTGTTAGATTATGAGAAATGGAAGGGCTAGAAGGAGGTTGGGTGGCTAAAGAAGGGTCATTTTGGATGTCAGTACCATCAGAGTATGAAGATTCATTTACAGTGTCTGAGTTACAATCTTCTAAGCTATCATTTTTCTCCATGGCATCTTACAGTAAGTTGAACTTATTTCCTCATTCTGTTACATTTTTTCCTTTCAAGGTCATATTAGGATAACTGTTATTATGCAGTTTTTTACCTTCTGAGTGAGGTTCAGTAACTGGGTTTTATTGGCTATCTTGTATTTTAAATCCAAAGATATCATCCTTAGCAAGCTTTAGATTAGATTTATATGGGATATTAGCTAGGATTTTGTTATTTTCAGTGATATCAGGGGAGTCCATAGCAGTTAAAATCATAGTGCTCAAGACTGAAATACTGATGAGTATCGAGCATAGAATAAGACTTATGACTCATTTGCACTCTAACATTAATAGTAGATTCCATAGGCATCAATAGTGTTAGAACAATTTTATTAATGGAGGCATGAGAAGGAACTTGTGCATGTGTAAGGAGTTTATGTTCTGAATCTAGTGCATCAAGAAATACTTCTTGTCCCTAGGTTTCCAAGTGTTTATGAGTTGCTGTCAAACCTAAAGTACCTGCTTCATTGCCGACCTTTTTCCATATTTGACTAGTTTCCTTTACAGCTTTGTTAGCTGGTTCCTTAGGTAATCAAGTGGTTTAAAATGGAGTGATGGTTATATGATCGTCATAAGGTTTGGAAGTGGATATCAATTGTGCCCAAGGTTTTGTGTATTTGTGTATCAATCTCTCTTTGTATTTGTTAGCATGATTAGTTAATCTTTCTTTCTTTCTATAATTTAGTTGCTTTGCATTTCAATTGTAGGATTAATCAACCAAACCAACCCACCCCTCTTTTATGTGCATATATGTGTGTGTATGTATACATATATGTATATATATGTATGTTTATATAGTTTTACATGCACGAACTCTTAGGAAAATTCATCTTCCCCGTAGATGATCCTTACCACCTTTATGTACTTAATTGTAGTATATGAAGTTTTAGGTGCTATAAATTGTATATTTTAGAGGTACGATGATGACATATTGGGATTGTTTGGGAAAGAAGTAGTGGGATTAAAAGCATAATGAGATATTCTACTTCATTCTATAATGGGATATTCTACTCTGTGAATACTCACCTATTCCTTCTGAGCCAGAGATTATACAATCCTGCTACTAACAAGGAGAATTTTTTTATTCATTATTTTCCCGTGGGACATCAAGAACAACAACTTCTTCAATCTTCTCATACATATCAAGTCTAGAATCCCTAGTTTTTCCATCATGTTTTTCCCATAGCTACACTATATGAACAAGTGTTGCACATTTGCCACCTGCCCACAGACAACAGTTTTCATGGCTTTTCAAGATGCCAAATTCACGCAATCTATCTTTGGCCGCAAGATTCCCTTTCAGAAGAAGCCAAAGAAAGAATTTATGTCTCGGATGGATGCTCTTGCACCAAACTATCCTTTCCTTATGCCTCCTCACTTCACCTCCTTTCAGTTTGTTATAAACTCGAGCCACACAAAGATTACCTTTTGGATTAACACATTCCAACAAACTTGGGTACTAACTTTCTTTTAGCTTCATCAAAGTATTCCAGGCCAGTTGTTAGTGTCTGAATAAACACAATATTCCATTTTTTCCCTTTGAGATAATACTCTTGAACCCATTTTACCAATAGCACATCCTTTTTTTTACAAACATCCCACATGTGTTTACACATTGTTGCCTTATTCCTTAGACCCGAATCTTGAATCCTCATTCCACCACAACTCTTGCTGTTACAAATCGAGCTCCAAGCAGCAGCTGAAAAACCACGTTCTCATTCTTCTCTACCCCATAAGTAGCATGTACAATTTTTTGTAATCTTCTTGTCAACACTTTCAGGAATATTAAGAACACTGCACCAATATCCTAAGAGACTTAGTAAAACTCCATTGATCAGTTATAGCTTTCCGGTATGAGATATACTCCACCCCTTGAATATGGCCTATGATTTTTCACTGAAAGCTTCATAAACATCTTTATCCCATTTTACTGTTGACAGAGGGAGTCCCAGATATTTCATTGGGAAATTCCCTCTAGTCACATTCAGTATCGATGCCAGTATCATTTTTACAGATTCACCCATTTTTGAGAAATAAACTTTTGATTTACCTTCGTTCATGGCTAAACCTATAGCTTCTTTAAATCTTCCCGGCATAGATTTTACACCATTAATAAATTTTTCACTGGCCCAGCAGAAAAGGAGATCATTCACGAAGAGCAGTGTGTGAACTTCTGCTTTCTTGTGTTTTTTATGATACTCTATACTCCCTGCTTGTAACTCATTTTTCATTAGTCTCGTGAAGTACTCCATGCTGATCACGAACAAGAGGGGTGATATGGGGTCGCCTTTCTTGACTCCTCTTTTTACTTCTAAAGGGTTAGTGTACCTTCCATTGTAGAAGATACATAACTCTGATTTCATGGTGCTATTTTGGATCCAGATTATTACCTGCTCAGGAAATTTCAGCAATCTCAACCAGTTCATCATAAAAGACCAACTAATGCTATTGAATGCCTTCCTGATACCAATTTGGGAAACATAGCTTGGGCACATAGTTTCCACTCCATACATGTGTTGCAGCTCTTGTGCTAATAACATGTTGTGTGCAATGTACCTGCCTTTGACAAACTCACTTTAGTTGTTGCTGATCAAGTCGGGAAACACCTCACCTATTCTTGAGCTCAAATTTTTGTACTAACTTTGTACATCACATAGAAACATGCTATGGGGCGAAAATCAGAAGGATATTGCTGCTGATTGATTTTAGGAATCAGTGTAATAACCGCATTCCTAATATTTGCATGTATATAATAACCTTCGAAGAACCCCTGTATTGTTTTTGTCACTTCCTCACCTATTGTTTCCCAAGTTTCCTTGGAAAAATTGCTTGTGTACCCGTCTTTTCCTGGAATTTTTTCGCCACTAATTCCGTTCAATGCTCTCAGAACTTCATCATTGTTTACAAGCCTCATCAACTTAGCATGCTGCCAAACAATCAAGACATTACCCTGTTGAACAACTCCATATTCAGTCTTCTGTACCTTCATTTTGAACCCCAATCAAGTTTTAAAATGATTAATCAGCCCTGCTCCAATCTCATCTTGATCTATAACCAGATTTCAATCCAACTTCAATGCCACAATTATGTTTGAATACTCATTTTTATTCAATGAATCATAAAATAATTTCGTTGGCATATCTCCCCCTAGCACCCACTGTAGTTTAGTTTTTATGTTTTAAAAAACTAAATTCATCCTCTCTTAGACTTTCAGCCATCAATCTTGCATCATGCTCTATCTTCTGAAGTTTCACTGAATCATGTTCACCATTTAAATTTTGCATTTCCTTCTACCATTCCTCCTGTGCCTGACTTGCTCTCTTACTTATGTCACTGAACTCAAACTTGTTTAGAGCTCTGCGTGGTTTCTCCAGTGATTTCAAAGCTTTACTTATATCAACTGGCTTCTCTTTTTTCTTCATCCTCCAAGTTTTTTCAACAATTTTCCTGAAAATATTGGGATTTGGACCACATATTGAAGAATCTAAAATGTCAGTCCAGTTTCTCCTATTTTTGAGTAAACCTTATCACCAAAGGTAAATGATCAGAAATTATCTCATTACTCACTTTACATACTGCATCTCGATACTCATCCATCCACAATTTTTTTACCGTCAATTTATCGATTCTACTCATAGCCCTATCTATTTGTGATCTCCAGTTACACCAAGTATAAATCATGCCAATAGTTTTTATCACATCCATTTCCAGCTCCTCCACTGTAAGCTTAAATTCCTCAATTTCTGTATCCTCAACTGGGTTGCCACCTATTCTGTCATCTGGTAATAATGGTGAATTAAAATCACCTATTATTAGCCACAATAACATCCTTTGTCCAAGTGATTTCAGAAATTCCCACATACAGTTCTTCCTTTTGCAGTGTTAAAGTCATACACCATTGTGCAGAAAAAGCTTTTGTTTTCTCTTTTTTCAATACACAGTAAGTTCATCCACTGTTCATTTTGATGTAAAATATCAATATCATAGTAGTCTGGCCTCCAAGCTATCCATATTACCCCTCTGATCACGTTTGTACTGTTTGTTGCCAAATTCCACCCGAGCCCAATTCTCCTCTAAACATCTTCTTCATTTTCTTTTTTGATTTTCGTTTCTAATAATCCTAGCAAGCCAACTTGATTTTTTAGACTGAACCTTCTAATCTCGTTATGCTAAGCCCTTTTATTTAATCCTATTATGTTCCATGTTGTAACATTCATCATTTATTAGGTGGTTTATTCTCCTCTTGTCTTCCACTTGTCTCCCTTTTCGAAACTCTTTTTATGTGCAACTCAGTTCCTGTTTTCTCCCCAACTTTTCATTTAAATTCTCCATAGACTCCATTACCTCTTCTGTTTTTTCCTTTCCCTTTTCACCATCAGTCATCTTCGGTTCATAATCCTTCCTCTTTGCTGGAATAAATACTTGAGCCTTGTTTTCCCCGAGTTGTTTCCCCTGATCCTCCGTCTTCCTGCATTCGCTTTCATGATGACCATACATATAGCAAACTGAGCATAAAATTGGATTCCATTCAAGAGCAATTTTTTGCTGAACAATCACTTTCCTCTCATTCACATATAACACTTTATCAGGCACATAGTTTCCAACTTTAACTTCAATTTTCAATCCAGCATAAGCAAGCCTTTCTTTCTCAGCTATAGCTTTATCTAGACATAAAGGCTTCCCAATCGAGCTCATAATTTTACAAATTGATATAGGTTTCCAGTAAACTAGTTGAAGATCCGACAACTGAACCCATACGGGCACTATATCTGGCTCACTCATATCCATATCCTTTCCCATAGTTTAAGAATCACAAGTTTTCCATAAAAAACAATCATTCCCAAACTAACAATTTCATCACCAACATGCTTTGAAACTAGTGTCATAAGAAAATTCCCCTCTGCAATTGCCATACTTTTATTACTTTTTTACCCCAAATTCTGTATATAAAACCTTCGATTACCTTGAACGGAGGGTTACAACCCAATGTTTTGCACACAACGCAATTCTCCCATTACTTTACACCTTCTTCAGTATCTTCATTAGTGATATCTCCCCTCTCCATCCCATCAATGTTGATCATTTTGTACCTCCACTTCTTAAGATTCAAAAAGTGAAGACCAATTCATATCTCCCTCTTCTTCAACTTTATCCCCTCGTGAGAGTTTCTTTACCACCGTAGAATTATGGACAACGTTTACTAAACTATCCATCTGTTTTCACAATTTTCCACTCTGCTTCTTTTGTCACCACACTTTCCTAGATTTCTCCACCTTTCTGTATTTAGATCCCCAATTTCTTCCACGCCTTCTTTGCTTTCTTCCCTCGTTATTTGAACTGTGAGCTTCTTTCTACCTCTCTTGTTTCTCGATCTACCCGTGGTGACACCGATGAAGATGCTGATCAGAAAATCAGATGAGATTCGAAAACACACATAGTGAACACTGTGTCGCCCACAGTACCTAGAGAGACCTCAAATTATATAGTTATTGTATCATAATAACAATTATGTTATTGATGATCCCACTTGATTTTATTTATCATATCCATTAATTTCACCATTAACATTTAATTTAAATAAATTTATACACCCCAAATAAATTGAATGTGAAATTTAATAATCTAATTTTATGTTAAAATTTTAATTTCATTTTTTTCTTCAAAAATTATTAAATATTTTGTGAATTAAAATTAAATAATAAGATAAATTGATTTAAAAAAATCAAAATAACAAATATTATATTAGCAAAGATCAACTATTACAACTAAAAAAATTACAATAAATATTTAAATAATAAAATATTAACCTATTTTGACTAATTATTACAAATCGAAAACAAAAATGTTGATCGACCAATTATTACAAACACACACAAAAAAAATTACACGGTTGTTTGTGTAGAGTTTTACTAAGCTCTTTGATATTTGATTACGAAATCACTGAAGAAATTATCATTGTGGGCTTGTATGGTTTCTTAGTGGTATGGACAGTGATGATTTCTTAAAACAGTGAGTCTCCTGACAGGCGGCCTGTTCATAACCTTACACACTGCATTTGTTAAATTACATACAAAATTTAGAATTTTTGAAAATATTTTTCTACATCATATATTTTTATATTTTTACATTCAAATACATATTATTACTTGTTTTAACTTATAAAATACAATATTTAAATCTTATAAAAAATTACAATATTTAATATAAAAGTGGATTGTCGATAAGCTAATGAAAATGTCTCATTTCCTGAGACTTTCTCATCTTAAAAAACCACTAGGAAGTCACCACTGGCTACGCTCTTAAAAATTTAGCTATCCCCAATAAAGTCTGTCTCTTGAAAAATAACCTAAATTATGGAAATACGAAGACTTAAATTGTAAATTAGAAGTATTCGGAATTTTTTTTGGATTACATTGATCGGATTATAAACATATTACTATTCCACGTTGCATAATAAATTTTTAATATTAAAACCAAAAATTAATATTCGAATAAAACAAAACTTTGACATCCCCGGTAGACCCACAAACATCCGTCATTTTAGATAAAAATAACATTGACAATATCAGAGAATAATGGATATGGCCGGTTTCAAAAGCCATTCGCAGTCCTTAATTAATTGACATGTTGAAAAGGTAAGGGGGGAGGTGTTGGCGGCTGCGTTTATGAACTTTCGGTATGGCCGCTCAATGCACTTTTAATTTTATTTTTAGACCGACCCATGTCTGCCCTCCCATGTAATCTTTTCAAAGTTCAACACCGAAGGAAATATTTATATTAAACAAAAATTATAAAACATAAAGTTGGAGGGAGTGGGTGACCGTAGATGCTCTGATTGCCACTCCATCACTGCTAAACTTCGAAGAAACGGACAGAGAGTAGTGTTAATACAGATCATAAAGAAGGTGAGGCTAGCATTCAGTATCCGATATTCAATTCAAAGATCGTTGGTAGAGTAATTCTCGAACCATGAATCAATATTCAATACCAAAGTTTGTGCTGAGAGTTTAGGGGTTCTCAATTTGCCAGGTTTGCTTCTGAACCCATGGCTCACCCGCCTTGCAGTTTTCCAATCATAGTCTAGTCTCGCCAACATGTGATAGTAACTGTGCGTTTATTCTTCTTCTTGCTGTTTGCAGCGTATTGATTTGATATTGGAGTTGCAAAAAATGGGGAATATGTTTGTTGCAGTACTGGCTGCTGCAGTTAAAGAATGGTTTCTCATGCTGCTGCTATTCGTTAATGCAAGTTTCTCATACCTACTCACCAAGTTCGCTCGATCTAATAAACTGCAGCTTCCGTGTCTCATGTGCTCTAGACTAGATCATGTACTCGGGAAGCAAAAGGATGGACTCTACTGGGATCTGATCTGCGATCATCATAAATTTGCGTTATCTTCTTTACTTCTATGTAAACACCACAACAAACTCGTTGATGTTCATCACCTCTGCGAAAACTGCCTTTTATCCTTTGCCACCGTCAATAAATTCAATGCTCATCAAACCTATAGATTGCTGGTTGGCAAATTAGGCCACGATCCTGCGCTGGTGGATCAGGATCACGTCCTTGGTGATTCTGGCTGTTGTTGCAATGAGCAGTGGATTACAAGAGGTCACGATACGCGGTCGTGTGGTTCACCTTTATCAGCACGTAGCAGAAATGAACAGGATGGGATCACAGATGTTGTATGTCAGGATATTACGACTGGGGAGAGGAGCAGTGACCCATTGCCGCACGTGGAATATGAGAAGGTCAGGATCACTTATGATACTGGATCAGACGCCCTCCTTTCTGATGATGACTGTGTGACTGAGCACAGAAAAGAGAAGTTAGCTTCTGATGATCAAGAAAAAGACTTACCACCGGTTCCTGATGTTGCTTCAGAAAAAATGGGCTTAAAACTGCAAGCGGAAGCAAGTGATTTTCTTTCTGCACCTGTAGGACATGATGTAGAAGATGTCAACCAGCATCACGCTAAGGACAAGATAGATTCTGCTGCAACACATGATCTGATATCTTTCAGTAATGCGCCGGTCCCTTGTTCTAATGTTATTCAATCTTCTGCTGGTGGGTCTGGAGATAAGTGTGAGTGCTCAATACAGGATATTAGAATTTGTGTATTCTTACTCATGTTTTTTTTAAATTGAGAATTCTTACTCTTGATTTGTCAGCTGTTAATGACCAAATAACCTTAAAAAAGCATGCTAACATATGCCATTCTAAAATTACAGTTTATAGACTCCAGTTTGATTGTTTCAATAGTGTTACCTCTATAACTTTCTAGACTTCAGTGTTTGTCTCTTGGTTTAATCTGGACAAACCTTTTGCACTGATACTGTAGTCCATAAATGTATGATCTGGATTTTACATGTTTAATTGGCCTATCTTGGTTTCTTGCAGTGAACATTGTAGGAAATACAGAGTCGGAGAAAGCTGTCACAACCGGTTGCAAAATGACTCAGTTGCCTCTTAACTCCACTCAAGCCAATGGAAAGCAATCGGATTTTAAATCTGGTAAATGCGACTTTGGTTTCCAGATACCCAGAGCATTAGAACTTGGTGATGCATATAAACTTGCTGTTTTAAGTAGGGGGCGGCAACTGTCTGGAAAATTCTTGGAGCAAAAATCATTCAAGGATTCACCAAGAATAAGTGAAGATTTGAAGCTCTTAATATCACAATTATCTGCCACTCGAGGGATTGAACCCTTATATGATATAAGCCCCAGGGTTTCTGGGAATATTGATGACTTCAGAACTTCTGATGTATCTAATTCCTTTGGGCTACAAATGCTTCAAAAGAGGATGTCGTTGGAAAGAAATGAATCTGGTATATCTCTGGATGGTAGTATTGTCAGTGAGATTGAAGGTGAAAGTGAAGTTGATAGGTTAAAACGACAAGTTGAGCATGATAGGAAGTTAATGAGTGCTTTGTATCAAGAGCTAGAGGAGGAGAGAAATGCTTCTGCAGTTGCAGCGAATCAAACAATGGCCATGATTACTAGATTACAGGAGGAGAAGGCTTCACTCCAATTGGAAGCCTTGCAGTTCATAAGGTTGATGGAAGAGCAAGCAGAATATGATGGTGAAGATCTGCAGAAGGCAAATGACTTACTCGCTGAAAAAAAACTAGAGGTTCAAGCTCTTGAAATGGAGCTCGAAGGTCACAGGGAAAAAATGGGTGTTTTACCCAAGATCACAAGCACAGTAGATGAAAATTCTAAGTCAATAGTGACAGGGCCAACACAAACAGATGGTAGCCACACACAACTAAATGTAAGCATAGGTAGTTCAGATGGAAATATGCTAGAGATTGACAGTGGAACTGATGAAGCTGTCAAGTACAAGGGTGAGAGCATCAACCTGGAGAGTTCATTGCTAGAGTGTGAAAATCTACCATCATTTCTTCACGAAGCGTTACGGGAATTAGAGAAGAAGTTTCAACTTTTTTCAAGAAAAGATGGTTCTTCATCCATACCCAACGATGACAACCACCCCTTAGCAAAGGAAAGCAAAGGGGCTTGTGAAAAGCAGAATTCCAGTCCTGCTTCTTTTGGCAATGATGCAACAAAAAAGGACAGTTTTAGTGAGCAATGTGCATTGCATGAAGGAAACCATGTGCAGCTTGTACGCTGGGATACTGAATCAGATGTATTAAGAAATCAGTTTCCTGTTCTGAGTAGAAGGTTGGAAGCACTTGAAGCAGAATGCAGTTTTCTTGAAAACTCAATCAAATCACTTAGCACGGGAGATGAAGGACTTAAGTTTGTTCAAAAGATAGCTTGTCAGTTGCAAGAGCTACATGCATTAAGCTTCAAGAGCAGAAACTAAACTTCTGACACGAAGATTTAAGTCATTCCACATAAAGGTTACTACTCTAACCATATCTGCAACCATGTCTATGTTTTTCGATAAAGCATCCTTCCATATATGCATCAATGCCCAAACCCCTAAAACCCTCCAACCAAGCATTTCCTTTGAATATAAATGAATGAAAAATTATACCTGGACAGTATATTATAGTGAGATATAATCCATACAGCTGATCTGACACAGTGTAAAAAGAGCTTGATTGCTTTCACAATTGAAAGTGTTCCAGGATGTTTCTTGTATTGTAGTGTTGGGGTTTTGAATTTATCTTTGCATATTAGTTTCAAGGGTCTCTTCTGCAAATTTTCTATTGTGCCAAACTATGAACCAAGCATGCATTGCTTGAAATATCTTGATGAATAGTATAAACAGAATATATAAAGAAACTATAAGAACTGTTTACTTATTTACTTACTAATTAGTATACTCGGGTCTTAAACAGAGAAGAGACATGATTCAAATTCCTAAAATTAAGGACTGCAACTGAACTACAGTTTAAACCACTCTCTTCAGACTGCACAAAATCAGATTTCCTAACTTCCAAGTCGTCTACTTTTCACTACTAGCATTTGTATTCTTATTCGATCAAGGCTGCTTGAAATGCTAAGGTGGTTAAACTTTACCCTTAATGTGTTGAAAGATACTAATTAAACATTAGTGCTACCTATGTACCTCTGTAAGTGCTTTTCCAGTTTTATTGTTCATGTTATTGCTTAGATTCAACTGGCTTCTCCAAATGGAACGGTGGGCTGTCCATTGCATTGTCATTTGATTGCTGTAATAGAATAGACTGCTTTAGAGTGGATTCCGTAAACTTTTTCCTGAAAATTAGAAATAACTCCAGCTCGTGTTTTCTTTTCCTTTCTACTCCCTCTGTCCCACGAGTTTTGGCATATTTTGAGAGAAAAGAAGAGGGAGGCGTGAATGAGAGTCAACTAGCACAATATTATTTCTCGTGGTTCCCTGTATCCTTAAAGATGAATTTATCTCCCCTTACACATCCTTAGACAAATTGTGATATGTACTCCCATTCTCAGAACATTTTCCGCACTTGATAGTCCTCCCTCATTTTTATCAGAAAGCTTGTGCTTTAGGCATCAAAGGTCATTGTTCTAGCTTGCTAGAGACTGATGGTAATAAATTGCAGTTGGATAAGTATGATATTTTTTATATTTATCGTTGTCTCATTTCTTGGGCGTAGAAGAAATGAGAAGTTTGCTAGAAGTTTGCCTTGAATACTTTTGGCCATTGTAGCATCATGTATTGTATGTTCAGAAGTTGCTGTGGAGCCTGTAAAACATTCACATGATTTCACTGACGTGTTTAATGAGTCGTGGCAACTTGAAGTAAAACAGATGATTTGAAGCAGGTTTCTTCTGTTGAGTTTACTATGACCTTGATGGATAAATAGTGCATTGCAACAACCAAGCCTTTATTCATTATGTGTGGTCAGCAATATTAATCATATCTCACTATTGTGTTTGGTTGTATGAGAAATATTTTCTTATGGAAGACTTAGAGATTAAAATGACCTTGCTGAATAATAGAACCTTGTCTCGTGCTAATTATTCGATAATATCAGTTTTTCTGCTGGTTTTACTATCTTTCTCCTGAAATTAATGTTTAAATAGTGCAGCTGGTCCCACTCGGACTTTGCCTTTCTCCGATATGTGATCTTCATTTCCTATCTATCAATTTCAGATGCCCATCCCAAAAAGTACTGATTCTCTGTAAAGAAGGATGTCGTGCCTTCTGTGTCACATGGAGAATGATCCATTGGACGATCTGCTGCCTATCTGCAGGCCAGGATATGGATGCTGTGTATATGTCTTTCTTAGACTCCAGGTACACCATACAAAATCAATAGCATTGTGTGTTCTGTCACGAGGCATTTTGTGAATATATCGTTGTTTTAAAGGAATTTTCTTCACCTCCCCCGACCTGTCATTTATTTCCAGGCCGGTTTCCATGTAAATGCTTGTAAGCTTTTCCAAGGTATTGTCAGAGGGTTTTCCCCCCTCTCCATATAGCCATTGGGGCGATGATTTGAGTGTCTTCCAGTAGGTATATTTTGTGCAGAGTGAGAATACTATACATGTATTTAAACTTAAAACAAATATTTTTGTACATTTGATTTGGAAGAGTGGTTATGAATGGAGAAGCTGGAATTAGTTTCTGCTTTCTTATTGCAATTAGATGTTTTGAAAGTAAAGTTCCCCCAGCCTATATCGCATGACTTGACAAAAAGTGATGAGAGATTTTGGAACTTGCATTACTCCTCACTCACATACTTTTTCTGCTCCCGCAAGTGTTACTTCTCATTAAAAAGTCCGTGAGTTGATGTAGAGAATGCAAAAATCCTCCTACTGCTTCTCAGTGCTCTCATCCTGACCTTTGCCGTTTGCTTTTGGAGATCCCTTATTAGCACTCATCAAGGCATCGAACTTTTCTGTCTTTTCCAGCACGATTTCGATCTGATGCAATCCTGAAGGTGAGTCTTTTTGTGGGCATCGTAAGTACAACATGATTGTCTTACTTAGGCACAGAATTTATGGTTCGTGGTTCATGGATCTTACCCTTGCTTTCTGAGCCATACGACCTTTTGATTCATCTTTCATTCCAACCGTGGATGTTAAAACCTCTGTTTAAATTAAACATCATGATCTTTGAGTGAGATTTTTTTGGATGAAAACATCTTAAATTACAGTGAACTTACTCTTTTCTGTAGCCAATCCAGTATTCTTCAATATTTCGTGACAACTGTGGTTATGGCTGCCAAATTTGACGTGAAAGAATAAATTTAAGAAAAGAATGTCGAAGAAATGTGTGAATAGTGATTGAATTACTGAATTGGTTACCATCCCCAAAGCAGAAAGTTCAACTTCATTGTGCTGCTGCATGTACCTCTGCAGCAGAGAATGAAGCATTATTGTTTACTCCATCGTTTTACTCTTCATTGATACAAAAAAACCATAATAAAATTGAATGCAAGATGGATGAACATTTCCATGTCTGCATTAGCCCGTTATATTCACACAAGTTACTTTAACACATGCACATATATTTTAATAAATATTACAGACAAATACGTCAAAGTGAAATGCATAGTAAAGCAGCACGGGGGATGAATTAACCTTTGCGAGATTGACATAAAAGAAGAGCGGTTTCTTAGTATTGGAAACCCGAATCCTATTCTTCCTCTGCTCTGGTGCTTCTCCACCATCTTCCATGGTCATGCTTTCGTCTGATCTACAATTTCTGTGATTGGATGGGTTTCAGTTTTCGATCTTCTTTCTTTTTATTGTGCATCTAATCGAAAGATAAGTTTTTGTTACTCGATCAGTTTCAGTTTTTTCCATTGCATGGGAAAATGGAGACCTATGCTAGCTCGAAAAACCTGTGGTGCCATTAGAATTGAAGGAATAACAAACCACTCAAAATGAAGTGAGAACCCACTGAATACTGGAGACATTTGACTTAGCCAATTTGTTGACATTAGAATATTTAAGGAACAATCAACCACGTGAATTGTACATCGATTAAGTGCAGTTAATCCACCATCTCTATGACATAGAGTTCTAGTTACAGCTCTAACAAGAGTTATGAATTTTTGAGTAATTTCTTGTTGGATTACCCAACGTTGTGGAACCATGTCGGTGATCCCCGATCTGATTTTTCAACCTGCAAGTGATCTATAAAAGTGCGATTGTGGTGGTTCCGACTTCAGTGGTAGTGGTTCGATGGTGGTGCAACAATTGAGTGTTCTTCAAAGAGCGTCCCCAACTATTTAAGTGGTGGTATCTCCTAGATTAATCCTATTTTTAGAGTAGGATATTCATGTGTAATTTAGTTACTTAAATGCAATCTTTATGAAAAAAAAAGGAACAATGAACCACTCAAAAATAAAGTGAGAACCGACTGAATCCAATAGGTTCTCCAAAATTTTCTCTACTATGGATAATAAAAACTCATATGCTCTATATTTTTTTTGTTCAACTCCACAAAATCTCTATTTTGCATAACTTTGTGTTTAATAAAAATAATTATGATCTTTTTTAATAACACAATAATAAATACTTTAACCATTACAAAATGAGGAAGTCTCATGTTAGACTGACTAATGGTTAGACCAATTATGAAAAGGGAAAGTCTCAAGAAAGACTGCCTTTCCATTAAGTTATGAACAGTCCGCAGGGGCATTTACCTTAAATGTTATAATTTTTATAAATTTAAATATTGCATTTTATAAGTTAAAACAAGTAATAATATGTATGTGAATGTGAAAATATAAAAATATATGATATAAAAAATATATTTTCAAAATTTTTAAATTTTGTATGTAATTTAATAAATGCAGTATATAAGGTAAGAAATAAGTGGCATCTCCATAATCTTATGGACAGACAGTCTATCAGGAGACCTACTCTTATGAAAAAACCTTGTTTCAATAACTTTTATAGTCAAACTAGTGGAGTACCCTCGCGCGTTGCGCAATATCATTAATTAAAATATTAAGATTAAATTTTATTTAAAATTTTAAAGTTTAGTCATTTAAAGAAAATCATACGAGTTATGAAGCGAAATAATTAATTTAGTTAGAATCCGTTAAATATTGATTACAATAAAAATTGATTATTTTTATAATATTTCATCCAAATTATTTAAAAAGTAATTATTTACATGAGATTCATTTTATAAGGTTATCATAATTATATGTATCTCATTGCACTAGATAAAAGTAAATATCAAATGACCTTATTAGTCTCACTAATTATAAAATGTCTTCGTTTAACAATTAATTGGTACAATATGATAATTATGGTTTTGAATATATCTTTAGAAGTTATATATTTTATATAGTAATATTAGTATGTTATTTTTAGACAACTTGAGTTTAGCTTAGTCAAAATGACTTCAATATCCCCGGTTGAAGAACCATCCGAAAAAAACAAAGTCTATTGTATGGTGCTTGGGATAAATATATCTTTAGAAGTTATATTATTTTTATAGTAATATTAGTATGTTATTTTTAGACAACTTGGGTTTAGCTTAGTCAAAATGACTTCAATATCCGTGGTTGAAGAACCATCTAAAGCAAATAATTTCTATTATATGGTGCTTGGGAAGAATTAAAATCAGTAACAAAATCAGTGTGTTACCTTGCTTGCTCTCAATTTTACTGTACACTAAGTGCGATTCACGGTGCGAATTTGTGTGTTTGTCTCATTTTCCACACCAACGGTCTGAAATCCTTATTTTCTAACCGTTATTGCCGGAACTGATCCCTGTGTTGGTCTCGGCCCTTCGTCGGCCATCGCCGGCCTCGATGGCTGATAATATGCCGCCTCCCAAAACCTTCGCCGCGGCTTTGCAAACCAAATCCCCACCACTCTCTACTCATCTCCCAAATAACCCGGAACTAATCCCTAAATCCATCCACCTCGGCAACCCTGCCTGTTTGTACTCGGATGACCAAATCGCCACGCTTTCTGCACACTACTCCAATGCACTGGTAGGTAAGTTCACCAGAGGCAGGCTGACAATGGATCAGATGGAGACAGCTCTTAAGACAGTTGGTTTTGAAGGTAAGTATCAGTTGGGTTCACTAGACTATAAACATGTATTAATTAGGTTTGAGCATGTTAATGACTACCAAAGATGCTGGATGAAGGGCATCTGGAACTTTAATGGTATTTTGCTTAAAATGCTAAAATGGACACCTGAATTCTCTACCCATAGGGAATCTCCCATTGTTCCTATATGGTGTATTATCAGGGAGGTTCCCTTGTATTATTATAATTCTGCGTCCATTGAAGCAATTGGCAACAATATTGGAAATTTCATTAAAAATGATCTTGCTACTGATCTGCTCACTAGACCCTCTGCCATTAAGTTTTGTGTTGAAGTGGACCTACAGAAACCTCTGTGTCATCATATTAGGTTGGGTTCAGTATCTAATAACGCTAAATATCGAATCGAGTATGAGGATGTTCCCCTCTATTGTAACCATTGTGCTAAATTAGGTCATTCTCTGAGCCAATGTAGAGCAATGGCACATATTACTAATGATAGAACTGAAGAAGCTAGGCTTGATCAGATTCAGCCTCCACCACAGTGGCAGGCAACGGGGAAAAATTTGTAATTCCACCTCTGATCACTGACTCAGAATTTGAACCTACCTCTGAATCTAATATGCCTGCTAGGATTTCAGGAACTACTTCCCCATTAGAGGCATTTCAAACTCCTGCTAGTGGTAATGCTTTGCTTACAGGAAATAGATCATTGGTCATTCCAGAGAATTCCATCTCTAGATTACTTAAGGAAACAGAAAATGCCAAACCTGCTCAGATAATCTATGCTAAAGATGATCTTCAAATTAGCTCAATGTTGTTGCCACTGAAAAATACTACTAACAATCCCACACTTTCCTTACCTGGAAAGATGTCAAACAGATTTTCTGTTTTGCAGGATGAAGGTTTATCCACCAATGAACAGGAAGGTAACAATGAGTCAACTTCTGAGCATTTGGATTCTGCTCTTGAGTTAGACCCCTCTTTTCAACAGGATCTGAATGATGCTTCTACTTCGGAACAACCAGGTAAGTTTACTCATCAAGGTAAGGTAAAAAATAAAAAGAATACCTACTTGAGTCATTTGAATAAAATTCTTTTGAGATCAGCTGCTAAAGGTAATAAACCAAGTGAAATATGACAGCTAAGGTTAATGTAAATTTTCTGGTTTGGAATCTGAGAGGTATGGAAACATCTATGCTTAGATTGCTTAATCTACTCAAACTTAGGAAAGTTTTACTCCTTTGCATAATTGAGCCCATGCATGATAATTCAAAAATACAATATTACATGAATGCTCTCAACTTCTCTAACAATATGTTTTTGCCCAATGGGAAGATTTGGCTCCTCTGGTCTAACCCTATAGCTGTGACACTTGTTTCTTCTCATGAACAATTGATGCATGTTAATATTGCCCATCCCACTATTAATCTCTGTATGGAGGCTGTTTTTGTTTATGCTTTAAGGAATAGAGAGGGTAGGAAGGATCTTTGGAAAGAATTGCAACAGTTATCTAAGGGGGACACAGTGTTTATAGGGTATTTTAACACAATAACTTCAGTAACTGAATATAGGGGTCCCTCAAGTCCTGCTTTAGGTAGTATCCGTGATTTTAATACTTGGATTAATTCTAATGGAATTCAGGAGATTAATACAGTGGGAAACCTCTTTACATGGTGTAACTCTAGGCTTAGGGGTCCGACCTCTAAGAGGTTGGATAGAGGTCTTTGCACTTTATCATGGTATTCAAAATTTCCCTCCTCCTCAATCCAGATACTAAATAGGCAATCATCAGACCACTCTCCCCTCTTACTCCAACTGTCCAATCTAGTGCTCTCATTCCCAAAGCCCTTTAGATTTATTAATGCTTGGTTCCAAAGGACAGATTTCCTGACTTTAGCTCAAGATAACTGGGAAAAACCAATTCAGGATAAAGGTATGATCAGGTTCTACCTTAAACTATTAGGCTTAAAAAGATGTTAAAAATATGGAATAGAGAAAATTTTGGGAATATTGATTTAAATGTTACCCTAGCTGAGGAGGCCCTAAGGGTCCAGGAGCTAAATTATGACATGAACCCAACCCTTTCTGAAAGAGTAAACTTGAACTTGAAAAAAGCATTGCTTCTCAGGGCTTTAAAGGTCAAAGAAAAATACTGGAAACAAAAGGCAAGGCTTAAATGGCATAATTTAGGGGATAATAATACTCAGTTTTATTATAAGGTTGTACAGGAAAAGAAATGTAGGCTGCAGATCAGTAAAATTAAGAATCAGAATGGCCAATGGATAAATACACAACCTGAAATTCAGAAGGAAGCTGTGAACCATTTCACAGCTCTGTTAACTGAACCTAACAATAACACTTCTGATGATTACTGCTCTCATTTTCTATCTCAAATTCCCACAATACTGACTGAGAGGGATAATCTAAGTTTAGGTGATCTAGTTACTGATACTGAACTACAAGCTGTGATAAATAGTTTAAATAATAACAGTAGCCCTGGACCTGATGGGTTCACCTCAAAATTTTACAAAAAATGCTGGTCCTTCACTAAACATGATCTAATTGATGCTGTAAATGACTTTATCTCTGGATCTACAATCCCTAAAGGCATAGCTAGCACTTGGATTGTCCTTATCCCAAAGAAAGCAGCTCCCAGTACTTTTGGAGATTTTAGACCAATAAGTTTATCAAATGTCATTAACAAAATATGCTCTAAGGTCCTCATGGAACGGTTGAAACCTCACATGGAATCTCTAATTTCTCCTAATCAGTCTTCCTTCCTGAAGAAACGAGATATCTCTGATAATATCTTGTATCTTCAGGAAATGATTAGGTTCCTTGATAAGAAAAACAGGATACCCAACTGTATACTGAAATTGGACCTCATGAAAGCATTTGATAGGGTAAACTGGCAGTTCCTTAGGAAGATATTAATCAAATTTGTCTTTAATGGGAATTTTTTGAATGCGGTTATGAGCAATTTATCTCAGGCATATTTTTCTGTTCTTGTTAATGGAAATCCAGCTGTTTTCTTCAAAGCTACTAGAGGAATTAAGCAAGGTGATCCTCTTTCTCCTTTCCTTTTTAATATTTTCTCTGAGGCTTTCTCTAGGAGTTTATCTTTCATTTATTCAAATAATAGTATCACAGCTTCAGCTGCCTGCTTCTATCCCTGCAGTTTCACACTTAATGTATGCTGATGATACTATCATTTTTTTGCAGTCATCAAAATCTAATTTCATAAAAATCAAGGCTTTCCTAGATGTTTTTGAAGTTACTTCCGGTCAGAAGTTCAACTTTGAGAAATCTGAATTTTACCTTAGTAGGAGAGCTTCTAATTTAAGGTTTAATCAGGTTAGGGCAATCCTGAAAATGAAGAAAGGTTCCTTACCTTTTACTCATCTAGGTTGCCCCATTTTCCAAGGCAAAACACTAAAGAAATACTTCCAACCACTGCTGGCTAATCTTGACACTAAACTTCAAAGTTGGAAAAATAAGTGGCTTAGTGCAGGGGGGAAAATGGTTTTAATCAAATATTGCTTATACTCTGTGCCACAGCACTTATGGGCAGTAACAAATCCCCCAAAAGCTATTATCAGAACCTTTGAGAAGAGACTGACAAGGTTCTTTTGGGGTGAATCTGAGGGTAAAAATAATAAAATCTGGAGGAAATGGTCTAGTATCTCAGTCCCCACCGAGCTGAATGGTCTTGGATTTAGGTCTATTAAAGCTATCATTGACACTTGTTCTGCGAAACTCTGGTGGAAAAGCCAAATAGGAGCAACCTTGTGGGCAAAATTGTTATGGGCTCTGCCAATATCTCACAGGAAGTCTGTCACTTGGAAAATGATTGTGTCAGTTAACTCATTTGCAGAACAAAACTCACACATTATCCATGGTAATGGGAAATGCAGTTTCTGGTTGGCAAATTGGTGCCCTTCAGCCCCTCTCATTAATAGTATCCCTGAGCATATAGTATCTAACTGGCCATATCTCTTAGTGGCTGATTTTATTAAGGATAAAGCTATTATCTTAGATCAGATTGGTCCTCTTCTAGAACATGATACTTTGGTTTTTCTACAGGTTGCAAAACTTACTGAGGACAGGGATGATAGACTCATATGGATGCCTGACCATTCTGGTAATTTTACATCTAAGTCCACTTATAAAGCAATAACTCGAGCCTCAGGTAACTTTCTTGCTCCTAAATATATTTGGAATAATGCTATGCAGAAGAAGATATCCATTTTTACCTGGAAATTATTGCAATCTTTCCTCCCCTTTGATGAGGTTTTAATAACATGTGGGTTTAGTTTAGCATCTAAATGCCCTGCTTACTGTAGTACAGACTCTATTCAGCATTTTTTCATATCTTGTCATATTGCTAGATCTGTGTGGACAAACATAGCATCCATAGTAGAATTCAATCTCAATCAGGACCACCCCCTTTCTTTAAGATTTTTTCTGTTCTGGGATTGCCATGACTTACCAGGTTGGAAACAGTTTATTTGTAAAATATTGCCTTCTCTCACCTGCTGGTCACTTTGGAAAGCTAGAAACAGGTTCCTTTTTTATGCTAAACGATTCTCTACTGAGGCAATTACTAAAGAAGTAGAGGATCTAATAAAAATGTCTCTGTTCTCCTCACCTAGATCATATTTCACCCATTCTGCAATGGCCTCTCCTCTCAGCCAATGGATTCCCCTCAATCGGCCCCCTCCAAAGCCTAACATATCTAGTGTTAAGTGGGAAAAGCCCCCAGTAGGAACAATTAAAATAAACACAGATGCTTCCTGGTTTCCAGACAGGGCTTCAATTGGTCTAATTGACAGGGATACTCTAGGTGATCCTCTATTTATCTTTTCGGATACTATTACTGCTGCATCTCCTCTTGAGGCTGAAATTAAGGCACTGCTACAAGCTTTTAACAAGTTTCATGATATTAATTTCAGTTATATCTTTGAAACTGACTGTTTGCTTGCTGTCCAAATAATACAAAATCCTTATGCTGCAAACTGGAAGCTCTTTGATCTTACTTATAGAGCTAAACAATTACTAGGGTCTTCCTCTTTACTCCATGTGTTTAGAGAGAGCAATGCAGTGGCAAATGCCATTGCCAAAACTCACTTTAGCATTGCTCATAGTCTGAACCTGCAGAATATATCTCAAAATATCAAGGGTCTGATATCATTGGATAAGCTCCAGACGCCACATATTAGAATTTTTTCCATTGGCTAAGGATTGATACTGCTAATTTGGCTACTCTCTCAATGCAGATGGAAACGGACTCTGGGGACACTCTTGGAACCTCAACTACACTGGAGAGCTTGCTGTTTTCTCTCACACTGGTACAAAATGGAGTGCTGGTTTTCAGTACATATCTCTGCTGCACTGGCTGCCTGCTAGCAAGTGAAACCCCTTTTTATTTTTTTACTTTTGGATGTAGTATTACCTCTGTTTACCAACGTCTACCTGACTTTGAAGTTTCCTGGCCAAGGGAGAATTAACACGAGGGGTGGAGATTCTTTCCTTGGATCGCAACTTCAGTTCAGATAGCGTCTCTTGTGTATAGCTGTTCATATAACCTAGATATAGATTGCTAGGACTTTTGGAGGCTAATGTGGCCTCAACGGTGTGTAGGTTTCCTGATGTACTAACTCTCTTATTTTGGTTACCAGGCTTGGGGAACCTGAATGGAAATCCCCCACCTACGGGTGCTTTCATTAAAAAAAAATCAGTAACAAATTATAATATTAGTATGCTAACAATTTATGATTGATTATATATAGTAAATAATTAAAATTATTAACATATTATAATATTAGTATGTTATTTTTTAAAAAATTGGGTTTAGCTTAGTCAAAATGACTTCATTATCCCTGGTTGAAGAACCATCCAAAACAAACAATTTCTATTATATGGTGATTGAGATTATAATTATTATACATTACAATACATTTTAAAATTTTTTAAACGTTATAGGAATCTTGTTGCAATAAATAAAAAAAAAACACTAAATCACCCATTAGTTACGTCAGTTATAAAATGACTACATCTAACGATTAATCGGTCTAAAATAAGACGTTGTGCTATAAAATACAATATAAATAAATAAGTATATTAATTTTAAATAAATTTAAATGACGACTATTTTTTAAGGCAAAGTTTTGGGAAGACCGTCTTTCTATAAGATTATGGAAAGACAGTTTTAAATAGAATAATAAAAAGGTAAAATGTTTTAGTTGCAATATTAAAAAGTTATTATGCAACATGTAGTTGTTATAATTTTTATGACACAATTAATGCAACCCAAAAATTTTATCTTCATTTCTTCTAATTTATTATTTAAACCTTGGTGTTTCCATGACTTATGTAGATACTGTCTTTCAAGAGACATACTCATTTTTTAAAATTAATGAATTTATACCTATTAAAAAATTGTAAGTATACAACTCATTTTTAATGAACTATACATGAAAGTTACGGCAGTCATGAAAGCTAGATATAGAAAATATTTACATAAATAAGGAAATTACCTTGAATTTAAGGTGATTGATATTAATAGCATTAAATTTCCAATTCTCCAAATATTTCATTCCCTCTCTACCAATATAGAGAATGAAACCTTCTCTTTCCTCCAATTCTCCATTTTAGAGAACCATATGGAGCATCTGTTGGAGATGAAAAATGATCAAAATCTCCAAATATACCTAAAATCTCCATTTTGCATAATCTGTAGGACTTGCTCCAATAGAGTTATGAGGGGGTTTCCTAGCATGTGACATGTCCATAAATAAGTGGCATGTCCATAAATTAATGAACATGTCATGGATCAATTTACAATTAATGTAGATGTATCAAAATTCGCAAGTCGATTTGATAGCAAAATTCGGGTTATAACAATTGACCCATACCATATCAAACTTCTCCAAAACTGACGCAAAAGGCAATTACTTCCTTCCCAAAATTCACACTCCATTCCCAGCAACCCTAAGCCGAATAAATCCTTCTCCGACCGATCATTTTTTTTCCAGTGAGCTCTTTATATGACCGACTTGTGTCCGACAAAATTTTCAATGAACTCTTCGCCTTGCAACAAGATCTACAGTAACACACAATTGGAACCGATGAAATTGCAACTACCTTGTTCATCGAAGCAAATCTGATTCAAGCAAATCCGATCGAAAAAACTGAATAAAAATTTCAAACGAATGAAATTCATTTTCAAGAGGATGAATTTTTGCCTAATAGTATCCATGGTATGAATTCTTCACATCTGATTGAGCTTATGTTATTGAACTACCTTCGATGTGAGTGAAATTTTTGTTGAACTGAATGTATGAATTCCACTGCAATGAATATGTAAGAAACATGTGGCGAACATTAGAAAACAAACTAAATGTTAAAAAATTTCATATAGACTATGCATCTGTCACCTTATAACACGTATCGTTTGTATTAAAACGTGCATTTTTTTTAAAAACTATGAATATGAATTATGAAAATTTGTTAGGAAGTAGTGTATAAGTTAAGTTATGAATCATTTTTTTGTTCAAACATACATATGTTAGCCCACGACTAGTATTTCTTACAGTATACAGAACATAGATTATATAAGTAAAACGATAAATAGATAAAGAGAAAGAAATTGTGGGTTCCATCGTTTCTATGGTGACTTTTAAATGCTAGGGTCTTCTCTATATGCTAGAGCCTTTCTTTCATTGAATCAACATTATTGGTAAATTGTACAGTTCATCTTTTTTGGATCCACCCATGAATTATCTAGTAATAGGTCTTTCACAACGAGATTTAGCTATACAGTAACGGTATTTAATTATGAAAATTAGTTGGGTAGCTGACCCTCTTCTTACGTTCTTGCCAAAGTAGGAACCCAATTTTTATTTTTAATAAGATTTCCTCCGCTTTCCCTTCCCCACCCCCGTGGGGATGGTCTACAGATCTCATAACTACCTCTCCTACTAAATGGCACTTAGCTAACGCTTAGATCTGGCTCTACCCAAACTTTTCTGGTTCACCCCAACATTCCCTACTTGTTTGAGTGTTGTTGAGCAGTTTTTGGATATCAAACAGACCTCCCTTGTAGTTTTTCAAATTTTCATATGAACTGCATTTATTATTACTGATTACATTAAAAAATATATTTGTTTAAAACACAGGAGCATATTTTACTGAATACAATCAAAGAGATGTCAATGAAAGTCTTATCAACCTGAAAGAAACACATGGAAAAATATTGCATACTTAATTTAAAATGAATGCAAATGGTGTCGGTTTCAGACACGAGAGAAACTCTCAACACTTGAACAAAAGGAAGGATAAGTGATAAATGCTGCAAGTGCTCGTAACAGAAATCTTGGATTGAATATAAGTATGTTTTGAACAGAAATCTTCCATTAGAGAACTTACAGTTAGAATAGTATTCCTATGTATATTAACTTAACAATATCTTTTACAATGAATCAATTATCGATCTTCAAGGGCAGATCATCTTCGATTTTCTCGAGTTCAATATCATTTTCATCTGAATCATCCCCTATCGAAATGTCTTGTGGAGTCCAATGTTTAGTATTTTTCGATTTCTTAAAAGTTATAACCACTTCTAGTTTGGATCCAACTCTTGCAAAAAGTCATACACATTGAATACTAACAAATGCAACATATAAGTAAAATGTAATTCCTAAATAAAAACAGTCAATCAACAACAAATAAAAGTCATACTCAATGCAACTAAGAAGTACGCACTGGATACTAACAAGTGCTACATATAAGTAAATAGATGCAGTTCCTAAATCAAACAAACAATCAACAACAATGAAAACAATAGGTCATACACAGTACAACTTAAAGTACACACTGGATATGTTGGGAAAAATTGTTATTTCCCTTTTTGTGTGATTAAGATGGATAATGGAAAAAAAATGAGACACCAAAATTTGGTAACGAGGAAAACCCAAATCGAAAAAAATTGCGGGACTATGTAATCCAACTCTTCCACTATAAGAGGCTATAGTAGGGTTACAAATATCTCACCCAAGTAGGATGTATTACAAGGATACTCACAGTATGGTGGAACACTCACTAACTGGAGAGGATGAGGACTTGTCTCTAATTCCTCACTCTTAGAGTAGATCTCTCACACTAAAAGGAATAGAGAAGTGGTCATGGAATGGAGTGGGTGGTATTGAATGATGAACTCTTCTCCAACACTCTATTTATAGGTGAACCAAGCAAGCTCTATAATTCTCTTCCATCTCACCAACTACCATAGTAAATGCTTGGAGCCTTCTAGAGGTAGTCTAGATTCTTCCCCCATCATCATAGAAACATCCCCATATTCCATCAATGGAGAGTTGTCAAATTAGAGAGGAAACCCAACAAATCTCCCCCGTCCGGCCTAATGAGAAGGGATCACCACACCGAAACCTTTGCAAAAATCATCTAACTTCTTACTTGGTATTTCCTTAGTCATCATGTCTGACCAATTATCATCGGTGTGCACCTTTTCAAGTTGTAGCTGCTTTTCTACCAATACATCCTGAATCCAATGATAATGAACATCAATATGTTTTTTTCGGGAATGGTAGGATGAATTCTTGGCTAAGTTGAAGAAACCCTAGTTGTCAAAAAAGAGGACATACTTCTCTTGCTTTAACCCCAATTCTAGTAGGAAGTTCTTCATCCACAACATCTCCTCACAAGCTTCCGTGGTGGCAATGTACTCCGCTTCTGTCGTAGAAAAAGCCACACACTTTTGGAGTTTTGACTACCAAGATACAGTCCCCCCCCCCCCCAAAAAAAAGGTAGTTAGATATCCCAGTGTTTATTTTCTAGACTCCAAGTATCCAGCCATGTTTACATCCGTTTATCCATCTAACATAGGTTCTTTTTTTCCAAAGCACAAACACCAGTTGGTTGTTCTACAGAGATATCTAAGTATCCATTTTACAGCTACCCAATGTTCTTTCCTATGCTTTGAAAAGTGCCTATTGATCACACCAACCGTATGTACAATACCTTTCCGTGTACATATCATGGTGTACATGAGACTACCATCAACCAATGAATATGGAACACCTCTCATATCTTCATCACCTTCTGCGCTTTGTTTCTTACGAACTTGACGTGCCCTCCTAGTGGTACACTAAAAGGTTAAGCCTTGTCCATGTTGAATCTCTCAAGGATCTTCTCAATATATTTCTTTTGGGATAGCCAAAGTAGTGTTTCAGATTGACCTCGAGTGACCCTCATCCCAAGAATCTGCCTGGCTGGTCCTAAATCTTTCATAGTGAAATAATTACGCAATGCTTTCTTAATAGCATTAATTTTACTTTTATCCCGCCCAACAATCAACATATCATCAATATAAAGTATGAGTATGAGAAAGTCTCCTCTATCGTACCTTTTCACGAATGCACAATGATCAGTGTGTGTCTTCTTGAATCCATGATGATTCATGAAGGATTAAAATTTCTTGTACCATTGGTGTGGTGCTTGCTTCAAACCATAGAGACTTCTTTTGAGGCGACACACCAAATTATCTTTTCCTGGATGTATGAATCCCTTGGGTTGCTCCATTTATATTTCTTCCTCAAGGTCTCCATGTAAGAAAGTTTTCTTAACATCTAGTTGTTCAACCTGCAAATCCAAACCAGCAGCGAGGCCCAACACAGCTCGGATCGATGACATCTTCACCACGGGTGAGAAAATCTCATTGAAGTCTACACCTTTCTTCTGATTGCATCCTTTAATACCGATATAAGCCTTATACCTTGATTTGGGATTGTTCTCCTCGGTATTGAGCTTATACACCCATTTGCACTTTAGAGCTCTTTTCCCTTTTGGTAGCACCGCAAGATCATAGGTAGAATTCTCGTGTAAGAACTGCATCTCCTCTCACATAGCCCTTTCCCAATCATCTCTATGATCACTAGCCATAGCTTTTGCATAGTTTTTAGGTTCCCTCTCATAGATGAGTGTCACATAATCATATCAAGGATATCTAGATAAAAGTCGCATCTCTCTAGTGGAACGCCAAGTCTCAAGTTCTACTAGATTATCTGCTTTCTCCATTGCTCCATCGTCTGTCTGAGGTTGCTCAACTACATCATGATTTCCCTCAACTCTTGTATCATCTCGTAGCACCAAATATAGCATAGGATTATAATTCCCATTGGTCCGCTTAGACTAGGCTTCTTGTGACATCTTGCAATCATTAATAGTCTGGTCCTTGAGGAAGACAACATCTTAGCTTCTAACAATATTTTTCTGGACCGGACCCCACAACCAATACTTAAAATCATCTTTGGGTGATCGAAGGTAGATGCACTCCTTTGTTATTTAACCTAGCTTGGCCAGCTCCTCCTTAGGAATGTGAACAAACACTCGACATCCCAACACCTTTAGATGATCATATGAAACCTTTTTCCTCACCCAAATATCCTCTAGTATGCCTCCGTCCAAGGGTACTGAAGGGTATATGTTGATGATGTTAACACTGGTCTTTACAATTTCTCCCCATAATGTTTTAGGGAGGTGAGCATGAGACAACATGCACTGAACTCGTTCTTCAATGGCGTGGTTCATTCTCTTGGAAACTCCATTTATCTGAGGTGTCTTTGGCGGCATCTTCTCAAGTCGGATGCCATAGGACTTGTAGTATTCTTCAAATGGACCATGGTATTCCCACCATTATCCGCTATAACAGACTTTAGCTTATTGCCCTTCTCACACTCCACCCTTGCATAGAACTCCTTGAACGCCCCAAGCATCTGGTATTTTGTATTCAACAAAAACACCCAAAATTTTCTCGAATGGTCAACAATGAAAGTTACAAAATGCAATGCTCCATCTAGAGATCTTTCAATTATAGAGCATTCATCAGTGTGGACTAAGTTAAGAATATTCTCTTTTCTACGTGGATGTGCTTGTCTAACAAATGAAACTCTATGTTTTTTTCCAGCTAAACAATCAGTGAAATGGTCAAGTGTTGTACCTTTTATGTCCGGGATGATGTTTTATAGGCGAGGATTCACAATCTTTTATCGCTCATATGGCCGAGCCTCTTGCGCCATAGCTCCACACTTGAGTTCTCGTGAGTAGCATTAACCTCCCCTATGTCACATATAGGGACCCATCTTTTCTTCCTCGACCAACGACTATGTTACCACTAGTGATCTTCCATTTTCCATTTCCAAAGTGGATAGTCATCTTGGCATAATCAATCTTCCTTGTTGAGATAAGGTTGAGCCGCATTTCTGGAACACGTTGTACATTCTTCAGCACAAGCTTGCATTCTTAGTTTATCTTCAAGATGATGTTGCCTAAGCCAATGATCTTACTAGTGATTTAATTTCCCATCTCCATAACACATAAATCTCCACGCCGATAGGACAAGAAGATCCATTCTGGCGAGGTAACATGGAAAGAGGCACCAGAATCACCAATCCAAAGGTTATCACCATAGGTGAGATTGAAATAGTCGTCAATGACAAAGACTTCACCGCACTCCATAGATGCCACAACAATAGTGCTCTCATCTTCCTTCTCCTTTGGGTCAATTTGGTCTTATTTAACCTTTCCATTTTCCTGGTCCCTCTTCAGATTGCGACATTCAGCTTTCTTTTGTCCCACCTTACCACAGTAGTAACAACTAAATTGAGAACGAGACTTTGACCACCCTCGTGATTTGTCATGTCTTCCACTTATGTTTCTTCCATGTGACTCACTTCTACCTCGATTCTTGATCACGTTGGCATCCGAGTAGGTGGTTGTGCCGCATTCCTTTCTTCGTGCTTCTTTATTGATTAGGGTGTTGGGAATGCCATCCATGGTAAGCTTTCATTCTAGAGCTGAGTTGCTAAGCCTGATGTGTCTTAGCTTTCAGGCAGTGAACTTAGGAGCAACAACGCTTGCAGATCATCATCGATTTTCATCTCAATATTTCCAAATTTCTTCACAAGCCCCTTGAAGATATTCAAGGGCTTGATCATATTTTGTGAATCCTTGTACTCCAATTTAACTAATTACCTTACTAAGTGGGCTTTGTTACGTGGTGTCTTCTTTTGAATCATGGACTCAATTTTTTTCCATAGCTCAAAGACATTGGTATATGTAGAAACATGCTCAAACAAACTACGATCAATGTACTTACAAATCATGGCGACCGCTTTCCTATTCAGGATCTCCCACTCTTTATCGTTCTTCTCCTCTGGCTTGGTCTTCTCAATAATTGGTTCGTGCGAATCCTTTCAAAATAGATGATTCTCCATCATAGGTTTCCAATAGGCATAGTTCTCCACCGTGAGCTTAAACATTTCTCCATCATGAGTAATACTTGCCTCCATCTTAAATCCCACAAGAAACTAGCGCCGATCAGCTCTAATACCACTGTTGGGAAAAATTGATATTTCCCTCTTTGTGTGATCTAGATGAATAATGGAAAAAAGATAAAAATGAGACTCCAAAAGTTGGTAATGCGAAAAACCCAAATATGGAAAAACCGTGGAACTATGTAGTCCAACTCTTCCACTATATGAGGTTATAGTAGGGTTACAAATATCTCACACAATTATGATGGATTACAAGGATACTCACATTACAGTGGAACACTCACTAACTAGAGAGGATGAATAATTTTCTCTAATTCCTCACTCTAAGAGTGGATCTCTCACACTAGAAGGAATAAAGAAGTGGCCATGGAGTGGATGAGATTGAATGATGAACTCTTCTCCAACACCTCTATTTATAGGTGAACCAACCTAGCTCTAGAATTCTCTTCCATCTCCCCAACTACCATAGACAATGCTTGAGATTTCTAGGTGGTAGTCTAGTTTCTTCTCCCATTATCCTAGAAACATCTCCCTCTTCCATCAATTGAGAGTTCTAGGAGTAGGGAGGAAACCCAACTAGATACTAACAGGTGCAATATATAAGTAAATAGATGCAACTCCTTATTCAAAATGAGCAATCGACAACATATGAAAATAAAAATTCATACAAACTACAACTAACAAGTGCACACTGGATACTAACAATTGCAACATATAAGTAAACAGATGCAATTCCTAATTCAAAATGACCAATCAACAATGAATGAAAATAAGAGGTCATTCACAATACGACTAACAAGTATACGCTGGATACTAACAGGTGCACATATAAGTAAACATATGCAGTTCCTAATTCAAAGCGAACAATCAACAAGTTTGTTGTAACAACAGAAATTCAAAACCATATATGAGAAAAATGCCCATAGAAACTTAAAACACAAAAAAAAATGATGCATATCAAATGCACGGGCAATCAAATGAAAAAAATCGAAGCCTCGAACAAAAATTGAGTAATAATACAAACAAAAAACAAAAACCTATATTGAGGAGAAGTAAGAAATTGTACCTCAGACGCTGCAACAATCGACAGAGATAACGAAAAGGAAATACTGGAATACGAGCGCATGATTGAAAAAGAAAAATGTGGTGGCGAAGAATGGGAGAAAAGGTGAAGAAGAGATGGAGAAAATGCTGAGAATAGGTGGAGAAAGAGAAAGAAATGAAGAAGGGTTTAGTTTTTTTATAACCACTAAATTTTTTGTGAACTACAAAATGAACGCCATTTTATAAAATAATCCTTGATAGATCCATAACTTTACGAGTAGGCCACGTTTTCTAAGACCTTGCCTAGAATTATTTGACTTGGCTAATTTAAATCTACTAAGTAGCCAATTTGAAGCCATTAGAACTTAAGAAACAATAAAGTACTTAAGATACTACTTAAGTAAGAAGCAATTGATTAGTAGAGATATTTAGCTTACTCATCTCTATATAGTAAAAGGGGAATAAAAAAGTCTACAGTACCTTTTCGTCGTGGTTGCTACGTCGTCAACAATCGTCCACTTTTTCTCTCTTCCATTTTCTTTCTGATTTCCACATCACGTGTTCACTTTTGTTTCTCATTTCCAAGAGTCCCATTTTTCCTTTTCTTTTTCCCAAGACGTGTTGCTTTGCACGTGCTTCTTCTCTTGATGTTGAACGTGTGGAATCTATAATTGAGCTACGCTTCTTGGCTTAAATAAGGTCGAGTTTGTGTACCAAATTTGTATCCATCGTTTCAGTGTAGAATACCACAAGGTACTACCATCGATCCAATTGGATTTAGTTCTATTCTTTTTTATATGTTCGTCCGCCAAATTCTTCCATTTCCAGTCTTACTCTCTTACTCTTGTATAATATGTGTTCATTTATGTGTTCAAATTTACCACCGATTGTATTATTGTTGTTGATTTTGTTCTTTTTATTTGCTGTCCAGTATTTTTTACGATGCTTGCAAGGTGTTCGATCAAATGTTTGAGTTAATTACCTGATTCTTTTTCCCTTTTGCTCCTCATAGTTTGGTTGGGCATACGAATTCATGGCAAGAAGATGTGTAAGTTGTTATTAATGATGTTGAATAAACATATTCTTAATGTTTTTACATGCATTTTTCTTCATCATCTTTAACTAATTACTTCTTCCTCGTTATTTGTGATGTTGCATAAACACATTTGAATGTGTTTTCTTCTAATTTAGCTAGCTTTTATTGCTTGTTCCAATACATGCATAGTAAAACTGTAATTGTAAAAACTCTCTACAACATACACTAAAAGAATATGGTTAGAAGGGTGACAAAAAATAGTAGATATAGGGACAAAAATAATGCAGTATCTAACTCATACATTAACAGTAAGATATAAACACGATGAATATTAAACAAGAAACAAGCATTTCGTAGAGATAGGGACAAAATACATGCATTATCCCACTTGTCCGTTAACGTTGTTGGACCTATATTGATTATATCATGCGAAAAATTAAATAGTAAAATTGAACGATCAATTAACACATGCAAAAATAATAATTTTTTATTAATTATTCAAGCATACAATCGAAAAGCTTAAATGACAAATAATCAAAGCATAAATCATGTTTCAAGTAATAACAAATTGATGGATTCACGAGTAAACTCGCTGCCCTTGAAACGAATTAGTCCGGTCGTGGACACTGTTCCCTAGGGTAAAACCATCGAAGGTAACAATTAACACGTAAGAGTTACCTTGGATTCACGCAAGGCCCGAAGGACTATTACCTCGACAGAGCAACAAATGGAAACTTCGAGAAAGACAAAGAAGACTCAAGTTTAGAATATGGAGGGACTTGAGAAATGGTGTAAAATTTTCTGACTGACTTAGAGGCTCTATTTATACTACTCCAAGAGACCCTAATCATGGAAATATGATATTCTGATTTTCTGTAATTAGAGAAGAATAATCTCCAATCACCAACTCACCAAATCCGAGATATTCCATAAATACTCGAATCAAATCTGCTGGAAAAGGAAGAAATATTTGCACAAGTATTCTTCATCGTATTAAACATGGTAAACCGCATATTTATTTAAGACAAGATATCTCACAAAATATGGAAGTATTTTGATGTTATCTCTTAAGAATTACACACAAGCAAGTCCATATATACTATGCGGTTGGGCCTTCCAGAGACTTCCATGCGGTCCATATGTATTTTGGACAGTCCAGAGAAAAATTAGTTTGGGCCAATTTCTGCCAAATTTTTTTCTTTCAAGAGTGACATTTCAAACATCCATATCCCATTTACCCTTGATCCATTTTGAGAGTTTAAATAGTCGATTTTATAGTACTCGCGGAGAACCCAAAATGACATCCACCGACCCAAAATCCATTCGGGTCCCACTCAAACGAAGACAAAAAAGTTGAAAATTTTCAACCTTTTAACCATCATTTTCCAACAATCCCCCCACATGATTAAATATTGATGTAGGAATCAGAACAATCACGTCAGACGCAGAGTTTGACGTGGTGATAGATTCATTTCGACAACATAGATGCTGCATAGGATAAGTAGGTGTCACCCTTTTAACTTTCCCTTGAGAGAGCACACTTAGCCCACTGGTTAGGAAGTAGACGCGGTGTCCTTGAACTTCCCCTACCGCTTGTGTGAACGACAATGCACTTCCCACAGACATCTTTCCTAGCCCTTGCGCTTTCCTCGGTTGTGTCCATTAATCAGGCCATGACACACGCCTAGTTATGTAAGGTTTCTAAAGAGTTGCGTCCTAACAATTCCCTTTCGAAGCGGCCACACTTCTTGCTTACATAGGTGATTCTTGGCGTAAGAGCAGTTCCGTAAACTATTGCACTATTTCCAGTACTACACACTCAATGCCTTGAATCATTAAAAGCAATTTAATGCTTAACCTCCATTCACATCACTATTTCTTCATCATAGGAATAACACAGGAGGTATGAAACCCCCACAGTGATCACGATGGGTCTTTGCAGTTTAGTTATCCCTTTGAACCTAGATCTTGGGATCTCCAGTCACATAGGTTGGGTGTCCAGGTACGTAACCTACCATTTATTGGACTTAGTCATATTCCTTTCGATGAGTTCTCAACTAACTCTCGATTCAATTTCTTCGTCAAGAAATTAATTCAATCCTTTCATCAAAGAATCACAACTCTTATCATATTGACCTTACATAGTCAACATCGATAATTCTCGTAGAGAGTAGTCATCCAATGGTAAAGTGTCTTTGTCAAGACACACCATCATTGATATGGCTTTAAGTTACACCAATAAGCATACAAGCGCTTTGGTCATCCTAGGGTATATCTTTCCCAATTTTTGTCCAACACGATGGACTTAGATTCCTCTATGAATCTAGCAAGAGAGAACCATTTCTCTACACAAATCAAGCCATATCCATGAGTCTCACACACAACTTGTTTCCAGTGATCATTTCTGGATTACTCGTGTATCATCTTACTATCAATTATAGAATTGTCTAATGTGCACTTTAATTAGTACAACAGAGTATCAATGACTCTTGAGTTCTCTCTTAAGAGACACCTCACCTTTACAAAAAGGTAACTCATAATGTTTAGAGTCATTCCATTGAATACGAAATATCTCCAAGAGACTCTATCATCGTATCAATTTTACTATCAATGACAAAACCATCAATTCAAAGACATAAATGACATGGTCATTTTTCGTGTCTCTTAGCGTATCCGCCTTCATCAAACTCATTGATTTAACATCACTGGCTAAACAACAATTAGTTTGGTCACATGATAGGTCATTTAGGAGCATTGAGCTTTTCATTTTTGCTCTATTCATATTTTATTATCTAAGTCTCCAAATAACCATTTTGGTCCATTAGATGTACTTCAAGCTTTCACAAAGCCTTGATAGTATGTAACATCACTCTTGGACTCATTCTCGCGTCTGGAGAAACACCCACCAAGTGCACAAATATACTTACTAATTGTTCAAATCTACTAGTACTCTAGTGATTTGCACTCATGATAGATCAATCTCTCTATTGATCACCGCTTTCCACAAACGTCATTTCATGGAATCTTGTTTCCTTCGTTGATTTATCCCCGATTCTTAATGGTTCCATCTATTGACTCTTAAGTCCATTTAAGATAAATCAGGATCTCTAACAGAAACTTCCACAAAATACACTTTCCATCAAGATGTATTTCTAGTTTCCGTATATTATTTCTTGTGAATTTCAATAAATTGATAGCACTTCAACATTGTGCATATCTAGTGAAGATACCGTTAAAGTATTCCTTTTACTACCTTCACAATACGCCAACCCCCACATTCGAAAGAACTTTTAGGATGGCTCTATGAGGAGCTTTATTTTCCTCCTTCTTGAGGTATCTTATTTAAAAGATCGCCAGCCAACTTAAAGGTTCCCCCACATCGATTGATCATTTCTAGCAATTTCCTACAATCACCACATGACCTTGCAAATGTCTACATTGTGAATCACATTCCCCAAAGGATTCTATGTATTCACATCATGGTCACAGATAACCTCATATGTTTTATGTTCATCACGTAAGTGGTTTCGTTAATATACAAACCCAACTTACTAAAAGTCCGTGTGTTCAATAATGAATCAAACACTAGGTTCTTACCCATGAAATTTCTTTTAGGACTAGATCCTTTCAACAATCAAAACACGTTCATGTATTGATATTTTATCGTGAAAGTCTCTCTTATTCCTTCAACTCCCTTGGGATTAGAGATAGCTAAACTTCCCGATCTCAATTAATCGTTCTTCCTCGCATGACCAATACCACAACTGATGTAGTATCAATCAATCGAGGATTCGATTAACTCTCACTAGGGCACAGTGTGAGTTTACCAACTCCACACAACTTCATGCCCATTTTAAAGCCAAGTTTCAGTACAACTGTACTTTACTTTCAGACTACTCAAATAAAACTTGAGTGCCTTTATGCTCGAAACACATTCAAGTCCATTGCTCAACTCAAGTTTGAGTGCACTGCTCGACTTGATTTCGAGTTTACCCTTTTGGTTCGAGTTAAATTCTTCCCGACTTGAACAGCTTGATTCAAGTCTCTCGTGACGACTTTTCATCTCAAGTACCTATCAAAATTCATATGGTCGTTGAATTTTTAGGTTTTTGTCTACCCCCCACATTGGGCTGGTTTTATTAAATATCCCCACACGTGTTAAGTTTCTCAAAAACTCATTTCTTGGGGTTCCTAGACCAAATGTATTAGAATTCCTCATCTCAGAATTCTAAGGTTTTCCAACCAAAAATCTAGAGAATTGACCAAATGTCTTTGGATTCCATATCTCATGATTCTTAGATTTTTCAACCATAAATCAAGAGATTTGACCAAAAGTCTCGGGATTCCCATTCTCAGGATTCTTAGTTTTCCCAACCAAATTCTTGAGATTTTCCCCTCAATTCTTTGATTACAAATAATCAAAGGTTTTTAGCATAGTCATGATAACTCATGTTTTAGGGTTTATACCATGGTTCACAAGAACCAATACCCTAGACATAGTCGTAAACTAATGTCTTCACGTTCACATTTTTCAGGTCATACAAAATAACCAGAATATGTTGAACTTCGAGCCCATATGCTCTATCTGTGCAATCTAACAATTGTCACGCGTGAGCCATATGCTTGTAAGCGATCAATCAAGATAGCAAATTATCGGGAATAGTCTTGTCAAATATTTCATTGCATCAAAAGGCACTTTCCCAAACAATTAATATAATCATAGCATATAAAAGCATAACCCAATTTTAGACACAACATAGATCTAAAATATTTGTATATGCAGCTAAATCAAGTCCCTAATTGAACGAAAATACATCATGGATCAAATAACCCAATGTCACATACTTCATTCATGCACGAATATATTACACTCTTTCCGAGAGATGTCATGTTTAAGTGCAAATGAAGTTTACCATTTTATCGCATGCGATTCTCAGACAAGCATATAAAAGTCATGAATCACTAGCAGCACATTCTCACACAAAATGTGGTTTTAAATCTTTTAACCAACACGAGCAGCCCACACAACCAAATTACTATACCATGCAAAATAGGCATTTCAACATTTGATTAAGTATTTAAACAAAAAAAACATCTTCGAATGGAATCTTAGCCCGCCTCACTTTCTTTACGATTTTGGAAACTTAAATCACTGTTCATAGGTGCGATTTTGGTGCGATTTTGTGTGTTTTCTTCTTTTCCTCAGTAACGGTCTGATTCTCCCTTTCTGTTATCGCCGGAAATGGCTCCTGAGCCGACATCGCCTTCTGGTCTCATCATCGGCCATCGCCGCTCATGATGGCCGATATGGTTATCAATCACCCTCCACCTCTAAAAACCTTCGCCGTGGCTCTTCAGACCAAATCCCCCCCTCTTTCTAAACATCTTCCAAATAACCCTGAACTGATTCCAAAATCTACCCATCTTGGCGATCCTGCTTGCTTATACTCGGATGATCAAATTGCAACGCTTTCAGCCCATTACTCCAATGCCCTGGTCGGTAAGTTTACCAAAGGTAGGCTTTCTATGGAACAGATGGAGTCAGCTCTTAAGACAATCGGGTTTGAGGGTAAGTATCAGTTAGGTTCACTGGATTATAAACATGTGCTAATTAGATTTGAGCAGGTTAACGATTACCAAAGATGCTGGATGAAGGGCATCTGGAACTTTAATGGTATACTGCTTAAGATGCTAAAGTGGACCCCTGAATTCTCAACTCATAAGGAATCCCCCATCGTTCCCATTTGGTGTACTATCAGGGAAGTACCTTTGTATTATTATAACTCTGCTTCCATTGAGTCAATTGGCAAGAGTATAGGAAATTTTATAAAAAATGACCTAGCTACTGATCTGCTTACTAGGCCCTCTGCAATTAAATTCTGTGTTGAAGTTGATTTACAGAAACCTCTGTGCCATCACATTAGACTAGGTTCAGTATCAAATAATACTAAGTATCGAATTGAGTATGAGGATATTCCCCTATATTGTAACCATTGTACTAAACTAGGCCATTCACTGACCCAATGTAGAGCAATTTCCCAAATTACTAAGGATAGAAATGAGGAAACTAATATAGGTTAGTTCCAACCTCCTCCACAGTGGCAGGCAACTGGAAAAAAATTTAACATTCCACCTCTGATCACAGACTCTACTACTGATCATCTTACCTCTGCTTCTGATATGGCTGCCAGAAACTTAGAGTCTAATTCTCCAGTAGAGATCCTTAAAACTCCTGTTAGTGGTAACCCTCTGGTGAAAGCGTTCCTTAGTTACTCCAGATAACTCCATTTCCAGATTACTTAAGGAAACTGAAACTGTCAAACCTGCTCAGATAATATACGCTAAAGATGATCTCCAATTGGTTCACTTCAGTTTCCACTGAACAATTCCACTAACAATCCTACACTTTCCTTACAAAGAAAGATGTCAAACAGATATTCTGTTTTGCAGGATGAAGTTTTTTGCTCACAAGATCAGGTAGGCATCAATGAGCTAATATCAGTGGATTTGGATATTGCTCCTGAGTTAGATTCCTCTGATCAACAAGACTTAAATGCTACTTCTACTTCGGAGCAACCTGGTAAGTTTGATCACCAAGGTAAGGCAAAAAATAAAAAGATTACCTATTTGAGTCAGTTGAATAAGATGTTATTAAGATCCGCTACTAAAGGTAATAAATCAAGTGAAATATGACAATTAAGGTCAATGTTAATTTTCTGATTTGGAATCTGCGTGGTATGGAATCTTCAATGCTTAGACTGCTTAATCTACTCAAACTCAAGAAAGTACTGTTGTTATGTATAATCGAGCCTATGCATGATAATACAAAAATCCAATATTACATGAGTGCACTTAATTTCTCCAACAACCTGTTTCTTCCTAATGGGAAGATATGGCTTCTCTGGTTAAATCCTGTATCTGTGTCACTTCTTTCCTCCCATGAACAATTTATGCATGTGAATATTTCCCATCTCTCTATTAATCTCTGTATGGAGGCTGTTTTTGTTTATGCATTAAGAAATAGAGAGGGTAGGAAGGAACTTTGGAAGGAATTACAGCTGATATCTAAGGGGGACACTATTTTTATAGGAGACTTCAATACAATAACTTCTATGACTGAATATAGAGGTCCCTCTAATCCTGCCTTAGGTAGTATCATAGATTTTAATACATGGATTAACTCTAATGGACTACAGGAAATTAATACAGTGGGTAACCTTTTTACTTGGTGTAATTCTAGACTTAGGAATCCTACTTCTAAGAGGTTGGACAGAGGTCTTTGCACTTTATCATGGTACTCTAAATTTCCTTCCTCATCAATCCAGATCCTTAACAGACAAACATCAGATCACTCTCCTCTCCTCCTCCAGCTATCCAATCTAGTTCTCTCATTCCCAAAGCCCTTTAGATTTATTAATGCTTGGTTCCAAAGGAAAGATTTCTTAACACTAGTTCAGGATAATTGGGAAAAGCCAATCCATGATAAAGGCATGATCAGGTTCTATCTAAAATTGGTTAGGCTTAAAAAGATGTTAAAAATATGGAACAGAGAATATTTTGGGAATATTGACTCAAATGTTACCCTAGCTGAGGAAGCTTTAAGGGTACAGGAACTTAACTTTGACCTAAACCCAACACTTTCTGAAAGAGTTACTCTTAACCAGAAAAAAGCAATGCTACTTAGGGCTTTAAAGGAGAAGGAGAAGTTTTGGAAACAAAAGGCAAGACTCAAATGGCATAAATTAGGGGATAATAATACTCAATTTTATCATAAGGTAGTTCAGGAAAAGAACTGTAAGTTGCAGATCAGTAAAATTAAAAATCAAGGGGGTCAATGGTTAAATACACAACCAGAAATTCAGAAGGAAGCAGTTCTTCATTTTTCAGATTTGTTAACTGAACCCAATCATAACACTACTGATACTTACTGTTCTCATTTCCTTACTCAGATTCCCACAATTATGACTGACATGGATAATCAATCTTTAGGAGATTCAATTTCTGAAACTGAACTACAGGCTGTGGTTAATAGTTTAGATAACAATAGCAGTCCAGGGCCAGACGGTTTCACACCAAAATTTTACAGAAAATGCTGGCCTTTCATTAAACAAGATCTAATGGATGCGGTAAATGACTTTATTTCAGGGTCTGAAATCCCTAAAGGTATATCCAGCACTTGGATAGTCCTAATCCCAAAAAAAGTAACAGTTTGTTCTTTTGGGGATTTTAGACCAATAAGCTTATCAAATGTCATGAACAAAATCTGTTCTAAGGTTTTAATGGAAAGATTGAGACCTCACATGGAGTCTCTGATCTCCCCTAATCAATCTTCCTTCTTGAAGAAAAGAGATATTTCAGATAATATCCTGTATCTTCAGGAAATGATCAGGTTCCTTGATAAGAAAAACAGGATTCCAAATTGTATATTGAAATTGGACCTAATGAAAGCTTTTGATAGGGTTAACTGGCAGTTCCTTAGAAAGATTTTAATTAAATTTGGTTTTAATGGGAAATTTTTAAATGCGGTTATGAGTAATTTATCTCAGGCCTAATTCTCTGTCCTTGTAAATGGGAATCCAGCTGGTTTCTTCAAAGCTACTAGAGGTATTAAAAAAGGTGATCCTCTCTCTCCTTTTCTTTTCAATATTTTCTCTGAAGCTTTCTCTAGGAGTTTATCATTCATTTTCTCCAATAATAGTCTTACAGGTTTCAAATTACCTGCTTCTATCTCTGCAGTATCACATTTAATGTATGCGGATGATACGATTATCTTTTTGCAAGCATCTAAATCAAATTTGATAAGAATTAAGGCCTTCTTAGATATTTTTGAAGTCACCTCGGGACAGAAGTTCAATTTCGATAAATCTGAATTTTATCTGAGTAAGAGAGCTTCGAATTTGAGGTTTAATCAGGTTAGGTCAATTCTGAAAATGAAAAAAGGCTCATTCCCATTCACATATCTAGGTTGTCCCATTTTTCAGGGTAAAACCCTAAAGAGATACTTCCAACCATTAATGGCTATTCTTGACTCTAAACTTCAAAGTTGGAAAAATAAGTGGCTTAGTGCTGGTGGAAAAATGGTTTTAATCAAACACTGCTTATATTCCTTGCCACAGCATTTATGGGCTGTCACTAATCCCCCAAAAACAATTATTAGAACTTTTGAGAAGAGATTAGCAAGGTTTTTCTGGGGTGAATCTGAGGGAAAAAAATAAAAAAAAATCTGGAGTAGATGGTCTGCTATTTAGGTTTCAACTGAATTGAATGGACTTGGGTTCAGATATATTAAAGCCATCATTGATACTTGTTCTGCAAAACTTTGGTGGAAGAGCCAACTGGGATTGACTTTGTGGGCAAAATTGTTATGGTCTCTGCCTATTTCTTATAGAAAATCTGTTACTTGGAAAAGAATTCTGGTAGTTAATTCCTTTGCAGAACAAAACTCTGGAATTATTCATGGTAAAGGTACCTACAGTTTTTGGCTAGCAAATTGGTGTCCTTCTGGTCCTCTCATTAACTGTATCCCTCTGCACATAATATCTGATATGCCATATTTGTCTGTGGCTGATTTCATTAACAGTAAAGCTACTGTTTTAGCTAAAATTGGTTCTCTTCTAGAACATGATACTCTTGCCTTTCTTCAGGACTCAGAACTAACTATGGACAGAGATGATAGATTGATATGGAAACCTGAGCCCTCTGGTAATTTTACATCTAAGTCTGTATATAGAAATCTAACTCTGCCATCAGGTAACTCTCTTGCTCCTAAATTTATTTGGAACAATGCTATCCAGAAGAAGATATCAATTTTTACTTGGAAATTGTTACAATCTTTTCTCCCCTTTGATGAGGTTCTTATCACCTGTGGTTTCAGTTTAGCTTCTAAGTGTCCTGCTTGCTGTAGTGCAGACTCTATTCAGCACTTTTTTATATCATGTCATATTGCCCGGACTGTCTGGAGTAACATTGCACCCATAGTAGATTTTCATCTTAATCAGGACCACTCCCTTTCTGAAAGATTTTTTATTTTTTGGGATTGCCATGACTTACCTGGTTGGAAGCAGTTTATCAGTAAAATTATGCCTTCTCTCACCTGCTGGTCACTTTGGAAAGCTAGGAATAGGTTTATTTTTGATAATAAGTCCTTCTCTCCAGTGGCAATTACTAAAGAAATAGAGGAGCTTATAAAACTGTCTTTGTTTACCTCACCTAGGACATATTTCTCTCATTCTGCTATGTCATCTTCTCTAAGTTAATGGATTCCTTTCACTCGACCGCCTCCAAAGCCTAATATATCTATTGTTAATTGGGAAAAGCCTCCTCTAGGAACAATAAAAATAAACACAGATGCATCTTGGTTTCCAGATAAGGCTTCAGTTGGTTTGATTGCTAGGGATAATTTAGGTGACCCGATATGCATATTTTCTGATGCTATTACTGCTGCCTCACCTCTAGAAGCTGAAATTAAGGCTTTGCTACTAGCTTGTAATAAGTTTCATGCACTTGATCACAATCTCATCTTTGAAACTGATTGTAAGCTAGCTGTTCAAATGATCAAAGATCCTTATGCTGCATCCTGGAACCTTTTTGATCTGACTTATAGAGTTAAACACTCACTAGGCTCTTATCATCTACATCATGTGTTTAGAGAAAGTAATTCGGTGGCAAATGCTATTGCTAAAATTCATTTTAGTTCGGTTCAGAGTCTGAGCATTCATAATATCCCTCAGCATATCAAGGGACTGATTTCATTGGATAAGTTTCGGACTCCGCACATTAGAGTTCATCCTTTGCCTTAGGATTGATACTGCTAATCCAAGTTTATTCTGCAGAGTTGGATATGGACTTATGGATACAGACACGTATTTATGGTGGGCTCCTGGAAGCTCAGAGGTTAATACAATCCTGATCAAGCAATCCCTTTGGCTGATCAAGCAATCCCTTTGGAGGAGACTTGGATCTTACTCTCTCGGTGGTGAACTATTACTCTGTCTGTTTTTGGTTTTTTGGCTACAGATTTCCTGTAGGCTATCAACGTCCACTGATTGGAGTTGCTTGGCCGGAAGTGAGAATTAACACAGGGGGTGGAGATTCTCTCCTCCGGATCGCAACTCCATCAGCTAGTCTATTTTCTAGGATAGTTGGTACATTTGTGCTAGTTACTAGACTCGGTAGGACTTTTGGAGGCAACGACGTTGCTTCATTACATACTATGAACAGTAGATACTGATTGTATAGTCTACTTTCCAAATGGAGGCTTGGGGAACCTCTAATATATTCTCCCCCACCTTTGGGTGTTCTTATTAAAAAAAACAAATATTATAACATTTTGAGGGCTTAAAAAATTTAAATGTCTCATAATTTCCAACACACTTGCACTGCTTTCATGTAATTTCATAATTAAAAGGAATAGTAACGCTTGATTCAATATTCCAAACTCATGACATATTTTCTAACTTTAAGCTATTCATGGAAAGAATCAAATATGATTTATTGCCATATCAACATTTAATCTCATAAGCATGAATATCACGGAATTAACATATTTTCATAATTACGCCATGTAATTTAACATGCATGCTCAACTCAGTTTTCCACATAATCAAGTGATTAATATAACCAAATCCATTCACTATCAAATTCGATAGCCTTAGTGTACTGGACATATATGTGCACATATTATTCACATAACACTTTTTGTAACAAAGTCTTATTCACGTCCAGATTCACGCAAATGGTTATCAAATATAATCCAAGCAATATATGTATATATAGCATATGCCATCATTCACTTTAATTAATGTGTATACGTACCATAGTTTGCAAAACCGTGGTTACAACTCTTGACTCTTTCAGGTTGTCAAGCAAATCCTGCTGTATCTCCATGCCTAGTTTTTCTTTCAACAGATACAACCGTGTATACTCGGATTCACCAATGTGTACATACAAAAAATCATTCATCATTAAATATAAGTACACATCAAATATCGTAGTATAATATTTTAAACAATTATACATAACAAATTGCTCAATATGATTTTATTATAAATAACCAAAACCCTTAGCATGCATATTTTTCGCAAACATCCAATTTCCATAAAGCATGCAATAATCACGTAACCATAGCATGACATAAATCTTGTCAGCATGCAACTTAATCAATTGATTCGCAAATCACATAAATTAATCCAAAGTTGCCAGGATGCAAATTGATTAATCCAAAGTTGCCAGGATGCAAATTGATTAATCCAGCATGCAAATTAATCTTGACAGCATGCAAATATATGATTGAACATGAAAATTGGAGGCATGCAATAAATAGGTAAATTTGGCATTCAACATTCCATTACCGTAGCAAGAATTGGCATGCAAATTATTAACCTTCCGCATGCATCAAAAACCAAATCAATATAAATAAACAAATATCATTCGTTTCAAGACAGTTGGACATATATTGATTATATCATACGAAAAATTAAATAATAAAATTGAACGATCAATTAACATATGCAAGAATAATAAACTTTTATTAATTATTCAAGCATACAATCGAAAAGATTAAATTACAAATAATCAAAGCATAAATCATGTTTCAAGTAATAACAAATTGATGGAGTCACGAGTAAACTCGCTGCCCTTGAAACGAATGAGTCCCGTCGTGGACATCGTTCCCTAGGGTAAAACCATCGAAGGTAACAATTAACACGTAAGAGTTACCTCGGATTCACGCAAGGCCCGAAGGACTATCACCTCGACAGAGCAACAAATGGAAACTTCGAGAAAGACAGAAAGAAGACTCAAGTTTAGAATATGGAGGGACTTGAGAAATGGTGTAAAATTTTCTGACTGACTTAGAGGCTCTATTTATACTGCTCTAAGAGACCCTAATCATGGAAATATGATATTCTAATTTTCTGTGATTAGAGAAGAATAATCTCCAATCACCAACTCACCAAATCCGAGACATTCCATAAATACTCGAATCAAATCTGCTGGAAAAGGAAGAAATATTTGCACAAGTATTCTTTATCGTATTAAACATGGTAAACCACATATTTATTTAAGACAAGATATCTCACAAAATATGGAAGTATTTTGATATTATCTCTTAAGAATTACACACAAGCAATTCCATATATACTATGCGGTTGGGCCTTCCAGAGACTTCCATGCGGTCCATACGCATTTTGGACAGTCTAGAGAAAAATTAATCTGGGCCAATTTCTGCCAAATTTTTCTCTTTCAAGAGTGATATTTCAAACATCCATATCTCATTCACACTTGATCCGTTTTGAGAGTTTAAATAGTCAATTTTATAGTACTCGCGGAGGAGAACCCAAAAATGACATCCACCGACCCAAAATTCATTCGGATCCCACTCAAACGAAACCCAAAAAATTGACGAATTTCAACCTTTTAACTATCATTTTCCAACAAATGTTTCTACACACAATATGCTTGTCCCAATTGCGTATGCCTTATGATGCATGCAGAAATTTGATTTTTTTTTTATAGAATATTTGACATTAGATTTGCTAAGATTGTTTTATGCTTTTGTCAAATGTTGTCGGTCAATTGTGAAAGGAAAAAATGGTAGGATTTTTTGTGTAGTATATTAGCCTATGCCAATTGCGATGCTAGAATATTTACATGTGCTTCATCTTGGGTCTTAGTTTGCTTTGATTACGTTTGTCTTAGCCACTGAGGCCAGTTGTGTCCTGTTAAACAGTTTGACTCCTCAGGTTTTAGAAGAGTTTGCAAAAGTAATGTTAATATCTATTGGTTCCTCAAAAGTCAAACCTCATGCACATGTGCTCTTTTTTTGTTGATAAGGAGGTATACTTTCGATATCTTTTCAGCATGAGCTTTTTATTATATAAAAGAGTTTTTTCCATGATTCAAATTGCACCTTGAATGTGTAGTTACACTGTTTCCCATGTAGAAAACAATAATGCAAGCCATTATCTATACTCGTCATTTCAAGCATCCAGAATGCCACCTCAAACCTCAGGAAACGTATTATGTCCCGAAGCAGCAACGTTTTGGCTATATCAAACAAGAAGTTCCAGTTCGGTACAATTCCCTTTCAATTTACTCTCAATATGAAATGCTACATGCAGCAAACTGAAAAAATTTTAGGGCATGGGCAGTGGTGGTCTCTTAAAATTAAAAAATCGCTTAAGAGACCGAAAACCACCACAATGGTGGTCTCTTGTTAAGAGACCACTCACCAGGCTCTTGGTAAGAGCCCGATTAAGAGACCATGGCCTGACACAAGCACATGGCTACCTCTCATCCTTTGTGCGCATTTGATTTTTTTGAATGAGTGGGACACGTGTCGTCCCCTGAGTGGGCCACGTGTCCCACTCAGCAACACTATTTTTTTTTTGAATTTTTGTTGCGGACACGTGTCACTCAGGGATTGGGCCACGTGTCCGCAACAGTTTTTTTACTGTGAACGCTGGCATTAATGGGACACGTGTCCCATTCTGGTGGTGACACGTGTCCCAATTATATTTTTAATTTTTTTTCCAATTTTTTTATTTTTTAAGAATTCCAATTTTAATATAATTTTTATTTTCAAATTGTAATAATTGGTCGGACTAGATCAATATTTTATTTAGTATTTTATATAATTTTTATAGTTGTTATAATTGATTTTTGTAATTTTAATAATTTTTATATAATTTAAAAATATGGAATTCTCTTATTATTTAATTTTTAATTTCATTTTAATAATTATATTAAATTTTACATTCATCTTATTTTTTGTGGGTTCTATGAATAGTATATAGTGGTATTTTAACCATTGTGGAAAAAAAAGGGTTGTAATATTTTGATTTTTAAATTGTAATATTGGGTTGGATTAGATCAATATTTTATTTAGTATTTAAAGTAATTTTTATTATTGTTATAATTGGTTTTGCGCACTTTTTATGTTTTCCACATTATTTTATAGAAAAAATGAATTCTCATAGTATTTATTTATTTAATTTCGTTTTAATAGTTTCTTCAAAAAAATTGAAATTCGTTTTATTTTTTTACACTAAAGCATGGTATTGACAAGAACGAGAAAAATAAATTATTTAACATATTTTAAAAAAATGAATTTATATTTAAATATTTAAACATTATATTAAATTTTGCATTCAACTTATTTTTGGTGGACAAATTCATTTAAAATAATATGTAATGGTCAAATTAATGAGTAGGATAGAGAAAATCAAGTGGGTTCCATGAATAGTGTACAGTGGTCTTTTAACCATTATGGAGAAAAAAAGGGTTGTCTCTTAAGTGGTCTCTTAAGCTGAGGTGGAAGAGAGAGAGGGAGAAAAATAATATATTTAATTGGTAAGAGATCGGTAGTGGTCTCTACCACTGCCCATGGCCTTAGGCTACCCCTTATCTGAATGCATTGAAGTAACACATGTCTGGGATGTTGACACCTGCCCAGAGAAGGAGGATAGCCTATTTAGCGAGTTCTTAGGCCATGGGCAGTGGTAGAGACTACTACCGGTCTCTTACCAATTAAATATATTATTTTTCTCCCTCTCTCTTTCACCTCAGCTTAAGAGACCACTTAAGAGACAACCTCTTTTTTTCTCCACAATGGTTAAGAGACCACTATATACTATTCATGGAACCCACTTGATTTTCTCTATCCTACTCATTAATTTGGACATTAAATATTATTTTAAATAAATTTGTCCACAAAAAATAAGTTGAATGCAAAATTTAATATAATGTTTAAATATAAATTCATTTTTTTAAAATATGTTAAATAATTTGTTTTTCTCGTTCTTGTCAATACCATGCTTCAGTGTAAAAAAATATAATTAATTTCAATTTTTTTGATGAAACTATTAAAACGAAATTAAATAAATAAATACTATGAGAATTCATTTTTTTATAAAATAATATAAAAAACAAAAAAAGTGCGAAAACCAATTATAACAACTATAAAAATTACAAAAAATACTAAATAAAATATTGATCTACTCCAACCAAATATTAAAATTTTAAAATCAAAATTATATTAAAATTTAAATTCTTAAAAAATAAAAAAATTGGATTTTTTTAAAAAAATGCTTGGGACACGTGTCGCCACCAGAGTGGGACACGTGTCCCGTTAAAATTTTTTGCAGCGCCTATATTACATAAAAACCGTTGCGGGCACGTGGCCCAATCCCTGGGTGACACGTGTCCGCAACAAAAATTTTTTTAAAAAAACCTTGCGGCTGAGTGGGACACGTGGCCCACTCATGTGGCGACACATGTCCCACTTTGGTCAAAAAAAGCAGCGCTAAACATGGCCCATGTGTGTGTCAGTGCGAGTGGCCCAATTTCGGCCTCTTGACCGGGCTCTTACCAAGAGCCTGGTGAGTGGTCTCTTAATAAGAGACCACTCAAGAGACCACCACTGTGGTGGTTTTCGATCTCTTAAGTGGTCTTTTAATTTTAAGAGACCACCACTGCCCATGCCCTTAGTTCCCGTTAAATTTTATATTAGTACTTTACTAAAGAAAGAATGCCTGACTAAATGTTTTGTATGTCGTACATATGTCCTTTGCTCCTTTGTTCATATGCTCTCGACAAGGAAAGTTAGTTCACAGGGTACTAATGTGTGCGAGTATGTGGTTGTTAACCAGAAGTAAGCATCAACTATTTTAAATTATAATTCCCCTCCATTTTATATTAATTGCTCACCATTTTTAATTACTTTGTTCTCAAATGTTGTCCAATGCTGGTCACTTTTTGGGACAGTTACACCTCCCCTGAACTTTCTCAATTTGTTAGCCTCATTCATACCCGTCTGGTAGTGCTGTTTGTCTGTGTAAACTATGTGACTTTTCATGGTTACGTTACCCAATCTTTACCATAAGTCATACTCGTTTTAGGCAATTCCCTATTGTATACGTTACCCAATCTTACGTTACCCAATCTTATGCAATTTCCTATTGGTTACATTACCCAGTCTTACCCAATCTGACTTCTCCTCAATTATACAATTCCCTATTGCATAAAATGATTGTAAACTGCTATTTTTCATCTTTAGGCAATTGTCTTGAAGCCCACAATAATACAAAGCTCATAATTTGTCCCGCAATGGTTGAAGCCAATTATCTCAAGGCTTAGTATTTGTTTAACTTAGAAGTTACTTTTTCTTTACTCAACAATTATTTTTATTATCCTTCTTATTTTCCCATTTTTCATATCCAAATCTCCAGATTGGTTCAAAATAAAAGTTATGTTGATCGTGTCGTAGTCGATCAAGTATATAAGAAGGAAAAATCAGGAAATTTGCAAACCCCTTGATAGAAGTATATGTCAAATTAATCAGATACTGAACCTTGCAACCCCTTTTGTACAATATTTGTGTTGGTTTCTGATTACTTTTCTTCAGCAATACATGTTAAAAACTATTGGGTGAAGGTCATTGTGAGCATATGGAATAGCAACCAACGCTTTTATGAGTCCATTTGCTCTAAATGTGGGAAAATAATATGGTGCCCTTTTTAGCATGGATGTCACTTTCTACTATTGCTACCATATAGGCAATGCTTCATAAATAATGTAATTGGTGCTGTCAATTTCTATAACTGATTTATTTAGTTTCATCGTATTTAACCCCACCATACTAACTCATATGGTTTTCCACTACAAGTAAAAAATGGTTATACACTTAAGTGTTTCAAGTGGATCCATAGATTTCATTATCCAATGAAGATGAGCTGACAAACTGCTTGGTATTACTACAAAGGACCTAATGGTAGTAATATATTGTTTAGATTAACTATTTCCACATTATGTCTTTTTACTTATTTTTTTCCTTCCAAACAGCGAAACCAACCTTGGAAAGTGATGAGCTAAACAAAGGGCTTGAAAACCATGCCATTTACCGCCAGCTTAAAAGCTTTAAGAAATTAGAAACAACTGTTGGACTCGAGCTTACATGATTTGTAGAGGGAAAGAAGCTAGAAACCCCTAGGGTTAAGCCACCAAGTATGCAAGTTGTTGAATCAGATCATGTTCTCCATGCATGGACCGGGTCTATAGGTCCAACTCCTAATTTTTTATGCAGGTGCTGGTTTAAATTCGAAGAGAAAGTTAGATTTTGACGGTTAAATCTACGCAGAAAAGCTAAACTCTAGAAAAAAATCTTTCTTATTTTCCCAAAGTTTGGAGGAATGTTTTTGCCTCTATTTTGCTACTCAGGTATCTACATATATATAGTGTGTTTTGGCCTATTATTTTGTCAGCAGATTGGGTAGATATGTCGGGATGTACCCACATTTTGTTGTAAATATCTCTATGGCTAAATCTCCTTTTGAATTGTATCTAGCCATTGAATCATTTGTACATTTTCATGCGAATAAATGTAATCAGCTTATCGAAGCTTCAGTCATATTTGTGTACTAATGTTGCTCTTTTGATACCTTGATTTGGTTGACATTTAAATGAGGTAGTTCCTTTGTTGCTAGTGTAGTAGTGTTGTCTACGTAAATATGAGTGTCCTCCTTTTTATCTACCCGTTATCATTTTTAAACAGTAGTAAAGTCTCTGAAGAGGTTAGTGTTCTCTTCTTTTACCATTTCGGTTGCAAGAGATGGATAAGCCATAATGCAGGGGCGGAGGCAGAAAATATGTGAAAGTGTGTAATTCACCATATTTGGTGTGTCTATCATAGATGAATAAATAGAGTACATGGAGCTAAGTACATTGAACCTAGACTATTCTATATATGTACAGTATCAATCCTAATTAAACCAAATCAATCAGGATATTCTATCATCTACTCTATCACCCCCCCCTCAAGCGAAGCGTAGGACTACATGATATGCAAAGCTTGGAATGAAAAAAAAGATTACGTGACAGACCCTTAGTGAAAATATCAGTAACCTGCAGAGAGGATGGAACATGAATAACATGACGCCTTCCAGAGGCAACAAGCTCACGAACGAAGTGGTAGTCGATGTCTATGTGCTTGGCCCATTTATGTGCAACCGGATTTTGAGCAAGAAAAATGGCACTGCTATTGTCGCAAAGTAGGAGAGGCGACGACGAAAGGGAAATCCGAAGCTCCTCAAGCAGATTACACACCCAGGTAAGTTTAGCAGCAGTGTTTTCCATAGCGCGATACTTGGACTCACAACTGGATCTAGACACAGTCGGTTGCTTCTTAGCACTCCAAGAGACAAGATTGCCCCCAAGAAATATGGCATAGCCATAAGTGGAGCGCCGAGTCTCGAGACAACGGGCCCAGTCAGCATCGAAGTAGCCCAGAAGGGAAAGACCACTACGGGATAGTCGAAAAGGTAGACCATGATGAAGCGTGCCATAGACATACCGAAGGATGCGAGTGACAGCCTGATAGTGATCCTCTCGAGGCGACTGGAGAAATTGGCTAACAAAGTTGACCGCGTAGGAGAGATCAGGGCGAGTGATGGTCAAGTATTGCAAGGCACCAACTAGTAAGCGATAAAGCTTGGGGTTCGAGAACTCAGAACCCGAGGTGCTGCGAAGTTGAGAGCCAGGAACAAAAGGCGTAGAAGTAGGAACAACATTTGTCATACCCGCACGCTGAAGTATCTCCATCGCATACTTAGCCTGCCCCAAGAAAAGTCCAGATGAAGATCGAGAGACTCCAATCCCAAAAAATAGTGAAGTGCACCAAGATCCATAATGGCGAACTCACGATCAGTGCAGGTGATGAACCGACAAATGAGAATAGGATCATTTCCGGTAAGAATGATGTCATCCACATATACTAGCCGGTATAGAATCTTTGATCCCTGGGAGAACACAAACATGGAAGTGTCGGCAGAACTGTACCAGAATCCCAGATGAAATAAGTAGGAGCTGAATCGCTAAAACCAAGCCCGAGAAGCTTGTTTGAGACCATAGATAGCCTTTTAAGACAACATACATAATTAGGATGAACGAGATCAGTGTAACCGGCCGGTTGCTCCATATAAACTGGTGCATCAAGAAGACCACTAAGAAATGCATTCTTGACATCTAACTGATGAAAAGGTCAAGAGAAAGTAGTGGCCAAGGATAAGATAATTATGACTGTGGAGGCCTTGACGATCGGACTAAAAGTGTGAGTGAAGTCAAAGCCTGGCAATTGAGAATATCCCTGCGCAACAAGACGAGCTTTGTACCGATCAATGGTACCATCCTGACGATGCTTCAGGCGATAAACCCATTTGGAGCCAATGATGTTGACACCAGTAGGGCGGGGAACAAGATCCCAAGTGTGTTGCTGCCGAAGAGCACCAATTTCTTCATCCATAGTGGCCACCCAATGGGGATCCTTAAGAGCCATTCGATACCCTCGAGGTTCAGTCTGTGTAAGTAATGTCGCAAGAAACCCTATCATCACATAGTCTGGGTATTGCTTTGTTTTGCGACTACCTGTTTGAGAGCGAGTGGTCATACGATGACTCATAATTAATGGAGAAGGCAGTGGAGCGTCAGTCGGAGAGGACCGCAATGGAGACACGAGTGTCGGAGAACTAGCAGACGGGGCCGTCGACCCAGATGAATTCTGAGTAGGTGATAGAGGGGCAGCAAGGGATAAAGATAACTCATCCAAGTCAAAATCAATAAACGTCAAGACATCTAGAGATTCTGGGGCAGTGCGAGCAGTATCATTCACAAATGGGAAAGAAGACTCATCGAAATGAGCATGCCGAGTGAGATAGACCTTCTTAGAAACAGGATCCAGACAACGAAAACCCTTATGTCGAGCACTATAGCCTACGGATATGCATGAAGTACTGCGAGGGGCTCGTTTGTGAGGAGCAAATGGCCGAATGAAGGGATACACCCAACAATTGAATGGGTGAAAGTTGGAGTAGTCTGGAAGATGACCATATAGTAGAGAATATGGTGAGGCATTACAAAGAACAGGGGTGGGAAGCCTGTTGATGGTGTAGGTAGTCGTGGCAAAAACAACATCCCAGTACGGGATCTGCAAGCCAGAGAAGAAAAGCATGGATAATCCCATCTCTACAACATGGCGGTACTTACGTACCGCTCTACCATTTTGCTCCGGTGTGGATGGACAAGAAATCTGATGAAGGATCCCTTTGTTTGAAAAATGGGATCGTAGACATGCATTTATGAATTATGTACCACCGTCACTCTGAAACACCTTGATTGAACAAGAAAATTGGTTTTCAACCAAGTTTTGAAACTACAAGAATGTCTCAAAGAAATCCAATTTTCGTGCCAATGGATAATACTAGTCAAATTGCGATAAATCGTCAACAAAAATAGCATAATAAGAGAATCCACTATAAGATAAAACTGGAGCAGGGCCCTACAAGTCACAGTGCACTAAATTGAGGACAACCTGTGCTCGTCTAGGATTGTCCACAAAAGAAAGCCTTTTTCCTTTCGCCATTTCACAAGGCACAAAGTACGGGTTTAGGCGGTGAAGAAACCACATCAACAAGGTTCAGTTTATTGTTGGGTGTACTTAGTTCGATGTACTTAGTTACTCTACCCGCATTTAGTTTAGGATTGATACTATACATATATAGAACAGTCTAGGTTCGATGTACTTAGCTCCATGTACTTTGATTTGGTTTAACCCAAGCGAAGGCTTGTGATTAAATAAACAAACAAGTTGAATGAGAGATGATCAAATTTATATTTATATTTTTCTCTCAAACTTACTACTAAGCTACCTATGAGATAGTTAGTGGAAATGACGGATTTGTTCAAATAGATTCTAGATGTCTAATAGCCAACTACACATAACCACGTATGAGTCGTCAATCCGTCTGTGTGTTAGGAATAGCTAATATTGCAAAACGGGGATTTTGGAGTTTTTCAATTAATAACTACAAGCATAAGAAATACACAAGAGAATAAAACTATATAGATAAGAACTCGGGGAATATTTGCATAACATGATTGATTAAATTTTTTGATCCTCGATTCTATCACATAAAAGACATCAAAGCCTATTCTAGAGTTCATAGCATGTGGTGTGGTCAATGGTCAACACTTCCCCATACCCGTCAGGTACGTTGCTCTTGCAATCTTCCATTGGCACCGCCTTCGTAATTAGAGGAGTGAAAAAATGGCCTTGCCATTGTGCAGATCCGTTTCTCCCCCGTACGATTACGTCCCCAACAGTACACCATGAAAGCTCTATTCCTAGGCCTACAGAGGCAAGTACAATAGAACCTTATCGATGGCACTAGGGTTTCTAAACCCTAGCTTGCTACTAAAAACTATCTCTACCTGTAACCCTTTGGACCAACTTGCCAGCTAAGACTGGTGTGATGTTATCGTAACGGTAAAACTCGAAAAAGACCTATGTGCACACACCTATGTAGACCCAGACCCTGCTACCCATATCACATCCATGTTTCTCTTCCCTGGGGTATTAATGTGTGCACCAACATGAATGTAGACTAGAGTTTGTGCTTATGGAGTGTATCATTCATGGAACTCATAATCAATTCAAGAACAAGCCAACATAATATCATAAACACATAAAAATAGGTAGATATAAGGAATCCCACAAAGCATAAATCAAATCATGAATAAAAATATTATCCCCAAGCTATTAAACTACTCCTTAAGCATTGAGCCCCCAGTATTTCATTGGATTCAATGCCTTTAGGAAAGCAAAAATAAAGAGATGAAAACAAAAGATTCTAGAGAGAAGGAAGAGCTTCTTTCTCTTTCTACCCTACTCTTGAAGTCTAAAATGAGCATAAAATTAAATCCTAGTAGACGTAGGTCTATATATATAGTAGTAGGGAATTGGGCCTTGAAATAGGATAAAAATGGGGTAAAAAACCCTAGCAGCCACAATGGGCACAACCAGTGGAAACTGGCACGGTCCGTGCCGGCTAAGGGGCATTCGTGCTAGCGCGGTCGCTCGGCCTGGCATGAGCCACCGCCTGGACCCCCATTTTGATGCTTCTGATTGTGCATCCCATGTTGTTTGGCGCAGGTCATTGGTCGGAGCCTTATTTTGATCAGTAATTTGGCGCGGGCCATGTCATTTGTCACACCCCATGGGTTGGTCTTCACATTTTGAACTTGAAATGGTGCGGACCGTGTGAAACGGCATGGTCCATCCCATACTTAGCTGATTTGGAGTGAAACGGAGCAAAAAGAGATACTGGCCGCATGAACGGGCACGGTCCGCGCTGGGGGCTGTGGCATGGTCCGTGCTATGCATCCTGGCATGGGCTGTGCTAGCTAGGTTTCATGTTGGCGCTATTGAGGTTCGTGCCGGCGCATCTGGTCTCGTGTCACCCGGTCGGCTGATCTGGTCGGTTGATGCCTTTTTTGTTTTTATTTTTGACCTCTTTGAACTTCAATCCAGCCTTTTCCAGCTCAAATTCCATTTACTGCCACATTATAAGTCTGCAGCCTTCATATCTACTGCTATTGTTGTGAATGACCTTCAAGTATCTTCTACTGTTCTTAGGAACAGCCTTCTATACAATGATGTCAAAGTATCCACGAGCAACCTACTAATGAGATCATGAATAAACATATGGGTGATCGTGAACAGAACGTGTCCATTAGCTTCAATTAAGCCTACAAAACTTGGGATTTATACAAGAAAACCAACAATGGTCGTCTAAACCCTTTGTCGTGTAATCCTAATTAATAGTGGCAATCCATCAAGTAAACTATGACAATTATTGTGTCGAATACATTGGTTAACGCATGCAATACGGTGCACATCAATCCCCCCACACTTAACTTAAACCTTTACTCGTTCTCGAGCAAACAATAACAAGAAAAAGTCTACGCAAATTGTAGCATGCAAAGATAAGTTAGCCAATGCATTCAACTTATTCCCAAGCTATTCTAGTTCCCCCAAAGAAGTAAGAATCTCAAAACTCTCACACTCCCTGAGATTGCTAAAGTAATCTAACCACCCAAAAAATAGTGAAGGAAAAGGTAAGCTAAAATGATGAGTGTTGAACTAACTTACTCCTCAAATAGTTCTCCAAAATCAATTCAAGATTCGTCACCAAAAAACCACCAAGGAAACCCAAAAGATCCTCAACTTGGTTGCAACTAAGGGTAACTCTAAATTCTCAACTTAGCTACAACCAAGGATAATGCCCAAGAACCATCAACTTAGTTTCCGTTTTCTCTCAATTTCTCTCATTTTTCCTAGGAGCCCTTTTGGGTTTTCATCCTCGCTTTCACACATGTTGAGCTCACATTCTCACCTTTTTCCACATGCCCTCTCATTTTTTCTACGTTCGTAAACCTAGCCAGACCTAGCCTCTCATTTTTAATCAGGCCTTTTGACCTATCCAGGCTTTTCCCATTGTTTCCTAAGTTTCCCTTTTGGGTTTCCAACTTAACCGGGTATACATTTTTTCATTTTTAAAATTTTTTTGGTGTAGCACAAAATTCTCCAAAGGTGGGCTTCATACTACCGGAAGATAAGAAAAACAAAAATTACACCACCGAAGGTTTTCAAAACAACTACCCCAAGACAAACGACAAATACTACCAAATAAATCACACCACCAAAATGTATCCAAAACATCCCCAAAAATGATTCAACACCAAAAACATAAAAACACAAAGGAATCTCAAGATGAAAAATCCTAAGTTTCACTACTCCCTCCCCCACACTTGAACTTTACATTGTCCCCAATGCTATGAAAATATGAATTATAGGTGAGAAAGAGAGAAGTAGTGGAACTCACTCAGGTGACCCTGAAGGGTTCTTCCTCAAGTGCCTTGTCTCGCATCTCCTCCTCCTTTCTTCATGTCGCATTTCTTGTCTCTATATGGGAACAAAATCCCGAAAACCATCAAACCTTGAGATGTGTAATCTCTCGATCAATTGCTCGATGGCTTACTCTTGGAAATCTGCCCTCTCATCCACAATAACGATTTCTTCCTTCACTTCCCGCTCTACGGAGTCCAATCTAAGCCCCCAAACTCACAAAGTGCCCTTCATAGAATCCAACCTAGTACTAAACTCCTCCAATTGCAACTTCATTCCCCCTATCTTTTGACCAATCTCTTGTTCAATTTGGTAGAACTCGCAAGTTATTCCCAAAAAAAGGTTCAATTGGTTAAGGAAGTCCACGGGTAGGTGAGTGTGACTAGGTGGTGCTCTAAATGGAGTCTCACCATCCTTTTCATCAATGTCTATCTTTAGGCTTGATAAGATCCTATTGAATTTTTTTCAAACTGTGGATCAGGTTCTAGAAACAAGTCCTCCAATAGAGTGTTATGGTTGATAGCGGTGCACTCCGGGTGTGGAAGAACCATGAAGTTGCAAATTGTTGCACCGCCATATGACCATATGAATCAGTTGTCCAAAGTGGTGGTGGAAATAATTGAGGCACGTGCTAGCTTCTCTATGGTGTATCGCATTCCTGAATGACCAAAATTTGCCAATGCAAATGGAGTAGGAACTGGATGGCCCAAGTGTTGATCCAAGAGTCTAACCATGCCTCCCATTGATATCTTTCCACCTTTCTTGTCTCCAGTTTCTAAACACTCTTTCACAAAAGCACCCACCATGTTGGGGTAGAAATTCCCCTCCGGAGTCATTACCCAAATGACATGAACATCCAAACCCGGGCATTGAGAAAGCTCCCTGTGACAAAATACTCCCATGGACAAAAGTTGTTGAACATAACACAATACCGAGTGAAAAATGGTGGTGCACTTGCATAGATGCTTCCTCTCTGTGCCCGATAGGATTCTCAAAAAATTTGCAAGTGAAAATTGAAGACCTTGTTAGTGTGTCCTTGGAACATCTTTTCCATACCTTCATCTGAATGCTTGGGCAATATACCGATGTGACATAGTGTACTCCTTATTATCCAAATGGACGTGCATAACTCTCCTCCCCCTCGTGTCCGTTGTTTGCTCCAATGGTGCATAGAAGTCCAATGTCAACCTAATGTAAGTCTTGGAATGCTTTTCCAAGAAACCCTCTAGATCTCCCAATGTTTCTTTGCAAGCAAACTTCATCTCAAGAATGTTTCTCTTTGGACCACTGAGGTATCTCCACCTACAAGACGCACTCCCGGAGATCTTAGTTAAGCCCATGATTTCCTCAACAACGAACGCAGGATTCGGAAGGCGGGAGGTTGTTGGCTCTTTACCTCCAACCTTAGGCAACTTCTTTCCTTTGTCACCGCAGGGAGTTGTCCCTTTCTCCGACCTATTCCTTTTCGAAGACATCCTATCACAACAAGGAGAAAGTGGTCATGCAATAATACACAAGGGCATGCATCAAATATCGTTCAAAAAGATATTCTTCCTAATTAGCCTATTCATTCTAAATTATACTTTCTCAACATAAAAGTCATTCAATCAAGAGCCATTATCTTTAAACAATAAAACTCATGGAAAATCATAAAAACCCATAACAAGATCATGTAATCAAGAATAATTTCTCCTAAATAACCACAACAAATGAAGATCATATGATCAAAACACAAGAGCACATCAATCCCCCTGCACTTACTTCAACACAAGATCATTCACATAACCCAAACAATTTCTCAAAACATACTCACTTTCAAGATTCAAGCTTCACATAACATCACCACAATGCTAAATAAAGCAAGTAAACATGAAGTTCAAAGGATTACCCGGAATTTGAGGCTAAGAGTTGAAATATCTACACAAGAAGAAGCAAAAATGCTAAATTTTGACAGAAAAGCTTCAATTTTTTTCGAGTTTCACCAAGAGAGAGTGAGAGTGAGGGTTTTTGAAACACTTGAATGAGCTAAATGATTCACACAGGTGGGAGAATGTACCATGAATCTTAGTTTTCAGCAAAGAAAGAGATTTAGAGGGGAGGTACAAATGAGATAAGCATGGCATGTTTGAAATTACAAAATCTAGGGGACAAAAGTACAAATCAATTTTTGCACAAGGGAGGTTTTGAAGTTGTATTTACATTAAACAACCTAAGGAATAAGGGAATTTCAGAATTGATGAACCAAAAATGCATTTATTTAGCTTAAAATATGGTTTTTTCCCCAAAAATCTGCATTTCTGGCCCAATTGATAGCTCAAATAAGGTACTGATACATGTACCCTCATGCTGAGAGCACCCGACACAGACCCTCCCTTGTGATGAGGGTTGTGGCCCTAGCCCCCTTCGTGTTGTGAGCCCTGGCACAGACACCCTCATGTTGATGGTTGTGGCATGGTCCGTGTTGCTAACACAGACCGTGCTAGCGGCACCTAACACAAGGCTGCCAAAATTCTGGCCCTCTTTTCCTTAGTTCCTACCCATTTTTTTCAAAAAACCTTGTCACCCAAAAAAGACCTATTTGACTCGAACTCAAATTTACCAATGAACAAGAGTTTCATCTCAAAATCCTTATCAACACACAAAAACATGCAAAATCTATCCACTAAAAATCTTGAAAAACAAAATAAAAAGAGACATTGTATTTTTATTGTCTTCCTCGTGACTTTTTTTTTATGCATTTCAATTAAAAGAACCTACCGTTGGGTCTCCGGAGTCACCATTGACAACTCCACCCACGATGACATCATTATGGAGGGTACAAAGTGCCACCCTTACCTTTAAGCGCTTTGCTTACCTTAGAGAGTGAATTCCCGTTTCTGGCCAATGTTGAGTCCTTATCCAATTCCTTGGTTTTGGGAGGTGTTCGGGGGAGTTTTACATCCTCGCCACTCTCTCCTATACGCTGCATGTTAGTGAGCATAGAAAAAAAAATCCGAGATGGACATATCATCCCTAGAATCATGCATTGTATAGGACTCATTATCAATATCATCATTGCCAAGGAACTCATCTAGCCATTATTTTTCATTAATCATGCAAGAGTTCTAAAATTGATCATGATCAAACAAGGTTATTCCTTTGCACCCAAAATATGAGTTATATGCATCATGCCTAGACTTATAGATATCAAACCCCACATTTTCAATGTCATCCTCTAGGGTTAGTGTTCCCAAGTGGACATTGATCTTCGTGTTTGACGTTTTAAGGAATGGTCTCCCCAATAGTATTAGGGGTTCACTTTCGGTGTGCACTATATCAAGGACGTAGAAGTCCACCGGAAACACCAACTTGCCAACTCGAATCATCACATCCTTCACTAACCCTCGAAGGCTAGCTTGGGAGTGATCGGTGAGTTGGACAATCATCCTAGTGTCCCTAAGTTCACCTATATCTAGGTGTTCATAAAGACTATATGGAATCACATTAATGGATGCTTCTAAGTCGATCATGGGATTTTCAACTAACTTCGCACCTAAGGAGATAGGAATAGAAAACATCCTAAGGTCGTCGCATTCTTTAGGAAAATTCTTATGGTTCAAAATGGTGACTCCCCCCCCCCCCCACTTTCAAGTGTCATATCTTCCTAGTTGGTTTACTCCTATTTTTAGTGCATGCAACTTTCAAGAATTTAGCATAAGATGGCACATGCTCAATCATCTCTAGGATAGGAATGGTTACCTCAACCTTTTCGAAGATTTTCCGGATGTTTGCATCATTTTTCGCTATCTTTGGCTTCTTCCTAAGTGCACTTAGAAATGGTGGTGGAACGGTCACTCTTGCCTCTGTTGGTGGGAGCTCTTGTTGGGTCTCTTAAAATTCCAAAAGGATTAATCAATAAGAGTTAAAGAGTTTTTTTCATTCATAAGTGGGCAACTCAAGGAACGGTTCATTAATCAGGAACTCCAAGAGTTAGATTCATGAATTGGAAGAATTTTCGTCTGCACTTGAACTCTTATAAATAGAGAGAGAGAGTTAGGGAGTTTATAGGTGAGTTTTGTAGACGTCTTGTCGGGTCTGGTCTATAAGTCACCCTTCTGTATTGGTAAGCTGTGGGAAGTTCCATAAGGTGATAGGTAGTACAACTAGTCCTTCGCGGTGTCATGAAGTGAGAAAGGAAATGCCCACAAGTTTTAGTCGTCCTCCGAGACCCCATGAGGTTTCATATTTGTGCACACAAAATGAAATTCTGAGATGCTTGCTAGGATCCTCCCCGGCCAACACATGGAAAGTCGGGAGACAATGAATCATCCCACTCTTCAGCTTGTAATTGACATTGGGTGGCAAAGGGGGAAAGGTGATGCAAAGGGATTGATTCTCCAAGTTTGGAGCCATCAACACCCTCAAGGCACAGTTATGTTCCGCCATCTCAACTGGTTCCTCTACTACTAAGGCTGGATCTTGTGGAACCCCACTCTAGTTCTCCCCCTTCTTTTTTTCTGACTACATGTGTACTTCGTTAGATATTGTAAAGTCCCTAAGTTTGTGGCACGTGTATATACCATAAACTAGGAGCAAAACAATACCCAACTTAAAACAACATTAGCAAAAATGATAAGTACAAAGATCAATATAATAAAGGTTCAACAACAAAAACCTACAAAGGAAAAATAAAAAACAACACTAACTACTCAACTAACTTGCTATGCAAGTTAACAATTAAACTTTTAGACTAGCATCCTCGGCAGTGGCGCCAAAACCCGCCTCCACTCGAGGGCGTTAGTAGCTAACCCTGAGTGAAGGCTTGTTATCAAACAAAAAAATATGTTGAATGAGAGATGATCAAATTTAAATTTATATTTTGCTCCCAAAATTACTAAAAAGCTACCTATGGGGTAGTTAGTGGTAAGGTTGGATTCGCCTACAAAGATGCTAGATGTCTATTAACCAACTACATACAACCACGTACGGGTCGGAAATCCGTCAGTGTGTTAGTAATCGCTAATATTGCAAAACGGGGTTTTTGGGGGTTTTCAATTAACAACTACATGCATAAGAAATACACAAGAGAATAAAACTATATAGACACGAACTTGGGGGAATATTTGCATAACATGATTGATTTAATGTCCCGATCCTCGATTCCATCACATACAAGACATCAAATCCTATTCTAGTGTTCATAACACGTAGTGTAGTCGATGGTCAACACTCCCCATACCTGTCACGTAGGGTGCTCTTGTAGTCTTCCATCGACACTGCCTTCGTAATTAGGGGAGTGCAACAACGGCCCTGCCATTGTGCAGATCTATTTCTGCCCTACACGATTACATCCCTGGAACTGCACCACAAATGCTCTATTCCTAGGCCTACAGAAGCAAAGGACAATAGGCAACTTATCAATGGAACTAGGGTCGCTAAACCCTAGCTTGCTACTAAATAATATCTCTACCCGTGGCCTTCATACCTACTACCATTCTTGCGAATGGCCTTCAAGTATCTTGTACTATTTTTGGGAACGGCCTTTTATACAATGATGTCGAAGTATCCACGAGCAACCTACTAATGAGGTCATGAATGAAGATCTAGGTGCTGGTGAACACAACGTGTCCATTAACTTCGATTATGCCTACAAAACTCGGGATTAGACAAGAAAACCAACAATGGTCATCTAAACCCTTTGTTGTGTAAACCTAACTAAAACTAGCAATCCAACAAGTAAAACATGACAATTATTGTGTCGAATGCATTGGTTAACACATGCAATATAGTGCACATCATGCATATATAATAATAGGATTTAATGATTGAAGTTGAATCTGTTTGACTTCCAAAATTTAAAATGTGCCATTTTTCTTGGGTTGGAGGTAGTATAACATTTATTAAACTTAATAGATACATGATACAATGGGATAAGTCTAATGCATTCCAAGTTCTACAAAAAAATAAATCTCTATCATAAATACCCTTGTAATTCAAAGGAGCAATTTGAGTTTGTCGGCATGAAAATGTTTCTTTATGCACTTGATATTGTCAATAAATCTTCTCACTTAACTTTAAACAAGATCTTATATTTCTCATAGTTTTCATTATCCTATCTACATATTTGCAGCATCAATGTGTTTCAACTTGTGTTGGTATTGTTCTCATGCTCATGTACACAACTAAGTCTTTTGTATTTGTTCTCATATTCAAATTACAGCTTAAATTTACATTTATATTGTTTCCTGTGTAGAAAACAATATTGCTAGTCATCATCCATACTCGTGATTTCAATCATCTAGAACGCCGCCTCAAACCTCTAGAAACATATTATGTAGGAAACAACAAAGTTTCGGCTATATCCAACAACAGGTTTTAGTTCAGTACAATTCCCTTTCAATTCATTATCAATATGAAAAGATACATCCAAGAAATTTAAAAGTCTTCGGGCTACTACTTATCTGACTGCATTGAAGTAACACCTGTCTGGGTTATTGACACATGTCCGGAGAAGAAGGATTTAGTGAGTAATTAGTTCCGATTAAATTTTATATTTGTATTTTACCAAGGAAAGAATGCATGACTCCATGTTTTGTATATTGCATAGATGTCATTTGCTCCTTCGCTCATATGCTCAAGACAAGGCAAGTTAGTTCACATGGTACTACTGTGCATGAGTTTGTGGTAGTTAACCATGACTAATCATCAACTATTTTAAGTTATTATTTTCCCCCATTTTATGTTAACTGCTTACCATTTCTTTTACATTGTTCTTAGATGTCGTCCAATGCTAGTCACTTTTTGGGACAATTACAACTCCCCTGAGCTTTCTCAATTGATTAGCCTCATTCATACCCGTCTGGTAGTGCTACTTGTCAGTGTAAACCATGGGTCTTTCCACGGTTACGTTACCCAATATTTACCATAAGGCTTACTCATTTTTGTACAAATCCGTACTGCATAAACTAATTTTAAACAAATATTTTTCATTTGTAGGCACTTGTCTTCAAGTCCACAATAATGCAAGGCTCATAATTAATCCCATAATGGCTGAAGCCCAATCTCTAAAGACTTGGTATTGCTTAAATTCAGAAGTAATTTTTTCTTTACTCAGCAACTGTTTTTTATTAGCCCTCCTATTTTCCCATGTTCCATATCCAATTGCACAGGTTGGTTGAGAATAAGATTCATGTTGATCATTTCGTAGTTGATCAACTATATAAGAAGGAAAAGTAGGAAATTCGCAAACCCCCTGATAGCAGTATATGGAAAATTAACCAGATTCATAACATGCAACGATCAATCTGTTTCTCCTCTAAATTTTTTGATCTCTTCCATCATTTTTGTATAATATTTGTGTTAGTTTCTCATTAATTTTCTTCAACTATGCATGTTAAAAACTGTTGGGTGAAAGTCGTTGTGAACATATTTAATAGCAGCGAATGCTTCTATGAGTCTATTTGCTCTAAATGTGGGAAACAATCTGGTGCTCTTTTTGGTATGGAGGTTACTTGCAACTATTGCAACCATATTGACAATGCTTCACAAATAAAGTAATTGTTGCTGTCAATTTTAATAACTTATTTATTTAGTTTCATCGTGTTTAACCCCACCATACTAACTTCTTATATGGTTTTCAACTGCAAGCCAAAAATTAATATACCATTGAGTGATTCAAGTGGATCCATAGATGTCATTATCCAGTGAAGATATGTAGACAAACTGTAGGTCATTACTGCAAAGGACCTACCGGTAGTATATAATTATTTTTAGATTATCTATTTCCATATTATGTCTTCTTACTGATTTTTTCCTTCCTAACCAACATAAACCAACCATGGACATTGATGAGCTAAACAATGGGATTGAAAACCATTCCATTTACCATTGGCTTAAAATATTTAAGAAATAAAAAATAACTATTGGATCGAGCTTATAGGATTTGTAGAGGGAGAGAAGCAGGAAGCCCCTAGGGATGAGCCACCAAGTATGCAAGCTGTTGAACCTGGTCATGTTCTCCATGGTGTAGATCTTGCAAACTCTTTTGTGGAAACTCCTGATTCAGTGGAGATTTGTGTCAACCGAACTATGGATACTCTGCGAAACTATGTTATGACAAACGAGGCTACAAGTATATGCCATGAAGCTCTTGATTTTTCTGCAGGTGCTAGTTCAAATTCAAAGTGAAATTTGGATTGTGACTGTGATGTTGACGCCAAAAAATCTAAATTCTGGAAAAAACTTTCTTCTTTCCCCAAAGGCCGGAGGAATATTTTTTCCTTTGTTTTTCCACTCAGGTTATCTACCTATATATAATGCGTATGCTTATTATTTTGTCATGTTGGGTAAATATATCAAGATGTACCCACATTTTTTTTGTAAATATATATGTGTGTGTGTGTGTGTGTGTGGCTAAATATTCTTTTGAAATGTAATTAGCCATTGCATCATTTGTATCTCTTCTTGTGAATGAATGTAATCAACTCATGCATCTTCAGTCATATTTGTGTACTAATGTTGCCCATGTGATACCTTGATTTGGTTAACACTTAAATGAGTTGGTTCTTTTGTTGTTTGTGTAGTGTTGTTGTGTATGTAAAGATGAATGTCCTCCTTGTTATCCACCTATTATCATTTTTAAACATTAGTAAAGTCGGTGAAGAGGTTGGTGTTCTCTTCTTTTACCATTTCTATTGCAAAAGATAGAGAAGCTACAATGTACTTATCTGAGTTGGTTTTGCTTTGCATCACCGATTAGTTGTCTAATATTGAGATATGAACGTCATCCAATTATTCCATTGTGATACCATTTGTATCATTTGGTTGTATATGATTTCATGAAAGCATGTTCTTAAAAATCATGACCATATTTTATTTCACTCCCCAAATGGGAGTAATCAGCAAAATGTCATAGATGTCAAGATGTAAGAACTCGATAATTAAGCATTAGTTGCATTATAATTGAAACTAGAATCACATTGCTTCCCAGTGAATTAAGTACTACATCCGCAACTACAATATTGTTTGTGCGAGCCACTTTTTTTGAACCCTAAGGAATGAATTCTAACTATGGACATAGTAAACCACAAATCATACAGAATGAAGACTTGTGGCTCGACTAGCAGCAATAATAGGAGCACTAAAATGATCCAATATATGAAATGTAATTTAGTATCGTTTCGAATGATTATATATTGTAACCCAGGAATACTTACCACATTTTGCATTGCATTACAAAATATGTACGGAAAAGTGAAAACAATAAGTAAAGCATGACACAAAGTGAACAACAATCTTTTCACTCACCATCATAATTTATTTAAAATTTATAATGGGATACGTCTAATACATAATTTCCAACTTCTAAGAAAATAAATCTATATATATATATGCAAGTGTAATTACCATTTATTAAACGATCAAAATCAAATACAACTTTTTCTGATTCTGTTAGAGGGAGAGACCCTATATTACACTAGCATTTCTTTTTGCTCTTCGGCTATCGGAGTTGTACATTCCCATTCTTCTTGGATTCGGTATCATAAGTCATATAGTTTATCTTTTATTTTGGGGGACCAGTCTTTGGGTTAGGCATGGTTTATACCATAATAAGTATAGGTGTTTTTGGATTTCTTGTCTGGGCTCATCATATGCATACAGTGATCTCAGACATTGATACTCATGCCTCACCGCAACTACCATCATCACAGTTCTCCCCTTTGGAATAAAAATCTTTAGTTGGACCGCTACCACGTGGGAGGTTGATACAAAACAAAAAAAACCTATGTTATTTGTTACGTGGTTCATCTTTTTGTTTACCATAGGAGACTCACTGGAAGAGTTCTAATAAATTTTGGACTAGACATTGCTCTAATGATACTTACTATGTAGTTGCACATTTCCACTATGTACTTTCTACGGGATCTTTTTTTGCTTTATGTGCAGGATTTCACAATTGGAAACATTCCCTGAAACTCTAGGTCAAATTCATTTTGGGACAACCTTTTTCACGGTTAATCTGAACTTCTTTCTCATGCAATTCCCATGCATTTCTTATGGCTTTGGGTATGCCATGTCACATTCCAAACTATCTAGATGCCTACATTGGGAATTGTTGTTTCTTCGTGGTTGTAACAATCACTTTAAGCAGTGGAAGAACAAAAGATGTGCTCCAAGTCCTTGTGTTGCTGAACAGATTCTAACCACACTGGAATGGATGGTAAAAAGTCCTACAGCTTTTCATACTTTTGGAGAACTTCCAGTTATCAAAAAGACGAAGAGCTATGTAAAGTAAAAGAAGAAAATGTCGCTCATTGCTACTAATAACCTTACATAACTCGTGTCTTATCTGCATGGTCTTTCCGGCTTCATAAGAGAGTCCTTATACCCGACTGGCATGGAAATCTCTCGGGGCAAAGGAGATGCATTTCCGGTATCGGATAGTGGTATTGGACAAGCTCTTAAGAATAATATATTTCTTATGTCTACCTTTCTTTCCCATAACGACTAGGACCAAGAAAATAAAAAATCTCACTTCAAAATTTGGACCTCAACATGTTGTTGGTCATGGTGATTCACGATCAGTATTGGAACTGAGAAGTAGTAGAACACATAGAATCACATAATGGATTACTCCAGTGCGGAACAAAGTTGTTGATGCCAAGTAAGCTGTTATGCTGCTACCTATTTCCTAGTGGGTTCCCGACACTATAGTGGTTCCGTAACACATCATGAGCATCGGGATAAGGGGAGGTTAAGAAACTCAAAGGAACCGCCCTTCTATTTATAATTAACATATTTAATTTCTACAAGATTAATTTTATATTAATAATCTAAATGAAATAAAATTATAACTCGAGTCAAATCGCAGTCAAATATTACTAAAATATTTTTTTATAAACTAAATATTTAACATAATGAATTAATTAAAATAGATATAATTAAGATGCATAGTTAATCATAAAAATTATTTATATTGAGAAGGTATCCTATTATACTGATTAGCAATAAGAAAAATCATAAAAAATCTCATTTTAATAATTTTTAAGGTCGTGTTATAATTATTATATGTTGATATTCATTTTAAAAGGTTTTCATAATTATAGGCAACTCATTGCAATAAATAAAAATAAATATCAAATCCCCCTATAAGTCATACTAATTATAAAATGAACCGTCTAACCACTAATGCAGAATATGGTGTCAACGACGGTTAAATTTGCCTTAGGACGGTGATTTTGACATGCCATCTCTGGCACCGCCATTGTTCATCATACCACAATTCACGACGATGTATAACCATTGTGTTATATTAAATACCACGGAGTTGATACCGCCGTGGTTCTCATTTTTAACACCGTCCAATTGTCAAATTCCCAAAGTTTCTTCTTTTCGGAAATTAGTTTTCCGGGAGTGGTATAGAGCTCAGTAGGGTAATCTATTAGTTGGTGTGGTTCTAGAGGTAGTAGTTGTCATATATGAACTTACGTCACTTTTACTTTTTAAAAGTTTTCTTATCAATTTGATGATGGTTACAATTTTGGTTCTTCTGCTGGAAATTGTAGTGATTTTCCAATTTTACGAATTAGAAGTAGGCCATAGCAACGTAGCTATAAGTACACATTTCTATCGAAACTAAAATCATTTGCATAAAACATTGTGCATTACAACCGAATAAAATGAAGAACAATATCTATAGGAACTACTAGTGACAAGAACTTATAATAAAACTCGTATTATTGAATACTGATTAAATTGCATAAAATGATTATTGTAAATGATTATTGTAAATGAACAAAAGCAAATGGTATATAAGTATATTGTAAGGGTCACTGCAAGATAGTCATCCCCCAACCTATTGTGATGATTTTTATCATTTTTCCCAAACTTCGAAGTGGGATTGGAGCGACTAACTGGTGCCGCCATCGCCTTGTACACTAAGGTTTCCAAGCATACCTAACATACACAATAAACAAGGGGACTCTTAAAGTTAGTCAACATGACTAGGTCGCAAATAGATAGGCACTTTACATATGCCCGAATGAAAAATTACCTCTCATTCCATTTCTCATTCTCATAATCTGGTTGTGCCGAATAACAACTTGAGTTTCATCTATCTTGTGTTCTCTCATTGGTTTTTCTTTGTGATTGCATCCTTGTATGGAATGAATTCCACTTACAAACACCCAAGCAAAGTACGTTACCATTTTTAACAATGAACACGAGCAAGAATGACAATCTAGGGTCTACCGCAAATCCAAAATTTTTAGATAAGTTGAATAAACTGCTATTGCAAAGTAGATTAGCGACAACAGAAGCTCTATTAACAAAGTTAGCTACATTCAATTAACACCTTTCATGAAAAACATACTAGAAAGTACCACTTCTTCAGATCCAAAACCTAAAGAGTTGAGAAATAACCTCCAAAAATATTTCAAATGTTCTCCCAGCGTGATGAATCCATGTACTCCCTCCGGCCCAAGTTAATTTGCAGAAAGAGAAAGAGTGGAAGCAAAATTCTACAGTAACAAAAATAAAGATTTGACATAAAAAAAAGGCTCAAAATTTGAAAAATCTGAAAAAAGCACAAAATGAATGGTAACTCGGGAAATGGGTAATAATGTACTTTTCAAAAATCTGATTCCTAAATATTCCCTTCACAACTAATTTTTGGCTCTAAAATTATATTTTTGGAGCCAAAAATACAGAATTGGAGCCAAAATTACGGAGTTGGAGCCAAATTTACACCTTTTCAGCTACTGTACAAACCTGCTCACAACCCTTGTCTACAACTATAGAAAGGGCATTTGTTACTCAACAACACCAAATGCTACAGAACCCAAAAAAGTTACTCTCAGAAAAATGTTTGGCCAGTTCATCAAGAACTGGCCATATTTCAAACCTTCTTCTTCTCTTCATTTTCATCACTGAGCTAGGCTGTGATGGTTGGTAGGTGCTTGACTGATGAATAGAGGCGGAAGTCTCCCACTTCTTGCTTCAAAACATAGTGAATGGGCAAATCAAACACCAACATCGTGTTGAAGTAGTAGAAAGGTGGGGTGCTTCAATTCGCACAATCACCACCATTTGGGCATGGGTCAGGTTGCAAATATGCAATGGCGAAGCTGTGAATGCTCGTTCAAGGAGACACGGGAGGTGCGGGCCTAATAAAAAGCCCATTGACCTGAAGGCTTTAATGACACTACCTCTAAAGGATATGCGTACCTGCAGAAGCATAATAGTTAGCCTTTATGTTGGTAAAAGCACAGTACAAAGAGCAATAGAAAATAAGGAGGTGAGGAGTCACACAAATGCTGTGCATCCAAGTTTAACAGTGGCATGAAAGAATCAAGGCTGGAGTGGTGTCTAAGCAAACTGGAATGCAATATGATGTCCAAGGACATGCACAATGTCATCCACATCGACAAGAAATGGTTCTATCTAACAGAGGCATCATCCAGGTTCATTCTAGCACCTAACAAACCATAAACACATAGGATTTCACAAATAAAGCACAATATTCCCAAGCGTATGTTTTTATGTGCTGTGTGTAGACCTATTTTTCATGTAGATGGCCCTGTTATATTTGATGGAAAGATAGTGGTGTTTCCTTACATAGAGTACATAGCAGTCAAGTACACAATTGTTAACCGACCTAGGGGAACAATGATATTAACACACATTCAGCCCATCACAAGAGAGGTCATTAGGCACAAACTCATTTTCGAACTCATACTAGCAATTAAGGGAAAATGGCCAAGTTGGGAAAGCAAAGACATTTTCAGACAACAGGATAATGCCTCAAGCCATATTTATGCAAATGACCTGGAATTTATAGCAGCTGCCACCTCAGATGGGTTCAACATTAGGTTAGTATGCCAACCATCCAAATTACCCGACCGTAACATACTGGACCTAGGTTTTTTTGCCTCCATACAAAGTTTGCAATACCAAAACCCTAGTACTTCCCTAGATGGATTGCTAGATATTGTGTATGATGTTTTTGAAAGAGAAGATCTCAAAGTTATTGACAAGATTTTTCCAAGTTTGCAAAACGTTATGGTAGAAATCATGAAGTGCAGGGGTGAGAATGAGTTTAAAATGCCACACATGGGTAAAGATAGGTTGAGGAGATTGGGTATGCTGCCACAAAATCTTATTGTTGATTCATATCTAGTGAGGAGTTGTTTGGAGTTCATGGTGGCTAGAGGAAGGACAAAAAAGGTTCGGGACCACCTCTTATGCATGGAAATAGCGAACTGAAGGACTGTGAACAAATATTTTTTGTTGGGTTGTGCTTCTAGAATTAGTTCTAGGGTAAACATACAAAATCTTTTGTGCAAGTATGTTTATAGGGCAACCTTGTAAAACTTGGGATCAGTTAATTCCCTTTTGAATGAACTTTTTCAATTTGTTTTTGTTTAAAAATCAGCAATGCAAGGAGGCAAAATTCCCAGAAGTCCAAAATGTTAACAACTGAAATGGCTGGTCATGCATACTCTATAAACAAGAACAACGAAGGGACACGCTTCCATGCTGCCATCCAATATTTTTTACAAACATAGTTGCTGCCTAAGTGTTTTAAATTTTTAGTTTTCATCATAGGTGGCAGCTACTACATAGGATCAGTTACACAAATAATTTCAGAGTTGTTGTTAATCACTTAATGCCCCACCAAGTTTGGATCAGTTTAGAGACAAATCCGCATGGCTGCATTTTATAATCATGCATCACAGCTTCATCGTCAATATAGGTCAAGACATCACATACACATCACATATTTAACATGACAACCATGACACATCATATATCACACAGAATCACATGCTTTATTGAACTATTTTCCCCAGATCAGAATCATGCCACACCAAGTATAGTGCAAATAGAACACATATAGTCATGGCTACACATTTATATTTTAACTACCAAATGGTGTAGGATTGAGACAGGCTGACATCAGTGAGATGTTTTAATTCCACCATGATACTCAGGTTCTCAATCTTCACAACCCTGCATAGAACAAGTAAAGGAATCAGTTCTTAATTAGTCACAAAACCATAAAACGTTAAACAGTGTAGGATTGAGGCAACCTGATATCAGTGAGATGTTCTAATTACACTATGACACTCAGGTTCTTAATCTTCACAACCCTGCACAGAAAAGGCTAATGAATCAGTTCTTAATCTTGTACAAAATCATAAAAAGTCAAACGAGACTATAATAAGAGGAATACAACCTGAGATTGGTGGGTCTTTTTTGTATCTAATGACTCGGGCCTTGAATCTGCCAAATATTTCTTGGCCCTTTCGACCATACCATACATTTCACGTCAAATGGCAGAGGTTGCAATATCTTACATAATCAATGTGTAGTATCTTTGGGTGGTACATATCTGGGCCAATTATCAGGGTTAGGATGCCCAAATTCTGAATTAGGATTCAAATGTGGCTATGACTGCATATTTAACATGACACAATTAGGTTCTGGACCTGTTTAGGGCTATGGCTGATCATTGATTTCTACGAAATCAGAATCTGTATCAGATAGGAACTATTAGTCAGTCCAGTTCAAGTGTGACATGTTAACCGGACTGAAATGCGTGGCTATGGTCCATTCGTCAGAATATGTCTCTGAATCTAACCAAGGAAAATGACAGTGTCCTTGAACTGGATCCAAGGAGGGATATGAGTTTAAACCACTAGAGCTTAGAGGAGGACTGGATTATGTGTCAGCCACATTCAAGGGTTGGCTAGGGGCTAATGGTTCTTCCTGTCCAAAACCCCATCTCTATGTGCCATGAGTTAACAGAATGAATGGGATACAAGGCTAGGGTTTCAACAAAACAGAGACAAACTCACTCCACGGGGACAAACTCACTCCACGGAGACAAACTCACTCCATGGAGAAAAGACAGCAAACAAACGGTATCTAGGGTACTCAAGCCAAAAAAATGCAATACGGTATCAGGTAAAACCACAAAAAAATGCAACACAGTATCCAGTTAGAACATTCATAGCCAGAAAAAATAACATCAGAGACATCACAAATTTCATACCAATACGAACCTGAAATTGCTAGATCAGTAAAACCACAAAGAAAAAACAACTTAGACAGTAATTAATAGGCCCAAAATTTCAGACCTGTAAGAGAATCGAACATGCAAGGCAAGGATGCAGATTATAACATCACATACAACTTCGGATTACACAATATAGGCTTACCTAGAAACAAAGAACAAAGCTTACCCAAGTTTCCATTTATGAAATCCCCAAATATAAGAACGAAACCCTAGTCAAATGTGAGAATAAAAAAAAGTACAACAACAAAATACGCACAAGAACAATAGATCCAACAAAAACTCGGAAAAATCCCCAAACATAAGAACCAAACCCTAATTGAAATGCATTTTTGGATCTTAGCCAAAAGAAAAAAAACTTTTCAAGAACGATAAACACAGAACAAGTCAACAAAATAATAGATTTAGAGAAGATGAAGACAAAATGGGCTAGGGTTTTCAGAGATAGATAGAGAGAGATGAGAGGATTCTGGAGCGTTGAAGATAGAGATGAGAGCGATGAAAAATGGAGTGTTAAAGAGGATTCTGGATGGATAAGCGGAGTGTTGAAGAGCAATAATGGAGCCTTGGAAGCAGAAAAAAGTAACACATGTGATATGTGTCGGGCAAATGGGAAATTCAAATTAATCCCAAACCAGTCGAATAAAACACAGACAAGTATAAAGTCCAAGATTCCTTGCCTAATTAATCAGCCATTAAGGCTATAAATATGTTAGGGTCCCCAGAGTATTTTTGGGATTTCAATTCGGTCATATGGGCTGAATAAGGAAAGTAATGATGTGTAATTTAGGCTGGGACACCTAAATATAGAAAGTGTGCAGTTTAACCCAGGGCAGAGGGAGTAACTGAATTGGTGGTTGACCTCCCCCAAACTGGTTGTCGTTAAAACACGAGCCAAAGGGCTTATGGATACAAAATAGAGATTTATATTCTGCACTCATTTTTACAACTAAGCTACCAAGGGGTAGTAAGCAGCAAGCTCCGGGTTTGTCCACAAGGATGCTAGGGTTCAAGTACTAATTAAAACACAACCTCGTGTGGGTCGTCAATTGGCACGAGCGAAAGGAACAACTAGTAGTGTAGACATGCAATTGGGGAGGGGAGAGGGGGTTGGTGTTTTCAACTAACAACTACAAGCATGCAATTGACAAACAAGTAAACTATTTATACTAGGCACTTGGGAATCATTTAGCAACATGGTAGTTCCAGTGCTTCAATCCTCGATTCATTCACATATAGACATACAAAAGACCTATCAGTGTGTTCACAACACGTGGTGTGTCTGATGGCATACACTTTCCCAACCCAGGCACAGTGGGTGTGCTCGCAACCCTCAATCAGCACTGCCAATGTAATTAGGGGAGTACAACGAGGTCCGACCATTGTTTCAGGTCTATTTCTTCCCCGTGCTATTACATCTTGGGCTTCCACCATGAATGCAACTACTCCCCCGGGTCCTATATATGCTAGGCCCAAGGTTCGTATGCACCTTATATGTGATACTAGGGTTTCAACACAACACCTAGCTTACTACTATTCACTATCTGTACCCGTAACCTTTCAGATAATAGTTACGAAGTTAGCTAAGACTAGTGCGATGACAAATAGGTCAGAGCATTCTTGAATCCTCCGTGCACACACCCACGCAGACGCGTTCTCCCCTACCCATTCCAATATCCAGGTTTCTCTTCCCAATGGGGCATCTATAATTGAACCATACATGAGTATATCCCAAAGTGTGTTCTTATATGTGGTGTACTACTCATGCATTTATAACATTCAAGAACAATCATAATAATATCTTAAACACAAAGATATGATGAATCTAATGAATCTCATAAAGAATTTAGAACATACCAAGTGCCAAAAGGAATCCCAAGCTAATCTAACTACTCCCTAGACATGGAATTAAAATATAGATTTGAATTCAACATCTTTGGGATAAAGCAAGAAGAAAAGAAAAGATTACAAAACATATAAAAGGAACTTCTCCCTTCTCTCCAAGCTCTCTCCTCTCTAAATGTGTTTCCAAATATGATCCAACCTCCTTCAAATAAGTAGACTAGGGTCCTATATATAGTATTAGGAGATTGAGCCTAAAAATAGGCCAAAAGTAGCAAAACCTTAGGTCAGCCGCCAAGGTTTCATGGGCCGACATGGATGCCACGGTCCGTGAAGCATGCATAGCCACAAGACGCCAGATCTGCCATGGTCCGTGAATGTTCATAGCTGCTGCCCATGGGATCTGGCGCTGTCCGTGAAGCTAGGATCGTGCCACGGTCCGTGAAGGTTTTCACGGACCGCGAACATCTTGTAGCTTCTGCTCAAAATTTTGTCACAGCCCATGTAGGTTTTCACGGACTGTGAGAAGTTTGTGCTCTTGCTCAGAAGTCTTCTCACGGTCAGTGAAGGTTTTCATGGACCAACTCCATACTTAGCCAAATTCTTCAACTCTTCATCCCCTTGCTTCATGGCCCGATGCTTTTGTCACGTCCCTGCGCCTTGCCTCGTGAAGGTCTTGTGCTGGTCTCGTGTAGGTCTTCACAGAACCCCTAGATTATTGTGTAGTGTGGGCCATGAAGATTTTCAAGAGCTGCTGGTGCTTGACCATAGGCGGTCTGTGATCGGCCGCTGGTGCTTCGTTGGCTGAACTTCGTTTGTTTGTCACTGGTGAACCCTTAGTCCGAATCGGGAGTTCTAGTAGTCAATTTTGTAGTACTCAAGAAGACAAATCTAATGGAACCATCCTTGAAGGCTAATTCTTTCTAGACCATTCTCGGACTAAGGCAACACTCCTCAGACCACGATTCACCATTTTCTCCTTTGACCGTCTTGAACTCTGAAGCCACCTATCTTTGGCTTCAATCTCCTTCTACCATGCATTGATGTTTGTGGCCTTCATCTACTACCACTCAAATGCGAATGACCTTTAAATCTTCTACCATTAAAAGAAAACGGCCTTCGCAAGACTGTAATGTAACAAATAACATTCACAGGCGACCTACTAAAGGTACTCATAATGAAGAACAAGGAGCCCGAAACATGAGATGTCAAGAATCACTACTTAAGTATACAAAATGAGGGATTTAGGATAGAAAATCAAACATGGTTGTCTAAAACCCTTGTCATGTAAACTCGACTAATGTCGCCAAACCGCCAACCAACATTAACTTAAAACTATGTCAAATGCATTGGTTAAAGCACGCAAAATGGTGCAGATCAATGGTTCAGTGTGGAGAAGCAAAGTTGTAATAGGGAAGAATAATTGTTTAGATAGAGTGGGAGTATTAGGTTTTTGGAGCGGCGGTAGGGGATTATATAGATCTGGAATTCTTTCTGGGAGGTTACACGGTGGTCCTCTGTCGTGAATCTATTCGAAGTACAATACGGTGTGTTCGGTATGTAGATGATGTAAAAGTAATTACTCAAATAAAAAAAAGAAATTTGTTGTAATTCCGATATCTGAACTGATCCCGACCTAGTGTAATTATTTTTTGGGCCATATTTTCTCGATTATGTATGGAATATTGTCAGCCGCTTTTTCATTGAACTATGGATTCGACAGCTGAATACATATCAGTTAGGATTTAACATAAAGTCATGGCCACTTTCGAGGCTGCCACTTGTTTCGAGAAAGGGTCTGACAACAAGATTATATTCATTTTATTTTGATGATATATCATGTGATCTAAGTTACAAAATCGGAAAATTCGTCGGACAACCAAACAAGATAGAATATTATACTTTTGGTCTCGAAACCTTGTCCAAAGATATTGTACCCCCAAATATATCATTGTTTTTGCATCCAAATTCGATAATTTGCATATAAATTCGATAATTTGCATATAAATTCGATAATTTGCATCCAAATTCGATAATTTGCATCCAAATTCGATAATTTGCATCCAAATTCGATAATTTGCATCCAAATTCGATAATTTGCATCCAAATTCGATAATGTGAACAACGATGTAATAAGAAGAAAACTAGTATTTACACAAAATTTTCCTAAACGACTACATTATTACAACATTAAAGAGGATGCTACATGAGAAAATTAGCACGATCACAAAATGGATTGATTTCTATTTCGCATTGACAGGCAGGACAATCAGTGTGCTCAAACTCGTCATCCCAACCGACTCTTGTGATATGGTAATTTGGAGCAGTACAAAAGGTTAGATGACGATGATTGGCGAGCATTTTATCCCAAACCAAATCCCCTTCACATTTTTTATTAATCACTATTGACAATCAGTGATCTTCAAGGGACCAGTTCCTAAATTCTTCAGTTGCATCAAACTAATCCATCCCGTCCGCATACGTTAACCTTCCTAAAATATTTTAATTACCGTCAACGCATAATAAGCTCCTAGAATGCCTAAATTATGAGTTTTTTTTTCTAGCGATTGATATCCATTGGTTGGAATTTCTTCGTGAAAATGGATAAAAATACAAGAATTATTTACCAAAAAGTATTCATGTACTAACTCTAACACATGCAAACACACCACTCCCTTCCGATACAATGTTTTCGATTTTTCAGTCCCGACGCATTCCTCAATGAAGTTCTTGAATCCGTTGTTTGGAGACCATATAGAATGCACAACACCTCCCAACAACACGTGTTTATTTATGAAGGGGTGTTTGGAAAGCTCGTTAAACCTATGAAAACTACATTATGTGAAAACAACACGAGACCAATAATCGAATATTTTAGTTTACACATGCAAGGGAAACAAATGTTGAAATTAACACAAACAAAAATATACCATAGTTTCGCCCTCCGAAGGTTGAGCAATAAATTGGCCGCAACTCTGCCAAGGATAGAAACAACAATCGAGTTGGATGATTTGTTTGTGAAGTTGGATTAAAATTAACGATTGAAAGGAATATGTATATGTAATGATGAATAGTAATGATGATTTAAAGGGAGTTGTTATGAATTCCACCCCTTGGAACCATTTCCATGATTGCATGCAAGGTATTAATGTGCACGTAACCCATTTTTCAAAATTCTGACACAGATTCCTGGTCTGCGACCAATATTCCATAGAATATCCAATTTTGTAAAAGTCCATTAGGATGCCAACTAAATTTAATGTTCGTGTTTCTTAGCAATAGATGTCCGTTTAATTTCAAACACCATAAATTGTACATGATTAGAAGTCGATTAAAGTCAAATTGTCGTCAAATGGAATTTCATAACCGTCCAACGATTGACTGTCCTTCCGACTCAATGTTTCAATATCTGAACATGTGAAAAACAATGGTTCTGAGTAAGAAATTTGAAGACGCGGCGCAACTGCGTCGTTAATAGACAAAATTGCACTAGTGAACGGTTAGGCGGTCTAAAACAAGACTTTATGATTAATAATATATTAATAAATTAAAAATACGTATGAAATCAGAATTACATCAAAATGGAGTAAAAAAAATATTAGTCAAGGTATATATTTTAATAAACTAATAAATAAACTAAACTAATAAATAAAAAATATAAGTAATATTAATAGATAAAGTCTTGGGAAAGACGATATTTCTATATGCTTATGGAAATATAGGGTTTAATTAGAATAATAAAAGGTAGGTCTTAGTTGGAAAATTAAAAATTTAGTATGCAACATGTAATAGTTATAAAATTTACAATCCGGTTCATGCAACCTAAAAATTTTATCTTCATTTCTTCTAATTTACACTTTAAACGTTGATCTTTCCATGACTTTGAAAAGACCGACTTTTAAGAGATTGACTCATATTAATAAATAAATATTTATCGTGCGGATTTAATGCAGTAATTAATTAACTGGCTACACAGCATGAGAGCACATGTTCTTTTAATTCCTAAAGCCGCCCACCATTACTTATTATTTGTTCGCCTCTCCTACTTTAGAACCATTTAGCTGTCCAACTACTTTGTGATTGTGGGGAATAGAGGTTTGAATTCTGTCTTTTCTCTTCCGTAGAAAACCGCTGAGGGATTTTTTGAGTGATATACCATGGCCATGATGAAACATGTGAAGTCGCATTGACTCCATATCCCCCATTTTGCACTTAAATTTCTCCTCCATATGTCTTCTTGCATGCCAAAGGATGACTCTTGCCTATTACATGGTAATTCAAAGAAGATAAAAAACATTGACACATAAATAACTAGACAATGAAACTACTGATATAACAATGGACCTTTTTTTTTTTTTAAATGGGGGCCAAACTATTAGAAAATAGGAAAAACCCACGTAAGAGATTCGTTTGTTAAATACTACTTCTACTTCTTTTTAGTTGGATTTGAAACACAATCTTTTTTGACTTAGGTTCCTTCAATTTCATCACTCATTCTATTTTTTTCTTTCTAATTTTAATTTTGAGAAAGTCTCAGGAAATACGGCATTTTCATAAATTTATGGACAGTCGACTTTTACCTTAAATGTTATAATTTTTTATAAAACTTAAATATTGTATTTTATAAGTTAAAACAAGTAATAATATGTATTTGAAAGTGAAATATAAAAATATATGATATAAAAAAATATTTTAAAATATTTTAAATTTTGTATGTAATTTAACAAATGCAAATGCAATGTATAAGATAAAAAAATAATTAATATATATACTCCAAATTATAAGCATGTGCTTTAACGAGATTGTACATTATTATATATTATGTGCCGATAACATCATGTCTTCTTCTGAACCTTCACAGCCGTGTCACCTTCATCACCACCACTTTCTTTTAAATTTTCATCGTTGCATCCCTCACCTCACCTTTCCTTTTTAATGTTAAGTTAGTACTTGGTTTCAAGACTTTTTTTTCGGCAAATCCCAGTCCAATTTTATCTTTTATAAAACACATTAGCCATAGAATTTTAAATTTTTAAAAAAGAACGGTACGTGCTTACAACATTTTCTTAGTACGATTATTCTTTACAAAAATTGGGGTGTTCCCTCAATCTTATGGTGAGTCGGAGATTCTGAGTACAATTATTTAAAAATGAGAGATGATATGGGGTACTTTTTTTTCTTTTTAAAACTTTACTTTATCCTTTGTCCCACCATAAGTTATGGTGAGATGATCTCACGTGAGTCTTTCTCATTATTCTTTATTTCTCATTATTCTTTGTAGTTAAAATTATTAGAAATGAGAAATAATTTTCATTTGTGAACAAATGTAAAATGGTACGGAGCTTTTTCATTAAAAAAACAGGAATTCATAATAGGGCAAATATATGGTGAGAAGTAACTGAATGAAAGCACCTGCTGTTCACTTGCATCACAGGCACAGCCTGGTCTCATGCTTTGGGCTACTGATTCTGCCATCTCAACTCTTTCTACTGGCCGGTAAGCCCTACGCACAAAAAGAAAAAGGGAAAAAGTTACACGATTTTGCATTACTAAATACAACTAATTAAAAAATATAATTCAAACTAAATTGCTGATAAAAACACTGCTTCTTTAAGTTCATGAACAGTGATCGAATTCCGTGAAACATTGAACTGCTGCAAGGTTCAATGTGAAGAATTCTTATATATACAGTAATTAAGTACGGCATATGACATGAATTAATACAGACCTGTAGGCAAATAATATACAACTTCCGGTCCTTTAATAATGACTCACTTTCCTTTTTTGGATGGTTCTTTTATATTGTCCTTCCACTTTTAGTAAATCCTAGATTGTTTTTATCCACACATTTTACTTTTTATACTGTCAATATAATCTCTATCATTCATTTGTCTTTTTCAAAAAATTTGTGCCCAAAAGTTGGAGCCATTATAAAGGGACCAGAGGGAGTATGAACGTTTCATTTGCAACTCTGCTTTGAAGTAGAAAGGGAGTCTGATCGAAATTCCAAACAATAAACTATGTTGTGGAACAAAAGCTGGAGCAGATAATTTATTTACCAACTAAATTGTTGCAAACACAAAAATAAATTCTAAGGAACCTTACTCAAACTCCAAACTCCAAACTCCAACAAAACAAGGCAAATCTAATTGATGCCAGGATCTGAATTAATTCAAAACACATTGAAAAGATATGAAAAATAAAACTCACGCAGACTGGGGAGGGGAAACCGAGGATTCGGGAGGCCGGCAGCTCATCTTTATTGTTTTCTCGCGCATGAATTCTATATATGTTCGCCTGTATAGTATGCATACTGCATCAAACCCAGAGATTTTAACAGTGAGATCAAATGCAATCGAAAAGATAGCCAAAAGCGGAAGACCAGGAATGAAACTATATGCGTCTTAATTATGAAACGTACGCATGGGCACATGCACCCACGTCGTACGCACAAAAGAATCAACGTGACAATATCATCCATTTGAGCATATGTAACATGTGCTAATTTAATGTACACATGTTAAAATACATAGAGGTGTAGCTAGCCATGTCGTACTCCATCAGTATTGGATCAGGACTACCACTTGTCTTTGCTATATTAACTGTGCATGACCAATTCACTTAGACAGTCTTGTGCGAGGATGTAAGAATAATGATTGATGTGTAATATTATGAATTTTAATTGGAGATGGAGTTTCATGTATAATTTAAGAAAGTTTGAGAGAAGAAGTAGGGATCTGAGTGCAAGTACCACTTTTTGAGGGGTTTTTAACATAAATAATTGGGGAATTAATTATTCTGGGTCATACGAATCTCGTTGGTCAAGAATCCAGGTCGTCAAAATTCGCGAATCAAATTTTCTACCCATTTCCGCCCAATGTGCGTGTTTTTACTAAAAGTCTTGATGTTTCATTTCCACTACTTGATGTTTCAACCATACCTTATGGTGTTATACCAAAAGTCTTTTTTTTCTCTCTAAAATCATGTGTTTTTAAGTTTATTTACCATCTTTCAATGTGAATCTTGTATTTATTTGTTAAAACTTTGATACTTTATACATTTTGACACTAGTTAGGGGTATTTTATTATCCTAAATTTTAGTCTATAGTTTATAAGTACTTTCATTTTGATTGATGTGTTAGTTTTTCAACATATTCTTTTAAAAATTAATATTGATGTTTCTTTTTTTATGAATATTGGAGTATTTTATTTAATATATCCTTTGATGTTTCAACGGTGGAACTAGTTTTTTTTAAAATTTTAATACTGATGCTGTATTCTTTCTAATATCAGTGTCACATTTTGGTGCACACTTTGATGTTTTAAAACTCGCGTGTATTTTTGTTTGATGTTTACCTATTCTAATTATGTATTGTTTATTTTTTTTGAATATTCTAATTAATTTGATCCGTATGTTAGTATTATATTGAATTTTTAACTATTTTTATGTGTGTTTTAGTATTTTATTTGATGTTTTATTTTTTTAAAATTTTCCGTGTATCTTTAGTATATATTTGATTTTTAAGTTTTATATTTTTACATGTATTTTATTGTATTTATATGATGTTTCACTATATTTGTTTGATGTCTATATTTAATATTTATTTGATGTTTAACTAATATAATTACGTTACTTTTAGTATTTTTATTTGATGTTTAACTATTTCTATCTGATGTGTATTTTAGTGTTATACATTGAATTTTATTAATTCAATTTGATTTACTTTTAATATATTTATTTGAATTTTGAATAATTTATTTAATATTATTTTATCATTTTAATTTGATGAATTATTATTAGGGTAACATGCAGATATAACCCTATATGTTGAGGAAAGTGCAGATGTAACCCTCAATTATTTTTAGTGCAAATATAACCCTATATGTTGAGGAAAGTGCAGATGTAACCCTCAATTATTTTTAGTGCAAATATAACCCTGACTGTTGAATAAAAGTGCAAATATAACACTCCGACCATGATTCTGGCGTTGACCATCAAATTCCGACCATTGACTCACTTGCAATGACTAAAATACCCTTATGGCTTTAGCCTTGATCTGGAAGGACAATTTTGCCCTTATTAACATGGGACCCACAAAAAACCATATGAAAACTTCCTTTGTTTTCAAAAAAACTTCCCGTTCATTTCCCATCAATGCAGATAAACCCAGGTGGCTGCACTGCCGCGTTCAACCTCTACTTCACCGCCACGGTTCCCTAGGTCTTCTTCCCCATCTTTTCCCCATCAAAATCGTGTCAACAACGCAGGCATCCATTCCCGAAGATTCAAATCGTCTGTCATCTGCTGAAGGTAACCAATTTCTTGAATTGAACCCTAGATTTGAATTTGGGGAAAATTCATTTTCCGATCTCCGTAGATTAAACTGTTGTAGGTATGTTTGTGAATGGTGTTTAGAGTGTTTTTTTAATGAAGCTTTTGTTTATATTCTTGACGAGGGATTAGAATGGCTTCGTCAAGCTACACTCTGAATCGTGTGCATTGCGAAGGATTCGAATGCCTGGTTTGCACGAAGGGAACGATTATTTGTGTCTCGGTCGGCAAACAATCCAGGGAGACTTTATTATCGGTGCCCTCAGAATCATAGATTTCAAGGTTGGGTTGTGCTCGATATGTTTGATTCGGTAAGAGGAAGTACTGGAAGCTCGATGCCACAGCATGAATTTCATAGTACAGGTCCTAGAGGTAGTACTGATGGCTATGTTGAGGTCGAAGAAGTTGTGGTTGTGCCAGGTGAAGGTAATGTTGCACCGTAAAATGGTTGCAGCTACTCATTTATTCTTAAGGCACTGATCGTATTGAATTTGGTTTTGCTTGGTGCGAACTTGACCATATTCTTGTTGGGGTTGCTGGGAAAGTGAATGTTGGTGGTTTCTATTAGTTCTTGCCTTGAAGAAAACATGTTGTGGTTGTTGTTTTGGTGTGTATTCTATTTTCTATATTTGCAATTTGACTGGGTTTAGACATGTCAAATGTTTGTCTTCATTTTATGCGAGGTGAAAAAGTACTTGAACTTGTTGGGTGATGTATGAATTTGATCGGATGTTGCAATTGTAATGAAGTACATGTTGCCATTCAATGACACATATTAATACTGATTTAACCTCACCTAAGTCATACAAGTGCATATATTACCCCACAAAATTCATTAAGTGCAGATATAACCCTGATTAATGTTATTAAGTGCAAATATAACCCTGTATAATTCATTAATGTGCAAATATAACCCTACTTATATTGTACAAGTCCTGATATAACCCTTAGTTATGGTATTTTGTTTATACGAACAAAACTGATCCAACCACATTCAATTATTACCAAAGCTTGTTTAGTAGATAATTTGAAAAACATTTCGAACAATAAACATCACACTACATTAATATAGGTTCAAATGTCTGAAAATGGAAGTGGGCCACACCAAATATATAGTGTGCCACATAGTTCCTATAAACGTCTGCTAAAGGTAGCGAAGCTTACAAAATTGCCAAAATAAGGTGCCCTACATGAGTCGTAGTACTATAGGAAAGTGCACAAATACCAACTGTCACGGGTCGCCCTCTAAGGGTGCAAACCGTGCGGCCTAGTCGCGCACAACCGTGCCACGACTACCGCCTGAATCCCACGAGCTTCGCACACCGCCCGGTCGCTCGCAGCAGACCGGGTCCATTAAGGGATGTGGTCGAATGTGCAGCGGAATATACACACCCGAGAGAGCATGGCTCACACACACAAGCCAAAAGATGTAAAATAAGGCCCAACAACTGGGAAGCAAACGCTTATAAACACTTATATTACAAACTGGTAACCGGGTGCTTTGTCAAGTTTTAAGACATAAATTAGACCTAAAAGATGCCTATGATAAGGTCAAGCGCGATCATCTGGTTATGGTTGTGACACACTTCTTCTTGGACTTGTTCTTTTGCTCTCCGGACCGAGTGTGATAGGAAAAGGTGGTTGTGATGCACTTCTTCTTGAACTTGTTCTTTCGCTCTCTGGACCGAGTGTGATAGGATGAGGTGGCTGTGAGGAAATTCTTCTTGGACTTGTTCTTTCGCTCTTTGGACCGAGTGTGACAAGAAGAGGTGGTTGTGAGCTGGAACATGGGACATTAGCACTGGGCGTGGTATTCATCTACAGAGCCAAAGTTGTACCGAGCAACCTCGCAGTCTTCAAATTATATAGAAAAGTCCATCCCAAAATTTCGTTGTGGGTAGCCCCCACTTTAGTACCAAATACAGGGAACTCTGGTGGTGGTGGGGGCCCAGATAGCTGAAAATAATAAGTGATTCGTATATAATCAGTTTTATAAATTGTATATATAACCCTACATAATATGAAGATGTGCAGATATAACCCTATATAATATAAAGATGTGCAGATATAACCCTACATAATATCAATATGTGCATATATAACCCTACATTATAACATGTCAGTGCAATTTTGACCCTACATAATTAAATTACATGCGGGTCTGATGGATCCGGATGGTTGACAATTTTGATCACATTGTTACCCAACAAAGTGTGAAATACGACTGGACCTACTCATCCGATTGGAGGGGAGAAATCCCAAGCATAGTAAAATTAAAGAAATGAATTTTAATGTTCTAAGTACGGTCCATATATATTTATTTGAGAAATAAATATAATGAGGGAAAATCAGAATACCTTGACAATGAACTGGCGTGGTAAATGTGCCTCAGTCCCTGCACTTGGTGTTGGATCCTCATTTTTGCCAGTGTCTGCATCCACTAATACATGACCCCCGGTTATCGGATCCCGAGCCAAGTACGAATCTTGGTCCTCTTCTGTAGGAAGCTCTTCCACCACAATCTCCCCCCCCCCCACAACCTAGTCCTCAACCAAAGGTTGTCCTTCCAGAACATTTTCTCCCACAACCTGCACCGGAACCTCAACTATGGGTTGTTCTATCATTACCGGTGTCTACTCTAGCAGAACCTGCATTGGAGTCCCCTTATTGTCATGGACATTGGATGCAGTAGCCCCTTCTTGGATGTTGAACTATTTCTCCACAACATCAAGTGTTTCTAGCAGCAGCATTTCACCCTCATCCTTACCCTTCAACTCATCTCGTACCTGAGGACGGGTTCCAGTTAGGATTTTAATCCGACAATTAGAATTACATGATTTTTATTTAAAATATAGTGCCTTATCTCGTTACCAGTATCATCCTCTAGTATGTTACGCCTTGCCTTCTGCTTTGTCCTCCTGGTTTTCTTCACATTATTTGGTTGTGGCTCCGTTTGAGAAATTTCAATCTCCACTTGTTTAATGATCGGGATCACATCCATTATCTGCAATATAATATTGGCATATTACTGAGACATTATTGATTTAAAATTCATGAAGTGCCTAGAAGACCATGAAGTTTACCTCTGTTTCATTCAAACTAGGTGGTGGGAATTGCCTCTCCGTCAAATTGCAAACTCCTTATCATCAACTGCTTTATCCTATAGTTCATAATACAATAATGGATTTAGTAATTATTGATCATATTTTGTTCAGATTCAACTCTACTTAATGTTATTAAGTTTAGTTATAACCCTACTGAATGTTATTAAGTTCAGATAAAACCCTACATAATTTCAGTTTGCTCACATGTAACCCTACATAATTATTACTAGTTCAGATATAACCCTAAAAAATTATAGGCCAGGTCAAATTACAAACTAACAAGATTGTGCCAAAATTACCTCTTCGACATCGACTGTAACTGCTGGATAATGATGTACTACATCATCAGCTGCCTTTTCCCGCAGTCAACAGATAGTCATTAATTACAATTACAAACTGAAAGAGCTTATCACTTGTACTCAATCTACCTTAACTAATTATACCTTTCTCTACTTTTTTGAACTAGCAGTTGTTTTCCCTCGCTTTGATGCCTCGCTCGAATTTGAACCCTTTGTAGCCTTTGTCCGCTTAGGCGGTTGCTTAGAAACCTGCATGGCCACTGGTATACCTCTCTTGATTCCAGCACATTTTGTGGCTTGTGAAGTACCTTTTCTAGTGGCCTATGAATTTTATTTTGAAGTGGCTTTTGTAGTGGCCTGTGAACTGACATTCACACCCTGCAACACATTTGCAAAAGATTTACAAAATGCGATACCCAATTTAAAAGAGATCCCCAATTTTTAAAAAAATTATTTGACTCTTTATTAATGGACAAAAAAATAGCTAACTTGTTATATGCGGCAATAGATTTAGCCTTCTCAGCCGCATTTCTTTCTTTGGACGTGGGTCCACTTGACATTCCCTTATATTGTGACCAAATCCTTCACACTTGCTAAACCTCCTTTTCTTGATGTTTCCCTCTCCCTCACAATCCTCTTTTATTTTCTTTGTCCTTGTTCTCCCAATCCGACGATGTAATTATGGAGGTTGGCACGGTTGGGCAGTTGAGCTTTTTGGCCAGAGCGCCCTGTGAGGTAAGGGCCCGATCATGTGGGAGTAGGCTTTCAAAAATGTTTCTAGATAGCATGGGATCACATTTGTGGAGGGGAGTCTTTTGTGCAATAGTATCGCAACTGCATGTCTACATAGTACCCCTAGTGTGATCCCAAACACCAAAGTCGCATGACCGCCTATCAAGCCTCACCCTGTAATGAACATCACCATATACTACTTAATAATTTATATCTGAACAAGGAGTGAAGGTAACTTGACGAGACTATTTTGAAACAAGCTTCAGCATTTCTTCAGTCTGTGGACACATTACAGTATCTCAGGCTACACACTTCTTATAACGCTTATCCAACCTTGCCATTACCTTCTTCTGCAACCCCTCCATTAACGTAAGTATATGTCGGTTTCTCAACCCTCTAACCCAATTGTTGAAAGACTCTGCTGGATTGTTAGTTACGTTGTCACACTTCAAGGCCGTCGAGAAAGTGTATCTAGCCCACAAATCGTCACCAAGGTCATTCAAGTAAACATAAGCCTCCTCATTCAATTCCTTCATCTGCTCCATTACTTTTGTGAAATCCCTTTTATTATATGCCATAGAAGCTCTCCAAAATAACTTCTTGAAAATATCCATAGGGTGCTTTCTACGGAAATTGGCTTAAATGTGACGGTTACATCTCCTCTGTGTCATGGTGCACAATCTCATCAATCGCCTTATCAAGGCCCTAATTTACAAGAACAAACAGTTAGGGTAAAATCAGAAATGGTATAAATTATATAGGGTTATATCTACACATAACAGATTCAGTTAGGGTTATATCTGCACATAATAAATCAATCAGGGTTATATCTACACATAACTAATTTAAACAGAGTTATATCTGCACATAATTCAATCAATCAGGGTTATATCTGCACACATTCCTAATAGTGTATGAAACCTTTGATAATAACAAAAGTAGCACAATCTGCACAAGTTATCCACACAAATCCTAAACTAAACAGTCACTAAACCCTATTCACATAGCTTAACCATAAACTACCAAATTCAAACTCCAAAATAAATGGGATAACATAACTCACCTTCTGCTGGTAAGTCATGAATGTCCACAGTTTGTTTTCTGCAAATCCTCCCGAGAAAAACTACATTTGTTTAAAGAAAAAAAGCCAACTGTCTTTGGATTCGGACTCCATATAAGAAAAAGTGATGGGGAAAATGCCATCATCCAGGTCACTGGCCATTGTACTAAGAAAAACCCCATCGTACTGACCCTTAAGATGGAAGCCATCGAACCCCAGAAATGGCTTGCATCTAGCCAGAAATCACTTCTTCACAGCATCAAATCCAATGAACATTCTTTTCACAAATGGCATTGGTTGGCCTGGTTTGTACTGCATCACCGCTTGACTGCTTGGGTTGCTCTTAAGCACATCTTTGCAATACTGTGGTAAGGCTTTGAATGATTCATCGTAGCTACCATCTAGCATTAATTCGGCCAATGCCTTGCTCTCATCAACTTGTACCGGCTTGGTTGAACACCAAAAGATTTCAGGTGTTCCATCAACACCACATTAGACACTTGCTGATCAGCCTGAAGCATTTTAACAAGCCTTTTCGTTATCCATCCCTGCGGTGCCTTCACCTCTTACCTATATGTGTGTTTCCCATCCAGCAAATAAATTCCAAATTTATGGCCGTCGAGGAGTGTCGAGCTATGGAGCCTCAACCCACAATTATGCACCGCACAAATCCCTGTTACTCTACTCTTCTTGCATTTCACATGTTTATACACAAAGCCCCCCTGTAGCGAGTAGTCAAGCAACGCATCCTTGAAATCTTTTTGGGTATGAAAATCCATCCCTTTGAACAGTTTAATTTTGTCCCATCTTTGATTTTAAACTTCTCCTTATTGGTGCAGTTCTTCATGGGATTGTCCTCCAAGTGTCTTCGTCCAAATCCCGCCCTGTGTCATTGCCACCATCCTCATCCGACTCAATCTTGGAACCTGCCTTGGTGTACAGATGATACCAGTCCTGGTCTTGCTCTTCATGCCCTTCTTCAAGATTGGGTTGTACATAATCTTCATCTTCATAGATGTTTTCTTCCATCAAACCCTTGGCCACAACTTTACCACCTTCTTCGCTTTCTTTCTTCCATAATTTTTCCAACTTTCCCATTTTGCTGCTCTCACCCCGAGAACCACCTTCTGGAGGGTTAAAGACTTCACAATATACCTCCAAATTATTTCCTCCACAACTTGAAGCAAACATGTTTGTGACATCCTCTTCTGATTACAAGATGACCCTATCATCACCATAACTCAACTTCAATTCCAGAGTTTTCCACACCTCAGCGTCCCCAAAGAAATGCTCCGTGCAATCCAATTTCAAGACCACAATAGAGTATCTATTGGGAACAATACCGTTAAGCCTCTTCTAAAGGGTACCATGACAGAGGATAATTGTGTACAGTTCATCCTACAACATTGAAAAACAAATCAACAATTAAAAATATAGATATAAAAAATAAGGGTTATTTCTACACATATAATTACATTTAGGTTGATATATGAACATATAAGATGTACACGTAGTTATATATGCACATGGAGAAAATGGTCAGGGGTAAAATTGCACCTAATTTAAATTTTTAGGGTTATTATGCACATATAGAAATAGACAGGGTTATATATGCACATATCAAAAACATACAGGGTTATATATGCACATATCAAAAACATACAGGGTTACATATGCACATATCAAAAACATACATGGTTATATATGCACATATGAACAACAGAAAGGGTTATATGTGCACTAACAGGACACAATTTATAAGAGCAGATTCACCAAACTTGCTATCAATGTTTGGTTACGCAACAACAAGGCCTAATGTCAAGGTTCAGTAACATCACAGCAATATTGAACATTCATTATTTGAATACATAACTTCACCAGATTTTCCATCTGCAACAACCAATATATTCCTAAATCTAGTTCACCAACTTGGACCAAACCACCCACTCCATATACACAACAACATGAAAATTATCCAACAATAATTTAAAATTATCACACACACCCGAAGAATAATCACAACAAGTTATATATCACAAACAGGTTCAACATCATCCACAACAAAACAAAATCTACATCATGAAACCCACTAGCAAGAGTACCAAAACAACCACAAAACACTAAACATAGTACCCTGTAACAACCTAACCACCTTCAACATTTTATCTAGGTATAGAAACAAAGCACAAAAACCACACGCACAACACTAAACATATTCAAACTATCAATTCGGATAATACACAACAAAATCGAAAAAAAGGTTTAAAACCCCTCGTTTCTTAAGAAATATACGGTCTTTCTATATTCAAGGGACCAAAATGTTAAAAAAACACACAAAAAAGACTCTAAACAACAATACTCTACAAATTCCCACGGATTTTATGAAGGCTTACCATTTTCGAGGGTTTTACTGAAGCAAATATGGGTTTCCTTCGAATCGCGACATCCACAATCGGGCTCACTTTGTCAACCTCAATGGGTGCCCTACGTCGTCGCTGGAATGCAACTGAAGATCGACCACGAGCGGCGAGAATGAGTTGAACGGGTGGAGTGGGTTTGGGTTTAGGTTGGTTTCGGGATTAGAAGTGTGGGAAGACGAGAGCTTTCAGTTAGAGCGGGAATGGAAGACTGAAAAGGGGTATTAATGCTAATGGGGGTAATATTTTCAATTGATAAATGGCAGTTTTTGCTGTTTTTTTCAAAAAATGTTACGGGTAAATTGGTCATTTCGACGTATTCTAGCCTCCAACTGGCTGAAATGGTTATATTTGCACATAACCTGAATAGGTAGGGTTATATTTACACTTTTTTATTAGCGCGGGGCTATATTTACACTTTCTTTAATTATATAGGGTTATATTTGCACTTTTCTCTTATTATTAAGCATGACTTTAAGAATCAGGTGCAAAACAAAACAAGACACATGCCCAAAACTATTAAACCCACATTTTGACCCAAAAAATAACCCAAAATAAACCTTAAACTAGTGGAATCATCCAATTGGCACGACGCCGGGAAAGCACCACCTAGTACCTGTGACTTCTCACAGATCCAAAATCTAGCACCATCAGAAATGTCAAAATCTGTGGAACGACGCAAATTAGACGATCTCAAACTGGAATCATTTGTTGATGGCTCTATGAAGGTTGTATTAGTTAATGTCGTTGATGAATTCGGGTCTGAGATCTCCGGTATCGATTTAGATGTTGTAACTGTGAACTGATCGCAGCAAACCAGACCCATTATACACCGTCGTCGCAGATTTAACTTTATAAAAAACAAGGGTAATAAAGTGTTTGTATTTATGATCTCAGGATACATTATATCGAGGTACAGGATACCTATACAAGCTAGGAAAAGGTAATAGAATATAATTACAATTACAAGAAATATTCTAATTCCTTAATACTCCTCCTCAAGTTGGAGCATAGGGATCAGAAATGCCCAACTTGCCAAGCAGGGAATGAAACTGGTTACGTCTGAGAACCTTAGTGAACAAGTCTGTGGGTTGGTATAACGTGCGGATATGCTCAGTAACAATAGTGCCAGATTGAACAAGATCCTGGACAAAATAACAATCAACTTCAATGTGCTTTGTACATTCATGGAACACTGGATTTGCAGCAATATGAAGAGCATATTTACATTCACAAAACAGTCGCATAAGAGAAGTGTGCATAATCCCTAAGTATTTTAGTAAAGACTTAAGCCATAAAACCTCACAACAGGTAACAGCCATTGCACGATACTCCGCTTCAGTGGAAGACCGAGAAACCTTAGGTTGCTTCTTGGTCTTCTATGAAATCAGAGAATCACCAATCATCACAAAATATCCAGAAAGAGAACGTCGAGTATTTGGGCATGCAGCCTAATCTAAATCACTGTAAGCAGTTAACTGTAACGCACTACTGAAGAGAGAAATAAACCTTGACCAGGATGACTCTTTAGGTAGTGCAACACACAAACTACAACTTGCCAGTGAGGAACACAAGGAGATTTCATGAATTGCACAAGTGTATGAACTGAATAACTAAACCCAGGACGTGTGATAGTCAGGTATATCAGGCACCCAACAAGATGCCTGTACTGCTCGGGATCATAGTAAGCTAGGCCCTCAACACGTGCTAGATCATGTTGTTGCTCCATCGGAAAGTCAGTCGGTTTAGAAACAGATAAACATGTATCAGATAAAATGTCCAAGGTATATTTCCTTTGCGAAAGAAACATCCCCTCCTGTCTCTAGCAATCTCTGTGCCCAAGAAATACTTAACTTAACCAAGATCTTTCATAAGGAAACAAGAACTCAAGTATTTCTTGAACTCAAAGATGAGCGCAGAAGAACTACCAGCAGTGACCAAATCATCCACATAAACTAGAACATACAAAGAAATTGATTCACGGGAAAAGACAAAAAAAGAGTAATTTGCCTTACTCTGAACAAAACCAAATGCTCGTAAAGCCTGAGCCAATTTGACAAACCAATTTTTAAAAGCCTAGCAAAGACCATAAAGAGATTTTTGAAGGTTACATACCTGACCATGGGCGTGGCATAGCCTGGTGGGGGTCACATAAAATCCTCGTCTTGCAAATCACCATGCAGGAAAGCATTATGGGCATCCATCTGATGCAGTTTCCAACCACGAATGACCGAAATAGATAAGAATAGGCGAACAGAACTCATCTTCACAACCAAAGCAAATGTCTCAGTATAATCCATCCCTTCAACCTGGTGATTCCTGAGAACCACTAGGTGCGCCTTATGACGTTCAAAGTACCATTTAACTTAAACTTTGTCCGATTAACCCATTTGCAACCAATCGCCTTCTTATCCAGAGGCAGAGGGGCCAAAGTCCAAGTCTGATTGCGCTCAAGCGTAGTAAGCTCTTTAGGCATAGCATCTCGCCAATGACCATGCTGTGATGCCTCAGAATATGTGGTGGGATCTGCACTAGATGTTACCACACCCAAAAATCTAAAATGCATACTAGAAAAATTATCACAATTTAAGTAATTAGTAGGAGGATAGGGAACACCTGAGGATAGTGACGATGCATGAATGAACATAGCAGTAGGAGGGTCTTCAGTAGTAAGAGAATAGACATAATCAATTCAATCATAATCTTCCAAATAAGGAGGAGGTTGACAAGCATGAATACTCTGTTTGATAGGTGGAAACTCGGTGGTGGAACTATCCGGAGCTGGAGATGCAACCGAATAAGGCTAAGCAGACGGCACATGAGGCGCGTGGGACTCCATCGTCGGTGGCGTGTGAGGTGGCAACATCCTTGGCGACGCAACGTCTGACCGAGTTTGGTCAGGATTTGGTGATGAGACAAGGCCTACAGGGGATGGGCCGATAAGCACCGATGGGTAGGTGCCGGCGGCGATCAGTGGCAGGGGATTAACGACAGCCGGCAGTGGAAGACCGGTGGTGACCGGTATTGGAGAACCGGCAGTGGCTGGCGTAGAGTGACCGGTGGCGGATAGAGACAATAGGCCGTGCAAATTCGGTAGCGCCGATGAGGAGGCAGGCGGTGAGGTGGTGGCATTGCTGAGGTCTTCTGATGAGGATGATGTCGGAGTTGTAGAATACGGGAACTAGTCTCTAAAAAAATCTGCATCCCGACTGGTAAAGATTACGTGGGATTCCAGGTCAAAAAGGCAATACCCTTTCTTTCTGGCAGGGTAACCAAGAAACAAACAATGTCGACTTCTTAGTGTAAACTTTTCATGATATCTAGGAACATGAGCAGCAAAACACAAGCATCCAAAAACTCTAAAGGATAATTAATTTGGAGCTTGCCCATAGAGCAACTCAAAGGGAGTACGACAATTGAGATGCTTCATCGGTGTTCGGTTAATCAGATAAGCAACAGTAAGAACACATTCTCCCCAAAAATTAACTAGAAGACTGGCTTGAAACCATAAGGCACGTGCCATATTGAGTAAATGGAGATGCTTTCTTTCAACTTGACCATTCTATTGTGGTGTATCAACCATACATGTCTCAAAAATGATCTGAGATGCAGCAAAATGAGATCTCAAAGGAAAAAATTCAGTTCCATTATCAGCCCAAACACGTAGAATGGTTTAGCCCCACTGGTTCTTCACCAAGGCACAAAATCCAAACATCTAGAAGCTACTTCTGACTTAACATTTAATAAATAAACCCAAACAGCTCAGGAATATTCATCAACTATAGTTAAAAAATAAAATGCACTACTAGAAGAGGGTGTTCTATAAGGACCCCAAACATCACAATGTATTAATTGAAATAGTACAGTAGCATTTGCAGAACTCAACGGAAAACTATGAGATTAGTCTGTTTTGCTCTACCACATTTAGAGCAAGGATTAGAAGTCTTATTAGTGCTAAAATCAATAGAAGAAACAGAATACAGCACCGTAGAGGAAGGATGTCCAAGACGCTGATGCAATAAATCAAAAGATGACACAGAAGCAACTATCTGAAGAGACCGTATGATAGGAGGATGATCACGAGTATCCAGCTGGCGAAGCCAAAACACCCCCCCTTTCTGTTCACCCACGCCAATCACTTTCCTCGTACTGATTTTCTGTAAACTGTAATAGTTTTCAGTAAACAAAGCTAGAAATTTTAAGGAAGATAACAATCTAGAGCATGATAATAAGTTACACCGTAAAGTAGGTATATATACCACATGAGTAAGAGTAATAGCACCAAAGCAAATAGAACCATATTGGGTAGTAGATGACACAGAGCCATCGGGCATAACTACATTCACAGTGATATCAGTAAGAGAACCCTTGTCACCGGTCATGTGATATAAGGCTTTCGAATCAAGTATCCATGGCATAGTAGACTTACCAGATCCATTTTCAGTAAGAGAATTGAACTGATAAAATAAATGCATGGTCATGCTCCAGTGGTCATCAGACAGAGCAGTGCTAAAAATCCAACCGGGTAAGGACGCGGCCAGAGGAATTCGGCGACATGGTGCCGGCGAATGACGGTTAGAATGGAAGAGACATGACAGATTCTCCGTTCACTGCAACAGCGGTCGGCCGAGAGGCTGGCGCCATCCTCCTGGTGGTGCTGGCTTTCTCCTTGAACCATTCTAGTACACAAATTATCTAGAAACGGGAATCTTTATCATGACCCTTGCAATGACAATGTGTACAAACAAGATTCTTTCTGTCAAATGAAGAAACAACTGGCGAAGAACTTGTAGGTGGTAGGCGTCGTACAGCATACACAATGGAGTTAGAAGAAGGCTCGTGAGCTCGGATGACAGCTCAATGGTTCTCCTCCTGGGCAACAAGGGCATACACTTTCATGACAGGTGGCATCGGATCAATGTTCATGATATGTGATCGCAAGTTGTGAAAGTCTTCATCGAGACCAGAGATGAATTGATAGATTAAATCCTTCTTTCTCTCTCGGAAGATTCTCACAGAAATATTACAATGGCACAATGCCTTGCTCTCTTCACAGTCACATACTAGAGGAGGATGTATGCAGTGATAGTCTGCAAACAACTTCTTCAGTTTTCCAAAGTAAATGTCGATGGGCTGACCATTCTGCCTACAACTCTGAATACCCTCCTGCATTTTCAAAACCTTCATACCATCACCAAGAATAGATCGTGCCTTCGGGTCATCCCATAGTTCCTTAACTATGGAAAATGAGCTTGTAGAAGATCTCAACACCGGATCCACGGTTTGCAAGATCCAGCAGACAAATGTAGCACTAACCCCAGGCTAATCAGCAGTATCCTAGGGTTTGGTAATGGATCCATCAATGAACCCAATCTTGTTCTTAGCAAGGAATGCGCGACACATCGCGTTAGACCATTCAATGTAATTTTCTTGACCTTTCAGCATGTTTGGTATAATTTGCAGATCTGGACCATCACCATAGCTAAGAAAGTAAGGATAAAGTGACAGACAACCAATAGGTACAGTAGTCCGAGGGCCAGATTGTAACTGCAACTGCTTCAGTAAAGTCACAATCACATCATAACCACTCATATCCCGAAGCTTCAGAACCTCAGGTGCAGCATCAATACGGGCATATTCTTCGGGATTACTTCCGGAGGTAGACAAATACAAAATCTGGTACAAATCAGCAGCGGGTACAATAACCAGAAGTGAATCAAATCGGCAAGACACATTGGCGCATTGAAAAAGCAACGGGGCGTGGTAATTTGTCCAGCGTCGTGTGTAGATTGGCAGTGGCACGTGCGTATTGGTAAGGGCAGTGGCACGTGCGTATTGGTAAGGGCAGTGGATGGATCATTGACGATGGTAGCTATTGATCGGCGGCGGCAGTCGACAATGTGGTAATGAACTTCAGATGGCGGAAACAACGGCGCAAGGAAGAATGCACGGTCATTGGCTCAGCGGTGGGAGGTCGGGAAAAAGCATCTGAATTTTCTTTTAAGGTTTCAGAATTTTAGACTCTGATACCATGTAGAAAGTAAGGGTAAGGATGTATTTGTATTGATGATCTCATGATACAATATATAATGGTACAAAATACCTATAAAAGCTAAGAAAGTGTAATAGAATATAATTACAGTTACAAGTAATATTCTAATTCCTTAATATTCTAGTTCCTTAATAGACTTCATTATCGTTGTCACAGAGTTGTTTCTGTCATCGCTGTCACAGGTTCACCTTCAGTGAAAACCTCCGCCACAAATCCATTCATCTTCGACGAACCCAAAACCCTTTGTCTTCGCTGAGACTGAGATAGCTCATCTTCAGCGGATTGCGAATCAGAAAACCACCACAACTAGAACCCTCCAGGCTGGAAACGCTCTCGGTAGCCTTGCGGGCTACAATATGTACCACAGTTGCTAGGAAAATCCATCACACGTTTAACCCCATGAACATTGAGATACAACATAAACAACCCTTCTTTCCCTACACTCTGCAATTGAAATAATCCGTTAAAGTCATCCACCTTGACCAACCTACCACATGTTTACACATCTCCACATACCCAATCATCATGGCCATACCCATGAGATGGAGTTGGGCAGAGCAACCTCCAAAGCCTCTAATACGCCCATCACAAAATTCGAGACGTAGAGTCAACTAGGGGTGTTCAAATTGCCCGTTTTGACCCGACCCAATGGTCAATGTCCCATTTGGGTCAAGGGGTTCAATTAAATTTAGGTCGGGTCGGGTATGGTTGGGTCAGATTTTGACCTAAATCGACCCATTTTGACCCATTTGTATTTTTGTCCCATTTTCTTGAGAATTGTTTTTTAAAAAAACTATAATAAATAATGAGTTTAATTCAACATATTCATCATTAACTTTATAAAAAGTTTAACATTCTTGAAATAATATATATTTATAAAATAAAAGTAATTTTGTGAAAATACTATTAATTATAATAATATATTGATTAAAATATGAAATATATATTCCTAATTATATAATTAAATTTTAGTAAAATTATATCTTTTATTTGAAATATTAAAGAGTCCGTCTCTTGGAATACGGTATTTCCATCATTTATGGAAAAACCAAGATTTAAAATGCAAATTAGAAGAAATCAAGATAAAATTTTTGGGTTGCATTTAATCGGGTCATAAAGTTATAACTACTGCACGTTGCATAATAAATTTTTAATATTGCAACTAAAATATTTACCTTTCTATAATTCTAATTCAACACCTCTTTTCCATATTAAAATTATTCTAACTAAGTAAAATGAAAATTATTTTATTTTTCTTTATTAAGTGAATAATTTATAATTAAATAAATTTTTTATTATTATTTTAAATTATATGAACATAAATTATCATTTTATTTATTATTCAAATATTAATATATTTTAAAACTATTCAATTAATTAAAAAAAATTATTTTAAAAAAATTACCATGAGTTGGGTCGATATGGGTCAATTTTGTGATCTGATTCGACACAACTCGACCCGGCGCGACCCAATTGACCCTTAGCTTTGGATCAATGTGGGCCAGGATAGCAGACCCGCCCCGACCCGCATGACCACCCCTAAAGTTAACCCTTATAAGAAATAATCCTCGTATACACCAAAATAACTAGTGTGGGAGAACCCACACCCTCCACCGGCAAAATGCATCCTCTTAAAGGCTCTCAATCATTAGAATATCCTTATAATTCCTTATAATCTACATTGTTACTACCTCCCCGAGCTCTTCATCCTCCCATCGATCACCCCATCCCTAGAGAGCATATCATTACGCGCCACCCTACTAGCACCCATGTTAAGTTGAGCATTGGAGGACAAAAATTCATATTTTACAACCACCATGTGTGCCCAAAAAAAGCAAGATGAAGTCAAGATAATACCTTTAATCGACGATAGCTCTAGTGAACAACCACGCAAAATCTGCTGATTCTTTTCTAGACCAAATAAAACAATGTGGTGTATATCTAGCCCAGCAACTAAAAGGCATTGGGCCTCTAGGCCCAGCCCAACTTCACTTTATAATAAGGCAAAGTCATTTCAGCCCAATGTGCAGATCGACCAATAAATAGTATACACAAAACATTGTAGTTATGGGATACATCATGAGCCGAGAAATGCGGAGCAAGGAACAAACACTAAGCCATGAACTGAAAATGTGGTGATTGTGGCATAATGCACGATCTCGACTCCTAAAAACATGAAACCACGGCTACAATAGCCTATAAATACAAGAAGATCAGAACGAGCTAAGGTAAGCGTGGCTATACTGAGAAATTCCAGTTCTTGGAAGAGAGACTGACTTGATTGTCAGAGGCTTTCTCCCGAAATTACTTCCGGAACTTATTTTGCAGGAAATGAGATTTCGAAGGTGAACAACGATTGACTTGCCTGATCAGATTACCACATCACAAGGTAATCTCTATTAACACATCCCAAGCCTTTTTATACTCACCACATAACCCAAACACATAAAGTCACTTTTGAGAATGCACTTTTTCAAGGTAATAATTAGTGTGTGCTAATCATGAATAGGAGTTGTCACTCACTAAACTTGCTCCATAATAATTACTACACATGTTAATGCACTTGCTTATCAACTTTCTCCTTGATTTTCGGGACAAGGTATCCCATGTCCCAAAGGTAAAAGGGGCAACAATCATCATGCATAAAATACCAACTTTAAATTAATTAAGCATTTTCTTCTTATCCACAAAGTCATATACAGCTTCGTGACAATGTCACCATTTTTAACGACCCTAAACAATACATATATTGCCTCCCACCCTGATAAAAAAATATAATCTTCGCTTCGCTTCAAAATCTTCTCACACTACACATTTCATAACTTTTTGGCTGGGGGCTTATGGTATACCTAACCCATAAAACCTTAAGCATAGGAACCAGTTCGCAACGACCAGTTTGCTAACCATCCAAAAGCGAGCCAAGTCCACCTCGCATGCAAATAAATGATTCAGGAAAAAGTGTGGAAGCACCACTAACCATAACACCCTCTAATTGACTACAATCTAGTAGAGAGGAACACATTGCACCAGTCACGGACTCACAAACAAGAGACCTATAAATAAATACATAGAAGATCGGTCCAAGGTAAGTAACTCTTGACACATTATATTGAAGAAGTGTGCACACACTGACTAGGGTGTCAGAACTTCCTCCTCGGGGCCTAGGAGGGCTTTCTTGCTGGTGTTCTCTGGACGCAGACTAATCTGGCTAATCATGAGGTTCATCATAAATTATAGGGAATCCCCCGAATCACTTCACTTTTCAATATTCTAACATATTTTTATTGAAAACTGTAGTTATGGTTGATTTTTGTCTTCAAAACAATCTATAATAAGATATTCATTAAACTCATAGCTAAATCAGTCAATTCAATTTGTTAGTTAAAATTGCTCGTTAACTAATAATTATGCACTAATTATCAAACGTAGTAGGTTCATCGAATGGGATTTTATTTGTAAATAATTAACTAAGGTTAAGCTAAAATAGAGTTCCATTTGACTTTTTCCATTAATTCAGAAAAAAGACTTTTTACCTCGAATCTGGACATTTTTTTACTTTGATTTACTTCTTGGAAATAACCGATGTAAAATGAGCAGCTATGAAAAGTCTTTTTTTACCTCGGTTCACAACAGACAGGTGACCAACATCGCTACTAGTAAATAGGTGACGAATGTTGGTTTTAACATGCATGTGGTGGACGTAGGTTGTAATAAATAGGTAGCCAATGTCGGTTGTATCATGCAGATGACTGACATATGTTGGAACATTAGTACAAATCAGGCAATTAACGATACGAATAGGTGGCATTTTTTTGTAAACATGTTCAGCACTGTCGCCCATTACATATTATGATATCTCAATACATCGTTGCACTGAAGAAAGACGGAAGGACGCACGGTTATGTGCAAAGATTCAACGACAGTTCTAATTAGACCTCCATCTTTTGTATGCTATCAATGGCAGTTTAAATTTAACCATCATTATTTGATCCTAGCTACGGCGTTCAAGAGAAAATTTCAAGAAAGACACATTGTCCGATATTGAAACATACCGAATATAGAGTAAATTTCATAACTTTCATTAAGTGGTTGATTAAGCCCTTCTTCCTATTGGAGTTCATATGGATAAAATTCTTTAAATACTAAAATTAAGCATTTTGATGAGCCTTCCGCTATCATAACACTAATTATTTGCATTTAGAACTATATGGCGGCTTATATAAAAAATGATGGTTCATAGTTTGGAACACGAACCTGTCATCAAATACGAAAGCTAAGGCATCCATTTATTTGGTCACATGCATAAAACGTTATGAAAGAGGTGTCCACAATTAAGGTTGCCATGAATTTTGAAAAGGTTCAAGGGAAATTGCGCGCCCCATATACGATAAGGGTTTATCGCCCACAATCAATTATGTCCTCGTAGGGTATTTGGATATAATTATTTAGGTTTTGGTATCTTAATAGATTCTAGAATGATGTTATGTAATAATTACGGGGACATTTATTTGACCAGTGCCGATTGTGAAATGACTCTCAAACTCGTAACCTATATGTTCCAGACTCGAAACAATATTACTGGTAGTATACCTAAGCCTTGTATCATATATCTGATTTAGAAATGAAACCGTTAACTTTTGTGTTCTTCTATTGGAATTTGGTTTTACTAGTACCGAAACATGACGACTCACAATCACGTTGAACTCGATATTGAGTCCATCGACTTGTACACATTTTTCTTATTCGACGATGAAATGTAATAACATTGCAATGTGTAATGTGACATTACAAGCCCATAATCAATCACAAAATGAATAAAATTGTTGTACATTTTCCCTAATTAAAAGGTATTTAACAAAGACGTTTTCATGGAGCACTCAGATACAATGTGACATATTCCGCATCTTTGTCCTCTTCATCTACGCTAGATGAAGGGACATGTCCAAAATTCGGATCCTCTTTATCTTCACCTAAAGCAATCTCGAGCCCTTTATCACGAACGTAAGTTTCTTGATCGACTCTCAATTCCTTCACCTCAGCTTGCAAGGCTTCCATTTGGCTATCTAAGCAAGCAAACATTTTCTTCCACTTCCACGGAATCCTCTCTAAAAGCCTACACACAAACATGAAACAATTTAACATTTTTATGATAAAAGCCACGGATAATAATGAATTTTGTATGAATCAACACCTACCCATGATGATGCGCCGGTCTCTGAATTTCTATCTCTCTTTGCACCCCTAGTTGCTTTCCCCATAACAAACTTTACCTTGTATTTCTTTGTATTTGTATCTAGTTCAAGCAAATTCATGTCAAGCCATTTTTTTCCATAGTATTCAAGGCATAATGGGTGGTCTATGGGTACAACACCATGCTTTTGGATCATACTGGTGACCAAACATCCTTAAAGTAATTCCTAATTCGTTGTGCCAACAACTTCGTGTAAGATAATATTACAAACTCGGGATTCAACAGTTTCTTCTCCGCAATATAATAGAAGTTCATAAGGCTTCCAATGGGGGCTCACACACATGCCAGTTGATGGAAGGACATTCTTGGAAACCCACTCAAAAACCAATCATTACTCCACGGTCAACACTGACAGATCATATTTGTCTGCTTGCCCAACTCTGTCACCCTTTATCAAGAAATTCTTACACCTCATTTCTACATAACACAGTGATTGGGAGTGTGTCTCAGCTAGCCAAGATTGTTGATGGAAAATCTCAAAAGGTTCATTCGGCACAGTGAGTCTTAAAATATTAGGATCAATCGAGGAACACCCTAATACAACATGTATTGAGAATTTACAAACAACAATGGTAAATCCATTAACCTTGGTTACCCTATCATTGTCACATTATTTACCTAAGTTTGTTTAAAGTTGTACTACTTCGTTTGGGTGGGTTGGACAATCACTCATAATTAGGTTATGAAAATAATAGGGGTGGAAATAATCCAAAATGTATCCAAAATGTAAATCAAGTACGGAATTGGGGTTTAACACCTTGGTTGCAATACATCTTTGGCGTACCCATTGAATATAACGTTCCTCTTCTACCTAAGTGAAGAATTCCTTACTGGTTGTGGCCTTCGGAGAAAGCTTGTGGCCCCTTTGTTTTCTGTTGTACTGCATAGGAATCCATTTCCTTGTAACGAATATTTCCTCTAGTTCCTCCAATGGCAGACTGATTGTTGTATCTAGTCCATAAAATGAAAATGGTGAAGGAGTCTGGCTTTCTTTTTCCCCTCGTTTTACACATCCTCAATGAATATAAATTCGTGTAAATATGTAATTTGAATGAATATAAGGATAATTGGATTGATTGTATGTCAAGATTTGGTTACGGGACTTGGTAGGAACAAACATTTTCTACGAAGAGTTTCAGAAATTGAGTGCATTGCTAGGAGACGTTGTTGAATTCACCACGGCATATTCCAATTTTGGATGATTGAAATTGAAACGAGATTATTTTCTCGTAACATTTTCTTTTCTGAATTTCCAATCGGTGTTGTAACTGTGTCTAATAGAATTTAAAATATAATCGAAAGGATTTTCATTTTCGAAAGATTGATTAAGTGATGCATTAATAGTAGGTTAGTAGGCGTTTCAACCACCTTTTTTTAATAAAGTGAATTCATTTATAACAATTGCCTCTTTACACTTGCAAAAGCTTATAACACTCCATCTGCCTCCTTCTCCAAACCCTTGTTATCTTGCATTCTATCAGTCTCTAAACAATCTTCATATTTCATAATCCACCCTCACAAATTTGTTATGAGGATTCATCAGCAACACAAGATGGTGACAGGGAGGTTGTCGATGTACCTTTCAATATACAATTTATAGCCCTAAAGTGCTTCCTAAATACAACTAAGTAGATAGTGGCAAACTAGGGTCATCCACGAAGAAGAGGGATTTTTCAAAGGGTTCATGCATATAAGGATGGATATAAGTGCACACACACACACATACACATATATATGATAGCAATTAAATATGGGGGTTTTGGTTGGTTTTTCCTAAGTTATGAAAGTAAAAAATAAAACAACTAGCATGTAAAGGTGATTATGCTAATTATGCAACAAACTATGAAAAGATGATAAAATCACAAATGACAAAGCATTGGGAACAATTGATTCTCACTTCCAAATCTCTTATATATCATAGAAACAACCACTCATTCAATCACATTCATTACCTATGGTTAATGCTATCACTTCCATTTCGAAGCTAAACATTCATTTCTTCTTAAGAGTAATTCACAAAAGCGATTAATGACTATTTGCAAACCTCATTAATAATCACTTTAGACAAACACTGCCTAAAGGTATTTCATCAATGGCATCATACACAAAGAACTATAGATTTGATAGCAACTACAAGCATTCTACCAAATGCCTAGCCGTTTAACCAAACAAAGCATTTATTAGGTTTAACCTAGAAAGATCGACATTTAAGATTCTACCTTTTAGGGCTACCTTAGGATAAATATGATAATAAACCACATTAACATACTCATCTAGAAAGATTAACATTATTTATCCAATAAGAAGTATGGATTCCATGTTCTTGGATTTTCATGCCAAAAGTGAGAAGAAATTGTACACTTTCCTAACACCCTAACACCCTAGCATTTAATCATACAAACACTTAATATTTTGAAACAACTCATGACATAAATGAAGTAAACATGAATATTAATGGCACAGTAAAATCTAAGTAATCGATGCTCATAAAAGAGTGAAATAGAGATTCTTTCTACATAGGTTTGGAAGCTTCAATCAATTGCTCCCAAGTGATATTTTATCTATTACAATCCATACTAATAATACAAAGAAAACTAAACATATTCAAAGATTAAAATAAAGTAGAAACTAGGGTTTTTAGAGGGTAAAGTCGGGGAAGAATGAGAGGGTAAGGTTTGGTATTTATAGTACGAGAAAAAGAAAAAAGTAGGCCAGGGCAGCATTTTGAGAGGGTAAAGTCGGGGAAGAATGAGAGGATAAGGTTTGGTATTTATAGTACGAGAAAAAGCAAAAGGTAGGCTAGGGCAGCAGTGTGTCGCGACCCGCGATAGGCACAAAATGCTGCATCTTCATTTCTTCATTTTTCTTGTCCAAGTCTTCGAATTCTTCACTTCACTTCACTTGTTTTTACTTCCTCAAGTATTCAAATACCAAAATATATTCTTCAAGTCTTCAATTCTTCATATAATTTCCTTGTCATACAAAATTCTGTAGAAAAGTAAAAAGAGCACAAAAGTCACTCTTAACTCTCGTAAGAGAATTTTAAGGCAAAATACAATATCTAGAGTACAAAAGTATTCAAAGTAAGTCCAAAATGTCCTAAAATAACCACATAAAATGAACACATCAGTGACATCCATTACCTACTCATCGTTTTCTTCGTTGCTACTCCACGACCAAATTCCCCAACCAATTTGAAACCCTCGCACAACCACCTTTGCCTCATCTCCACCGCACATCTCAGTCCCATCTCCGTTGTTGCCATCAAATCCTTCGGCATCCCTTCCTCCAACATATCACTTGTGATGGACTCATTGTCCAGATCGGCAGGGGCCATGTTTTCGATCCATGGAAAAGGACAGGTGAAGGTAGTCAGAAGAGTTGGGGTCAGTATTGACTTTGTCGATCTACAGGCCGCCATGAAAATGCTTAGACTTGATAAGACAAAGGTAGTTAAAATTATAATTTTTGTTCATGCATGTTTGTTTTGATTTTTGTTATTTGTAGTTATAGATAATGTGTGTTAATTATTTCATTAATATGATATGCAACACAAATATAAGTCCTTTTGTTGATGTGTTTTAGTTTATACTAATGAATTAGTGGTTTGAAGGATTCAACTGTAGACATTCAGTTGATCTTGAATCCCAACTGTCCAAAAACTGCGGCCACCTCCAGATCCCTGTAGACCAAATTGTCCAGATCTGGGAAAAGTGTGATGTTGGGGAAGGGTTTAGGGGAAACATGGAAGAAAATGATAGTTTTGTAAATGGAGAATCTATATTAGAGTTGATTAAATATCAACCTTCTTTAGATATGTTGTGATTAGGTTACTTGCTTCGGGGGAAAAAGCCATGGCTCTCCCATCTGGGTTTTTTTTAGTGTTTACGAACATCTTTTTTTTGTATGGTTTATCATTGCCTATTCCAAAATTTGTTCGATGTTTTCTAAGTAAATATGATAATGTAGCTTTCACTCAACTTCATCTGAGATGTTTAGAACTATTGACTGCTTACGTAGAGGTGTGTAGGAGTGCTAATATGGGTTTGTAAATTGAGGAATTTCTTAGGTTTTATAAGTTTTGGAATGTTGGTTTCAAGGATATCTATATGTTTTATCCTATGATATCTACTGTTCATCTTATGAGAAATTTTCTAAGTAATTATAGTCCTTGGAAGAACCGATATTTCTTCATTAAGGAACTAAAGGTTTGTATGCCCCCCCTTGGAACCGTGATATCGTAATTGAACCTTGATATAAGATTTACTAGGGAGATTCGGCTTGTTAGGGAAATGTTACTACATGCTATGGAGATAAGTCGTCCTTAGGGAAATCAAGGTTTATTTCATTATAATTTCCTTATGACCCATGATTTCAGTAAGTGTATCTTTATATTTATTTATTTTTATGTGTTAGGTAGGGATGACATTGTCCAAGGTTGGTCTTCAATTGCCTACAAATAATAGAGAGAGGAATGGAGGAAAGGATGTAAAGTTTGTAGCAGAGCATCGTCCTCGTAAGAGTGGTAAGGCTCTGGGGACACTCTTTCTGGGTTTGTCTCACCTCCAAGGGGTGCGGAAAGTTAGTCAGTATACCATTTTGGCCTTGGTAGACGTTATGACTCGGTTGGTCTAGGTCTGGGTTTAGTTGTTTGGTGTATTAATTTTCTTATGCATAAATGTTTATTGATGTTGGTTTTGTTTTATAGTTGGGAGAAATGGTAAAGGGTGTTGGTTGAGGGGTGACCCAGCTGCAAGAGAATAAGCTCTCCAACCAACTCAGGCCACCAAATAACTGGTGATGAGCCAAAGAATACCCTGAAACAATCTTTATATCTAAAGTAACCATTCTGCACCATGCATCATATAACCACAAACAACTTTAAAAAACACCTTCTCAAATGTTATCACCTTGCGTTAAAACATAGGGATAGCAGCCCTTATATAGGCACAACTAAGCATTAGGCATTAAACAATCAACGTACTTAAAGTATTAAATGTAGTGTGTTACCCAAAAAACTAACTAGGCGAATGAATGGTATTGGAAACAGTAATGGTGAATTATTCATGAAAAGACACAACGTACTAAACCCATATGCCCCCCTAATAAAAAAACCTAAGGCCCGCATCAAACAAACAGCGGAAAACCATAAAAAGCACTAAAGTTTACCATAAATTAACCCTAAAATGCATTGCTACAAGATCGGGGAATAAGCCACAGCTTTGCATATGTATGGGAAACCCCAGCCCCCAATGCAAGTGTTGATCCTTATCTCATTGCATCTTCGACATGAGCATAACACCTCACTACAAGAGAAAATAAGAGCAAATAAAATTTTAGTTGTGGTTGACCATAGATAAATTTAGTTACATATAAGAAGAGAAAATAAAAATTTGATATTCAAAAACAACACGGAGAATCTAAACATATCTCATATGGTAATTTTTTTTCTTATATACTATATAAAATTTATGGTAATCTAAAAAAATTTATGGTAGTCACATGGTAATCTAAACATATTTTAGTTTTGTTTCATTAGTGCTCTCTACTAGTGTGTGTGTAATTTACACCTACTAAAATGTGTACTTTCTGAATCAAAATTTTCAGTCAGATCTGGTGAGCTCCTAGAGGGATGCCGCCTTGGGTAAATCTGGCAAGAAAAAGGTGACGAGAAAGGTAGTTGCGGAGCTAGTAGTGGAAGAAGAACGGGCAAAAGGAAAAAGGGTTGCAATATTCTATGAAGGAGAAGAACAGGGGGTTGAAGAGTGTGTTAGCTGATGAAGCTGAAGATGAAAGTTTGGGTATGAGAAAGGTGCAGGAAGTTCCATCTGCAAAACTAAACGTGCAAGAAAGTGAGAAAAGAGGTACTCTGATCGCGATTTACACACCTAATAAGAGCATAGTATAGAATCAAGCTAGCAACTCAGGAGCAATGGGGAAGAAACTCTCCTTGGGGGAAAGAATGGAGAATGAACCAAATTGGAGCTCTCTGTTTGATTCAAATCAACAGGAGGTGAAATACTATGATACATTAAACATAGAAGGAATGGAGATGCGAGAGATTACATTGGAGGGTAAGGAGGAGAGCTCAAAACATTGGGATACAAGTGTCACTTGCAAAGTGTTGGGAAGCAATCCCCCCCCTACAAAGTGATGGAGGATTTTCTGAACAGAATTTGGGGCAAAAGGCTACTGAATGTATGGAAACCAAGAAAAGGTATTTTTATGGCAAAACTGATCTAAAAAATGTGTAGGGATGAAATCGTTGAAAATAGTCTGTTTATGTTTGATGTTAAACTTGTAGTTGTAAAGGCATGGTCTCAGGATTTTGATATTAAAGAGCCTGAAAAAATATTTGTTTGGATAAGAATGCAAAATTTTCCACTAGTTCATTGGCATCCTGAGATTATCAGTAAAATTTTTAGTCCTCTAGGTAAACCAATATGTCTTAGATAAGGTTACAACTGATAAGAACAGAATTTTATATGCTAGGGTGAAGGTGGAAATGGAGATTTCTAAATCTGTTCCTAGGGTGATTAATTTTGTAAATGAAAGAAAACTAATAATGCAATAGAAAATTACTTATGAATGGAGTCCTGTAAAGTGTGGTGGTTGTGGGATGTCTGGGCATACAGAAAACATATGGAGAAGGAAAAATGAGCAGGAGAATGGAAAGAAAGAGGAAAGACAGAAACTGAAAGTTTACCTACCAGTAAAGAAAAAATAGGAGGAAGTAAATGAAGTGTTGGGAAGAATTTAAACTGAAGAAAGCAGATTGATGAGAATTGAAAAGGAAAATAGGTGATGGCATCTAAAGAGGGTGTTCAAAAACAGGGAAGGGGAGTGAACTTTAAAGATAAACCTTCCGATAATCAGTGAGGGGTATAAATAAAGGAGAGAAGCATAAAGTAGTTAAGAGATTCTGTCTCAAAAATCATGTTGGGCCTCTAGGACTTGTAGAAACAAAAAATCAAAAAGAAAAGGAGGGGGAAGTGTGGAGAAAAAGAGGTTTGGGTTAGGACTAATTACAAATGGAAAACTTATCAAGAGAGGAAGGATCTGGTAAGCATGGAGGGAAGATTTATTTGATATTACAGTGTTAAATGTTGGTGAACAATGGATTGACACAGAGGTTTTGATGAAAGTTTCTAAAAGAATGATATTCTTTACTTTGATCTGTGGTTCTAATATCGTAGAAAAAAGGCAGAAATTATGATTGTATTTGAGAAACTTTGGAGAAAGGGAATTACCATGGCTTATATGTGAAGATTTTAGTTGACCCCCGACTGTTGAGGATAGGCTAGGTGGTAATGTAGTAGAGGAGAAACAAGTGGTGGATTTTCAGGAAACAATGGAACAGATGGAATTGGAGGAGATCATAACAGTAGGGGCAGTTTGATATGAATCTCCTTGCGAAGACTCAGGATTGCAGAATTTTGATAAGCACTCTCAACGAAGGTTGAATGAACCACCCTCTTGAACTCAAGAAGTCACAGACAAAGTCTAGTCAAGAAAATAACTTTATGAACTTCACTAACACAAGGGTCGAATTCTACGGAACTCAAGCACTGGTTGCACCAAAATTAACTCAAAGAATCCTAACGGTTCTAAGCACTAATGTTAAATGGAAAAACCTAATGGTTTAAGCAAATAGTATAAACAAAAAATCTGAATATATAATGTATAGAATGTGTAAGGTAATTGAAATGTTGAAAACCGTCTCCAACTTATAGTACAGTGGTATGCCTTCAAGAATACAAAGAAGACAAGGATTTGGTAAATCATGTCAGAAACTGGAATGACTTATGGAAACTTTAAGAAACTTAAATCATATCTAACTAAAATACCTAATTTAAATCTAAAAGATGACCATATTCATCCACGTAATCAATCCAATTATTGGTTGAATTCTTTAATGAATTTGTCATATCTAAACTTACCATATCTAATTCTAATCACATCAAAACTGAATATTCTAAATCCTAATTAAAATATACCTGAAACTCTTCTAAGCCAACATGTCCGAGTTTATGGGTTTTATTCATAATAATAAAAATAAAATGATCACACTACCTCATTAAAAAAAACCCAGTGGGAAAACGAGTATAGTGTTATCCTGCTAAAACCCTAATCCAATAAATAAATTAAGAAAACTATAATAAATGATATTTTTTTATATGGTATCACATTTTACACTTGGAACAGAAGATCATGAAATGACAGAATCATGAGCAAACTTGATAGGGGGCTAGTGAATAAAAACTGGACTGAGAACCTTCAGGATGCAGTGTGTGAAGTAAGAAATGAGCTTATGTCTGACCATCTTCCATGAGTGGTGAGAATTACATAAATGAAGAGATAAAGAAAAGACCATTCATGTAATTTAACAAGTGGTCACAATCACAGTTGTTTGAAGTATTGGTGAAGGAAGTTTGGAAAGTTTTGAAAAAAAAGTCAGGAGTATGGAAGATTTAGCTAAAGCTTTACAAATATTAGAAAAACCTCTAAGCAAGCTGAATAAATGAGAATTCGGTAGCATTAGTGAGAGAGCTGAGCAGACGGTTGAAAATGGAGAAGAGCTCGAGAGAAATTAATTGATGGTCCTGGATCAAGTCTATTGTAGAATATGGAATTTAATGCAAGAAAAGAAGCAAAATCACTTAAGGAAGCTAAATATAGCTATTTACAAAAGAAGGAAAAGGTGGAATGGATGAATGTTGGAGATAGGACAACAAAACCTTTTTATGCAACATTGAGAAGTATACAGCATAAAAACAATATTGAGTTTTGAAAGAAGATGATGGGCTGATAACCTGATCCAAAAGAGGCGGAATCTGAGCTAATAAATCATTTCAGAAAGCAGCTTGGGATTGAGAAGAATGTAATCATAATAGATCCTGAGGTGGTGAAATATGGTGATGTGGTGAGTCTGAAAAGGCGGGTGGAAATGATCAGACCAGCCAGTAAAGAGGAGATTGAGGCTGCAACAGAGGGATCAAATCCATAAAAAGTCCAGTCAAAGATGGTTTTTCAAGAAGGTTTTTCAAGGATAGTTGGTCAATCACAGGTGAAGTGGTGTTGGAAGCAGTCACGGGTTTTTTTAACGGAGACCATATGCCAGGTATCTTTAAAAATGTTTTAATAACACTGTTACCAAAAAAAACACAACCTCAGACCCCAGTAGCCTGTTGTTCTGTGGTTTATAAAACCATCACAAAATCTCATGTGTCACGGATTAAAGGAGGTTCTACCAGATTTTGTTAGTAACAATTAGTGTGCTTTTGTGAAGGGTAGATTGATAGCTCACAATATGTTGTTATCCCAGGAGCTTTTGTACATGTACAAAATAGATAAAATGAAGCCAAGTTGTGTTGCCCAGGTAGATCTTTCAAAGGCATATGATAGTATTAGCTAGGAGTTTCTTCCGAAATGGATGGCTGAATTAAAATTTTCCAAGTAGGATGATTGAGTGGATTAAAAATAGTACTATGAATTTTGAACTTTGTTTGAATGTAAATGGTCAGTTCACTAATAGTTTTGAAGTTAAAAGGGGTATATAGAAAGGAAATCACATCTCCTCATTGTTGTTTGTCATCAATATGGATTATTTAACAAGGATGATGGCTAGAGAGTTCAAACCTGGGAGAATTGATTATCATCAAAGGTACAAAAAAGGTGGAGTTCATACATTTTTGCTTGTAGATGGTTTGCTGGTTTTCTGTGGGAAACATAAGAAGTCTCTGGAATGTGTGAAGAAGGTATTGGTTAGTTTTAAAGAAGTGATAGGCCTATCCATTAATGAAAGTAAATCAAAATTTTATTTTTCAAAAATGGATGAAGAGGAAAAGGCAGTCATGGCATCAGTTTTGCAGATGGTGCAGGGGAGACTTCCTATGAAGTATCTAGGGCTTCCTTTATCATCTGTGAAGTGGGGAAAACCAGATTGTCAAATGTTAGTTGAGAAGATAAGAAGTAAGATCAAAGGTTGGGCTTCAAAAATTCTTTGTTTTGCATGAAAACTGGAACTGATCAATGGACTACTTCTCAGTGAATCTGGATACTAGGCATCACTAATGAAGCTTCCTAAAGTCGTGCATAAAAAGTTGGTTCAGATTTGTACTAGCTACTTATGGGGCAAAGAGGAAGGAAAACGAGGATTCACAGCAACAATATTGAGTTCATTATGCAGAAGCAAGAAAAAAATGAGGAATGGGTCTAAGGGGTCCATCAAACTGGAATGGAGTTGCACTATGTAAGCACTTGTGGGATTTGTCCCAAAAGAAATATATTTTGTGGATCAAATGGGTGTAGGAGTATTACTTGAAAGGATCAAATATAGAAAAGTGCAAATTCTCAGTTTCTGATAGTTGGCCTTGGAGAGAATGACGAAAATCAGAAATGGGATTTTTCCTAAACTGAAGAAATGTGCAGATCGAAAGAGGAAAGTTAAGATGGTTGCGGTATATGAAGCTAAGATGGCAGGAGCAGAAACCATAATCAAGAGTAGAATAGTTTGGCATAAAGAAATTTTTCCAGAGCAGAGATTCTTCTTGTGTATAATGGTGAATGAAAAACTAGCTACAACTGATAAGCTTCAGGAGTTTAATATCCTACCAAGGGTAAACAAATGCAAAATCTGTAACAAAGTGCAAGAATCTGTCAAGTTCTTGTTCATTGAATGTGAATATGTGAACGAGGGGGTGGAAAATGGCAGAAAAGTAAGGTATTTGAAGAAGAAGATGTGGAGTCTCACCTGAATGAAGAAAGATAAGACTTTAATGCTGATGGTTTTAGTTCTTTATTAGGTATGGCAAGAAAGGAACTGGAGAGTGTTCAATGATAAAGGGTTGAAGGTTGATATTTTGGCATTTCAAACACAAACTGAGGTGGAATGGAGAAGGAAATCACATGCCAAAACGTAGAAAGGGTAGCAGGAAGACAAAGGAGGAAATAGGAGTTTTATACTTTTTTTCCAGTTTTGCTAGTTTATAAAGTGACTTTGTAAAGGATCGGGAGAGATGATTAAAATTGTGTATTGTTCTTCGGTTTTTAATTCAAATGGAAAATGGTTCATCAAAAAAATTTATGGTCTAACATGCCTAAAGAAAAGTGGACAAAAAAAAAAGCCAATGTTAGTGGACTAGAGGGAGTATAATACTTCCTCCATCCCAAATAAACTGGCACAATTTGACTTTGGGAAGTCAATTGAGTCAACATCAACCATTAAATTCTATTATTATATATGTAAGACTATTATCATATTATATGTTGTTGGATTCATCAGTAACATATATTTTTAAATTTTTAGTTTTTTAGTTTTTTTTACACACATAAATAAAAATATTAATAATTAAACATTAATTCAATTGACTTCCAAAAGTCAAATTGTGTCAATTTATTTGGGACGGATGGGGTATATATAAATATCAATTAAATTCATGGAGCATCTGAATTAGGTAAAGTTGGGTTATAATATCATACTAATACTACGCCTATTAGTCCTATTAGTCTTTCTAATACTCTTAATAAAATCTACTTTAAAGTATTAATGGAAAGACTAAGACCTTACATGGATAACTTGATCTCCCAAAATCAATCGGCTTTTATGAAAAATAGAGATATTTCTGATAATATTCTCTATCTTCAGGAAATTGTGAGATTTTTGGATAAAAATGTCAGAATTCCAAACTGTCTTCTTAAACTAGACTTACAAAAGGCATTTGATCGAGTTAATTGGGACTTGTAGAATGTGTGCTTAGGAAGTTTGGTTTTGATGGTCTTTTTTTAAGTGCTGTAATGTCTAACCTCTCACAAGCCTATTTTTCTGTCCTCATTAATGGAAATCCAGTGGGTTTTTTCAAAGCCACTAGAGGAATTAAACAAGGTGATCCCCTCTCTCCTTTTCTTTTTAACATTTTTTCAGAAGCTTTTTCTAGAAGTTTATCATTCATCTTCCATACTGGCAAACTCTCATACTATCAGATGCCATCTTCAATTTCACCAATTTCTCATCTTATGTATGCTGATGATACTATCATATTAATGCAAGCCTCGAAATCTAATTTAACTAAAATCAAGGCTTTCTTGGACATTTTTGAACTCACTTCGGGCCAAAAGTTTAACTTCCATAAATCTGATTTCTACATTAGCAAAAGGGCTTCCAATATAAAATTAAATCAAATGAGGTTGATTCTGAAGATGAAACAGGGATCTTTTCCTTTTCAATACCTAGGTTGCCCTATTTTTAAGGGTCGAACTTTGAATAGATATTATCAACCTCTGATGGAAAAGCTAGATGTGAAGTTGAAAAACTAGAAAAATAAGTGGTTAAGCACAGGGGGCAAATTAGTTTTGATTAAAAGCTGCTTATACTCTCTGCCACAGCATTTATGGGCTGTGACTAATCCCCCAAAATATATTATCAAACTATTTGAGAAAAAGCTGGCCAGATTTTTTTGGGGTGAAACTGATGGGAAAAGGAATAAGATATGGAAAAAATGGTCGGACTTAGCCAAACCAATAACTCATAATGGTCTAGGGTTTAGATCCATCAAAGGTATAGTTGATGCATGTTCCCTCAAACTGTGGTGGAAAGCCAGTTAGGTATAGCCCTATGGTCCAAATTACTTTGGTCTTTGCCAGACTCTTATAAGAATCAGTCACATGGAAACGAATTTGTTCTGTGAATTCCATAGCTGAAGAAAATTCTATGATTATTCATGGTAAAGGGGCTTGCAATGCTTGGACTGCAAATTGGTGCCCAAATGGCCCCCTGATTAATAAAATCCCGAGTGATATCCATGAAACATTACAGTTGTACTCTGTATCTGATTTCATTACGAATAAATCTTTTATTCTAGCTCAGATATCACCCTACCTGGAAAATGATACTTTGCTTTTTTTGCAGGATGCAATGGTGGTGGAAGATAGAGATGATAGAATCATATGGAAACCGGACATCTCATGTGCATTTTCTTTCAAAAGTGCATATCATACCATCATAGACTCTACAGGTAATTTTCTGGTTTCTAAAAAGGTGTGGAACGTATTGCTGCAAAAAAAGATATCGATTTTTACTTGGAAGTTGCTTCATTCATTCCTCCCTTTCGATGATGTACTGATAACCTGTGGTTATAGTTTGGCTTCTAAATGCCCTGTTTGCTGTCACGCTGATTCAATAGATCACTTTTTCATATTGTGTACACTAGCAAAAGTGATATGGAGTAAAATGGCTTCTCTGATTGACTTCCACCTTTCTGATTATCAATCCATCTCTCAGAGATTCTTTTCCTTTTGGCACTGTTCGGACTTACCAAAAAGCTATCAACTGATTTGTATAGTACTTCCTCCTTTCATTTGTTGGAGTCTTTGGAAGGCTCGAAATAGGCATATATATGACCAGGTTCCCTACTCTGCTGATTTCATTTGTAGAGAGATATTTGAACTCATCAAATTATCATTATACTGCTGCCCTGCTAACATGAGTTCTACTACTGTACAACCACTTAGGCATCTATTACCCCATCTTAGGCCACCCCCTAAGCCAATCTTTAGGTCTGTCTGGTGGGAAAAACCTGGTATTAATTCTATCAAAATTAACACGGATGCATCATGGTTCTAACATACGGCTGCTGCTGGGATAATAGTTAGGGATAGCTCTGGCATGCCTCTTCTCATTAACTCAATCACTATCGAGGTTGTATCTCCTCTTCATGCCGAACTGTTAGCCATACTTGTTGCTTGTCAATCTCTCCAACATAGAGACATTCCTTTAATCATTGAATCAGACTCTCTCTCAGCCATTAACATGATTGAAAATCCATACTCTGCAAATTGGAACTTCTTCAATTTGGCCTATAGAATTAGGGGTCTACTATGTGGAGCAGTGCTTAAACATGTTTACAGAGAATGTAATGTTGTAGCTAACGCTATTGCAAAATATCATACTTCACAAAATCAAGCACTACATTTGTATAATTTTCCTGTTCATATCAAAGGTCTCATTGACTTAGATAGGGAGCAATTTCCTCATGTTCGAATTCAGAAATATGCACATACTAGGAGTTGATACTGCTGATTGGGATTTTATTTACTTGCAGGTATGTTTCAAATCAGGAGGATTTTTTGGAACTCCTGATATCTTGGCTTTCTGGCCCAACTTGGTGATCTTGGTGAACTTGGAAGAAAGACTACATACTGCTGAATTCAGATTAATCTGCAACATATGACGAGGAAATGGAGATCAGGCTCATCCCACGGCTCCTTTTGCAACTCATCTCCACATTAAAGGACTCCATCAGATGCTGCTAATACTTCTCTTGTGCAACTCATGTCCTCCAATCTTTCTTTTGGTATTGGAACTTTTCAAGCCTACCTACGGACCTACTGTCTTTGAGGTTGCCTGGCCAAGGGAGAGAATTAACATGAGGGGTGGAGATTTTCTCCTTTGGATCGCAATTTCAGTTTAGATTAAGTGTATAGCGGTTCATATATCCTTTTAATATAGATAGCTTTAGGACTTTTGGAGGCAACTATGTTGCCTCAATGCTTAGAAAACTTCCAACACACGATGTAACTTTTGTTGTTTTTTGGATATAAGGCCTAAGGAACCTTAATACATCCCCCACCTACGGGTGTTTTCATTAAAAAAAATCATACTAATACTACGCACTTCCCCTTACTCCCCTCTTTAATTGCTATGATGAGGACTGATACCATTATAGTGGTTGAATTTTGTCTGATAGTGATGAACTTGCATAAAGTCATCGGTGTGACGAGAGAATGACTCTCTGGTGTAAAGTCAATAGAAAAGTGTTTGCTAAGAATAATGAGAAAAGAATGAATAAATTAGCCCGTGTTTGCGGTCCAATTATAGATTATACTGCAATGTTGTCCATGGAATTTCCATTTGATGTGAAAATAAAAAGGTTATATTTACTACCCACCTCCACTAAATTAGAAACCCAAAATTTCACATCAGTGGAAGTTAACATTAAACCAATTGAGAAAAGTCATGGATGTTGATGTCTCAAACTCGGTGTTGTGGTTTTGACCACAACTACCAAGATTATTGCATATAAGAATTGTGATGCCAGAGGATGCACAAGTTACAGCAAATATGAGGGTAAAAGTCACTTGTATGGGTAAACCCATTATTAATATGGTAGCATCGTAAGTGCAAATTGGTTCAAACCATCTTGTATGAGGATTTTCCCAACTACAACTATATGGTCACGGAAAAAGGCCTGCCATGGAAACAAGTTTCTCCAAGAAAATGTACAATTCAAACCAAAAAAAAGAATATGCACCACGTGAAGGCCATGAGCAAATTAGACAGTTTCCTAGAAGAAATATCACATTCCCGCATCCACGACTTAAACTTCAGGGTTATTGCAAAATCATAATGTCACACAAAAACTTATTGATAAGAAAACATTTACCAAGGAAAAATTCCACTACATTATAATGGCAAACCTATCACAAGGGCTAGTAACCCACGTCTTTGGGATAGTGATTGAATTTTGTGGTTGAATTTTGTCCAATAGTGATGAACTTGCATGAAGTCATCGGTGTGACGATAGAATGACTCTTCGGTGTAAAGTCAATAGAAAGGTGTTTGCTAAGAATAATGAGAAAAGAATGAATAAATTAGAGGCTTACAGTGGTTTTGAGGCTTCAGACATGATTTGACTAATGAGTGCAATATATCGTATTATCTCAACTGAGTCATTTTCCTGTAACTCTAATTAAAAGAAATTATACATAAACATATTGTGCCTTAGACCGTGTTTGTGGTCCAATTATAGATTATACTGCAATGATGTCCATGGAATTTCCATTTGATGTGAAAATAAAAAAAAAGTTATATTTACCACGCACCTCCACTAAATTAGAAACCCAAAATTTTACATCAGTGGAAGTTAACATTAAACCAATTGAGAAAAGTCATGTATGTTGATGTCTCAAACTCGGTGTTGTGGTTTTGGCCACAACTACCAAGATTGTTGCATATAAGAATTGTGATGCCGGAAGATGCACAAGTTGCAGCAAATATGAGGGTAGAGTCACCTGTATGGGTAAACCCATTATTAATATGGTAGCACGGTAAGTGGGGGGAGGGAAGGGGGACAATATATTTTATGAATGTTGAGCACATCGATCATTAGAAATTAGAATAGTTTTGGAATGCATATTGGTTCAAACCATCTTGTATGAGGATTTGCACAACTACAATAAGCAACTATATGGTCATGGAAAAGGGCTTGCCATGGAAACAAGTTTCTCCAAGAAAATGTACAATTCAAACCAAAAAAGAGAATCTGCATCACGTGAAGACCATGAGAAAATTAGACAGTTTCCAATAAGAAATATCACATTCCCGCATCCACGACTTAAACTTCAGGAGTATTGTAAAGTTATAATGTCACACAAAGTATAACTTCTTGATAAGAAAACATTTAACAAGGAAAAATTCCACTACATTATAATGGAAAACCTATCACAAGGACTAGTAACCCACGTCTTCAGAATATCACAAACCCTCACCCCACCTCCTCCCCCCCCCCCCCTCCCCCAACACCCCAAGATAACCTAGCTTTTTGTGTGTAGTATGGACAAACATCAAGTTGGTGCTCGCCCACCTTGAGAGTATCATACCCCTAGTAACAACAGGAAATAACGTAGAAAATGTGAAGAAAACACTCAATTGATTTAGCCTTTTGTAGGGGTAAAGAATACAAAATGATTCATTGAAAAACCAACAGCAATAATTAACTTCCTCGACTTTGCTGAAAGCCATCAATTATACGAAACTTTTTGTCTTCTCGAGGCCTTGACCAACCGCCAATTACATGCATATGAATATGGAACGCTTAGAGACTCTGCACTTGCCAATGAAAAGCAGCCCAAAAGCCAATATTTATGTGGAATGCTAATAACCACATTCAATAGATACAAGACACGACCTTAATCTAGGAAACTTTGATGTACATTCGAGCATTCACGGTACTGATAGGAGGAATGCATAACCAATCCCCAAACCACGGCTCATTCGTTGACCCATCACCTACATCATTAAGACATTAAAGACTGCAATGTGATTCATCACATTTGCAAACATGCCTCACACACCCCTCAGAGAGGCACATTCACCTCTTCTATACCCTTGGAAATCAAAGGATGATACTTGTGATATGACCTTGCACAATTCACCAGGGGATATAAACATGTCCAACAGTTCTCCAAAACGATACCACCACCACATTTGTGTCATCAAACAACGCGTTGATCAGCAATAGATTATTGCGAATGACTTGCCCAACCATAGGGAGCTACATCACGTCCACATTTCTTGCCCCTCGCCTTGGTAACATTATAAAAAGAACTATCGCCTAAGGACATCATACCAACATGGTACATAGCTCTACGGCTTCGCAAAGAACATTTTCTCCCAACCTCGATGCAACCCAGCACCATCGATGGCAGCAACCTCCACTACTCCTTGCATTTACAAAAATGAAAACCTAACTAGCAACAAAGACAGTGTAACCCAAAAAAAACCAAAATGGTGATAGTCCTCTACTTTTCATTAACAATTTATCATAACCAAAACTAACTGCTAGTACTTTTTCACGCTGTCGTATGACCACTTATAAAAGCAATCAATCCAAACCAGCAATTCGGATCGTTTTCTTCATCAATCGAATGGTGGAGTGAAGTATTTATTGGCGGGAACACTTCGCCATCATCAACCTTCAATTTTAATATCCAGAACCCCATTCCCAATTCTTCGTTGTTTTATGCAGATCCCAACCCTAATCAATTTTCACTTTCAAAAAATAGCTTTACAATGTTTAGTAATTTAAAATTATTAATTTCAACATTTTCTCTCTCAAAAATGTAATTGCTAATGGGGAGAAGGAAGTTGAGGAAGAAGTGTTAGCTATTTTAGAAAATAAACAATGTCAAAAAAAAAATTAAAGGAAGTTGATTATTTTATCCCTTAAATTCTAGATGGAAAACTAATTAATGGACCAATTGGGTAGAGTGGCGCCTTTCTTCAATGAGAAATGAGATACTCAATGGTTTTGGAGTTTAAAAAAACGTGATGTGAAAATAGTCACCCTAAGAGACCGAAAACGTTCACAATCTACAGCCTGCTATATAAATGACACGGCCACGTTCCTTTACAAACTCAATCCTCAAGCGTGGATGTGGACAATATTTCTAGTGGTGATTTACTACATGACATGTAACTTCGAATATACAACTCAGGTTCACACAGTCATTCACGAAGAAGAAACTAAGCGGTCATATTGATCATGACAGGAATTCTTTGGCAATAAGTTGCCATTTTTATCTTCAACTCAAATTAAAACCGAAAAGGTATAGTCCTTCATAAGTCACCAGTGATCTCTGAAGTCACCATGTGAGAGCCGTTTCTTTCCTCTTCCATGATAGCAGCCTCCGGCTCCAGCTGTATTTGCACGGCAGCAGTTTCCTCAATCACAGTAATCTCAGCAATGCAGTCTGCTATTACTGTTACTTCTTCCACAGCTGAGATTCCCCTCGTCTTTGAGGTCTCTTTAACCTGCCTAGGGCTATTACTGAACCTATTTCTTCCATCAACACTCTGTTTCTGCCGAATAAGTGTCCCGTTCTTACTCTTAGCAGAATTGGGACTTTCTCTGCTTGCTCTGGCAGGCAGGTTCTTTCCACCACTGACGTCTTTAGTTTTGGAGGTGCTGGTAGGAGAATTTCTGACTTCTCTTGAAACTCCAATGCTGTGGCGCTTTACTCTGGCACAAGCTCCCTTCTCATCCAGGGATGGCTTAGCTGACTTTGATGCATCACCGCAGCTCTTTCTCCGCGATAAATTGGGAGATTTTGGACGAGTAACTGGCAACTGGAGTAAGAATTTCATCAATCATATTTGTTTTAGAGAAGCCAAAACATCATTTAATGAAGCTGTTTAAGAGTAAAAGTTTGCATGGTAGGGGTAGATAAAGAATGTTGACAGTATTCCAAAGGCCCTGGCAAGCAAATGACCCCAAGCACCAAACCTCTCACCTTCCACTATTCTCCCTGTTTGAAAGGGGCAAAATCAAAAAGGGTAGCTTCTGGCTTCTAACCACCGCTGTTCTGTTTACTGTACTAGTTCCCAAAAAGTGGTCTAGAGTTGGTATTCAACAATACATAAGCTATAGGGGATTTAGAAAGGTCAAAAATTTGATGTTCTATTTCAATAATACTGCACAAGAGACTTAGATATACTAGCTCATTGACACAAACTGACTCAATAACAGTAATAAATTTTACATTACCTTTTTTAGTTCAACCTTAGGAGGAGGCCCTTCCCGGTAAAAATTAGGAACTGGATTGGCTTTGTACATCATGCTTTTTCTAAGCTGCTTTACTGCTGCCTGTTCTTCTTCCTATAATTCAGGAAGACGAAGAGGCAAAGCACATAGTTACGATAAATCCACATTAGATAAGATACGGCAAATATTCACCAGAACAGCAAAGCCAATTGGTACCTTTGTCCTAGCAGCATAGTCAATCTTCTCCGCCTCCAAAGCTCTGTGTTTTTCCTCCAACTTTAAGTAATACTAATGTAGAAAAATAAAACTCAAAGATTAGAAAGCACTTCCAGACAACATTATACAAAAATCTGAAAGTTAAAGGCATTGGGTGGGAGATAGATGTGGGATCAGAAAGGAGGCTATATCAAGCTCAGGAAAATTATATAAAGGAAAGGAAGTATGTTTAAGAAAGACCTCCTTTCGTCTCTCAATGCGGTCGACACATTTAAATGTCGGGGCAACTGGAACGGTGAGTTTGGATCGTGTCGTCCGTACAGATGTCGCAGCACTACATACATTAAGGAGGTACAACTGGAATGTGAACATCAGAGGCTGTTTTTTTCTCTATGGATTGTCTAAAAAACTATTTACAAATATGCATCCAAAGAACACGACAATGATGATCACAAGTAGGATACGAGGATGCCAGAGATAAGTTATCATCTTCATCAAGAAACTTCCTGTCATAAGATAGCAAAGTCTCCATTGATGGAGGAGGTATTGACTACAAGAAGACCAAACTAGTCAGAATATCAGAAATATTTTGAAAACTATTCCCAAAGTAAAATACATAATAGTGGCAACACTGAGTAACCATACTAACAATACTGGGCCATACAAATCCTAAATCTCTTATAATCATATGTAGGATATAAAATTTCTTAGAAATTTCAGATAATATAACCTCATACAACAAGACCACCACTAAAGGCTGAAAAAGTTTTCCTACCAGTAATTCACACATCGAAAGGATGCCTAAAGCACGAGATACTTAAAAAGAATCCCCAGGCTAGGACTAGAAGGTGCTTGTATATCATTTGTAGCATATACATAAAAAAGACACTGTTTGATTTGTTTCTTCTAAATTCATTTTAGTCATACAAGTACAACCAAGAAATACAAGCTATATTCAACTAATCCTTATAACAAAGAAACTAATGCTGAATTCCTACTCGAGGTATTAAAAAATTCAAATCAAAAAGCCCCAAGCCCCCTTATCTGCAATTGGCCACTCCCTGCAGCCGAGGCAGTGTTTTCAGGGCATAATGAGTACCATTAAGACATTATCATGAAGTACTCACAGTCTCACTGATGTAAAATCTCAAAATCGATAATGTCAACACCATACCCAAATGTCTAGACTCTAGATATTCAGCTATATTGAGAACCATAAACAGGAAAATGGTAACCCTTTGAGAAACACAAAGTCAGCCAAATAGCCAGACTTCAAATTAACGCTCTCAATGCATCCCATGGGACTGTTTATGAGCCTCACTAATCAATGTATCGTAGAAGGATACGAATGGGAAATTGAAATTTAACCAACTAAATAGCAACAGAGTTTGTAATGTAAATAAAACAAACCATAATACAACCTTCAGGTAGCACCTAAGAATACAAGATTTTCTAGTACTCACAGTGGAATGCAGTCCATTAGTCTTGTCAGTACCAGTTATACCAGAATCCACCATTTCAGCACCATTTGCATCACTTAAACATGGGTTCTGGTTGTCATTTGCAAGATTACGAGCCTCTGGAACAATGTTAATTGCCTGCAGAAGTCCAGCAGCAGTAGATCCTGAAGCAGGTTTTACAGGATAGCTTAATTTCTTTTCACTGGGCTTGATAGACTCGTCCTTCTGTGTTTTCACACCTGGTGATCTAGTGATCAAGTTAGTTCTTTTATCACCCAGAACATCTGTCTTCTCATGACTATCTAGAGCAGCCACACTACTGGCAGAGTGGTCATCCACCTCGGTGGTGTCTCTATCAACAGCAATCCTAGGGGCAACATAAACCGATGGACGATTAGTACCATTTGGCTTAGATATATTGTTGAGCTTCTTGTCAATAAGTAAACCAGACATGTCCCTTCCCATCAGCTGCACGAAATAAGAAACTTGTTATAAATTTCCATTCTCCCCATAATCTAATATTATTATTCAGTAAATAGCAAAGCACAACAGAAAAAGAAAAAAAGGTCTGTAATTGAGCAACAAACATAAGCTCCACAAGACAAAGCTTCAAAGCACTGAACAGCTATGAGTTGATACTCCCAAAAGGGAACAAAAACTTTGACCCCACTATGAGGGGTCAAATATACTAAACATGTCTAACCATGGTGTTTGTCGAGACACAAAAACGAAAAAATATGTCATATACTAGGGATAGCTCAGCTGCCAACAAATATTTGTTAATGAAAAATATCACAAATATCTCCATGCAAGGATCAGAAAATAAAAATCATCATTTACAGTCAATTTCACCTTTATACCATTTTCATGACTAAGTACAAAAATTAGATGGGGGTAAATGAAATGATATTCATGAAGCATAATCCACAAGGCAACAAAGTACAAAGTTTATCATAAAAATTAGTGTCTTTGTCATCAGTACCTCTAAATAGTTATTTGAATGCCAGTAGAGAATCGTTATAAGTGGAGAGAGCATCTCTTCTACAAAAAAAGCATTGGACCGATCAACAAACTCATCTCTACGGAGATAGCTTATGGAGTTCTGACATACCATATTGTTGCATCAAGACACTAAATAACAAACTCATACGAAGGTAATAAAATAGACTGATGGATGGTACCCACAAGAAAATGATGGACCGATCTCATAATCAGTTCCTCGTAGTTTAAATGTCGGATTCCTTGAGAAAATATCGTTTTGAACTTTCAACAGATGAAAATCTTTAGCTTTTGACCCGCTTTCAATTAAATTTTTTCACTACCTACAATATGGCTCTCTTGCAGCAATGATATCATTTGCTTCACACAAAGGAATTATCACCAGGATGTATCAAAGCTCAAATTTGGAGAAGTCTCATAATAAGGTCACATTGCCATTTTCATGATTTCGCAGTTCTTTACTCTCCAAGCCTTGTTCTAGAGAGTCTAGTAATGCTTGAGAAAATGTTTAGACACAGTGAAAGAAGAAGATATATTAAAAATAAAGACAGCTCACAGCTTTAAATAGAGACAAATGCAACAGATGAATCAAAGAAGAGCTAAGGGGTGGAGGGTAAAACACTGCATTTACACAATACAGCCTAAATAGAAAAAATAACTAAAGTCCACAAACATCTTCCGGATTCATTTTTATTTATTTATTACCCATTACTTCCAAGAGCTTAGAGTAAATCGTGTTCACAACTATCCCAATACACACTTAGATGCCAGTAAAAATCCTCAGACAATGATAAAGACAACCACACCTAAAAGTTTTATCAGACTGGAACAACCATGATGAAGCATAATAATATTATGCTGTGATTTATGATAAAAGGATATCATACCTAAAACCAGACAAGTGCTGAAATTTCAGATTCAAATCTGACTCAAATGAGAACCACCCATACTCACACATTGAGATTACAAATCAGAAAAAAAATCCACGGAAACCAAAAGATTAAGAAAACAAACGCAGCGGTTAAAGGAATGGCAGAGCACAGCTTTAAACACATCCCACATTCATTTACAAAGTTGATATTCTTAGTAGATTATTTCACAAAGCCGCAAAGCATAACCAAAAAGAAAAAGTTTAAGAGAACTCGATAAAACTAGCACACAATATGAAAAATTAGCATGTACTGCTAAAATTCCACATGAAGAGTCTTGTTTATCCAAAAAAAAACAACTTATTAAGGATGGGAGGGTACAACATATAAAGCAAGTTGTTTGTCCCTCTTTATTAGCATAATTGCAAAGCACACTTGTCCATTCAAATTTCAAAGGTATCAGAAGTAAAAAAATCAGAATTTATGACCCTTCACGTGGATTAAAAGCATTTGAGAACTAGGACTCTGCACGTGAACCGGAGGGAGTTATAGAGATATAACAACATAGGGGAACACATGCAAATTGATAAGGTATTGATTAAAATAGAAAGCATAGGTGCAAATCAAAATTCTGCAGTTTAAACTCTAAAAAAGAAGCCATTTTTAACAAGCAAAACACATAAGACTTACGAGGGAAACCAAGAAGGAATGTTCCTTACAGTTTTGGCAGGGTAACTTGTGTCCATAAGTCAGCTGTTTGCCCCTTATGATCTGAGAAAGATCCCACAAACAATGTCTACCCAATCTTGCTATCTCTTTCTCAAATGTCTATGGGCAAAAAGAACAGGAAAAATGGAAATGTGTGAATGATTTCTGTTTTAGAAAGTAAATATCTTCTGGGTTTAGTAAACTACAAGCAGTTTATGTTTAAAGAGAGAAAATCGTTACTCCCTCCGTCTCAACCGAATCTGCACTTTTTGGTCAACTTTCTGAGACTATGTTTGACCACCGATAACTTTAGTTACATTTACTGACGGTGTATTAAAATTTGAGATTTAGAAAATACATGATATAGAGTATCTAACAATATCTCACATGATGATTTGATACCTATATACTAATTGAAATTTATGGTCAAAACGTGTATTTAAGAAAATTGACCAAAAAGTGTGCAGATTCATCTGGGGCGGGGGGAGTACATATAGAATCATGGCAGTTAATACAGAAGCTTCTACCAGGACCCCTAGCTTGGGCTGCAGATTAATGGGGCTTTAAGGAGATCCACGGAGCGGAAACACGCAGAAAATTGAGATATAGAATGAGAAAAGGTAGAGAACTACAAGCTATTTCAAGTAGTAAGTGGGAAAAAACCACAATTTGCTGTAGTCCAGTGAGCTGCTATTATGTCAGCAAAATGAGACTGGCTTAAGACAGGGTGAGCTTATTCGAAAAGGACTAAGTCACTGAAGAGACCAGTGAAACATCAAGGACAGCACCCCACGAGTCTTTGGATGTGAAGACTAAATGCAAGGATGTAACTGCTGCTGCTGCAGTTCATGCAGCAGTTGAACAACTATTGCTAATTTGCTATGTGATACACTTGATCTTCATAATTAAATTAGTCAACAACTGTAGTACAGAACCATGTTTCCAATCCCCATGCAATTAAATACAAACTGTAATTTGCAAGGAAAAAGAAAAATCTCGGATAATGGGAACAAAAGCTTAAAATCCACCTACTAGTGCTTCTGAGTCTGTGGAAGAAGGAATGAATGGTAGAAGTGTTCAAATAAGTAAGGAATGAAAGGAGGATAGTACCCATCCAAGCATAGGCTCATTAGATCAAAGATAGGCTTAAACCTCTTGCATAAGAAAGTTAAGTGGCCGATTCATATTAAAACGGAATACTAGGCCCAAGCTTCACAAGAGGTGGCCGGGGTAACTTCCAATTCCGATTACTCCTAAAACCATGAAGTTTGAGCTTGCAATCTACTTAAAGGTTTCTTATATAATATATTAGGTACACACATAAGAAGCCCTTGAATCCAAATTGAGCTGACGTCAGAAGTACGAAATCTTTTAACTAGTGCATGATCAGGATCTCCTTCGAAAGGGGCGACTATTTCCATCAAGTATCATGGTTTTTGAGCTCTTAGCAGAAGCTATGGCATACAGGAAAGGTGGGCACTCTAAAGTGACAGATCTGAAGGTTAACCCAACAGTTTTTCATCGAACCAAATGGGAACAGTACAAGGAAAGCTTTTAGAGCCATCTACCACCCCACTTCATAAAGTAGAAAAACCTCGACGTTGCTATTTCCAAATTCGAAAATGAAATGCATAAAAATCAGATCAGCACATAAAATAAAAATATGTTTCCAAATTAAGCGCCAATTAAGAAAAGGAGCTAAGCTGAGCAGGAGCATACCTACAGACGTCAATGGGGAGGCTGGGAAAGAGATTTGGGAGAGGGGTAGAAGAAAAATGACCCAAGAGAGGATGTCATTTGAAATGAGAAGACTAACCCGAGGTTAAATGACATTTACCGCCTCAGGAGGACCCGCGCGTACTGGTTTTGATTTTTGGGATAGCACATACTCGTAGAATGCACACCATTGGCAGTGACTCCCCTTAGTCAACTTTTGACTTTTATTTTGTTTTAGACGAGGAGGATTAGTGGATCACCCACCATTTTATGGTGGGATTTGGGATTCATTTCTCTACTCTTGCTATTTGACAGTTAACATTGTCAAACTTTGATCATTTATTTAAATAGATGTATAAACTATAATATTATCATATTTGTTATTAGTGGATTCGCAGTAATAACTAGTTTCTAAATATTTATGCAGAAAATAAGAATATAATGTTGTGATATATTCATAATCTAGGATACATTATATAGGGTTACAAAAGACCTAAATAAATAAGGAAAATGATATTAATCTAAATACAAGTAATGTTCATAAAATATTCATTTTCCTCAATACTCCTCCTCAAGTTGGAGCCTGTAGATTGAGGATGCCCAGCTTGCCAGAGAGTAGCAGAAACTGATTACGCCCAAGAGCTTTCGTGAACAAATCAGCATGTTGATCAGAAGTGTGAATATGATGAGTAACAATAGTACCTTAATGTACAAGATCTCTGACGAAATAACAATTAACCTCGATGTGCTTCGTACAGTCATGAAAGACATGATTTGGAGCAATATGAAGAGCGGATTGACTGTCGCAAAACAATCGCATTGGGGCAGACCGCACAACACCTAAGTCCCGAAGCAAAGACTTAAGCCATAATAATTCACAAGTGATTGTCATTGCACAATACTCCGCTTCAGCAGAAAAACGAGAAACCGTATGTTACTTCTCAATCTCCATGAAATCGGAGAATCACCAATTATCACAAAATAACCAGAAAGTGAACGACGTGTGATGGGGCAAGCAGCCCAGACGGAATCACAAAAAGCAATCAAATGTAAAGAACTACGTTAAGAGAGGAATTGACCTTTTTTTTAATGAAATCTTTTTGTGTATAAATCAAAACAACTTCAAAGGTTCAACATTTTGGCGAACGTACCAATCCTATACCAGCCCGTTTTACAAGCCTAACTCCCCAATTTACAAGCCTATCTCATGTTAACACATAAAACCTAAATCAAAATTACAAAACACGGCAAAATGAAATGGGAAACAACAGCATTCATCCAACTTCTCCATTCATGTCCGGTATCTGATTCATAGCCATTCCCAGTTTTTCTTGTACTCTGATTCTTCTTCCTCCAATCACACTTTGTCTTAATCTAGAAAGCCAGAGTTTCAGCCCTCAATTTTTGCTTCGAAAATACTCTTATGTTCCTTTCCATCCATACATAGTATAAAACTGTAACAGTCATGCTTCTTTTCTTTTTGGCTTGTTAAAACAACCACTTCTTCAACTCTCTGATACTAGTACTGCTTCTCACTTGTAAAGCACCTTGAATCTCCTGGACAAACTTACACTCAATGAATATATGGTTTGCTGATTCAGGAACTAAATCACAAAAACAGTAGAGGCTTTGATTTCCCAGAATACCAAATCCACACAGCCTAACTGTGATAGCTGATTTGCCATTCAAAAATAACATAAGAAGAATCTGTGTTTTGGAAAAATCAGTTTATGCCAAAAAAACATAAATTTAGCTCTCACTTCATCTCTTCCTTTCATCCTGTTATAAACATATGCAATTTTCAGTCTCCCTTTCTTATCTCTGCATCTCTTTAAATCTGGGAAAATTTTGTTTCTGAGTTTGAGCAGGAACTTCCATACCCAACTCTGAGAATATGTTGCCTTACAATCACATAACTTCTACCCCTTCATATAATAAGCATGTAACCACTGAATTCACAGAATATCCTCTTTCTGATCAATAACCCAAAAATGCTGGCAGAGTGCTGCTTGATTCCATACCCCTAGATCTCGTATCCCCATTCCACCATACTTCTTTCCTCTACTAATAGCATCCCATGAAGCAGCAGTAAACCCCCTTTGATCTTCCTCCCTTCCCCACAAATAGCAAGAACAAATCTTCACTATTCTACCAATTATGTTTTCAGGAATCTTCATAATACAGCCCTAGTATCAAGTAATACTAAGTAGTACTGAATTGATCAACCGTAACTTCCCTACATATGAAAGATTTCTAGAACCCCAACTTTTGATTCTTCCTCTTATCTTTTCCAACAAACACTCACAATCAGTTTTATCCCATTTGACAAAAGAAAGAGGCAAGCCAAGATATTTCATAAGTTCGCAATTCACAATCTTCAAACAATCAGCTAAGAGCAATTGATCAGTTTCACTCATTTTTTAGAATAACATTTAGGACTTACTTGCATTTACCCCCAGCCCTGTAACATATTGAAACTCCTCCAAAGTCTGCTTTACTCCCTCTACTGATCTCATCTCAGCACTGCAAAAAAGCAACAAATCATCTGCAAAAAGCAAGGAATGAACACCACTTTTCTTGCATCTTTGGTGATAACCAATCAGCTTCTGCTTAAATGACCTGTTCAGCATCCTAGTCAAGTGTTCCAAACAGATAACAAATAATAATGGAGACATAGGGTCACCCTGTTTTACTCCTTTTTCAGCTTTAAATGACACAAAATACTTGCCATTAATAGCTAAAAAAAATGAGCACCTTTCTATCCAGCTAACCATTAAATCAGGAAATTTCACTTCTCTCAGCCAATCCATCAGAAAATCCCATCCTACACTGTCAAATGCTTTACTTATATCAAGTTGCAACACACAGCTAGGCTTCATACAATCATTTCTATATCTGTGCAACAATTCTTGAGCTAGGAGCAAATTATGAGAAATATGTCTACCTTTTATAAAAAGCACTTTGGTTAGTGCTTATTATATCAAGTAAGGCCCTGCCTAGTTCATATTAATTTCAGCACATTTCAGCCAATAAATTAAAATCATTTTCCTCCTTTTCATTTTCCTATTTCTATTTTCCTTATTTCCTTCCTTTTCTTTCTCCTTTTTCTTTTCATCTTTTTCTCTTTCAGCCGCCGTTTTCCTCCTCCCCTCCGCCATCCTCCGCCGCTGCCGCCATCTCACCACCAATGGAAACTCTATTTCCGCCACCTCGCCACCATCACCACGGAGTTCGAACAACATTCATCACAAAACGTACACAACAACAATAATCACAAACAGATCCACCAAAAACAGCTGCAATCCTAGATTAATTGAATAAAACAGCTACAATCAACACACAACACGCAACTTCAATTTCATGTGTTTGAAACCAAAACCCTAGTGCATACAGAGGGACGCAGAGAATACCAATCTGCTCCCTGCACTCTTCCCTTGACCGCTTCCGTCGTCGGGCCCACATCGCACAGCTCTGGCACACATCAACGTCGCAGCCATCGTTGCCAGAGTTAGCATCGGCAATGATCCATTCAACCAGTTTTCCCGGAGCTCCGATCTCCCACTAAACCGGGCCGTACTTATTCTCTATCTGTAGCTGAAAAACACCGATAAAGGCATGAAATCAAAGGCACGGTGGCGAGCAGTGAGAGCAGGCGGCGGGAGGACAGCGGAGGGGAGAGCAAGATGGCGGAGCAGCCGGAGCAGGACGGAGGGATAACGGCGGAGGGGAGAGCAAGACAGGAGAGAAGGACGGCGGTGAAAGATGGGATCGGCACCGGAGACCGGAGACCGGAGACCGGAGACCGGAGAAAGGGAGAAAGGAGAAAAGAAGAAAGGAAAAGAGAAAGAAAAAAGAAAGAAAAGGGAAAATAAAAAGGGAAATGAAAAATCACTCTTTTACCCTTAAAACTGACGATTGATTATTATTGGACGCTTTGACCAGATGGAAGGATTACAATTCAACACTGTTGTTAGTTCAAGAATGAAAGTGATCGAAAAAAATGGAAGGCCAAAATGGTCAAATGACAAGAGTTTTAGGGCCCCTGAAGTCGTTCGCCCTAAATTAAATTAAGCACTAATAAACTATTTCATCACCAATAAACTAAATTCAGCACTGCAATATTTAAAAAATAAATATTGACGAATAAATATTTATTTTGGTTCTTAGCTGTCATTTTGTTGAATAATAAGTCTAAAATTAAACTAGGTAACAATTAAAACATCATTTTAGGAATTGAATAAAAACATTAACCATGATTTTTCTCAATCACTCTCATCCATGGAATCATTTTCCTCATCGCCATCTTGAACTTCATCATTTCTCCCAATAGAGCTCCGAATCTGTAAAGCTATATCATTACGCACTTCTATCATGGCATCCTTTCTAGTTTGATCAAACATATGTACGTCCATAACTCCGTGATCATTCGACTTGTGATCCAAGTTAGGGATACCACATGTGTGCATTATAATGAAGTTATGAAGAGTTAAAGAAGCAACAATTATTTCCATTTGATTTTTGGGTGACATCTACGGCATAGATTTTAGCACCTGTCAAGTACTCTTCAATTGACTATATGCACCTTGAACTCTCATTCTTAATGATGAATGTCGATGGTTGAAATGTTCCGCAAAACCTGCAGGTGGTGCATTTCTAAATTATGGTAGGTGCCTTCTAATTCGTGCGTCGCTCATCGGAGCCAAATATCCAAGTGTATTTGGATATCAAGAATCCACCATATAGTGTTTTCATAAATATGTTCATCGGTAGGAACACTGTTAGACATTCTTATGAGTGAATCTGCATAGGATAAATTATAGTTTTTTTACCTTGGGGCAGATGAGGGAAAACATGTTTTGGATTTGTTAATGAATCCCTCCAATTATGGGCACTTCTTTCCCATCCAACATTGATGAACGTGAAGATTTTGTCAAACCAACAAGCCAAGATGTTCTAGAATTTACTGCCCTTGCGACTTCGAAATGGCACACCATTCTCATCACTTATAATTGCTTGTATAAGAGTTCCATCTAATGCGCCTACAACATCCTGGACAATAATATTATCATATAATTAGTTGCATACTAGACTATAGCTATTGCAATTATTATTTGATCCAGAATGTTGCCTTAAAATAAGGCCAATAACGCATGTCGTTTGCTACCTCTGGAGGCACTTCTGACAAATTACGATGAGGTCTAATGATATTATGAGACAATTTCACTAAAGCATCCAACACTTTCTTTAGATATAAGCCTATTCCCGTTGGAGGACATTTAAAATTTTCACCAGTATCACGATATGATTGTCCCTTGGCCAATATGTATAAACACATTGCTACTTGCTCAGGTACCTTCACAAATTGACCATATTCCATCAATCTTCTTTCAATCATTAAATTTACTAATTGTACGAACATAACCCTACCAAGTCGGAGTTGAACTTTGCACTCATTTGGTTGTTCAGTCAACAGTCTATGTATGTATTCAACACCACTTTCCCCACATCTAAAACGATGCCTTGATAATGATTCGGGTTGTTTCGTTGATTCATTTAGCTCACTTGTCATTCTTTTTGGTTGGGGTGATCTTCTCAATTATTCTAATGCAATAATTATTGATGCGCGTCTAGTATTGTCATCCATTATGCACTTGATAAAACATAGGAAGATCAGTTACAAAATAATATATTTGAAATTCAAACATTTTACATACATTCAAGGTGAAAATATATAACATTCATTAAGGGTTCAAACAAAATACCAGTTCGAACACTTGAATCAAAGTACTAGCAACTTGCAACAAAAGAAAACATCCAAGACTAAACGAAAAAAACATCCATCATTCCCAATAAACAAACAAGTAGAAACATTCAAAGTTCAAAGCACTAATAATCCGCATCTCTCGAGAAGATCCACTTCTGGTTATCATTTTGAAGTGCTTTTGATGGATCCTTCAAGAACTTCATGACTTAACAAAGAAAGCATCACCTTCCTTCTCAATCACTCTCATCCTTGTCAACTCATCATTGCATTGTTGAGCCAAAGAAATTTTACTTGAGGTGCTACTAGTAGTTTGAGTCAATAACTGAATCACACTGTCAAAACTATAATTTCTTTTTTTGAGCTTCTTGCTTAGGCCAGCCACGTGTTCATCATCTCTCTTAGGAACACCAAATCGATGATCAACTCGCGTGGGTGATTTGCTTTCTTCATCAGATAAGAGATTGTATCTCTCATCACTAGTAGCAGGACCCACACTCGCTCTCACATATCCACTATCTCTACACCCTTCTTCCATATCAATGTCATCCATATCAATATCCACATCCAAATCCACAACATTTTAACCTTTACCTAGATACGATGCCCTCTTTCCCATTCCCAGAGAGAAGCAATGGTAAAGAATTACCACACAACAAAACAACGGTGCCATATAAAGATGCTAACTGTTGCATCAAAATACCATAAATAAGAACTACAGGACAAGGGATGATATAACAACAAACACAAATATGGATAAATCATTAGAATGAATAGAAGGAATCGACACTTGCAGTAAATTTCTATAGAATTTGAATCAATTATAGGTGTGATATAATCCAATCTCCAAACATATTCAACAAGACTTTCAATTAAAACAAATGGACCAATCACACTAACATAGAAAAAATGGCGAGGAATAGAATAATAATAAATAATAATGCACCTGCATGTAGTGGCAGCTACAAAGAAAACCAACAAAAATGGCAAGGTTTTGCGAAATTGTGGTTTACATAATTCTTATAAAAGTTTCCAATAACAAATAGCAAGGAATAGAATAATAATAAATAATCATGCACCTGCATGTAGTGGCAGATACAAAGAAAAACCAATCAAAATGGCAAGGTTTTGCAAAATTGTGGTTTATAGATGATGTGGTGGTCCGATCAGGTAGAACATTTGTTGCTCACTCCACGAGCCTTCATTCCTGCAAAGTCAAGCCCGAAAGTGATTCTACAAGAAATGCTCTGACGATCAAGTCAGTTACTCTTTCAAGAATTGGAATTTCTTATAGTATTTAAGCTTACCTGAGCTCCTGGTCAGCTTGTTGTATTTATAGGCTCACACAGTTATGGTCCCTTGCTTTTAGGAACAGAGATTGTGGGTCACACCACAATCATCATGTTCTGCGCTGATGGCTCAGGTGTTCGTTGTTTGCTTCATAATTCTCGGCCCACGTTCTCTGTAACGACTGGGGCCTTCTTCGTAGTTTCTTGGCGTCTTGGGCTGAAAAGGCTTTGCCTTGTACCGTGGTAAAATTGGGTTGGGCCTAGCGGCCATCAGCCTCTTGATCGCTGGGCCACATATGCACCATAAGCGCTCCCCCAACAATGAAAGCTAAGTGGCCTGGAGCAATTTCTTGGAAGTGATTAAATGCGAATCGAAGTTGTACCGGCTGATTGGCATTTGGTTTTACCTTCGTAGAAAGTGAGAAGTGTTATAGCTTCGTGGCTGTACAATTTCTCCTCCACTAACTCATCAACTTTGAAATTTGAAATTTGAATCTCTCATCTCTATTGATGCGGATGATAGCGAGGATTACGTTCAAAAGAGTTGGGATTCAATCCGCATTTTTTGCGGTTCGTTTCCGCATTTTTCTGACGTTTGTTATTACTTCTATTTCTTAAATTGGGAATATCAAACGGGTGGCTTCATTCAGTGCGCTGTCTCTTCAACTACCGCCGCTTCCTTGATATATGTAAAAGGTAAACCACTTTTGTGTCAGTGTTTAATCATTGTGCTTTAGAACTCTCTGTCCTCCTTGATTTTTCCATTTATTGTCTTTGTATTTAAGTATTGAAGCTCTCTGATTATTTTAGTGTTATCACCTTCATTTTCCAAAAACTTCATCTTCTCTGGCCAAATCTAGGTTTTTTTGCTCGTCATCTCTTCCCCGTATTTTTTGAAGAGTAAGGTTTGTTTTCACTCTCCAATCTATTTATTGTATGCTCTGAAACTAATAATATATACCTTTTCTTGGACTTTCTGGCAATATAGTGGTTGTTTTTTCTTCTTATATTATTCCGGTCATCTTCTCCATCGTACCTTCTCTTGAATTTTGTTTCCACAGACATTTATCTACAGTCCTTCCCATAATTAACATTGTTATTTCCCAATCTAGGCTTCTCATTTATCAGCATGACTTCCTCTAACTGCGTTGAGTCTCCCGCAGAAGATGGTCATTCCGGTGGAGATTCTGGTCATATCGCCGGATCCTCTACCATACACAGTGTACTGATTGGGTCCTATTTAGAATAACTAAAAAGCTATTTCCCATTTTAAACTTCTTGTACACTTTGTGCTCCAGCGAACCATGAATGTGTTTGCACTCCAGCATCTGGCTATGTATCATGTTACTTAGCCTATTTGAACTTTGGCCTCTATTTCACTCTCCCTCAACATGTGATTGACATTCTTTGTTCGTACAAAGTCGTGTTGTCCCAATTTCACCCTGAGGGCATCACTGTCATCATTAGGTTTCTTCAAGTTTGTGAGAAAATGGATACCTCTTTCACCCTTGGGTCCACTCTTCCCATGTTCTGGACATCCCATGCGAAGGTATCCTTTTGGCTTTGCAAGATACCTATAACCCTCATTTTTTCACTGTCCAGAAGATGTTTTTCTATTTTTACACATTTAGAAATATCTTCATCATCCAGTCTAACCAGCTCTGTTTCTTCCCCCAGCTCCACTGCTGATTGTAGCTGCTCCAGCAATCCTTCATTTGAGATTGTGTTAACCATGTTCACCTTTTCTCCACCTTTTTCTACCTTCATCATGATAACCATGCATTGCCTTGCCGTTTGTTGGTTTCCTCTTATGGTCAAAATTCCTGTTAGGGTTGGGAATTTCATTACCAGGTGGTAAGGGGACCATATTGCTTTTTCTCTGTTCATCCATGGTCTTCTTATGATAGCGTTGAACGTACTTGGGGCATCCATGGCTACGAAGTTGCACAAAATAGTACAATTTTTCCACTCTCTCCAATAGTGACTGTCAACTGTATATTTCCTAAAAGTGTTTCCGCTCGTCCTGTGAACCCTACCAACAAAGACGTGGATTTTTTAAAGTCAGTTCGCTTGAACCCTAACCTATCAAAGCAGTCTACAAATAATATCTCGACTGCACTTCTGTCATCTATGAACACTCTGTGAACTGTAGCATTTCCAATTTTTTCTATAATAATCATGGGATCATTGTGAAGTGTTCGACACTGCATCTTCCTCACTAAATGTGATCGCTTCATTTGACGCAATCTCTTTTCCACAGGTTCTTATGGGGGGAATACTTTGCTTTGGCCCTCCAAGCATTGTTGGACAGTGATTCTGTGGAGTCGTGTATATACAGGATGACCTTTTCCGGAGCTTCCTCGGCTGCGTCATATTTGTAACCTACTGCCGCAGTCATTTTTTTTTATTTTTCCCCCTAGTGCGATCATTGTCCCAAGGTTTCTTACTGGGGGGCTCGTTGTTTTGGTGGTGTCCCCATACTGGCTCCCCCTCTCTTTCTTATATAGGCTTAAGCCGTCATTCCTCAAATTTTCTTCAATCTACCTTCTCAGGTCTCTGCAATACTTAACGTCATGACGATGGTCCTTATGAAAGGCACATTAATACTCCATTGACATTTTTTCTGGCGGTTCTAACATAAGTGCTGGTTCTTGGAATAGCTCCTTTTTTGCTTGTTATATCTCTTTCCTCATTTTTTTAGAGGCGTATCTTGGAACAGTGTGCTTTGCGAGCTTAATTCTCTTCCTTTGAAATGGGTGTTTCCCCTTCCATTCGTCATGATTCCCTTTTGAAAATCCTCCATCATTCACTTCTCGCCTCGCTCCCATTCTATTTTTCATTTGTATGCTTCCTCTGTTCGCACATGTTGCTCAATCTTTTGCAGTTCTCTAGGGTTTTCTGGCATGTTCTTCGTTAATTCTTTGTAGAAATCACCAGAATGCATGCTTTATGTGAATTCTCCTAATGACAACTAGAATGACAAGTCATGAACCTGCAGATTTTCCGTAACAAACTGAATGTTATACTATGCCAAACTTTCATCACTTCGCTGGGTTATGTTATTGTGATCTACAATCGTCTTTGTAAATCTCTGTGTCTGATAGAAACATACCAAAAATAGATCAGACAATTGCACCCAAGATTTGATGCTCCCTTGTGAAAGATCCCCATACAAAGTGATCGTTGTTCCCGAAAGGAAGATGGGAAACATTTTGCACACTAATTCGATGTTCGCATCGCAAAACCTCATGTTGTTCTTGTATGAGTGTAGGAACTCTTTCGGATAGGGGGTCCTAATGCACCCCAATTTATTTCCTCCACCTTGCCATCGTGGGTGATCGAAATCTGCAAAGACAAAACCCCCGGAGGTATCCAGGGGGAAGAGGCTCCGACAGCCAAGTCAACAAATAGGCTACCAAAGTGTGATTGGGAATGAATAGTTGAGCTGTGTAGGGTTACCTTTGATCTTTATATAGGTAGGAAAGTAGGGCAACTATTTTGTTTGCATGTGGAGCAAGTACTCTCACCTAGGCCAGCCTAAAATGCTTTTCCCTAAGGGCAAAGCTATGGACTTTCAGTCGGCCGCATGAGTATGTAGTCTCATACAAATTTACACATTATCAAGAGTCCCCTAGAAAGCTGAGGGTTTAGCCTTCGAATTCGTCCTGGAATCGTGGGCTCGAATCTGTGCTTGAGTCTGCGAGTTTGTCACGACTCCCTTTTGACTGGAGTGCTTCGAACTGACATATGAGTGGGGGTTTACCCTGTGAAATCCTTTAACACTTCCAGGGGCACGATGTTGGTGCCCCTGACGATGTGTTGAAGGTTCATCCCAGGTTGAGGCTTCGAACTTACCGTTCGAGCTGATTAATGTGTCAGGGGTTCGACCCTTGGCTTTCTAGTGTGTGTTAGATCCCAGGAGCTTAAACCCTGCTTCTTTTTATCTCCCTAGGAGCCTTTAGGCCCCTGAAAATATTTCCCGAGGGATCCGGTCTTTGGGTCTTCTAATCTGTGTTATAGACCAATGAACCTTCGAGCCCCGTGAACAGAAACATGAAGCTCAATTTTCTACCTTCTAATCTGAGTTAGAAGGCATGGAACTTCGAATCTTGGCGTACGTAGGAAAAGATAAGATGCCTCATAATCCAGAGCTTCTAACCTGCGATAGAGCCCGAGATCATGCAAGTCTTAATTTTTTTACCCCTAGGGGGTACGACCTTTAGGTCTGTAATTCTGTGTTAGAGCCCATGGTCGTTTGAATTCTTGGAGTCTGGGATAGATTTAGACGTTGACATCCCAATCTGCGGTGGAAGTTGGTACGTCCAAATCCGAGCTTTTGGTCGTATAGGGTTCGAATTCCCACCTTCTGAACTATGCCAAAATCCAAGGAATCCACATCCTTGGTATAGTGCGTTCGTCCTTCGAGCATATGATCTGTTGTAGAGTTCAAAGGGTTCACATTTATACATTTACGTAAACGACTTTGGGCTCCCAAGGTTCTAATCTGAGATTCCAGGGTTCTAATATGTGCTAGGATCCCTAGAGCTTGAATCCACTTATAAAATGGATGAGGGGTTTTACCTTTGGGCTCTTAATATGTGTCAGAACCTGAAGGGTTCAAACTCAGAACGGGAAGCGGGAAAGTCACATGGGAATACCCCGATTTCCAAAATTCAAATTTGAGGCAAAAAGTGGGATGACTCTCTACTTTTAGGGTGCGTGAAACCCCCGTTGGATTCCACACGTGCACCAGTTTCTACATAAATGCCTTGGGTTTGGCTCCCCATGCGGTCTGTTTACCCATACAGTTACTTTTTGCATGGCAGCCCAATGTAATGATTTCCTTTTAATGTCTTCTATATATAACATGGCTCTCTATTATTCTCACTTCACTCTTTTTCCCAAATTGCTCCCAAGTCTCAGAAACCCTCTTTTATGTCTACGCGATTTTCTGGCGATCTTTCTCAGGGAAGCTCAAGTCATTTTCCCAGCCACTCTACCAGTAAGTTCCCTTTCCCTTAACCCCCCATTTCAATTTTATAATATTGCAAACACTGTCATTGGGGAAGAACTCCATTTCGGCCTATTTCCCAACCATTTCTATTGCCGGTGGCGTAGAAAGTTCTTGCCTTTAAGACTCTAGCGTTGTTCCTTAATCAGCAGACGGTTCCCTTCTAACAGGTTTGGAGGTTGGGGGAAGTTTTACTAGTTGCTCAGCGCCACCTCAAGGTTATGGCTGGAAGTGGGTTTCTTCGAGGTCTCAAGTTTTGATTTGGGTAAGAGTTTATGAGGACAAGGAGGGTCATCCCTATTTCTTTGAAAAGATCCTAGCTCTCATCCTCGAAAGCCCTCCATGCCCTGTGGATCCAAAAGTTGTTGAATCGTTGAAGACACTACCTCTGTGGTTCCAGCTCCCGAAGGATTTACGGTTAGAGGTGCTTCAAGAAGATGAAAATCCAAGGGATACAAGGCCCAGTGGGTGCGCAGTCTACGATCGTCACTTTCGGTTTGGTCTATGTTTCCCCTTGCCTCCCATCCTCTCTCATCTTCTCGCAGAGCACCAGATAAGTCTAGCCCAAGTGCATTTGAACTTAATTCTCCTCGTCATGGTCATCCTGAATTGATGTAACAGCTTTGACATTGAACCCCGCTACGAGGTCTTTTGATCTCTAAACTATCTCTCTAGGAGTAAGGCTATGGTGCATTCGATCGAGGGTCAAGATACGAAGCTTAGAGGGATCGTAACCCTGTGCAATAGATTCCCAAAACATCCTGTAAAAATCTCTTCTAACTGTAAAGGGTGGCACCTATTCCCTATTTAGACGTTCGCGAAAGAGACTGAGGAGTACTTTGTACCCAATTGGAATCTGAAGCCCGAGTTCGAGAACCCTTCTGTCTATGTTGCTCTGGAGGATGTGATAGCTAATAGAGATCGGCTACTGATGAACCCCCTCGATATTTCAAGGAATTTTGACTTCATCTAGCCGGAGAAGGTATATGACTGGATCTATTGCCAGAAGTCAGTCCTGATAAAACCCCTTCCTCCAACGAAGATTGTGAAGCCTCCTTCTGCCAAGGGGAAGAAAAATAATAGTTTGAAGGATAAGAAGAGGAAGGATCTAGGGGCGCTCATCCCATGAAGGAAAAGGCAAAGAGGAAGACCTCTTTTATTGATGGTGAAGAGGCTTCAAAAAAGCTGAAAAATAGAAAAATAAGGCCGACAGCTTGAAAACTTTTAAGCATGCCTCAAAGCCCATGGAGGCAGAGCCCAAGCCTGCTAGGGCAAGCAATTTTGGGTAGGCACCCATTGGGATTTCTTCCTCCCCCTCCAAAGGTGTTTGTGACACCCTTAGTTTATGCTTTAGCTGCCTTTGCTTTTATCTAGTCTTTTTTTAGTTTCTTTATGTTGGCTAATTCGTACTTTCCTTTTTTCGTGTAGTGAATTTTGCTACTACTCTTGGCTTCAAGAATGAGATGGAGGCAGAGACAGTGTTTGAAGAAGCCTTTCTTGTCCCTCACAACCATCCAATTCCGAGCCCAGTCTGACTGGAAACTCAGTCTGAGGTTCAATCAGATCTCCAGTATGAAGCTATTAGGAGTAAACAGGGTCGTGAGGGTACTTCCCCGCCCCAACCTTCCCCTTAGAGGCCAAGAACTGATATCCCCCCCTCCGCCTTTCAAACACCCTCTCCATCCCAAACCTGGTCTGTCCGGGAACACTAGCTCAGAGGCTAGCCACCTCTTGGGGAGGAACAACTTGCCCCCTCTGAGTGGAAAGGGTCAAGAAACCTTTCTCGGTTTCCCTGGACTCTGTTGCCTAGGCCTATTTGGCCAAGGTTCAAGAGGCCGAACATGCCACTGCTAGGTCCAAAGAGCTTGAATGGGAGTTGTGCGAGACTATTTCCCGTTACAAGGAAGATCTAGAAAAGATGGCCTCCGATTACGAGGCCTTAGCGTGCTATCATTGCCCTTGTCCACAAGGCAGAGATGGAGAAGTAGGCTCTTGTTCATAAAGGGGAGATCGAGAAACAGGCCGGGAAGAATAATAACCTTTCGAAAGAACTCAAGCTGAAACTCTCGAAGGCCCAAGCAAAAATTTTCAAGATGTCTGCCCTTTGCTCTCCAGAGCAATAGGCTTCCGCTTTTGATGCCTATACTAATAGGCTAGTGAAGACCCATGGGTTCTAGGATTTTTTCTCCAACCTCTCCAGGGTTTTGGTTGGGGTTACCCAAAATAATTTGGCTCGTTCTGTTTCCAAGGATCTCCCGGCCAAGTATGCTACTATGCTAGACGTTTATAAGAACAACTCGGAGCCTAAACAACCGAGCCATCTCTGGTGGAAGTCCACTAAAATGGGGGGGGGGATTAAACTCTCCCCACTCGACCATTTGAAGGCTTTCGGCAAGTACTTCTCGGCGGAGGAAATCTGCAACATGGAGGTGGGCGAAGACACTGATTGAAAGGAGCCAAATCCCCTTATCACTCCGAGGTCTCAGCGTAGGCCTGACCCATCGAGTTCTTCCCAGAGGACTCATAGCATAGGAAAAACTGTATGAAATTTTCCCCTTTGGGGCTCCTGATGTACTTATTTTTTTCTTATTAATGAGGACTTTCCTTTTCTCATATGTACCTGTTTCTCCTTTTGTCTTTCGTTGACTTTAGACTTGGTACCTTTTTGCCTCCCCCCCTCCATCTGCAAAGGGGTACTTCTTTCAATTTCTTCTTTCAAGTCATAAAAGAGTGGTACTACCGGATTGAGGAATGGGCTTGGAAGCATCGAATCGAGGCATCCTGGTTATGGTACAAGTCTATTCGGCTCAAAGAGGAGCTTCGAGCTGCATACAAGGAACTGGGCTTATGGCGCAGTGGACTCCACGAAAGGCAGCATGAACTCCTCGACGCATTGAGTTGTTCGAGGGAGGAAAGGGATTCATTAGCTGCTTTGAAGGATGAAATTTTGGGAGATTTTTGTTCTCTTGAAGCCCAGCATAAGAAAGTTCTCTAAGAGATAACTACCAAATCCTGGTTCACCTCAATGCATGAATGCCTTACAGTTGCTAAAGCTTATAAAGCTACTGGGGGCACAATCTTCTCGACCCAACGAGTCTATTGAAAGTTACAGTCATGCAGCTCAAGTGGCTCAAGAAAATGTAGAGGTGGCTCGAGCATCCCTGACAACTGCTACTAAAAAACTTGGGTAGTGGAAAGAAGAACTCTAAAAATATCAACGAGACTTGGTCCCTTCCTTGGAGCGAACCATTATGAAGAATCAGGCCCTCGTCGCTGCTGTTTGTAAGGACAAAGAGAAGGTTGATAAAGAGCTTTCCAAACTATACACAACATAATATGCAACAACCAACAACCTTTGGGTATATGGGCTCTAACCTGGGACAGTTGAAGCTTCACTGATTGAAGATTTTGAAGACTTTCTTTGAAAGACTATCAATATTATGGAGCAGAAGCACATTATTCGGAATCCAAAGTATCACGAAGCGTATAAGGAGGCACAGAGGTGGCTGGATAGGGTGAAAAAAATGAAAATGGGGGCTTCACGTTCCCTTACTGCCCCTAGGAGAAGCGAGGCTTCGGGATTTTGTGAAGCCCTTCCTTATGCGACTTCGACTCGGAGAACTAACACAGAATGGAACTTGATTGGCACCACTGGCTAAGGGAGAGGTTCTTCATTGTGTAGGGGAGATAACACCGATGGTCAAAGCCGTCCACAGTTCCTCAACAACGAAAAAGAACATTTAGTTGGGAGACCCTAACGCTAGGTCTTAGGGGTCCTGTATTTTCCATCCGGAGGCCAGTGGCATAGGTCCCCTGGCAGTTTTCCTACTTTGTAAAATAGTTGTAATTTATTTCTATGTACTTGTAAGCTGTGCTAGCCTAGTATTGTAAAATAATACATTTATTTCTTCGTCATTGTTAGAGTATTTTTCCTTTTAGGGTAGGGAAATTGCCCCCAAGCTAAAATTCTTTAACTTGTTTCTTTTTCCTCTAGTCCCCCATCAAACTGTGTTGACTTTTTCGAGAAACTTACAAGGTCTAAGCCTTGTGTGTTTGTTGTGCATTTGAGTGGACTTTGTTGGTCCTTCGAACCTGCTACAAGGTCTGTGCCTTGGGCACTTGTTGCGCGTTCGATGAGGCTTTGTTAGCCCTTCAAATGTTTCACAAGGTCTGTGCCTTGGGTGTTTATTGTGCGTTCGATGGGGCTTTGTTGGCCTTTCGAATATTTTACAAGGTATGTGTCTTGGGTGCTTGTTGCGCGTTCGATGGGGCTTTGTTGGCCCTTCAAATATTTGACAAGGTTTATGCCTTAGGCGCTTGTTGCAAGTTCAATGAGGCTTTGTTGGCCCTTTGAATGTTTCACAAGGTCTGTGCCTTGGGCGCTTATTGCATGTCTGATGGGGTTTTGTTGCCCCTTCGAATATTTTACAAGGTGTGTGCTTAGGTGCTTGTTGCGCATTTGATGGGGCTTTGTTGGCCTTTCGAATATTTTACAAGGTCTATGCCTTGGGCGCTTGTTGCGCGTTCGATGGGGCTTTATTGGCCCTTTGAATAGTTTACAAGGTCTATGCCTTGGGCGCTTGTTACACGTTCGATGGGGCTCTGTTGGCCCTTCCAATATTTTACAAGGTCTGTGCCTTGGGCGTTTGTTACGCATTCGATAGGGCTTTATTGGCCCTTTGAATATAAGTTACTCCAATTTCATAATAGTGGAAAACAAGAACTTGTTTGAAAGTAATGTGTTTTGATACAAAATTGCCAAAGGTAGAGGAGTCCTCTGAGCTTACAATGATATCGAACCGAGGGTCTCCTCTAACCCAAAGGTGCCTCTAAGCAGGCCACTTTTTAACCTTCCTGAGCCTATTGGGATTTTGGAGAATAATACCTCCTAAGGTTGGAAACGTTCCATTTGTGTGGAATCGCTTCACCTTGGAGGGTTTCTAACTCATAACTGCCTCCCGAGCCGGCTTCAACAACTCAGTAGGGTCCTTCCCAGTTCACTGACAGCTTTCCCTTTGGCTCTTATGACTCTTCTCGTTCCTCCTTATCACGAGGTCTCCTTTGGAAAATTGGATTTTTTTAACCCCCCAGTTGTGATACCACTTAACCCTTTCTTTTGCGCTGGCTTCATAGAGCTTTGCTATTTCTCTATTTTCTTTGAGAAGATCCAGATCCAAGTAGTGCTGCTCATGATTATCTTCCCATTGATCGTTAATTATAGCAAACCTTCGAAAGGTAGGCAACCTTATCTCCGCTGAAATGACCGTCTCAAAACCGTAAACCAGGCCATATAGGGTTTCTATTGTAGTAGAAGATTCTATTGTTCGGAATAACCAAAGTACGCTTGGTAACTCATTAATCTAGTTCTCGCCTGCCCATTTGAGCCTCGATCGAATACCGTTGACAATGGTTCGATTGGTTACCTCTACCTGTCCATTGGCTTGGGGGTGGTAGACGCTGGTGACCCTTTGACGGATTTTGTACTCTTTGCACTAGCTTTTGAATGGGTCATTTATGAACTGAGCGCAATTGTAACTTATGATCGTTTAAGGGATCCCAAATCTTCATATGATATTCTTCCCACAAAACCCAATCACTGTCTTTCCCTTTATGCTGGTAAAGGCTTCAGCCTCGACCCACTTTGTAAAGTAGTTTATGGCCACGATCAGGTATCGAAAGTGGCCGAGGGCTTCTGTAAAAGGTCCCACCAAATCGATCCCCCGTTTGTCAAATAGCCCAGAGCTATTAATATTCATCATTTCTTCCTGGGGGACATGGGTGATTGGTCCATGCATTTGGCATTGGTGGCAAGCCTGGATGTACTTGTTTGCCTCTTCGAACATCTTTGGCTAATAATATCTAGCCAGGAGAAGTTTCTTTGCTACCGATCAAGCCTCTGGTGGCTTCCGAAATCCCCTTTATGGGTTTTGTGAATCAAGTAATCAGCTTCATGGGGGGTTACACATCGTAGGAGTGGTTGGAGATTGCCTCAGTGGTACAGGCCGTCTTCATGGATCACGTATCTAGGTGCTTTGAGCCTAACCTTTCTTGCTTCGATGGGGTCTCTCGGGAGAGTCTCATCTCGAAGGTAGCTCATGATAGGCCTCATCCAAGATTTTTACTCCTCGATCAGCATTACTATTGTTTCCTCTTCAAAGCTACGCTTATTCAGTGCTTCTACCATTAGATGCCCCTGTGATTGCAAGTCCGGGTCCAGCGAGGCCAATTTTCTTAGGGCATCAGCCTTGTGATTCTTTTCTCAAGGGACTTGAATGAGGGTATAATGGTGGAAACGTTTGAGAAGGGTTTTTACCGCTTCCAGATAGCGTTGCAAACTTCTTTCCCTAGCCTCATATTCCCCCTTAATTTGAAGGACCACGATTTGGGAATCACTAAAGATGTCAAGTTTTTTAACTCCCAAATCTTTGGCAATTTGAAGGCCTATGATCAGTGCTTCGTATTCTACTTCATTATTGTGGCCTTGAAGTCAAAGTGTAATGCATAGGGGTAATGTTTCTGATCGGGGCTCGTGAGCAGAACTCCAGCCCCACTAGCTCTAGAGTGAGAGAACCCATCAATGTACAACTGCCATGTCTCATCTAGTTCATTGTCCTCTCTGATTTCTATCATTTCGATGGTTTCGACAATGAAGTCTACTAATGCTTGGCCTTTGATAGCTGCTCTTGAGCGGAACTGGATGTTGTGTTCACCCAGTTCGATTTCCCATTTCATCATTCTTCCCGAGGCCTCCGACTTTAGAAGCACCTGCCTGACTGGATGGCTGGTGAGTAGGATTATCTTGTGGCTTTGGAAGTATGGACGAAGGCATCTTGCAGCGTGAACAAGAGCCAAGATCAGTTTCTCGAGGGCAGTGTAGCAGGTCTCCGGGACATGCAGTGCCCTACTTACGAAGTATATTAGGAATTAGGATTTTTCCTTCTCTTTTACTAGAAAAGCGCTTATCGCCAAGGAGGGTGCGGAGATGTACAAATACAGATCTTTCCCCTTTTCTGGTTTCATAAAGGTGGGAAAACTTTGTAAGTGTTCTCTAAGCTTTAGGAAGGCTTTGTCACAGTCATTCGTCCATTCGAATTTCTTTGCTTTTTAAAGCACATTAAAGAATGACAGGTGTTTTTAAGCCCCCTTTGAGAGGAATCGACTAAGTGCCGCCAACAATCCTTTGAGCCTTTAGACGTATTTGACTATTTTGGGGGGCTTCATATTGACCAATGCTTCTACTTTCTCGGGATTGACATTGATCTCCCTCTATGAGACCATAAATCCTAGAACTTCTCCAACTCCGATGACGCACTTAGTGGGATTTAGCTTAAAATTAGCTTCTCAGAGCTTTCGAAAGGTCTCTTTGAGGTCTAGAAGAAATTGGTCGAAGCCCCTACTTTTAACCACCATGTTATCAACATATATCTCAATTTTTTTCCAATTTACTTTTCGAAGAGATTATCGACCAACCTTTGATAGGTGGCCACTGCGTTCTGCAACCCGAATGGCATTTTCTTGTAGCCGAATGTTCTCCCATCCATTATGAAAGACATTTTTTACTTGTCCTTATCTGCCATGAGTATCTGATGATAGCCCTTATGGGCATCAAAAAAAGCCAGCACGTCATATCCTGTTATGGCTTTGACCTATACGTTATTGGAAGGAAGGGGATAACTGTCCTTGGGGTAACACTTGTTGAGATCCATGAAATAGATACACATCCTCCAAGAACCATTGTGCTTGGGGACCATCATAGGATTTGCTATCCACTTGGGGTAGAATACCTCTTCGATAACTTCAGCTTTCAGCAAATTTTAGACTTCTTCCTTTATGGCCTCGGCCCTTCTGGGGGAAAAATATCTACGCTTCTATTTGATTGGCTTTTGGGAGGGGTCTGCATTCAGCCTGTGAACCATCAAATGCTTAGGTACCCTTATGAGGTCGAAGGTGTCCCATAAAAACACATCGACAAAATTGTCTAAGAGGTCCTTCAGCAATTGCTTTGTTTCGGGTGGAATCATTTTTCCTACGAGTACCATTACCTTGTCTCGAGCGACCATTAGCTATGTGTCCATAGGCTTAATATCTCCCTCAATCGAAGCCACCATGTCCTCATTTCTAGCCTCTTTGAGGGCTAGAGCCAAACAGCTTCTGGCCACTGGTTGATCCCCTCTAATAACTGTTATCCCCCTTTTTAGGGGAAAATTCATTGTTAAATGATAGGGGGAACACACCGCTTGTGCCTAGCACATCCAAATGGGCACACAACGTCAACTACTACAAAGCTACAATCGATTGTGATTTCCTTGTCTCCCTCAGCTACTTTAACCGGGAGAGTAACCACCCCTAGGGGCAACATTGTTTTCCCAGTGAAGCCGGAAAAAGGATAGGTTGTTCTCTTTAGGCTTTCGCGTCTGAGCCCTAACTGGTCAAAATTATTGGCGAACATTACTTCTACCTCGCTGTCATCGTCCACGAACACCCTTTTGACATAAGAATCTCCTATGGTTACATGGATCACCAACGAATTAGTGTGAGGGGGGCTGGACATCGAGTCAGCCTCCAAGAATGTAATTACTTCTTCGGGTCAAAAATGTTTTTACAGGGTTCTCCGAGAGGCACATATTGGGACTGAAGCTTGATCGCCTATAATTCCGTTGATGAAGTTGATCACCCGATTTGCCTTGTCTCTCCGATTTTGGTTTGGCCAAGCCTAGACTTTAGCTTGGACCCCTGCTTGGTCTCTGTCATTTTCCTGTTGTTCTCTGCCATTTTGGTTGGCTCTCCTTTTTCCTTTCTAATGTCATTTTGCTCTGCCCCTCGAGGAGAATTCTCCTTTCGGACCCTTTACAAAACCGAGGAGTAAACCTTCCCTTGCATATTATTCCCCTTCTTGTCTCAAATGGGTACACTCATTTGTACCATGGCCCGTTCTTTTTGGTGATCAAAAAATTTAGGGGAGTCTTTCTTCCATGGTAGTCTTTTCCAGGAGGGGGGCTTCGAAACATCTCTTTATGGATGAAGTGTATCTCCATCAGGGACTTGGTTAAGAGAATAAAGGTTTCGAACCCTTTTTCGGGTGGTCGTACCTTTTTTACCTAGGCTCAGAGTGTTTTGGTCCCTTTTTAAGCCATCTATCCCCCTCCTGTTTTCTCTTCGTGGCCTCTTCAATTTTTGAATAATGCTCTATGATTTCCTGCAACTACTGTAAGGTCTCTAGTTTCTTCGAGACCAGGTTTTTGTATAGGTTAAGGTTTGACATCCCATTCATATATCCAAGAATTACCCCCTTCTTGGTCCAATTGATTATGCCGAGACTCTCATCCACATATCGATGGTAGAATGTCTCTGTCAACTCGCCGCACATCTTCTTGCTTTGGTACAGCTCTATTAAGGTTTTTTTGAACCTTTTCTTTTTAAAAAACTGACTCAGAAGAGCCTTTCCAAAATCTCAGTATGAGTGTAGTGTCCCTCTGCCCAGCTTGTTGAACCATTCTTAGGCTTTCCCTTGAAGGTAACTTTCGACCAACTTGCATGTTGCCTGTTCATTGAAGTCCCACGAGTTCATCAAACTTAGGAAAATCTGTATGAACTCGCAAGGGTCTAAATCTTCACTGTATGTGGGGAGCCCTCTGGGTGGTTTCATTTTGCTGGGCCATCGAGTGGACACTATTGCAAGACTGAAAGGGGATGTTGCGACTTGGCTCAAAAGCCTGATCAGCCTATCGAGTTCTCTTGTCAATGAGTCCTTGGTCCCCTTTCCATCTGTGGATCTCCATATAGACTGGTCCAAAATGGGGCATTGAAGCTTGGGGCGTAGGGAGGAGCTGATTCAAAGGCATGTACCCTGAGCGCGACCCTCCCCCTATCAAGCCATAGTATAACCCTAGTTGGTAAGGGTCGTAGGGGGGACCTCCGATCGGAGTCCTGAATATATTTGGCTTTCAGAAACTGGGAAACTTTCCATCGACCCTACCATTGAATGTGTAACAGTCTGTCTCGGTGTCGAGGGTATTGAGACAGGCATCGAAATTGGCACAGAGTATGCCATCGTTTGTGGCATGCTAGGGAGTGTTGGCTAGGGCCATGTAAGGGCACTAACGTTGGCTAGATAGAACACTCCCAAGGGGATGTACAACTGGAATCTTGGCTACAACACCAAGGGCATCAAAGGTTGGGACCCCATCTGCTGCTGAATCACCCTATGGTAGAGCATTTGAGGCTCCACCTAATAGCTAGCAGATCTGAGGGTCTGAGCCCACAACGCTAGATCTTGCTGCAATGGGAGCACGTCTTGCTTGTACCCCTTGATGCTTGAGCAGCCCCTCTCGAGATCTCTATTTGCGAATCCTTGTAGCCTCCATAAACTGCAGTTTGTTCTCCCTTTATCGATGTGCCTAAATCTGCGAGGTAGGAGCTTCAGCTCCACCTACCCAGGGTTCGATGCCGACCTCCATAGTCTGTGGAGGTGGGGGGTGCGTCAGTTTCTTCGCGAAGAGCTTCTGGACCCCTCCCTTCTGGGACCTGGTCCTAGCCAGCTTTCGGAGGCTCAATACCGGCACTAGAGGGAGTGAGATCCGAAAGCATATTGGATCTACACCCTCTCATTTTTGGGTACAAGGATTGTACTTCTTTGTCGATGCCTAAAACTCTGCCTTTTAACCGTTCACTCCTACAGAAGGCGTTTGTCATAGATATGGACATAAACAACAAGTACTTGAGCACAGATCTGACTGACGGTCCCACTGGGCATACCACTTGATGCACCCCCAATTTACCTTCGCTACCACACCATCTTGGGTGATCAGAATCTGCAAAGACAAAGCCCCCAGAGGTTTCCGGGGGGAAGAGGCTCCGACGGCCAAATAAGCAAATAGGCTACCAAAGTGTAATTGGGAATTAATAGCTTAGTTGTGTATGGTTATCTTTGGCCTCTATATAGGTAGGAAAGTAGGGAAACTATTTTGTTTGCTTGTGGAGCAAGTACTCTCACCTTGGGCCAGCCTAAAAGGCTTTATCCAAAGGGAAAAGCTATGGACTTCTGGTTGGCCACATGGGTATTTAGGCCCATGCAGATTTACACATTATCAGGTCCCGTCATAGATTTTGACATGCAAAGGGAGTTTGAAGTCCTTTGGAATCTTAAAATTCTGCAAATGCACTGCTAATGGCGATCTGTCTGCATCATCTTCCGCAATGATGTCGCGCAATTGTTCTTCATACTTGAGATGTTCATGCTCCTGACTTACCTTATTTATGGCTTTTGAGGTTTTTGTTTGAGCGTCCTCAAGAACTGATCGTAAAGAGCTTCTCTCTTCACTTCTAAGAAGAATGTGAATGCCTTCATTTCCTTATCATAGTTATCATTCGGGGATTCAGCTTCCTCTTCTGTTTCTTCTTTACTTTGTTCTTTTTCTCTATTTGGAGTATGATCTTGATTCTGATGCATACCTCTATCATATATCAGTGCTTGTTCTTGTGACTGATGATTATGGCTCTTTTCACTCCTGGTGAACACCATTATTTACCTGATTGAACTCAAAATGATAAAAAAAAAAATCCATTCCCCACAGACGGTGCCAACTAATGTGGTGGTCCGATCAGTTAGAAACTTTGTTGCTCACTCTACGAGCCTTCTTTCCTGGAAAGTCAAGCCCGGAAGTGATTCCGGGAGAAATGCTTCGACGATCAAGTCATTCACTCTCTCAAGAACTGGAATTTCTTGAAGTATTTACGCTTACCTGAGCTCTTGGTCAGCTTGTTGTATTTATAGGCTGACACATTTATGGTTCCTTACTTTTAGGAACAGAGATCGTGGGTCCCACCACAATCACCACGTTCTGCGCTAATGGCTCACGTGTTCATTGTTTGCTTCATAATTCTCGGCCCACATTCTCTATAACGACTGGGGGGCTTCTCCGTAGTTTCTGGCGTCTTGGGCTGAAAAGGCTTTGCCTTGCACCATGGTACAATTGGGCTAGGCCTATCGGCCATCACCCTCTTGATCGTTGGGCCACATATACACCAAAAGAATTCTTATAAAAGTTTTCAGCTGTAGTATAGTAAGGTTTATGAATTAAGGGAGGTTTATTCCATCCGTTGTATTTATTCCATTGTATTTATGTTGTCGTTAAGATCAACATAAATTTCATTGTAACTTATTACACCTTTATCGTAGACTAATCAGCATAAATATTTTTCTTCTTCTCTTATCAAATTCTCCCGTATCGAATTGTTTGTTGTATATCAACTCTCCGCTCAAAAATTAAATGCGAATACGTATTAAACTTATATCTTTACCTTTTACCTCTCCAACTTACATCACAAGTATAATTTTCATGTATCAAATTTTGAATGGTGGTTCAATGTCGTGTAGATACAATTGTTTTGACAGTGAATCTTAGTACGTGTTAATTATTTTTTTTACTATTTAACGATTCATATTATTAAAACTCAAATATGATTAAAATTATTAAAATAGTATTTAGAGCAAATTAGAGTAATTTATTTTTGATAAGTTACCATGGAAAAATATGATTAAAATTATTAAAATAGTATTTAGAGCAAATTAGAGTAATTTATTTTTGATAAGTTACCATGGAAAAATTACCACACAACAAAACTGCAACAGTGTCAAACAAAGTTGCTGACATAGCATCAAAGTGTCATACATACACTACTACAGGTCAGGGGTTATTGCACCGGTAATTTAGGGCGATGGCACCAGTATTTTGGCCCCCCAAAATACCAGTGCGTATGTATAGGGGTGTAAAAATGCCACAAATTTGCACCAGTAAAATGAACCAGTGTAGAACATTATTTGCACTGGCATCTTAGGCCGGTGTATAAATTTTGGAATCACAATATATCTACACCGGTATTATTTGAAACATCGGTGTAGACATGTTGCACCAGTATTTAACCTATGAACCGGTGTAAAACTTTGATTTGTACACAAGTATTAAATATAACAGTGGTCTTTCTTTTGTAGTCAGAATATAGTTTTTTTATACCGGAATAGATTTCACCGGTATTATTTTTACACCGGTATTTCTATACTTTGTGCACTGGTATTATTTAAATAATTTAAAATAAATTATTTAAAATGTGAAATTTGTTTACACTGGTACATTCATTTTATACCGGTGTATTATTTGGCTAAATTTTGTAATGTCTAATTTGTTTTCCGATGGTCCCTCTCGGATAATTTCCGGGGAACGACAACCGGAGATACATGTAGACTATTATAAATTGGAAACTTTTGAATAGATAAGAAATTTGAAACATTCTATTAAAAAATATCGCTGGCAAAATACGCGAACATTATTCTAACTATGAAATAGAAGAGGTATCTTAAGCATGGAATGATCAGCCAATCTGTCAGGTCTCATTTGTTAACAATCTGGGAACGTGAACTGATATGAGATGATCATTTGAGCATGTAGTATTGAACTGTAGTTGCTAATGAATAATAATGGTACTCATTTTAGTGTATTACCTATTTTGTCAGCCTATTTAATCTTGGTCTTGTAAATGACCGAAAATTAGCCGTCGACTGGGATTTTTGCTCACCAGTATCCTGTTGTAAGGATTAATGAATACGAATACGCAAAAGTACTTTGAGGAATTGAAAAATAAGGTGTTACAAGCATGTACCTCATCGTCGCTGGTGAGAATCATAATCTCCTCGTCATCGTCGTCCGTATCACCTCTGGCATTGACATCATTGATGTCACTCGGTTGCTCATCTACCTTGCCTATTAAGGATACTGGCCAATCCACAATGTATTGAGCACCTCTACAAGATTATCAAAGTGGTGGTCCGCCGAGGGCAATCCTGCCCTAGGTTGGAGAACTGGCTCGCATACTCTCACTCGAGCAACGCTTCCTTGTTGGGCATCCCGACGACGAGATACCTGTCGCAGCCCATGGGAGACCATTTTCTTCTTCCCGACAATGTCTTTAATGAAAAGAGTCACACGTTCTCCATCCTGTTCATATAATATTTAAGTGAATAGATAAAAATGGTTATGGAGATATTTCAGATGTGTAAATGCATAGATTATTGAAGGTGTACCTCTTCATCTCCTTCTCCGCCGCTGGGCTCTTCACCAGAATTTGTAGCAGTTGTAGCAATGTTATCCATTGCCTTCTCTAAAAACTTCTTTGGATTGTCAAGGCCTGGCAGAATCTGAACACTGCTTGCAGATGCTAAGCGCTTCACCAATTGCTCCAGGTACGATACCATGGCTTTCACGATTGGTTGATCGTTAGATGGTCTCCTTTGGGCTGTCTCTTTTGCTGAGGAACTACTATCGCACTTGCTGCGAGAAAGATGAGGAACAACCACCGCTGTGGATAGACCCGTCTGAGTTCCCCTGTACCTGCCCGAGTGATCCTTTTTCTTTGTCCCTTTTATGAGGATGTCTTCACCCGACTGCAGTTCCAATGCTCCTTTTCCTTAAGCTCATTCAATTTCAATTGACAATCACATAGGAACGCAATTGTTAATATGAATAACGTGAAATACACTTAAAAATTAATTTAAATGGTCGATTTTGGCGTAACTTACAACGTCAGGTGCGATATTCTCAACCTCTTTCGATGTGCATAACCCTTTCTTATCTTTTTTTGCCTCAAGGTAGACAAGAGATCTGTCAAGTGTGAAATCCTTTTGACTGAGTTGTTTCTCAATCTCATCGTCAGTGAATCCCTTGCTGGTCAACCTCATTCTATCCTTCTCCTTCAGCTCCTTAGTCAATTTATCATGGATGTGTCGATTACCCCTTTTGCCCGTGTGGTGTGTGTAATCCTTGCCCTTATTGCGTTCAATATTTGTCACCCTGATCCTCTGTTATTATTATGAATAAAAATTAGTTGAATAGAATTTGTGGGAAACATAGCTCTTAACAAGTATTAATTTTTTCATCTTACCTAAAAATTCGGATATCGGCGCCTCTTTTAAAACAAGTGTCATTCGTCCTCATCCATCTACTTGTACTTCTCTCATGCCGGTATTCCTATTTTATTGATACCTAATTGCCAAATTTGTCTTCCAGTTCATATGTTGGTTTTTTACACTCTATGTAACCTCATTCTTCAGTATTTCTAGTTGCTTGTCTGGCACAGGTGTTTCAATTGTGAAGCTCCCCTGGAACAAATCATATGAAAAGGCATGTCATCAATCACATCTTCACGTAGAATTTACCATGAATAAATTTTTTTAATTACAATTGTAGAGAGTCTTACCAGAACATCCTTCCATGCCTCTGATGAGGCTTCAAATGCATGTATTTTTCAAAGCATTTAACATGTATTTTGTTATATTTTTGTTGTACGATTGCTAGATTTAGGTAGGTTTACATGATAAGGGGTTTAGATAGTCATTTTTTGGTTTTTATATCTAAATCCTTCATTTTGTAACCTATGTTTAGTCTAATGGACTTCTGGTCCTTACGAGCATCTAGATTCCTTTTTGTAAGCTTAATTTGTAGATTGCTCATGAGCACTTAGGAGTGTTTTAGTGAAGGTCATTCAAAAGGATGGTAGAAGATGGAAGGCCATTCACAAAGTGGTAGAAGATAAAGTGAAGAAAGGAGAGCAAAGCAAAGAGTGAAGAATGATCTATGCTTTGAAGCAGATTTCTGAGAATTTTCCGAGAATAATCAGCTTCCATGGGTGATACCATTGGATTCCTCTTCTTGAGTACTATAAAATCAACCACAAGAACTCCCAAAACGGATCAATGGTTCACCCGGAGGAAGCAAAACAAAACGGGACTTTTTTCCATCGCGACTAGTGACAAGTGTGTCGCGACTCACAAAATGTTGACCTGAGAGCTCAGAATTTTACTGATCATGTCGCGACTCGCGACGGAGGCGTCGCGACTTGAGATAATTTACCTGCAACTTGCTTTTTACTCCCTTTTTTTCTTGTACTATAAATAGTTTTTCACCCCTTCTTCCCCAACTCTCTAAGCCCGACTTGGGGGCTCCAAAACCCTAGTTTTTCACCATTTTCTTCCATTTTTTATTCTTTTGTAGATCTTTGTTCTATGTTATGGGTTTGATTATATATCTTAGTTTTGTACATGGGAGCAATTGATTGAAACTTCCTTGCTAATGTCTTGAGAATTATTTCTATCTATCTATTAATTTCTCTACTGTGCATTTATTGAGCTTTGAATGTGGATTGTTAATGGCATTTATGTTGTTTGAAGTTTGAGTATATGAATTGCTTGTATGATTGCTTGTTAGGGTTGGAAAAAAGTAGCTAATTTTCCCTCTTTAAATGTGGAATCCAAGAGCATGAGTTAGAGCTTCTAAATGATATTAATGTGTTGATAATTGCTAGATGAATGTCATGATGTTGAACTCGTTGTCATATTTTTTTAGGTAGCAAATGAGATAAGTCTATGAATGTCGATCGTTCTTGACTAATCTTGTGTAAATGCATGAATTGGTTAAATGCTTAGACACGGTGTAGGGTTAATAAGTGTTGCCAAGCTTGTTGATTCTTTGTGCTCAATGCCATCAATGGGATACGTTTAGTCGTGTTTCGACTAAGGGAGTCATTGGTGAGGTTTGACAAGAGATGCCGAATTCACTCTTGCAAACTACTATCTAAGAAGGATAGAAGATTTATCTTCACAACAAGTAGTTAAAGCAATGGGAAGTGTTTGTATGATGAAAGTGTTAGGGTGTTAGGAAAGTGACAAATTCCTTAGCTCTTTGGCATGAAAATCCAAGAACATGGACTTAGAACTTCTCATGCATAATGTGTTGTGATTCTTGCTAGATAAGTATGTTAATGTGGATTGTTCTCATATGTATCCTATAGATGCAATGAAAGGTTGAATCTTGAATGTGGGTTGTTCTAGGTTTAGCCTAATGAATGCTATGTTTGGTTAAATGGCTATGTGTTTGGTAGAAGGCTTGTTGTTATCAAATATATGGTTCTTCATGTATAATGGCGTTGATGAAATACCTTTATGGTATGGTTTGCCTAAAGTGATTATCAGTGAGGTTTGCAAATGGTCGTTGTTTGTCTTTGCAAATTACTATTAAGAAAGAATGAATGTTGATCTTCGAATGGGAAGTTTTAGCATTCCCCACTGGTAACGAATGTGATAGAATGAGTGAATAGTTCAATGATCTACATTAGGTTTGGAAGTGAATATCAATTGCCCCCAAGGCTTTGTCTTTTGTAGTTTTAAACCACTTTTCTTAGTTTGTTTGGTGATTAGCATAGTTACTTGACTTTGCTAGTTATATTGTCTGTTAATTTCATAACTTAGGAAAACCAACCAACCAAAATCCCCCATTACTTGCTTTTATATATCTATATATATATATATATACTTCTAGCCTAATATGAACCTTATATGTTTAAACGCTTAAGAAAATCCCTCTTCTTCGTGGACGACCCCGATTTGCCACTATCTACTTAATTGTATTTAGTAAGCATAAATGGCTTCTTAATTTAACTTTGAGAGGTACGGAGATGACCTCCCAGCCTCTTCCTTAACATCTTCAAGGACATCGCTCCAGTGTTTGCATGCACCAAACCTAATGCGGCGCCAGAAAGCGTAATTGTCATAAGCGTGCCACGCTGACCAATTCTTAATGCATACCGCTTGGTTCCAATGAAACTCAAACGCAACAGGAGTTGGAGTGTCATGCTTTGCCAACATCATAGACTGGCACGTGCTAGTTCCTCGCCTCCTCAAATAACTTTTTACCTTGAACTTGTCCCATCCTTCTCCATTTTTCCCTCCAGTTTTTGTCAAGTCGTCACCCACTTCATTAACAATTGGCCTTCCTTTGATGGTGCTCTTTTCATTTCCCTTGCGAATTGGTGGTTTGGCCAACTGTTTACCGGCGTTCACTCCTTCACATCCACTACAATAACATCACCATGTTCCGCGGTTTCTTCTTTCTCTTCACTAGTCAGGTCATTTGTAAGCGTTGCATCTTCCTCAAATTTTATCTTAAACGGGATCCTTTTTTATGGTGGTTCTTGGTCCAATACATCAACCTCCTCATCGACCACATCTTTCACCTCCTCCTCCTTCTTCGTAATCGGCCGCTTCCTCTTCATGTTGAATTTCCCCTTATTCGATAGCATCTACAACAGTAGAATTGAAAATTCTCAATCCATAAAGGTACGTACAATAAGGGTACTTAATGATCAACATTGATAGAACGTGGCGTAGAACTTGATCAACAAGTTCATAAAACTTTTGAGAAAAATATGGCATAGAAATTGAACAATTCATACATGAAACTACATTATGTAAGGCATAAAAGTTTATATAACATGGCATAGAACTTGAACAATTAAGGCATGGAACTTGATATAGAATGAAATGGAACCTTATAGAAGTTGATAGAATACCATACCAATGTCTTTGGATTCATAAAATAGGCATACAACCAAGCAATTATCACTCCCCCCTAACGTGACTATCAACATTATCACCAACCAAAAAAATATAGTACTACATCACCCATTCACAAAAAACGCAAAAAATTTACTCCCCAGAATTGTATAAACATACCATTCAAGTTACCCTTTCAACTTTTTGTCAATTTACATTTTTTTGTTCATAGAGGCAATTGATCGAACATGTATTGTGCGTGAGGGATGAAATAGTTTTTTGAAGAAAAATTGATAGGGTAACCCGTGGTAACATAAGCCCCAACACTTACCTTCACCAATGGAACGTTTTTGTTGCTACTCCCTTTTGTCGAACTCGCCAAGAACGGAATGGGATGATGAACTCGCCAAGTACTTTCTTCTCTTGTGTTGTCAAGAGTTGGCGAAGGGTTGCTTCTGTTGTGTTGCTCGACACTTTAGAAGATAGATGATGTGAGTTACATTGATTGATAAGGAGTTATGGTGGTTCAAGTAAGTGTAAATTGAATGGTTGAAGTGGTAGATGGCGGTTTTGAAAGAGAATTTGAAGGTGTTTGATGAGAAGAGGAGGAGTTGTGGGTGTTAGGTCCGTTTTAAACGGTTGCCAATTCATATGAAACATTTTTTACACCAGTAATATGTATAGTACTGGTATAAAATTTGTGAAAACGGTTGAAAATTGGCTAACTATTCAGCACCGGTACGTATACCGGTGTAGAAAAGGAAAAAAACAGTTGCATGAAACTGCTTTAAATGATTTTTTCACTGACCCGAGAGCAACACATGAAAATTTAGGCTAACTGTGTACGCCGATAACAAGTACCGGTGTATAAAATGCAAATACATGTGTAATACTTCACAAAAAGTAGCTGCATGCAGCTGCTTTAAATATTTTTTTGGAAAAAAATGTTCAACCCGAGAGGAACTTCTGAAATTGTAGACTAAATGTTCAGCACCAGTATATGTACCGGTGAAAATTCAGAAATTACTGGTGTAAAATGTTTCGTGCCTTATTAAAAATCAAAGAAATTGAAAATTTTGAAATACACACAAAAAAATTGAACACATACACCGGCACTTGTTCAATATTACCGGTGTAAAAAAAGTTTGTTATTTATTTAAATTTCCACTTATTGCATTTACCTCTTGTGCATTTTTAAAACAACCCCAATTAATCAAATTGACGTTTAATTATTGTGAGTAGTCATTGTACTAGTCGTTTCATGCAAATACCGACCACACATGAGCCCCATACGTTGACGTTTCTAAGCGTTACTTAATTTCATAAAATTTGCATATTGACCCCAAACATTTTGTTCCACCACTTGAAGCTAGTTTCTGCCGGCCCAAATGGAATTTTAGGATGATCCAGATTGAATATGTAACGTTTCCGTACCTCAACGATACCGAGGAACCCGCAAAATTAATTGTATGCGTTTATTGCAATTAGGTCCCCCAAATTGTGACATGTATTACAACATGTTAGGAAACTACATAAATTACCAAATTTAATATTCTGAGCTTAAATCATAATTGCAACATATTTGTGCTCGGGTGGTGATTCGTCCTGAAGCGCTAGTGGTGTTGTAGAGTAAACGACAATGGTTTACTTCAATGTTTCTATGTGTAATCCGAACATCTTCGAAACTAAATATGGAGTGCGGACCCGTTTGTTTCCCTGCATGTTTACTTGGAAATACAAAAAGGTTGTTTTGTGGGCCATCCGATTCGATCGGATTGCAATTTTGATTTACAAGTAAACTTTTTACTTTTTGTTATTTAGTCCCTCCAAGAATCTCGGAAGGGTCGGAATATAAAATTGGCTCCACATTTATGCAATTCAATACACAATAATCATGTTAATGTATTTGTAGACCCAACTGGTGGACGAAGCCTTGTAAAATCAACAGTGAATGTTTGCACTATATTTTCCAAAATTATAAATTCGCCCACAAATTTACTTGGGGAACCTCCATAGCTCCCAATGCTACAATTTTTTTTAATTCTAACCATTCTTGTAATATAATGCACCAAATTCGGTGGACCTAAAGTAACCAGTTAGGCCAACTACGTTCGGCCTATCTTTTTTGCCTTCATGAATGCATTTGTCCGATAGAATTTCAATAAACGCGGTGTACAAATTTTTTATTCGATTTATCATCGTGCATGTTTGTCAAAAATAAAAATGTAAAACTGTCTAAGTGCAACACAACAAAGTTGAGTACATAATCTACTCTTCCTAACTGCTACTACACATTTTGTACAAATAATAACGAGAAAATGGTTCTACCCCGTCAGCTGGTCCTGATGCATCAGCATCAAGAGTACTTGCCAACGTCCACATCCTCGACATCGCCTTCACGAAAGGTTGGGAAATTTCATACTACTTTCACAGCATTAGAAAATTGATACATCATAACCTTGGCCATATGTTCGTGTCAGGATCTTTGATATTTGAATTCTTCAAGTAAGTTTGCTACACTGACCTCCAATGCAGCAACTCTAGATTCAATAGTAGGAAAAAATGTGTTAGATGTCTGTATATAGAAAGACTCCACGCAAATCTTACCCATTGGTTAGCCATAAACATCATGTGCATGGGTACTAACTCCCGCTCTTGAACAAAGCGCAGAGATGATACTGCAATAAGCATAAGATCCCATATGATTCCGTTCCCTTTGCAACATAGGACAAATTCGACGACCAACATTCCATCGAAGCTCTCTCTTTATTACATACAAGAAGGTGAGGCAAAGTTTGTGAATTTCTGTGTTCATAGGTACTGGATGAATTCTAGATGCCACAAAGTGGTACCACCCATTCATTTCTGAAGTTAGAGTTTTCTTAGGTATTTTGCTCCAACCTGGTTTGACCAACTCATCTATGTCCGTACCTGCCCTAGTTACTGTCCCAGCGATCTCTTTCTCAATTAGGTGTAGTAGAATATAGCCATCATCACCTAGAAAATGGAGCACGAGAAACTCGTAATCGTTTGGAACGTTGGGCAACCCAAAACAACCATTGATAGATTCTGGTGTGTCAGGGACAGTTTTACCTCTACAATCCACGTGATCGTAGCTCAGTGTGCACTTCAAGTTTGCATAGAACTCCCTTACAATGGCCAGGTTGAATGGTTGCAGAGTCTCGCAGAATTTTTCCCACCCAAGCTTCCAGATAGTTTGTTCAAATGGGGGAGATGCTTCAATTCCTCTCTCTATGTGATGATGACGTCCTTTGTAAGATTCATAGACACGAAGGTACCATCCAGGTAAGTGTGTGGTGATATTTTCGGCAATGATGGGGACGGTGATTGACGTATCCTTTTCAAATTGGATTTAGGAGGCATTTCCTAAAAAACACATTGAAGCATTTAATCAGACACCTTACATGCAAGTCAAGCTATTCATGATGTCATATTCTCAATGATTCTATTTCATATGCAATTGCTAATTAATCATACCATAGAGGCATTGAAGTTGTTTACCTGATTATATGCCAATCTACGTAGGATTTTAACAAAGATGGGTAGTGATGGAGATGGTATTGAGTGAGAGATATAAATTTGGTACTGTGAAAATGGGGTGCTGAAAGGGTTTTAAATAATGGAACTTTTTTTACACACCGGTATTCAACATATACCGGTGTAAAATGAGGCCTGAAGCAGCTGCTTTAAGCTGTTTTAAATTTAAAAAATTCTATCTAATCCAACCCGAGAGTAAATTTTTTTTAAAAATTCTAAGTACCCAGCACCGGTACAATTATCAGTGCAACTTTAACAGAAACCAGTTACGTTAGGCTAATTTAAATGCCAAAAAATTAACATTGTTGGAAATCGAGAGCAAAAAACCAAATAAATTCTAAGTACTGTGCACAGGTAGGAGTACCGGTGCGTAAGTACAAAACAGAGTACCTCCCCTATTTTTCTACACTGGTAATTTCATCTGTACCGGTGTAAAAAACCAGCACCTAGTAGAAAATTTAATTAAAATTAAAACACATTTTCACCGATTGAATTCATAAACACTCCTTTGAAATCATTGATCATACCAAAAGATTCATAAAAGAGTGTCAATTAAATACATTACATGCTAAATCGCTTAATGATCATACAATTTTTCACAAAACATGGTCACAAAAACAACGGCCAGGAACGACCAATCTATCGCTTCCACTTCAAGACATTGCCCCCACCTACTATTTCACCTCTCTCATCAACCCACAGCCCATCACCATGAGAAAGCCTTCCAACAACGGGTCCCCCAACATCTTCCAAACCAGGAAATACTGATGGAAGCACAGGACTAACAGTTATGGCAGGCTGATCAATCTTCTCATCAAAGTAAAACTTCTTCCCATGCAACACCACATGATACTTCTCATTCGAAGGGTCCTTGATGTAGAAAAACCCGTCGTGCCTGGGTAGCTAAGATGAACTTGTCATCTTCATATCCTACACGATTCAAGTCAACCAACGTGAACCCAATGGGCTTCTCAACAACAACACCGGATCCATGTTCCACCCAATGAAAGTTGAACACAACCTTGAAATCTACATAATCCAACTCCCAAATTTCCTCAATCGCCCCATAGAAAGGCATCATAGCAACAACCGGATGTTTATCTCTCTTGCTTTCCTGCCACGTGGATTCAGATTCAATATATACACCACTATTTTGAGTGGTGCTCTTCTTATCTTTCATTAATGTTGAGAAACTAAAACCATTAATGTCATAACCAAGGTATTGTCTAACGGTGCAGATCGGCTTTCTTGCAAATGCCCGTAGGTTACTGGCCATCACATCGACATTACAATGATTGTAAAACAAGTTAATAAAACTTGAAGAATGATTGACCTGAATTTTATTCGAGGGCCAGTCTGGATGAATCTCTTCGAACATGGAAACATGATCTTTAACATATGTTACAGTCTCGCTACTATTACACAATACATACAAGTGTATAGTCATCAACTCAGCGTGATAGGGTGTAAGAAGCGTACCCTTGGAACGTGGAATCCCATTCCGCCTTCCACAGCGGGGTCCACCTGAAACACCAACCGCTCTTCTTCCAACCAAGTTCGCTGTACAATACTTGATGATCTCCTCAGTGATGTACCTCTAAGTGGCATAGAACAACAACAGCCTCTCAATCCAGTTCATCTAGTTGTAGCCTGCTAATATTTTTCTTGCATATCAAGTTGAAGAAAAAACACAAGCGCATAACTGAAAATCTAACTTCCTCTTCCAAAAACCCATGTATTGCTATGGGCAAAAGTTATTGCTTAAGGACATGAAAATCGTGTGGATTTCAAAGCTTTAAGACGCAATCATTCACAAATCAACTAACATTAGAGGAGTAACCAGAAGGTACCTTCATTCCTTGGATGCTCTCACACACCGACCTCCTCTCAGCAACTGACAGATTGTAAGGAGTGGTGAGGAGGTACGTTCGCTTCCCTCTTACCTTCGGTGCCAGATCCAACCGTATACCAAGGTCCACTAAATCTTTCCTCGCATTCAAGCTATCCTTAGTCTTCCTGGGAATGTTCAAAAGTGTCCCAATTAGACTCTCACAAACGTTATTTTTGATATGCATAACATTCAAATAATGGCGAACCTCCAAATTTTCCCAGTACGGCAAATTGAAGAAAATTGACCGTTTCTTCCATGGTCCGTCTACAGCCCTACCACCCTTTGATAACTTCTTTTCAAGAACAACATTCAGTTTCTTCACCTTATTGTGAATAACTACACTGATCAAAGGTTTGGGAGCCTTTCTCTTCTCCTTCCCACCAACGAATGCAACCGTGTTCTCTCACAACTTGTGACCTACAGGAAGGAATTTACGGTGACCCAAATAAACAGTCTTCCACTCATTTCTCAACTGATGGTAATCTGTCTCATCCTCACAAACTGGGCAAGTCTTGTGACCCTTGACCACATATCCGGAAAGGTTACCATATGTTGGGAAATCATTAATGGTACAAAAAAGCATCGCCCTCAATGTAAACTCTTCACCACTACAACCATCAAGCATTCAAGTGCCTTCCGACCAAAGCACCTTTAAATCTTCTATCAAAGGGGAAAGATAAGTATCTATGTCATTTCCGGGTTATTTCGAGCCTGAAATCATGATGGGCATCAACACATATTTTCTCTTCATGCACAATTACGGGGGAAGATTGTAAATGGCAAGCATAACCGGCCACTAACTGTGTCTCGGGGACATATTCCCAAATGGGTTTATACCATCAGTACACAAAGCAAATCTCAAACTCCTAGGTTTGGATGCAAAGCATGGATACATCCTCTCAAATTTCTTCCACTAGTCTGCGTCAGCCGGGTGTCGAATTATATCATCATCTTTACAACCTCCCCTATCAACGCACCAAGTCAAGTTCTTTGCATCCTTTTCATTCTTAAACAACCTTCTCAGCCTTGGAATAATGGGAAGATACCAAATACATTTGGTGGGCACCTGCCTCCTCACCGGCACAACATGCTCTCCACCGACAACCACATTTCTCTTCTTCTTATAACGTGACACATTACATACTGGACAAATAATCTTATCCTTAAGGTCACCCATATATAGAACACAATCGTTCGGACAAGTATATATCTTTTCATACTCCAATCCCATCGGACACAAAATTCTTTTAGATTCATAAAGGTTATCAGGAACCCCGTTATCGGGTGGAAGCTTTTTATTCAAAAACTTAAGCAATTTATTCATGCTAGTGTCACCCCATGACCCTACACCTTTCAAATTAAACAACTCCATCAAACACGATATGACTGTGTCTTTCTTCTTGCAACTGAGATACAATGGTGTATCCTTCTCACCAAGGAAGATAGCCAAAACCTCAAGTCTTCCTCTAAACTCATTAACAACCTCCTCACACATGTCATCCAACATAGAATCCCCAAAACACTCCCCTCACTACTAACTCTCACTTTCGGTAGTGCTTTTTCCCCATGAAAGGTCCACACAACATAATCTTTCGCAAACCCCCGGCTATACAAATGGAGTTTTAGAATGTCCTTCTTATCAGTACGAATTCGATTTCCACAATCACGACAAAGACATAATATTCTCTTCTCTCGACTAAAAGCATGCTCCAAGAACTCATCCACGAACATAATATATTCATCGCCTACCCTACTAACGTTGGCATACACATGCTTACGCCTCTCGATGGCGTGATACAACTCTACATATTAATAAATGTCTAACAATCAAACTTCAACACATTTAATACAATAGAATTTTTCATGATAACTTCCTAATCATGCAACATCATAAATGCACAATATACACCAATATTTCACATTACAATTACAACATTCTTAACATGTCCAACAATATAGGAATCAAATGTCATAGCCTTATAACTACAACAACCTTGACAACAAATCACAAACTAATATCTACAATTCTACCTCAATCACCATCAAATGATCAAACACAAAATATAAATCTCTACTAACCAAAACCATACATGAAATCCTTAATATCCATAAATGTAATTAAAAAAAAGGTACTTTCAAGGGTCTTCATGGTGGAGAAAAACATCATTAATGAACCTCTTCTTCCAAAAATTTCATTTTTAAACCGCTAAAAAAGAGAGGGTAGGTGAGCATTTAATGCAATTTTCTACATCGGTATTTAGACTTTACTGGTGCATTTGTAGCCTTTTCAACCGGTAAAATCAGTTACCGGTGTAGATATTTAGCCAAAACCCACATATTTTCTTGTCCTGCACCGGTACGATTACAGGCCAGTGAGAAACTAATAGTTTTGGTACCAAATTTCTAAAATAAGAATTTTTTTTGCACTGGTATTAAGAAAGTACCGGTGCGTGTTCAATTCCTACACCGATTCTATTAGTAACCGGTGTACAAATGCAAAATTTTCCCACAATTTTTAATTCCAGCACTTGTAATTTCTCATTGCTGGTTTAAAAAGTTCTCCTCTTGGTGCCAAACTAATAAAAAGGGAAATAAGTACACACCGGTAATCCTGTACCAGTGCACATGTTAGCAATTGCACCGGTACAGATACCTATTCGGATAATACCGGTGCAAAATATTTGATGTTGGTACACCGGTAGAACCAACACCGGTGCAAAAATTGGTGAACTGTACACCGGTTGACAGGATACCAGTGAGTATGTACTTATTTGCACTGAACTGGTGTTAAAATGATAAATACCGGTGCACTTGGTTACATACGCGCCGGTATACCTATACTCATGAATTTATACCAGTGCGTATTGTACCTGTTTTCCAGTAGTGATAAGAGCAACAGAACAAGAGATGAAATAAGAACGAAGACAAATTAGGATAAATCATTAGAATGAATAGAAGTAATGGACACTTACAGTAAACTTCTATAGAAATTGAATCACTTAATAGGTGTGAAGTAATCCAATCTCCAACCAGATTCAACGAAACCTTAAATTATAACAAATAGATTAATCACACGAACATAACAAATAGCAAGGAATAGAATAATAATAATAATAAATAATCATGCAGGGAGTGGTCGATACAAAGAAAAGCCAACGAAAATGGCAAGGTTTTGCGAAATTGTAGCTTACAAAATTCTTATAAAAGTTTCCTGCTGCAGTATGGTAAAGTTTTAAGAATTAAAGGAGGTTTATTCTGTGTTTAATCTGTTGTATTTATGTTATCGTTACGATTAACATGAATTTGGTGGTAACTTATACCATCTTTATCGTAGACTAAATCAACATAAATATTTTTCTTCCTCCCTTATTGACTTGTTTGTTAAATTTCAACTCTTTGCATAAAAAATTATTATTAAACTTATATTTTTACCTTTTACCTCTGTGGAAGTATAATTTCATGTATAAAATTTTGAATCGAGATTCGATGTCATGTAGACACAATTGTTTTGACAGAGAATCTTAGTATAATTTTGTTTTAGCTAATGGAATCAAAGAACTTGTATAACGAGTCAATTGTTATTTTTAATTTAAAAATTAATATTATTAAAACTCAAATACTATTAAGATTAGGCAAAGTCTTGGGAAAGACGGTCTTTCCATATGCTTATAGAAAGACGGGGTTTAATTCGAATAATAAAAGGTAAAAGGTCTTAGTTGCAACATTAAAAATTTAGTATGCAACATATAGTAGTTATAAAATTTATAACCCGGTTCATGCAACCCGAAAATTTTATCTTAATTTTTTTTAATTTACACTTTAAACCTTGGTCTTTCCATGACTTATGGAAAGACCGTCTTTCAAAAGACGCACTCTTAAGATTATTAAAATTATTTTTTAAAATTATTTTTTTAAAATTATATTAAAGCAAATTTGAGTAATAATTAGGTTGAATTGAATTGGACCCTTTAAGCTCATTTAGTGTCACTTGAATTTTCGTTCACGTCACCACCTAAATTTGACCCTATGAAAACATAAGGAAACTTTTACCGTTTCCCTCTAACAAAAATGGACGTGCTCTAAGCCGAATTGTTAGTCAAATCCATTTATGTTTATCTATTTTAACTTTATCCTTCAATCTTTTTTTTATCCCTCATTTGAATTACTAATTTTTTTGGAACATGATAGTTTCCATTTGCATAATGAGTGAGCTTTTTTTATTTGACTTCTTTTAGTACAGTTTCATTTGGTTTGATTTAGGCCCGTTCAGTTTGGTCAAACATTTTTCCATTTAATTGTGTCTGGTTCGAGTAAATTCTTCCTAGTTCATTTGTGTTTAATTTCAGCACATTTCAACACCAATAAACTAAATTCAACACTAATAAACTAAATTCAGCACTATTAAAATAAATTCGGCACCAATAAACTAAATTCAGCACAAATAAATTAAATTCAGCAGTAATAAATTAAATTAAGCATCAAATAGGCTCAACTGGACAGGCCTAACACAGATCTCATCTTAGCACAACGAATTTTTGTGATTATTTTATAAACCACGGAGCAGCATGCTATAGGCCTGAAGTCTGAAGGTACCTGTGGAAGAGCAACGTTTGGTAGCAAAGTAATTACAACATTGCTAAAGACAGCATGTAATTCATCACCATTAGAGAAACCTTGCATAGCTCCAGTTACTTCTTTCCTCAATAATTCTCAGCATTCCTTGAAAAAATAGCTTGTAAATCCATCCTCACCAGGGCTCTTTGCTCAATGGATACTTCTGAGAGCAGATAGCACTTGTACATTACTGATAGGCAGGATTATATGTACTTGTTGCTGCACATTTACAACCTTCCCATACCACTTTCTTAACAATTTTCTCATTCTTCTTACTTTGGCCAAACAAATTCTTGAAATGCATCATTAACCGTTCTTCGATTTCATTATGTTCAGAGTACTCAGCATCACCCACTCTCAAGTTAAGAATGTTGCTCTTATACTATTTGGCTTTCATAGCCGAGTAAAACAGTTTAGTGGGCCTATCACCTTCATTAAGCCACTCCAATTTTATTTTTTGCTGCAGAAATAAATATTCAGCCCCTTGTAATCTTTCAACAGTTCTCCTGGCATCCTGATCAATTTCTTATTTCACTACTGAAAATTGCTCACCATTCAGTTCCTCCTGTGCTTTCCTCCATGCTAGCATACATTTCCCACCCTTTCTGCAATAGCGCCAAACTCCCTTCGGTTTAGTCTAGCCAAAGACATTTCAAGGGCTTTCAAAACGATGGCTCAATCATTCAAGTTGTTCACTCCTTTACTACTCCAGATCTTTTTAACTGTCTCTTTAAAATAAGGAGATAATGAGAACATATTAAAATATTTAAATGGCTTCTGAAAAGATTTGACTCTGACATCAAACCTGAACACCAAAGGAAGGTGATCAGAACTCAATTCATCTCTGATTTCATAGTACACATTTCTCCAAGTGTCCATCCATTTTTCATTTACAAAACCACTGTCTATTCTACTTCGGACTCCATCTTCTCCCATCCTTCTATTACTCCACAGATATAGTAGTTACATGTTGTTTTTATATTCATCAACTCCAGTTCTTCAATAACCTCCTGAAAATCTTCCCATTTCTCCTCAACAGGTTGTCCTCTAATTATGTCCATAACCTCTAAAGGACCATTGAAGTCTCCACCCATCAGCCAAGGTCTGTCCCTGCTTCCCAGGCTTTTTAAGAACTGCCATAGCACTTTTCTTTTCTTATCAGAATTATGCCCATAGACTACAGTGCAATAAATGCTTTCACTTACATCTTTTTTTCTAAATCTTCATATCTATCAATTGCTCACTTTGCTCAGCACAGTGATCTCCAATAAATCAGCCTTCCACAACACCCAAATTCTTCCTCCTATTATAACTTCATTGTTTGTCTCCAATTCCCAACCAGAACCTGAATTTCTCCATACCTCCGATTTTTTCTCATTTTTAAATTTTGTTTCTAGTAAGCACAATAGTCCCCCTTTGTTTTGCAAACAAAAGTTCCTGATAGCACCATGCTTACTATTTTATTGAAGCTCTTATGTTCAAAAAGACCCTATTACAAGTCATAGGGGGGTTTTTCCTCCAACTTTTTCATAAAACTCCTTTTCTCCAGCATTTCACTAGGCCTGCTTTTATCAAACTAATCTCCCTTCACACTGGATCTATTATATTCTTTCTCATCACCATTCCCTTCAGACCTATACTTTCCAATCTGATTATCATTTTCAACCATCTTAGCAAATTCAGTCGCTGAAGTGTCCCTATTACCTTCAGCCATTTCTCCATCAGCTTTTTTGTCACCTGTCTTAGTCTTTACAAGTACATAAACTCTCTATTTTTTAACTGCCTCAACTTGCTCCTTTTTCTTCCTACATTCATCACCGATCAAAATTCCAAACACCTTACCAGCTTCCATTCAAAGACTATCAGATGTTGCACAATAACCTTTGCTCATTTTAAAACATAATTCTATCAGGGATCTTATCTCATATTTCAACCTCTATTTTCACCCTCGCAAATGACAATCTCTCTTTCTCAAGAGTAGTTTTATCTAAGCACACATGTTTGTCTACAAGACTGACAATTTTACTAATCAATTTAGGATTCCAGTATGCAGTAGACAAATTTGGCTATTGAACCCAAACAAGGCTCATTAAGATCCATATTAGCAGACTAAGGTTTCATGATAAGAGGTTTCCATAAAATAATACACTACAAGCATCAATTATTTCATCACGACAAGAAATTGAATTAAACTTCACCATAAACATACCTTTCTCAAGCTGCCAAACTTTGGTGATTTCTTCCCCCAAATTCGATAGAAAAATTCCTCCGCTACTTACAACGGGGATTGTTTCCCAGAATTTTGCAGACCATCGACAAATACCATTGCTTAGCACTTTCGTCAACTTCCTCCATAGTTATCTCTGCCATTTTCATGTCTTCAATTTCAATTGGATCAAAGAATATGACTTCCTTTGTTTTTTCAGTGTATAGACCACTCCATTTCCTCTCATCTTCTATTTCCACCCGATCTCCCTAGGATAAGCATTTTCCTTCTCTGATTTCAAAACCCTTAGAACTTTCTCCAAACTCCAATTTTACTTCCCTCTTTGTTGGATGCTACAAGCCTAGGGATTGAATGTCTTCTTCTGCCTTAGTGTCAAATTTTCAGATATGACCAACGAATTTGGAGTTGTTTCACATGCCAGTGCGCTTTTCAGCCCCTCCAATTTCTCTTCTGCTCTGATTTTTGAATTCCCATCGATGTTCCTTAATCGAGCAAGTGTCTTCTTCACCAATTTCTTTCCCCCGACTTGCCCATGAAGGCAAAGTTTAGAGAACCCACCAGGTCTAAGGTGAAAAGAAGACAAAAAATTTGTACACTTTCATGGTGTAATTCGCACGCAGTCAAAGCATTGTTCAAACAACAAATTGAGAGGAATAAACCTTGACCATAATAACTCTTTAAGTAGTGTAGAACTTGCGGTGTAGCTTTCCAGTGAGGAACATAGGGAGATCATAAACTGAGCAAGCGTATGAATCGAATAACTGAGCTCATGACGTGTAATTGTAAGATTAATGAGATGATCAACTAGGCGTCGATACTGCTCAGGATCATCATACATAGGCCCCTCCACACGCACAAGATCATGTTGTTGCTCCATTGGAAAGTTAGTCGGTTTTGTAGCCAACAAAAAATGTCAAAGGCATATTTCCTTTGTGAAAGAAACATATCATCTGGTCTTCTAGTAATCTCTATACCCAAGAAATACTTAAGTGCACCAAGATCCTTCATGTGAAAATAAGAGCTCAAGCATTTATTGAATTCAAAGATGAGTGACAAAGAACTATCAGCAATCACCAAATCCTTCATATAAACCAGCACGTGCAAAAAAACTGAACCACAAGAGTAAACAAAAAGAGAGTAATCAGCCTTTCTCTGAACAAAGCTAAATGCGCGTGGAGCCTGAGCAAACTTAGCAAACCAGTTGCGAGGAGCTTATCGCAACTCGTAAAGTGATTTATGAAGACGACAAACCATGTTGGGTGTGAAGTATAGCCAGGATGAGGGTACATGAAAACCTCTTCCAGTAATCATCATTTGGAAAATCGTTATGAACTTCCATATGATGAAGTTCCCAGCCACAAATGATTGCAACAGACAAAAATAGGCGAACATAACTCATCTTAGCAATAAGAGCAAATGTCTTAATATAGTCTGTTTCCTCAATTTGACGATTACCCAGAACCACTAAACGAGGTTTGTGACATTCAATAGTACCATCAGCTTTGAACATGGTATGATAAACCCATTTGAATCCAATTGCAGTCTTATCCGAAGGAAGAGAAACCATAGTCCAAGTCTCATTGTGCTCAAGAGCATTAATCTCATGAGTCATAATTAGTTAACGGGTAAAGAACACCTGAGGATAGTGATGGCGTAGGAGTGACTGTAGTAGTGGGGGAGGGGGGGTTTAAAATCAGACATAAAGCAGTCATAATCATCCAGATAAGCAGGTCGTGGGATAGCTGTGGCAGGCGGCGGAGTAGCCGCATCATACGGTGGAGCGGCCGGCGGCAGCACTGGGTGGCGATCAGCATCGGAGGCCACGCCATGCGGCGGCTAGTACACCTGGGTATTCGGTATCGATGGAGGTAAAATCGATGATATGGTGGGTGGGGGCGCCGCTGGTAGTCACTGATGGAGCCGATGGCAAAGAATCATCAAACTAAGTGTCGGTTTGTGACTATGTAGTCTAAACAGGTACTAATGGCACACCAAATGGAAAATGGTCTTCATAAAAATCTGCATCTCTACTATTGAAGAAGGTACGTGATTCTAAATCATAAAGGCAATAGCCTTCAAGTAGGATACCCGAGAAAAATGCATCGTCGACTTCTTAGAGCAAACTTGTCACAGTATCTGGGAATGTTTGAGGCAAAACACAAGCAACCAAAGACTCTCAAAAGCTTGTAGTTTGGAGTGTGTCCATAGAGTAACTCGAATGGTGTACGTCCATTGAGTTGCTTCGTTGGTGTTAGGTTAATCAGATATGCAGCAGTGAGAACACATTCTCCCCCAAAATCAATTGGAAGATTATCTTGAAAGCATAAAACACGAGCTACATTTAGCAAAATGACGATGTTTGTGCTCTACATGACCATTCTGCAGTGGTTTATCAACCATAAATGTCTCAAAGATAATACCAGATTCAGCAAAGTAAGATCTCAAAGGCATGTGCCATTATCAGCATGGATACGACAAATGTTGCGCCCAAATTGAATCTTGATAAAAGAACAAAATTCTATAAATCTAGAAGCTACGTTTGACTTAGCCACTAATATATAAACCCAAACAGATCAGGAATAATCATTAATTATAGTTAAAAAAATAAAATGCACCACTAGAAGATGGTGAGCTATAAGCCCCAAACTTCACAATGTATTAGTTCAAATAATGAATTAGCATTTGAAGAACTCAAAGGAAAACTATGTCTAGTCTATTTTGCCCTATGACACACAAAGCATGGAACCAAAGTATTATTTGGGCTAAAATCAAGAGTAGAAATAGAAGAAAGCCCCGTAGAGGATGGATGCCCAAGACATTGATGCCATAAATCAAATGAAGATGTAGAATCTGAAGCAACTGTCGGAACTAATCACGGGATATAAGACTGAACACGTGTATCCAGCAGATGAAGCCAATAAACCCCTCTTGTTGTTCACCCACGCCAATCATAGTCCTCATACTGATTTTCTGTAAAATGCGTTAATTTTCAGTAAACAAAGCTAAACATTAAGGCAGATAACAATCTAAAGCATGATAATAAATGGCATTGCAAGACAGGGATATAAAGCACATGATTAAGGGTACTATCTCCAAAATAAATAGAACCATAATGTGTTGCAGATGACACAGATCCATCAAGTGATAGCACATTAACATAATCAATGGCAACAGGTATATCAATAAGAGAACCCTTGTCACAAGTCATGTGATATGAGGCTCCCAAATCCAGAATCCAAGGTAAAGTAGTCTTACCAGACCCAGAGACAGAATTAAACTGATTAAATAGTTTGAGGGTCATACTCCATTGGTCCTCTGACAGAGCAGGACCAAAATCAGATTGGGTAGGAGGTTCAGAGGAGGCAACCGCCGTGAACCCTGGTGGCGATGTAACTAAACCGGCAAATTATGGTTGAGGGTTGCGTTGCGCGGCTGGAACGCCAGGTACGGTGGCGGTTGGAATATCTGGAGCCATTTTCCTCGTGGTGTTGGCTCTGTCCCTCATCTTCGTGAACCATTGTGGATAGCCCGTGAGCTTGAAACAGGTAGCTTTATCGGGACCCTTGTGATGACAATGTGTACAAACCAGATTCTTGCGTTCAACTGCAGTGAGAGCTCCATATGAAGGTCCTGAAGGTGGTGGGTGGTGAGCAGCATATGCCAGGGAATCTATTGAAGATTCATGAGGCCAAATGACAACATTGTGATTCTTCTCCTAAGCTGCAAAGGCATACACATGCATGACGGATAGTAGCGGGTCTTGAGTTATGACACTGGATCACAAGGTGTGATTGCATTCATCTAAACCGGGGAGAAATTGATAAATCAACTCTTTCCCTTGATCGTGGAAGATGGCAGCAACATAATTACATGTGCACAATGATTTGTAAGCTTCACAGGAACAAATCTGAGGAGGCTGAAAAGAGTTGCAGTCATCGTGAGTTTGCCAAAATAAATGAAATTAAGCTGATCATTCTACCGACAGTTCTTAATATCATCACACATCTGCAAAAAAATTGGACCATTACCAAGGGAAAAACGTCCAGCAAGATCATCCCACAGCTCCTTAGCAGTGAAAAGTAAATTGTAGCAAATCGCAAAGTTGGATCAACAGTTTGCAAGATCCAGTAAACAAGAGTAGCATTCACTCCATGTCATTCATCAAAATCAGGATCACCAATCGGAGGTTTAGTAATGGTTCCATTGATGATACCAATCTTCTTCTTAGTAAGCAAAGCACTACAAATCACAATAGTCCATTCAAGTTAATTTTCTCCACCCTTCAGTACGACGGGATAGATGACCAAACTGGGACTGTCTGAAGGGCTGAGGTAGTATGGAGAGTTCACAGATTGGCTAGGAGGTACAGAATGCCTAGTGCCAGTTTGCAATTGCCTGAGTAAAGCTGAAATAACATCGGAGGCATTGAGATTCTGTAGCTTATTAGCCTCAGCTTTGGTGGCGATGCGAGCATGCTCTGCGGCATTGGGTTCGGAATCAGAATTAGGAGTCGACATTGGAGCAAGATCGACGAATCGTAGGTTGATGCGGTGATGCGTGGAGGATGAGACGGCGACTCGTGGAGCTCGAGTGCAGCGCGTGGGAGACACTGGCAACGCGTGACGAGCGGGAAAAGGCAGATCTGGATCGGCGACAGTAGCAGCATGGCCACTACGGTAGCAGATTTGCAATCAGGAAATCGGGCGGCGATCTACGACAATCGGTGACGGTGCGTGCAAGAACGTGCGGACGTTGGTGTCGCCGGTAGGTCGCAATCGGAAACAGGAAAATTTAGGGTTTTAGGTTTCTGAATTTTTAGGCTCTGATACCATGTAGATAATAAGGATGTAATGTTGAGATGGCATTCCTGATTTGGGGTACATTATATAGTGTTACAAAAGACCTAAACAAATAAGGAAAATGATACAATTAATATTCACAAAATATTCCTTTTCCTCAATAATCTACTTTTTATTTACTGTTATTGTACGTAGTCAAACATATTAACGATTAAACAGGTTTCTTGAAAATTGTGAAAAAGATTCTATGAAGCATATGTTGAGATGGAGAGTGTACTAGATTTCAATCCCTTCATTATCATTATATTGAATCATTCTTTTTGGAAAAATGGAAGACCATCAAAGTGGGGTATATATTATTCTCACATCAAAAAAATGATTTTCAAACCATTACTAAATATCCCCTACCGATAAAAAATGGCGGAATTATTCTTGATTCGCTATTTTACACTAACTAATGTAAATAAATGTGGAAAAATAGGGATATGTTATAAAAACACTGGGCCAAATCTGAAAGTTGTTGAAGTTTGAAAAGGATTTTGTAAAAAATTATCAAAATATTCTGTCATTTTTGGTAATTTTCAAATCTTGTCATTTTGTTGGGATAGACAGAAAAGAAAATTGGGCCATTTTTGTTGGGACGAATGGAGTGTATAAAGTTATACATCGATTGCTTTGTGGCGGGACAAAACGGAGAAACTAAGCTTATTACGATAAAAAAAAACTAACATATAGACTTTGATTACCATATTGATACGTTCCAAACATATTATCTCTACCCTAGTGTTAGCATTCAAGTCACCCGACATCAACCTGTAATCAGAAGCCTGTGTACAAAATATACACGAGCATACAATTTGCTATTAGGCAAGTGTTAACCATCGGTTGTTTGTCTTGCTGTGGCCTTGTCCAGACAATCATGTTGTTAATTTGGTAGGGGCCCAATGAGCTCACGTATTTAGCTTAGGAAATGAGCATGTTTGTTTTGCTTTTAGTGAATGTGTTGCCATCTAATTTGACTCTGCTATCCCATATCCGCTCCCAAACTTGGCTCTGCATCCTCCATGGTTATGTTTATTTCGTCATTTAGCATTTGCATTACTTGCAAACAATCATTCTCAGTGATCAGTGGAAAATAATTCCTTCTTCCGCAAATTGAGAGACATGTAAGGCATGCTTAGAGTTCAACTTGCACTGGGTCTTTAGTAGATAGCAAACCTTTTTTTATGATCCCCAATGATAAAGCCTGCCTTAGGAGACTTTGTGCTTTTGAATGAAGCATCAACGTTTAGTTTATATCCGTTGTCAGGGAGAAAATTCTATGTCTGTGGCTACAGTAGCCACAGACTGAAGAGAATGGAGAGGACGCATGTAGGAAATGCGTCCTCTCCTTCTCCCGAGATGACGTGGCGTGAGGACGCATGTCCAAAATGCGCCCTCTACTTTGGTAAGCCGATGCAGGGTTTGGTGGAATGGGAATTGTACACGTGGAGAGGACGCATGAGGTAAATGCGTCCTCACATCCACATCCACATCCCCTTTCAGCATTTATACCTATCGGTTTTTCTAACGAGTGCCCATGGGCACTCGTTAACCACTTCAGATTCCATTGAAAATAGTGCTATTAAATGCAAATCCATCGAAAACTGTGTAATAGTACATAGGGAGTGTAAGTTTTTGAGGGATGTCATTAATCATTAACTCTATTTGCATTTAATAACACAGTTTTCGATGGAATCTGAAGTTGTTAACGAGTGCCCATGGGCACTCGTTAGAAAAACCGTATACATATATATAAATATAAATAAATAAATTTATATATATATAAAGATATATATAAATATAAATAAATAAATTTATATATATATAAAGATATATATAAATATAAATATATACATAAATATAAATATAAAAATATAAAAATATAAATGTATACATATATAAATATATACATATATATAAATAAATATATATATATAAATATAAATATATACATATATACATAAATATAAATATAAAGATATATATAAATATAAATATAAATATAAATATAAATATAAATAAAGATATAAATATAAATATATAAATATAAATATAAATAAATATATAAATATAAATATAAAGATATATAAATATAAATATAAAGATATATATAAATATAAATATATACATATATATAAAAATATAAAAATATACATATTATATATATATATAATATATATGTGTATATATAAATATAAATATGTATATGTATAAATATATACATATATATATATATAAATACAAATATATACATATGTATATACAAATATAAATGTATAGATATATATATATATATATAAATATATACACAAATATAAATATATACATATATATAAATATAAAAAAAATAAAAATAATAAAAAAATATATAAAGATATATATAAATATAAATATATACGTAAATATAAATATAAAAATATAAATATAAAATGGAAAGACGGTGTTTAATTCGAATAATGAAAGGTAAAAGTTCTTAGTTGCAACATTAAAAATTTAGTATGCAACATGTAGTAGTTATAAAATTTATAACCCGGTTCATGCAACCCGATGTGTATATATAAATATAAATATAAATATGTATATAAATATAAATATAAACATGTATATATATAAATATATACATATAAATATAAATATATAAATATAAATAAAGATATAAATATAAATATAAAGATATATATAAATATAAAGATATATATAAATATAAAGATATATATAAATATATATATATATAAAGATATATATTTATATATATATACATATACATATAAATATAAATATAATTTTCAAAATGCGTCCCTAAATATAATTTTCAAAATGCGTCATCTACTAATTTAGAGCAAAAAAAAAATTACGTCACATGAGAACGCATTTTTAAAATGCGTCATCTACTTTTTCAGACCAAAAAATAATATATTTAGGAGCCTGAGGACGCATTTTTAAAATGCGTCCTCTACTATTTTAGCCCAAAAAAATTTAATTCATAAGCCAGAGGACGCATTTCCCTAATGCGTCCTCCATCTTGTTGTCCATTTTCCAAAATCACTCTACCCGCAGCCAACATTCAAATTTTCACTATAGTAAAATCAAGAAGTCGATCATTTTTATAGAGAAGAAAGTGGACAAAACAGACTCGCATTTCTCATCTACAAAAAAAAAGAAGAATATTGAAAACGCTTCTAAAACCCAACTCTTTCCGTCGTTGTCAGGAGGGTTTTCTCTTGAAAGTATTAGGCTTCTTTATGATGATCCTTTTGGCGTTGGGCATTACACCCCTCGTAAGAAAGTTGAAACAATCAAAAAAATATTTTTTTGAAGATACTATCAACTTTTATAGTTCGTGGTTTAATGGTAAAAACATATACAATCATGGCATGCAAATCCACTCACATGGATACAGGGCCGTCTCCGACATTTTGGAGGCCCTGTGCAAATGAAAAATGAGGCCCCTAAATATATTAATGTAAAATTTTCATATAAGAATTATATCAAGAGTGTGTCTCTTGAAAGACGGTCTTTCCATAAGTCATGGAAAGACCAAGGTTTAAAGTGTAAATTAGAAGAAATTAAGATAAAATTTTCGGGTTGCATGAACCGGGTTATAAATTTTATAACTACTACATGTTGCATACTACATGTAGTCGAGAATCCGAGATTAACGAAAGGGGAAGTGATTTGAGGGAGAGAATTGATGAAATTGGCTTGGAAATTGGAATGGGCATTGATTGATTTGGTTGGAAAAACAAACCATAAATACAATGAAGATGGAGAAGATGCGTAGACGATTTCTGTTTTCTGATGGGAAAGGAAAATATCAGATTTCTGATCGAAAAAGGCTTTAATTTTCTTATTAAAAGAAAAATAAAAACGAGCACCTTACTTTGGGGCCCCAGAAATTTATATATATATATAATACCTAATAATATAATTTTGGGGCCCCAGAAATTTTGGGGCCCTGTTCAACAGTACTGGTTGGGCCATATAAAGGCCGGCCCTGCATGGATATCATGTTGTACTTTTTTCCTTGGTACATATAATCGTTTCTTTGTTGTTTTTAAAAGTATAGGCGGGGTATTAAACATAGCCTTTTTAGCGTTTTGAAAACATATCACGATATCAAAGCCATGAGAGCGTGTCAAAAATATGTGAAAATATTTAGCATTCGTATGAAGCATGGCATAGACCTCCTTTTATGGTGGTAATATTGACCCGTGACCTGCGGGTCAAACGGGTTATTTATTTTTAAACTCGGATGAGTTTGGGTTGAATGGGTAACGAGTCAAATGGTTAATGAGTTGTATGGGCAATTGAAAATATGGGCTAGACGGGTTGGGATTATGGGTCGACCAAGAATTGATAAATTGGACAGACCCGCGAGTCAGATCCGCGGTTTACCACTACTGAAAAATGGGTACATATATAGGCACCGGTATAGTTGTACCGGTGTCATAATACCGGTTCTAGTAATGAGATTAGCACGGTATAAACATCTGAAAATAGCAGTACTGGTGCCTATCTAATCAACTGAACTGGTACATAACATACCCATGCTTAGGATCGTTGCCTATGTGAAAAAGACAAACAAATTTGGAAAGTTTGGCCATCAGTAAGGTTCGTACCGGTGCAGAGAAGCGGTTCTGTGTAGAAATTTTCACGGGAAAGGATAAATCCTGGCACCTATTTATGTGATGGTACCGGTGCTGATGGAAAAAAACCGCGGGAATTAATATCTTCCAGCATCGGTTTAGAAATTTAATGTTGGCACCAATATATATGTACCCGTGCATGAATGTTAATAACAAAAAATGCGGGAAATCGGATAAAAACAAGCACCGGGTAATAATTTTCTTACTACCGGTGCTAGTTTGTCAAATACATATTTTGCACTGGTTTTAGTTGATCGTACCGGTGCTATTGTTACATATTTGGCACCGGTATTTGCTGGTTAAGGGCACCGGTTTGGGTACCAGTGCTTGATACTTACACAATAAAATACTGAGTTGCTCTCTGATCCCCTCAAAAATAATTAAAAGGCATTAGAAGCAGCTACGTCAGGCTGCCTTACACATTTGGCACCAGTATTTGCTAGTTAAGGGCATCGGTTTGGGTACCAGTGCTTGGTACTTAGAAAAAAAAATCAAACTTTCTTTCTGGTCCCCTAAATAATATTTAAAATGCTTAAATGCAGCTGCGTCAGGCTGCTTTGACTTATTCGCACCGGTATATACCGATGATAGCTACTAGTACCGGTGCTTGGATATTATTTAAGGTCTTTCAAAATATAAATTTCTGCATCATTTTATCATACCTACGTAGCCATTTATTCATATCAACGAAGAGCAAACCTTGTTTTCACAAAACTTCAATTGTGCTTCACACAGGTACTATCATGTCTCCCTTTAAGATTGTAATGATTTGGTCATGTTTTATATTTGCAATGAAAACCTAGTTTGCTAAGTTCATATAAAAATCCATAGTTTGTCATTCAATTGTGATTCTAATTGGAATATGTCCACTTAGTTTTAAAATCCCTTGAGTGGTAGATATAAATATAGATTCATGTTGTTGTAGTAATCGGTACATTCATGTTGTTTGAATTTGGATGAACTTTGAGTAAATTCACATTGCCCACAAGGTGTTTGATAAAATTCTTCTATGTGCATGTATATGATGGCCCTCAAAACCCCCCAATAAGAGGCCTAGGAAAGAAGGGTGTTCATCACCATCTAAAGGTGCTCACCCGAGGCAGGCGGAGGAGAGATTTGTGTCAAAGGAGGCAAGGTTGTTGGCCCAGAGTTACAAGAGGAAGCATTATCTAGAATGGGGAATCAAAGCAAATCCACCATTTCCAGAAATAATTCGGCAATTGGGATGGGAAAAGCTTTGTGATACACTTCTAGCTTTCAACTTGACCATCGTAGCCGAGTTCTATGCATGTTTGAGGTGTGGATTGAGCACGAACAAGGTTTTATGCCTTGGAAAATATGTCCCTCTAACTTCTGAAACTATCAATGAATTATACGAGTTGCCTAATGTCGAAGAAGAGGATGATGAGATATTGACATTGATCAATGAGGATGATGATTTTCACGACGAAGTATTGAGAAGGTTGGTTTAGTGCATCACAAGTAAATGTACCAATGTAAATGCTCTTGTGTTTCCCGGGTGAACAAAAATTCTGATGAAATCACTAACACCGGATATGAACGCATGGTATCACTTTGTGGCCTCCCGTATCAACCCTGTCACGGTGAACACCGAAGTACATAAGGGCCAGATAATCAAGATATATGCAATTAAAAAAAACTTTGTTGAAATGTTGGGGGAGGGAATTCATCTAGCGCTAACAGAGGACAAGGAGAAGTCAGGATCCTATGGTTTTTGTAGCCCGATATCTTCACTTTTTGCTATTGCAGGTGTAACTAACTATGAGAATGACACATTTGGTCATCCGATGATGCAAATTGCTGTTGAATCATTTTGCAAGATAGGTTAACCTTCGTCTGTTATGTCCATTGAATCTAGGGTCTCCGCACTTGAGACAGGAATTGAAAGTTTGCAGATGGATTGCCAATTTCAGAGGAAATTGTGTGACCACACAGGGAAAGTGATAAGCTACCAATTTCATGAAGCAGTGAAGGCAGTCGGTCCTTTCCCGGCACAGATGGACATTTATGTTGCGGAGGACATTCGTTTGGGATCAACGTCACAAGAAGGGGACATCGCAGCTTGCAACGAGAAAGTGGAACCATTTTCCCGTTATTATTCGAGAATAAAACTAATGGATTTTCTTGTATTAGGATGATAAATACTCTTGCACTCGTAACTTTGTTTTCGATGTATTTGGATAATAATTATTCCCGAACAAACTACTTTTATTTTTTCCCCTTGGTAGCTACTCCAGTGCCGTACTCTGTCCAAAATCATAAACAGATAATGACCTAAATGCAGCCCGAAGCAGCTGCTTTCCCATATAGAGGCACCGATAATTTAGTATTAAGCACTGGTTTTTTTTACCGGTGCTCAATACTTAGACTTTAATCTTTCTAATTAAAGCATCCGGGTGCAACTTATTTTTTTTAACTTTCAGCACCGGTACTTATCATCATAGGCACCGGTATGGAAATTATTGGCACCATATAACCATGAATCGCACTATAATTGCAATTTTTTGAAACCCAAAAAAATAAGTTAAAATTATATTTATAAGATGCTTTTTGAAAAAACCAAGAATCTAAAAAATCAAGCGTGTTGAACCTATGGATGAACTTTAAACAAAAATGGGGGGCCATAATATAATTTTCCAAAACTATGTTGTAGAGGTCAAAGTTCGAAAAAGTCGACCTTCCTTTGACCCAGACAAGTCCAGAAGGAAAATTTCACATTCTCAAACATTGAATTTCATTTATTGTTAGCCAATTTTGGATTTCGATAATTCTAACTTTCTTGGGGGGACTAAAATGCAAAAAGTAAAAAGTTTGTTTGAACTTTGAATTGAAATCCGCTCGAAGTTTATTGAACTATTCACCTCCCAGATGTATTATACAATTTGGAATCTAATTTAATATCACCATTAGGCTACGAAAAAGTCTCCATAAAAGTTTCCAAAATCTCATAGTTACCACTGTTTAAGCATCTATTATTAACTCTAGAACATACACTACCATTTTTGCTCATATGCCCATAAATGAAGAATTATTTTTCTTTATCAAAATAATCCAATGAAATGAAAATACACGGGTGGGGTGCTTGGGGAAGGTAACGTAAAGGAAACGTTCCGAAGAAGGGCATTTTTGCAAAAAAACATTTTAATTGTCCTCGTGAAGACAATCGTTGTAAATTAATTGTTCGTACATGTTCCCATGCATTTTGGATACCTAGTTATTACTCTTGAAGTGTTAATTCGTGGTCATAAAATTTATAAAAACTTATTGAGCGGTAATGTAATTTTCTCACATTACATAATACAACATATTTTGAATGAACAATTAACCCGAACACCGTGATATATACGTTGCACAAATAGTCACAGTTAGAACTGGTATTTATATCATGATACCGGTGCTATAAATTTTGCGGGAACTCAAATTGTTTTAAAATTTTTGGTCTTTAATGGTGGGAAAATGGAAATATTTTTTGCAAAAGTATGACACATTTTGGCACCGGTTTTACTACCGGTGCTCAACACTTGGTCAAATTTATTTGTCAATGGCTCTTTGTCCAACACCATAAATTAAAAATACCATAAAAGCAGCTGCGCTCAGCTGCTCTTCACAGTAAAGAGCACTGGTACAACATACCGGTGCTCAATACTTAGACAAAATTTTCTACCTTTGCTCACTGTCCAACACCAAAAATTAAAAATACCCTAAAAGCAGTTGCGTGCAGGTATGAATACAGGTATACCGGTGCTACTTTGAAAGATATAAAAACCCTCGAAGTCCTTCCCCCGCTTCCACTTCCGCCATAGCTCCGTCGTCTTCCTAATCACTCATTTGTCTTCCCAATCACTCCCACTCCTTCCCGATAACTCCTCGACATCTTCCCCATCACTCCCTTGTCTTCCCCATCACTCTCACTCCTCGTATTCCCCTCATCTTCCGCTTCAATTTCTAGCAGTGATTAAGGCGAGCCACTTCGCTAAAGACCTTGGTTGTATAACCCGTAGAAGACCTTCGTTGTATAACCCGTAGAAGACCTTCGTTGTACAACCCGATGGAGACCTTGGTTGTTGAACTCCCCAGAGACATCGACCTTGCTACTCTGCCAGAGACACCAACCTTGGTACCGGCGACCTAGGTCCTCCGCTGCTCAAGCAACTCCATTCATCCCATTCCCACCATATCGAAGGTTAGTTTCCTTTATTTGTGGATAAACTAATTGATTTTTCCTTTACATTTCATTTTTGATATTGATTGTTTGTTGATGTGATTAATGGATTTGGATTGTGAATTGTGAATTATGAATTGTGAATTGTGAATTGTGATTGTGATTGTGAATTGTGAAGCGTGATTTCCTACCATATTAAAGGTTAGGTTCTCGACGATTTGGATTGTGAATTTTGTTTGAATTGTTTGTTGAAATGTACACAATGGAATGTTATGAATTGTAAATGTTGGAAATACTTGGTCCTAGGAAATGTTATACTTGAAGAATTGGATTGCTTATTTTTTCCAATGTAATATGTTCTCAATCATGCTATCAATTCATGGTTTCATGTGGTTCTCGACAATTTGGAATGTCGTGAATTGTGAATTATGTACATATTTGACTTCATGCTATCGTTTTGATCATTTCAGATGCCTCCCAAGGGTAAGAAAGTCATTGTAAAGGCTAAGAGAAAGAGGGGTGATGCGGCACGCAAAATTGAAGAAGATATTGAGACCACCACACCCACCGTTCCCATCATATTACAAATTGAGGAACCCGGTGAGAACATCGATTCAGTACCATCCATATCGGATAAGGAGCCTCCATCCAAAAAGGGTACCGAGAAGAATGTCGGGACCAACAATGTTTCCAATGCAGGAGGGGGGAGCATAGAAAGCCTTCGAAAAGTTTGAAATTATATCTTGGTGCAAGGAGCGTGGTATGGCCACATGCGAATCAGTTATGCTCGTAAAGGAGAGGAAATAGGTGCCGGTACAGTTCAACCTATCTGACATGGTCTGCACGGAGAATTGGCTGCGTGGACTTCATATTATAAGTGTGCATTCAGGCAACGAATCAAGTTTGGGACACACATGCATTGGAATAACATCCCCGATGACACCAATGAGGAGGCTTGGAAGGACATCATGGTAAGTTAATTTCATAATAGAGATTATATTACTTCCATTAGTTTTATTAGCTAACAGTGGTACCCAATAATTATCGATTATTACAAGCTGAGAAGTACATTTTTTTGTAAATTCAATGCAGAAGAGCTTCAAGCTTGAGCAGAACTTTACCTCTGCACTGCTTTAAAAATTGAAGGACTTTGTGTACGTAGCGGTCGGCAATGCCCACCACAATTGGTAATAAAAAAATTTCCAAAAAATACATTCATCAGGTGGCAAACGGCACAAATAAAGCAAAAAATAAAAACCTTGGGATAAGTACAAATAGATGGAGGAAGAGGAATGGAACAGGTTCTACAAAATGAGGATGATACCCGAATTCAAGTTAACCTGTTTATCAACATTCGTGTCTTTACAGTTTAATTTTGTTATGAGCTACTTATATCGGTTACAAAATACTAACTTAAATTTGTGTGATTTAAATAGAAAATAAGTGCCAAAAATAGCTCCCACTCGAAGGAAAAGGTTTACACACATCGGACTGGAAAGAGCGGTTACCGGGTCACTCGGGCTAAGATAATCGAGAAAAAGAAAGAAGAAGAGAGAGCAAAACTGGCTGCCTAGGGGTTAACAGAGTAGGAGATTGAGAATGAGATTGAGAGCAAGGATTTCAATATGGACATATTCTTGGTTTACCTCGAGTCCACCAAGCTGGCAGATAATACCACATACACTGATCCGGTCGACAGAGCCGTCGCTACAGATATTGTAAGTATTTTCAAATAATTGGTCTTTTTTATGTTTATATTCTTATATTAATTTTAATTTTTTTATTTAATGTTTATGTTTTATGCCTAATCGTATATAAGGATGAATGAGGAGGATGCTAGGGGCACATTGGTCTTGGAACCCGGGGAGGACATACTAATAAATGCAATTGGAAAGAGGTATCATCCAGGGAGGTATAGGGGTACTCAAACCAACCTCCTAAAAGATGCTATCGTACCTCATCTGTCCTGCAGCTAAACCAAATGCGGTAACAACTCGTTCCCCGGTCTGGTAATCCGAAAAAAGCAAAATCCAGACCAACCAGTGGTGAAAATGATGGTGACATACCTTGACCAGCTAGTCAAGAGGATTGTATCAGCTGGAGGAGTGCAAATACCAGCGGGGCTCAATGATACCAAGTCATTCATTGAAAAGGCATTAGGCCAAGCCAATGCGGCACACACCAAATCTGAAGGTGCTCCCAGCGATGAGGAGGACGATGAGGAGGTTAAAAACTACATTGCAAATTAATTTAATTTATGCCATCCATAGTATTTTAATAAAAATATAGTTTAAATATTTTTTAACAAACAAAGTTCTACGATACACGCTAGAATGCGGAGAAAGTTACTTTGTTCATGAAGAATTTAGACAGGTCAAGGGCCATGTTGGCAAAAGGATTTCTCCAAAGAATGCGCCACAAGTATACATCAACAAGTGGAATTGCTCGTGTCCGAGTTTCTGAGCCCGTATTCCATGCTAAAGTAGGATTGCCATCCGCCAACCATAGATTCGTCAATGTCGGAGAGGCTCTTGGACATGCGTTGACTGGCCTGTGACTTTGATCGACCAGGATTTTGGATACCCCAAATGAACATGAGAAGGAGGTGCATGTCAATGAGTGGGTGGACAAGGAATGGGAATTCCAAGAGGTCCCGATGATGACGAGGTATTTCAATTAAATTATTCTGTATATATATTATATTTGTTACATATTCTAAGTGTTTAAATGTAAGTATTTTCAAATTACATTGTTTCCCTGTCACATGTAACACCATGTCACTACTTTGTCCTCACACCTTCTAGTTTGACTACAAGTTACAGGCCGGGGGACAAAAATGCTGTGACACCTATCAAGCCTCTGAAATTGGTAATTCTATTATACCCCGTCCCTATTCTAATATTCTATTTGGACAATTTACATACACTAAACACATCTTTTTTTACTGACAACATGCAAATGGTAAACCACCTCGAATCGAAATACTATCCAATGATGAGGGGGTTCAACGGCCTTTACAATACGGTGGCAAAGGAAATGAATGCTACAGAGAAGGTTGTGTATTACAACCAATTTCCTATATCCACAATTGCTAAACCATACAAAATTGCCATTTGCATCCAGCAACTATTGGAGTTCGGAGGCAAGCTCGAGAATTTTTATGGCATCTCATGGATCTCGAATGCCCAACTAGATTTGTGAATGGGGTAAGTTCCAACAGTTCAATTCCAAATTATGTTATCTTAAAATACCGATGTCATAAATTGAGTTGTACGCTAACAGGCACCTCTGGAGTAAAGTGGGGGGCACTAACAAGGAGAGAATCCAATTTTGTGTCACAAACACAAGAAGAAATGACAATAAGCTTCAGGGGAGTGAAATCAATAATCGGCTTGCCATCATCTGGGACACGATAGTTGCATCCGATGCCGACATTTTTTTGGTACCCTACCTCTGGAGGTCAGACCCATTACAATAATGTTAAAATTAATATCGGTTTAGTAAAATTCACCCGAGGGGCATTAATTGCTACGGATTCACAGCTAAATTCTATATTAATTCTTGGGATATAATTGCTACGGATTTACTGTCTGTTGTAAATGATTTTCTTGCTGTAAGTAATATTCCAAGGGGCATTGGTAGCACCTGGATTGCAATTATCCCGAAAAAACAAACTCCTATCTCCTTTGATGATTATAGACCAATAAGTCTCTCCAATGTGCTTAACAAAATCTTTTCCAAAGTGTTAATGGTAAGATTTAAGTCTATAATGCCAAAAATTATCTCCCCACATCAAACAGCTTTTCTTAAAGGAAGAGAAATATCGGATAATGTCATCTACCTGCAAGAAATGGTCAGGTTTTTGAACAGGAAAAAAAGGGATCCCAACTGCATTGTTAAACTTGATCTTAAGAAAGCCTTTGATAGAGTGAAGTGGTCATTCCTTTATTCTGTTCTTGCTAGATTTGGTTTTTCTGCAAAATTCATTTTTATCATCATGAAGAATTTAGCACAGGCCTGGTTTTCAATCCTTATAAATGGTAAGCCTGTAGGATTTTTTTAGTCTACAAGGGGAATTAAGCAGGGAGATCCCCTCTCCCCTTTTCTTTTTAATATCTTCTCTGAGTCCTTCACCAGGAGTTTAGCTTTCATTTTTCAGAATGGTAAACTCTCATACTATGATCTACCAGGAAATGCCCTACAAATCTCACACTTATCTTATGTTGATGATACTGTGGTCTTCTTAACAGCAAATAATCAAACACTTATCAGATTTAAGGCCTTCCTCACAAAATTTGAAGATGTTACTGGCCAATAGATAAATTGCAGTAAAAGTGACATCTACATAGGAAATCATGCCTCTGTTCATAAAATCAGCAATATAAGAAGGGCACTAGGTATGAAAATTGGTAGATTCCCCTTCACATATTCGGGAGTTCCCATTTTCACAGGGATAGCCAAGAAAATCTATTTCCAACCTATAATTGAGAAAATAGATAATAGGGTTAGGGGTTGGAAAAACAGGTGGCTCTCTACTGGGGGGAAAATCACATTAATACAATCATGTATCTACACCATTCCTCAACATATATGGTCAGTCTTAAAGCCTAGCAATGAGATCATTTCTTCCATAGAGAAAAAACTCAGTAAATTTTTTTGGGGGGAGATTGATCAAAAACCTAAAAGATCATGGAGGAAGTGGGATGCACTTTGCTATCCCATCATCCAAAATGGTCTAGGTTTTAGATCAATAACCACTATCATAAAAACATGCTCGGTTAAGTTGTGGTGGAAGTTTCAAAAGGCTGAGGCACTATGGACTCACCTAGTTGCATCACTGCCTTTATCTTCCAGAACCTCCCCAGACTGGAAGAGAATCAGTGAAATTAATACTTGGGCAGAAACTAACTCCAGAGTTATAGTGGGAAGAGGAGATTGTAATTTCTGGACCTCAAACTGGCTAGATATTGGTCCAGTTGAGGATTTGTGTGATCCAAACCTTGTTAATATTTCATACTCATGTACAGTTTCAGACTTCATTACAAACAAATCGTTTATGCTTCAGGAAATTTCCCCTTTTCTACCTCCTTATGCTGTCACTCTTTTACAGGAAGCAAACCTATTTTCACACAGGGGAGATAGACTCATATGGAAACCAGGTCCCAAAGGTGATTTCTCTTTTTAAATCAACTTATCTCCTGCTCAGGAATCAGAGAGGTACTGTCCTTTCTGCTCAATATATTTGGAGTTCAAGAATTGAAAAAAAGATTTCTGTATTCATGTGAAAAATGATGAATTCTTTTCTGCCCGTTGACAATGTCCTGCGCAATTTGAGATTCTCACTACCTTCTAAGTGTTGTATGTGTAATAACCATGAGGATTCATTGGATCATTTTTTAACTCATGTTCATTCTCTGTTCAAATCTGGAAAGCTGTCCACTCATTCATGGGAATCACAGTAATGGTTTACCCATCTATATGGGATAGACTTCTTGCTACTTGACTTTTTCTAGTCTGAGTGCTCTCCACTCTGAAATTATTAGATCTGCTGCTGCTATAACATGTTGGCATTTGTGGAAAATGAGGAACAAAATTTTGTATGATTCTGCCATCCCATTAACAGGTTTAGTCTTATCTCACATCAAGGAACAAATTTTTTATATCTTTACTGCAAAACCTATCTTCATAAGAGCTAAAGTAGACATTGACATTGCTGATCACTCTTTTCTTCCTCTAATTAAATTACCTCCAAAGCCGAAAATCTTCAAAATTTCTTGGACTAAACCATGTAGGGGTTATAAAATTAACGTTGATGCTGCATGGAATGGTCAATTGAATATGTGTGGAATTGGTACAGTTATAAGAGATAGCAGGGGTGGCTTTATTGCTGCTCATACTAAATTTACTGATGCTAATTCCCCTCAGGAAGCTGAAATGAAGGCAATAAAGTTTGCCATACAGAAATATGCTGGTTTCTACTCATGTTTGCCTTGAATCTGACTGTATGAATGCTGTGAAGTCAGTTCTTGATCCATTATATGCGCCCTGGCCGCTGTTTCAATTAGTTGATGACACAAAGCAAATCTTGGGAAATATTATTCTTGTTCATATTCAGAGGCAAGCTAATCTTGTAGCTGATGCTCTTGCTAAGACATGTCTCAGAGCTGAGACCAGTGTTTCCGTGCTTACTTTTAATATGTTATCTAATAACATTCAGGGGCTACTCAGACTAGATCAGATAGGTACACCTTCTTTAAGATTTTTACATTGAATGGATGCTACTGATAAAATGTTACTTGCAAGTGTTTTGAATGCGGTTTTAAAGGCAATGAAGCCACAAGGATGATGGGATTTGCTTGATGCTATTTTTTTTTTTTGGAATTAGCTACTCTTTTGATTCTTTTATCTAGAGGATAGGCTCCTTAGTGCTTTTGGGGATGTGTCTGACTGACCTGTGTCTCGATCTTTCGATTCACTAATAAGTTTGATACTCTTCCTAAATTTACTAAGAGTCTTCGTAATCCTCTAACAATTAGCTAGTGTTTTTACTACATTTTGGAAGTAACAAATGTTGCTTCATTAGCCTTAGCTCCCTCATGTAAATTCCAACTAAGCTAATGGCTTCACTTTCTATTCCTGTTTTTTAGTTTCTATTTTTTACACGGCTTGGGAAGGCCTAATATAATTTCCCCCATCTTTGGATGGTTTCCACGGAAAAAAAACCCGAGATTTGAATTTGTTAAGTACTAATGCATGCAACATTGGTTCCTTATCCTCATTTGTTCTGGTACTAACATTGCCTTCACATTGGACACACTCACCAGTGATATAAAGTTGGATGATTACGCTGGAACACAAGTTCTTTCCAGGTATTCCTTTCCATTCAATTAGCCTTCATTATTGCCATGAAAGTTTCAAAGTTAATATTCGATAATAATTTATCCTCGGGTTTGCATGTAAATATGAGAGGGTGAAGAGGAAGAATGAACGCCCAGCCGATTTCAGCTGGAAGATAACAAACATCAACGTAAGTATTCACCATCAAAAGTTACACATACTTTATAGTTTTTCTTCTCTACTTACACTGTTTATACATAATCAATAGTTGTATTCTATCTTAGCGCCGAGAACAAGGAAGTAGCTGGGAATGCGGCTACTATGTCATGCTATTTGGGAGGTCGTCGCCGTACCTCTCAAAGTTAATATTTTTAAGCCCTTAATGCGTCCTATCCACAATAATGTAAATAGTGGCAAGATGGGGTCGTCCACAGGAAAAGGGATTTTTCTAAGTACTTAGACACCTATATGAGAAAACGTACTAAACACATACATACATAGATATATATAAAAGCATGTAAACAAAGGGGGGGGGGTTGGTTGGATGGTTCCTAAATTAGCAAATTGAAATACAACAATTAGCAAATCAAGAGAATGATGCTAATCAACAAAAAATTGTTTGCTTCTCAACGGTCTCATTACTGTGCCTGTGTGCGAATTCGGTGCGATTTCACACAGTCATCCTTCTTCTTCTTCACCTCCATTTCTAACTGCAACTGATCTCACCAACTCACACTGATTCCACCATTCGCCTGATACAAATTCACTATCTGCGAGATAGACACATCGGCGGATGATCATGGCGTCGCCGACGCCTCCTCCGCCTCCGGATCCTATCCCTAAGCCACTGGTCGCTCGAAGCTTTGCCCAAGCTCTCAACACAAAACAATCCCCCCTCCTCTCGTCCCTTCCGGATACCCCAAACTTACACCCGACAACAGAATACAAGGGAAAGATTGCATTCATACTCCCTCCCGAAGAAGGAGAAATCCTAGCCTCACACTACCAGAATGCCCTCGTCGGAAAGTTTAGCAGAGGGAAACCGCAGATGGAATCGCTACTTCAGTCCTTCAAATCAATAGGTTTTAAATCTAAATTTCAAATTGGTTCTATTGATTATCGTCATGTTTTGATTCGATTTCAGGAAAACGAAGACTACCAAAGGTGTTGGATGAAGGGACAGTGGTCAATACAAGGTTACACAATGAAGATGCAAAAATGGACACCAGATTTCTCCCCATCAGTGGAATCCTCGATAGTACCAGTTTGGGTAACATTTCACAAACTACCACTACATTTCTATAATAACTCTGCTATAATCGGAATAAGTAGTCAGGTAGGAAGGTTTCTTAAGATGGATGCAGCAACAATGGCATTAACAAGACCTTCAGCAATTAAAGTTTGTGTAGAAATAGACTTGTTAGCTCAGCTCCCTAAATCAATAATGGTAGGGATAGGAAACAAGGTAGCTGAATATCCTATAGAATATGAGGAATTGCCAACATACTGCACTCACTGCAAAATAATTGGTCATAGTAACTCAAGCTGCAATTTTTTGCATCCTAATCTGAGGAAAACAGCTAATAAGAAGTTAGAAAATGCTGCCACTATTAAGCAGAGAACTGGCCCTCACCCAACAGAGGAAACTAACTTGGGAGGGACATCAGCTCTAACAGTTTCTCAAAAGGAAAAGGATGTGCAAAATCAAACAATAAACACAGGAATCTTAACTGATAGCAACATAAATTTCTTTAAGGTAAGTCATAGAAAACGTAATGGTCCATTTTACTCACTAGATGATATATCTAAGCCAATAACCACATCCATTTGGAGAAAAAAGAACCATTCCCCTACCCATTCCCCCACAAGGGAAAAGGAAACAAATATTAGCACAGTTACAATTTCTAATGCTTTTCAATCCTTGGAAGACAGTGATGATGAACAGGTAGAGAAGGAAGGGGAGATTGCAGAGATCTACCATGAAACAGTTGAGTCACAGGAAGTTACATTACCAATTGATATTAATACTAACCAAAATACTTCCTCTGTGTTTCTTAAAGAACAAGTACAAATGGAGTTCGAAGAGCAAGTTCATAAACATTCAGCAGAGGAAAGCTCCAGCATAGAGGATGAACTGAAAGAGAAAACATCAGACTGCTCTGAAATGGTAAGTTTGGAGAAAGAAAGTGAGCAGCCACAGGCTCAGGTAAGACCCTCAGAGCAGAACCTTTCATCTGTGATTACTAATAACAATGGTAAGTCAGGAGAAAAAGGTAAAAACTCAGCTAAGACTAGTAGAAATCTCAGATCTACACAAAAAGCCAACCCCAAAATTTTTAAATGATAACACACACCATAATTGGGAATGTGTTAGTTTGGAATGTAAGGGGAGTTGGTACCTCAATAGAGAGACTTAAGATTCTGAAACAAAAACATAAGTTAGACATAATGTGCCTAATTGAACCATGGCAAGAAAACCAGAAGATCATAAAGTTTAAATATGATCTAGGATATCAGAATGCTTACTCTGCTCAGAGAGCTAAAATCTGGCTATTTTGGAACCAGTCTTATAGTATCTCAGTGTTAAGTGAGACAGATCAGTATGTACAAGTAAATATAATTGATTCATCATCTTCTCTGAGCTGGAATTGTGTATTTATTTATGCAAGTGTACATAGATCAATCAGAGAATCCTTATGGCAGGACCTAAAGGCAACTAATATTCCTCATTCTATTTTTATTGGTGACTTTAACACAGTAGCTTTAGTATCTGAGTATAGAGGGAGGAAGTCAACCCCTAAAAAAAGCATGAAACAATTTAATAATTTTCTAAGGGATCTGGATTTGCATGATATTCCCACTGTAGGTAACTCCTTTACATGGTGCAATAACAGATATAAGGAACGAGGTAAAGAGTTAATATTCCAAAGGTTAGATAGGGGACTTTGCTCATTAGACTGGTTTGATAACTTTCCTAACAGCTCTATTCATGTTCTAAATAGACTTTCATCGGATCATGCTCCTCTTTTATTATCCATACAATCATCTGAGGAACAAGCCCCTAGACCATTTAGATTTCAGGAGATGTGGATTAGTAGACAGGACTTTCTTAATTTAGTGAAATCGAATTGGAGCCTGGACACCCCTTATAGAGGAATGTATAGGATGGTTTATAAATTAAAAAGGCTTAAAAAGGAAATAAAGCAGTGGAATATAACACACTTTGGTAATGTTGATCAGAATCTGATTCAATATGAGAATAAGGTTAATGATTTGGAAATCTCATTTCAACAAACACCAACTGATTCCATATTGACAGACCTGAATAACACAAAACAGCTGCTGATGAGGGCTCAAAAGGAGAAAGTAATCTACCTTAGGCAAAAGGCTAGACTGAATTGGTTTAAATATGGTGATGCCAATACTAGTTATTTTCATCACTCAATTAGGGAAAGAAGAACTAAATCCAGAATCAGTAAAATTAGAGATGAAAATGGAATTTGGATCTCTGATCCAACAAAGATTAAAGAGGAAGCAGTGGGATTTTATAGAGCTCTATTTAATGAAGAAGAACCACAGAAGCAAGGAACTTATATGAATCATTTTCTAGCTGAAATACCTGGAATAATAAATGAACAAGAAAATGATCAACTGTTATCTCCCTTCCTGATCCATGAGCTTAAGTTTGCAGTCTTCGACCTTAATAAACACAGCTCACCTGGTCCTGATGGATATCCTGGTTTTTTCTATACCACCTTTTGGGATAATGTTAAAACAGATTTACTTGAGGCTGCAAATGACTTTCTGAAAAATGGCAAAATTCCTAATGCTATTTCTAGTACATGGCTAGCATTAATTCCTAAAAGAACAGTACCTGTCACATTCTCAGATTTCAGACCAATAAGCCTTTCAAATTTTGTGAACAAGGTTTTTTCCAAGATGATGATGGAAAGGATTAAGCCTTTCATGTCTCAACTAATATCTCTTGAGCAAAGTGCTTTCATGAAAGGGAGGGATATCACAGATAACATAATATTGATGCAAGAAATGACCAGAATGTTAAAAAGGAAATCAAGGAAGCAGAACCTAATCATCAAATTAGATATGCAGAAAGCTTTTGATAGGGTATCATGGTCTTTTCTTAATTCAATTCTCCTTAAATTTGGTTTCCATGGAGTTTTTGTGAACCGGATATTGCAGAATATAGCCTCAGCCCATTTTTCAGTGATAATTAATGGTGTAGCATCAGGATACTTTGCATCAAATAGAGGAATAAAACAGGGAGATCCCCTCTCCCCATTTCTGTATAACATACTATCTGAGGCCTTTTCCAGAGGAATTAAAAAACTTTTCAAAATTGGCTTTCTGAAAAATTTTGATTTACCTAAGACATGTCCACAGATAACTCACCTAATGTATGCAGATGATACAGCTGTATTTCTCAGTGGAAATAAGGAAAATCTGAAAAGATTTAAAAGATTTCTTAGTGCATATGAGCAAACAACAGGTCAGAAAGTTAATTTCTCTAAATCCAACTTCTATGTTGATCCTGCCACCCCAGCTGATAGAATTCAGATTATAAGAAGGTCTTTAGGAATGACTATGGGAGAGTTTCCTTTTCAATACCTAGGTATTCCCATATTCACAGGAAGGAACACTCAGAGATATTACTATCCTATACTGGAGAGATTAGAAAAAAGCATTAATAACTGGAAAAATAGGTGGCTTATCACAGGAGGGAAGATCATATTAATAAACCATTGCTTTCTTTCAATCCCAAACCACTTGTTTGCTGTACTAAAACCTCCTAAGGTAATTTTGAGGAAGATGGAAAGGATGGCATCTGGTCTGTTCTGGGGTGCAACTGAAAGTTCAGAGGCAAGAAAAAAATGGAGAGCTTGGAGTAAAATGAGTATGCCTATACAAGAGAATGGGATAGGGTTTAGAGACCTCCAAGCCACAGTTGATTCATTCTCCTGCAAGTTATGGTGGAAGCTCCAAAAGAACACCACTCAATGGTCTCACCATCTGTGGTCAATACCTGACTCCTACAAGACATCTCAGGTATGGAAGAGAATCTGCTCCATTACTGAAAAAACAAACAGTTTGACTAGAGTAATTCATGGAAAAGGGGGTTGCTCCTTCTGGAATGCAAATTGGTCAGGAGAAGGTGCTTTATTTTATAAATGGCCTGAGGATGTGGAACTTCCCTTCCCTGATATCACCTTAAGCACCTTCATCCTGAACAAAGACTCTAACATTATTTCTCTGGAGCCACATTTGGCTACCAATATAGTTTCAATATTGCAGGAGGTAGCCATCAAGAATTCACATGAGGACAGACTGATCTGGGAGCCTTCTAAGGATGGGAATTTTTCAGTCAGCTCAGCTTACAAGATACTGAGGCAGAGGGGTACAAGCATCAGAAGTTTACACAAGGTATGGTCAAATTTCATACCAGTTAAAATGTCTATATTAATGTGGAGAGCTTTGAATGGAATTTTGCCTTTTGAAAATGTTCTATGTAAGCTTGGTTTTTCACTAGCTTCTAAATGCCCCTTTTGCTCGAACCACTCAGATTCAATCAACCACTTTTTTAACTCATGTCACCAGGCAACTGCAGTGTGGAAAAAAGTTAATAGCATTCTGAATTTACATCCACCTGTTTTTAGGAGTTTCTGTCATTTAGTTGATCATTACCTCTCCATTCAGGTAGGGACTAACAGTCTGAATAATGTATACATAGCTGCACTCATTGTAACAACATGGTCTCTTTGGACACACAGGAATAAACTACTATATGAAAACCTGGCTTTTTCAGTAGAAGCATGTTTTCAGAATATTAAGGACCTGTTGTTCATAATTTTTACTGCTAACCTGTTGAAAGGAAATCCTGATAAACATAAGAAGCTAATTCAGGCAGGAATCATTCCTAGCATAACTCTAAAAAGGAACAAAGAAATCTCAATCTCAGCAGTTAAATGGGAAAAACCAACAAATGGTCTTAAGTTGAACATGGATGCTTCATGGGTAAAGGGGGGAGACTCTTCTTGTGCTGTAATAATTAGAGACTGGAGGGGAGATGTGAAACTAATGAGAGTTAAAACCTTTAAATCAGACTCCCCTCTACAAGCAGAGCTGGAAGGTATTTTATTTGCATATCAAATCTGCTTAGAAATGGAAATCAGAGGTAGTGTACTAGAGTCAGATTGTCAGCAAGCAATAAGAGCTATACATGATCCTTACTCTGGCTCATGGAGACTATTTTCTCTTCACTATCATTTGCATGAGATGCATACAGAAAACCAAATCCAATATGTCTCTAGGGAAGCAAACACAGTGGCTGATTTTTTGGCAAAATATGCTAGGGAGAATTCCATAACTGGAGATTTAGACTCAAGCAATACTCCACCTTTTCTTAAAGGATTGATTTGGCTAGATAAAAATGGAGTTCATGGGGTCAGAATAGGAACAGCAAGTGGAAACATAATCTATACATAATATGTTATCTCTGGCACATGTTTTCTACAGGACCAGATACTGCTTCCTTCTTGTTTGTTTCATTGCAGATTAAAAGGCTGAGGAGGAAGAGGTTATCCAGCGTATGATCATAGGAAGAATGGCGACAAATGGCAGGATTTTTACTCAGGAAGATTACGGGCAGCCACCTTCAAAAGATTCCCCAAAGTCAAAGCTATCGTATAGCATTGGCAAAGTTTCCACGAAGACTTAGAGGATAGGCTTCTGGTTTAGGTTAAGGTTGTCTCTGACTGACTTGTGTCTCTTCGGATTCACTAACAAGTTCGAGCGCCAACTACCAAGCCATTAGTATTTGTAATCCTCTAGTTTTACTTATGGTTTTTTTCAACTATTTTGGAAGCAACAAGATGTTGCTTTAAGAGCAATATGCTCTCATTTTGTAAACAAACTAAGCTTCGGCTTCTTTATTGTTCATTAAGGGTCTGGGAAGCCTAATAAAACTCTCCTCCATCTCAGGATGGTTTAATTTTAAAAAAAAAAGAGAATGATGCTAATCATGTAAGCGCAAATAGAGATGTGATGAAAATACAATTACGGAGCCTTGGGCGCAATTGACTTTCACTTCCCAAACCTTGTTTCCATCATTGAACATGTAACTAATTCACTACTTTCACTACTTGCTATGAAGACTAAACTTCTATCCTTCTTAGATAGTAGTTTGCAAGAGTGAGTTCAACATCTCTTGTCAAACCTCACCAATGACTCCCGAGTCGCGACCACGACTCAAGGTATCCCATTAATGGCATTTAGCACGAAGGATCAACAAACTCGGCAACACTTATAACCACTACACCGTGACTAAGCATTTAACCGACCTATGCATTTACACGGGATTGATCAAGAGCGACCACTCATAGACCTCTCCCATTTGCTACAATTGATAAACATGGCAAAGAGTTCAACATTGCATATTTATCTAGCAATCATCAATTCATCAACATAATCAAAAGCTCTAAATCATACTTATATATCCCTAACAAGAACAGGGGGAAATTTAACCCAATTTCCCCAAACCCTAGCTAGCAATTAATACAAGCATTTCATATACTCAAGCTTTCAACCACTATGATGAAATCAACAAACACATTAAATTCCCACAAATGCATAATAGCAAGAGTAATAAACAAGCTACAAAGTGTTCTTAGGACATAGGTTTGGAAGCTTAGGTCAATTGCTCCCAAGAGATGAGATTATCTAATAGAGTTCATGCTAATCTATCTAAAACAACAAATCAAAACACAAGATGAATCAAAGATGAAAGAAATGAAAAAAACAAGGGTTTAGAGTAGTACAGCAGCCGCAGATTCAGAATGAATAACAGAGGAGGAGAAAATATAGTATTTATAGTGAGAAGAAATAAAGTTAGGATTCTGGTCAGTCGCCGTCGCGACTCGCGACGATGACCAGAATTTTTGCATTAACTTTCTTCTTCTTCTTGTGGCATATAGTCATCTCCATAGTCACTCCTCTCAACTTCTAAGTCTTCAACTGGTTCAAAAGGGATCTTCAATGGCCTCCGGTCTTCACGTCTTCGAAACAAGTCTTCAAAATCTTCGAGAGTGTAGTCTTCAATGGCCTCCGGTCTTCATTACTTTGTTCACACAAAAATCTACTTAAAAGAGGTAAAAGAGCGCAAAGTTGCTCTTACCCCTCCTAAGAGGATTTCATGGTAAAATATAATCTGTTGGTAATGAAAGAGCACAAAATGGATCCTAAATAGTACTAAAATAAGTATATAAAGTGGACGCATCAAACCTCCCCACACTTGAACCTTACTCGCCCTCGAGTAAGAAAAATCCAAGTATGCGGAGAGAATGATACCTCCACATCCTACTACTAATCCCCCAATTCACTACCTCACAAAACTCTCAATATCGCACATCCCAAGGTTAAAATCAAATGAGAATTTTCCCACAACCCCTATTCCTAAATCTACCTAACCCATATCACCCCGTCAATTCATTACTTTCCCTCAGACATCTCCTAATCCAAAACTGACAGTCCCAAATCTACTGATAAAAGATGAAACCAAAAGTATGCATCAAGTTCAAAGCACATGCTTCATTCTACATCAATATATCAACCCAAAAACGAAGTCTATTAATGATCAAGAATTTCATAACTTACTCCGTCTCTTCCCGCTAATTTGTTCATTCCCAAATGTTCCTCAAAAAGTGAAGCTACCCGATCCATCCGTGTGGTCACCGCAACCTTATGACTCCATCACCGGCAAATGAGTAAACATATCATATTTCTCTTTCAATTTCTCTCGCTTTCTCTCATTTTGCCTAGGAGCCCTTTCAGGTTTTCATCCTAGCCACACAATCATTTTTCTTTTAGCTCACACCTCACCTTTTTCCACACATTTGGCCTCTCATTTTTACCTAGGCCGCCCTTTAAGGGTTTTCGACCTATCCGGGCCCCAATGTTGCCTAAGTTGCCCTTTCAGGTTTTCAACTTAGCGGGATTGATTTGATTTTTTGATTTTGATTTTGATTTTTTTTACTGGACTAGCCACTCCTCGTTCCGCTGCCTCCGTGCCCTCCACTGCTCTGCTCTCGGATCGGGGCCCGACTGGGACTGCATCTCATGGATGCGAGCTGACAGGTGGTCGATCTCCTCATCCATGTCGATCAAAGCCTGGGAGACAAACCTGTTGTGCTCGTCCTGACGGTGGAAACCCTCTTGTATGGTCTGCAGCATACGCTAATAAAAATCAGGCGGAGGTTGAGAATATTGAGGCGCAGCCTGATCCTCCTGCATGGGATCCATCTGAGGTGGAGGCCGTGGAGAGGGGTGCTGGTACTGATGATGCTGATGAGGAGGTAGGGTGCTATCATCTGGCAGGACTGGCGCTGGGCCAAGGTCGTGAAGCGCGCGCTGGAATTCAGCTGAACATGAAGAATCAGGGAAGATCGCCAAATCTCCCAAAGGTGTGTTGAATTCCAGTCGGGTCCTGCTGTGCTGAGGGAGCGCCATGAAAGTGACCTTCCTTGCACCGTACAACCAATGATAGAGCCCAGTGGTCCTGGTGACACTAAGCATCTCAAATTTGACCAGTCGATCAACGGTGATGAGATAGGATGTCCGCTTCCCAAGGCGTGGAAAGTCGGTCGGAGGGACTAATCCCAAGTACTGGGCTAGACTGCTGATCAATCCTCCAATCATGATTTTCCCTTTTTTCTTTCCTGCCAACTCGACCACTCTTTTCATCCAGAGTTCTGCCCACAACCCGTACCCTTGCCCCGCGCTCGTTAAGTGCCACAGAAAATGAATGTCATTGTCTGGCACATTCGTCGGCTCCGCGGAGCAGAAGATTGTGCCAGCCAAGAGTCGGTGTACGTAACGGAGTGCGGGGTGAACGATGGAGCTGCTCTTATCATGGGAGTTTTTGGCCCTCATGTTGATGACATTCCAGAATAGCATGTCATCTTCGATGGTTCGCTCCGGGGCCGCAGGATCCAGCCTGCTCCGTATCTCAGCAGTGGCCCAACCGAAGGCCTCCTCCACCTGAGAGACTGTCAGCTGGTACGAAATGTCATCCAAGTGAAAGGCTAGGTACCTCTCACAAGGTTCATCGCCCCTCATACTGCTGATACGGACGGTGGAGAGAAACTCCATTGTGTACCGTCTGTATGTCGGCACGTTCTTCGTAAAAAATCCCTCCAGTCCCCCTTTGGCGAGGAGGACTCTGACAGGCTGCAAGAGACCAAGGAGATCCAACGTGGGTATGTCAACAAAGCTCATCTCCTTTAACAGGCGCCCCTGTAAGCCCTCCCATCGTTCCGCATAGGACCCGGTGATCCGGGTCAAACCCATGTACCTCTCCGGAAGGGGTGGTACAGGGTCTGACTCCGGAGCCGGTGGCGGAGCTGGAGTGGCAGTGCGCTCGGCTGGCTGGGTAGGCCTATACCTCCTCTTTGGGGCCATATCTGTCAATCACCAGCAAAAAGAGCAAACAGGTCAAACGAGAAGAACATATGTATATGCAATATGGTAAGTCAGTGACCAATTTCAAACTAGTTTAGCATCACAGGCTGAAACGAAAGCAGTCTAACTAGTTCAATCCGTAGTTACAATGGCATATACAATGTACATGATGTTCAAGAAGTCCATACCATTAAATCCATGAAATACTCAAAAAGTCTAAATGCTATATTTCAAAATTACAGTTATGTTCCAGTAACGTAGCCATCTGTAGCATAGTGACAATGTGACCCTCTTCGTTCCATGGCTAAATTACCGTAAACTGTATAGCATTCGAAGCACACTAAACCACACTGAAACAGCTTATCTAAATAACAACGGGTTAACATGCCTATAATGCATAATCACCACCTACTCCCTAGGCAAAACAACACGAATGCATACATTGTAAGATCGAGTAACAACAGGGGGGAAATCAACCCACTTCCCCCAAATTATAACAATAATACATTAGAAACCGCACTACGAAAATATGCACCCTATACCCATGGAATCAAATTAAAAGCATAGCATATTCATCAAAATCCCCACAACAAGAATAAGAATATAAACTCCAAACATCATTCACACAATATACACAATATCAAATAAATAGCACATAAATTCAAAATCACAATTAGGGCTCAAAAGAGGGTAGAGGTGTACCACTATGATGCTTAGGAAGAGTAAAAACAGGAGCCCACGATCGAATTACCTACAGCGTCAAAATCCCCCGAAATCTAGGGTTTCAGATTTTTTTTTTTTGAAAGTGAGATGTGAGTGGAGTGTGGAGAGTGTGGGAAGGGTGGTGTGAGTGGGGGGAGGATAGTGGTGGTGCGGCGGCGGAGATGAGGAGGCGGCGGAGAGGTGGCGGCGGGGAAGGTGTATCGGCGAGTGGAGAGGAAGGGGAAGAAGAAAAACAGAGGAAAAACTGAAGGGGAAACTAATGTTCATCGGATTTTATAAGCAAACTCGTTTTTATTTTTATTTTTTTTTTCGTTCTCCCGAGCGTCGCGACTCGCTACCTGTTCGTCGCGACTCGCGACGGGCGTCGCGAGGTCGTCGCGAGTCGCCAAAAGGTGAATCTGAAAGGCCAAAATTTCCTAATTCCGTCGCGACTCGTGACCCGTTCGTCGCGACTCGCGACGGGCGTCGCGAGGGTGTCGCGAGTCGCGGAAAGTGAAGTCTGAGAAGCCAAAATTTTTCAAAAGTGCCTGATTCCGTCGCGACTCGCGACCAGTTCGTCGCGACTCGCGACCAGTTCGTCGCGACTCGCGACCAGTTCGTCGCGACTCGCGACGGGCGTTGCGAGGGTGTCGCGAGTCGCGGAAAGTGAAGTCTGAGAAGCCAAAATTTTTCAAAACTGCCTGATTCCGTCGCGACTCGCGACGAGTCTCGTCGCGACTCGCGGAAAGTAGAATCCGAGAGGGCAAAATTCACTGAGCCCGTCGCGACTCGCGACGAGGCTGCTAACCTGGACTTAGAAAATTTTTCTGCTTCTTTCTCTTGTCCAAGTTCTTCCTTCTCGAATTCAAGTATTTTCCCCTTCCAAAATCCAATGCCTTAGCTTCAAAATTGCTGCAAAATCATGGAGAAAACAACCCGTGAAAAACATAAAACAAAACAATGAATCTTAATGATAAAAGCTCAAAAATAAACAACATCAACAGAAAGTCTAAAGTGACGATCCGGATGATCAAAACCCAGTATATTTAACGTCTTCGGCATGACTCACTTCCCTCTACGGGGTTCAATCACAACTTGGATCGAGGAGATGAACGTCTTCCCCTTTTTCCGGTACAAAAGTCTCGTGGTAAGGTTTCAAACGTTGTCCATTAACCTTGAAGGTAGTGGACTTAGCTCGATTTAAAATTTCCACCGCACCATGCGGGAAGACCTTGACCACCTCAAAAGGACCGATCCACCGGGACCGTAATTTACCTGGGAAAAGGCGAAGGCGAGATTGGAATAGGAGGACCTTCTGACCAACGTCAAAATCTTTCCTGATGATCATCTTGTCGTGCCATGCCTTTGTCTTCTCTTTGTAGATCTCGGCATTCTCATAGGACTCCCTCCGGATTTCATCCAGTTCCTCCAATTGCAACTTCCTATGCAAACCGACTTCATCAATATCAAGATTAAACTGTTTGACCGCCCAATAAGCCTTGTGCTGAATTTCTACCGGTAGGTGACAGGGCTTACCAAACACTAACCGGTATGGGGACATACCAATTGGTGTCTTGTAAGCCGTCCTATACGCCCACAGGGCATCATTCAACCGAGAACTCCAATCCTTCCGGTTAGGGTTAACCGTTTTTTGAAGGATGGACTTGATTTCTCGATTGGAAACTTCGGCTTGTCCGTTGGTTTGTGGATGATAGGCGGTAGATGTCTTGTGAGTGACCCCATACTTCTTCAAAAGTGCTGCTATGGTCCGATTGCAAAAATGTGTGCCACGGTCGCTAATCAATGCTCGGGGTACCCCAAACCTAGAGAAGATGTTATTTTTCAAGAAATCTGCAACCATTTTAGAATCGTCAGTCCTGGTGGGTTTTGCTTCAACCCACTTCGACACATAATCAACAGCAAGAAGAATGTACGTAAAACCATAAGAGCTAGGGAAAGGTCCCATAAAGTCAATACCCCAAACATCGAAGATTTCACAATACAAAAGAGGTTTTTGGGGCATTTCATTCCTAGTGGAGATATTTCCTACCCTCTGGCATTCATCACAAGATTTGCAAAAAGTGTATGCATGTTTATTCATCGTAGGCCAATAAAACCCACTCTCTAAAACTTTCCTAGCGGTTCTCTTGGCTCCAAAATGACCGCCACATGCATGAGAATGACAAAACTCAAGTATTGGGTGTATTTCACTATCAGGGATGCATCTCCTAACAACTTGATCCGCACAATGTCTCCACAAAAAGGGATCATCCCACACATAATATTTTGCATCACTCCTTAACTTATCCTTTTGGGCTGTGGAAAAATGATGAGGAAATTTACCAGTGACGAGAAAGTTGACAATGTCGGCATAGCACGGTTGGAGATCCCTAATGCGATTAATGGTGAACAATTGTTCATCAGGGAATTCCTCCCGTAGTTGCTCCTTCATTGCTGGGCTTACCTCAATGTCTGCCCCCAGAGTCAACCGGCTCAAATGATCGGTCACAAGGTTTTCAGCGCCCTTCTTATCCCGCACCTCCAAATTGAATTCGCTCAAAAGCAAGATCCACCTAATCAACCTTGGCTTGGATTCTTTCTTCGCCATTAAATGACAAAGCGCTGCATGATCAGTGTATACAATAACTTTAGTACCAAGCAAATAAGATCTAAATTTTTCTAAAGAGAATACCACTGCTAGCAACTCCTTTTCAGTGGTGGAGTAGTTCCTTTGGGCTTCATTTAGGGACATGGATGCGTAATAGATGGCGTGAGGTACTCTCCCCACCCTTTGACCAAGCACTGCTCCAACGGCGTAGTCACTCGCATCACACATTATCTCAAAAGGCAACGCCCAATCCGGGGGTTGTATGATAGGGGCCGAGACCAGCCTTTCCTTCAATGTATCGAAGGCCCCTTGACACCTCTCATCCACTACAAATTCCACCTCCTTTTGCAACAATTTGCATAGAGTAGATGCTATCTTTGAGAAGTCCTTGATGAACCGGCGATAGAATCCTGCATGGCCAAGAAAGGAACGCACTTCGCGCACATTAGTAGGATAAGGCAAAGTTTGAATCGTGTCTATCTTTGCCTTGTCAACCTCAATACCATTAGAGGAGACAACATGGCCTAAGACAATACCTCTCTCCACCATAAAGTGACATTTCTCAGAATTTAGCACTAGGTCAGTTTCAATGCAACGGTTAAGAACTTGCGCTAAATGTGCTAAACAATCGTCAAAGGAATTACCATGAACAGTGAAGTCATCCATAAATACCTCGACAAAATTTTCAACAAACTCTGAGAAAATGCTTACCATACACCTTTGGAAGGTTGCGGGGGCGTTACATAGCCCGAAAGGCATGCGTCGGTAAGCAAATGTACCGAAAGGGCATGTGAAGGTGGTCTTCTCTTGGTCTTCTAGAGCGATAGCCACTTGAAAATACCCCGAGTATCCATCCAAGAAACAATAGTAGGGGTGACTTGCTAACCTCTCAAGCATTTGATCAATGAACGGTAAGGGAAAGTGATCCTTCCGGGTTTCTGCATTCAATCTCCGGTAATCAATGCAAACTCGCCACCCATTTTGAACTCGGGTGGGCACCATTTCACCCTTCCCATTTTCAACGACTGTCATTCCACTCTTCTTTGGTACCACCTGAGTTGGGCTCACCCACTTGCTATCCGAAATTGGGTAAATCATGCCTGCTTGAAGCAATTAGAGGATTTCCGCCTTCACCACATCCATCATAGGTGGGTTCAAACGGCGTTGGGGTTGTCGGACGGGTCTCGCACCTTCTTCCAACAAGATTCTGTGCATACAAGTGGATGGACTTATGCCTTTGATGTCGGCAATAGTCCATCCAATTGCTTCCTTGTTCTCCAGCAACACCACCATCAACTTTTCTTCTTGCTCCTTGGTGAGCTTGCTCGAAATGATAACTGGAAGCGTCTCGCCCTCCCCAAGAAATGCATACTTAAGATCATCTGGCAAAGGTTTAAGGTCAAGCACCGGGGCTTTCACAAGCGAGGGGAGGAATTCCGGTTCCTCGAGTTCCTCTAAGAGTAGAGGAGAAGGTGTTGAGACACTCGGTGTCATCTTTTCAAGCAAGTTCAAATCTTCAAAGCTGCCTTTCAAGTTAGTGCTCATAGAATATACATTGTGGGCATCATCAACATCACATTGCAAAGCAACCAATAAAGAATCCTCACCATTTAGTTCAAAAACATCTTGAACAACTTCTTCAACAATATCTACGGCATGGCAAGAATGTTCTTCACTAGGATATTTCATAGAATCATTTATGTTAAACTCTATTTTCATTCCATCAAATTCCATGGTGAGGGTACCTTTATGCACATCAATCATTGTCCTAGATGTTTTAAAAAATGGCCTCCCCAACAAAATTGGAGCGGCATGTTTATCATGCTCCATGTCAAGGACATAAAAATCTGCGGGGAAAATTAAGGAATCCACCTTAACCAACACATCCTCGACAATACCCTTAGGGTATGCACTAGAACGATCGGCCAATTGGATTACCACCCCGGTTTTGTGCAATGTTCCCAAGTTAAAATTTTCATACAAAGAATAAGGAAGAACATTTATGGATGCACCTAAATCAAGCATATCTTTTTCAAAACGAGTATTTCCTATTATGCACGGGATTGTGAACATACCGGGATCGCTACATTTAAGGGGTAGCTCTTTTTGACACAATGCAGAAACATGCTCACTTTTTCCACTTTTCAATTTATTTTTGGCCCTTTGTTTCCTATTCACAACACATAATTCTTTGAGAAATTTGGCATATCTAGGGATTTGTTCAATTGCATTCAAGAGAGGAATGTTTACCTCACACCTACGAAAGACTTCGTAGATGTCTTTGTTATCCTCCATCCTCATCCTGTCTTTCAAGGCCTCTGGAAATGGGGGTTCCGGAACATATGGGGGGCTCTCCACCATCTTTGCTTTCTTGTGTGGAGGAGAGGATGGTTCCGGGGTGGAGGTTAACTCCGGTTTTGGTGGCAATGTCTCCAACTTGATTTCTTCCTCCTTATCTTTGTTGGCTAGCTCATTGGTCACCTTCTCATGGATTGCCTCTTCCTCAACTCCCTTCTCAAACTCTTCAATTCTCGTTGGCTCCTTCTCATGGATTGCCTCTTCCTCAACTCCCTTCTCAAACTCTCCAATTCTCGTTGGCTCCTTCTCATGGATTGCCTCTTCCTCAACTCCCTTCTCAAACTCTTCAGTTCTCGTTGGCTCCTTCTCAACCTTTTCAGCCTCCGGTGAAGCACCGACCTCTCTACCACTTCTCGAAGCGATAGCACTTGCATTTTGCCTCGGGTTGATCTCTGGTTGGGCAGGTAGTTTACCCTTTTCCCGGGCTTCCATCCGGTTCACCATTTGAGCTATTTGGCTCACTTGAGTTTCCAAGTTTTTGATACTTGCTTTAGCTTCATCTTGGAATTGTTCGCTCTTTTCAGCATTCATGCCTAATCGGTGAATAGCTTGCATTACCTCATCCTTGGATAGCCCCGAACCTTCCCCTTGGTTTCGGGATTTGTCTTCAAATCTTTGGAACTGTTGTTGAGGTGGTCGGTATTGTTGAGGGGGGAGCCTGTACGGTTGAGAGTTCTGGCCTCCTTGAGGGTTTCCATACCGGAGGTTCGGTTGATCACGATTTCCCGAATTATATGGCCGGCTTTGGTACCCTGGGTATCTTTGGTATCCTTGGTTACCTTGGTAGCCTTGGTTACCTTGGTAGCCTTGGTTACCTTGGTAGCCTTGACCACCTTGGTAGCCTTGACCACCTTGATACCCATAGGTACCTTGGTATCCTTGATTTCCCTGATACCCCATAGCACTTACTTCCTCAACGTAATCCTCTTGTAGAGTGGGGCATGTGTCCGTAGGGTGCGCCAAATAGCAAATTTCACATGACTTAACATGTGGCGCACTTCCTCCGGGGTTGGTCATCAAGGTCTTCACCATGGATGTGAGGGTCGTGACGTGATCCTCCAATTTCCCACTGTTGGCAAAATCACTTACAGGCCTTTGGTTTCTCCTCCTCAAATCAGCCCTTGAGCTAAAATTCCTCGACTCTTCCGCTAGCTCTTCATATAGTTGCATGGCTTCAGCAGACGTTTTGTTTCCGAGGGTGCCACCACAAGAACTTCTAACCAGCCTTTGGTCTTCATCCAGAAGGCCATTATAAAAGTAATACACCAAATCTCCCTCCGAATAACCATGGTAGGGACAACTTGCGAGGAGCATCTTAAATCTCTCCCAATACTCGAAGAGAGACTCTTCATGCCACTGCAGAATGTTGCTTATATCCTTCTTCAAAGCAGCGGACCTCAAGGCCGGGAAATATTTGGCGAGAAATTTTGTCTTCAAATCAAGCCAACTCTTTATGCTCCGTGGCGGTAGGTAATGGAGCCAATCTCTAGCACCATTTTTAAGAGTGAAAGGGAATGCCTTTAACTTGTAAAAATCTTCGTCCACTCCGTGAGGAACCGTACCGCTACACAAGAAGTGAAACTCAGTGAGATGCTTGTTGGCATTCTCCCCTTGCCTTCCAAGGAATGCGGGTAGCATATTTATGAACCCGGTCTTCAGCTCGAAATGCCCATTTGGTCCAACCACTGGGTATTCAATGCACATCGGTTGTTGCTCAAGATTGGGCGCCATGATTTCTCTCAACAAGGGCTGTCCCAAAGGGATCCCTCTTTGGTGGGGATGGGGATTGTAGGCTTCTTCTTCCCTTTGCTCATCTTCAGTCTCGATTCGGGGGTCCATTGAAAAAGATGTGTTCACAAAATGGTCACTAGGAGGGGTGTTATTCACACTTTCCAAAGAAAGCCTCCTAGCCCGTCTCAAATTCAACTCCAACTCGGGGTCGTAGTGTAAGGGCTCTCGTGAAGAGGATCGCATGCGAACCATACACCAAGAACACAAACAATACGTCTCCAAGCCAAGCCAAAATGGCAAATCTACTAAGAAATCAAAATAAAATAAAATCAAACTAACAAATATTCACAAGTAGCACATAATCACACATAATATGCTAAAGCACTTAAAAAATGAACGCCTCTTCCCCGGCAGCGGCGCCAAAATTTGGGAGGTCGTCGTCGTACCTCTCAAAGTTAATATTTTTAAGCCCTTAATGCGTCCTATCCACAATAATGTAAATAGTGGCAAGATGGGGTCGTCCACAGGAAAAGGGATTTTTCTAAGTACTTAGACACCTATATGAGAAAACGTACTAAACACATACATACATAGATATATATAAAAGCATGTAAACAAAGGGGGGGTTGGTTGGATGGTTCCTAAATTAGCAAATTGAAATACAACAATTAGCAAATCAAGAGAATGATGCTAATCATGTAAGCGCAAATAGAGATGTGATGAAAATACAATTACGGAGCCTTGGGCGCAATTGACTTTCACTTCCCAAACCTTGTTTCCATCATTGAACATGTAACTAATTCACTACTTTCACTACTTGCTGTGAAGACTAAACTTCTATCCTTCTTAGATAGTAGTTTGCAAGAGTGAGTTCAACATCTCTTGTCAAACCTCACCAATGACTCCCGAGTCGCGACCACGACTCAAGGTATCCCCATTAATGGCATTTAGCACGAAGGATCAACAAACTCGGCAACACTTATAACCACTACACCGTGACTAAGCATTTAACCGACCTATGCATTTACACGGGATTGATCAAGAGCGACCACTCATAGACCTCTCCCATTTGCTACAATTGATAAACATGGCAAAGAGTTCAACATTGCATATTTATCTAGCAATCATCAATTCATCAACATAATCAAAAGCTCTAAATCATACTTATATATCCCTAACAAGAACAGGGGGAAATTTAACCCAATTTCCCCAAACCCTAGCTAGCAATTAATACAAGCATTTCATATACTCAAGCTTTCAACCACTATGATGAAATCAACAAACACATTAAATTCCCACAAATGCATAATAGCAAGAGTAATAAACAAGCTACAAAGTGTTCTTAGGACATAGGTTTGGAAGCTTAGGTCAATTGCTCCCAAGAGATGAGATTATCTAATAGAGTTCATGCTAATCTATCTAAAACAACAAATCAAAACACAAGATGAATCAAAGATGAAAGAAATGAAAAAAAACAAGGGTTTAGAGTAGTACAGCAGCCGCAGATTCAGAATGAATAACAGAGGAGGAGAAAATATAGTATTTATAGTGAGAAGAAATAAAGTTAGGATTCTGGTCAGTCGCCGTCGCGACTCGCGACCTGTTCGTCGCGACTCGCGACGGCTGTTGGTCGCGACTCTTGACGTGTCCGTCGCGACTCGCGACGATGACCAGAATTTTTGCATTAACTTTCTTCTTCTTCTTGTGGCATGTAGTCATCTCCGTAGTCACTCCTCTCAACTTCTAAGTCTTCAACTGGTTCAAAAGGGATCTTCAATGGCCTCCGGTCTTCACGTCTTCGAAACATGTCTTCAAAATCTTCGAGAGTGTAGTCTTCAATGGCCTCCGGTCTTCATTACTTTGTTCACACAAAAATCTACTTAAAAGAGGTAAAAGAGCGCAAAGTTGCTCTTACCCCTCCTAAGAGGATTTCATGGTAAAATACAATCTGTTGGTAATGAAAGAGCACAAAATGGATCCTAAATAGTACTAAAATAAGTATATAAAGTGGACGCATCACTATTCTTGGAAGAGCTCGCCCTTAAGACAACTTTGAAGAATTTACTTAACGTAAGTATCAAAACTCCAAAACAAATAACAACAGTTCTGCCTTCTTTTGCAGTACCCCATCCTACTAACTGACATTTAATAGAATCGAATCTCGGGTTTTTCCAGAGATCCAATGCCAATACAACGCTACGAACTTCAAGAGGTGGCAGGCAAATGGTGCGAGGCATGGGTTACTATTTATGCAAAATAGGCCAAAAATGATCCGAGACACTTTCATTGATTGATATGTGTGGATGAGTGATGGGAGTTTGTGTATTAACATTGATATTTCATGCTTTCTTTTATTTTACCATGTGTGGATTCATATTTACTTCAATAGAAAATTACAATTTTTTTTACAATTCTATGAGATTTATTATAATCCATTTCCCCGTAGTTGATCTGGGATGGTATCCAAATTCAAAAATATTCCAGTCCAATTTTTTTTAAAACTAGCACCGGTTATATACTAAACAACGTACCAATGCTATAACTCAAAAATCTTTAATATGATATCGGTGCTACAAGTATATTTCATATCGGTGCCAGTGGCAATGACAACAGAAAAACCTTTTTGGTGCTAAAAATATCTAATCCGGTTCTAAATACAACATGCACTACCACAGGACCCCCCCTCTAGCACCGATTTTTTAGCACCTAATATCAAAATCGATGCTAAAAATCTAATAGCACCGGGTCTTTTTAATTTTAACACCGGTTTTTTAAAAGCCAGTGCTAAATTTTACAATAACACCGGTTTTGGAAAAGATTAGCACCGGTTCTAAAAATTTGAAATTTCATTTTTCCCGCCAAAGAAATAGCCAAAAATTTTAAAATAGCACCGGTTTTGTAAATATTAGCACCTATTTTTAAAAACTGGTGCTAAATATTTGTAAAATTCTATCTTCCTGCCCAAAAAAATTGCCAAAAAATTCAAAATAACACCGGTTTTAGTAAAAAATAGCACCGGTTTTAAAAACCGGTGCTAAAAATTTAAAAATAGCATTGGTTAAAAAAATCAGTGCTAAAATTTAAAAATAGCACCAATTTTTAAAAACCGGTGCTAAAAATTTTCGAAATTCATTTTCCCGCCAAATATTTTAAAATACATTGGTTTTGGAAAAATTAGCACCGTTTTAAAACCGTTGCTAAAAATAAAAAAATAGCACCGGTGTTAAAATTTTAAAAATTCATTTTTCCAGCCAAAGAAATCGCCAAAACAATTTTAAATAGCACTGGTTTTTGGAAAAATTAGCACCGGTTGCTAAATATTTTAAAATTTCTATTTTCCCGCCTAAAAATCGCAAAAAAATCAAAATAGCACAGGTTTTAAAAGTCGGTGCTAAAAATTATTAAAATTCATTTTTCCAGCCAAAGAAATCGCCAAAAATTTTGTTTAATTCAATCTTTCCGTAGAAATTTTCTAAATATTCGTCAAAATTTTTTAAAGTTCTATTTTCCGCTAAAGAATTCAAAATATTTGCCAAAAGTTTTTTTTAAAATCGCCAAAAATTCAAATAATCTTCCCAGAAATTTCATGGACTGGGAGCAGCTTCGCAGCCACTCTAAGCTATTTTTTTTAACTTTCAAAATCGTTCACTTCTTTTGTTAACTTTAACTAATAACTAAGTTAAGTTAAATTAATCAACAATCAACCTTTACTGACCTAATATATACATAATTAACATTCAACCCTTAATTGATTTAGTATACATAAATACAACTTTAACTAGTTAACGGTAGAACTTTACTTTACTTTCAATATATGAACACTAATAACTAAGCTGACTTCGACTATTCAACGATCAAATTATACTTGACTTTCAATATATAAACACTAATAACAAAGATGACTTTAACTAATTAACGGTTAAACTTTATTTTAATTAGTATATAACAAATAAAAATAAAAATGTTTGACTTTGTCTAATCAACGGTCAAATCTTACTTGACTTTCTACGTATAAATACCAGTGACCAAGGTGACTTTAACTAATCAACGGTCAAACTTTACTTGACTCTCTTTATATAGAGACACTAGTGACTAAGCTGACTTTAACTAATCAACAGTCAAACTTTACTCGACTTTCAATATATAAACACTAATAACTATGTTGACTTTGTCTAATCAACGGTCAGTTTTACTTGGCTTTCAATAAATAAACACTAATAACAAAATTGACTTTAACTAATTAACGGTCAAACTTTATTTGAATTAGTATATAATAAATACTAATAAAAATGTCTAACTTTGTCTAATCAACGGCCAACCCTTACTTGACTTTCTATATATAAATACTAGTGACTAAGTTGACTTTAACTAATCAACGGTCAAACTTTACTTGACTCTCTCTCTATATAGAAACACTAGTGACTAAGCTGACTTTAACTAATCAACGGTCAAACTTTACTCGACTTTCAATATATAAACATTAATAACTAAGTTGACTTTAACTAATCCATGGTCAACCCTTACTTGGCTTTCTACATAAAAATACTAATAACAAAGTTGGCTTTAACTAATTCACAGCCAACCCCTTACTTGGCTTTCTACATACAAATACAAATAACAAAGTTGACTTTAACTAATCGACGGTCAATCCTTACTTGACTTTCAATATATAACCACTAATAACTAAGTTGACTTTAACTAATCCACGATCAACCCTTACTTGACTTTCAATATATAAACACTAATAATAAAGTTGACTTTAACTAATTAACGGTCAAACTTTATTTGAATTAGTATATAATAAATACAAATAAAAATGTTTGACTTTGACTAATCAACGGTTAACCCTGCTTGACTTTCAATATATAAACACAAATAATTAAGTTGATTTTAACTAATTAACGGTCAAACTTTATTTGATTTTAGCTAATGAAAACTTTAATGGGCTCAAACCCATAATTTGGCCCAATCCCCATGTCCTATTTTCATATTCTTAGCCTTCCTTCTCCCTTGCCCCAATTTCATTCGATCGAACCCTAGATGCAACTCTCCCACACCCCACCGTCCCTCGTCTCCTCTGGTTTTCTCCACCAATCAGCCACCGGCCACGCATCATCTGAAGAAGTTGAAGGAGAGATAGTGCTGGCGCCAATGAGGGAGGCGATCTTCCCACTTATCTTCCCGGTGAGGGACCCCTTTGCCCGCGCCTGGAATCCACCACCACCCGCACCTGGAATCCTCCCTCCTCCACCACCATCTCCCTGGTACAAAGACTTCACCACCACGAAATGTTCAAGCGACGCCGGCACTGCTCATGGTTAGTATTTTTGTTGCATTTGTTTTTTTAGCTGGAGAGATTCTGGGAAAACTATGGTTATTATATGGAAGCTGGTTCTTTAATTATGATTTGCACCCAAGGATTTATTAACAAATGATATGATATGAATATGCAAAGATGCGAATAAAGTTGATGTGGATGACTTGAAAGTGGAGAATGGGTTGTTCAAGTCCTTTGATGAGATAATAAGACGACAGTTGGATCCCATTTGGTATACACTGGGTAAGAGGACAAAACAACTTGTTTGTAGGCACGCGAGATTCTTGGAGCAAGTTGTTGGATGGCTGAGAGCGAAGCGAGATTCGAGTTTGATCGATGGACTGGAGCATTTGTAAGCACACATTTTAAGCATTGGTAATCGCAGCGCTTCGAAGTGGCGGCATCAGGTGCCTTTTTGCTTCCATACGAGCTGAAAACCCTAGTTAATTTAATTTTCCATTCCATGTATGGATCTGGCTGCAGACGAGCTAATTTAGTATGTTTATGATTATCACGTGTTCAATTGGTTGGGAATTGGCCGCTAGGGTTCTGAGTGGGGCAATTTTTGCTTGCATATTCATCTTCAGACTGAGACGTTTTAGTTATGGTTTCATTTGTATATTTGTCTCATGATTTAGCTCTTAGGTATGTAGGAAATGGTAAAGCTAGAGCCATTTTCTAAATTGCTAAGATGATGTTCCTCTGGATGTCACTTATGTTTCTAGCATGTTGGTGACTGGTGAAGCTTTTTGTTGCTGTCTAGGACTTGTTTTTGGGGTTCTCTGTGTGTTTATTCTTCCAACATGATAACATCTCTAAATTTTATCCACAAATTCCCTGTACACGAAGTACCACCCTCGTATGAGTAGTAGTGTATTGGGTCTCTGCTCTGTGTGTGTTTTTCATGTAGAAATAAGTTGATTTAGGTGTCTCTGTCGCTAAGTTTTTTTCTACATCTTTGAAAGTTGTGGCATTCTGTTGTTTCTCTAGGTGATTCTGAAAAACAATCTATCTGCAAGAGCCCAAAATCTGCACTATATTATTGCCCCCGCGTCTCCCCCTCCCTCTTTCATGTGTGGATTTGCACAAGTGTTTGAGTTGCACTTTCTTTCGTTGTTTGTGATACTACTCTAGTCTTTGGAGATAGTAGCATTTTATCTTTATTTCATTTCTTTGGGATGGACGTGGTGGACCAGATCATTCACATGATGCTCCCAAAGTGGTTTTGGGTGCTGGTGTTGCAAATGGGTATGCAGCACCAAGTGCAGAGAATACAATGTCTCCGGAAGCTTATCGTCGTCGTCATGAAATTACCATTACTGTAAGTGTCATGTGTATTCCATCTATTAAATTTGGTTATTTAACATTTGACTTCCTAATATATTAGATATCAGTGATGTAGGAAGATAGGGATGGGATTCAGTGCACGGTTCTCACTCAGAAGTTCATATAGCAAGTTTTGTTTGCAATATGTATATCTCTTTCTTTAACCTGTTTTGTTTCTCCAATTTCCAGGGAGCAAATATCCCCCATGTCATTTGATTCCCCTTTTATCCCGTCGGAGATCCTGAGAGAGGTATGAATACATTTGCAATTTGATTTAAGTTTTGTGAAATATAACGTCTTATAAGTTTTTTGTGCCCTTTAACGACGTGCCTGCCGAGTTATGTGATTTTTGGGGTTCATTTTTGAACTCTAGGACTCACTTGCATCTTTTTCTATCTTTTCTTTTGGTCGTAGGTGCAATTTTTGCTCCAGGAAGGAGCAAAATGTCGCACTATGTGCTTGCCCTTCTTGGGGGCTTGCATTTTTTTAAGTGCCCTCGTTCCATAGGTCAATTTTTGTGAAGGCTCTCCAGAGTCATAAGTTTGTGGCTGACTGTTGTTGGTGACGATTCAGTTTGCCACGCTCTATGAACTTAAGATGCATGAATTTGTCTTCTGATAAAGCTCTCATTTCCTATTTGTTCCACGTGAAGGCTCTCATTGCAAGTGTCGGTGGTGGTGAGATTGATTCCTCTCCAAGATCTCTATCGCAATGTTTAGTCCCATAGATTATTAATTTTGTATCATAACTTTTTTTGGTTTTATTTCTATATCATCAATTTTGTGAAGTTAATTTTATTATTAAATTAATGTCCTACTAAATTGTTAATTTTGGGTCTTTTCCCTTTCTCTGAAAGCTGCAGTGTGCAGCCGCTTTCAGAGGAATGGATTTTTTTAGTCGTCATAAATATTTTAGCACCGGTTAAAAAATGGTGCTACCAGTTGAAAAACCGGTGCTAAAATATTTACGACTAAAAAAATCCTTTCCTCTAAAATATTTTAGCACCGGCTAAAAAAAATTGGTGCTAACAAAAAATTCGGTGCTACCAGTGCTAATTTTAGCACCGGTTGAAAAACTGTGCTAACGAAAAAAACTGGTGCTAAAATTAGCACTGATTTAAAAACCGGTGCTATTGCGGTACATTTTAGCAATCGGTGCTATTGCAGTACAAAAAAACTGGTGCTAAAAGTAGGGATTTAGCACCAGTTTTCTTCTAACCGGTGAAACCATTTCATCGGTTACTTAGGCACCGGTTGTTTTTTACGAAAAAAACTGGTGCTATAACAAAAAAAACCGGTGCTAAAGGGGGTTCTTGTGATAGTGATGATTCAAAACAACCATAGAAACTGGGGCATAAAATGTATCGGTGCTAAAAAAAATTGAGCATGGTCATGTTTTTTATACCGGTGCTAAGATGTCATATGCCGGTTCAATATTTCAACATCCATCTCAAAGTGTTTAAGGACTGGAACACAATCTAAACCGGTGTTGTAAAAAAAGCACCGGCACAGATCCTACTCACCGGTGCCCAGTATCTATATCTAGTCATGATTATTTGAACACCGGTATATTTTTTTAAAGCACCGGTACTCATATTTTAGCACGTGTATGTTTTGCCGGTGCCTGTAAAACTGCATAAATATTCCGTACAACTGTTCTGATTTCATTCATCATAATAACATGTATTTATCCAAGGGCTTGCTTAGAGAATAATCAAAGCTATGGAAACCTAATAATATACAAATATAGATTTACCAAAAATACATACATACTCTAATACCCCCCCCCCCACTCCCCAAAGCTCATGGATGTGAAGCAACATGAAGCTCTGACTGTAGAATACCAAAATGCGCAGTGCCAACAACCGTTGTAAAGATGTCAGTAATCTGATCAAGTGAATGAACATGCCGAACAACAAGAGAACCATCCTCAACCTGCTCACGAACAAAATGATAATCATTATTCATATGCTTGGACCTCTGATGAAAGATAGGATTAGCAGACATAAAGGTAGAACTCAGATTGTCATAGAGAAGTACCGGCGGAGGCGGCAAAGGAGCCTGAAGCTCAAGTAACAACTGGTGAATCCAAATCAGCTCAGTATACGCAAATGCAATATCCCTGTACTCGGCTTCAGAGCTAGACTTGGCAACCACATGTTGCTTCTTGGATGATTAATTGATAAGATTGCTACCATAATAAATGGCAAATCCATGCTGAGAATGACGGTCATCACCATCAAAAGCCCAATCAGCATCAGAAAATGCTACAAGACGATGATATGTACAAGGTCGAAGGGTAAAACCATAATCCAAGGTGCCCTTCAAATAACGCAGAATGCATTTGACAGCAGACCAATGCAGCTCAGTCGGATTGTGCATAAACTAACACACACAATTGATCGCATAAGTAATCTCAGGACGGGTAATCGTGGCATGCTGTAAAGCACCAACAATACTACGATAGAGATGAGAATCTCGCATAGGGTCCCCAGCTTAAGTGAGCCATGATGCAGGCTCAGGGGGAAAGGCAATCAGCTTTGCATCCGATATCTTGATGCATTCCAATAAATCACGAATATACTTCTGCTGAGAAAGAACTATGGAGGGCTTGGAACATGTAAGCTCAATCCCTAGAAAATATGCAAAGGCCCAAGATCACGGAGTGAAAAAGCATCATTTAATTTGCCAATATACTCCATGATGAGTTCAGTAGATGAATCGGTGATAATGAGATCATCAACATACACCAAAATATATAGAATCTTCTTGCCATGTCTACTCACGAATATACTTCTGCTGAGAAAGAACTATGGAGGACTTGGAACATGTAAGCTCAATCCCTATAAAATATGCAAAGACCCAAGATAATGGAGTGAAAAGGCATCATTTAATTTGCCAATATACTCCATGATGAGTGCAGTAGATGAATCGGTGACAATGAGATCATCAACATACACCAAAATATATAGAATCTTCTTGCCATGTCTACAAATGAACAAAGTAGTATCATACTTACAGGGAGCAAAGCCATGAGCCTGAAGAAAAAAAGTCCGAGCTTTGTAAACCATGCCCTAAGTGCCTGTTTAAGACCATACCGTGCTTTTCGAAGAAGACAGACATGCAAGGATCGGGAACCATCAACAAAACCAGGAGGTTGCACCATAAAGGATGTCTCTGAAAGATCACTATTCAAAAATGCATTATTAATGTCAACCTTATGCAAGGACAAATCAAGCGTAAGAGCAATGGACAAAACAAGTCAAATGGTAGTGCGCTTGACCACCAGACTAAATGTATCAACATAATCAACACCCTCCTTCTGATTGAATCCTTTAGTAACAAGTCACACTTTATAGTGGTCAATAGATCTATCTGCTTTACTCGCTATCATGTACACTCACTTACAACCAACAATGTTAGCATTACGGGGAGGCGTAACTAAGGTCCACGTCCCATTACGTATAAGGGCATCATATTCAATTTGCATTGCATTTTTCCATTCAAGTAACTTGGAAGCCTGAGAAAAAAAATTGGGTTCAGAAATATTTGCCTTCGCAGGAGGAAGTGGATGATGAGTGGAGGTGAGAGCTTTAGGTTTGAGATTATTGGTTTTGGAGCAAGTGGCTATGGAATTATGAGAATTGTCAATAGGACGGAAGTAAGAGGGAAAATTGGAAGTGTGAGAAGGAGTGGCCGGTGGGCTGGCCATTGGAGAAGGAACCACTAATGGACTGAGTTGGGAGATCGGCTAAGCAGCCGCAGTTGGAGGCATCAAACTGGACGCTAGAGGCCACGGCTGAGAAGGTGAACTGGAAGGGGACATCGGTGAGTCAGTCGAGATGATAGAAGATGGTCGAGGTGCGGCTGAAGGAGACATCCCGGATGCGGAAGGGATAGACTAAGAGTCAACGTCCGGGCGGCTGGAGGGAGATGTGATAGGAGTAGGGCAATGTGGTGGAAGGAGATAAAGGGCGGGTGTGGAAGCGGCTAGTTTCAGTAATGAAAGAGGTACAATGTTAGAGGCGGTGGATTGGAGTTAAAGGGATTGTCTTTATGTGATTAGGATAAGGGAAGGTGGATTCATCAAAGATAACGTGATTGACAATATAAACACGATTGGATGAGACGTGTAAGGAAAGATAACCTTTATGATGAGAGTTGTACCCAATGAAAACATATGGAGAAGAACGATACTCAACTTTGTTAGAACGATATGGTTGTAAGAAATGATAACATAAACAACCAAAGGTTTTTAAAAATTCATAATCAGGGATTTTATTGAAGAGAGACTCATGTGGAGACTTGTGATTGAGTGTAAGAGATAATGTATGATTATGTGGGTAGACAGATGTATGAAAATCGTGTTCCCAGTAAGTGGTAGGGAGGCGCATGAAACAAAAGGGAAAGGCCAACAATCGTACGGTGAGGACATTCAGTAGCGCTATTTTGTGACTGTGTATGAGGACATGCAAATCTATGAGAAATACCTTGACTCTAAAGATAAGATGGGACAGATTGAAATTCACCCCCCCCCCCCCCCCACATCCCCAGTCGGATTGGAATTGTTTGATTTTTGAACCAAACTGATTTTCAATCATTTTCTAGAAAAGTTGAAATGGATGAAGAACTTGTGCTTTTTTTCGCAAGAAAATATATCCATACAAATTTAGTGCATTAATCGACAAAAAAAACAATTTCCATTAAATGAAAAATTGGGGGCAGGACCCCAAACATCTGAGTAAACAAGATCAAATAGAGCCTTACTAGACTCATGAATATGGGAAATAGGTAATCTATGGCTCTTTCCGAGCTAACAGGACTCAAAAATGTTTTGTAAATTATTTAAAGACACGAGAAGCTTAAAATGAGAAACTAAACGACGAAGAGACAACTCATGAGGATGACCAAGACGCTCATGCCAGGTTTGAAGACCGGTTCGCACGCTAAGAAGAGCATAAGAAAGAGTTGTAGATGACTGAGGTGGAAGGCTGAGGCGATAAAGACCATTTTCAATGGTTCTTGTTAGAAGTGTCTGACCTTGTTGATCCTTCACATAAGAATGAGTAGGGAAAAAGAGCATATAAGCATTATTATCTTTAGTAATTTAATAAACACTTAGGAGTTTTTTGCAGACATTAGAAACAAACAAAATCTTATGCTAATGAACATGCTGGTTAAAAGATTGCAAAGTAGTTGAGCCCAAATGCGTAATAGGAAGAGACGTACCATTGCCAACCAGTAAGCCTTCATTACCAGTGTAATCAGAATGAACAAACATGTTAGAGAAATCAAAAGTGACATGGTTCGTAGCGCCAGAATCAAAGAACCATGCAAGATCGTGCAAACCAGACGACGTCGCTGGGTTAGCCGTAGGTATGCCTGACGGGGACCTGGCGATGAGAGAGACTGGCTGTCATGGCATTGAGAGCTGGACCGATTTGGACGCGGTCTAGTGGCAGGGAACTCAGACGTGTTTAAACGCTGCCAACAATTGAGAGCTTTGTGACCGAAATGGTGACAAATCTGACACAGAGTATACGGACGTGCAGAGCCATCGGACGCCGGAGCTGAGGAGTGGATAACCAAGTTATCCGCAAACTGAGGAGCTTGGTCGTGCATATCCTGCATGTGAGCCCCCTCCTCCAATAACATGCCTATAAGTTGATGTGAGGAAACTATCCCAGAATGAAGATTAAAGGAAATGTGAAATGCAGAGTACGTCGCATCAAGACCATGAAGAATACATTAAACAAATTTATCATCAGATACAAAATAAGAGCACTTGGCCAAAGAATCAGTGAACGTGCATTTTTTCTCCACATACTCAAGAATGGAGAAGGAACCCTTCGGAAAGGTCTGAAGCTGATGTTTTAAGTGCATCAGATTGACGCGAGTTTGTGCATGAAACATTTGTTCCAAATAAGCTAGGCGTCAGATGTGATGACAACACGAACAACCTGAGGGACGAGCGACACTGAGATCGCCAAGTGAATCCGGAGAAGAACCAAATGGTCTTTTTTCTTCCAAGAGGCAAAGGTCAGATTTGGCGGTTCCGATGATTGTGGCTTGACCGAATCGATGGAGGGCGGCAACTTTTCAAGCAGGGCCTATCCCGCAACCAAAAAGGAATCCAAGTCATAAGCAATAAGAGAAGATTTAATGGGCTGGCGTCATAGTGAGTAGTTATGTCGATCAAGGAAAAACTGGAGAGCAGGTAGTTTGAGAGATGAAAGGAGTCAAAGAAGGTGTCACCGGACGCAGGGGTGAGCGGATCCAGTGTCGGAGTTTCAGATGAGCCGACGACGGCTTCTTGGACGGCGGCTTCTTGAAGAGGTAGGGTTTAGGGTTTTCAAAAAATAGAGAGATAGGACCGATTAGGCTTATACCATATGAAACTGCATAAGGATTCTATAAAATTGTTCTGATTTCATTCATCATAATATCATGTACTTATACAAGAGTTTGCTTAGAGATTAAGCAAAGCTATGAATACCTAATTATTTACAAATACAGATTTATCAAAAATACATATATAGTCTAATAGGGTCACTTAGGCACCGGTGAAAAAATTCCAGTGCCATAAAGGGGATTATACTGTGCTTATGGGGGGGTCCTCCTAGGAAAAATTCTATATCTATGGCTACAGTGCCTGAGCTTGGATACAAATGCGTAGGACGCATTAGCACAATGCGTCCTCTACGTTTTTCATTTTTTTTTGGATCTGAATGCCTGAGGACGTATTTGGCAAATGCGTCCTCAGTGCATTAATTTTTTTTTTCGTCAGGGGAAGAAAAGGACGCATTGCCAGAATGCGTTCTCGGTTTAAATTTTTTTAAAAAATCCACGTTGCAGGAGGACGCATTGTCCTAATGCGTCCTCCCTGAGCTGAAAAAACTTTTTTTTTGCAGACCTGACTTTGGATGCGCCTGACATTTTTGACTTGAGTTATGCTTAAAATTTTTTGCCTAACTCTGCATGACATTTTTGACTTGGCATGACCCTGTGCTTAAATTTTTTTTCAGTGCACTGACTTTGCATGCAAGCATGCGCATTATATATTTTATAAATTACAATTTGTAATCCCTCTGTATCTTTAATAATGTCATATCATTTTTTATGTTAGAATTTAGGAGATGCTAAATGAGTGGATGAAATTGAATTAAAAGAAGAAAAAGTAAAATGAGTGGATGGAATAACCTTAAACTTGCCATAAATAGAAAATGCCAATATAAAAGAAACATCTTAAATTAGAAAGTGTGTCACTATTAAAGAAACGAAGGGAGTATATTTTACTAATAAAATGTGGGACTACAAAAAATTATGTACATATATACATGTCAAATTCAATACACGTTTTAATAACACTGATTTAAAAAAGGTATAATTCAAACAGTATTTTAAAAAAAATTAAAATTAAAATAAACACATTTGTTTATTTTAAAAAATAAATTCATGAGGAAGCATTCATGTAATACGTCCCTACTATATATTACTGTTATTTTTAGAATAACATAAAACAAACACGAGTCTACGAATGCACTATATTCACCCAAAAAATATAAAGAATAATTTTTAAATTATATATTTTACTGATTAAAATTACAATTTATATATTTTACTAATAAAATGTTAGATTAAAAAAAATTATGTACATATATACATGTCAAATTCAATACCCGTTTTTAATAACACTGATTAAAAAATGTATAATTCAAACAGTATTTAAAAAAATTTTAATATAAAATAAACACATTTTTTTATTTTTAAAAAATAAATTCATGAGGACGAATTCATGTAATGCGTCCTCTAAACAATTCGTTTTAAAATTTTAAAAAAAATTGAGGACACATTCATGAAATGCGTCCTCTTAATAAAATTGTTTAAAAAAAATCTGAGGACGCATTCATGTCCTCTAAATAAAATGATTAAAAAAATATATGAGGATGCATTCATGGAATGCATCCTCTAAATAAAACTATTAAAAAAAATAAAATACGAGGATGCATTCATGGAATGCGTCCTCTAAATCAATTGCAGAAAAAAAATAAAAAAGGATGAGGACGCATTCACAGAATGCGTCCTCCACAATTGCATCCATATATAATACCATGCACAACTGCATCCGATTTCTCTTTATCATGCACAATTGGATCAAGTTCTCGGTCCTCCTAGTAGTGTAATGATGATGAAGAATGGCATAATCCGCGGGACTGAGAATGACATGGTTGAAGGAAGAGGAAAATAGAGTGGGAAGAAGCCCCGGCGGACGGCTGAGAAATCCCGGTGGTGAAGAAGGCCAAGGCTGGGAAGAAGCTCCCCAAGGATGGTGCCGCCGATTCCGGCAACAAGAAGAAGCAGCACTTTAACATCCAGACAAGCCTCTGCCTCAGCATTTTATCATTCGCCTCTGCCTCAGCATTTTATCATTCGCCTCTGCCGACAATCGCCTCCTAGGAGATTCAGACCGCTGTCCGGCTTGTTCTTCCCGGCAAGCTCTTCATTACTCAAAAATGAATGGCCCACCGTCCGGCTTGTACTCCTGACAATCACCTCCCAAGGAGTACCTTTTTTATCTTAATTTCCATTTCCCAAGGAGAATGGGCCGCATTTTTTTTATTTTTTTCTGTTCAGTTCCATTTCCCAGTTTCTATTTCTATTTTTTTGCTATTTCCCAGCTTATATATGAATTAAAATTTTGGAAGTAAATTTATAAAGTAGCTAAAGGTGATTTTTTATAAAGAAAACTGAAGTTTTAAAAAATAGATGTAAAATATCAAATTTATATATTAGTATTACCTATGTGGGTTTATATTTTAACCCATATATGTTAAAACTCGTGGGTACCTATTTTTGACTCGGTTGAGTGATTTTATACCCGCGGGTTGAACGGTTTTCAAGCCGGCCCATTTTTTACCGACCCATTTTTAACCTATCATAAAATGAATTAAAATGGATCTTACCCATATTTTTATCATCACTCATATTACCCGACTTGTATTTGACCCGTCCGCCCATTTGTTACCCCTACTCCTTCTCCAACTATTTTGCAAGACAACCATCATTCACAAGATTATTTAAAGAATATTTTTTTTGTGCAAAATGGGCACTTAGACACTGCACTCAGGCCTTGTCCACTTAAGCTGAAATGAAGATGAGATGAAATGGTTGGAGATGGTACGAGATTGTTGAAGATGGTTGAAGATGAGATGAGATTTTTGGAGCTGAGATGAGATTATTGAAGATGGTTGGAGCGGAGATGAGATGATTAGAGATGGTTGGCGCTGAAATGAGATTATTGGAGATGAGCTGAGATTATTGGAGATGAGATGAGATTATTGGAGTTGAGATGAGATTATTGGGGATAGTTGGAGTTGAAATGAGATTATTAGAGATGAGCTGAGATTATTGGAGTTGAACTGAATTTAAATAAATATAGATATAATTCATTGGACTTTATTTAAATAATTTAAAATACTAAATTCAACTAGATTTTAAAAGCAAAGGACTTCAGTGGCCCTTAACTATCACCATCGTCCACGTTTGATCCCTTATCTATTTTTTGAAACTTTTGGCCCATCAACTTATAAAACAGTTGAGTTGTGACCACTCTGTCAGGTCAAACCGTTCACCCTAAAATTTATTCCGTCAACTAAGGGCAAAAATGATTTTTCATCTTTTTCATTTACAAACTTAACCCCACTGCTTCTTTTTTTAATTAAAGCCCAACCCCTCTTTTTTATTTTAATTCCCGCCCAACCCAGCCCCTATTATATTTTGAGTCAGTCTCTTGTGAGACCGTCCCATGGTGAAACTAAGGACTAGATGCAAAATAGAAAAAGAACAAACTAAATTCGAGGGAAAAAAACTAATAAAACTGGACTAAATTGCAAATTATCACAATTACACATTAAATCTCAGAACTTTTAAAACATCAATATGAAACTCCATCTTAAAATCTTTGCAATTTAATCCTGATCTCGCCGTGAAACGGTCTTATATAACACTCTGTCTTATATTTTAATTTAATTACAATCTAGCCCCCGCAAATTCTTCTCTGCAAATTCCGCCGCCCTTTTGCTTTCTTCTCTAAAAATTCCGCCGCCCCTTTGCCTTTCTTCTCTACAAATTCCGCCGGAGTTCGCCCCTCTGAAGCTTGCCGGAGTCCGCCGGACCTCAAGCTCTTCTGCGATTTCTGCCGACCCTTTGCCTTTCTTCTCTGCGAATTCCACCTTTCTTCTCTACAAATTCCGCCGTCACTATCCAGCCCTTCACCACGTCGGAGTTCGCCCCTTACCACGCCGGAGTCGACGCTCGGCAGCCTTCCCACCAACATTGTCGTCACTATCCATCTCCTCACCACGCTGGAGTTGACGCTCAGCGCCGTCACTATCTAGCCCCTCACCACGTCGGAGTTGACGCTCGGCTGCCACCTCGCGCGATGCCTTGTTCACATTGGGGTCGCAGTTGTGTTCACTGTTCTGAATACTTCAATCTAACGCTCCTCGACCACCTAATTGCAGTGCCTAGACTGACTAACGGTGGCTGCTGCAGTGAGCTCAACGCCGCCCCGAGGGGGGGTGGGTGGGGGTTGATTTGGTGGCGGTGGGGGGTATAAGTCGTGGGAAGGGAAGGAAAGGAAATGGGCGGGGGATATACGCTGTGGAAGGGAAGTTGTGGCAGCAGGGGTGACAAAAGAAAAAGGGGAAGGGGAAGGGGAAGGGGAAGGGGAAGAGGGGGTGAAAAAAATAAAAGGGAAAACTGAAATAAGATAATAGAAAAAAATTGGGAAATGACTATTTTTCCTTTAGAACTAACGTTTTGACTGGATTTAACGGTTCGACCTGATGGAGAGGTCACGACTCAACAGTTTTGTAAGTTGAGGACCAAAAGTGTTTGGAAAAAAAAGATAAGGAGCCAAATGTGAACAATGGTGATAATTAAGGGGTCACCAGAAGCATTTGCTCAAATTTAAATATACTCCCTCTGTTTCACTAAGAGTGACACACTTGCCTTATTGAGATTTTTTTTAAATGACACACTTTCCATTTTGGCAAGATTCCTACAATCTCATCCACTCATTCTACTCTTTACTTTCTACACTCAATTTTAACCTCTCATTTTATTCACATTAATCAAAGAGCCTAAATCTAGTGTGTCACTCTTAGTGAAACGGAGGGAGTACTAAATTGAGTTTTACTAAAATTAATATAGTGACAAACTAGTAATAATGAGCCTTAACAAAAACTTAACTAAACTGGACTGAACCTTCTTTAAATAATTTAAAATACTAAATTCAACTAATTTAAAATACTAAATTCAACTAATTTAAATATACTAAATTGAATTTTACCAAAATTAAATATAGTTACAAAATAATACTCCCTCTGTCCCATCAAGAATGACATATTTACTTTTCCCAAGTTAAACTTTATAAACTTTGACCCAAAATGTAAATATATATATAATAAAAATATCATGTGCGATATTGTTAGATTCATCTTAATCTCTATTTTTTTATACTTTTTATGTGAAATTGTTATATGTAACTAGAGATATTAACGGTCAATTATCATCATTGGAGACCATGAAAAGGTAAAATATGTCATTTTTGCTGGGATGGAGGGAGTATAATTGACATGTCTCCACCCGACCATCTTTAAAACACGCGCGGAGGACTTATGGGTTAAGAAGATAAAATTTATATTTTGCACGCATTCTTACTGCTAAACTACAAAGGGGTAGTAAGCGGCACGCCCCGAGTTTGTCCACAAGGATGTTAGGGCTCAAGTGCTAATTAAAGCACAACCTCATGCGGGTCGTCAATCCGCACGACTGAAATGAACAGCTAGTAGTGTAGGCATGCAACTAGGGGGGTGGTTTTCTTCAACTAATAACTACAAAGCATGAAAGTGAAATAAAACAAACAACTATATGAACAGACACTTGGGGGTATTTGCATTGCATGCTTGATAAATGACTTCTATCCTTGATTCATTCTCATATAGACTTATAAACATATCTTATGCTCATGTCACACAGTGTGGAGATATCCAGGTATTTCCCTCATTCCGTCACACGTGGTACATACCACAATGCCCATATCTCACCGTCTCCGTAATTTTAAGCAATACGCTCTAGTCCTACGATGCCGCAGACCATTCCCTAATCACTCACTACCAAGGCCAATACGCCCTTGCTTAGAGGAACAATGCCCGCCTAAAAGGGCATTGCCTCGCGTAGGTTGAAACTGTTGGATATGTAGTAAGATGCATTACATTCTCAGAAACTCCACTGTTGATCTCATTCCCTAGGCCTAGAGAGGCAAAGAAAAAGATACCTTGTGATGACTCTAGAGTCGGCCAAACGCTAGTCACTACATACAACACGCTAATCTATTGGGGTAAGCAAGGGGCTATTTCCCCGCCGACATTAGCCGAATCGATCGGCCGACATGTGATTCAAGCACAACTATCCAATCAGAATCATGGCATAACACATATAAGGATTTTCTCTCAAAGGACATAAATGCACTTATCTCCCCGGTGTTCTATACCTACTCCACAATTCCAACACTTCCCAAGATCGCAATGAAGCCTAGAATGATTTTATACTACCATACATACATGAGTGTATCATCATAATGACATAGCATAAATCATAATTCTTATAAAATACAAGTTCAAGCACAAATATTCATAAGTATTAGGATAGGGAAATCTAAATCTCAAGAAGAAATCATCAAACCATGAATACAAATATCCTCAATCTACTAAGCTACTCTAAAAAGGTTAGATGCATGCCAAATATTAGGTTAGATTCCATGGATCTAGAAAATAAGATGGAAGGAAAAAGAAAACAAAATAAAAAGAGAAGGAAGGAGAAAAAGTATTCTCCTCTTCCTTTATCGAACAAACTACTCAAATCCGTGAATCTTCTAAAGCTTAATTATGGTTCTTTAGATAGAGCTCAGAAAGAAGAAGATTTTGATATATTGTAGAGGGAAATCGGTTGAAAATTGAGAGAGTTATGGCCAAAACGATCAGCCACCAAGGCTCCACGGACCAGCAAGGATGCCACGGTTCGTGAAGCATGCAAGCACGGGGCGCCAGATCTGGCACGGTCCGTGAACATTCATCGTCACGGGCTGTGAAAATTCTGGGGTTTTCACGGACCGCGAGCAGCATGTTGTTTTTCTCAGAAGTTTTCTTACGGTCCGTGAAAGTTTTCACGGACCGGCTCCATACTTAACCAAATCTTGAATCTCCATCTCCTTGCTTGACGACCTGGTGCTTTTGTCACGGCCCGACTCCTTTGCCTCATGAAGGTCTCGTGTATGTCTTCACAGAACCCTTGGAACTTTTGTGTAGTGCAGCCTGTGTGCTTTGTCAAGGGCCGCTGGTGCTTTACCATGTGCGGTCTGTGAAGTGCCGTCGGTGCTTCGTTGGCTGAACTTCGTTTGGTTGCTACGGGTGAACCGTTAGTCTTAATTGGGAGTTCTAGTAGTCGATTTTTTAGCACTCGAGAAGAAAAATTCAATGGAACCAACTTTGAAATCTAATTCTTTATGGATCGTTCTCAAACTAAGGCAACACTCCTTGGACCATGATTCACCAATTTCTCCTTTGGCCGCTTAAACTTCGAAGTTGCCTATCTTTGGCTTCAATCTCCTTCTACCATGCATTAATGTTTGTGGCCTTCATCTTCTACCATTCTAATGTGAATGGCATTCGTCTTTCCTATCGTCCTTGCGAACGACCTTCAATCTTCTACCGCTCTTGCGAACGACCTTCACATAGAATGTAACCAAAAAGTACCCACAACCGACCTACTAAAGATGATCACAAGGAAATCAAGGAGCCTGTGAATACAAGATGTCCATCAGTACCAATTAAATCTACAAAATACGGGATATAGACAAGAAAACTAAACATGGTCATCTAAACCCCTTGTCCCGTAAATTCAACTAATACTAGCAATCCACCAACTGAAACTAACTAAAAAGTATGTCAAATTCATTGGTTAAAGCATGTGAAGTGGTGCAGATCAATAATATACCTTAACAAAAACTGAAGAGTGGGTTTTCTGACAAGCGGCATGTCCATAAACTTATGGACATGCCACTTATTTTTTACCTTATACTATGCATTTGTAAAATTACATACTAAATTTTGAAAATTTGAAAATATTTTTTTATGTTATATATTTACATATTTTCACATTCAAATAAACATTATTATTTGTTTTAACTTTTAAAATACAATATTTAAATTTTATAAAAATTACAACATTAAAGGTAAAAGCCACTGTGGATTGTCCTTATGAAAATGCCGCATTTCTTAAGACTTTTTCAAAACTGAATTGGATTGAATTGAACCTTACCTTAACTAAATTATTTTTTTAGTCCCCTACAGAGTATCTTATATCATGTTTTGGTCCCCATTTGCAAATCAACCCTTAGATGGTACCAAACAAATTCAAAATAATTTGTTTGGTCCCCAAATGTGGTTTTCCGGTAAGACGAAATGATTTTCCGGTATAGTTAGGGGTATAATTGTAATTTTGCTAATTTAAAAATATTTTCAATTAAAAAATCCTAATTTTATAAATTTTCTTTTAAATTCCTAATTAAAATTTTCCTTCCGCTGCCGCCTTAGTCGGTCTGTCTTTCGCCGCATCTGCCTTCCGCCGCCGCTATCTTCTGTTGCTGCTGCCTTCCGTCGCTGCCCATTGAGCTTTTCCCCTCGCTTTGGTGATATTTTTTAGCATCATTAGTCGGGCTTGAGTATTGTCGTCATTTCCACCAAGTACGACTCCTGAGATTGGCTCCCCTCTGTGAGCCTCTGGTTGCATTCCCTTTGCCGTGCTGTCACAATCTATGCCGCCAAGAGGAGGCCCGACACCTTGGTCATCCTGAATTGCATCGCCAATGGTATCATTGTCTCTGGCATCTTACAATTATTATTGGTAATTGTTGAAGTTTTTTTTAGTTGTAAGGATTTCATTTTAGAGGAATTACTCAGATTGCTTCTGAAGAGTGATGGGATTTTCAAGAATCTCCCACATCAAGAGGAATTTAGGGCTATATGGGACACCCTCAGTTTGTCAGTTTGATTTTTAGGGCTTTGGAACATAGTTGTAATGCCATCGATGATGATACAGTGAAGTTATACTCTTCTGTAAGCTCGGAAATAGTGGAGATAATTAAGCACGAAAGTGAAGATATGGAGTACAAGTTGAATTTGGCCGGTTCAGTGCGTAGAATCGAGACTACCACTAAGATTTTTTGGGTTTTGAATCACTAGAAGATTTCTGGGTTGAGGTTCTTCAGATGGCTGCAGTGTAACAATCCAAAGTGGTATTCCAGTGCGAAAGTTTGCAGCCTAATTGTTAGTAACTGTGGATGTTTGGGTGATTTTGAAACCATGAGGCTTTTGTTGCTTGAATTTAGAGGATTTTTTTTCCTTTAATGAAACTTCCTTTACCTTCTTATCCCTGTCCAATTCAAGTAATGATCTAAAGATGGATTCAGTGCGAATGGTGCTGAGTTTGTTGGATGAGGTTGGTGGTTCTTGCCGTAATTCTGGAATTTCTGCATTAATTGAGATGTTCTGTAATATGTGTTTGTTTGAGATGGCCAAGTTTGTAATAGAGATCACCAAGATACACACTACAACATATTGGTGGGCCATCTTGAAGAAGCACGCAACATAATAAAGGAGATGCAGTGTCCCACTGTCAAGAATTACAATTACTTGCTTGGCAGTTTGTGTAGGAATGTTTTGATTGCCCTGGTGAATTCAAATTGGAAGTGGCGGAGAAGGCAAAGAAATTGAAGCAGCGGCGGCGAAAGGCAGCGGCAGCGGAAGGAAGGGAAGAAGACAAAGATTTTTTTATATATTTTTTAACTCAGGTGTATAATGGTCATTTTATATATTTTGGCCAAGTTTACCGTTGACTCTCCCTGAAAATCACCTTTGGGGACCAAACAAATTGTTTTGAATCTGTTGGGTATTGTCTAAGGGTTGATTTGCAAATGGGGACCAAAACATGGTATAAGATACTTTGTAGGAGACTAAAAAAACAATTTAGTCATAATATAAATTACTAAATTCAACTATACTAAAATTAATTTTACAGAAATTATATATAGTTATAAAATAGTAATAATGGGCCTTAACAAAAATGAACTGGACTGAATGAACTAAACTGAACCGCACCAAACTAAATTGGACTAAACTGGATTGAATTGAATTAAACATAATTAAAATTAACTAAATTCAATTAAATAAAAATGAATTAAATAAGCTAGAAAAACCATAACAGAAAAAGCGTTCATTATTATGAAATTTAATATGAACTAAACTCAAATAAATGAATGAATTATTTAGAATTTTCCATACCACTGATAATTAAAAATGAGAAAATAATATATGTTCAGCTGAATTGAATTTATTGGATGGAACTGAATGAATCATAATTAATTAAATATAAAAGTTAATTGACTATACATAAATTAAATACGTAAATATGTTAAAAGGAAATAATTTACTAAAACTAAAATTAAACATTTATAACGATAACTAAAAAAGAAACTTTTGGGCCAAGTGGCACCCCCATAGGCCACAACTATCCACGTCAACTTGCCACATCAGATTTACCAATTAATTTTCCACTAAAAATTGATTATGTTATTAATTTCTATATTTACAATGTATCCTTAATCAATGCAATCTCCGTTTCAAAAACTTAAAAGTACATGTATTAGTCCATATCCGCTCCCTAATCATGAGTATTTAACCATGTCTCTTTATTTGTGTAGAACGTCTTTTTGAATCCATTTACTGATTTGCTTCTTGAATGAATACTGCTGTTATACCCACTGTCATTGGGGAAAAATTAATTGTACCAGAAAACATGTTTTAGCATAAATAAACTATTGTGAAAAATATTTTAATTGTATAACAAACCATGTTTTACCATGAATAAATAATTGTAAGCAGATATAAATCACATTTTAGGCATAGTTTTTTACAGTAAATAGAGTTCAATTTTCCAGAAGATTATATAATTATACAATTCCATTGTATTTAATATAGTTTTCTTTCCAAAGTATTCTAAAGCTATAACGAGGAGTTCATCCATTAAGGGAGACTTACTATCTCAACATTCTTTGTATGTGGTTGTTTATGCGTTTTCCAATTACAGAAGGAAGACAGTCAGTTAGCATTCAATCTGTCTATATATATGAACATGTACAACTCAGTTTATTATGCATTCAATCAACCCATAAAAAACTTAGCTTTCTTCACCCATTTTTGGTTATGTTATTCTTTCAATTCAATTTACAATGGCTCACAACTTCTCTAGCATAAGTGGTATAACTTCAGTTAGGGAGACATACAAGATAAGAGTACGAGTAATTCGACTCTGGAAAAAGCAAGCTTTCAAACGGTCTAATCAGTATAATAGCTTTGAAATAGTGCTACTGGATGAGAAGGTAAGTCTATGCAAGTTCCGTTCAGTTTAAATTTTAATTGATTCAAACATACCTAACTGTGATTTGTTTATTTTGTTACCACTATTAGGTTGATAGAATTCATGCTTCCATGAAGAATGTGCTAATGAAGATTTTATCTCCACTGATTGTGGAAGGAGGAATGTAAATGATTACAAATTTTGTTGTTTGTGAGAATGGAGGAAATTACAGGCTTTCTGCGCATCCATGCAATATCAGATGGTGGATGTTTATTAGGTAAACATGTTTTTATGATTGTTTTTGCTATGGAAATATATTCTACTCTTATGAAGCTTATCATTATTTCTGTTTGGATACAAATCATAAGTATAAATCCTCCACTGCAGATGTTTTAGGACGCTACATCGTCAAGGGTGTTAGTTCTATTGAACTTACAAAGGGAAATGGAAAGGGATCAAAAGCAGCTCTTCCTTTAGTGGATTGACCTTCAGTAAGTATTTGTATTCTATTGATATGTGGCTTAAATTGTTTTATGTGTTCAAAAGATTTATTCATCACCCCTGTATATTTTTTCTTCCAGGAACCACAATTTGTATTGTACTTTTTGGGATGATTTTGTCATTCAAGTTTCTCAGTTTTTGGGTGAGGGATACACTGGGCTGGTCAAGTAGCAATATGAAGGGAAGATATACATCTCCAAATCTATCTACCAAAACATACTTCTTCTTTAAGTATATTAACGGTATAACGAATACCTGTTAACTCTATTATGGTGAGATGCTATTTTTATATGGCATACTTATCCCAGCGTGATTAGAAGAACCTCTAAAGATTAATTCCTATAAATACCGTGGTATGTATACATTCCATTCTTCAATTTTGAATATTTAGAACAAATAATTTGGCAGGCTTTGGCATCAAAGTTTCTTCCATGAAAAAACCCCCTGGCTTTGTTTTGTAGGTTCGAAGCTTAGTAGCAAGGTTTGGCAACTAGATCGATTTTCAACACACATCAATTATTGATCAAGTTGATTGCGAGTCAATGTCATAAAAAATATTTATTAATTGAGTTGCTCGCATGTAAAATCTTGCTCGACTATTCATATTCATATTGTGTATTGTTTGGAAAATTATATTTTGGGATTTTTACACTTCTAACCCTAAATTTAGGTTGAAAGTGCCAATATAACCCTACAAAATGAGAAAGTGCCAAAATAACCCTAATTTTATGAAGAATTGTGCAGTTATAACCTTTTGTCACTATTTCGGCATTGACTCATTAATTTAGGTGTCGACCGAACCTAAAATGATGAATATACCCTTTACCTTTACTTTCTTCTTGTTCTTCAACCCCACAATCACTGCACCACCACCCGACCACCACTGTGTCACCACCCATCACCACAATTGCAGCTCTGCACCACGTCAGATTCTAGGTGAGCCACGTGCCAATGCAGTCAGCTTGAAATGCTTGTCAACAGAGAGACATGTTATATTTGAGGTGAGCCATGTGCTAATGTAGTCGGTGTGAAATGCATGACAGTAAAGCGGCAACAGGCGGAGCTGATCCTAAAACTCGTATTTGAAGAGACACACTGTGCAATCGCCGCTGGTGAAATTCTGGTTGAGGAAGTCGAAAGTGAAAACTGAGAGTAGATGAAGCTCTCACATAGGGACGACAAACATTCGGAATGAGCAACGACAATGACAACGACAAGCAGGCGGAGGAGCATGTATATGGTGCCGGAGATAATTTAGCGGAGGTAATAATGATGATGATGAAGTTCAACGGCGGCGACGATGATGCAGAGCACGTCTGTAGGAGTTGTAACACCCCCAAACACCAACACAAGTTTCAGGTCGAGTTTGAGTGTGCTACCAAAAGGGCCAGTATTAACGAGCAATTAAAGTTTATGCAGAAGCATTTTAAGTAATTCAAAAACCTAATTTACTATTACAGTGAAAATGATTTATTACAAATGCCAAAAAAAAGTTTCACCTAACTGTTACAGAATCAAAGTTCACTTTAAAACTCCTAACAGTTTACCTAGGATCTTTATCAAACGAAGTAAATACAAAAAGCACTCTTCTCTTACTGTTCTTCTTCACCTGAAAAAGGGTTGTTTAACTAGGGTAAACTCCTTGCTTAGTGAGGTTCCATCGCCAGTATTTACCCAGTTGAGTTTTAGTGATCAGAGGATAACAATTAACAATTAACAACTAGCCACGTATGTCCTAGCACATAGTAAAAGGACACAGGTGGTTAATGCCGAGTTACCGCCAAGTGCCTATATGACAAGTGTGACTAACATACACGACATAACCCAGTCAGTGATGCCGAAGGCTATCATTTCATAATTTACTTTCCTATTCACGCCAGTGTTCAATTACGAGCTCGTATAAGTCAGGTGGTTATGCTAGCATACCAAACTCCACGTGTAGCCGGTCGAATCTGACGGTCCGGTCAGTACCATTCCCTGCCGACTTCAACCAAACTACAATTGTGTTGGGGCCCCTGAAATTCACAGACAGGTAATTAGGTAGCAGGTAATTCAAGTTTGACACGGCAAGATAAAGTACAAGCCGGTCTTTCACAAAAAATATCAGAGCAGCTCAGGAGTTTAGTTTCACGATAATCTAGTACAGTATGATAAAATACACACATAATTAAACAGTCAGTAAATAACATCATTTGAGTGTAACCGTCATATCTCTCTCTCATGGCTAGAGTATCGAGTAAAAAGGTTCGAGTATCAGGTTTCGAGTACATGGGTTCGAGTACTTACAGTTCGAGTAGTTGGGTAGGAGGTTCGAGCAAATAACTCAAGTGGAGAAGGTTCTCGTGGTATGGGTATCACGTGGTACTGGTTTGAGTGGTAAATGGTATCAAATCGAGTGGTGAGGTTCAGTTGGAGAGATTCTAAAGGTACGGGTTCAGTTGGTAAGGTTTGAGAGGTAAGGTTCTAGTGGCACTAGTTCGAGAGGTAAGGTTCGAACGGTAAAGTTTGAGAGGTAAAGGTTTCAGTCGTACTAGTTTTAGGGGTAAGGTTCGAGGGGGTACAGTTTGAGAGGTAATAGTTTCGGTTATATTAGTTCGAGAGGTACAGGTTCGAGAGGTGAGTTCAAGAAGGATAGTCGGGGTGGTACAATTCAAGGGATACAATTTTGAGGGTACGGTTTGAGAGGTACAGTTCGAGAGGTAATGGTTCGGGAGAAGGTTTCAAGAGGTAAGGTTTCAGGGTACTAGTTCGAGGAGTAAATGTTTCAGGGTACTAGTTCGAGGGGTAAAGGTTTCAGGGTACTAGTTCGTGGGGTAAGGTTCGAGGGGTACAATTCGAGAGGTAACAGTTTCAGTGATATTAGTTCGAGAGGTGAGTTCAGGAGGGATAGTTTGGGTGGTACAGTTCGAGGGATACAGTTTCGAGGGTATGGTTCGGGAGGTACAGTTCGAGAGGTAATGGTCGGGAGAAGGTTTCAGGGTACTAGTTCAAGGAGTAAAGGTTTCAGGGTACTAGTTCGAGGGGTAAAGGTTTCAGGGTACTAGTTTGAGGGGTAAAGGTTTCAGGGACACATGTTCAAGGGGTAAAGGTTTCAGGGAACTAGTTTGAGGGGTAAAGGCTTCAGGAACACATATTTGAGGGGTAAAGGCTTCAGGGACACATATTCGAGGGGTAACGGGTTTCATGGAACTAGTTCAAGGGGTAAAGGCTTCAGTAGGGGCTCGAGAGGTGGGATTTTTAGTAGGGTTTGAGAGGTAGATTTGTGGCAGGGGTTCGAGAGGTAGAGTTTTGGTAGGGGTTCGAGAGGTAGTATTTTGGCAGGGGTTCGAGGGATAGAGCTTCAACAGGGGTTTGAGAGGTGATATTTCAGCAGGGGTTCGAGAGGTAGAGTTTTGGCAGGGGTTCGAGAGGTAGTATTTTGGCAGGGGTTCGAGAGATAGAGCTTCAACAGAGGTTCGAGAGGTGAAGTTTCAGCAGGGGTTCGAGAGGTGGAGTTGCAGCAGGGGTTCGAGAGGTGGAGAGTTTAGCTCGAGAGAGTCAGGTTCTGATGGCATTATATATATATATATGTAAACATAAACTCGGATTTTACTAAATTCGTGCTAGGGCGATGCAACACTCACCTTGGTTAGACTTGGGCTTGGGCAACTTCCGTTTCCTACTTTACCAATATTCACCACTGTTCTTTGGGAAGAATTTTGTTTGCTGCATGAGAAGGTAAGAGTTGGGGATCTAATATTTATACTAGATAAAACATAGGTTCTGTCACCTACTTAACCTAAAATTTTATCCTGTAAACCTCTAGCCTACTTGCCCAAAATTACTTCTCACGTCCGCCGTTCATTCCTTCCCAGTAATACCACTTGCCCAAAAAATTACTTTGGATAATTTTTCACATCCGCTGCTAGCTTTTGCCTTCATGGTAATTTCTTGCATTTATTTATTCCCTGGCTCATTTATTTTCTTATTATTACTATTGCCATATAATATGTATGATTATGTGTAATTTCTTCTTGGTAATTTCTCTTATTTATTTATTGTTATTAGTACTATTATCATTATATATATATATATATATAATTTAAAAATACACACACACACACACACATATATATATATATATATTTCAGAAAATTAAAGGAAAGATGGGAATTTTTTTTGATAAAATTTAATGATTACATGTACTCTAATTTCTTTTCGGTAGGGGTTTTCACAGGAGTGACCTGTAATGCCGCTACTAGTGGATAAATCCAACCAAAAATCATAAAAAAATAATAACCATGCATGTCAAACAATTTAAGTATTTTGGAAATTTAGTCTTAATAATGTTTTATAGAGTCGAGTAAACTTTTGATCACAATCAACTCAATCAATAAAATAGTTATTATTAAAATCTTGGCTCGCAATCAACTTGAACAATAAAATAGTTATTCTTTAAAACTAATTTTGGTTCGCGATAAACTCGAATAATAGTTATAACTAAACAACTGTTATAAATCCATTTGTATTTGAGCTTTAAATATTAATCCAAATAAGTGAATAGCATTCCAAATGTAATTATAGTAATTTTTAAATGTACGTTTAGATTGTTGATTATTTCCTTCTATGTGAAAAATATTAATTTTCCTTCTATGTGAAAAAATTAGTCTCGAGCATTTTTGGAATTTGGCCCAAACTAAAAGGAGATGAAAGGGGATTTATGAGTACCACTGCGCAATTTTGGTAGATCTGCGGTTTCTCACAATCCGACCATTGGATTTTTTTCTAAAACTTTGGGAGGGAGTTCCCAGGCTGTGTAGTTAGATTCTGAACGGTGTAGATTGGATTTGGCGGTTTGGAAGTGACTCATTCGTCCTCGTGAAGTAGCTCGGCAGATTTGGTGATTTCTTCTCCTTTTGTTGTTTAATCTTCATTGTTACAGTGATTATTGATCCTATCTTTGTTGAGAGAAACTTGTGTTACTAGTAGCTGGTAACACTCTTGGTTTATTAATGAAGATGGTTGAGGTGGGTCGATTGACTTGTGATTTTTACCCTTCGCATTAGAGAGTTTTTCCACGTAAATGTTTGTGGCTTGTGTGCTTGATCTGTTGTTTATGTTGCTGCCATTGCTTTGTTATTATTTCTCCACATAGATTCAAGCAAGTAGGGAAGGATAGTTTTGGTCATCTTCCAATCACAATTGTTTTATGGTATTTATACCTCTGTTTTTACATGTTGGGTTTTGAGGAATGAGGAGCATCTAACTGAAACTATAATAATTTACAAACATACCTTCGCTACTTAATAGGTATTGTATCCAAGTCATATTTTGAATTTGTAATTCTCATATAGATATAACAAAAAATTACCACTTATTGAAATTATAAATTACATTATATTTCTCATTTTCGTTCATAAATTTGTGCATCGCACGAGTGTTATCTTTATATGTTTGTTTCATAGTCACAATAAATTTAATAATCCTTATGTTCCGATCTAAATAAAATTTACTAAAATTTTTATATTTAAAATAAGTTTCATTACAATTTCAATTAAAAAAAGTTGAAATTAGCTGAGATGAGATTATTGGAGTTGAGCTGAAATTATTGGAAATTATTAGAGCTAAGATGAGATGATTGAGGCTGAGATGAGATTATTGGAGATGGGCTAACATTATTGGAGTTGAGTTGAGATTATTGGAGATGAGCTGACATAATTGGAGATGGTTGGGTCTGCGATCAGATTATTAAAGATGAGATGAAAGTAGGCGAAATAAACTGAACTGGAATGGGCCTTATTCCCATTCTTTGAGCACTTCATCAAAGGGCGAGATATTTTTTTTAATTTAGCAATTTCCAAATGAAAAATGACATTCCTTGTGGATTAGTGTGTTTTGTAGTTGTGATAAGGACTTGCATTTTTACATGCATTTTCTGATAATATTCAAATAAGATGAACTTGAAAACTTACCTGATTCCGATAATTGCCAAACAAGTGAATACGATCTATTAAAAAATGGCATATTTTCATGCAATTTTTGAGTAGCAGTGTTGGGATGACCTGTACATAGAATAGGAAGATATCTACCTTTGTCCAGAAGAAACTCCCTAATAAGGAGTTGGGATATGGTGGTGGGGTGCTTGATTGACACAAATTAGTGAGAAAACTCATCCTCAACCAGTTAGATATCCACAATTTAGAACTTACATTAAGAACCAAAACCAATATGTATTTTTCAGCAATGTTAGAGATAACCACTGTTTTTTCTAGGGGTCTAACTTTCTCTAAAGGGGTGGAAAAGACCATATCAATCTTGTTGAGATTGAGGATCCCTTCTTCAAATTTTGATAGAAAAACTATTAACAATGGCTGAGATGTTTTGAAAACCCATACCATTATCAGAGAATTGGAGCATACCTTACGAAGCTTTCCAATATTTGTTATCTTATTCCCCTGTCTCAACTCAAAACAAGTGTTGAGCATGTTTCTTTCCATTTCTTCTAAAATGTGTTTTGTGCGTGATTAGGCTGAATTCGTGATGCTTAACAAAATAATAACCTTCAAAACCTAAAATAGTATAATGGGCAAGTAAGGGTCAAATCCAAAGAAATTAACTATTTATGAGTTTAAGAAAGCAAGGAATTTACCAACTAAACACCAAAAGGTGCAAAGTTTTATTTGATGACCAAAGCAAGAACTATTAAATATTGTTGTAATTATAATTGGGATAACGCTCCACCTAAAAAATATCCACGCATCAACGTGAAAAGTTGATCATACATATATCAAGTTTATCTAGACCTATTGTTCTTCCTATTCCGACTATACGTAATTATCAGTTCAACCAGTCCTGATAATACTTACTATTATATAAACCAAAAACCATTCAGTTAACAGTAGCAATAAACATAGAATTTCAGCAAGAAGCATATGGCACACAATAACCTATCAATATTAACTCTCTTTCATAAATAATCGTAACCCACTTATGTAAACTATGTTTGCTACTTGATAAAGAATTCCAAACCGGAATATCCAAATACTAGCAATATGAATAATACCATTAACCTAGATGATCATGATAGATAAATCAACAAGATTCAATGAAATTTAAATCAAGAGAATTAATAAGATCAATTCAAATCTAACAAAAGTTTATAATCTCACAACCAAATAAGTCAAGGACTTTAATTTCCAGACGAAACAATAGTGTTAACTTCTCAATGGTGTTAGTTTTTTTTTTTTTAAATTCCCCTATATGGATTCAAGTTCGCATCCTTCGAAGAACTAAATCTATGCATGTTCCTTTTAGTTTAAATCTTATATAACATGACTGCAGAACTAAATACGAACTGAAAAACATATATTACTCTTCTTTTGGTGGCATAAATTCAACAGAAACAGACCTTACGGTCAACTACGAATGGCATCAGGGTAAAGCTCATGTGTGTGTGTCGGTGTCGTTCTTCCCAACTCACTCCAACAATGCATTCAACACCTTCTCTAATGTAAGCAACCTTCAGTTTTTCTTCTTCTTCTTCTCCTTAATCCTACAATGTTGCCGACTCTTGGTTGATTTTATTTAGTAAATTGATTCTGACCGAAAATCTAAAGGTGAAAGTAGGATTTTATCTTGTGGATAAAGCATAAGGAGGAAGAGTTAAGTAGGGTTAATCATCCTGAAAATAATTCAGCACAATTAGTTAGATTCAAACTCCTAATAGTATGGGATTCCTTGACTGATTCAATTCAATTGTACTTCTATTGGGATTCATTTTCTTTATAATTGTTATTATCTTTGTAAATAGGTATATCTTTGATGATTTGAAAAAAAAACCTATGCTAAATCCAAATTACAATCTTTCCGGAGTTAAACTCCATTGAATCTTTCCGCCTTGTTTTCATTCAATTTTTAATTATTATTATTATTATTATTATGATCCTAAAAATATGTATCATTTCTAAATTCATCAAACAAGAAATAAATTATTGACCGAGGGATTCTTTTTTAAAATGAAGCAAAATTCTTGGGTCTCACATAGGTCGTACAGTGTGGCGTGGGACGTTGGTGCCTTGCTTGGTGTCAACCATGAGCGGTCTGCACTGATCCGTTAATGCTTCGCACAACTATACTTCTTTGCTTTGCTATGGATGAACCATTAGTCCATTTTGAGAGTTCTTGTAGTCAATTTTGTGGTTTTCGAGGAGATAAATCCAACGAAACCAACCTCATAGGCTGATTCTTCTTGGATCATTCCCATAATTTGGCGCAGCTCTCGGACGAAAATTCTCCATTTCGTCCTTGGTTATTTTGAACTTCAATGCCACCTATCTTTGGCTCCTACTACCACGATGTATTTCCATGGACTTCATCTACTAATGTGAATGACCTTCGACATCTTCTACCGTCCTAGCGAATGGCCTTCAATATCTTCTACCGTACTTGCGAACGACCTTCACATAGAATGTAACGAAAAGTACCCACGAGCGACCTACTAAGGATGATCACAAAGGAAGATCTAGGTACCCGTGGATACAAGGTGTGCATTAATACCAATTAATTCTACAAAACACGGGATTTGGACAAGAAAACCAAATATGGCTGTTTTAACCCCTTGTCACGTAAACTCAACTAATACTAGCAATACAACATATAAAATGAGCCAATTATTATGCCGAATACAGCGGTTAACGCATGCATAATGAAGCACATCAAGGAAGTTGACATAAAAAAGTAACAAAGCTCACAAATTTCAATTCTATACAAAATATAACTACAAATTTTAAAAATATATATACAACAAGGAAGTAATTCGATTTGAATTTAGAACCTAAATGGCGATATACCTTTGGTTGAGGGAAGGAGAACGGGTAACCCTTTGGAATTCATGGGAAAGATGAACGTTTTAAAGTTTGAACTGATTATGCGGTTGGCCTCTCTCTTTCTATATACATCTTGAAACGACGTGTTTTGAATCATGGGGAAATCCATCATGAGCGTGCAATGCCGATCATCCTATCGGTTCGGCCGAGAGGATAAAATTACATGACTGACGCCGGTCATATTCATTCCGGGCCAACATTTTTTGGCCCCACTAGCATAACAAATTAACCAACCGAATAAGCCCTACTATGTTTCTGGCTTAAATAATAAATTTTTCACTACGTAACATGAATATTCAAACAGGTCAATCCTCATTTCATATCTAAAGACGAGGAGCGGTTGGCATATGATGTGTAATTAAAGATTGAACCTTTTGGCATTGATCTATCTATGTAGGTTCACAATAGTAGTCGAGCCATGATTAATCTAGCTAATGCTAGTACTTAGGTCACACTTTTTGGCATCTGAATCAGTGTACAAAAGAAGTTAAGCTATGGTGGACTGAAGATGAGTAAAGGTTGAACCGTTTAGCATCTTTGTTAATTAACAAAAGAAGTCAAATCATGGTTGACCTGACAGGACTAAAGGTCAAACCGTTGGGCGTCTATATCTATTTACAAAAGAAGTCAAACCATGGTTGACGTACCAAGACTTAAGGTTAAACATTTGGGATATAATGTCAGTTTACAAAAGAAGTATGCCAAGGTTGACGTAACACGAGTAAAGGTCGAACCTATGGGCATATATATCAATTTACAAAAGAAGTCAAGCACAGTTGACCTTAAATGAGTAAGGATCGAACCTTTGGGCATCTATATCAGTTTACAAAAGAAGTCAAGTCAAGGTTGACCTAACACAAGTAAGGGATGAACCTTTGGTCATCTATATCAGTTTACAAAAGAAGTCATGCCACAGTTGACATAACACGAGTAAGGGGTCAAAACTTTTGGCATCTATGTCAGTTTACAAAAGAAGTCAACCTATAGTTGACCCAACATGAGTAAGGGTTGGACTTTTTGGCATCTATATAGGTTTACAAAAGAAGTCAAGCCATGGTTGACCTAACAGGAGTAAAGGTTGAACCTTTGGGCATCTATATCAGTTTACAAAAGTAGTCAATCCGCGGTTGACCTAGCACGAGTAAGAGTTGAATCTTTTGGCTTCTATGTCAATTTACAAAAGAAGTCAAGCCACGGTTGACCTAACACAAGAATGGTTGAACAATTGGGCATCTATATTAGTTTACAAAAGAAGTCAAGCCATGGTTGACCTAACACGAGTAAGGGTCAAACCCATAGATGTACATAGGTTTACAATGGAATCGATACCATGGGTGACCTAACATGAGTGTTAGAGTCCCACACTAGTGGTTGACAGAGCTATAACTCAATATATAAGATCACGGGTCACCCCTACATAGTACCATTTGGTTTTATGATAGGAGCCCATCATATGTAAGGTGACCCATGATCTTATATATTGAGTTATAACTCTTTCAACCATCAATGTGGGACTCTAACACTCCCCTCACGTGCATCAGTATTATTCATCACGCAAACATGGATAGAAAAGGGTCACCGACCAACCATGGGCTCTAATACATTATTAGAATCATAACCTCATATCATAAAACCAATTGGTACTCTGTAGAGGCGACCCATGATCTTATATATTGATTTATAACACTGTCAACCACCAATGTGAGACTCTAACAATGAGTACTTGAAGGTTGAACCTTCTGTCATTGTTCTATCTATGGAAGTCAAGCAACGATTGACCTACGACGAGTAAGAGTAGAACCTCAAATTTGGTCTAATTAAGGTGGGTGGTGGGAACTGTGCGACATCGCAAGACCTATCTGTATAACCGACATCATGACCAAATTGTTATCGACTTTGGATTAATAACCTTATTGGGTCATATTATGTTGTAGGACCATCATGGGCCACATCAAACTCGCTTGGATGACCGACAATGCATCGATGTCGGTAACCTGTCAATCATTTCGAAAAGTTTATCAGGGAGCAAAATGTTTAGCGCTCATATTTTTCCATTAGTGGGAAAACAAAATTTTGAGCGCCCCAATTTTTCCTAAATTTCCACAAACCCTATCTCAACTCATTTCCAATAAAAAAATTGTCTCCACCTCCCATCTCCTCCAACTCTCCCACCAAAACACATTCCCCCAACTTTCCATTCACACCATATCAAACAATCAATGTGGGCTTTGTCATTTAGGGTTATCAGGATAACTTTTCTATTTTTCAAGGTCGGGGTAGTGGGTAAGGTGGTTATGGGTAATCGCGTAGTTACAAATTTTTAGGTTATTTCTAAGTTTATAACTTTCATAGGAAAGATGGATTATTCCTAAGGGTATCTTCAACCATTTTTTGTATGACCTGTTTGGTTTGGAATTGTGCTTATTTCCACAGTGTTAATTGTCGGATGTGCATATGTTATAACATGCTAAGGGTTAACATGGTGTGGGGCTCTGAGGGTGCTTGTTTTTTGGACAGGAGACTCTACTAGTTTGGTATCCTGAAATGAGTGGATTATTCGGGAATCATTTCCATTGCTGGTGGCACAGATTGGGGTAGTATCCCTTGCAGGATTTTCAGGGAAAGCTCATGTAGGTTGTAAGTGTGTATGTTTCTATCATTTACCTAGTATTATGAGTATATGTATTGACTATTTTGATGTTGTACTATATAGGATCGACGATTGAGATCAGTGAACGATGGGATGGAGAATGATGGTGATTCTCCATCAATTCGGCCATCTTTTATAAAGGTTAAGGGAAACCGATGTGGGGAGAAGTCTAAACTTGCGGTGGCTTGGCTCTAAGAGGGCAATAGGCTGAATAGCTAACGAACATTCTTGGTATTCTGTAGGTGTGAGTTTGGTTATGCTAGGATGGGGTAGAGTATTGTTTGAGAACGATAATCAGCTGATGACGATTTATCATTCTCTGGCATACTTGCCCACTTTCAAGTTGGTGCACCTACAGCTGGGGTACACCACAAAGTACGAGACATGATCGTGAATCAGATGATAATCCAGTACCTTTCTTGGGTTCATGATTAGTCTCTCCATGTGTTAATGTCACTACCCACCGTTGTAGGTTGGGTAGCTCAAAGTTCCGTAGCTAGTAATTTATATTAGATTTTGCAGTATATTTTCATGTAATCTAATAGATTAAAACGAGTATCTCATTATTGTAATTCCTTCAGTTTGTATTTTGGGTTACTAGATCCCAAAACCTTTTTTTTTTCAACCGGTATTTACCAGCCGGATATTGTTTTAATCTTTTTAGATAAAGCACATTGTCACACTTTTATCAATATTTCTATGCGTGGGAAGTTTGGAACGTACTTGATTGTAGACATACCTTAATTATGATGATGTAGTGTTACGATGTATCAATGTTGTGTGACCAAACCTATTTCACTCCATCACTTTTTTCAAATCCTACCTATTCAAGGCTCTCCAATTTGTCCTATGTCTAGTTTCATCAGTCTTGTGCTTTACTGATGGCTAGCTTTATAGTTGGTTTACTACGTTGTTTCTGTTGTCATGGGTCATGGTCCCTAACTCATGGTTGTAAGATGTTCAATCTTGTATAGTAGTTGCACCCACCGATCATGTGTTTATGGTGGCAAATTGTCATCTGTTTACTTTAGTTGTTCACCATATCCCTTCTGTCTAATGTATACGATTGTTCTCGAGTTTATTGTTATTTCCCCCCTTTTTTGACATGGAGTCGAGCATCTTCCTGATACCATGAAAGCCTGAAAAGAAAAAAAATTAATTTCCCACAGGCAGTGCCACTGGTGCGTGGAATTCCTTTTGGACCATAATAATGTTTGGAATCGATCTAACACTCCATGCTAACTTCATGAGACTTGCAAAATAAGATTTCAGGATGTCCTAGGATCTTCCTCCCATGCCTAAGTTAGTTTTTGAATAACGCATGACCAATCTCTAGGAAAGATGCAGTTACCTATTATGCCATTCAGATAACTTATTGTCTGATGTATTCCGCAACCCTTGCAGGTCATGGGCCATATTAATAGATCATGGTTTTAGTGGCATGGTGTTATAGGTGAGAACCTTTTCTTATTCTGGGCTTGCTCCAGTTGGCTCGCTATAACCGAGATGCCGCTCATAGCAAGGTTCCATTATATCTCCGGCGGATAACGCTGTTCTTTAGCGAGGTTCCCTTTCTTCTCTGGCGAAGAGTCTTTTACTTGGTTAGCTGCATCGGGGTGCCATCTTTACTTTGGATTTCACTTGACTAAGGGAGGTGCATACCATCTAATTAAACATCGTCTTTCTATATACTGATTGAAAAATGTTTTTCCCAATATTTTGTTTTTTTTAAAAAAAATCATTCATGGTGTTTGGGAAAACTCCCAACTATGATTACAATGAGTGGAATTGACATCCAACCTAACTAGCCTCTAGAAATAATTAACATTATTGCAAGGATAATTACATGTCAACCAGACTAATCGTCTGTACTATTACAAATCAGTATCCAATAAAAATTGTAACATCGCGCAAAATTTATTCCCACTTGGCAGAGAGGAGGGTATCGCACACCATCATGAATCTTCTACAACTGTAGCACCACTTGATCCAACCATGATCTATGTTGTCCAAATTGTAAACGCATTGAAAAACACAGATCTCACGAATCCAAATGAATGGAAACCCAAAAATAAAACCATAAATAAAATTAATAACACAGAACTTGTACAAGCAGACCGATAACAAATACATCAACGTGGACAACTAAATCGAGTTATCATCATGAACACATCGATCTAATCGATCAGGTTGAAGAATAAAACTAATATGTGGCGATAAATCGCACACTTATTCAATAACAAAAATATTATTTAAGATAAATTTTTGTTCCTCATCTCCCCTAATGTGAAGATGGGAAAAAAATTGAAGAAGAAGGGTTGCGACAAGGTTGGGAAAGAAAGGGTTGCGGTAGTCGTGGGGGTTTTGTTTAGGGAAAACCTTTCTCCCCAATATTTTGTCTTTTTGTTATATGTAATTTAAGTGAATTTGTAAAATAATCTAAGTAAAAGATAAGTAGCAAAGTCCCGCTCTCTGGAGTTTATCTGAACTGATATGATTTAATTTGAACTGAATTGAAAAATAAGTGTGTTGAAACAGTAATGTATGACTAATTAAAGCTAAAATTCACCAAAAATAAATTTACACTGAATTGAACTGAACTGAAATACAAATAACCTCTAGAGAACAGGGCCTAATACACTTGGGGATTAGTGCAATTTAGTTAGAGCATGTACAATGAGGGTTCCAGAGTGGTTTAATTTCAGAACTAGAACCACTCTGGAACCAAAGTGGAACAACGAAACCCCACAATGGGGATTTCAAAGTGGTCCCACAAAATTGGAACTGGGCAATGGTTGTCACTTTCTGGAGGCTCCAGATCTTCTGTAATACTTTTGTATAACACTCTATGTTACACCAATAAAATTATGACAAGTGTTCCTTTTAACTTAACTCTAGTCTAACTATATAACCCTGATTAACATTACTTTATATCTATATTTATATTAATTAATTAAATTAAATGCTCAATATTATCTACTAGCCACTTCCTAGTGTTCCCATTATTCCATTCCTCTTCGGACGTCATCCATCTTCAAATTAGTCCAACACACAGCTGCTTTTCTTAGCACAAATGAGGCTAGACACAACACAATCAAAGGTTAGAGCCAACTTAATCAAATTAAATTTTTAAAAGGGTTTTTTTCTTTCTTTTTAAAGAAAATTTTCTGGATAATCCCTTTTTAAGTTCCAACCAAAACTTTTCAATCTGGAGCACTTGCGAAATTGTACACACAAAAATATGTTGGGATTCACAAAGAATGAAAATTTGAATGAAGAATGAACATAAATAAATGAAAAATGCCCCTCCCTTTTTTTGTGTTAATGGAGGCGCTCTCTGGTTATGGAGGGAAGGTGGGGTTTAGTGCTATTAATGGCAGAAGAAGATGGAGGGGAAGGGGGTGATGGAGAAAGGTCAAGATGAAAAAAATGGTGAAAATTTATGAAAATAAAGGGGAAATGAGATGAAAAAGTCGGAAACCAGCAAGAATTCGAAGTGAAGAGAGTTATACGAGAGAGCTTGGAATTAGGCTCCGGTCAAGGACGGTGGCCGCGAAGACCGTGCAATCGATGTCTGTAGAAAAGGTTTTTAAAGGTAAAAGATGATTGTTTAATTAAATTAATAAAATACATGTAAAGTAATGTCAATTTGGGTTAGATAGTCATACTATACTTAAGTTAAAAACAACATTTGTCATACACCCTCAATCCCAAATTAAATAGTATAAGAGAGAATTTCACGCTTATCAAGAAATTTATCTAATTATTAATATATTTAATTACGTATAATTATGGCATACAAAAAAATTACTTTTCAGAAACTACGTGTTACGACGAATCAAACCATATAACATATGATAATATTATTATTTATATATCTATTCAAATATATGGTCAAAATTAAATAGTAAATAATGATATTTAATAAAGTGTGTAGTTTAATTTGGTACGGAGGGAGTAATTCTATTGGTAAATATGAATTATTATATAAAAGTGTTACAAAAATCTGAAGCCTTGTCTGGAGCCACCCACTTACAAAAGTGTTGTACGTTGTGAGACACCAATGTGACAACTTTTGTTTTGTTTCCAGCCAATGCCTTTATTTCTTTGTCTCCGACCAATTCCTTTATTTCTTTGTTTTGCTTTTATTTGCTTTGTTTTGCCTCATGCTTTCTTTTCTTTGTTTTGTTTAGTTCTATTTAAAAAAAAATCAATGCTTAATCTTTTTATTGCTCTATAATTATTTTTTAGTAATAATTTTAGTCCATTTTTTAAAAATATTTGTAATTCATTTTTCTTAAAATCAATTTGTATTTTATTTTTTTAATAGTCGAGACACTAATTTCTATTATTTTTAATTCATTTTGTATTTGTAACAAGAGCTCGTCTCTTGAAAGACAGTCTTTCCATAAACCATGGAAATACCAAAGTTTAAATTGCAAATTAGAAGAAATGATAATAAAATTTTTGGGTTGCATGAATCGGACTATAAACTTTATAACTACTACACATTGAACAATAAACTTTCAATATTGCAACTAAGACTTTTTTCCTTTTACTATTCTAATTAAACCCCGTATTTCCATAAGTTTATGGAAAGACAGTATTTTCCAAGACTATGAGTCCGACACTAAATCAATATTCCGATTTTTGATTTGTAATAATTAGACATGTTAGACCAATATTTTAGTATTAAATATTTATTGTAACTTTTCTAATCTAATAATTGGTCTTTCAAATGTAATTTTTTTAATCTTGAATTTTTAAAATTAATTTATGTTATTATTTAATTTTAGATCACAAAATATTTAATGTTTTTATAAAAAAATAATAATTTAAAAATATATTATTAAATTTCATATTTCAATTTATTTTAGAGTCCGTCCAATGAAAGACGATCTTTTCATAATCCACGGAAAGACCAAGGTTTAAAGCGCTAATTAGAAGAAATAACGATAAAATTTTTGGGTTGCATGAATCGGGTTATAAACTTTATAATTACTACACATTGCACAATAAATTTTTAATATTGCAACTAACACCTTTTACATTTTATTATTTTAATTAAACCTCATCTTTCCATAACCTTATAGAAAGACGATCTTTTCCAAGATTTTACCTTTATTTAAATCAAATATTGAAAATAAAATTAATGAGTAGGATATAGAAAATCAAATGTGATCTATGGAATGGTTCTAAAGTGATTTCAACCATTATTTTGAGAAAAATGAAATAGTTCCTTCGTAGTTTCAGTTAACGATGTGAATAAAAAAAATTAAATATTTAATAAACTGAAACCAGCTGCATCCATTTTACCATGGTCTTAGGACTAGGAGAGCTAAAAAGTCAAAATTATCTTGATAGCTTGAACCAGAATGAAATCAAACAATCCTGAATACCTGATCGCAACCCTCTTGTGCGGTTTGAGAAAACAAAAAACCTGGGCATAAGAGTGTTGGGGTATCGCAGAAGTAAGAGACGTGAGAAAACAGGAAACGCGTAGGGAGTGAATCGGATCATCTATTGTTTGGGCGGGGAGATGGTGCTGTCACAGAGAATTCACGAAGCCTTCAAGGGCACGGTGGAGAGAATTACTAGCCCTCGCACCGTTTCTGCCTTCAAAGAGAAAGGGGTTTTAACCGTCCACGAGTTCATCCTCGCCGGCGACAATCTCGTCTCCAAGTGCCCTACTTGGTCTTGGTATTCCCTCCCATTCTTCCTTAATTGAGCCCAATACATGGCAATTAGTGTTAGACTTGGTGTGATGTTGTTGGCCAACCTCAAGTTGTGTTATAATTTTGACTTATTATTTCCACATTCAGTTTTGGTAGAATATGCTAATTATTCGGTGAATTACCATCTACTTCTGGTCCACATCTCCACGCTTCATCTCTTATTGCAATCATTATATGTAATTTGTCTCCCCTGGAACCAGAGTCAGTATCAGTTGGCGTGTTAGGTTTGCCGAATGTTGCATGATTACTGCTCTAGTTTCCAGGTGAAACTAATATGGGTCCACTGTGGAGACTTAAGTTGTGATATCAGCACATCTCGTTGATTAATTTTGTTTGATTTCTTGGCTGTTTTCATTGAACTGAATCATATGTATAGATGCTTTTATTTAGTAAAAGATGTCTTTAATTCGTTAGAAGATAAATTTGCTGTTATAATTGAGTCATTTGATTTTCCATAGGCTAGATGGGATGCAATATGCTAGCTGTTTTGTTATTTAGTTTATTAGTATTTCTGTCAGCTTAGCAAGCTATTTATGTTTAGGGAATCGGGTGAACCTAGCAAGAGGAAGTCATATTTACCAGTTGATAAGCAATTCCTGATAACAAGAAATGGTTAGTAGCTTTTTTTTTCTTTTTTGCGTGTATTCTCTGTGTTGTAGAAAGTATGTCCTATCTTTTGATTTCTTCTGTACTTTCCGTTGACCAGTTTGGTAATGAGAGAAAATTATAGAACTTTGATATTGGTTTTGTAGCATGAAAGACTGCTATCCTATCGAAGGTGTTGGCCTTGCATTATCTAGCGATTTTGAAAATGTTGATGACATATTATAGTATGAAGCTCGTGATCAATTTGAGGTTACTTGTTTATGAAGTTGATGGCTGGGTCCATCATATGTGTAGTTGCAGAATGTTTGGGTTAATTTATTTGCTTATCTATAGTAAAACTGGAGTTTAAAAAAAAAAAAATGTAAAACTGGATTTTGTTAGAAACTTTCACAGATGAACCATTCAATATTAAACCAGAAGGGAGTGAGTTGGTTTAGTGACTGGCAATGAGTGAAAGCATATCTGAGGGGTTCACTAGTTGTCTCCCTCTGTGATGAAATTGATTTGTAAGTATAACTGCACTCAGCTTCTATGTAAAATAATATCTCAATCACCCCGGTTTTCTCTTCTCATTGAAAGGGAGTACTCCCTCTGTCCCAGCATATGGTGTCTTTTTTTTTTTGGCTCTGGGAAGAAGAAAAAGAAAGAATTTGTGGAGGACAAGTATGATTGAGAATGAAAAGAACTAAATAAAAAGAAATGAGTGGATGAGAAGTAGGTGAGGATGAACAGTTAGGTTTTTAAATAGTTGAGGTTTGCCAATTAGGAAATAATGACAGTTTGCAATTTATGGTCGAACGAAGCATAAGAAAGTGTACACATTATGCTTCAACGGAGGGAGTATAACTAGAGTGATCAGTTGAAGAGAGTTAAACCTAGAGTGGGTGTATCCTATTGGTGTTCTCAAAGATGAGAACTGGCCACCCTAGGGCACGCTCTAATTCAGTCAATTATACCTACTAACTAGTAGATTTTCCTTCTATAATATATAAATGGTCATGAATGAACCATAAGAAAGTGTACACATTATGCTGCAACGGAGGGAGTATAACTAGAGTGATCAGTTGAAGAGAGTAAAACCTAGATTGGGTGTATCCTATTGGTGTTCTCAAAGATGAGAACTGGCCACCCTAGGTCACGCTCTAATTCAGTCAAATTATACCTGGTAGATTTTCCTTCTATAATAAATAAATGGTCATGAACCATTTATAAATTCTCTGTTACATTTTGTTACCGTAATATTGCACTATAGATACTAAATTAACTATTGATACAGTACCTTGTCTACGGAGAGCTGCTTCAGTGGGAGAAGAATATGATGCTGGTGGTGGTGAAGTATTGGTTGATGATGAGGATAATGATGGTTGGCTTGCAACACACGGGAAACCTAATGGTGATTCTGTTCTTGATGCATAGATGGACTCACATTAAATGTTACAAGGACATTTTCCTGAGGCCTTTTTCCAACTAACTTGCTTGCTATCTGCAGAAAGCAAAAGCACTGATGATGAAAATGTACCTTCCCTGGAAGCATTAGAGCTTGGCAATAGCAATACCATCAACGCAATCCCATCTTACTTTGGAGGCGAGGAGGAGGAAGATATTCCTGATATAGGGGAGTTTGAGGAACCTGACAACCTTATTGAAACAGATCCTGTATGTTACTCCCAAAGATATTCTCATGAAGTAGTAGTAGCCTGCATGTTTGTTTTGGTGCCGCCTTTCTTTTGTTTCTTTTTTCACCTTGAGGGTGTGGGGTCTGGGTTATTTTCTCCAATACTTTTGGAATCTGTTTGGTGCTATTGCTGCAAATTTGTGCTAAAAGTTACTGAGTATTGAAACCAGTGGTTGCATCTGTGGTTCTCAATATGTATCCTTCATTCCTTACTGAATTTGTGGGTTTTCTTCTTCCATCATCAATTGCTGGCTGGTTTTTTGATTGTTTATTTGTCTGCTTTCTGCTTACATCTTCTAATATATTTTCTTGGCTGTATCATGCTGCTTGTCCCAGCCCACTTTTACTTATTTTAAAGGAAAGCCTGTTGTTGATTCAGAGCAGTTTGCGCATAGATCCCCTGACAGGGGCACTTTCTTCTGTTCATGAAGATATTAAACAAGTAGTCTTTTCAACGTTAGATCATAGGTGCCCTCAGAGGACTACTTCTGAACGACTTATTTTTTGCATTGCTACATGGTTCAACATGTTAATTTGCAATAACTGATTGCTCTTTGACTTTGGTCAATAACTGAAATGGTTGGATATTCTCTGCTAGGCTATTTAGCATGCAATTTTTTTGTTGAGATGACAAATTAGTCTTATTTTTTAGTCGCTCTGTCAAATCTATATTAGAAATAATAACACTTTGGCTTAATGACTTGTTTAGGCAGCACTTCCATCTAGCTACTTAGTGGCACATGAGCCAGACAATGACAATATTTTGAAAACCAGAACGTATGATGTGAGCATCACGTAAGTCCTCTATGTTCAACATTATGTAGTTGTTGGTCGTCTCTTTCTATATTCTTTCTGATATGTTTGTATACATATTAACGGGTTTGTTTATTGTTTGCAGGTATGACAAATACTATCAAACTCCTCGTGTGTGGCTAACAGGCTACAATGAGGTGGGTCATGTGTTTTTGTTTTGCAATATTTTCGTAATGAGCTTGGATCTCATATTCTATTTGCTGGATATGATTAATCTTCGTTTTAATAGTTTATTTACTTCCTCCGTTTTTAATTTAAGTGTCACTATAGGAATTCACACACATATTTAGAGAGGTTCAAAATGACTATTAATATCCTTAACTCTAGTTATGGGAATTGAAAGAATTTGTGGAAAGAAAGAATTATTTTTGCAACCTGGTATTTTTTAGTATCCTTGGTTAATGCTGCATTGAGAGCGTGATTACAGGTGGATAAACTAAAAAGAATGTTTATTTTGTACTAAATGACATCTTTCATTTAAAACATGATAAAACATCTACAGTGCATTTTATCAGAAGTGTAGAGTGTAGTTTTTTCTTTCCATAGACCTGTTCTTAAATTCAGATTTTTCAGTTTCCATTTTCACTGGTTTTTTCAGCAATGGTTTAATATGGAGGAAAAATTAATGTGGGTATACAACTCACAAGTTTCAAACTTTAGGACTTGTAAATATGTTCATTATAATCTTTTATAAGTGATGTTAATAATTGTTTCCTTTCAGTAGAGTTCTATCTGTGACAACCATTCTGTTTGTTATGGCAGTCAAGGAAGCTTCTGTCTCCAAACCTTGTCCTTGAAGATGTTAGTCATGACCATGCACACAAGACGGTAGGATGATCTTATTCACTCCATAAATTCCCGTGATATGAACTTTTGTACTTGTGATATGTTTAGTGCGTGATGATGTCCGAGCTGAGCTATCAGCAGGAAAAGATTGAGAAATTCCTGCAATTGTTCCACTCTATAAATTCATGCAATTGTTCCACTTTTTGTCATGCCTCGTATAATTCTTGTCCATTGTCTTAAATGTTGCTTGGCACCCTATATTTACAGCCCTTTTTAATGCTCACCAGTATAGTTTTATTTTATTCTTTAATGGTTTCTCTTATTTTCAATATACTGAATCAGATCACTGTTGAAAATCATCCGCACTTGCCTGGAGAGCATGCATCTATTCACCCATGTCGTCATGGAGCTGTGATGAAGAAAATTATTGATGTTCTCATGTCTCGAGGTGGTGAACCAGAAGTTGACAAGTAATGCTATTCTTCTCATTTGTGTGCAGTGTATTTGTCTATATGTATAATATATTTGGCGTGGTGTTTTGGGCATTTTTTTTACCACCACCCCTCTCTTCCATTCTTTTTCTTTTTGATGAGGAGGTGTTTGTCTGTTAGAAGTCTAATAATGTTGTCAAATTCATTGAATTATTAATCTGTGTAATTTCGTTTTTGACAATATTTTCATTATTCTTTAGTTTTGTTCCTTGAATATTTGATCTCAAGTATCTGGTTCTGTAGGTACCTTTTCTTATTCTTGAAGTTTATGGCTTCAGTTATTCCAACCATAGAATATGATAACACCATGGACTTTGATCTTGGCAGCTCCAGTGCATAATTAAAAGGTAAAGTTTATTGAATACTATCTTCCTGGTGGTCACATATCCCCTCCCCTATCCACATGAATTCTCTCATACATAGAGGCTGCATTGAATGAAGGAAAATCATCGCTTAGCTGTGATGTTTGGAGTAAAAACTTTCTTGTATAATTGTTAGTTTATTTATTACTTCAAAAGAAATAACCCCGTTGATTGCTTTTTGCCATATGCTTGTTGGGCAAGGAATGGTAGAATTAAAAGATGGAGTATGCAAGATATATACTGATATTTATTCCTAGCTCTTGCCATCTAAGGGTGCTTTTGATGCCAGTAATGAAAATGAGATACCAGTCTTATCAGAACTCCATTTCAACTTCTTTTCTTTCTTCTTCAGAAGTATATTAGAAATACTTTTTTCCCCCAAGATGAATTTGTGTCGTAATGTTGTAATTAAATTTATATTGACTTTGGGTTAAAATAGGGATACACTTTTTTTGCATAGTTAAGAAACAAAAGTCTCAACAAATTTCTCTTGTCATTTGAGTTCAGATGAATTAAAGAATGAATGATCACCACATGTGAATTGATGATCGCTTCTGTAAAAAGGATAGTATAAATTACTCAAGTGATGAAATGATGTCTCCCAATTTTGTGGCTGATGCAATCAAAGTTTCCATCATTCTGTGATATGGATGGAAGTTGGTTTTAAAATTGGAAAATATTTTATATTCATATAGCTGCTAATTGATATGGATATCAGAGATGTTTACTGTTCTTCAAATTTTGAGTGGAGTTGTGTACTTTTTGTAATCTTAATTCTGGAAACACTATTTTTCATTTGTTATCATCTGGAGTTCCCCTCAGCTTTGCAAAATTGTTTGAGATTATAGAAATTTTACACCGGTGATAAGTGTTTTTTTATTCCAATTGTTGCGTTGCAGTTGCAGCTGATTCTACACGTACAAAGGAGTTTGACTTTGGTGACGCCAGCTGCCCTGTATTAATGTAAATATGCTAAATAATATTTATGCAAGTTTAACGTTGCACCGCTGTATCAAATAGATGGTTGATTTGTGTCGCTACTGTGGATGGCTTGACCATGATGTGTGAACAAACAAACATGTCTGTTGTAATTTATAAGTTTATTCATTGCGATCAGGATCAGCCTACATTGTGTACTATTTACACAGTTCTCGGGGGGCATATAAGACAACCCCGGGAGTGGTCTAAAACCCCCCGGTGTCGTCTAGGTCCGTTAAATAGGTTAATTGGATAAATTCACTATCCAAATTCAATAGATTATTATTCAATGGGTCATTATCTAATTAATCTATTTATTAAATGGGTCATAATGGATTGGGTTATAAATGGGTTGGGTTATTAAATGGATAACCCATTGGATAACCCATGAGATATTCATATGACCCGATGGGTTAAAATATATTATCCAATAAGTCATTATCCAATAAATCATTATATAATTAACCCAATAAGTTATTATTAAACATTTTCTATTAATTTGGGTTACAAGTTGTCATCATCCAATGAGATCAGTTATTAAATGCTCATTAGTTTTTGGGATTGAGCGGGATGGAAATAATTGTATTAATGAAAAATTTTGATCTCCATGGGTCTCAGATTATGTTAATTCAATAAGAACGTAACAAATACCCAATAAATATCCAAAATTACCCAATTAAATGCATGTGTAATATTTAATATAAATATTCACTATAATTAATAAATTATACAAATTATAATTCACAAATTATTCAAGCTCAATCTCGTACAATATTCGAGTTCGTACAGTATTCGATCTCGTACAGTATTCGAACTCAATTTCGTACAGTATTCGAGTTCGTACGAAATTCGCACTCAATCTCGTACAGTATTCGGGTTCGTACAAAATTCTTACTCAATCTCGTACAGTATTCGAGTTCGTACAATATTCGAGTTCAATCTCGTACAGTATTTGAGTTCGTACAGTATTCGAGTTCAATCTCGTACAGTATTCGAGCTCAATCTCGTATAGTATTTGAGTTCATACCGTATTCGAGTTCATAGAGTATTCGAGTTCATACTGTATTCGAGCTCAATCTCGTACAATATTCGAGCTCAATCTCGTACAGTATTCGAGCTCAATCTCGTACAGTATTCGAGCTCAATCTCGTATAGTATTCGAGTTCATACAGTATTCGAGCTTAATCTCGTACAATATTCAAGTTCATACAGTATTCAAGCTCAATCTCGCACAGTATTCGAGTTCGTACAGTATTTGAGTTCAATCTCGTACAGTATTCGAGTTTGTACAGTATTCGAGCTCAATCTCGTACAGTATTCGAGTTTGTACAGTATTCGAGTTCAATCTCGTACAGTAATTGAGTTCGTACAATATTCGAGTTCGTACAGTATTTGAGCTAGAGCTCGATCCCAAGTAATATTGTTCGCTAGTTTCGTCGAGTTTACAAAGCCAACATATTATATAATTTTTATTTTTATTAAATATAATATAATGTACATAATATTATATTACATAATATAATATTATGAACTCGAATATGAACAAAACGCAGACCGATTGATGAACAAAATGCAGGCTGATTGATGAACAAAATGCGGACTGATGAAACAAAACGCAATCTGGAAAGTGAGAACTGAGAATTGAGAAAGAACGCGGACTTGATGGGTAATTCACGTTTCACCCAAATAAATGACATATACCCAATTGGTCATTTAGTTCGACCCAATGGATAATTAGTATAGACCCAATGGATAATTAGTATAGACCCAATGGATAATTAGTATATACTCAATGGATAATTCATTATATACTCAATGGATAATTGGTATTTTCAACCATTTAAACTTTAAATGAATAAGCCAACATTTTACTTGGAGTGAAAATTACGATTAACCGTAATCATTCTTTGATGTAGGCTGAATCGTGTACATAACTACAAAAAAAAGAAATATTTATTCGAGTGGCCAAATGTGGGAATTTCATTTATTATTTTCTTATGTTCAATAAAAAAAATATTTTTAAAAATCTTCATATTTCGAGATTTTTCAAATTTAGTAAAAGTTTCTTAAATACTACTTCTACTTCTTTCGTCAAGATCATTTATCAAATTTTAATTGGTTCAAATTAAAATTGATTAAAACACGAACCGAAATCGACAAATATGATGAATCGAGAATTTGATCGTTTCTAAGTTGATTGTATGTGTTAGGGAAAAATTAAATTATTCGTAATCAAATTTGTGAAAATTTTGTTATCTTATGATATGGAATTATCCACGGGTCACCCATTATCCAACCCAACTCGACCCACCCAAAATTATCCAACGGATAACCAATTATCTAACCCAACTAAACCCAATAACTACAACCCAATTATATCCATTAACCCAATGGGTCATTATCCAATAAGTCTTATCCAATAAGTGAAATTAGTATATGGGTAAAGGTTATCCAACGGGTGACCCAATCCGTTTGACGGGCCTAGTGTCGTCTCCTTATTGGTCCCTCGCACATGACCAACGCAGGCTCACCCTTTTCTCCTTTTCCCCTCTTTTGGGACTCGCCCCTAATTTTTGTCGCATGATACATTCACTTGCATCACCTTTTCTTCTTCGAATCACCCGTCTCTTCTACACCAAATAGCCATGCTTTCCGGCAGCCTCATCTCTGGCGTCACCCCTCCCTGGCAGCCTCATCTCCGGCGTCGCTTCAATATTGGTCCCTAGCACAAGAGCGAGGGAGACCCACTTGCACCAATTTGTCTTCTTTGAATCACCCGTCTTTTCTCCCTCAAATAGTTGTGCTCTCCAGGTTCCCCCGTCCATGGTGTAAATCTAATGTACCATTCGTTTTTAATTTTTGGGAAACTCAATCGACGACGTAATGCAATCGGAGTATAGTATGTTTTAGCATCACTGTTTCTTCACAAAAGAACCCATCTTGCGCCATGAAGAGAAGTGTGTACCTGGAACTTGGATGGAAAGGACGAGGAAGAGAGGAACTGTTACTTGTATGTGCATCGACGAGAGAGCGATGTGCGGCGGCAGGTACCCACTCGAAAGGAAAAGAAAGAGGCAATGGAAGTCAAGCAGGATCTCATCTAACGGAAAGGATAAGGTTTGTTACTACTGCTACAAACCTTGTAAGTGACTAGGTCTCCGATGTTTAGTCTTTAGAAGAAATTGTTATTGAGGTAGCTTTTGAATCCATGCCTGAATATTTACTGCTACGAGTGATGTTGTCACCCGAGTAGCGTTTGTTATCCTTTATTCAAGTTAAGCCCACACATTTTGAACTGATGAAGTAGTTTATCTAGCTAATGGATTAACTAAACCCTATTTGGATGGATTGATATGAGTAATTGAGTGCTAATTGATGTTAGTTGTAGCTTGTGCTGAATTATTTGATGTCTGAAGTCAGTTTTGGGATAATTATGTGTTGCTTGTCTCCACTGTCGGATTAGTAGCAATAAAACAGAGAAGTGATATACCTAGAAGAAATAGAGGATGGAATACAATAGCCTCCCGCGACAAAGCAATTAGATGCATGTTTGTTACCTTCAACATCTGCCTTAGTTTGTCCGAGAGTTGTTGCCAATTGTAGAAGTATGTAGGTAGGGGCTTTGTTTGGAACAATGTGACCTCATTAGGAATAGTAATGTCACCATTTCGAGTTGTTAGGTGTTTGATTGGTAGTTGTCGGATGAGTTTTGCAATGTTTCTGATGCGTAATTGGCCCTGAATAGGGCCATAAATACTTGGAAACTGCAGCATAAGTACTGAAGTTGATCTTCAGTATGAACTTATCTAGCACTTCGGTTGATCTTCTCCTGGTGCAACACATACAATGTTTGTATCTCAGTTTGTTTCCATATTTTGACCATACTCATGTGTTTGTTGTTTGTTTTACGTCGCCACTAGTAGCATGTTTTAAAAATGCAGTTATTGTGTTGATTTAGTATTGAAGGCCTTGTAGAAGTATGACTAAGTTATAATTTAAGATTGTATTCCGGAACGGGGTGTTGTGTTGGATTGTATTCTAATAAGGATGCAACAATAAATCTTGTGATTTTGTTTGTTATATATTTTGGTGATTTCGATTACGTTGCGGTTTTTGTAATAATCTATTAATGTTAGAAGTGTCAAGTCGGGGCAAGAGGGTCAACGTTATACTGTGCAAGATACATACTAGTGTGATTTTATATGCCATGTCAGTTAAATTAAATAATTGTTGGTATGGCGGGTTGGATTGTGTCATCGGTTTAGAAACTGACTGCTCTACTTTAGTTCGGCACGTGTACAATATAAGTTGGTTAGAGATATAGTGGAGTATGCTTTGATGTTTTAAGTGTTTGTTCAAAAATAGTGTATGTGTTTGGTGGTAATGGATTCTATCATATTGTGTGTATATATATATATATTGTGTATATTTGTGATTGGGGTGAAATGGTTTATTATTAATTTCTATTATTGTGGATTGAGGCGTTACCGAAGGTGCGTTTCACCGTGATTCTAGGATGAACTAGATTAAGGTTTACAGGTCTAATTTGCTTGTTTTAAAGATTTCAATTTGATGTTTATAATGTGGAGATGTTGCAGTGTACGAGCACCAAGTAAACATGGTGTGTTTAACATTATGTGTTTAACATGGTGTGTTTAACTTTAGAACATACTTAATGTTAAATACATAGCTAAAATATAGGTATACATATCATTTTTTCTTGGTGCTTAAACACCGAATCATTTCAACATTTTAAATAGTTTTCTTCGACAAATCATTTAAGCACAAACTTAATGGAAGAAGCAATAGTTAGAGGACTGCATGCAAAACTTTTGCTTGTTTTGATGATTTGAAGTTGATGTTTATCCCTAGTTTGGATAAATTTTGATTCTGGTGTATTGCTTGCCCTCTATTCACGTAGTTTCCTCTAACTAATTAATGCTTCTTCCATTATGAAAAGTGCTATAACATTTGCAGAATTCCACAATTTAAAACGTGGAGATTTTGTAGTCTATGAGTACCAAATGAATATGGTGTGTTTAACACATTAGGGGTTTAACATGGTGTGTTTGACATTAAAACATAGTTATGTTAAATACACAGTTAAAAATACACACACCATGTTTCCTTGATGCTTAAATACTGCATAATTTTGACATTTTAAATAGTCTCCTAAGACTAATCATACCGTGCACAAACTTAATGGAACAAGCATTAGTTTGAGCAGCCAAACCCTAATCATATAAATTTATTTGGATTTAAAAAATTAATTATTTAATATTTAAACAAAATTTAAAAATGTATACATTATTTTCATATTGAAAAATGTCAACCGTTCTATAGAAAAACTTTACGATGTAAAAATTATAGTGATAAAAAAAATGAAATATGTTGATAATGAATCAATAAATATTGAATTATATTAATTAAATGATGTGTATTTTAAAACTAAAAAAAAACTCTTCGTTATAAATAGATGATACAATATAACATATAAAAAAAATACAAAAACTTGGGTGAGACCGTCTCACCCAAGCTTATGGTGAGACTAGGGGTCTCACCATAAATTAAATATTTTTAGGGGCATGGAAGCAATCCTATATAATATATACATTTTAGATAATTTTCATTTTCAATTTTTAAATTTAACTGCTCCAACCACCCCCCCTCTCACACGCGCGCATTAACCCTCTCTGAAACCTCTCAAAACCACTGCCATAAATTCACGATTCAATTGCTCAAATCCTTAATTCGCAATTTCTCAGCGGCATTACATTGCCCTCTTCAATCCGGTTCTATAGAGTTTAGAATTTATTATTTTCGTTGGATTTGAAGTTTATATTTAGGGCTTTTTGGTGTATTCTACCTCTCCGATGATTTCTATATCATTCCGGCGTTTATCTCTGTAAATTCGACTATGCTTGTATTTTTTTGACCTTATATTGTGTGTTTCTGAGTTTTATTTTGGCATTTTGTAGATATGATAAAATCAAATGAAGAAATTGCTAGTACAGATGACCTGGAGGTTGATGACGTTGTTTATGCCTCATCCGTGCTTGAATCTAAAGGTTTTTTCTATTTTTTGTTAAATTTTGTATTGTTAGGGGTTTTTGTTCGGTTTCTTTGATTTTTCCGTGTCATTGTTTGTTGAATTGATGTCTTGTTTGTTGTTATTGAATCTGCTCTATTTTTTGTGTTGTGTTGATCTGTTTTGCTGATTTTTTAGGTCTTGCTCTGTTTTATGTATGAAATGGTGTATAAAAAATTAGTTAGGTTGTTCATGTGTTTAGTTAGGCTGTTCACGTGTTTGGTTCAGGCTTTGTTGTGCCTCTGTTGTGGTTTATTTTATGCTCTGTTTACTTTGTATGTTTTCTATTTGAATTGTCTTTAAGTTAGGATGTTTATGTGTTTACTTTTAATGTTCATGTGTTTAGTTTAGAATTTTGTTGTGGCTTTGTTGTGGTTTAATTTAGGCTCTGTTTAGTTTGCATTATCTCTTAGTTAGGCTGTTCATGTGTTTAGTTAGGCTGTTTGTGTGTTTAGTTAGGTTATTTATGCATTTAGTTCAGGCTTTGTTTTGGATATGTTGTGGTTTATTTTATAATCTGTTTAGTTTGCATGTTTTCTATTTGCATTGTTTTTTAGTTAGGCTATTTATGTGTTTAGTTCGCATGTTAAGTGTTTTCTGTTTGCACTGTCTTTCTGTATGTGTATATACATAGTTATATTGGTTTGTTTACTTTCGGTGTTTCAGTTTTTAATTTAAGTATTTATGTGATTACTTTTCAAATGTAGGCGATGGAATTTGCTTGAGGAAATTGAGTAGATTGCAATCCAAATTGCCAGATGGTATGTATATTGTTAGTTTGTATTTTTTTTATATTTTAATCTTTATGTTTTTTTAATTGATTGTGTAATTTTCAGGTTCTAAACCTCCTGTGAATAAAAGGAAAAAAATCAGAAGAAAACTACTACCGCATGTATTTAAATATGATTGAATTTATTCAATTTTTTGTTGGTTTTTAATTGATTGCTTTTATGTATTGCTGATAATTTATTTTTTTATAGCTGATATTGTGAAGAGATTGTGCAAAAATGGTAGTAAATCTGATGTGGATAGGCCAGATAGAGTTGCTGGATTATCTGTTACTTGTTGGAATTCTATTTTTTTTTGTTTTACTTTGACTGTTTAGTGATTTTCTTTTGGTATTTAAATATTTTTTTATTTGTAGTTGTATGTGATATGACTGGGGTTCAAGATAAGTTTGGTAAATTTAATACATTCTTGTCTCTGTTTATTTTACTTTGACCGTTTAGTTGTTTACATTTGATATTCAAGTATATTCTTCTGCTATTGTAGATGGAAGTGATCTGTCTAGGGTTCAAGATAAAAGTGGTAAATTTAATAATTCTATTTTTTTGTTACTTTTACTGTTCAGTGCGTTACCTTTGGTATTTATGCCTTTTGTTTTGTTATTGTAGATGCATGTGATGTGACTGGGGTTCAACATAACACTGGTAATTTTAATATATTCTGGTTTTTTTATTTTGTATTTTTACTGTTTGTTGATTTAGTTTTGTGATTTAAATTATTTATTTTTATTTTGTAGTTGTTGCTGAGGTTGAAACTGCTGTTTGTAATATTCCAACTTCAACAAATCTTACAGAATCATGTTAGATTAATGATTTATGCTTTAACATATCCTGATTTCTTGCTACTTTTGTTGTTTATTGCTTTAGTTTTGTGATTTACATTTTATGTTTGCATTTTTTAGTTGTGATGAGGCTGAATTTGCTGTTAATAATCCAGGTTCAACAAATCTTACACAGTCAGGTTAGATTAATGTTTTATGATTTATTATCATTTTGTTAGTTTAGGTATGAAATTTATTAGTTGAATATCTTTTTATGATGTAGTTGTGGGGACGTCTGTGATCAGTAGTCCTCCACTTTCAGCAATTATCGAACAAAAATAGTTAGTATTATGAGTTTCAACTATTTTTTTGTTTATTAGTTTCAATTTATAAATTGTTAGTTAAGCTATTTAACTCATTAGTTAAGATTGGAGATTTCAATTTATAATCTACATTAACATTTTTAATTATGTAGTTGTGGAGAAGCCTGTGATTATTTGTCCTGCTGCTTCAACAAACATTGAACATAGTGGTTAGTATTTAAATTATTAGTTCATATTTATTGTTGTTTAGTTTTGCTATTAAATTCATTAGTTTTTGTATTTTTTTTGCATCAGAGCGTAGAAATGTTTCTGCTGAAAGAAATGAGGGTTCTGCTGAAAGAAATGAGGGTTCTGCTGAAAGAAATAAGGATAATGTTGAAAGAAATGTTGATGGTACGTTTTAATATATTTTTTATTGTGTATCTTTCATTACTTTATGTTTATTTAGTATCTGTTAATTTTTAAAATTTGTAGGTTCTACTTTTGTTGCTCCAAGTCCCATAAGTGCCCAGATAAAAGTTGTTATTGAAGGTTTGAGATGTGAAACCAATTCAGGTAATTATCGATTTCTTTGCTTCTAATTTGTGTTTTTGATTTAGTGTTTTTTTTATAATTTTCATTTGTGTGTTGTAGGTCAGAAAATTTGTCAAAATAAAGGTGTTAGGAAGAAGGTTAAAGCTAAACGAATTATTAGTGATAAAGATTTTATGGAAGATGATGATTTTATTGATCCACCTCCTGCTGTGGTGGATGCAAATGAAAATGGCAGACAAAAGGTTTGTGAAGGGAAAGGAAATGAACCGGTTGCGAAGAAGGCGACTGCAAAGAAGGTGGCTGCAAAGAAGCCGACTGCAAAGAAGCCTGCTGCAATTGAGCCGGTTATGAACGGGCTCGTTGCGAAGGAGCCAGTTGTGAAGGAGCCGACAGTGAAACACGCAACGAAGAAGCCTGTGGTGAAGAAGCTCTCATTGAAGAAGTCAGCATTGAAGCCTGCAGCGAATAAGTTAGCTGCGATGGAGCCTGTAGCGAATAAGTTAGCTGCGATGGAGCCTGCAGCGAAGGTGTCTGTAGCAAAGAAGCCTGTTGAAAAGAAGCCATATGGGAACAGTAATGAGGATGTTGATGGAGATGGGAGTGGGCCGTCGAAGAATTCTTCTACTGCGGGAAAGCGCAAGCGGGATGGAAATGGTGTTTCTTGACCTGCTGCGAAGAGAAATGTTTCTGCTCATCGTTTAGCAGGGAACACTAATAATGGCATGGAAGTGACACACCAGATTAAACAAGTCCGTGAAATTCAGGTTCATGATGGTTCTAGGTATGTTTTATTACTTTATATATTTGTAATTTTACTTTATGTGTATACACATATACTTTGAATATTTCAGTTTTAATATTTTAGCATAATAACTTGAATGATTTAGAATTTATTAGTTTAGGTATGTTGTCCTTTACCTTTGGTGTATCACTGTTTTGTTTCACTATACTTTTAATTGTTTATGTGTAGAGTTTCAGTATAAATAAAATTTATGTACTTGTTGACTTTATTTATGTGTTTAACTGTTTAGTTTTATATAAGTTACTTTTTAAAATTAATTTTATATTGATTTGGCTGTTTATTAATTAAAATTTATTTTTAAAATTACTGTATGTTTACTTGATGTGTTTTATCTCTTAGTTTGGGTATTTGTGTGCATAGTTGTTATATTTACTAACTTGCTGTATTATATTATTTTCCAGGTTTTTAAAGAAGTTTATGCCTGGAAGTCAACATGTAAAGATCACAGATCTGTGCGCTGATCTTAATGCTATGCAGAAGGCTGATGTTGAAGCCATTGGTTTCGGAGAGCATTTTGAAGCTAAGATTGAAGATTGCACTTCCCTCGGGTATTGTGCATTGGTTGGTGAGTAATTTAAACCCTGGTACATGTGTGCAGCTGGTTTGGTTAGATAGGTACTTTGTTACTGCTAATGATGTATATGATATTCTGTGCTTGCCTCGAAACCCTGGTAGGAAAGTTGTGGAGAAGAGAAATTCTGGGATGGAATTTAAGGATAGTTATAAAGCTAGGTTTGGTAGAGAGAATGAACATGATACACCCTTTTACTTGATTTTAGATAGGATAAATGAAATTAAGGATGGAGGGGATGAGTTTAAGAGACTTTTGATCTATTGTTCTTCATACTTTTTAGCTCCTATAGCTACTAGGAAGGTAGATATGATAATTCTTGAAGCTATTGAAAATGTTGACGAGATTAAGAATCTCTACTGGTGTACTTTCGTGTTAGACAAAATGGCTTCAATGATTAGGAGGTATAAGAACAATGTAGAATACCAAACATGTAGTGCTTGTGCCCTTATCCTTTTAATTCTATATTTGCACAATTTCCTGTCCGTGATGTGTTGGAGCCAACATCCCTTCCTCTAGTCCAGCATTGGACTAATTCGAAGTTGAGGGAGAGAGTGAAGATGTTGGACATTGGAGGAGGTTATGACAGGACAATCACGGTGAAGGGTTATCCAATCAGCTGTGCCGGAAAAGTGAAAGAGGGTCATATGGGTAAGAGTGATGTTGGAGCTTAGCCTAATATTGGAGCTGATTCTGTTATTGAAGGTGATGAAGTGCTGCAGTTCAAAATCCCACGCGGAGTTTTGACCGACTCCAAGATTAAAAGTCTTGCTAAGAATGCAAGTGTTTAAAATTTTTTACCCGATGTCTTTGCTTTGTTAGTTCTGTGGTTAACATGATTTCTTATGTGTTTCAGTATTTAGTTTAAATTTTTATGTGCTAATTTAGGTTTTTAGTTTCATTATTTTGTATTGCTGACTTTTAGTATACTTAGTTCATGTGCTTAATCTTTTAGTTTAGGTGTTTAATAGTTTGGTTCGATTTATATATAAAATGTTTATGGTTAGTTAATTGTGCTTTCATTGGCTATTTAATATGTTTTTAAAGGTTTCTATATAAATTTATTGATATTTTTCTTGTGTGGGATTATGATGAGGCCTTAATGATCGTGAAGCGTAACTTTGAAGTTGTTACCGCTGATATGTATCACAGGTTGGAGATGACGAGGGCTCATGTTGGGGATGAATCATTGCGAGACTTGCCACATATTGTCGGGACTAGTGCAGAACTTCCAAATCAGCAAGATGACTCGCCACCAATTGAAGAATCACCAATCGAAGGGAATGGCAAGTTAATTGCTATGGTTGATGAAGAATGCAACCAATGGAGGAGAAGGAAACAGTACCACCCTCGAAACGAGGCTCTTCCATTTTTTAACTTGTTTAAAGATGGTGAATTGGATGGCATGTGAGGAACGTCCACAAACAACGTAGTTTAAGATATTATTTGAATGATGTGATTTGGATTTGTTATGGAGTGATTTGAACGTTTGAATTAGTTGAAATGATATTATGGATGATTCTGAATGGTCTATTTGCTAGGTTGTTGGATTGAATGATTCTGAATGATGTTTTTGAAAGATGTTTTTAAGACAATTCTAGTATGGATTGAAACTTTAATTTTTTTATGATGATTCCAGTATGAGTTTGCTTTTGATGTTTATCTCTTTAGTTACATAGTTTGTCTCTTTAGTTTCTATTATAGTTTTACAGTTTGTCTAGTAATTATATTTTGTATGTTCAAAGCCATGTGCCATTTAGGTAAATTGTTCGGTTATTTAGGTATATAGTCCAGTTTAAATATTAGATATTTTCCAACTATGTGTTGTTTAATTTTTTACCCTTACATTTTCATTTACTTTTTCTAACATCAGTTCATGTATATTTCACTTTAGCTCATTTCTTAGAGTCATTAGTTTCAGACACAGTTTACTTGATGAATATATTTTTGTTTAATTAAACTGCACTAGTTAGTTCAAGTGTTTAAAGCATTTGAAGGTAAATTTAAATGATTTTTTCATGTATAGAATATTAATATAAATACAATGTCAAACTGGAACTCATAGGTCTAGACTTGTTTCTTTGGTGTTTTGGTACCAAACTCCTTTGTTTTTGGTTTCTTTCTGTGCTTCCATCCTTCAATTCTCTTGCGTCTTCCTTTTGTCTTTGTGGGAGATTGATCTTGGATTATTGGCGGTTTAGTGATAGAAGATTCTGCTATACTTCTTGAATTTTTATGTTCTTTTGTACTTTTTGAGATAAGAATTTGGTCTACCTTTTCATTGTCTTTTTTGAAGCTTTCTTCAAGAATTTTCCGGGTTTCTATGTCACCTTCTTATTTTAGTATTAGATTGTAGTAGTTTCTTGCCATCTGGTGTCGCCATGGAACTTTGTCTTTGGTTTTGTCCACTTCTTGATTTTCTCATGCTGCTTTCAGTTTGTCTCATACTTGCATTTTAGCAAGCTTTATCCATCACTTTAGAATGTATTGTGATGGTATTTCACTGATTGAGTTGATGTGCAATATACGGTTACAGTGAAAACAGAGCATTCCTTGCATAAAAAGATAACCATGCATATATTCAAGTTAATTAGCTAAACATCTAAACTAAAGCTCTAAAGCATATAATGTCCCGCATTTAAAGTTAAATATGCAAATGAAGAACTAATGACACACATACATATATATATATATATATATATATATATATATAAGATATATTATTTAGAAACTTGCTATGAAACCTGCTTACAAAAAGATGAACCTTAATATTTAACCAAAAGGTAATGATCCAAACTGAAGAACTAAAGGTATTAACATAAGATGTACCATGTAAATTGTATTTCATCAGTACATACCTATTTCTTCAAAATTTTTACAAGAGTGGTTAACTTCCACCATTCCACTTTGTTGTGTGAAGGTGACAATTTCAAATTTTGTATCATCTTCTTTTGGACTTACTTCATACTTTGTTGCCGATCCTAGGGTGAAAACTCTACATGCTTTTGTTGCTTGTGCAATCTTGTATTTCTTCTCAAATTTATAGTACATTGATAATGTGTACTTTTGAGCTGCATGTTTGAGTAGTTTTGATCCATGTATAGCTGACTTTGGCGCTGATTTTGAGCATTGATTTTCCTTCGATATTTCCTTTGCTCTCCAGCGATCAATAGTCTCATTGAAGATAGTTAAGAAGCTGTTGAGTGTTGTCATTTTGCTGGCATTGAATGACAAAGCTTTGTTTGTGCTCTCACTTCGTTGTGATGAAAGAGTTCATGCAGAGAAAACGTCTTTGCTCATTGTAGGGCACCACTTATCTCTAATAGAATAAAGCCTCTTGAACCATTCCTTGTCTTCAAGCTGAAAATTCTTGATCATATTGTTCCATGCCATTACAAATTCTTCTTCTTTTTTACAGTATTTCAAATGCTTCCTTGTAGAGACCATCCTTTTTTGATTCACCAAAATGACTGATGGCATTCTGTGTAATGTGCCATAGGCATAATCTATGCCTCATGTTTGTGAAGACCTGTAAAATTTCGTGAACAATTTTATTCTGAAGAAGTTCATGTATAACATATGATCTAAAAGCAATTAAACACAAACTAAAAAGATAAACATGGAATATAATTGTTCATGTTTTTTTTCCAATAATCAGGTTTTTTTTAATGAGAATGATTACTGAAATTACATTAGATGTTTTGAACAAACACAAGAACTATTGAACTAAATACTAAAGGTAAGTACATAAACATATCAACCCATTATAGTCCAGATCAATCAAATTAAAGAATGATCACCTTTTCGATTGCTTTGGCTATGGCTGGATCTTGGTTTGTAAATATTGTTACTAGCTCTTTACCACCCATTGATTTTCTGAAAAAATCAAGAAGTCATTCGAAAGTTGAAGCTTTTTCGTCGGCAATGAAATCACATCCAAACATCATTATATTGCTGTGGTTGTTCATTCCGACTATTGGAGCACATATCAAGTTGTATTTGTTGGTCCTGTATGTTGACAGATCACTTAACAAAGTTAGATCATGTTAACTCATGCTTTAACGCAGTTTCACTATTTAATATGTTACTTAGTACGTTTCAGCAAACTTTAAAATGCCTAAATTTTCTCAATAAAATACATATGGGCCAATTTTAGACCTTGGTGAATTATCAAGTTGAATTATATCACTTTTATTCTTGTTTTCATACTGTTACGTCGTTTTTCTAATAAATTACTTAATACGTTTTAGCAAATCTAAAAATAGCCAAATTTTCTCCAAGAAATGTAACTTATTTTTACTTCATTTGTTTATGAATCTACATCGTGTGTATAACATACTACTTAATGTGTTCATGCAATTGTTTCATGTGTTTAAATGTATTTTATGAAATATAAACCATACCTGTATGTGTTGTCAAATACCATTAGATCGCCGTAGAGGGAGTAGTCTTCCTTCATCATTGAGTCCCTTCAAAATAATGTTGTTAGTCTTCCTTCCTCTTCGGTACTCTTCTGTGAGAGTCTTTCAATTACTTGCTGAACATCGCCTCCTTTAATCTCATTCATGCGCAACCTGTTCACGTAGTTTAGATGATCCTTAATTGTGTGTCCAAGATATCGAATACCACCAGCTTCAAAAATCATAAACTTGAATCCATAACTAGGTTTTAATTCCGCGCCTTCCATTCCTTCTATAGCTTTCCCTTTTTCTTCGGTAATTCTCCTTTCACTTCTCTGCAAACACTGCCATTTAACTCGAGTGAAAGGATGATTGTGAGATGTCACATTATACAAAACTTCATAGGCTCCATCGATAAATTTAATCCAAATTCCAGCCTTGAATCCTGTTTTCGTAACCAAAATTTTCCTTGTTTTTCTTCTTTTCTTCTCAGAGCTCTCGTTAATGACATTGTTATGGAAGGTGTGTTGGGTGTTTCATTCTTCAATTTTGTGTTTCCCTGATTTGAGCAAACAAAATATTTCTCTAGGATGGTTCCATCTTTTTTACCTCTTTGGGTTGAACATCGCACCCCAAATCCAATGCGTTTGACTGTATTCGGTATAAATCATGGAACTCTTATAGTATTTTTGCTCTCAAATCTTTGAAGCAATCTGTGACATCAACTTTCGATAGTTCGCTTAAATTGATGACAGAATCCAATCCTGCAAAATTGTATCATTTCAGTAACTTATTATATAAACTATTATATTGGTGTTCGTGTATTTAACAATTTAGTTTGGCCTTCATTAACAATTTTTTAGTCACTGATAAATTTGTACAATTTCTTAATATTTTGATAAAAATCCTACTAATTAATCACAACTGATTATATTTTATTGAGTTACATCGTGTATTTAACATATTACTCGTTGTAAAAATAGTATATAAAAATTGAAAATATAAAAATAGCCTTAACAAAATGAATGTAACTTGTTTTAGTTCATGTGTTCAAGCAGCCACATCATTGATTTACTATGTTACTTCAAACATTTCAGAAAATTTAAAAGCACCTACATTTTCCCAAAAAATCGCATATAACCAAATTTTAACCTTGCAACTACAACAAACATCCCCTTTTGCGACATGTAAAATGTGTCGTTGTCACTGATATAGTGTCACAAAAGGACATTTGCGACACAGTTTGTGTCACTTTTTATTGTGTCGTGTTTGCCCGTGTAGTATTTTCACTACACAATATTTTGATTGTGTTGCAAATTTAAATGACAATCTTTGTGTCACTAACATACATGTTGTATAATTTGTGACTTTCTTGCAAAACTTATATTTAATGATGCATGGATGTTTACGACACATTGTGCATCATTTGCATTGTGATGCATGTGTTTTTTGAGACACATTATGCGTTGTATATATTTAGTGTTGCAAGCATGTTTGCAACATATTATGTGACATTTTGCGACATATTATACGACCTTATTCAAATTGACGTACTATAATTTACGACAATGTTTGTGACATTTCAAACAATGTGAAGTAGTTACATACAACATGTGTAATAACGATAGAAGCGTCTTGTATTATTGCGACATAAACAATATTTGTCGCTAATAATGTTAATTAGTCACAAAAAATACAACACATTTAGCATCACTTAATTAATGTGTCATATTTATATCCCATTAAGCATCACACTAATAATGTGGTATCATCGGTTTCGACACTAATTAGCATGGGTTATATTTGTGTCGCGTACTATATATACAATATATAATACCATTATTATAAATATTAAAATATTTGAATGTAATGCGACATAATTATTTATGAAAAATAAACTTTCACAATCATATTTAAATAATTAGAGTTGTTGCTAAAAATACCGTTTCACAATTAGTAGGTAGAAATGAATGTATTATAATGAAATATAAATCTTAAATAATAAGATAGTTTTAATATACATAACATGTATAAATAATGTACTAAAATCAAAAGTAAACAATAAAAGAAATATCTCTTACATTGTCAATATTCAAAAATCAAAATATCGCTATTAAAAATAATTATTATAACACAATAATAATGAATATAATTCGTAATAAAATAGTTATATATATATATATAATAGTTATATATATATATATATTTTAAGTCAAGAATAAAATTTTGTAAAATTGTTGCATCCAAAGTTATGTTGCCTTCCTCTTACTCTTCCTTGCTGCTACCACTTTTCCTAAGAAACAAAAAAAAAAGAAGAAGAACTAGATTACATTTTACAAACGCATTTAATAAATCACGAACGTTGCGCACACTCACATGGAGAACAAATGCATTCTAACAATTTCATGTAGTTTCCAAAAAATAATGATCTCAAGAAAAATGTATATTATTACCCTATCCCATAAAAAATTGTTACTGGCGTATAAGACATGAAAAACCCAAAAAATATAGCATTCCCGAAAATACCAATTTCGTATAAACATCTTTCAAACAAAAAAATTACTAAAATCTGATTTTTAGTTTTGAAATATAAAATGAATTAGCAGGAAAACAAAATATGTTTTCAATTATCCATCTCCATAACAAAAAAAAATGTTCTCACTAGCTTTTTTTTTTCTCACTAGCTAATTCCTTGTGTAAATCAGTTCCAGAAATCATTGACCAATTTGCATCATTCCCAAAAACAACAATTAATTTGCATCATATAAACATGTTTCAAACAAAAAATATTATAGTAAATCTGGTTCCTAGTTATGAAATATATAAAAAAAATATATCACGGGTACTTCAACATGATAACAAAAAAGATCTCAAACTATCCATCTCCATAACAAAAAAAATACTCATACTAGCTATTTTGATGTCGACATCAATTTAAGCTTCTTTTTTTCCCCTCCTTTCTGGCATTTATTACTGTAATTCTTTCCTAAATTTTCAATCCATTCTAGTACACTTCCCCCTGAATTTTCAATAAAACCTTTTCCAAGATCAACCAACCACATTATTCAGTTTCAAAACATGCAATAAAACTCACTCGAATTTATGTCATACTTGCCATTTGATTGAAAAATGACAAATTTTTATTTTAAGTTGAATTATCCAAGTGTTTAACCAGCAACTTCAAAACATGTAAGAACTAAGAACAAATTATTCAACTTCTAGTTTCCACTTAGAAGGCAGGTAAGTAAACAAACATATGCATGGATAATTTTTCAAACCGTCTAACCATTAGACGTGATCGTTTTATGAATCATGTAACAAATGAGATGAGTTAATTTTTTTTCTCTTTGTTCATAATTTTAAAAACCTTTTAAAATATATCTTCAAATGTAAATAATATAATATGACATTAAATGTTATCGGAATAATGTGTGATATAATTGGTCTAACTGTTAGACCAGTCTAACAACATGTGCTCTAAAAACCAACAAGATATATGATTAACAAATAGTAAATGATTAAACTGGATGTTCTTACATGCATCTAAACAAAAAAATTATTTTATGATGTTAAATTATATATAATTTTATTCAGAATGATTATTTTATGTATTTCGTTGAAACTTTATCTGATATTTATTTATACAAGTAAAGATTAAAGAGGAAGGGTGTAGCAAGGAGGAGAGGGGACTATTGCACGTGTATGGTTTGTTTTTTTTTCACCTATTTTTTTAATGATATGGTGGTGCTTTACGTAATTCACATCTAATTATTCTTAATTATGTTTTATGGTAATATAATTTTTTTTTTGGTTTGAATAGTTTGATAGGATCATTTTAGGTTCTAATTAATAATTATAATTACTTTACACTCTTACTAGCCATTTCAAATTTTATTACACCATTAAATGAAATTCTTTTAATTTTTTTTACATTTAAGTAGTTAATATATCAAACAAAATTTTTTCATATGAAAATGCATAATAATAATAATAATAATAATAATAATAATAATAATAATAATAATAATAATAATGGGGATTAAGAAAATAATTAATCTAACTTAAGGAATTGAACAAAGTGATTGCAAAACAAACTCATTAATCATACATGTCGTAAATAATGTCGCATTGTCTTGACAGTTAAGTGATATGATACAATTCTGTCACAAATTCACATCACATTTATAATTTTGTCGTTTAATGAAAACATATCTATAAATTATTGCAGTGATTTGTCGCAATTTTTTGAACATTATATAAAATGCTGCAATATATGTTACAAGAAATGCGACCCAACAACAAAATGACATAATTGTGCTTGAATTTTGCAACAAACTTGTAATTGTATAGTCTAATTAAGATATTTTACTAGTGTGTCGTAGAAAATTTGTCGTAAACTTGAGAAATTATAGAAAATGCTGCATATATGTCACAAAACATATGACACATCAAAGAAATGATATGATTGTGTCATAAATTAGTAACGGATTCATAATTATGTCATCTAATTATGACACTTTAGTAAAATGTCGCAAATAATATGACTTAATATCGAGACACTAAATAATATGTCGCATACGTGTCACAAGAAAGGTGACATAGCAATAAAATGACGTAAAAATGTCACAAATGAACTACACATTACCACAAGCGTGGTAAATATACAACATTTATACATTGGTCGCATGTATATATGTCGCAAAAAGTCAACTTTCTTGTAGTGTTGGAGATTTGTCAATCAGATAATTGTCACGTTACCTCATGTGTTCATGCAGTTACATCCCGTGTTCATCGTATTACCTCATATGTTTCAGAAAATTATCCAGTGTTCATCCAGTGTCCATCGTAACACCTACATTTTCTCAACAAATTGCACCCAACCAAATTCCAGACCTTAGGGAACTGTCCATCAGAATATCATCACGTTACTTCATGTGTTTATGCAGCTACATCATTTGTGCATCATACTACCTCATATATTTCAGAAAATTAAGAAACATCAACATTTTCCCAACAATTTGCGCATAACCAAATTTCAGCCTTTGGGGAATTGTTTATCAATATATTATCACTTTACTTCACGTGTTCATGAAATTACATCCAGTGTTCATTATATTACCTAATATGTTTTAGAAAATTGTAAAACACCAACGTTTTCTCCACAACATGCATATAATTGAATTCCAGATCTATCAAAATAAAATTCACAATAAATAAACATTACTTCATGTGTTCATGCAACTACTTCATGCGTTTAACTGTATTTACAAAATCAAAATCTTACCTGGATGTAAACTAGTTGAATTTTCAGATTGAACATAATCGTTGCTTTCTCCCTCATACAAAATAATTCCATTGCCTTGAATTGCTTCATCTTTCATAGTTTATACCAGCAATAACTTAGATTGTAGTTTTCAACCGTTAAAACTAAGAATTTAAAAATGTAAAACTAAGATTTTAGATCGCAGATATTACCTTCGCAGATGTAGAAGCTTTCTTTGATGTTTCCGTCGCAAAGTTCCATCTCTGAATCCAATTCCGGCCAAATCCAAAGCAAATCCGACGTAATTCCATCGTAAAATTGTAGATCTAATTTTGGAGATTGCGAGCTTCAACCTGAGCTCAATCCAATGAAAAATTCGAAGCAAATCCGATGCAGACCTAAAAACCAGAGCATAATCGGTAGATTTTAGAGGATTGATCGGCGATTTGCGACCTTAAATTTGGTTTGATCAGATTAAATTTCATACGAATTCAAATTCCTTGATTTTGATGATTTTGTTTCCAAAATATGACAGTTGGTTATGTACCAGATTGATGACCCATTTTCCTTATAACCCAAATTTAGACCCATTTTCTTCAGTCCTCATTTTCTATATATTTGCAATTTGGTTCCATTTTTTAGTTCCTCTCCTATTTATTGCATTTTGGTCCCTGGTCTCACCATTTGCTATGGTGAGATGGTCTCACATGAGTTTTTCTCTAAAAAAAATGATTGAGCCAGTTTAGAACGAAAGTTAGTTAATTGCAAAAGTTTAGCGTATAATTTAACCAATGTACAACTTAGAATATTTTTTCGAACAATTCATTGAAAAAAGGATAAATAGTTATTAGCATTTAGTGTGAAAAAGAAATTATGACAATTATTGATTTAAATTATTTAGTAGAAATAAATAAAGTCTCAACTTCAAGAATCTTGATGCAAACATTGTTCGAATCAAAATCTACTTTTAAATCATGATAATGTATGGTAATAGGTCGAATGGGTCGAATCGGATTTATTATTAAGTGTTCTGTTTAATCGAAGAAACGATAAGAGATTTTATGTCACATATAATAATTAATTAATGTCAACCCCAATAATGAATTCATTAAAATTTGAGCCTTCATCACAAATATTATAAAATATGAACTTCCTATCCTAAATTAACTTATTCATTAAACCATATAATATTTGACAATATATGTTTCAACAATAATCATTCCCCAACATAGTGATTATGAAAAATATAGTCGATGTAGATATTAGTTTACAGATCTCAGTACCATAAATGGAGAATCCAACTATATGGAGAATACATAGGCCTGGACATAAGATATTGGTAACCCTTCTTATGGAAGGCATGTAATTTACATAATGAAAAAAATAAAAACAACAACCTAATCATAACACAGAACAATCCATAACGATTCAAATCCATCTATTGATGGATCAGGTTTAGTTTCATGTAAAGGTTTTAGCCTAGATCCGGCAATTTCAAAAGTTGACGCATGACAAATGTCTTTGGTGCCCAAGAAATGACTCCTCATGGATGCACCTGTGAGGTTCACTGAATTGGGCTTCAATATACCAGCTGGAGCTGAAGACAATGCAACCATGAATGACACGTTACCTAAAAATAGTGCATCTTTCCCCAAACTCCCAATTTCTTGGCACTGCTTCTTTGCCACATCTATGTTATATATTTCAAATCTGGATGATATTATATCATAAACGCCCCTAACTAAAAGAAACCTCCAGTATGATGTTTCTACTAAATGATTCTCCGAAATGGTTACATCATAGTGGACGAGTGGAATCTCATTTATCAGGACCTGGACCTTATAAAAATTTGTACCAAATGGATCACACTACCAAATCCCACCATCTTCCTCAGTAGGATGGATTGCATAAAATCTACCGTTATAGTAATTGACATTGCAAAAATTGAGAATTGGTGTAACATGGATCCAATTGTCATTCCCATATCTCCACCGACCCAATCTACCATTTGTGAATATATGACCCAGTTGGAATAATCGAAAAAGATTCAAAAGCACGAATCCTAGGGTTTGGTTCTGGAATCCACCAGAGAGAGAATAATTCTCGAAAAACTTATTATGAAAAAATAAAATCTCTAAAAATACAAGAGGTCCTTAAATACTGAATTCAGAAGAAAAATGGAAAAAATATAAAGGAAATTCGGAAATAATAAATTCTGAAATTAAACAAAAAATTGGAAAATACTCAAAAACAGTAAATAGCTGTTTTGAGGCCTTAAACAACCTCAAATCAGAAAATGGGTGTTTTCCCTGTAGTACTTGTCAAGACGGTTCCAACGCCACTCTGGATGCAAAAGTTATGCTCAAAACCGTATCAGACCTTTGCTTCGATCCTACGCTTCTTCCATCTCTGCCGCCATTCGCCCTACACCAATATAACCATTAGAAAATTTTTTTGAAAATGATTCAGGATTAATCGATAAAATAGCTTTCCTTGTATAACAAACCCTATCAAAAATATTGTGTTCACAATTTGGAAGCTGAAGCTTCGTAGTAGAATAAGGGTTGAACAAAAAAACATCACCTAACCAATAAAAACCAATAACCAACCGAAACTAACACCTATGCATCTTCTTCCCCTTAGCTGTTGAAGAAGAAGCATCATGCACACCTTCCTCTTGATGAGACAAAAGAAATCCATATCTTCGGCATCAACTACATATAGAGTCATTAGTAGAGGAAAATTGCGTCCCTTGAAAAGCCTCCTACTAACAGCCGCCCACCATGAATGATAGATAGCTCTCATCGCCATAAAATAACATAGTAGAAGAAGCTTAACTGCAATGTCGACCAATTGATCCTCTCTCAGATCAGAACATTCAGTTTTTTGCGATTTCATGTTTTTGAGTTGGTAATAATTGTTCATAATGTGGTAGGCAAAAGACATTGTATAGGTGCTATTCCGGTCTTTAATCATGAATAAACAATTTCACTTTCACAACTTATATAATAGCGGAAATTGAAGGCAGTTACTTTTTAGACAAATAAACAAAAACTGATTTCGGAAATGAAAAGGTATGATGAATCAAGCAGATGTTGAATGTTTAAGGGAGCATACAGGTGATGGGGTTGTGGACGACATGCTTCTTTTATGGTAATGGTTTAGTGAGAAACAGAAGGTTTTGAACGTGTGTTCGTGTTGCTACGAAATGGGGATTAACTGCTTTCTGCATACTGGCTAATAATATTTACAAGTGAAAAAAAAATTGTAGAAAAATTGGAGCACTTGTAGACATGTGCACCCCTGGGTTGGACTCAATTTAGTTTTCAACCAAGCCAGATTGTTTGGAGGTTAGTCTACATATTAATACACATAAAATCAGATATAGAAAAATTTCACAAATGACTAGAGACAACTAGAAACCGGGCTTCCCTGGCTCTTGATCGATCGTCTTCTTGAGCACGTTGAGGGCTTTGTCCATAGGGACATACATGCAACTCAGGTTAGTTGGGCTGGTTGCTATATGGAAAGCATATTTCACCCTTGTTTTGAGATGAGTAGGGTGATGAAAGTAAAGGGTGGTTATCCGTTATGCCAATGTCCAAGTACGTATTTGAATAAAATAAAAAACAAACTTCAATTACACATACCTAGCTAATGGTTAGTTTGATTAACTTGGCGAAAGTTCCGTCAAAGTGCTCCATAAGGTGCATGACGTACAACCCACAATCCGTATTGCACTTTGGGTTGCACCCTTTTGTAGTTGAAGTCCAGGAAGTCATTCGTCCGACTGTCCCCTAGGCGCACAAGTAGGCACTGTACGTACGATCCCTATGATTAGACCGAACAACGCATTGGCTTGTAAGTGTATGCAATGCCATTTATTTAACATTAGCGAGGTATGTGAAAAATCTGAACACAAATCATTAAGCGGGTGAATAACTTATACAAATATGGACTGGGTTGTCTATTGGTTGTAAACATTTAGTCGTATTTAGCTTATCTAAATATGAACATGTAAAAAAACATAAATTATCCTTGTCAATCACGAGCACTCGTCGAACTCCAAAAAATTTATATACAAATAAGAGAATACGTGAATAACTAATTCAATTCCGGAATGGCTTGTCAATTGGTTGTAAACATTGACTTATCTAAACATTAACACGTAAATAAACATATAGTATCCTAGTCAAGCCCAAATAGGCTTCCTACTCAAAATTGATTTTATACAAATCAGTGAAAGCGTGAATAACTTATTCAAATCCGGAATGGCTTGTCCATTGGTTTTAAACATTTAGTTGTAATTAGCCAATCCAAAAATTAGTATGTAAAAAATCATATATTATCCTTGTAAAGCCTGGATAGTGGTCCGTCTCAATAACATAAGTATACAAATCAATGAACTAGGGAATAACTTTTTCAAAACATGACTGGGATGTCTATTGGTTATAATCATTTTGTCTTAATTAGCTTATCTAAACATTAACATAAATAACCAAAGATCATCCTAGAGTGGCCTAACCAGTCGTCCATCCCAAAAACATCCCACATGTAGTCTGCCTACGTTGTTAGAGATTTTGCATGGTTTGTTTTTATGTGTTTGTGTGGTGTGGCATTTTTTTTATTCACAGTGCAGTGTCATTAAGTTTATACCACCTAAGATCATGAACATTGCAATGTGTGGAAAGTGAAAGGGTTTTCCAAGGTAGCAAAGTAATTTACTATGACCCTTGCATCAGTTTCCCAATCCTACTTACCCTCATGCCAACATTTCTTGAAGAAGTATAGGGTTGCAGATTTGAAGTTAACGACCTCGAGGACGTACTGATTCCTCATTTTAAAAGGCACAAAAATTGTTCCAGTTCAAAAGGTATGAGGAGTATTTAGCAACAAGGAAAAAAAAGATGAATGGAAATTAAATAGTATTAAAATGTAGGATTACCAATTCTGATTGCCGGATGTCTACTTTGTGGAAGCGCAAGCATTTCCACCATTCTTACACTATGCTATCCGTAGTCAACAATGCCGTGTCCTAGTAGATGAATGTAAAAGTTCAGAAAGATTTTAATCGACAACTGTATAGTGTATAAAAACAATGAGATAAGACTTGTGCATCACTATATCATGGGTGGTGTTTGTAATTGTTGTGTCTCTTTGAATAAAGTAATTACCGGATCAAACAATTGAAGGGCAGTGAATTGTTTGTTACGTCTCCTCCATTCAAAGTTCAGCATATGTGACCATGTCGAAATGATCATAGGGGATAAATCCATACCGGGGTTGAGGGTCTTCATATGGGATCTGCACAGCCTTATGGACCTACCATCATCGTACAATCCTTGCTTGCATTAATTATTTAATACACGTAATGTAAGGACCAAGAATGTCTATGAACTGAAATGGGTTAAATATGCACTTGGCACAGGTAAACATCCATTTGCCTGTAATTTTCAGTGCCATCTCCTCCAAGGCAATAGTCCACCACTTCCAATGCATCTCTCGGTAATGAATTCTTGCACCGTGAGCAGTCGTAACACAAAGTTGTTGTGTAAAAACCTTCAGGATTAACCGAAAGAGTTGTATTGGGATAATCAATAGTGAGTGCACCAAATATACTGGGCTTCTGGTCCAAGTTAGCAGGAAGTTGTTTACTGTCCTGGGATTCTGCATAAGTCCTCTTCTTACAACACTTCCCTTCTGAAAGCCAAAGTGAATTGGATTAGGAGATGGGGGTCTGACAAGGAGAAACTGGACATGACGTTTCAGGTATCCCAAAATGTATATGAACTCATCGATGCAGTCATTGACAAAAAAAGGTTCATGAATATTCAAGTAGCTAGGACAACGATCCTTTGAACTAACTAGGCTAGCAATGTACTTGCTATTCCCAACGTGATATGCGAAGACCACTTGGAGGTCGAGAATAAGGGCTGCAACATGGCGATCATTCTCCTGGATATTCAACAAACTGTTACCCAGACAAAATAGACTTGATTCTACTAGACACACGACGAGTAGAGATAATCCATTTTAATTTGCACTCCTTCATTTTATATAGGTAGAGATGTGTTTTATTCATACTGAATGTTGGTACTGTGCTGAAATTATTGTGCAATAAAACATTTTTCAACATGAACATATCATTCCCTATGTGTAGCATACATTGGTGTTCAACTACAAACCAAACCAACAAGAAGTGTCATATTAATTTGTAGCAATTTCATTACGGTGAATACATGTAATTCTAGTACTCAAGGACCATTTATTATCAGTTACTGTAGTGCTCAAAATGTTTTGTTAGGAAAGAAGAGTTGTGTACTACAGTTAACTTCCTTCTTTAACTCATGTCCAACCTAATATTACTACATGTTGTCCTCGCCGGCGTGTTGTCAGATTTTCCAGGAGCTGACGAATCTGGTTCTAGCGCCAGCCTGTTTATCGGAGTTTCTGTTGCTGTTTCTTTCCCGCCTCACTCCGACGGTGTGTCCGGTGTGTGACAATCATCAGCGTGAACCATCTTTAACAAACGTATTGGATTTCAGGCTTGGTAATCGGTGGGTGGCGGGGGGCGGTGGGTGTCAGGGTGGGTGCTGTTGAAAGTTAAAAGACTGTGAAACTTTATGTATACTACTCTTGAACTTTTAAATTTTGGTTAGTTTTTAAATTTTGACATAAACTAGTTTCAATAGCGTGCTAAATGTTAATCCGGTAATCCCCGAGATAGATCCAATGAATGTTACCGACGAAATGCAAGATTATTTTTAAGTATGCACCTAAAGAATAGTAATACTTGTATTATTAGAAGACAAGTTGACACACCTTCATTAGATGCAGGCTATGAAGAGCGCATGTTATTTAAGTATACAAACAAGTATTTTGTAATTGGTCTAATGTAGCGTTGAATGACACACATAACTATCTGATGGTATATCTCACTAATGCTATCGAAAGTGAAGATAATGCATTCAACTTAGATACGTTCAACTCACTTTCCAAGGTAATCCAGTCTCCAGAACAAAGATTTGGTATAACACAATACTTAGAATTATTATCATTCTTAATTAATTCATACTTTATGTAATATTGAACCAGACCACATGAAATTATGGTATTATTTTTTGCATAGCATTAATTAGTTAATATGGAGGCCTTTGTATTAAAATATTATTTTTGTAATGTGTACAGTTATTTTGGGACTAATATTTCAATCTTTAACTTTTCATATATTTAACGGAATGATAACTATTACAAATAATATTTGTATTTTCTATTAATAAACTAAGATACATATTAATGATAAATTAATAACTAAATAAAAATATGACCGTTGGAGACAGAAAAATATTTGAAGAGGGACAATATACAATATGCCCTTACTTACTTATACACTAATTTTAGTGCACCGTTTGAGATGTCCTCGAGGCTCCCTAAAATTAGTAATATCAATTAGGGTTTGTACCAGTTTATGTTGCAGCATGTGTAAATTTATCGTCAGTTTACCTTTGAAATGTAATGTGAGGATGTATTGCTCATTGTAGAGTTGTTTAGATGGCTTAGGTATAAAAAATCGGGTCCGGATCAACTATACGAACATTACATTATGTTATGTTTCTTAGTTCCTGTAAAAGTATTTTTTTCTTCATTGCGATTTTGCATGACCGTAATCTTGAATTTTTAACTTGAAGAGCTACTAGGTTAGGACTTCAATTTCCTAATGAAACATTAATGACTAGGAGTATCAATATTTTGGAGAGGGCTCTACAGTATTCAACAAATGTCACCGACTGGGTGTACGCACAGTGAACTCTAATCGCACCGTGCTTTGGTAGTAAGTACTTACATTACATTTGTATCTTGCAATTTTAATTATTCAATTAAATTTAGAACGTTTTAAGATTGAGAAACGTAGTGACATGAAAGATATTGCACACGCTATGTCAACTACATATCATTTTAATATAATTTTGAGAGATGCATAATACAGAAAAATAAGTTCAAAATTCATATAGTTTTTCTCCATTTCATTTAACATTTATCTTATATTATTAGGTAATAGATTCTCATAACTTTGAATTTGGCAATAGATTTCTTACTAGTTGTGATTGAAATGGATTAGGTCACTACTTATACAACTAATTACACCTTGTTTTAGGAAGGTCAATTTTTTTTTATATCAATAAAGATTCATACCATGTCCACTTTATATCCTAACTAGTTATTGGAAATGTATAAAAACAAGGGAGGGTGACTTATCTAATGGAATAAACAAATCATTGACTTAAAAGATTGTCTCCTGTTAATTAGATCGGCTTACGGTTAGATAAATCATAAAAATGTCATATGATATAATTTTTATGGTTGGATTATAATTATTTATATGTTGAGATATATTTTAAAAGATTTTCATAATTAATGGTAACTCATTGAAATAAATAAAAATATATCCCAATTCATTTTGTTAGTCACACTAATCATATAATGATCACATTTAACGATTATTCAGTCTAAAACGAGATTGTATTTTGACTCAAAGTAAGTTTAAGTTTTTGTTGATTGCCATTCCAAGTCTATCAAGATTCCTAGGAGAACCTTCCACTGCCCCGGTTAAGCTTCATTAGTCCGGTTCATTTAGAATCCGATCTAGATTTCTTTCTTTTTTTAGTATTAGACCACTAACCTCGTTCTTCAAGTTCATCTCGTTGATGAATTTCGTTCGATTCCAACCACATACGAGATGAGGATTGGTTCTCCCAGAAGATTCACTTAACTAGGAAAGTGTTTTCCTCAGATATGCATCAGACCTTGAATGACAGCCCCTTTCTGTCACAGAACCCGCCTTTCCGTAAAAAACGACTGATGATTCCGCTTGAGCCCATCCCAAAGACCTAACACCTCATCCATTTTGTACCACCCAAACAGACACCCACCACCACCCCGCTACCACCAAATAATTCCTCGGCGACTATAAAACAGGTTCCATGTCGGACCAAAACGACGCTTTGTATGAATTGAAAATCATAATCCAACATAAAAGCACCAATCTTTAAGTTTTAAACACACGATTAAATATAATTGGTTTATGTTTTTAGATTACTAATCAGTGTTCCTTGTGAAGTTCGACAGTCGGTGTCTGCGTCCGTGGCGGAACCCTAGATGTAGCCAACAGGGGTAGTTCATTGACATCATTACAATCGACAGAGCCAATTTTTTAAACCTTTTCGTGACAACGGACAAACCGGTGGAAAATCGTTGGGTCACTACCTTTCAAGTTGCTTCAAAATTGTGTGGATAATAAATTATGCAATTCAGTAATTATCCTAAAATTCCATCCACTCAACGAGGAGAAGTAGTGCCAATAAATTTTTAACATATAGGACACTTATGATGTTATTAAATTGTTGCAACATATTTCATTAAGCCACTGTTTTACCATAATGAAATGCCCCGATGTCATTAAAATTAGCTGGTGGTTTATATATATATATATATATATATATATATATATATATATATATATATATATATATATATATATATATATATGAAATTTAAATGATTATAAAGGGATAAAGATTGAAAATTGCTGTGAGTATGGACCGAGATGTCCTACTATCACATTTTATATTTGTGTTTCATAATAATGTCACTAACATAGTCATAGTTTACAAACTTTACTCTAGTACAGAATCGTAATCAAATTAGATTGGATGGAGGGATTATAATTGAACCCTTAATTCTCATAGCTATTATGATTAAATGATGCTATTGGTGGATATATAATTTCCAGGTTAAGAATATCATAGTATACATAATTTTTACTCGTCGATAAGATTACTTATCTCTTTTATTATTTATTGTTTTCATACATTGAAAAATATATAAATAGTGAATCAAGGAGTAGATTCACTAATCATTTATTAATAATTTCCTTAGATTGAATTCAGTGGGGGAGCTATCCCTGTGCAAACCAGGGTAGTTGCCCCACCATTTAATTTTTTTTTAACTTGGTCAACGGAAGATTTTTATTGTTGCCCCATTATATTTTTATCCACATTCTTTGATTTTTTCAATTTTAATGATTGATTAATTACCTATTTTGAAAAAGATTTTTTCTTGAATGTTGTCGTGGATAATTTTGTTGCTAAATTTTAAAATATGAAAACTCAGAGATGAGCACATTTATTAAATTAGTTGTATGAAATTATTTTTCATTAATTGTATTATTTATTTATTTATAATATTAATTAATCCCCCACCGAAATAAAATTCATGTATCCATCCCTGGTTGAATTTGAAATAGAATTGGACGATATTTTGAAGTTGTAATGTAAGATTTATAGTTTTATCTATATGAGAATATATCTTTTTAAACTGTCAATGTTTCCACTTGTTATAGATAATCGTAGAGAAATGCAATAACTACAAACTATTAGAAACTCATTGACAAAAAATATAGTGTGATGCATAAATTGTGACGAATGGAGTACGATTAATACAACAATTTCCAATGACTAGAGCTGTCAATCTCTAACCCGAACCGAGAATTCGACCTGGACCGATACGAACGAATCAACCCGAAATCCGATCTGATCCGAGAAATATTGACCCGAACTCGACCTGACACGACCACACTCAACTCGAAACCCGATTTTGACCCGAGAAATATTAACCTGTACCCAAACCCGACACGACCGAATTCAACCCAAAACCCGAATATGACCCGATAATCTGGACCCGAACCCGACCTGAATACGAACCCATATATGACCCGATAATCTGGACCCGAACTCGACCTGAATACGAACCCGAGATCAACCTGAACCCGATTTAACACGAACCTAATTCAACCCGATAAATCAACTATATAACCCTGCATGTAATCAACCTAAAACAGATGCAGTTATAAAGTCAATTAGCATTTAATATGAAACCAAGTCAAGTTGGTTGTGCGTCAAACTAATAACAAATGGGGTTTTTAGCCATATGATTACTAGTACGTAAAGTCAATTCATAACAAATGTGAATACACAATGTTAAGTGCACACGACTAAATATATAAATCTAATGAATAATAGTCAAATAAAGAGAGATGTCTCATTAATACCGTCTTTCCATTATTACATAGGCTTATGGAAAGATAGGGTTTAATTGTAATAATACAAAGTAAAAGGTCATAGTTGCAATATTAAAATTTTATCATGCAACGTGTAGTAGTTATAAAGTTTATAACCCGATTCATTCAACCCAAAAAATTTATCTTCATTTCTTCTAATTTGCATTTTAAACCATAATATTTCCATGACTTATGGAATGACCGTATTTCAAGAGACAGACTCATAATAAATTCAACAAAAAAAAAGGTAATAATAATTGAAGGAGTTGGAAAATGGAAAATGAATCTGCAGGTGAAGTCATGCAAGGGCAGCAAGACTTTAAAATGATGAAAGAAGACTTAGCATTACTACATTAGTCCCACATCGAAAGATGGTGGAGACTTAGCATTAGATATCAATTATAAATACTAGGGTATCACTCCTCCATTTCTTCAAAGCAAAGCATTAGATGCAATTGGGCCTTAAGTGACAAATCACTTGGCCTTAAACTATTGGGTCGTAATTGTTAATTTAAAGTTAAAATTTTGACATGCTAATGGATTTTTTGGTTTGGCCCACAATTGTTGTGGGCAAAAAAATCGATTGGATTGAATTCGATTTGATAAAGATTGGAATCAATTTGGTTTATTTGGTTGAATTTGGTTTCAAATCGAAACAGAATTTTGAATTCGGTTTGGATAATTTGGGTTATTTGAATTATTTGGGTTGGATTCAATTTTTTAGGGGAAAAATTGAATAACCCAAACCGAATAGGCCGAAAATTGAATAAACCGAACCGACGCCAACCCTTAACGTACTTGGAAAATACAATGGAGGTGTATAGGGTAGCATCCCTTTCGAGCGGATTGTAATTTAGAGTTACGAGTCAAGTTTTTATATTTTGCAAGTTACAACGAGTTTTTATATTTTGCAAGTTACAACAAAACAATACCTGATAATAGTGCAGTTGTAACAATAGTATTATTGAAATATAACCTAAATCAACCAAATTTAATTGGGTGACATAAAAGCCGATCTAAAATGAACCAACCCATATATTTGAATTCAATGTGAAACATTATAAAAAATAATTGACATAATCAGACCCGAACAAAACTTCAGTACAAAAAATGACACGACAATAACCCGATCCAATCCAACCCGACAATATTCTGACCCGACCCGATCTAATCCGAGTATAAAAATTACACGACACTAACCCGACCCGATATTAACTCAACCCGACACGACCCAATCCGAGAAAAAAACTGACACGTTTTCAACCCGACACGATAAGTACCCAATCCAACCCGACCCGACACGACACGATAAATGAAATCAACACGATTCAACCCGACATGTTTCAACCCGACACGTTTCCAACCCGATACGATAAATGAAATCCACACGATTCAATCCGACACGTTTCAACCCGACACGTTTCAAACCCGATACGAATGTGACACGATAACCCGAATTGACACCACTACCAATGACATAAGACGAATATTATCAAATTTGCTTCATTTGGAATCATAAACCCTTTAATTTTAATTTTTATTTTTGTCTACAAATTAAGTACTTACTCATTCAAAACAAATCACTCGCCAAATGTCCATGTATCCAACATCCTTTCCTTTTGTTAAAATGTCCAACTATGTTTGATAGGGTCATCGTCCATTTTCTATTAATATTCATTTTTATGAGGTCACTAACTTACAGGTTATTATTTGTGAGCTGCACAAGCTTCAAACTGCAATATGTTTCCCTATAATTGGTTAATAATTTAAATCGTTGCTATAAAGCTATAGTTCATACTCATGCTAATTCATTTGATGGTCAAACTTTATTATATGAGTTATGGGAGGTCGTCGCCGTACCTCTCAAAGTTAATATTTATAAGCACTAAATGCTTACTATCTACAACTAAGTAGATAGCGGCAAGTCGGGGTCGTCCACGAAGAATAGGGATCTTCCTAAGCGTTTAGGCACAAAAGGTTGATATTAGGCTAGGAGTAGTCATATATACATACATATAAAAGCATGTAAATGGGGGGGGGGGTTGTTTGGTGGTCCTAAGTTATGAAATTAAAAAGACAAGATAACTAGCAAAGTCAAGTAACTAGGCTAATCATCAAACAAAACTAAGAAAAATGGGTTTAAAACTATAAAGATAAAGCCTTGGGGGCAATTGATATCCACTTCCAAACCTAATGTAGACCATTGAACCATTCACTCATTCTATCATATTCATTACTTGACTTAACATTAACATACTTATCTAGCAAGAATCACAACACATTATGCACAAGAAGTTCTAAGTTCATGCTCATAGATTTTCATGCAAAGGAGCTAAGGAATTCATCACTTTCCTAACACCCGAACACTTCAATCATAAAAACACTTCCTATTCTCAAACAACCCATGACATAAATGAAGTGAAACATAGCATCAAGAATACATAAATGCTAAATAATAAAGGCTTCAAGAACGAGTGAAACAATCTATTCACTACTTCAACTACTTGTTGTGAAGATAAATCTTCTATCCTTCTTAGATAGTAGTTTGAAAGAGTGAATTCGACATCTCTTGTCAAACCTCACCAATGACTCCCTTAGGACTAAGAGTATCCCATTGATGGCATTTAGCACGAAGAATCAACAAGCTTGACAATACTTATAAATACTACACTGTATCCAAGCATTTAACCAATTCATGCATTTACACAAGATTAGTCAAGAACGATCAACATTCATAGACTTTTCTCATTTGCTACCTAAAACAAACATGACAACAAGTTCGACATCATCACATTCATCTAGCAATTATCAACACACCAACATCATTTAAGAAGCTCTAACTCATGCTCTTGGATTCCACATTAAAAGAGGGGAGAATTAGCTACTTTCTCCCAACCCTAATAAGTAATCATACAAGCAATTCATATACTCAAGCTTCCAACAACATCAATGCAATTAACAATTCACATTCAAAGCTCAATAAATGCACAATAGCAAAAACACTAAATAGATAGATATAATGGCTCTTACTACATAGAAATGGAAGCTTCAATCCATTGCTCCCAAGATAAAACTAAGCTAGAAAACTAAAAGACATAATTAATCTACAAAAACTAAGAAAATAAAGAAGAGAAAACCTAGGGTTTTAACACCCAAAAAATGCAGAAGAAAGAAATGGGCAAAAGCTGTTGAAGAGGAGAGGATAAGGGGAGTATTTATAGCCCAAAATCAAGAAGAAATTCAGACCACTCGTCCGTCGTGAGTCGCGACATGCTCACGATGAGCTCGCGATGAGCTCACGATGAACCATCACGTGTTGCGATGGTATCGCGACAGACTCAAATTCCAGCTTTATTTCTTCTTTCTCTTTTATATCTCATATCCTTCTCTTCTCTTCACTTCTTCAATTCTTCATATCTTCAAAAAGCTCAAATCCAAGTCTTCAAATCTTCAAAGATATTCTTCAAAGTCTTCAAAGTTTTCAAAATCTTCAAACAAATTACCTTGTCACACAAAATTCTCTAAAAAGTGATAAAAATGTAAAAGTCGCTTTTAACCCTCCTTAGATAATTTCAAGGCAAAATGTCACATTTAGAGCACAAAAGTGTACAAAAGTTAATCCCAAAAGTCCTAATATAACCGTATAAAATGGGCACATCAAGTTACCTAGAATTTCAAAAAAATCTATATAAAACAAAAGGTTGGACATCAAGCAAAATAATATTTCATAGGATGGTAGATTATTGTGAGTCATATTATCTTGTTTACTTACTCATAATATATATCGAAAATCGTAGGATTATTGTCAATGTTAAAATTGGACGATAATCCAAAACCAAGTCCACAGTATGAAACACAAAGGGTGAGTGTAATGTTAAATTATTGTAAATCTTAGTATAACAAGATTAAAGTTTATGTAATGAAACATGTAGGGTTTAATGTAGAGGATACTTGTCAGTACTTTCCTTCATTCTCCATTCTTGAGTTGTACATTAATCATTTTTGGCAGGAATTTTATATTTCCTATAAATAATACCCAAGGTGTAATTAACTATCATCACCATAACTAAACCTCACCTCATCCAGAAACCTAATTCTATTGTGAACACAATGCATAACACAAGATCAACAAATGACCTCTTCAGCCTTGATAATTATGGCCCTAGAAAATTGCATAACACAAGATCAACAAATGACCTCTTCAGCCTTGATAATTATGGCCCTGGAAAATTGCATAACTCCTCATGTTCTCCGTCCAAGATGCCTTGCACCGCTTGTGTTGGTGAAAGCTCGTCGGCAAGGAAATCCAAAAATCTTAGGGTTTGAAAGCTCACTATGTTTTTCAAAACCAAAAAATCCACATGCCCCATCGCACTTGATATCAACCCTGCCATTGCAGTTAGTACGACTGTGCCCAACGCCAAACCTAATTTTGTCGTTGGCGTAGTTGACGTGGAACCAGCCATTCCAATCGAGGGGCCTCAGGTTATCATTTCTGAGTTGCATGTGTGGCTTTGTATGTTCCTCAACATGGTCATCCATACGTGTGGGGAGATCACGTACATGATTTGGAGAAATTTTGCGTTCTGATTCGCAAAATGCCAGCTAAATACAGTGAGGCCAATGTTACAACACTCATAGTTGGAATTAAATCCCCAGTGCATACAAATGAATATTTGTTTCAAGATGAGCTGCACTCTTTGTGGGTGTTAACCGGCCAGTACCACCGCCTCCCCCGTGCTCCCGCATGGAACCTTCTGATTTTCACCTCTTCTCCCAACGTGACGATAGTACACTGGGGTGAGTTTGAAGCTCTGCCAGCAATCCAAAACTTCCCAACATTGCAAGGGAGGTTCCCATCATCCATATTGTAGACTGATACATGTGTGTTGTGTTTTTGGAAACCATGTTTGATGAGTATATGTCATAACATTAATATGTATTTGTGGTTGCACGACATCATTCTGGGCCTTCAGTATCTGTGGGAATTTGATATCCGTTTCCAATTAATATTATGTTCTACTACTGTGGGAGTCATTTAGATTCTTAGTCCCCATGTTGTAATATTGTGGTAGTGCCTTAAGCTATTCTGAAAGAGTGTAATTCACAATGTTTGTTGTGTCTATCATAGATGAATAAATAGAGTACATGGAACTAAGTACATCGAACCTAGACAGTTCTATATATGTACAATATCAATCCTAATTAATCTAAAATCAATCAGGATATTCTACCTATTCTATCACCCCCCTCAAGCTAAGCGTAGGACTACAGGATACGCAAAGCTTGGAACGAAACAGATAAAAAAAGATTGCGAGACATACCCTTAGTGAAAATATCCGCAATCTGTAAGGAGGATGGAACATGACTAACACGGAGCCTACCCGAGGCAACAAGTTCATGAACAAAGTGGCAGTCGATGTCTATATGCTTTGCCCGTTTATAAGCAACTGGATTTTGAGCAAGAAAAATGGCACTGCTATTGTCGCAAAGCAGGAGAGGCGACAACGAAAGGGAAACTCGAAGCTCTTTAAGCAGATTACACACCCAAGTAAGTTCAGCAGCAGTATTCTCCATAGCGCGATACTCAGACTCACAATTGGATCGAGACACTGTCGGTTGCTTCTTAGCACTTCAAGAAACAAGATTGCCCCCAAGAAAAATGGCATAGCCATAAGTGGAACGCCGAGTCTCGAGACAACGAGCCCAGTCAGCATTGGAGTAGCCCAGAAGGGAAAGACCACTAGGAGATGGTCGAAAAGACAGACCATGATAAAGCGTTCCACGGACATATCGAAGGATGCGAGTGACAGCCTGATAGTGATCCTCTTGAGGCGACTGAAGAAACTGGCTAACAGAGTTGACCGCATAGGAGAGATCAGGGCGAGTGATGGTCAAGTACTGCAAGGCACCGACCAGGGAGCGATAAAGCTTGGGGTTCGAGACCCCAAGGTGCTGTGAAGCTGAGAGCCAGGAACAAAAGGTGTGGAAACAGGAACAACATCTGTCATGCCCGCGCATTGAAGTATCTCCATTGGATACTTAGCCTGCCCCAAAAAGAGTCTAGAAAAAGATTGAGAGACCTCCAAGCCTAAAAAATAGTGAAGCGCACCAAGATCCTTAATGGCGAACTCACGATCAGTGCGGGTGATGAACCGACGAATGAGAGTAGGATTATTTTCGGTTAGAATGATGTCGTCCACATATACTAGCAGATATAGAATCTTCGATCCCTGGGAGAACACAAACAAGGAAGTGTCGGAAGAACTGCACCGGAATCCCAAATGAAATAAAGAGGAGCTGAATCGCTGAAACCAAGCTCGAGGAGCTTGTTTGAGACCATAGATAGCCTTGCGAAGACAACAAACATAGTCAAGATGAATGGGATCAGTATAACCGGCCGGTTGCTCCATGTAGACTGGCGCATCAAGAAGACCATTAAGAAATGCATTCTTAACGTCTAACTGATGAAGGGGCTAAGAGAAAGTAGTGGCTAAGGATAAGATAATTCTGACTGTGGATGCCTTGACGACCGGACTAAAAGTGTGGGTGAAGTCAAATCCTGGCAACTGAGAATATCCTTGTGCAACAAGTCGAGCCTTGTACTGATCAATGGTACCATCCTGGCGATGCTTGAGACGATAAACCCATTTGGAGCCAACGATGTTGATACCAATAGGGCATGGAACAAGATCCCAAGTATGTTGCTGACGAAGATCACCCATTTCTTCATCCATAGCGGCCACCCAGTGAGGATCCTTAAGGGCAGACCGATGCCCTCGAGGTTCTCTTTGCTAGTAATACCGCAAGAAACCCTGACGTCACATAGTTTGGATACTGTTTTACCGTGCGACTACCTGTCTGAGAGCGAGTGGTCATACGATGATTCATACTCGATGGAGGAAGCAGTGGAATGTCAGCTGGGGATGGCGGCAAAGGAGACAAGGGTGTCGGGATTGTTGACCCATACAAATTCTGAGTAGGTGGTAGAGGAGTAGCAGGGGATCTAGACAGCTCATCCAAATCAAAATCAATAAACGTTGAGACGTTCGGAGATTCTGGGGCAATGCGAGTAGTATCACTTACGAATGGAAAAGAATATTCGTCGAAACGGGCATGCCGAGTGAGATAGACCTTCTTAGAGACTGGATCCAGACATCGAAAACCCTTATGGCGAGCACTATATCCCACGAATATGCATGGAGTGCTGCGAGGGGCCAGTTTTTGAGAAGTAAATGGCCGAATGAAAGGATACACCCGACATGCAAACGGGCGAAAGTTTGAGAAGTCTGGATGGCAACCATATAGAAGAGAATATGGTGAGGCATTACGAAGAACAGGAGTGGGAAGCCTGTTGATGGTGTAGGTAGCCGTGGTAAAGGCAACGTCCCAGTACGGGATCGGCAAGCCAGAGGAGAAAAGCATAGATAATCCTATCTCTGCTACATGACGGTGTTTACGTTCCGCCCTATCATTCTGCTCCGGTGTGGATGGACAAGAAATCTGATGAAGGATTCCTTTATTTGAAAAATGGGATCGTAGGCGTGCATTCGTGAATTCTGTACCACCGTCACTCTGAAACACCTTGATTGAACAAGAAAATTGGTTTTCAGCCAAGTTCTGAAACTGTAAGAATGTCTCAAAGAAATCTGATTTCCGTGCCAATGGATAATACCAGGTAAGTTGTGAGAAATCGTCAACAAAGATGGCATAATAAGAGAATCCATTATCAGATAAAATAGGCGTAGGGCCCCACAAGTCACAGTGCACTAAATTGAGGACAACCTATGCCTGTCTAGGATTGTCCACAAAACAAAGTCAATTTCCTTTTGCCATTTCACAAGGCGAACAAAGTGCAGGTTTAGTCGGTAAAGAAACCACATCAACAAGGTTCAGTTTATTTAACAAGGAAATAACTGAAATAGAAGTATGCCCGAGTTTAGCATGCCAAACATCAAAATAAGCTCTATGTTTATTGGTTTTAACATGAGCAACAAAAGCAGCACCATCCTTCTCAAGCACATAAAGACCATTATCACATCGACCTTGGCCCACGACCTCCTTTGTGGACCGGTTCTGAATCACAAATGAATCATCATTAAAAGAAATCACAGCATTCATATCCTTAGTCAATTTACTAATGGAAAGCAGATTTTTTGTAATATCAGGGACCACCAACACATATGATAACGACAAATTACAAGAAAACCGATGATGTCCAATATGAGAAATAGGAATAGAATGACCATTAGCAACAGTGACAGAACGATTACCAGAATAGGCGACAACACTGTCCATGCCAGAGGAAGTGGAAGTTATATGTCGTTGCGCCGGAGTCCAGATACCAATCCGAGGCTGGATTTTCAAGAGAGATAGAAGACTGGAAGGCCTCAGCAAGATGAGAGGTGTCAGAGTGACGAGGTGCCGATAAGAGCCTGGAGCACTGTAGAGCTATAAGACCGAAATTGTGGCAAATTTGGCATTTTGGATTCCAACGTTTTCTGCGACCAGAACCTGCACCACCAGAACCTGAATAACGGATGGTCCGACCAGAACTATTCCCACGGCCGCGCGTGGTGGTCGACGCCGAGGGCAGTGCGTGGGTGTTATACGCCTGCGAGTAGAAACCCTGGACGCTGGACAGACCTGCAGATGAGGCGGCGAAAGCTACTGGAATGGAATCTGAGCCGGTTCCCGCGCCGGAGGAGGACTGGGTGAAGATTTCGTGGCTGCGGGCTCGTGCAACCACATCGAAGTACGCCAGTAATGGCGTCTGGGCCAACTGGACGCTCATGAATTCACTGAATCCGGTGCCAATGCCTCGCAAGAAAATCATGACACGGTCTTTGGGCGAAACTGGAGCACCCATGGCTGTGAGTCCATCAATAACAGCCTTGAACCTGCGATGAAAATCCATTACCGACGAGGAGCCACGCCGGATTGTATGGAGCTCATCTCGGAGTTGAAGTTCACGGGATGCCGAGACATTGTCGAACGCCACTGCAAGAGAGTTCCACATCTCCATCACCATGCCGCAACCAATGGTCTCTGGCATGGCCTCTTTGGTGAGCGACGACCGGAGCAAAGCTTGGAGCCATTTGTCCTGCGCCACCCAAGTGTTGAACGCGGCTTGGGGTTTTGCAACGTCGTCGTCGTTGATCTGAGAAGAAACAACAGCCGAGGATTCACCCCTGACTGCAATCATTGGCTTTGGAATTGAGCCATCCAAGAAGCCAAAGAAACCCTCGGATTCGAGAAGCACTTGAACTTGCGACTTCCCCATCATATAGTTGCCGGAATTGAGCTTGATCGGCAACATATGAATAAGGGTAGAATAGCTTAACTGGTTGTCTGCCATGGAAGCTTTGGAAGGTTCAAGATTTTTCAAAAAATGGCGGAAGATTAGAACGAAGTAAAAAATTGAAACCTGTCTAATACCATGAAAGAGTGTAATTTACCATGTTTGATGTGTTTATCATAGATGAATAAATAGAGTACAAGGAACTAAGTACATCGAACCTAGACTGTTCTATATATGTACAATATCAATCCTAATTAATCTAAAATCAATCAGGATATTCTATCTATTCTATCATATTCCATTTCATTGTTTAAGTAGAATAATTGTTCTAGTCCTTCTATTACTCTATGTTTATGTTGTAAGTGGTTATGTCTCGGGGCTTATTTTGTAACCTTGTTTTTTTGTTGTTCTCCACCATCGGTTAGAAAATATATTGCCGAAGCTATGTTGTGTTTGAAGCAATCAACTGTTGGAAAATGATGGTTAAAAGGTTGAAATTTGTCAACTTTTTGGGCTTCGTTTGAGTGGGACCCGAATGAATTTTGGGTCGGTGGATGTCATTTTTGGGTTCTCCTCCGCGAGTACTATAAAATTGACTATTTAAACTCTCAAAACGGATCTAGGGTGAATGAGATATGGATGTTTGAAATATTACTCTTGAAAGAGAAAAAAATGGGCGAAAATTGGCCCTAGTAATTTTCTCTGGACTGTCCAAAATGCGTATGGACCGCATGGAAGCCTCTGGAAGGCCCAACCGCATAGTATATATGGAATTGCTTGTGTGTAATTCTTAAGAGATAAGAACAAAACTCTTCCATATTTTGTGAGATATCATGTCTTAAATAAATATGCCGTTTACCATGTTTAATACGATGAAGAATATTTGTGCAAATATTTCTTGCTTTTCCAGCAGATTTGATTCGAGTATTCATGGAATGTCTCGGATTTGGTGAGTTGGTGATTGGAGAATATTCTTCTCTAATTACAGAAAATCAGAATATCATGTTTCCATGATTAGGGTCTCTTAGAGTAGTATAAATAGAGCCTCTAAGTCAGTCAGATAAAACACACCATTTCTCAAGTCCCTCCATAGTCTAAACTTGAGTCTTCTTTCGTCTTTCTCGAAGTTTCCAGTTGATGCTCTGTCGGTGATAGTCCTTCGGGTCTTGCGTGAATCCGAGGTAACTCTTACGTGTTAATTGTTACCTTCGATGGTTTTATCCTAGGGAACGATGTCCACGATGGGACTCATTCGTTTCAAGGGCAGCGAGTGTTACTCGTGACTCCATCATTACTTGAAACATGATTTATGCTTTGATTATTAGTAATTTAAGATTTTCGATTGTATGCTTGAATAATTAATAAAAGTTTATTATTCTTGCATATGTTTATTGCTCATTCAATTTTTGTTATTTAATTTTTCGCATGATATAATCAATATATGTCCAACAGTCTTGAAACGAATGATATTTGTTGAATTATATTGGTTTGGAAATTGCAAGTGGGATGCTTATTGTTGCGAACGAAATTTTCATCGATCTGCATACAAAATTTATGCTCCTGTATGAAAAGGAAATAATATACGCATGCCTTATGTTAATAAAATAGCATGCCTAAATTTCCTAATGTGTTGCATCCAAAAGTTGCATGCGTAATATTTGCATGTCTTATGTTAGTGAGTTCAGAATTGCAAAGTTGTAATTGGTGTGCCGAAATTAATTACTAAAACTTTGGTGTGGAAATTATTACGAAATCATAAAATCTACATGCCTGAAATTCCAACAGTAAGTTCGAAACTGTATGTTGAGATATTTGTGGTCGATGTAGCATGATTATGCTAAGCTATGTTAGAAATATGCATGACCAAAATTAATTAACAAATATACATGATTGATTCTTTTGTATGCAATTGTATTTCAAATAGTTTGGAATTTTTCAAAATATTGGTTTTAGTTGTGTATAATAAAACCATGTTGAGCAATTGATTGAGTATATTGATTGAAATATTTATATGCTATACGAGATGTGTACATATATTTAATGATGAATGCTTTTTTGTATGTACACATTGGTGAATCCGAGTATACACGATTGTATCTATTGGAAGGAAAACTTGGCATGGGATACAACAGGATTTGCTTGACAACCTGAAAGAATCAAGAGTGTAACCACAGTTTTGCAAACTATGGTACGTATACACGTTAATTAAAGTGAATCATGGCATATGCTATATATACATACATTGCTTGAATTATATTTGATAACCATTTGCGTGAATCTGGACGTGAACATGATTTTGTTACAAAGAGAGTTATGTGAATAATATGTGCACATATATGTCCAGTACACTAAGGCTATCGAATTTGATAGTGAATGGATTTGGTTATATTAATCACTTAATTATGTGGGAAAATGAGTTGAGCATGTATGTTAAATTACATGGCGCAATTATGGAAATATGCTAATTCCGTGATATTCATGCTTATGAGATTAAATGTTGATATGGTAAGAAATCATATTTGATTCTTTGCATGAAAGATTGGATTAAATTTACGGGAAAAAAATGCCATGAGTTTAGAATATGGGATCCGACATTATTATTCAATTACATGAAAGCAGTGCATATGGTTGGAAATTATATTTCCAAAGCCCTTGAAATGCTATAGTATTTGTTTAAATACTTGATCAAATATTGAAATACCTATTTTGCATGGTATAATAATTTGGTGATGTGGGTTGCTCATGTTGGTTAAAGATTTAAACCATTTTGTGTGAGAATGTGCTGCTAGTGATTCATGACTTTTATATGCTTGGTCTGAGAATCGCATGCAAAAAATTGGTAAACTTCATTTGCACTTAAACACGACATTTCTCGCCAAGAGTGTAATATATTCGTGCATGAATGAAGTATGTGACATTGGGTTATTTGATCCATGATGTATTCTCATTCATTTAGGGACTTGATTTACCTGCATATACAAAAATTTTAGATCTATGTTGTGTCTAAAATTGAGTTATGCTTTTATATGCTATGATTAGATTAATTGTTTGGGAAAGTGCCCTTTTGATGCAATGAAAGGTTTGACAAGGCTTGTCCCGATAATTGGCTATCTTGATTGATCGTTTACGAGCATATGGCTCACGAGTGACAATTGTTAGATTGCATAGATAGAGCATATGGGCTCGAAGTTCGACATATTCTGGTTATTTTGTATTACCTGATAAATGTGAATGTGAAGACATTAGTTTACGACTATGTCTAGGGTATTGGTTCTTATGAACCATGGTATAAATCCTAAAGCATGAGTTATCATGACTATGCTAAAAACCTTTGATTATTTGTAATCAAAGAATTGAGGGGAAAATCTCAAGAATTTGGTTGAGAAAACTAAGAATCATGAGAATGGGAATCCCGAGACTTTTGGTCAAATATCTTGATTTATGGTTGAAAAATCTAAGAATCATGAGATATGGAATCCCAAGATATTTGGTCAATTCTCTAGATTTTTGGTTGGAAAGACTTAGAATTCTGAGATGAGAAATCCTAAGACATTTGGTCTAGGAACCCCAAGACACGAGGTTTTGAGAAACTTAACACGTGTGGGGATGTTTAATAAAACCAGCCCAATGTGGGGGGTAGACGAAAAAACCTAAAAATTCAATGACCATTTGAATTTTGATAGGTACTTGAAAAGAAAAAGTCGCCACGAGAGATTTGAATCAAGTTGATCAAGTCGGGAGGACTTTAACTCGAACCAAAAGGGTAAACTCGAAATTGAGTCTAGCAATGCACTCAAACTTGAGTCGAGCAATAGACTTGAATGAGTTTCGAGCATAAAGACACTCAAGTTTGATTTGAGTAGTCTGAAAGTAAAGTTCAGTTGTACTGAAACTTGGCTTTAAAATGGGCATGAAATTGTGTGGAGTTGGTAAACTCACACTGCGCCCTAGTGAGAGTTAATCGAATCCTCGATTGATTGATACTACATCGGTTGTGGTATTGGTCATGTGAGGAAGAATGATTAATTGAGACCGGAAAGTTTAGTTTTCTCTAATTACAAGGGAGTTGAAGGAATAAGAGAGACTTTCACGATAAAAGATCAATACATGAAGGTGTTTTGATTGTTGAAAGGATCAAGCCCTAAAAGAAATTTTATGGGTAAGAACCTAGTGTTTGATTCATTATTGAACACACAGACTTTTAGTAAGTTGGGTTTGTATATTAACGAAACCACTTACGTGATGCATAGAAAACATATAAGGTTATCTGTGACCATGATGTGAATACATAGAATCCTATGGGGAATGTGATTCACAATGTAGACATTTGCAAGGTCATTTAGTGATTGAAGGAAATTGCTAGAAATGATCAAGCGTTGTGGGGGAGCCTTTAAGTTGGCTGACGATCTTTTAAATAAGATACCCTAAGAAGGAGGAAAATAAAGCTCCTCATAGAGCCATCCTAAAAGTTCTTTCGAATGTGGGGGTTGGTGTATTGTGAATGTAGTAAAAGGAATACTTAAATAGTATCTTTACTAGATATGCACAATGTTGAAGTGCTATCAATTTCTTGAAATTCACAAGAAATATTATGCAGAAACTAGAAATATATCTTGATGGAAAGTGTATTTTGTGGAAGTTTCTGTTAAAGATCCTGATTTATCTTAAATGGACTTAAGAGTCAATAGATGGAATCATTAAGGATCGAGGATAAACTAACAAAGGAAACGAGATTCCATGAAATAATTTTTGTGGAAAGTGGTGATCAATAGAGAGATTGATCTACCATGAGTGCAAATCACTAGAGTTCTAGTAGATTTGAACAATTAGTAAGTATATTTGTGCACTTGATGGGTGTTCTCTAGACGTGAGAATAAGTCCAAGGATGATGGTACTTGCTTTCAATGCTTTGTGAAAGCTAGAAGTACATCTAATGGACCTAAATGGTTATTTGGAGATTTAGATATTAAAATCTGAATAGAGCAAAATGAAAAGCTCAATGCTCCTAAATGACCCATCATGTGACCAAACTAATTGTTGTTTACCCAGTGATATTAAATCAATGAGTTTGATGAAGGCGGATAAGCTAAGAGTCTCTTGGAGATATGTCGTATTCTATGGAATGCCTCTAAACATTATGAGTTACCTTTTTGTAAAGGTGAGGTGTCTCTTAAGAAGAGAACTCAAGAGTCATTGATAGTCTGTTGTACTTATTAAAGTGCACATTAGACAATTCTTACAATGGATAGTAAGATGATACACGAGTAATCTAGAAAAGATCACTGGAAACAAGCTGTGTGTGAGACTCGTGGATATGGCTTGAGTTGTGTAGAGAAATGGTTCTCTCATGCTAGATTCATAGAGGAATCCATGTCCATTGTGTTGGGAAAAAATTGGGAAAGATATACCCTAGAATGACCAAAGCACTTGTATGCTTATTGGTGTAGCGTAAAGCTTGTAGCTTAAAGCCATATCGATGATGGTGTGTCTCGACAAAGACACTTTACCATTGGATGACTACTCTCTACGAGAATTATCGATGTTGACTACGTAAGGTCAATATAATAAGAGTTGTGATTCTTTGACGAAAGGATTGAATTAATTTATTGACGAAGAAATTGAATCGAGAGTTAGTTGAGAACTCATCGAAAGGAATATGACTAAGTCTAATAAATGGTGGGTTACGTACGTGGACACCCAACCTATGTGACTGGAGATCCCAAGATCTAGGTTCAAAGGGATAACTAAACTGCAAAGACCCATCGCGATCACTGTGGGGGTTTCATACCTCCTGTCTTATTCCTATGATGAAGAAACAGTGATGTGAATGGAGGTTCAGCCTTAAATGGCTTTTAATGATTCAAGACATTGAGTATGTAGTACTCGAAAGAGCGCAATAGTTTACGGAACTGCTCTTACGCTAAGAATCACCTATGTAAGTGAGAAGTGTGGCCGCTTCGAAAGGGAATTGTTGGGACGCAATTCTTTAGAAACCTTACAGAACTAGGCGTGTGCTATGACCTGATTAATGGACACAACCGAGGAAAATGCAAGGGCTAGGAAAGATGTCTGTGGGAAGTGCATTGCCGTTCACACAAGCGGTAGGGGCAGTTCAAGGACATCGCGTCTACTTCCTAACCAGTGGGCTAAGTGTACTCTCTCAAGGAAAAGTTCAAAGGGTGACACATACTTATCCTATGCAGCATCTATGATGTCGAAAAGAATTTATCACCAAGTCAAACTCTGTGTCTGACGTGATTGTTCTGATTCCTACATCAATATCTATTCATGTGGGGGATTGTTGGAGAATGATGGTTAAAAGGTTAAAATTTGTCAACTTTTTGGGCTTCGTTTGAGTGGGACCTGAATGGATTTTGGGTCGGTGGATGTCATTTTTGGGTTCTCCTCCGCGAGTACTATAAAATCGACTATTTAAACTCTCAAAACGGATCAAGGGTGAATGAGATATGGATGTTTGAAATATTACTCTTGAAAGAGAAAAAAATGGGCGAAAATTGGCCCTAGTAATTTTCTCTGGACTGTCCAAAACGCGTATGGACCGCATGGAAGTCTCTGGAAGGCCCAACCGCATAGTATATATGGAATTGCTTGTGTGTAATTCTTAAGAGATAAGAACAAAACTCTTCCATATTTTGTGAGATATCTTGTCTTAAATAAATATGCGGTTTACCATGTTTAATACGATGAAGAATATTTGTGCAAATATTTCTTGCTTTTCCAGCAGATTTGATTCGAGTATTCATGGAATGTCTCGGATTTGGTGAGTTGGTGATTGGAGAATATTCTTCTCTAATTACAGAAAATCAGAATATCATGTTTCCATGATTAGGGTCTCTTAGAGTAGTATAAATAGAGCCTCTAAGTCAGTCAGATAAAACACACCATTTCTCAAGTCCCTCCATAGTCTAAACTTGAGTCTTCTTTCGTCTTTATCGAAGTTTCCAGTTGATGCTCTGTCGGTGATAGTCCTTCGGGTCTTGCGTGAATCCGAGGTAACTCTTACGTGTTAATTGTTACCTTCGATGGTTTTATCCTAGGGAACGATGTCCACGGCGGGACTCATTCGTTTCAAGGGCAGCGAGTGTTACTCGTGACTCCATCATTACTTTAAACATGATTTATGCTTTGATTATTAGTAATTTAAGCTTTTCGATTGTATGCTTGAATAATTAATAAAAGTTTATTATTCTTGCATATGTTTATTGCTCAATCAATTTTTGTTATTTAATTTTTCGCATGATATAACCCATATATGTCCAACATCAACAAGTGATATCGTGAATTGTTTAACATCATAGAACCATGCCGCTGTCACATGATAAATATACAAGAAGAGAGAACACAATTTATAAAAAGCCATCGCATAATGATAATAGTCCTCCTGATACAGAAGAAGCAAAATACAGATGACCTTTAATTTGAAACCACATTCATCCCTGATAAAGGCGAAGATGAATACGCTAAAACAAGACTCTGGAAATTTAGTAGCAAAGCCGGAGAGAAATTGCTAAACAACCCAGCCAACAGTCTGCTTTCCCCAGCTCAGAAGATAAATATATAGTCCCAAGTTAGCACCAAACAACATGCAGTCCAGTATGGTCAACGGAGAAACGTGCCCTCTGCAGTAGCACAAAACAGCCTTGGCAACAATTGCATCTCCAGTCTCTCCTGGCTTCTCCTCCGTCACATTTTCAAGATCTCTCCTTCGCAACTCTTCCTCGGAAACCAGTGAAGTAGCAATACTATTTCCACCAGCGTTCTCGCCCTATAGCGCGACCCACCTCTTCCACCCATGTTCCGGGCAACGGTAGTAGAGCTTCCCAGGGTTTTTCGCCGACACCGACACACAGACATTCCTGTGTCAAACGCCTGCCTTTCAACACTTCCAGTAGAACTCCATTTGATACCCTGGCCACAACAATTTTTTAAAAATTAGCTAGTTCCACCGGGGTTTATATGCAATTTAAAAGCAAATAATACCTGAATTAGCTGGATGCGGTAAACCTAGATCCACTAAGATGAAGAACTAGCAGAGAGGAAAAGGGGAGGTATCAAAAAAGCGTTTTGTCAAAAAAGGGGTGGATTGCTATATCACACCTTGTATTTTACTTGATTACGCTATGTATTTATACTATAATATACAATATATATTTTAATTTAATTTAAATAAGTAAATTAAATTAAAATTAAAAATAAATTAAAATTACTTTTAATTTAAATTAAAGAAGGCGCCGCTGCCTGGCCGCCGCCGCTGCCGAGCCTCCTTCTCCTCCACCTTCTCCTCCTTCTCCCCGATTTTCCGGTCTCCTTCTCTGGCGAACTTCATCTTCTCCGATCTTCTTCTTCGGCGAAAACTTCATCTCCGGTTCTCCTCTCCCGCTCTCCTCTCCGGTTCTCCTCTCCCGTTCTCGCATAGGACTGGCTCTCATTCTCCTCGGCGAACCGGCCCCCGCTCTCCTCGGCGAACCGGCTCCCGCTCTCCTCGGCGAACCGGCTCCCGCTCTCCTCGGCGAACCGGCTCCCGCTCTCCTCGGCGAACCGGCTCCCGTTCTCCTCGGCGAACCGGCTCCCGTTCTCCTCGGCGAACCGGCTCCCGCTCTCCTCGGCGAACCGGGCTCGCTCCCGTTCTCCTCGGCCGAACCGGAGCCCGCTCTTCTCGGTGAAATGGGCTCGCTCCCGTTCTCCTCGGCCGAACCGGAGCCCGCTCTTCTCGGCGAACCGGGCTCGCTCCCGTTCTCCTCGGCCAAAGGCGAACCGGGCGCTTAACTACCGCTTCTTCGCCGCTTCTCCGCCGCTTCTCTACCGCCGCTAGGGTTTCGCTCGAGGGGACAAGGACGATGAAGGGGCTAGCTTCGCTCGACGGGGACGAAGGAGGAGAGACGGAGGGGCTAGGGTTTTGCTCGACGGGGAGAAGGAGAAGGAGGGACGGCGGCAGGAGGAGCTGTGGAAGATGAGAACGGCGGGTGGAGCTGAGGAAGAAGGAGGCACGGTGGTGGCGGTGGCACACTGTGGAGACCGTCGGAGAAGACGAGAAAAAGGTGGTGGCGCACAACGGCAGCGGCGGCGCTGGCGCACGGTAGCGGCGGAGATCGTCGGCGGAGGCGGCGGTGGTGGCGCACAACTTCAGGGAATTCCACGGTGGTTTTTTTAATTTTGATTTTGATTTTTGATTTTTGTTTTTGATTTTTATTTTATTTTAAAATCTTAATATTAGTATTATACATATATATATACGTATTAGGGCATAAACTAGTAAAATACAGGGCGTGATATAGCAATACCCAAAAAGGTGAGGACTGCCCATTATGTTTATACTATTAGTAGTACTATATTATTGAGGTGGGGCCTACAATGTGTTTACAGGTTGCGCAGGTCAAGTTTTAGGGTTTTTGAATTCAGTCGCATTGAATTATAACATTAATACTAATCCAAAGTATGTTAATATTATGAATGCATAAATAATTATTATAATATGCTGCTGATATTTTGAAAACCTTTAAATCCTAATGACACAATTAAAGCCAATAATGTCTCATTTACTATATATATATATATATATATATATATATATATATATATATATATATATATAAAGAAAGTATGACAAAGATCATGATTGAAATAATATCGAGTCCTGAAAAATATATAGAGTATACTGATTATAGATTATGTACTTGTATGTCAAAGTCTTGTTCTACACCGACTGTATATAAACCGCCTCCATTTTACAATTAGTAGTAAGACTGATCACACAGTTTGATATTTACTTTTATTTATTGCAAAGAGATACATATAACTATGATAAATGTTGCTGAAGCTGTACCAAACATTTTTTTTCATTGTGTCTTTTAAAGAAATATTATATGAATAATAAATACTTATTGTATTCAAGATTCAAGGGTTACCAACTAAATTAATTATTTCACTCCATGAGCATCGTATAGTTTTCCTTAGATTACTCAATCTAAAGAGCTTAATTTGAAATGTATTATTTCCAATTTAAATGTAACACACAAATGCTCATAAAAATTAGTACTAATATTTTAATCAGTGACATCGTGCAATGCGGTAGGGTGCTCTACTAGTGTAGGAAATATTAATTTGATAAATGTGCATTTCATAGATCTATAAGCACTTATTGTATATTGTATGTTCAAGATATACTGTATACGTGAAGAACATCTGCACATTTTATATAATTTTACCTTTAATATTTATTGAAGTTATATTTGATTTTAATTAAATTATCACAAGTTTTCCTTTTAATACTCATATTTACCAATTTATTTGCCTAAACTGTTTGCAATTAACTGAACATGTGAACAATTTGTACTTCCTTCGTCAATTTCAGAAGTATAATATTAAATGTGACTCTAATTGAAGTATAGTATTAACCGGAAAGTAAGTTTTTGCCTAATTCAAATTGTATAATATTAAAGGTAAAAAAATGATTTGATTCCAATTACAGGTTGTGTTCAGTACATATACGTATGGAATTTATTTTATAGAGATGATATGATTCTAATTAAGATTTGGTTTTTTTTCTTAATACTAAGATAGTATAAATAGATGTGACATAATTATACAAAAATATAAACTTTCAAATAAGATATCAAGGAGTAAGGCAAAAAAAAACACGGGTATGGTATTTAATTTTCATATTTTTTCCATCAATTATTTCTATATTTTAGCGTGTTTACATTCTCTAACTTTAAATTAGACTCTTTCGGCAGCTACTGCAACATCCGAACGTACTTTTTTAGCCATGAAAATTGTGAAAACATGTCTCTGCAACTGAATGAAAGATGATTTATGCGAGATTATTTGTTCACTACCACAGAGACCCCCCTCTAGCACCGGTTTTTTAGCACCGGTTTTGAAAACCGGTGCTAAAAATCTAACAGCACCGGTTTTTTAAAATTTCAACACCGGTTTTTAAAACCTGTGTTAATTTAACACCGGTTTTTTAATTTTACACCAGTTTTTTAAAAATCGGTGCTAAAAATTTGAAAATTTCATTTTTCCCGCCAAAGAAATAGCCAAAAATTTTAAAATAACACCGGTTTTGGAAATATTAGCACCGGTTTTTAAAAACCGGTGCTAAATATTTGTAAAATCCTATCTTTCCACCAAAAAATTCAAAATAGCACTGGTTTTTGTAAAACATAGCACCGGTTTTAAAAATCGGTGCTAAAAAATAAAAAATAGCACCGGTTTTTGCAGAATTTAGCACCGGTTTTAAAAATCGGTGCTAAAAATTATAACTCAGCACCGGTTTTAAAAACCGGTGCAAAAATTAATAAATAGCACCAGTTTTTTAAAAAATAGCACCGGTTTTTAAAACCGGGGCTAAATATTTTCAATACTCATTTTCCCGCCAAAGAAATAGCCCAAAATTTTAAAATAGCACCGGTTTTTAAAACCGGTGCTAAAAATGAAAAAATAACACCGATTTTGGAAGAAAATAGCACCGGTTTAAACCGGTGCTAAATTTTTTTAAAATTTTTAAATTTTCCCGCCAAAGAAATCCCCAAAAAAAAAATTTCCACCAAAGAAGTCGCCAAAATTTTTTTAAGTGGCACCGGTTTTTTGTAAAAAATTGCACCGATTTTTAAAAACCGGTGCTAAATTTTTCAATACTCATTTTCCCGCCAAAGAAATGGGCCAAACATTTTAAAATAGCACCAATTTTGAAAAAAATAGCACCGGTTTAATTTTTTAAACTTTTTTAACCGCCAAAGAAATCCCCAAAAAATATTTCCCGCCAAAGAAACCGTGAACAATTTTCAAAGTAGCACCGGTTTTTTGTAAAAAATAGCACCGGTTCTTTTAAAAAATAGCACCGGTTTTTAAAAATCGGTGCTAAAATTTTCAATACTCATTTTCCAGCCAAAGAAATAGGCCAATATTTTAAAATAGCACCGGTTTTGAAAAAATTAGCGCCGGTTTTGGAAAAATTAGAGCCGGTTTTAAAAACCGGTGCTAAAAATGAAAAAAATAGCACCGATTTTGGAAGAAAATAGCAAAGGTTTAAACCAGTGCTAAAATATTTTAAAATTTTAAATTTTTCCCGCCAAAAAAATTCCCGCCCCCCAAAAAAGAAATTGCCAAAAACTTCTAAATATTTGATGAAATTTTTTAAAGTTCATTATTTCCGCCAAAGAATTAAAAAAATTTCAAATAATCTTCGCAGAAATTTCATGAGCGAGGGAGCAGCTGTGCAGCCGCTCTAAGCTATTTTTTTAACTTTCAAAATCGTTCACTTCTTTTGTTGACTTTAAGTAATGCCTAAGTTAAGTTAAATTAATCAACGATCAACCTTTACTGACCTTATATATACAAATAAGAATAAAATTTGTTTACATTAACTAATTAACGTTCAACCCTTAATTGATTTAGTATACTCCCTCCGTCCCGGATTAAGTTGCACAAGATCAAAGATTCAGTCAAACTAAGAAAACTTTTGACTACATATTTGAATATATATATAAACAATTGTGAAAAATTTTCTTGACTTTCAATATTAAACACTAATTAGTGGTCAAACTTTATTTGAATTAGTATATAATAAATACTAATAAAAATGTTTGACTTTGTCTAATCAACGGTCAAAACTTACTTGACTTTCTATATATAAATACCACTGACTAAGTTGACTTTAACTAATCAACGGTCAAACTTTACTTGACTCTCTCTCTGTATAGAAACACTAGTGACTAATGTGACTTTAACTAATCAACAATAAATCTTTACTTGACTTTCAATATATATACACTAATAACTAAGTTGACTTTGACTAATTAATGGTCAAACCTTACTTTAATTAGTATATAATAAATACAAATAAAAATGTTTGACTTTGTCTAATCAACGGTCAAACCTTACTTGACTTTCAATAAATAAACACTAATAACAAAGTTGACTTTAACTAATTAATGGTCAAACTTTATTTGAATTAGTATATAATGAATACTAATAAAAATATTTGACTTTGTCTAATCAACGGTCAAAGCTTACTTGACTTTCTATATATATATATACTAGTGACTAAATTGACTTTAACCAATCAACAGTCAAACTTTATTTGACTCTCTCTATATATAAACACTAGTGACGAAGCTGACTTTAACTAATCAACGGTCAAACTTTACTCGACTTTCAATATATAAACACTAATAACTAGGTTGACTTTGTCTAATCAACGGTCAAACTTTACTTGACTTTCAATATATAAACACTAATAACTAGGTTGACTTTCTCTAATCAACGGTCAAACTTTACTTGACTTTCAATATATAAACACTAATAACTAAGTTCAGTTTAACTAATCCACGGTCAACCCTTACTTGTCTTTCTACATAAAAATACAAATAACAAAGTTGGCTTTAACTAATCCACGGTCAACCCCTACTTGACTTTCTATATACAAATACAAATAACAAAGTTGACTTTAACTAATCGACGGTCAACTCTTACTTGACTTTCAATATATATACACTAATAACAAAGTTGACTTTAACAATTTAACGGTCAAAGTTATCTTTGAATTAGTATATAATAATATTTACTAATAAAAATGTTTGACTTTGTCTAATCAACGGTCAACCCTTACATGACTTTCAATATATAAACACTAATAACTAAGTTGACTTTAAATAATTAACGGTCAAACTTTATTTGATTTTAGTTAATGAAAACTTTAATGGGCCGAAACCCATAATTTTGGCCCAAACCCCAAGTCTTATTTTCATATACTCAGTCTTCCTTCTCCCTTCCCTAATTTCATTCGATCGAACCCACCGTCCCTCCGCCTCCTCTGGTTTTTCTCCGCCGATCAGCCACCAACCATTCATCATCTGAAAGGGGAGATGGTGTCGGCACTGGCTCCGGTGAGGGAGGCGATCTCGTTGCATCTTGTCTTCCTGCTCAAAGACTTGTCCCTTTTCCTTCGATGCACAGACCCACTGTTCGCTAATATATCTGTCGATCGTTGCCACTGCTTGTAGGTCTCCTCGCCGTCGTCATTATCCCCTCATCTGAGACGAACGTCGTCGGTCGATTGCTGGCAACGAAGGTTCAGCGGTGCCGACTGCCCGTAAAACAGGGCTTCGCCATAAATGGCAAGAACTCGGTATTTTTCCTCGATCCTATCTCATTTTTGCTCTCTGATTTCATGTATTTAGTTTCTCTTACTCCCTCTTTAAGATTTAGGGGTAAAATCTGGGTTTGGGGGGTGATTTTCCTAGGGTTTTATATTTTTGAATTTTGCTCGTTTTCTTGTTTCTGGGTGTTAGAGATGCTAGGCTATTTTCATTTACCTGTGTAAAGGTTGTGTGGTGTTTCGTAGTTGTCGAATGTAAAATCCTAAAATGAGAGTGCTGGGATTTTCTTATGCTTGCTCTCCAAGTGTTTGATGTTTTGTCTGATAGAGAAAAAATGCTTGAATTGCAGGGGAAGAAGAAGATGAATGTGGGGACGTTGAACCAGAAACATTGCGGTGGGGGACTTGAAACAAGCTTGATTGCAGAGTCAGTACTGAAGGTTTAGCACTTTTACTCTTCATTTGTAGTTTGATTATACTGTATAATGTATATGGTTCTCGCCTTGGATATAACTGATGTATGAAATGATGCTCCAAATTTTCCCCTTAATCATTATTCTATAAGATGATGTATCACTATGTTGAAATGATGTTTGCTTGAAACCGTTTTGAGTTTCTTTGTTTTTCCCATGAATTTTGCCCCTTTTCTTCTTTTGGTCCCCTAACGTATGTTCTCTTCTGATTTTAATACTATTTTTTGTGACCATTGATGAATTATATTACATAGATGGTTTCAAATTGTTACGACAATTTAGCTTCTGTTTTGTTTGGCATTTATGCAAAGAATAGGTATATTGTCATTCTAGATGATAGTAGAATCGTTCCTACATGGTTCTGGTGCTTTTAAGTTCATTCCCAGGTTTACTTGACTTTCTATATATAAATACTAATGACTAAGTTGACTTTAACTAGGTATTTGTTCTGAAAAAATCATTGATGCACATAATCAAAAGTTCTCTTCTCTCTGTTTTTTTGCTGTGTTTGCTGTTTTTGTTGTGTTTGCGTTTTAAATCAAATGTGAAAAGTTAAATTGTGTAACTTAAGTTCGGATAGAGGGAGTAACACTTGCATCAATTGACGAAACATCTTGCATCAATTTTACCCTACTGCCTGCATATTTTATTGAAAATTTATGTGTTCTGATTAGTTCAATTTAGTGTTCAAATTAGCCTGAGGTATATGTTCTTTTCCTATTGGAAGCCTATAATGATGAGAACCCTGATGTTCGACAGGTTTGCATGTTTAATTTTTGTGATTTAATTTTGATGGATGTAAATTTACTCCATTACTAGATCTGTTATGCATTATTTGATTCACTATTGCACCTATCTTCTAGTCTTTGAGAACTAATGTAACATAGGGTGAATTGACTTGGCCAATCTTACATATCTTACATACTATACACCTTCAACTGTATGAACTTTGTCATATCATGTGAAATGCATGGTTGTTAGCCCATTTGTTATGAATGCTACGAGTTAAATGATGACTTTTGAGGGAAATGCAAACATATTTTGAGTCTCACTCAAATGAAATTTCTGTTGATGCTTGATGATATGTTTCACTTTGGCATTTTAATGTTGTATTTGACTTTAAACGTTTTTTTGCTCTGTAGCATATGATTTATGTGAGTAAGATTGTTACATTCATTTCATTAATGTTATGAATCATCATAGGAAGAATATGACAGATATGTGTTTATCTTGGTGGATTATTTTGTGCTTTACTTTACCGAATATTGATGTGTGACTGAATCAAATTGAGTTATGTAGCCTCGTTAAGTACTGAAGGTTGATATACTGATATGAACGTCTTTATTCAGGTATAAGCTTTTGGTATAAGCATCTGGCATGGTTTCCAGTGATCTATTGAATAAGCTTCTGGCATGGTGAGATTGATTCCTCTCCAAGGTCTCCCGCGCAGTGTTTAGTCTCATTGATTATTAGTTTTGTATCATAAATTTTTTTGGTTTTATTTCTATATTATCAATTTTGTGAAGTTAATTTTATTATTAAATTGATGTCCTATTAAATTGTTAGTTTTATGTTTTCTTCTCTTCCTCTGAAAGCTGCAGCGTGCTGCCGCTTCCTCTGTTTCAGGTCTTTTTCCCTTCCTCTGAAAGCTGCAGCGCACTGCCGCTTTCAGAGGAAGGGATTTTTTTTATTCGTCGTAAATATTTTAGCACCGGTTAAAACCAGTGCTAACAAAAAAAACTGGTGCTAACAAGAAAAATCGGTGCTATATCGGGACATTTTTGCACCGGTTTAAAAACCGGTGCTAACTAAAAAACCAGTGCTAAAAGTTGGGATTTAGCACTGGTTTTTTTTTTCCAACCGGTGCTAAATTAGCATCGGTTACTTAGGCACCGGTTTTTTTGAAAAAAAAAACCGGTGCTAGAACATAAAAAACCGGTGCTAAAGGGGGGTTCTTGTGATAGTGGTTGGTCTATATCGAAAAGGATATTGCAAGACATTTAACATTGATTCGATCATCGGTAATTTTTATATGATCAAAAAGAGGAGAGCACAACTTAAATAAAACAAGAAGGTCGACTATTATTATCCTTTAAACGATATAATCTACTATGATATGTTATTTTAATGGTCGATTCAAAATTTTTTATTATATAACTTTGATCTCCCATATATGAAGTTCCTGATTCCGCCCCTCATACATACAATCGGTACAGTACACTGTTTACCCAGACCAGCAAAGTTAACTTAACTCAACCGATTTCCAATACGCGGGAGACAACATCCCCGAACTTAGTTACAGTATACGGAGAAATATGTTATTAAAGTTATATTAGTCAACATCCAAACAAGATTTCATATAATACTATTTGTCTGTCCCTAGATATAGACAGTAGTTAATTAAAGTTGTATCCATACCTTATGCTTGTATTTGCAAAATTTCAATCTAAAACACATTTTAAAGTGGTAAGTTAACAAAATCCAGCAATGAAAATCTCAATTTCACAGTTAATTAAAATCTCAAACTAACAATTATGTTAGCGTAGGGTGTAACTTCTTAATTCGGGTCTTTCTGGGAAGTTTGAAAGGGGGAAGGTAAGTACTAGCATATGGTCACAAATTAAACATAAATCAAGTCTAAGACCGTGAATGTGCTGGCTACAGAGAGGGATTTAAATTATTTAATGTTTAACTAAAGTAAATCGTTATACAATACACTTTTAAGATTTAGAAACCCTAAGCTAGTAGGAATACGGGGTAAGTTTCTCTCCCATATCCCATAGTCAACTTCACTAGCGACGGTGTTTCCAAGAAAATTTCTTCCTCATCCTTCCCCTCATAGCTGTATTTCCAAATATTTTCCCATCATATGTGTCTATTAGCATTACCACCGGGGGTTCACCGACAAGAAACTCCTTCAAGTTTGATCCACCACCATTGCTGATGATTCGCCGGAACAATTCTTTGATCTCCTACTTTAGTCTATAGTATTGTGTGCCCATCTCCTCGAACAGAGTCCACATTGGGTTTGGTGATATTTCAGCAAACATGGGGTTATCATTAGCAGGGGATTTGCATTTCCCGGACTTGATGTTACCGGAAACTGACATTCTTCCGATGACACAATCTAAAATATATTTCAAACTAATATTATAATACACCACCTACCACCTTCAATGAGTATTTCTTGTGGGAGATGGTTCATTATATAGAAGATAAATTGTCCATCCCTCGAAACTTCAGTTGTTAAAGTCTCCCGCCAGATTGGTCTTACAATTGAGAAATTTTGTCAAATAGGAAGGGCGGGAAATAACCAGCCAAAAATGTAATTATTTCACAGTGTCATCCTACGCACACTAGCTGTCATTACCTCAATGAAATTTTTAAAAAAAGGATATGAGAAAATGGGAACAACAAGGTTTTAAAGAGAAACATTTGTAGAATTAAGAATACATTCCACAATAAAACAGATAATTCGGAATTCATACGACTACATAATTGTACGAAACTGTTGTTCACATTAAGAAAAACAACAACACAAGAATTTTTCAATAAATATCATCGCCTGTATCTTTAGTAGCAAGCCTATGTTCCATAGCATGCTTCTCCTCAACCACAACATGCTCAACTTCTCGAAGTTCAAATCGTAAATGGGAAACACAGTTCTCCAACTGAAACAAATTAGTCCAGAAACAAGGAGCCAGCTAATAAATGATTGACAAGTTAGCAGAAGTTGAACAAAATAGTGTGCACAAATACAAGCCTTTTCAATGATGGTTTTCTCCTTAAGCTTTCTTATTTCACATAGACACTCTTGGTAACCCCAACGCTGATCCACAATAATTAAAACAACAATTGTGTACAAGGTTAGATAAAATCAAACATGGATTAGTAGAGGCAAAAATCCATTGGTGATAATATTTACCTCATTATTCTCAAGCATGGCCGTTGCCCTTTGGTGGATCTCTATAATCTTACTATCTGCCTGGAGAGTGTGTGATGCATCCTTTTTCTCTTCATCTGGCGAAACTATATGTTATTAACAAAACTGCATCGATATTTATGCAATGGCTAAGACTACAATTCTATGAGAATTGCTAATAGAATCATAGGATGAACATACCTAATTAGAAAATATTTTCATTCCTTTTAGCCTCTTGAGCGATTTGTTCCACCGTATTCGCCATTTTGAATCAGGTTGTAAGTTACTGATTAGGAACTATATTTAGAACTCCTCAGCCACGGGATACGAGTCATGTAAATACCGGTTGAATTTATAGAGGGAGTCTTGCTGTGTGACCATTAAATTTTTCATGGAATCGAGATGACGTGGGGCGATGGATGAATGGCAATTGGTTTCTATGGGCTCACATTAATCCAAAGTTTGCCCATTCCAAAGAGCATTTGAAATTCTCTATAATTACTATCCAGCCGTTAAAGACAATTTGGTTAGCAATTACAATCAATGCCATTCAAGTTGTATTAGCGGATTTGGGTTGGAGAAAATAACATGAATTACGTTACAAATGTTAATCACTACTTATAAATTACTACATACTAAACTCACAATTAATTTTAGTATAACATTTATTGAATATACGACATAATCCATCTCGTTATAAATACAATAGTTGTAAAACACTTCATATTCTAAAGAAATAAATACATATTACCGTATAAATAATACAAAGCACATTTCATTAGTAGCAACAAATGACATATTCAATAAAAAAAACTAGGTTCATTCAAACCAATTTTAAACCACACATTACATAGTTCAAACATGAAACCCAAATGATAGCAATTCCAGCACTACAACCAAGCAATACATCACGAGAAACACAAAAAACTTGGGAACATTTCCAGCAAAAGAGATCATGGCTGAAAATGAAAATGATAGAACATTGAACGGAACCCCACATTGAAATCATGCTCTGTTGTAGCTGGGTCAAGGAATGTTGGCTTGCTTGACAAGAATGACTTTGAATATGATCCTCTCCTCGGTGGCCTCTCGTAGCTAAAAAAAATAGCGTCCTGAATCTCCAGCTCGTCGTCCGGGAATTCCTTCCACCCCTTTGGATTGAAAGCCTTGCATTTCCTGTCACCCGAGTACTACACCTCCCAGATCTTTCCATAGAAATGTAATGTAGTTGGCACCTTCTTAAGGGGTAGATGCTGCTACATTTTCGGTGGAATATGCTGGCGACCCGATTGAAAATGGCAAGTGTCAACAGAATCAAAAGATAGCAATGCTTGCAACTAAGATTATGGACAAAAAATAGACCAAATTAAGAATTACTAGAGTCGGGATTGCGCCAAAATTTTGTTGTGACATAATCAACTCAAATCGTGGATTATTTTTGGAGAACGTGCAGTCATTGACTGTATAGGAACGTCTGAGTTCACTTGAACTGCCAAATCTGGCATCGATTTGCTTAATTTACAGTTATGCATGGTAGTAGTAAGTGGAAATGAACATTCTACATCAATAAAAAGATACCTATCATAAACATTTTTATTTGTTCCTTTTTTCCTTTATTAGTCATGCTTGACACAAAGGCCTTCAAACATAGAAGTGGGATAATGTGTTTTGAGACAAAGTCAATACCGATAAAGTGAAGAACTACTCTAAACACCACATAAACCTAAGGGACAAGGAGTCGTATTCATATAACATGGAAATCTAATTAGAACTAAAGATTAGCAAAAGCATGGGACTCACGACCTCCTGGATTGTAGTGGACTTACTCTGAAGAGACGACAATAGATAGTTACCTCTAGTGATAACCAGGGCGGCGGAGATTGTGGTCACGACTAGATCTCCCGAAGGGGGCGGGGGGCACGTGAAAGAAGGCGATATCCTCAAAGTACAAGTGAGTGTGATAAAGTAGGACAATTCCAGAATATGAATTCTTATATAGTGGATCAGAACACCGCCGTATTGACATGTTTGACCAAAACCCAAGAAACTTCTACAAATTTTCTACGGTCCACAACACTATATCTAGGACAAATTAAATATTTAATAATTCTCCATATTTTGATTGTTAAATAATTTTTATAAATGTAAAACATTTAATTACTATAATAATAAAGATTAAACAACATTGATAAAAAAATACCACAGAATATCTTCTCATATGATATTGATGAAATTATAATAGTACTCTAACAAAAACGTTAATGGTTGCATTGCTTAAGACTTACAACAAGTAACAGTGAAATGCATCGTGAAATAGACACTACGGACTCCTTGTACATAAGTTGTTTCAAGGTAGCTACGATGCCGTGACTCATACAGTGAAAGTATGTGAATCTCGAAGGGTGCACCGAATGAAGTGCAGTACGAGAATGATCTAGGGTACACCATATATAATGTAGTTATTTATTAATTTCACATTTATCTATATTCGAGTTTTGTTGGTTCGACTACAAATGAAATGTTTAAAAATAACTTATTCATTCAATCACACAGTATAAGTACAACTTTAACTACAATGACAATATGTACTCCCTCCGTCCCTGAGTAAACTTCACAAAACTATTTTCCACGTCTTTCAATTAACATGTTCGGCCATTAATATGTTTAACTACATATGATAATGGCAAATAAAAACTCAATATTTAGAAACTACATACTACGATAATATTGTTGTATGTATGAATTTAAATTTGTGGTCAAAGTTAATTTGTTTACCATCGAATTGTAAGTGTAGATAATATTTACTACTCAAGCTGTCCCATTTCATTTAGTTGGAACTTAATAACTTTGAGCCTGAGATTGAGTTGGTATATAAGTATTTAAAGTATCTTGTCACTACTAGATAACTACGTTTAGCAGCTGGTTTTACTGTAATAGCTGCTACAAACTAGTATAAAATAATTAATTTTGGAAAAATGATAAGAGAGGGTAGCATTCTCCTACCCATCTTCATTACTGTATAGATGTAGAATAAAATATTCAATGACATTTGTAGGGAGTATATAGAGGTAAAATGCAATGCTGTGATTATGAAGTACGTAAAAGTTTGGTTTCATTTTCCACGTTCAAATTGTAAATATACACTACATGATTTGCATGTACCTATGTATCAACCTTTAATTGGCGAACTAAAATCACTAACAACTAAATTTACTTCAAATAATTTACAACTGACTCTTATTTGATTGTCTGTAATAATAATAATAATAATTGGTTGAGTTTGCATGATTTATTGTCAAGCGTAACTCAACATTCTATGAACATTCATAACTAAGGTTGACTTTAAGTGATTTGCGATCAACCCTTGATTGACTCTCTCTAGACATGGTTTAACACTACCTAATCAAAGGTCTCTAATAAATAAGATTTGACTGTAATTACTGAACGGTAAGCCCTTAATTGAGTTTATGTATGAGGGGAAATAGTAATGACTAAGATTTGACTTTAACAAATCAACAATCTACCCTTTTATATAAAAATACTAATACATAAGTTGACTTTGGCTAAGCTATGGTCAAGCCTTAGTTGGATTTTTAAATATAAACCCTTTCCTAACTTTCTATATATAAACATGAAATCTAAGGTTTGACTTTAACTAATCTATTGTCATCCCGTAGTTGACTTTTTATGTGTACATAAACACTAACAACTAAATTTTGACTTTAACTAAACAACAATCAACCGATATTTGACTTTTTATATATATATATAAACACTAATAACGGAGGTTTAACCTTAACAAGTCAACAATCAACCGTTACTTGACCTTATATATACATACACTAATAACTAAGTTGACTTTAACGAATCAATGGTCAAATCTTACTTGGAGTGCTGTATATAAACACAAATAATTAAAATTTGACATTAACAAATTAATGATTGGCTTTCTGTATATAAATACTTGTTTCTAAGTTGATTTTACCTAATAATGTGTGAATATAACCAACCAGTGGTCAACCCCTAGTTAACTTTCTAAATATAAACACTTACATGTAAGGTTTGAGCTTAACTAATCAATTGTAAACCAATATTTGACTTTCTATATATATATATATAGATACTAATAACTTAAATTGTCTTTAAAAATTAATGGTCAACCTTTACTTGACTTTGTTTGTCAAATTACTAGTATCAACTAAGTCATTACTTTAACTAATCAGTGGTCAACCATTACCTGACTTTCTTAATGTAAACATTAAACCGTGAATTTTTATTGCTTATAGTTAATAGTCAATTGTTACTTAAATTTTTATAAATGCTAATAATTGGGTTGACTTATTACAATCAACTTTCATATCTTAATTAACACTTTATAAACATTCATATTTTAGCATGATAAAGTGAATCTTGTAAGTGACCTTAAATTAACATAAAGTGAATCTTGTAAGTAACTCATCCTTCCATTTTCCCCTCATTTCCTCAGCACAAAGTTTCTGAAACCAACCTCCCTCTTTGAACGATTTCACTTTCCAAGTTAAAAATAATAGCCAAAACTTGAAAGAATGTGAGCGATGTGCTGACTGAGGCATTGTTTCTTGATGAACGCTTGCGAGAAGGTATGCATGAGACTTTTTTGTCTTCCTTAATGTATGTTAATAATTTCTAGTGATTACTGAACTTCAATCAACCTAGTTTTCGCCGAGTTCTGTATATAATCCATCGATTCCACCCTTTTGAAGGTGATAGAATGGTGGATCTAGTACACGATATCTACTGCAGAGAGGATGTACTAAAGTTATACGGATTAGTAGTAACCCTGATGGAGAAGAAAGACATAATTCATGAGTGATTCAAAAGATATGATAGGATTAAATGTTCATACATTCTACCTTCCGACTAATATTTTTTTTTATGTTTTCCTTAATTGAAGGTTGAAGGATACATGTGATGTCTTAAAACATTAATCAACATGCGAGAGACAAGCAGCATCGAGAAGGTGTTTTACCAATTTTTTGAACTAGTTCCAAATTAATTTTAGGGATTATTTGATGATTTAATATTTCATTTTATAAACATTATCTCCGCAGTTGGAGAGTTGACTAGTCTGCGCAAGTGTAAATGTTGAGGCGGCTGAGATAGCCTCGTTGAAGGCCAAAAGGGTAAGAGCCGAGTGCCTAATTATGGAGACGGATGAAGCTGATTAGATTTGAGCTCCCCTCATGGAATAACCTAATTTTGGTTCCTCAATACTGTACAATGTTAGCTGTTATTTTGCCGGTTGGTAATGGATGGATTCACTCTAGCTTGAACAATTAACATTTTTCTAAATTGCCATCTTCATGTGTTTGGTTTAATTTTTGACATCGTTGACCAAATTTGATGGCCAAGTTAGAGGCTCGAGATTGTAATCACGTAAAACAGTACTTGGCTTTTTTGCTTGAAGCTGATTTTCATTTTAGTAGAAATCTGGAATTTTATATTTTAACTGTTTTAGCTCTTGTTTTCAAGGAATTATATTGAATGGAATTAGTTAGTTACTACTGGAAATGAATGGATTACTTCCAATCTGGGAGATGTTGTAAAACTTAAATTCTAAGCATAAAATTAATTAATAAGATTAAACCGGTTCAATCTGAACCATGACCAATCTCACAAACAATGCTAATGATTCAGTTAGTGGTCTAATCTTGTAAAAATGATCAAGGCACACAACACCATAATGCCATCACATGCAAGTTGCAACTACACCTCCCCTGTCCTTTCAGAACACAAATTCTGGTTGGTTCCATTAGATTTACACAAAACATTACGTTTAATTTAATTCCTAAAAATATGTCAAAACTAATGATGAAGTTACATTTAAGAAATAAAGGGTCAATATTTACTTGACTAAGCATATTTATACAACCACATGCATGTTGATTAAATAATAAAAAATGAGGACCCAATAGTACAACTTAGTTTACATAAATACATGTCAAAGCGTTTGACATCAACTAAAGAAAGGACGGGCCTAAACCGAAGTCCGATAAACAAAACAGAATTAAGTTATTTGACATGATCAAAACAATTGCAGTCACATAATTATTGTTCGCCAAAAATAATTATATAAGATTTAAACACAAATAATTTCAGAAAATGTTCATTGTAACTCAACCGATGAATGTATAAAGACAAGTTCTACAATGTTTAGATAGGAATTTCATAAACTAAAACAAATATGTGAGTTAAGGCCATCTCCAACCCTAAACAACAATTTTGGTACTTCACTACTAACAATTAATAATATATATAATATAATGTTTGATTAAAATGAAATATTGTGAATTCATATCAATAAACAATGACATGAGAGATAAATATAAAATTATGAACATGCTACGGCTAAAGAACGAAAATAAACACAAATACAAAATTCATATGTTGTAGATCAGTTATGTTTGATATTTTGTGGAATGAATATTAAATCATCCTATTGATTTAGTAAAAGTGAACGACAACATATAGGTTGATTGTAAGTAATGAACGATCCACATACATATACTTTGCTTTCCCTACTACAAATTAATGCGAAGGTAACACTTTCCTAGGAACACTTATTAAAAATGTTACACCCTCTGACCCATTTCAAGACGCGCACTTTGACTTTTAGCAGTTGGATTAAAATATATTTGATCTTTAACAACTTTTAGTAATAATAATTTATACTGTATTTGTCATGAATTGATATTTTGAAAATGTACATTAAAATGAATCAAATAATTTATCAATTAATAGAATGTATACTTGTATACTAATTAAAATTAATGGTCAAAGTTAGAAGTTTTGACTAAATGAATACTTAAACTGCAACATTAAATGTGACAGGGGCAGTACGATGGCTTGTGTAGCATTACTGAATCCTTCAAAAATTGGTTGTATACGTATTGAAAAGTGTTACCTAAGTTATAAAAAGTGTTACGTTAGATAAACTGCAACACCGCCTAAGGCAATACTTGTAAAAGTTTTGCTGTAGGTTCAAGCTACTATGATTAGCACCTAAAGTTACACTTTTTGGAGGTTTAGATAACATTTTATAATATATTGTAACATTGTTGAACTTGTTGTTCAATCTACACATACAGTAACGATTAGGTTTACTTAATGTATTAAAGATATATAAAATTTAATGACTAATTTCACCATAACTAACCACAGGTCAATCCTTACATTGCTTATCATACCAACATACGAATATAAATGTTGACTTTAGCTGATCTACGACCAACCATGGTTTGACTTTGATAGTTTGGATAAGTACGTGTACGAAAAATTTAATTCAACTAATTAGAAGACAACCGTCCCCTCAAGTATGATATACCCACTAGTCTACATATAACATCAGGGTGTTGAAGGAGTCATACCTTACTTCAACTACTGTACATAAATACTAATGAAGCCTTTCGGCCTAACATAATAAACTCACAAGTATCACTTAAGGTCCTTTGTAAATAATCGCTAATAACTCATTTGACTTTGAATGATAAACTGTTTACATTTTTCTTAAATTTCTCTATAACAAGCTTTGTTAATTAAGTTCACCTCAAATAATCAAAAATCAAATGATACTTGATTATCTACGATGAAACATTAAACTTTGATCAACCTTTACTTAACTTCTGGAAAAAAAACTAACATAGGTTACATTTAAATACTCATCGGACATTCTATAGTAGACTTATATATATATATATATATATATATATAAGATATTACCTTAATTGCCTCTAACTAATAAACGGTCAACAATTATTGACTAGGTTTTTATGAGTAACAAGATGTTTAAACTCCGCAGTTTGTTAATAGAACACCAAATTATACGAATCAATGCATTGGTTAAATTGGACACTTCATATTTTGAATTAATACATACTTTACCTATTAAAGTTTAAATGATGAAGTGTATTTTTTACAATTTATTCAATACCCATGACCATGTAACAATTTATTCCTAATCTTCCAGGAATTAAGTTAATTTCATGATATAATATAATACTAATCATCCCTCAGTTAATATATGTGACTCCCACCCTCCTCTGTAAACATAATTGATTAATGTAAGCATAAAGGAAATTAAATTATTCTGAGTTTAAATCCAATTTCCTTTCTTTACAACAACCCACCACCCTTCAGCCCCACATAAATCTGCTCCAATTACAACATTTAATGGCCACATTGAACATTGTGTGGGCCTATTTGTCTTATAAAAAACCCTTGATTCCTCTACTGAAATCTACCCACATAAGACACCAATATATCTATTCCTCTACGCACAATTTTTCATCCACTACTCAACATCCACCACCCGCAAATAGTCGATTTAGGGGAGCACAAGGAGGTTATGGCAGTGATAATGAAACTGAGGACCCAGTTAAAAAATGGTAAATATTGAAACCTTGGTTCATCTCCTCACTCGTAGATTTTTCTCCTACTCTGCGTCGTCCTAATGAACCCTGTTGTAACTCTCCAATTTGACAGAGAATATGCAGAGCCGTGATGTTGATCGCCTCCAATGGGAAGCTATGAACCTACATCTGGAACAAGCTGGGAAGATTCTCTTGGAAGCTAATAAGGTACTTTGGTAAACGGAAGAAGGGTCGAATCTATTTCCTTTTACTCTTCCATTCTGCCCACTAAATACTGAAATATTTAACCTTGAATATAGCTGGAAACATTCAAAAAATGCATCGAAGTCAGAATCGAAGTTCAAAATCCCACAACATCTAGAAGGTGATGATAGTAATGTTGCTCCTAACTTATCCGTCATCATTTTAATAATTTTTCAAACGTACTAACTCCTTCCTTCAATACTTCATATTCAAGTTGAGGAAGGAAGTGGAATGTGGTAAGACCCTGACTTTTCTGTTGGAAAAAGCCGCAGAATATCTAGAGGACCCGTAGGAGTTCATCAGAAAGCACATATCAACATCGACTTCTTAGGAATAAATTCTTGTTTAGTAATGTTCTCTTTTGCATAAGTGACCAAAACCCTTGATCTTATACTTCTTTGTGTCTTAGTTAATGTGTACGTATCTATTTCAACTATGTGCAAGTATTTGATAACTTACAGACTGGTGTTTAGTATTTCATTCACTTCTTTGATTCACTGCAGAATTTTATCTGCGTGTAAATTGGTATTATTCGTAAAGTTCGGATTTTCTCTTCTTTGCTTCAGCAAAAACATCTCCATTCTTCACCTGTTGTTGAAAAGAACAATACTTTAAATAAGTATTGAAACTTCGTCAATCGCTGTAGTATTAAAGTAAGGAAAAACCATGTTTGGTTAGGATCTGTGAAATTTGTTGTATGCATATTTGTTATTAAAATTTGCAATTTTTATATTCACCAATTTCAGGATAGAAAGAAGCAACATCTACTATACTCCCGTATTTTTTTAACGGCGCTATCCTAACTAACATTCACTGCTACATTCACTGCTTTTACCTTCCTTGTTCAACATTAAAATTTGTTTGCATTCATCGGGTTGCACAGTCAATTGTTTGAATGCTTCAGACATTTGAAGTAGCCAATCCTTCAACATATTCATGTTATTGGTTACGAATGAAAATTTGGTAATGTAAAAACAATATAATAGCACTAAGGGAGTTTAGAATATTACCGAGGCAAATACTCCTATAACAGATCGACTAATAATATTAGTAAAAGAAGATTAAACTTGGCTAAGACAGGTACTAGTTATAATTTCTGCTACCATGGCCCCATGGGAAGTCCATAATAATGTCTCAAACTAATATTTCAATTGGTATAGGTAAGCTTAATCACAGGTTTTGCATGCCTTCAACTGGTCTGGGTATGCTTAATCATGGGTGTGACATCTAATGGTTTAATTGGCCTAGGTAAGGTGTTGCACATGAGGTCTAGGTGGATTTAAATTAATCACTAGTGTTGCATATTATGAATGAGTGTTGGATATACATAATAGTAACGTTCAATTAATCATGCCACGTTGCATATTAACCATGAGTGTTGCAAATTAGTCGGGGTAGCGATTACTTAATCATGAGTATTGCTTATTAATCATGGGTGTAACACATATGTGGCTTCATCTTAGAACACCTCGTCATGCACCAAACTATATTAATACTACGCTTAAGTTATTCGGCAACCATTAAAAAATGGATCGGTTATAGAACAAGTTAAACTTCTGCTTTTTACATTTGATGCACATACTTTTAATTAATTGTTAATAACAATTTTAATCTTCTATAATGTGGACTATTTTTACGTGCTGTGATTATATAAGTGCAAGTCTTTTACCAATCAATCTCTTCAAATGAGTCAAACCCATATGGATCTTCCATTTACCTATTCAGTTTGAGCAATACGACAGGTTGTAGCTACCCCATCTAATTTGCCATTCTTGATCACATTACCATTGGAATTTAATGTTGCCCTTGCTCACACTTGGTTATGGTATGATGTTGCCCAAGCCAATAACATATCATGTACTAGCTAATACCACCAACGATTTTTCAATTAGAATAAAAAGCTGCAACAATTCGAAGCCTAGTTCAACAAAGACACAATGAGAATTCTTTAAAAATGTTGATAGGAACTAAATAACGGAATGTGGGATGCAAACTATTCAGCAGCAACTCCTTCGTTACTTCCTCCACCGGATAGCTTCCAAAGAATAACTACAAAATATAAAATGAAAGGTCACTTACAACCTAGTAAATCAAAGTATGTATATGACTGAAAAACATGAAACTCATTGAAATGAACATCATACATAGGCTCTTATGTTGGGACGATTAGTGTGATTCCCGTTGCTGCAATCGGGATTTGCATCAGGGGTAATACATTTGCCCCTACAATCTCTCCGACCAGCACAACAACGACCACGACAATTGCGATCAGGCATTGGTATCTTCATTTTCAATTTCCCCCGACTGCGACCCCCCTATCTGTCATATCCTTAACCATAGTCGGATCTGCCTCGTTCCCTACCTATCCTCTAGCTTTTTCATTTTTTTCAACGGCGGCAGGTTTCCTGCCATACACTCTTCCAATCTCGACAAGAAATTCCTTTCTTAGGCCATCAACAGTGTCCACTTTATTCTCACATTTGCACTTCAATTTACTAAGTTGTTCCAATCCTTCCTTATAAAATACCTCATCATTCATCAGCATAACACAAATTGACACACATAAATTGTGCATCGCCTGGTACCTTTCAAATTCATCAGCATAACACAAATTGAGACACAATATTGTGCATTGCAGGTACCTTTCGAAACCAACAGGTTTACCAAACAATGTAGACATCGGGTCCTTCTCCGTCAGGTACTTCCAGGGGTATCTTTGCGCCACCTATGAAATATAAACTTCTCAGCAACATCCTTCACTTCCTCCTCCCAAAACACACGTAAAGCATGTGCGCACAATATTCCCCGGAATTTAAAATCTTACAGACACAGTGCACATCTATCGAGTTCTTATCGAGCGTAATGGTAAAGTTCTGCTTCTTTGTCCACCCTGCACAAAATCCCTTTACTAGAATGTTATACTCTATCACACCAGCTTCATCCCTCACTTTCACTTCACTATTATGGGCTATTTCCATCAACTCTTTGTGGAACTCCACGAATTTTGCCCACGTAAACAATTTTTCAAACACAACTTCTAAGGGATGGTCTTTGATCTCGCGAGATTTCAAGTTCACACCCTTGTAAGTTGCATCTTCCCTCGTGTTTGATCCTATTGCACACTGCATGCCCATACCTCTCCACAAACTTTGTGAGGTTAATGTTTATATTCAAAAACCCCTTGAACAAACTGTTCATCCCTTCACTTCATTGTGTCGATGACATACCCGCCCAAAAAGCACCCCTAAAATAGACGGGCACCCATCTCTCCCTTCTAGCAAACATTTCCACGATCCAAGCATTCGACTGAACATTGAAATTCTCCATGATTTCATTCCACCTCTCCTCGAACTCTTCCTTCGTATAGGAATCATGCAAGGATCCTAACAGCTCATGCTTCAATGATTTCCATTCTGTCAGACTGCCCAAATTCTTAGCGGCATTTTGCATTACGTGCCATAGGCACCACCTATGCTTAGAACCCAGAAATACAATTTCAATAGCCTTCCCTAAGATCATAAGAGGAAAACAAACAACAACAAAAAATATAAGCTTCAATATTTGTTAGATCCAAACATTATTAACGACATTACCACACAAGAATTAATTACCAATGGCTCTATCTTGGTCGGTCAAAATACATGACGGGTCCTTGCCTATACACTTTAGCTAAGCGATGAATAACCAAACAAAACTATCAGTGTCCTCCTTTCCTAGCAATGTGCATCCAAAAGCATTGATTTCCCGTGCTGGTTGACACCAATGAAAGGCGCAAATAGCATCCTGTGCCGATTGGAAACAAACATTGTGTCAAATGAAATTACATCACCAAACTCTTTATATTCCTCCCTGCACCTAGAATCCACCCAGAACATTTTCTTCAACTTCCGGTACCCGTCTATGTCATACTCATAAAAGAAACTTGGCAAATCTTTCCTCATTCTCTTAAAATGAATTTCCATAGCAGCAAAATCACCATGCTTGATAAGCTCCCTGGATTGGAAATATATGAAGTTATGGATATCTATCTTGGTAAACGGAACCTCCTAATACCCCTTGTATTTATTTACAAATATGTTAAATATGTGTGGAACTGATACACCGGAACTGTTGAGCTCCAGAATGAGCCTTTGGTTGGACAAATTAATTATATGATACCAAGGAAACATGTTTGAATCAATAGGCTCGAAATCATGGTTGAGCACGGAATTAATGTGTGTTATCTTCCAAGTTTCGTTGTTGCAATTTTTCCTCGCATTCACTTCGTACTCTCAACCAGTCTTGTTACTTTAGGTAGACTTTTAGGGATCCGCTGATCTAGAATTGAATTTACCATACTTCTGACAAACCATACGTATTTTAATGTGGTACACATACGTACTCTCCATACTTCTACCACCAAAAGCACATCGACGGCTTCCTTCAACCTTGTAATCTTCCAACTGATTAGAACTCCTAATACAAGCTTGAAATCCCTTCGAAAGCACATAGCGGTGAATGTGTGAAACAAAATCTTCCCTATTACTAAATTTCATCCCTTTGGTCGGTTCAGTAACAACATTAATGCCACCCTCCATCTGAACACTATCAATTGTCCCACGATTTTGTTGTCTAGTTACACGAAACACCATATCCCTATCTTTTTCGACCTCCGCTGTAAAATCATCCTCACCGTCTTCCAAAAACTCATCTTCATTAACAAACCCTTCCATGTCCAAACTAATTCTTAGCACACCTTCTTGCCCATTGTCCGGCACAACCCTTTCAGAGCCTTCCCATTGACCACTACCTACAGGCACTTGCAAACCACCGGAGTTTCCATCCAAGTCAGTAAAAACATTCACCAACACTTCATCTTCATCTTGGATACCAACATATAAATCAATGCCTTCACGACTTAAATAATTCAAATCAACATTAAGTACTAGGATAAAGGTAGATTTAACAGTCTCTACCTCTATCACAGAATCCATATTCACATCAATATCCACATTTAGGTTAAAATCCAAAGGAGTACCCATCTAATTACTCAAATTATTAGTACTAAATAACAATACAATCACGGATACGTGTTTACCTCAACAGAAGTTCCCAATCGGGAAAAGCCCAACACATATTCTGGCAACAATTGCATTAACATCTCCGGGAAATATTACAGTAAGGTCTCTGATGAGGTTTGGGAAAATAGGTCTCCGGCGAGGTTTGGGGAATTGGATCTTCGGTGAGGTCTCAGCAGTTGCTCCGACGAGGAGTTCGGCAACGTCAAAGACTTTATTTAGACTACGGCCGGGCAGAGAAATTCCTTCCATAGAAAGCCGATGAACTGAAAAGGAAGGATAGTTGGAATAAAGGTTTCTGAAAAGTTAGGGAAATGTTCTAAAATTTGACAAAAAGATCTCGGGTTGGGTTACGTTGCATTCACTCGCTAATGTTAAACCCGTGCGAGGGACAAATGGAGAGGCGACACCTAGTTGGGTAGACCACTCCCTGGGTTGTTTTATAATTCTCCTAGTTCTCTGCTATTTCCAAATTATTACTTCTGTCACTCCCTTTCTTAAGCCACATGTCAATCCCAATCATATGCGAATAGATTCGGGTACATATGTTTTTAGGTCTAGTTGGGCATGTTCGTTTTGGGTTTCAATCTTGAGTGGTCTCCTGACATGTGGCATGTCCATAAGCTTGTGGACAGGCCAAGGACCTATATGCAAATAATAAAATATGTAAAAATTAGTGGGATGGGCTATTGGATTACGGGCCGGGTTATAGAAAATAACCCAGCGCTTCTCTTCTCCTTTCTCAAAGTATTGTGTCTCCTTCTTCAAACCCTTCTTTTTCTTTATTCTTCCTTTTGCAAACCAACCAACAATTCATCCTTCCTTCTTCTTCGATCGATCTGCAAACATTCATCCATCTTCGATTGACAAATTCCTTAAACATTCCTTCTTCTTCGATTTGCAAAATTTCTAGCGACCAAATCCTTCTCCAATTAATTTGTCTTTTTTCCGATGAACGCTTCAAACGATTGGTTACTGTCCGGCAAAAATTGTGATGAGCTCTTCACACTGCAACAAGATCTATGTCAATAAATTTCAATTTGAAACGAATGAAATTTAGTTTCAAGAGGATAAAATTTTGCCTAATTGTGTCCAATAAATGAATTTTCACATTTGAATGGCTTTATGTTGTTAAGTTGCCTTCGATGTAAATGAAATTTTTGTTGAAACTTCTACTTCTATGATTTCTACTGCTATAAACATGTAAAAAATATGTGGAAAATATTCAAAAAATGAACTAAATGCTGCTGAAATGTTTTGTATGTACTATGCACCTGTTACCTTACAATACGTATAATTTGTGTTAAAAAATGCATTTGTTTTAAAAACTGTGTATATGAATTGTGAAACTTTTCCAGGAGATCATGTAAAAGTTAAGTTAAAATTTGACACTTTAAATTGTCTTATTAATTATGCATTAATTACTTTACAACATGTGTTAGTTAAATAAAAATACCCACATGATTTAAAAATGTCAATTCTTTTTATGAATAGAAAAACTTTGCCATGTGGTAGTGAATAAGTTACCTTAAGAATCGTTTCTATGTTGTTAAAACATGCATATGTTAGCATACAACTAGTACTTCTTATAATATAAATAACAGATGTCACATAATTTTGTAGTTTTTCAAATTTTCACATGAACTGCATTTGATACCTCACAATATTTACTAACTACACTAAAACATGTATTTGCTTTAAAAAGCATAAGCAAATTTCCCTTAATTAAATCAAAGATAGGTCACAGAATTGCATACTTTGTATAAAAAATAAGATCTTAACATCTAAATAAAATGAAAGATAAAGTGCTCGTGACTATATTCTTCCATTAGGGAACTTACAATTATAACAGTATTCCTATCTAGATTAACTAACAGTCTCTACTACAATGAACCAACTACTAATCTTCAAAAGGGGATCATCTTTGAATCCTCAAGTTCAGTGACATCTTCATCTGAACCCTCCCCGTGTCGGAATGTCTTGAGAAGTCCAATGTTCAACATTGTCCGATTACTTAAAAGTTATAACCACTTCAAGTTTAGATCCAACTCCTGCAAAATGTCATACACATTGGGTATTAACAACTGCAGCATATAAGCAAACATGTACAATTTATGATTCAAAATGAACAATAATCATCAATAAAAATAAATCTCAAACACAAAAAAACTAATAAGTACATACTGGATTCTAACAGATGGAATATATAAGTAAAGAGATGCAGTTCCTAATTAAAAACGAACAACCAACAACAATTCTTTTTTTAAAAAAAGTCAAACACAGTAAAACTAACAAGTATATATTGAATACTAACATATGCAACATATAAATAAACATGTGCAGTTCCTAATTCAAACGGACAAGCAACAACAAAATAAAATGAAAAGGCATACATAGTACAACTAACAGGTACACAGTGAATACTAACAGATGCAACATATAAGTAAACAAATGCACCTCGTAATTTCAAACGAACAATCAACAACGAATGAAAAAAAGATCGTTAACGGTACAACTAACAGGTACATGCAGGATAATAACAGCTGTAACATATAAGTAAACGAATGCACCTCGTAACTTAAGACGAACAATTAACAAGTTTATTATAAAAACAATGGGACAGTTCAAAACCAGATCTCAGAGAATGCACATAGCATCTCAATCTAGAAAACGATACCTATCTAATGCCCAACAAAAGAACATATGAGTAATAATCACCAGTTGTAGCATTAACATTTCAACCAATTCATTTCGCCTGATCCATAACCCAGCGTAAATATAAAACAAAATCAATCAAAACAAAAAAAAATGCAGAAAAATAAAAAAATAATACTTATATCTACAAAGATTCACAGAATCACAAAATATGGAATGTGACGTCGGGAAATGACCGGAAAATGAGGGCGGAGAAGAAGCGACATAGAAGCAGAAAAACATGGCGGCAAAGAAGTGGAGGAGAGGCAGCGAAACAAGGTGGAGAATAGGTGGAGAACAGGAGGAGAAAGAGAGAAAAAACGAGAAAGGCAGAGGAGAATGAAGAGAGAGAAAGTGCAGACTAAATATGATGAAGAAGAAATGGTTCAGGAAAAACTTTCTCTAAAGAAACTTTCTCTAATTAGTACCCAATTTTTGATTAATTAGTAACTGCCCAATTTTTCAAAATAGTCCATGGCCTGTCCATAAGCCTATAGACAAGTCGTCTTTCCCGAGACTTTCTCTTCAATCTTATAATTGGAAAAAGAAATTGGATCGGTTTAGGTTTAGTTTAGGCAATTCCTTGTTCGGATATAATTTGGTTTCTTATCGAGTTTGGTTTGAGTTAACTTGAGTTTGAGTTTACTTCAGGTACAACCTCTTTTTTTTTAATCAAAACACTCATCCTTGATGAGCGGGGTTTTTTTATTGAGGGATCCCACTCCCTATAATTCGGCTCAAAAGGTTATTTTACAAGGGGATGTATCATGTTGCACTGTCTGAACATGAATGACATGGCACTTGAATGAATTTTCTTGAATGTGTTTCCTTCTATAAGCTCTCCACCCCTGTGTGAAGCTTATGAAGGCCAGACAATCAAGAAAATGCAGTCCAAGAAGTATACAGTAAGCACCTAAGTAGTGATGTATTTCTTCCATCTGAATTGGGGAAACAATGTTTCCCTACGGTTGAGGAATATGAACTTGAGCAATGTTCGGATGTCAGCGTATGGAGAGGAGAGTCCTCTTCGAATAGCAAGTTTTGCTAAGAAATCTGGAGTTTGGTTCCCATCTTTGTGGATATGACTGAAGATGGTCGATTGAAACCGTGAAGAAGCAGTTTTGATCTTGTCCTGGAGCTTTAAGCTTTAAGGTACAACCTCTTGAAGCTGATTCGGTTAAGTTTGGCCATATTTAATTTGGGTATTTTTCAGGTAAATGTAGCAAACATATTATAGTTAAAATGTGCATAACAATGAAGAGATCGTGATTTTCATGCTAAGAATATATTAGGGAAAAGTGCAAAAATGACCTTATTAAATTGAGAAAGTGCAAAAATGATCCTGTAAATTTGAAAGTGTTAAACTAACCCTAAGTTTTTACAAAGACTTGGGTGAAACCGTCTCACCCAAGCTTATGGTGAGACCACGGGTCTCTAAGAAAATTAAATAGTTTTAGGGACTTGAAGACAATAGAATATAAGCTTATATAATTTAAGAATTATTCACTTTTCTTTTCATTTTCTCTCGCTCACAAAACCGGAAATGTAAAACCACCAAAAACCCTCTTCAATCGGCCTCCGTCAAATCTGAATTCAACTGCTCAATTTCAGTTTAAAATTGCGATTTCAAAGCTTACATTGCATCAGAGTGTCTAATCCGATTCGATAGAGGTAAGGTTTTTTCAATTCGTTGGATTTTGTGGTTTATATTTGGGATTTTGTGGTATAATCAGGCAGTTTTCTTGTAGATTCCGACATTTATCTCTGTAAATTTGATTGTGCATGTGTTATTTTGGCTGTATATATTTTTTTTAAAATTTTTGTTTTTACTTTTTGTAGATATTTTTGTATTATGACGAAGTTGAAGGTATTGAAGGAAGTTATCGTTGATAAGCATGACTCGATTGTAGATGAAAGTGTTTCTACTTCATCTTCTGCTGATCTGAAACGTTTGCTTTTGATTTTTAAAATTTTTTTGTATTATTTTTAGGGTTTTGTGTTGTTTCTATGCTTTACTGATGAATTATTAGATGTGTTCTTCATTGTTATTGATGTTGCTCTGTTATTTGTTTGACTTTGCTCTGTTTGATGACTGATTTGTTGTTGCTCTATTTTATTTTTTGTGTTGTGGTTTTAGTGATTCCAAACGAATTATAACGGATTAGTTTGCCTGTTTATGTATTTAGTTCAGGTTATGTGGTGGTTTCAGTGATATTAAACAGTTTAGTTAGCCTGTTTATGTATTTAGTTTAGGTTTTGTTGTGGATCTATTGTGGTTGAATGTACTGTAGCTGTATATATTGATGTTGTTGATATTTTTTTACCAGTTGAGGGTTTAGCTTGTTGTAGGAGCATAATTGTTTTTGTTGCATTGGCTTTTGGAAGCGTTAAGGGTTTTTGTAAGTAGTTTTAGGAAATGTGATAATATGTATTTTGTCTTGGAGCAGGGAATTTATGTATTGATTTTGATTTCTTTTGGACATGATTTGGCTGAAAAAATGTTGGATCAGCTTATTAAATAGTTGGATTTGAGTTAGTTAATCTGTTTATGTGATTAGTTTAGTTATTTTGTTGGTTACTTAATCTTAATTTTTTTATTCTGTTTCTCACTATGTATGTACATAGTCATAATTATCTGTTTACTATAGGTGTTTCAGCTTTTAATTAATGTGTTTATGCGATTAGATTTTTTTAATGTAGATGATGCTATTTTCTTGAGGAAATCCAGTCGATTGCAATCAAAGTTGGTTGTTATTGATGGTATGTGGTATGTATATTGTTAGTTTGTAAGTTATATTCTATTAGGTTTGTCCAACACCCCCCCCCCCCCGCCCTCCCCCAAACTAATGTGTTTATGTGTTTGTGTTTATGTGAACACTCTATTAGGTTTGTCCAGATCTCTATGTGAATGAATCGAGGATCGATACATTGGATTTATCATGCTGCACAATGACTCCCCAAGTGTTTAGCTTTATAGATTAATTTTTCTTTTTACTTTTATGTTGCGTAGTTGTTAATTGAAAAACAACCCCCCCATTGTTTACTTTACTAGCTATTCTTTCCACTCATACGGATTGACGACTCGTACAAGGTTATGTTTTATTTGATTTTTAAGCCCTAGCATCTCTGAGGAGATACCCAGGGCTTACCACTAACTACCTTTTTAGGTAGTGTATTAGTGAGATTCGGTCCAGAACTATAAATTTATCATTGACCTCCAATTGACTAAGGGAAGCGGGTTAAATTTTGGCGCCACTAAGAGGGATGCTATTCAGCTTAAGTGTCAATTAGCATAACTTGTTAGTATAGTAGCTACTATTTGTTTTTATTTTTTTCTTTTTTTGATAATTTTGTTATTGAGCTGTTGTGATAGTTATCTTGTTACCTTTTGGTCTATTTTCTAGTGTTGTATTCAGAAGGGTATTGTTAGCCCTAGTTTATGGTACACACCCATACCACAAATATAGGCATCTTACACTACCTGATAGAGAACACAGGTGGTCAGAGGAGAATAAAGCAAAGAACTAGGGCACAGGTTCAACGAGGCAAGTAGTGTTGGTAAAGTAACCGCAAAGGATGGCGGAAGATAACCGAACCTTAAGGGAGCTTATGGCCCCTAATTTGGAAAGCCAGCCACTATACATCACATTCCCCCCATTACCACCAAACGTGAGTTGTGACCTAAAGAGTGGAATGATCCACTGTCTTCCCACCTTTCATGGTATAGTGGGAGAGGACCTGAACAAGGACCTATCGGAGTTTCACTTGGTGTGTACGAACATGAAGCCACTGGGAGTTTCTGAAGACGACTACAATCTGAGAGCCTTCCCTTTTCCCCTTCAAGATTGAGCTAAAGAATGGCTCTACTACTTGCCGCTAAAATGCATAGGTTCTTGGATGGACATGGAGTGGAGGTTTTTAGAGAAGTATTTTCCAGCATCTAAATCCGCTGGGCTAAAGAAACAACTATCAAACATCACCCAAGGGGCCACCGAGACCTTGTATGATTATTGGGAGCGCTTCAAGAATTGTTAGCGAGTTTCCCCTACCATCTCTTCAAGGAGAGGGATCTAGTGTATTATTTCTTTGAGGGCTTATGCGATGAAGATATACAAATGGTGAACGCCACTTGCAATGGTTCAACAGCAAAAAATATCCCTAAGGATGCAATGGCTCTCTTTGAAGAAATAGCTAATGGTATACGACAATTTGGTACAAGGTCAAGGGTTAGGGTCTTAGATGAACCTGCACAATCACCTAAGTTTGAAGAGAAAGTCCAAGCTCTTGCTTCTACGATGAAGGAACTTTTACGAGGAAAAGTGCATCAAGTCAAAGTATGCAGGGTGTGCAACTTAGACCACAACACCAAGGCATGCCCCAAGGTCATAGATAATTTGCAAGAGGTGAATTCCGTTGAGTACAAAATTGAGACAAACCACCATTTGCAAGGGGTCAACCACAAGGGTTCCAGGGGAACCAAGGAGAGGCAAGGTTGGATCCATATGCAATTTTGTTCAACCCAATGTATCAAGATCATCCTAATTTCTGATGGAGGGAGGATAACCAACCTCAAGGATATCAGAGTTGACCAGCCCCACCTCAACCATACCCTTGAGGTGAAGGCCCTTCCAACAATCATGCCTCGATCTACAAATTGGATCGAGAAGAAATGTTAGAAACTACCAATCAATTGGGTAAGAAACATGAATTCTTTGTGGAGAGGACAAGGCGTGAGATTGAAGACCTTGGAAATAGAGCTTTCTCGAGTATCAAAAATCTTAAATTTCAAGTTGGGTAACTTGCACCTCGACGAGCTGGCTTGAAGCCAAGGAGTCTGACAAACTTCCTTCCCAACCAGAGATCAGTCTGAGGAACATGAGTGCACTCAAGTTGAGAAGTGGGAAGGGAGTTTGTGAGTTTGAGAAGAGGGTTATGCAAGAGGATGATAGAGTATTGGAGGCTACCAAGGCACACTTCGAAGAAGATGAGATTGTGGTCAAGCAGGCACCTTCCAAGGAGCTTCCACCACCCGAGGCACAAGCTACCTTTCCACCTCCATTTCCAAATGCTTTGAGGGGAAAGCCAAAGGTGGTGCCCAATGATGCAAGCATTCGAAAAGTCTTCGAAAAGGTCGAGGTAACAATCCCTATCTTGGAATTGATTGAAAATGTGGCATCATATGCCAAGTTTCTAAAAGTTTCATGCACAAAGAAAAGAAGTAGACCAACTAAGAGATTAGGACATTTGAAAGTGGGAGCAGTCGCCATTTTGAACCATAAAAAGTTGCCTAAAAATGCGACGACCCCAGAATGTTCTCTAACCCTATCTCCTTAGGTGGAAAACTTGTTGAAAATCCATGATAGATTTAGGTGCATCCATCAATGTGATCCCATATAGACCATATAAACTCCTAGAAATAGGGTGAGCTTAGGGTCCAACTCGCCGATTATTCCCAAGCTAGCCCTCGTGGACTAGTAAAGGATGTGATGTTACGAGTTGGCAAAATGGTTTTTCTGGTGGACTTTTATGTCCTAGACGTGTGTACGATGGAAGTGCACCCCCAATACTTTTGGGGAGACCTTTTCTCAAAATTTCTAGGACTAAAAGTGATATCCATTTGGGATCCTTGACTCTAAATGATGATGTGGAAAAAGTGGAGTTTGATATCTATAAATCTAGACATGATTCGACAAATTCTTCTTTTATGTGCAAAGGTGTGACCCTATGTGATGAGCACAAGTTCCATGAAATCTCTTGTGCTACCAATGAGAATGAATACTTGGATGAGTCCCGTGTTGAAAATATTGCTGACGAGTCTGATGAATTGCATGATGCTATTGATAGTATGTCCGTGCTAGATTGTTTTTCCATGCTAACTAACTTGCAACAGGAAAGGAAGAATGTCGAGGGTTTAAAACCTCCACGACCTCCTCCTAACCCCAAGGTGACATTCGCGGACTCCATTTTAGCAAGACATTGAGATTTATTTCCTATCACAGACAAGATGACTGAAAGTAAGGATGACTCGTTGTGGAGACCTCTCCATAACGATGTCATTGTAGGTGGAGTCACCGATGGTGATTCCGGAGACCCAGAGATAGGTGTTTCTAACTAGATTGCATGAAAAGAAATAAGTCGTGAGGATGACAATAAATATACGGAATTTCTTTTTGCTTTCGTGTTTCATGTAGTCATTAGATAGATTTTGCATGTTCTTGTTTGCAATGAGGATTTTTGAGATGAAACTCTTATTTGATTTGTAAATTTGAGTTCAAGTTTTGTGATTGTATTTGGATGAAATTAGATCTGATGGGTGATATAATTTTTTGGAAAAGAGGGAAAAAACTAAGGATTGGGTCAAAATTTGTGGCAATCTCGTTCAAAACCTGACATGGTCTGTGCCAAGAGCCTTGGTCCATGCCAAGAGAGTTGGCACGAGGGGATGCCTCGTGCCAAGGAGTTTGGCACGAGGGTTGGTTTGTGCCAAAAGTTTGGCATGAGGTCTTGGTTTGTGCCAGAGAATCGGCACGAGGCCTTGGTTCGTGCCAAGTACCTTTTGCGCTAAAAACCAATTTTCTGCAGCCGAATTGTTCCAAAAATGAAAATTTTCGAAAGTTATGAATTTCTAACTCAAAAATGCATTTTTGGTTCAAAATATTTTGAAATTCCCAAATTCCTTAGGATTTTTTATGCAAATAGTACTTCCTACATTCCTTGGAATTAATTGATTGGTACCATTGTCCCCTAATTTGTAATTTTAAAATTCCATTCTCATCACCTATGCTGAAATTCTAAATCCATGGTGCATTCTTCCACCTACTTTTATCATTAGACACATTCTTCCTTCTCAAGAAACACTCACTCACACACGCTCTTGGTGAAACTTGAAATTTGATGTTTTTCTCTAAAACATTAGCAATTCTTGCTTCTTCTTGTGTGAATCTTGTGATTCTTAGCTTCAAATTCCGGGTAATTCATTGAACTCTTTGTTTATATGCTTGAATGACACTGTGGTGGTGTTATGAAAAGTATGATTTTTGAATAATTATATGTATATATGTTTGGGATTGTATGTATGATCATGTGTTGAAGAAAGTTTGGGTGGTTTGATGTGTTATTATGTTTGAATGATATGCTTTTCATGTGTTGGGTGATTTGGGAGGAGATGAATCATGATTGCATAGTCTTATTGATGGGTTGGTGATGACTTATATGATATGGTTGTTCAATGAGGATGTTCTTGTTTAAATTGCCTTCATGCTTAGATTATCATGTTTTGAATGTTTGGGCTATTTAGGAAGATCTACTTGTTAAATGATAATGTGAGCCATGCCTTGTTTTGAAGATCACATTACCACTTTTTACATCATTTTGTTAGGATGCCTCCAAAAAGGAATACATCGGGGAAGGGCAAGTCCACTCTGAGTGAGAAGAGGAAGAAACCAGTAAATGGTGCAAACCATGAACCGGTGATCCATACTCTTCACAACCCCATGATTGTGACCGATGAGTTTATGGGACTATCCAATATCTCTGTGACTATAGCATAGAGGTGGAGGAATGTGAGAGAGCCAAAGAGGAGTATACTATAGACCGGCTTTGCATACAAAGACACATTGGCGGCTCTAGGCTTCTCGAGTCAATAACCTATCATTGGGCTAGGTAGGTCTTGAGGGGTTCTTTGAGAAAAATTATAATACTTACATCAAGTGGACCCTAGAGTTCCTAGCTACTTTTTGGTCGGTTATGGACGAGAATGGACACAAGGCGATCAAATTTAATATTGACAACAAGAAGTATCATATGACACACCGGGTGATAGCCCATGCCTTTGGATGGAGATACGACAAGGAGATCCCTAGGACACACGTCAAGGGATGCCTTTTTCTCTAGGGAACTTTTGGAGGCAGCTGACAAGGACTGATTAGAAGAATGTATGCAAGAGCACCACCTTGGTTTATCCAGCATTTTGTTACATTCACCGACTATTGGCAATAGGGGGTTTCTGCTAATGCAATATCCCAGTTCGGATGTTCATTTCCTTTGAGCAATGACTCCCGAGGGTAACTTCTACCCAAACCTAGTGGGGAACTTTGTACATGAGTGCACGATGATGGGGGAAAGAAATGGTGGTAAGATATCCATGGGCATCAAAGTATGTCTACTAGCACAGTACTTGGGGCTTCCGGTCACACCAAGAACATTGGTTAACTTGGGACGATCAGGTACAAATTATAACACCAAGAAGTTAGCCAAGGCATTCATGGTGGGACCTACGACATCGGAGGGTCAATATGTATGGCTTTTTGACGGAGCGGGCACTTGTAGTTTCATGGAACTTCCACAGCCGGAGTGCACCGCCATCAACTGTGACACATATTTGGATGGCCTATTTATTGAGCCAGACCCACACTTTGAGAGATAGTTCTGTAGAGTATTAGTCATGCCGGAAAGGGCGATACCTTTTCGAGAGTACATCCTAGCCGCTCTTGTCTATCCACGGACATCATTGACCGACTGCATGCACTTAGGGATCATCTTTTGAGCTCTACCCTAGTGTTCCAAGAGGAAGTCCAAGTGATATGAGGGGTGAGGATGCAAGTGGAAGAGCTTAGTTCGAGGATGGATTGCATCAAGGCCGCTCTTAAAGCAATATGATATATTGAGAAGAGCAACACTAGTCACTACGAGGAGAAAGGCCCTTCGAGGCTGCAAGAGTAAGTGTCACTATTTCTCCCAACCCCACTTATGTTTTTACATGGTTGTTCTTTCATTGAGGACTATGCATCGGTTAAGTGTGGGGGAGAGAGTAGTGAGAACGTAGGGAGTTTCATTCTTGGATTTCCTTGGTGCATTTTATGCTTCTGCTGGTAGTTTTTCTTGCTTGTGGTGATTTTGGTTTTTCATTGTTGTGAGATATTTTTGGATGGATATTTGGTGGCATGACATGCTATGCTAGAGTTTCTAGTTTGCATGGGGATTGTTTGTTTTAGGATATTGGTGGTGTAATTTTTGTGATGAGTCCATGTTTTGTAGTATGAAGCCCACATTTGGGGAAATTTTGTGCTACACCAAAACAAAATTGAAAAAATATAAAAACTCGGACAAGTTGAAAACCCAAAAGGGAAACTTGGGTAACATTGGGAAAAGCCTGGATAGGTTGAAATACCTAGGTAAAAATGAGAAGCTAGGCCCGACTAGGCTTACGAGCCTAGGCAAAAATGAGAGTTCATGTGGAAAAATGTGAGAAGTTAGTACCCTTTGTGTGTTAAAGCTAGGATTAAAACCCGAAAGGACTCTTAGGAAAAATGAGAGAAATTGAGAGAAAACAAAAAAAACTAGGCTAATGATACATTTGACTCCATGGTTGTGAATAGGTTGAGAATCACGAATTATCCCTATGTTACAACCAAGATGAAGACTCTTGGATTTCCTTGGTGGATTGTTTTTGGGAGACGACTCTTTGATTGCTTTTGGGGATCATTTTGGGAAAATTAAGCTAGCTTTACACTTATATTCTTGGCTTACTTTTTTCCACATTTTACTTTTGGGTGGTTAGATTACTTATGTTCTTCTGGGAGTGTGAGAGTTGTGAGATTCTCACTCTTTTTGGGGGAAACAGGGTAATCTAGGAATAAGTTTGATACCTCGGTTAACTTATGCTTGTACACTACATTTTGCCTAATTCTTTTCTTGTTCTTATTTACGCGAGGACGAGTAAATGGTTAAGTGTGGGGGGTCTGATGTGCTTCATTTTGTGTGCGTTAACCATTGCATTTGGAATATTTTTTAGCTTGTTTTATGTTGTGGATTGCTAGTATTAATTGATTTACATGGCAAGGGGTTTAGGCGGTCATGTTTGGTTTTCTTGCATAAATCATGCATTTTGTAGACTTAATTAGTACTAATGGACATCTTGTATCCATGGGCTCCTAGATCTTCCTTGTGATCATCTTTAGTAGGTCGCCCGTGGGTACTTTTTGGTTACATTCTATGTGAAGGCCGTTTGTAAGGAGGGTAGAAGATATTGAAGGCCATTTGCAAGGACGGTAGAAGAGACTGAAGGCTATTGACCTCTAGAATGGTAGTAGGCGAAGACCATGAACATTAAAACGTTGTATAAGGAGATTGACGTCAAAGATAGGCCGCAACAGAGTTCAAAGCGGCCAACGAAAGAAACGGGGAATCGTAGTTTGATGAGTTGCACTAAAGCCTGAGAACGATCCGAGAATAATTGTCCTTCAAATCCGATTCCATTGGATTCTTCTTTTCGAGAACTATAAAATTGACTACTAAAACTCTCAAATCAGATTAACAGTTCACCCGTAGCGAAGGAAACAAGTTCAGCCGGCCATGGTACCACAGGTCTGCTTGAGCCGTTCATGGTTGGCTTCAATGGCCCTAACCAAAGGAGTTGGCCCATGCCAATGGTGTTCAACATGAGGCATTGATGCGAACCGCGCCAAATGCCATGGGCCATGTGCACCAGTTCTAATCCTCACTCAAAATCGGCTAAGTATGGGTGCAGACCATCCCATCTACACCAGTCCGTGCCATTCCCAGTTCAAGATGTTGAGACCTGTCGGTGGGGTGTGAAGAATTAGATGGCCCATGCCAAATTTCTAAACGAATCAAGCCTCCTAATGACGGTCTGTGCCAAGGGCTACCCCCCCTCGCACGAACAAAAGTCTAAATCAAGCCTTCCTGATGATGGCTCGCGCCATAGGCCACGGTCCATGCCAAATGTGTTGGTGCAGACTGCGCTAGATCGGCAGCCCACAGCAGCACGGAGCAGCAGCCCTTGCCAGATGCAACGCCCCGTGCCAAAGGCATTGGCACGAACCAGGCCAGCATATACAAGTACATGGTGCAGATCGCGCCCTCCGGGATGGCACGGACCAGGCCAGCACATACAAGTACATGGTGCAAATCGCGCCCTCCGGGATGGCCCGCGCCAGCGGCGGCTGACCTAGGATTTTAGACATTTTTGGCCTATTTTGGGCCTATTTTTAGGCCCAATCCCCTTCTCCTATAAATATAGCCTTAGTCTACTAGGTTAGAAAAGTAGAGAGAGAAGTAGATAGAGTTAGATTCATTTTTAGTTCATCTTGTAGAAGGAGAAACACTCTCTCCCTTTTCTTTTCTTTCTTTTATTTTGCTTTAATCCTAGGATGTGGAATTCAAATCTATATTTGAATTCCATATCTATGGATTAGTTTCCATAGCTTGGGGATAAATTGTAGGCGCATGGTTTGATCTATGTTTTGTGAGATTCTATAGTTCATCCTAATTTTGTGTTCATGATATTATTATGACTTGTTCTTGAATGTTTGAATTGCATTAGTAGTACACTCCATATAAGCACTCACTTTAGTCTATATTCATGTTGGTGCAAATATTGATTCCCCCTTGGGAAGAGAAACCTGGATGTTTGAATGGGTAATGGGGTACGGGCTGCATGGATGTGAACACGAAAGACCCGAGTCATACTCTAAGTTATTTTCCACTGCACCAGTCTTAGCTAATTACGTAAAATAGTCTGAGAAGTTACGGGTAGAGATAGAGAAAAATAGCAAGCTAGGGTTGTAAGAGCCCCTAGTGTCATAGATAAGGTGCCAACGACCCCTTGATCTAATTGATAGGTGATTGGGAAGTAGAGCATTCGTGGTGGAATGCTAGGAACGTAATCGCACGGGGGAGAAACAGATCTACAACAATGGTCGGGCCTTGTTGTACTCCCCTAATTATGATAGCGGTATCGATGGAGGGTTGTGAGCGCACCTGATGTGACAGGTACGGGGAAGTGTATGTCATTGGCCACACCACATGCTGTGAACAGTCTATTATGTTTGTCTAGATCTCTATGTGAATGAATCAAGGATCGAAACATTGAATTTACCATGTTGCGCAATGACTCCCCAAGTGCTTAGCTTTATAGATTAGTTGTTATTTTTACTTTTATGTTGCGTAGTTGTTAATTGAGAAACCAACCCCCCTGTTTGCTTTACTAGCTATTCATTTCACTTGTACTGATTGACGACCCGTACGCGGTTATGTTTTAGTTAATTTTTAAGCCCTAGCATCTCTGAAGACATACCCATGGCTTACCAATAATTACCTTTTTAGGTAGCGTAGTAGTGAGATTGGGTGCAGAACTATAAATTTATCTTTGAACTCCCTTTGACCAAGGGAATGCCTCTGCACGGGTTATTTTGCTACGATTTAACGACCCCGAGTGGAGGCGAGTCATAATTCTCCTTTCACTTCTCTGCAAATACTGCCATTCGACTCGAGTGAAAGGATGAGTGTGAGAGGTCACAAGATGCAAAACTTAATAGGCCCCATCGATAAATTTAACCCGAATTCCATCTTTGCATCTTGTTCTCGAAACCACATTTCCCCTTGTTTTTCTTCTTTTCTTCTCAGAGACCTCTTCAATGATATTTTTGATGGAAGATGTGTCAGGTGTGTCATTATTCACTTTTGTGTTTCCCTACCACGAGCAGGCAAAATACTTCTATAGGATGGTTCTATCTTTTTTACCTCTCTGTGTTGAACATCGCACCCTAAATTCCAATGCATTTGAGTGTTTTCGGTATAAATCAAGAAACTCTGATTTTTTTTTCTCTCAAACATGTGAAGCAATCTGTGACATCAACTTTCGATAGGTCGCTTAAATTGGTGACAAAATCTTGTCCTGCAAAAATGTATCCTTTCAGTAACTAATTACAATGACAATTATATTGGTTAATTCCTGTATTTTACAATTTAGTTCAGCCTTCATAAACAGTTATTTAGTCACCGATAAATATGTACATAGATGTACAATATCAAAATATTTTGATAACAAATCCTACAAATTAAATTTCAGACATTCAACACAATAGATTATTTATTTATTGAGTTATATCGTGTATTTAACATATTACTTCTTGTGATAAAGTAAAATTTAAAACATAAAAATTTTCTCAACAATATGCATGTAATTGAATTATAGACATTGGCGAATCATCTTAAAAAGTTTAATCTTTTTACTTCATGTGTTCAAGCAGTTACATCATTCATTTACTATGTTGCTTCATAAGTTTTTTTTAAAAAGACTACATTTTTCCAACAAATTGCATATGGCCAAATTTTAGACCATGGGGATTTTTCCATCAGAATAATATCACGTTACTTCACGTGTGCATGTAGTTAAATCTAGTATTCACCATATTACTTCATACGTTTCAGTAAATTTAAAAATACCTACATTTTCCCAACAAATTTCATATAGCCAAATTTCAGACCTTGGGAAATTGTCCATTAGAATATCATCACGTTACTTCATGTGTTCATGCAGTTACATCCAGTGTTCATCATATAACTTCATCAGTTTCATAAATTTAAAAAACACCTACATTTTCTTCACAACATGCTTATAATTGAATAACAGATCTAGCAAAAAAATCACAATATAAAAGCGTTGCTTCATGTGTTCATGCAATTACTTCATGTGTTTAACTGTATAAACAAAATCAAAACCAAACTGGATGTAAACTTGTTGAATTTTTAGATTGAACATATTCGTTGCTTTCTCCCTCATACAAAATAATTACATTGCCTTGAATTTCTTCGTTTTCCATAGTTTATAACAGCAACATCTTAGATCGTAGATTTCAACCGTTAACTTCAATAATTTTGGTATTGTGATGAAAAAGTAGATTTGAAACAATAAGTTTCATATTACCTGAATGATTTCACCATCACAGATCGTAGAATCTTTAAATTAGTGTTCATATCGGATGAATACACAAAAACACAGTTTATAGCGCAAATTCGAAGCAATTCCGGTGCAAATCCGATGCAGATCTAGTGCAAAAACCTAATGATAAGATCCAACACAGATTTACAAACCTTAGCTCAATCCGTTGATTTCAGAGGATCGATCGGTAATTTGCAACGTTAAATCCATTTTGATCGGATTGAATTTCATAGGGATTCAAATTCCTTGATTTTGGGATTTTGTTTCCAAAATATGGCAGTTGGTTGTCATCTGTACCGGATTTTGTTATGACCCGCATTGATGACCCATTTTCTTCAGCCCTCATTTTCTCAAGGCGGAAGTTATCAAAGAGGTATTCTACCCAGAATGGCTGGCCAACCCAGCCCTGGTCCTAAAACAGGATGAGGCGTGGAGCATGTGTATTGATTTCATAGATCTAAACAAGTGTTGTCGAAAGGATAGCGAATCGTTACCTTCGATAAAGCAACTGGTGGAGGTGATAACAAGAAATCAAATTTTAGCCTTTTTTGATGCATATAAAGGCTATTACTAGATAATGATGGTAGAGAAGGACAAGGAAAACACTTTGTTCATAACGGGCATGGGTACTTTCTTTTATAAGAAGATGGCGTTTGGGTTGAGGAATGCTAGTGCTACTTACCAACTGATGGTTGATAAAATTTTCAAAAAGTTGATTGGGAAGAGTTTGTAAATATATGTTAACGATATGGTGGTGAAGAGTGTAACCTACGACCATTTCTTGCTAGATTTTGAAGAAATGTTTGATGGGTTATAAGAGGCAAACTAAAAGTTGAATCCATCGAAATTTGTGATTGGAGTTGGCATGGGAAATTTTCTGGGTTTCATGGTCTCGAAAAGAGGGATCAATGTTAATCCAAACAAGGTGGAGGCATTGATGAATATGAAAAGTCCACGGATTGTGAAGGAAGTTCAGAAGTTGATAGGATCCTTAGCAGCGTTGAGTCAATTCTTATTGAAAGTTGGCAGAGAAACATCTACCTTTCTTTGATGTACTTCGGAAAGCTAACAATTTCAAATGGACAGAGAATTGTGAGAAGCGTTTTGCAGCATTGAAGGAGCACCTCAAGACTTTACTTTATTGATGAAACCAAAGAAAGGAGATGTTTTGTATCTCTGTATCCCCGCCTCAGCCTTGGCTATTAGTGATGTATTGGTAAAGGAGAAATAGAAGCAGCAATATCACATATACTTCGTTAGTAGAGCCTTGTAATCCCAGAGATGAGGTATAATACTATCAAAAGGCTAATTTTGGCACTAGTCCATGCTGCCCGAAGGTTACGACCCTATTTCCAAGGCCACACCATAGTCTTGCTCACCAATTATCCTATCAGGCTGATACTTTTGAAGCCTAAATCTTTTGGGAGGATGATGAAATTAGCCATAGAATTGGGAGAGCATGACATACAATTCCGGCCTAGGGTCGCGATCAAGGGCCAGGCCTTGGCGGATTTCACTGTGGAGACAACAGACATGATTGACAAGGGGTATGAAACTATAGATGAGAAGTATGGAAGTTATTCATGAATGGATCATTGTACTTGGGGGGAAGTGGGGCAAGGGTACTGCTCGCTAGCCCCGATGACACTGATTACCCTTATGTTGTGCATTTCAATTTTAGGTCCACAAACAATGAGGCAGAGTATGAAGCTTTGATCACTGGTCTTCGAATGGAAAAGGAGATGAAAGTGAAAGATGTGGAAATATTCAGTGATTCCCAGATGGTGGTCAATCGGGTTAATGGAGAGTACGAGGCCAGGGAAGTTAGCTTACAACACTTTTTCTCAGGTGCCGAGGGAGGAAAACTACAAAGCAGATGCTCTAAGAAAATTGGCTTCCTCAGACTTGGGAGGATTGACACGGAAACATGTGTTATTTGAAACCTTGTATAACAAGAGTTTTGAGAAACTTATTGTAATGGAGATCGATGAAGGAGAGACATGGATGACTATGATTGTCAGATACCTCTAAGATGGGATGCTTCCTAAAGACCCCATCGAAGCAAGAAATATTCGACTCAAGGCACCCAAGTATGTGATACATGATGGGACTGTATATCGAAGGGGATACCTACACCCCCTGATTCGATGTGTTACACCTTCCGATGTGCATTATTTGATACAAGAAGCCCACAAAGGGATATGTGGCAGTTACTAGGGAGCTTATTCAGTCGCTAAAAGGATGATTTGTACTAGGTACTAATGGCCGACAATGTTCGATGATGCTAACTGGTGTATCCATGCCTGTAACCAATGTCAAAACATACGCCTATAACCCACGTCCCTTAGATGGAGATGATTAACAATAATAGCTCATGGTCGTATGGCAAAAGGGGGATTGAAATGGTAGGACCCTTTCTAGAGGCACCAGGAAGGTTCAAGTATTTGATAGTGGGGGTCAATTACTTTACCAAGTGGGTTAAGGCAGAACCATTGGCAAACATCAAGGGGAAATCTATTACCTCATTTTGTTGGAGGAACATCATTTGTTATTTTGTAATTCTGAAGACATTCATTACAGATAATGGTGCATAACGATCCTTTCCAGAGCGGGTGCAAGGAGTTCAGGATCCAGATGAATGTAACATTGGTGTATCATTCATAAGAAAATGGACAAGTCAAAGTTACCGACCGCACTTTGGTCGATGGAATCGAGTGAGGCTCAAAGGAGCTTGAGGAAATTGGGTTATTGAACTGCCCAGTGTGTTATGGGGCCTATCGAATGGTGGAATCCTCTGCCAGGGCGATACGCCTTATGGGCAGGTTTATGGCTCAGATGCTGTGACCCCAACATTAATAGGTATACCAATTCCCAGAATGATGACAGCTAGTGATAGCAGTAACGAAGATAAACATCGCTTCGATCCTGATTTGGTGGAGGAAAGGTGAGCCTTAACATCAATCTGTGAGGCCAAAGTAAAAGAGAGGGTCAAGCGGTACTATGATCGAAGTGTGAAGTGAGTGCAGTTTGCTGTGAGAGATCTTATAATGAGGAAAAATGAAAAGAGTTTCCAAAAACCCGAGGGAAAGCTGGCTCCAAACTTGGAAGGACTCTATTGAGTTCTTGAAACTCACCCAGGAAGAAGTTATATGCTAGGCACGATGGATGGGAATTTCATACCAAGGAGATGAAACTTTGGAAGTACCATCAACTTTAAAGATTGGCGGGCTTGTGCGTGACAAAGTGATGTGAAGTTTCCAAGGGGCTAATCTTACTGCATGTAATTACTCCCAGATTTGTATGCCCTCAGTATGAATGGTTGACTTAATGAAAATTTTGACACTACAAAGAAGTTTGATGCAGTTCACTCGGTCTTAAGTGACAACCACATTCACTCTTAAGTGATCGAATCATTCACTCTTAAGCAATCGAATCATTTGCTCTATAGTAAAAAAACACATTCACTCTTAAGTGATTGAATCATTCGCTCTTAAGAAACAAACAAATTAGCTCTTGAGCAATCGAATAATTTGCTCTTAATCGATAAACACATTCTCACTTAAGTGATAGAATCACTCGCTCTTAAGTGACAAACACATTTGCTCTTAGGAGATCGAATCATTTTCTCTTAAGCGATATAATCTTTCACTACTAAGTGGGGAACACATTCGCTCTTAAGCGATCAAATCACTCGCTCTTATGTGATCAGTTCATTCGCTCTTAAGCAATAAAATAATTTTCCCTTGGAGAAATAAATAAATCCTATTTAAGGAAGCAAAAGTACTTGCTCATAAACAGGCAGTTCACTTGTCAAGTAATTGACTGTCTAGCAGGTTCGTTCATACAATTAACAAATACACTAGTAACATACATTGAAACAAACATGAATGGTAATTTTATTAGAAGTTACAAAGTATAGCACTATTTGCACACAATCAGTCGGACCATCGAATATCCTCAGGCTTCGATCCAATGGCAATCGTAAATGAATGATCAATTTCACCTTCCAAAGCCTCGGGGGCATTATTGGTACGTTATTTTCAATGAGGGATTAAATCTTCGGAAGATGGTGAAGCCCTCTTGTCATCATCACTATGAATTGACAGGATGCACTCGTCATCACTGTAGACCACCGCTGGAATTCCTTCCACAGGTTCGGCTTGAGGAGTTTTGCTCGAAGAGCTGACTGTTGGAGGGTTATTTTTGGGTTGAGATTTTCTCTTAGGCCGATTTTTTTTCTTAGAAGACCTTTTGAAACACTTATTCTTCGAAGGAATCTCCAGTGGAGAGTTCTTATTCGAGGGACTCGCTTGCTGAGAATTTGCATTAGCCTTTGACCGAAGGCACTCTAGCCATTCATGAACGGCATCAAACACTGCATAGTGGGAGGGCTCTCTATCCAAGACTTTGTCCATTATAGCATGCTCGGTATTATATAAGAACTTGAGCATATCGCCGATAATGCCCAAATTGAGAACTTCTTATGATAATCCATATGCTCAGAGGCTATCGGAGAAGGCTTGGATGGTAGTGGTTTGTTCTGATACTTGGTCCAGAAGCCGAGAGTTTTGATTTACAAGTTCATTGCAAAATTGATGATTGTCATCGATGACTTTCTGCAGCCTAGAAATTTCCTCTCTAAGATTCTTGTCCTGCTCGACCATCTCGCCAATTTAAGACTCGAGTTTCCTAACATAATCCTGATAATGCCTGATATCCCACCTCTGATTCAAAGTACAATATAACTCGGCATCAGCAAAGCAGTTATATAGGATAGAGTATTTGGTCATCATTTCTCGCAAAGCATTTTGGTGGTCCATCTCTATAGCGCTACATGTTTCATCCACTATAGCGAGAGTGATAGTCGTTTAACCAGTCTTTGGGTCTCTTTGTACTCTAATAAGAAGCTCCCCAATTAAGGGGTGGCTGCCATCGTGCCACGATGATAGCTCCTTATTGGCTTTGGATAAATCCTTGCATAATCGGGTTAGCTCGGTAAGAGTTTTCAAAAACTCTACCCTAACTATAGCTAGTTCTTGAGTGGATCTCTCCAGTACCTCTCAAGAGCAAATTCTATAAAGAATAAAGAGTGATAGTCAAGAATTTAAATTAAAAATGCTTAGTAAAACACTTAATAGGTAAATTCCAAAATATAGTCATTCGATGATGGTTCAGAGTACAATCCGAGAAAGAATGGAAAGGAGAATTCATACATCTCTCTCCTCATGCCCTAAGTTTATGATTAGTATCCTTGTTCATCGCAGCATCATGGGCATCTCGAGCGTCCTGAGCACCATCAATATGGACATCATTACCCTTTAAATATATGGCTTGTGGAGTACTCTTGGCCTTTAAAGCGGTGGATGAAACATTGAGATTCTAAAGCTTCTTAGCCGTATAGAACTTTTTTGACTCCTTGATGTGGTCTAGAAGTTAAAACTTGAAGCCACCAGGTCTAGAGACTTCACTCCATTTCGCTGGAATTTTCTCCTTGGCTTCATTATAGGTTACCTCGCACTCACCCTCGAACGTGGATTCACAACCTGATTGAGCTCATTAACAAAGTCGTTTGCGCTGCTCACTGCATGAAGAAAAAATAGGTTACACATTTGAAGAAGGAAAAGAAAAAAAACTTCTAAAAATATCATCCTAAAAACCTTCGGAGGTATCCAAAGAAGCCATCCCTTTGTTGTGTATTCCCTGAGAAGGAGCTTGTGACCGAAGATTTCTCGGACACAACGGTCGATCATCGCCCATTTTGCTCTTATTATTCAAATCTGCTAGCCCCCTTGAGCTAGTCTCCTCGAAGGCTCGATGATCAGCCAAGGCATAAATGTCCTCATAGATCCCACTCAGGCTAAACGAAAGGTTTTACCCCTTGGTTATTGGATGATAGATATAAACATCTAAAGGCTCAGGGTTTCAAAGACGCTCCACATCTTTGCGCATACCCTCAGGGAATACATACTTCCCTTACCTTGTTTCAACGACGATGTTGGGGTTCCATCAAGGAGTTTGATAGGCCCCAATACAATTAAAAGTCAAGGCTTTATCTTGCCACCTCGTTGGAAGGAGGAAGAATAAATCTCCGCCCAGGTAACCTATTGGCTAAAGTGAAGGTTCCCCTAATATCCTGATTACTAATCAGAGAATACACACCTCAGAACAACTTATATCAAGGGCTTACTTCTACCTCCTTACATTGAACCATAAAGGCTATTATAACCACTATCACATTAGGTGTAACTAGGATAGACTAACATCAAACTTCTCCATTAGGTTTGATAAAAGAGAAGGAAAGGAAAAAACTTAGTCCTCACCTGATATGCTTACTATAGGTTATAGCTCTCCTTATAGGTAAGGTATCATGATGTTCACTAGATTTAAGGGTCTTCAGCTGGTCATTAAAGGGAATGCGCTGATATAGAGAAACTTCCTCAATGTTTTTCTTTACCTCCTTGGGAAAGACATACTTCTCCGAACCCTCCCCAACCGATAAAGACTTACTGCTAAGACATTTCCCCACTACGAATTTCCTCCTTGAAGAGAGTACAAAATTACATTTTTGGCTTTCTCAGCCCTAGGGCCATCTACAGGCTCGAGACTACCCTCAATTGACTAATAAAACCCTTGCCTGCAATGTCACCAAACCTAGTGGACTCAACCCTAATAGGATTCACCCTACCATAGGGATCAGGGAGCTCGCCAGAATTGGAAACAAGGCCGGTCAACTCTGTACTTTCCAAGTCAATCGGAAACCTAGCCAGTTGAGGGGAAAATTTGTCAAAAAGACAAGAGTTAGCATCCTCTGAGAAATCATTCTCCAATAAAACCATTTCCACACTGTTACCTCTCCCAAAATATGTTGCAGGGGGAGATTGAGAGAAAATAGGGGCATTTCCAAAATCTAGAGGGTTAGAAAAAGCCATGGGAACTTACTTGTGGAGATGAAGGTAAAAGAAGACTTGGGCTTGGGGGCTGGAAAAACTGTAAGTTGAAAAATCTTGGAATGTAACCTACAAAAAGGAAAAAGAAGATAAGATAAATGGAGAAGGAGGAGAGGTTTTTTGGGGATGATAAAGGTGGAAAAAAGGGGAAAAAGAAGTAATGATTACCTAGGGAAAATGGGAAGTGTAAAAAGGCGTAAAAGGGGAGAAAATCCCATTTAGATGGTCATGTTTGGTTAGCAAAAATTAGCAAGCTATGGTTTTAAGAGGTCCTAGTGTCATAGATAAGGTTCCTACCTCCCTTTGCCTCGTTTATAGGCCTAGGGAGTAGAGCATCAGTGGTGGAGTGCTCGGGACATAATCGTATAGGGGAGAAACATACCTACAACAATGGTTGGCCCTTGTTGTACTCCTCTAATTACGGAGGCGGTGCCAATGGAATGTTGCAAGAGCACTATACGTGATAGGTATGGGGAAGTCCTGACCATTGACAACACCACGTGTTATGACAAGAAGATTAGGTTATCGATGTCTTTCATGTGAATGAATTGCTACTCCTAGCAACACGGGTGGATTGACAACCTGGACTTGGTTGTGTTTAATTGACTACTAGGCCCTAGCATTTTTTTGAAAATACCCAGGGCTTGCCACTAACTACCCTATCGGTAGCGTAGTAGTGAGTTGGGTGTAGAAAAATAAACTTATATTTGACCTCCTTTGACTCCAACGCCTTCTCTCGGGTTTAACTATAGCTACAGTTTTAACGACCCCTTGTGGAGGCGGGTCACCATCCCTAGCCCAGAAACCCCCTGCCAATAACCCTAAACCCTAACTCATCTGCCGCCCATCACCTTCGCCAATCACCCTAAACCATAGCTCCTCATCCGCTTGCCTCCGCCAATAGCCCTAGCCGCCCAGCCCCCAAATGCCACTCAGCCCCCAATGCCACTCATTGCCAATAGCCCTAGCCCTAGTTATAGCTCCTTCCACAACCGTCCTCATCTCTTTTCCCCACCGCCAGCTACCCTCCAAAGCGGGATGCTAGTACGGATTAAGCAACCAAGACAGATTAAGAAACTTAGGGAACACCGCTAGTAGCAGGGGTTTAGTGGCTTTAAGCGATGAAAATGAGAGGTGGTGGTGGGGTGGAGTGGTGGTTGTGATGGTGGGTTGAGAGGTGGTTGTGATGGTGGGTTGAGCGGTGGTAGTGTGGGGGGCTGAGAGAGATGAGAATGGGCTGAAATAAAGAGATGAGTACAATGACTTTTGGGAGGAGGTTATTAGATTCTTTTCTGATTTTTAAAAAAAATTTAATTCAAGGGTGTAATGGTCATTTCACCTATTCCTAGCCAATTTGACCGTTGACATTTTGGTCAACAAAATCCAGAGTTATTTTTGAACTTTCAAATTTTACAAGATCATTTCTGCATATTTGACCAAAACATAAGGTTAGAAACGCATTTTTCTCAATATATTATGTACTAACAAAATAAAATAGCATGTGTCTAATAAATTTTTTTGTTCTGTTGTCGATCTTAAATAATCTTCATATTTGAAGTTACTTTATTATTAATTTAATTATTATGATAAAATATAAAGTTTATACTTTGACAAAGTCTAAACAAGATTGTCTAACCGTTAGACAGGATCATTTTATAAATAATATAAGTAACAGGGTGATTTGATATTTGTTTTTAAATACTGTAATGACAATTATTATTTGAATAATTTTGAAAATAAATAAAAATATATCTTGATATTTAAATAATTATAATCTGACCATGAAAGTTATAGGAACGAGATTTGCAATGATTAATCAAACTACTAGGTGGTCTAATAGGAGACGCCTCTTAGAATTTTTCATTTGTGAATATATATATATATATATATATATATATATATATGTGTATATATATATGCTTGCAGTATCTTTTTAAAATATATTATATGAAATTTAAATAAGAAGTCCAATGGTTCAATTCTAAAAACAAAGCTTTATATGCGACCTTCTCATAGCGAGACCAGAGATTAATATGTAAAATAGTTAAATTTTGCTATGAATCTTATGTTACACTTTTTTGTACCACTATATGTTACACCAATAAAAAAAATTGCCATGTGTCCCTCCTAATAAAACTATACCTAGATAAAAATCATTAAACTAATATAAGTTAATTAAGGCTCTGGATCTTCTGTTACACTCTTGTGTACTACTATGTGTTACACCAATAAAATTATGCCATGTGTCCCTCCTAATAAAATTGTACCGAGATAAAAATCATTAAACTAATATTAGTTAATTTAGGAGAGACACATGGCAGAATTTTGTTGGTGTAACACATAGTGGTACACAAAAGTGTAACAGAAGATCTAGAGCCGTTAGTTTTGGAGGGACACATGGCAGAATTTTGTTGGTGTAACACAGTATTACATAAAAGTGTAACAGAAGATCCAAACCAGTTAAATTTATTTGGGGATGGGATCCTAAACGGAATTTACATAAATTTTGGGTAAATAAGGAAGGATTTAGAAGTAAATATTACTTATTTGGAGTATTGAATGCAAATAAATGGAGAATTAATGATTCCAAACTATAGCGGGTCAACTATTTGTGTCAAGAAATTCACGGGTAGAAAATTCCCCCCCCCCCAACCCCCAATCCTACGGTGCACTAAGACTTTGTTCTCCAAAATTTATCTGCAGTTCAGTTAAATTTAAATTAGTTCAGTTCAAATTAGTTCAATTGAACAAATTTACCTTGATGAAATTTAACTTAATTTTGTCACATTATTACTATTTTTCAATATATTTATTTTTATTTCAGTTCAGTTCAAATTAGTTCAGATAAGTTTTAGAGAACCGAGCCTGAGTGTTATGTTTCAATTCCAGTATTTGATATTTTTATCAAAACTTGTGATGTTTTATCAAATATATTTTTGCCACTAAAATCACGTATTATAGAGTTAAAATTTGGTGTTCTTAAGTTAAATACTGTGTATATATGTTAAACTTTTGACACGTTCATCTAAATGCCTATTTGTCAAAATAGACACACAACCACACATTACTTTAACTCCTGCAACCTCTCACTTCAAATATGGTCAATGTTTCATACCATTACTTATTTGCCACAGAAGGACTTCCCACACATCTTCCATAGATTATACTTCTATTTCTAAGTCAATAAAAACTCAAAAGTACAAACTTTTTTGATCAATTATATGATGAATGAACATGAATAAGTTAGACTCAGTCACCGGCACCCGGGGTGTCGGTAAATACCCACAGGCGCAAGCAAGACAAAGAAATAAGAGATTTATAAGTGATGCTCTATCACTCACATCTAACTACTAAAAAGTGGATAGCGGTAGCTTAGAATGTCGTCCACAGACACTTAGAGGTTTACAAGATACTTCACTGAGTTTACACACAAACTTCACCAAGTGTGTGTGTCGGGAGAAGAGAAAATGGGGGATTTTTTTGTTTTCAAAGAGTTAACCTACAATCTACAAACATTAACTACAAATACACGAGATAGATGTAATGAGAATGGCCTTAGGGCATTTGCATCACGCTATTGATTTATATACAATGATCCTCGACGTCTATTCACATATAAGCAATAAATTATTGTATGCCTTATCACCCGGTGTGGAGAGGTTGACTCACTGGAAACTCCCACGATGACTAGTATCCCGATTCTGCCCCTTCATCAAACTCTCACCTTCGTCCGTTACAACTAGAGAAGTGCTAAGGCCATCGGTTACACTCAAGATGACGATTACTGAAGGCCACAAACCTTACGGTTAGCCGAGGCTCCCTATCATAAGGTTAGCCACAGTTAATCCTCGATTGCAGAAGGTCGTCGGTTACACTGAAGCTGACGGTTGGAGAAGGCCGATGGCTACACCTTAGCTGTCGGTTTACATGAAAGCTGAGGAGAACAAACCACAATTTCAAGAGCCGGAAAACCTTACCGATTGGACTTAGACCGGAAGTCACATTGCTTTGGGTTTTTGAAACCGGCACACCACCCACCGATTTTAGTATCACTATAGTCGAGTCTACACTTGCTCAGTTACATTAAAAACCTTTTTTGTTAAAGGTATAAGTTTCATGTATTTTGGGAGGGATCTAGTGAGTTTATTCTCATGGCCTCTCAATTTAGTTTGTATAACCTCAGTCCCCTATCTTCGGGAAGGGGTTAGTATTTTGGTCCCTTGGCCCTGGCACTTATGCCAAGGGATATGCATTACGTTTTTCTATATTAACGGGGGTGGGCCAATGTGCTCACTCCCGTTGACACTCACAATTTATTTTTAGTTACCATACGACTTATAGGAGCGCTAAATCGCTGACCCCCTCTAGCCTCACTACTGTGATTAATAAACCCGCGATCGCACAGTAAATTAAACACGGTGGTAACATGATTCGCTGGGACCTCCACCATGAACACCCATTACAATGATGTATGCTTTTATGACCGAGAGAATTAGTATCTTATTATCACCCCAAGAATTTTATCCGGACCAGTTTGCTACAAACACGTGATATGACTTTCAGAACTAGACTAAACCCCACCTGGATATTAAATGATGTCCGACAGTATGTGGTTGGGTCACACCCGTATCGTTCATAGCCTAATTCATTTAATTCCTCTAGCCTAATCCAACCAAACAATCGGCAATCATGTCTAGTTATCACTTCTAAACACAATTTTCACTTTACCTTTGGTCAAACCCAAAAAAAAGACAAAATCCTCTTGGATTCATTCTCGTTCCTAGTGCTAGATTATATAATAAAATCTATTAGTTGTACATCCTAATATCATGCAAACATAATCATAAACATCAAAGCCTGGTGAATAATAAAAAGAGCATACATAGATGAATCTAAAAGGCTTACATGTCAAGAATTAATAAACGCTTACAAATGCTCCCAAGTATAAGTTTAGAATACAAGAATCAAACCCATGTCATTAATGGGTTAAATGCCATGGATGAGGTGATATGAATGACGAGAGAGGGAGAGAGAGAGAGAGAAATGGAGATTGTACTATTGAGAATTAGCTCCTTCTATTGTCTAATGGATAAATGCCACTTTATATAGTGGGAAGAGAAAAAAATAAAAACCCGCTTGCCATAACCCTAGTAGATAGGGTGGCATTGACCGTGCCCATGACTTTTGAAATGGACTGTGCGTATTTGCATGTTTGCACGGTCCATCCACTGGACCTTCAACTTCTGGGCAGTTCTTGTGGCACAGACCGTGTAATATGGCACAGTCTGTGCTCGTAGAACACTTTTGAACCCCTTGATCATTTTTCTCCTTTTGCCTTCTTTCTTCTTCCACTCTCTTTAATCTTTTATCACCATGTTCAATGACCTTCATCCTTATACCAATCTCGCGATTGGCCTTCAATCTACTACCATTACTTCGAATGGAGTTCTCTCATGAATGGTCTACAAATAAGCTCCCAAAAGTACATCAAAACACTCATGGAGGTAAATTCCCATTAAGCTACAAATAGTTCAAAATATTGAATTTAAAAAATTTAAACATCATAGTAAAATAATAAAAAGTACATCAAATTAGAAATTTTAAACATCAAATGAAAATAACAAAAATACACATCAAAATAGAGTATTAGACATCAAATAAAATGTTATAATACACATCAAATTACAGTAGTTGATAATTTAATTGGAAGTATACACCAAAATGTAACACTAATATAGGGAAAAACATCAGTATTAAAATTTCAGAGTGGGTATCCTGACAAGCGGTCTGTCCATAAGGTTATGGACAGTCCATGTATTTTTTACCTTATACATTGCATTTTTTAAATTACATACAAAATTTATGAATTTAAAGTAATTTTATATATGTGTAATATTTTAATATTTTCACATTCAAATACACATTATTACTTGTTTTAACTTTTAAAATATAAAATTTTATTTTTTAAAAATTACAACATTAAAGGTAAAAAGTATAGTGGATTGTCCATAAGTTTATGGACATACTGTCTTTCCTGAGACTTTCTTAAAATTAAAAAACCCGAATTTACACTATTGAAACATCAAGGCATACATTAAACACAAATATAATAATTATTTTTAAAAAAGAAACATTCGTGAACCGGCATCTATGTTAGCACCGCCAGAAAAGAGGTCCAGGGAGTATTATTGTGCCTTCCACAAGGACCGTGGTCATGGCATTGAGTATTGCAGAGACCTGAGAAGACAAATTGAAGAAAATTTGAAGACTGGCTACTTAAGCCAATATAAAAAGGAAGGAGGAAGCCGATATGGCGACGCTAACAAAATAGGGAACCCACCGGATAGAAACCAAGGGACGGCAACCACCCTGGAAAAAAAAAATCAAAAAATGACCGTGACATTGGATTGCAATGATAATGCAGGAGATGAAGTACCAGAAATAGTCATCTTGTCCATACACGGATCCACGAAGTCATTGCCCAACAATGCTTGGAAGGCTAAAGCAAGACACTCGCCCTCGCAAGAGCCTGTTGACAAAAGACTTCGTTCAAACGAGGCAATCACTTTTAGCGAGGAAGATGCAGTACCCAACGCTTCACCTCACAATGATCCCATGATCATTATAGAAAAAATTGGAAATGCAACCATTCACAAAGTGTTTGTGGACGATAGAAGTGCAGTTAAGATACTATTCATGGATTGCTTCAACATGTTAGCTTTCATGCAAACTAATCTAAAAAAGTTCACGTCCTCACTTGTAGGATTCACAGGGCAAGCATAAACACCTTTGGAGAATATATAACTGTTTGTCACCATTGGAGAAAGTGGATGAAATTGTACTACCATGTGCGACTTCGTGGTCATGGATGCTCCAAGTACATTTGACACCATCATCGGAAGGCCATGGATGAACAGAGCAAAAGCGATAAGGTCCCATTACCACCAAGTAATGTAATCCCCAACTCTGGCTGGAATCGCGACTATAAGAGGAAACCAACAAACGGCGAGGCAATGCATGGTTATCACAATGAAGGCAGGGAAAGTTGGGGAAAAGGTGAAGATGGTTAACACGATCTCAGATGGTGGGTTACTAGAGCAGCCAAAATCAACAGTAGACCTGGGAGAAGAAATGGAACTGGTTAGCCTAGATGACGAAGAAAATTCCAAGTGTGTAAAGATAGGAAAACATCTTTCAAGTAAGGAAAAAAAGGGTCATAGAAATCCTACGAAGCCACAAAGATACTTTCGCATGGAGCGTCCAGAACATGGGAGGAGTAGACCTAGACATCGCTACCCATTCTTTGACTATTAGTGACTCCATTAAACCAGTTAAACAAAAGCAACGCTGCTTCGCTAGGGATAGGCAAAAAGCAATCGAAGAGGAAGTTACAACACTTCTTCAAGCTAGTATATTGAAAGAGGTCATATACTCAAAGTGGCTAGCAAACTCAATCAAGGTGAAGAAATCATATACGGGCTGGAGAATGTGCATTGACTTCACAGATCTAAATAAAGCATGCTCAAAAGACTGCTATCCTTTGCCAAAAATTGACCAATTAGTTGAAGTGATTTCAGGTTATGAAGTCCTGTTCCAAAAAACCTGTTCCAGTAACCTTTTCTGATTTCAGGCCCATAAGTTTATCTAATTTTGTGAATAAGGTTTTCTCTAAGATGATCATGGAAAGGATAAAACCACTAATGATTTCTCTCATATCTCCTGAACAAAGTGCCTTCATAACAGGGAGGGACATATCAGATAACATAATTATGATGCAGGAAATGACTAGAATTTTAGTTAGGAAATCAAAAGCTCCAAACCTCATCCTTAAATTAGACATGCAGAAAGCTTTTGACAGGGTATCATGGTCGTTTCTTAACTCTATCCTGTTGCAATTTGGATTTCATGGATTATTTGTGCATAGAATAATGCAAAACATAGCCTCAGCTCATTTTTCAGTGCTAATAAATGGTGTAACTTCAGGTTTTTTTGCTGCAAATAGGAGCATTAAACAAGGGGATCCTTTATCCCCTTTTCTGTATAACATAGTTTCTGAGGCCTTTTCAAGAAGCCTTAAAAAATTGTTTCATCTAGGCTATCTACAGAACTTCAGATTACCCAGGAATTGTCCACATATTACTCATCTTATGTTTACAGATGACACAGCAGTTTTTCGGAATGGTAATCAAAAGAATCTGAAAAGATTTAAAAAATTCTTGCATGCATATGAACAAACCTCGGGCCAGAAAGTAAATTTTACCAAGTCTAACTTCTTTGCTGACCCTAAAACACCAGTGGATAGAATGCAATTAATTTCTAGGACCTTAGGTATGACAAGAGGCATTTCCTTTTAAATATCTAGGGGCTCCTATTTTTGTAGGAAGAAATAAACAAGTGCACTATCTACCTGTTTTGGAAAGAATGGAAAAAACTTTAAACAACTGGAAAAATAAGTGGTTAAGCTCTGCAGGAAAAATCATTCTCATTAATCACTGTTTCTTATCCATTCCAATACATCTGTTTGCAGTACTAAGTCCACCTAAAGTAGTCTTAAGAAAAATGGAAAAGCTAGCATCAGGACTTTTTTGGGGGCAAAATGAGATCACAGGAAATAGAAAGAAATGGAGATCATGGAAAAAAATGAGTTTCCCAATTCAAGAAAATGGAATAGGATTTAGAGACATTAATGCAACAGTTGATTCCTTCTCTTGTAAACTTTGGTGGAAACTACAGCTCAACAAGTCTCAATGGACTCAACATCTGTGGTCTCTCCCAAAATCTTATAAGAATTCTCACACTTGGCAGAGAATTTGCAAGGTAACAGAAATAGCTAACAGTTTTACTAGAATTCTCTATGGAAAAGGTTCTTGTTCCTTCTGGAATGCAAACTGGATAGGTAGTGATGCTTTATTTTATGAATGGCCGGATGGAATGGACATTCCATTCCCTCATATAAGCTTGAGCTCTTTCATAGCTAACAAAAATCACTACCTACCAATATTGGAGCCTCATTTGGCTACCACTACTAATCTAATTTTGCAGGAAGTGACACTTAAACACACGCATGAGGATAGACTGATTTGGACTCCTACAATGGATGGCAACTTTTCAACTAACTCAGCTTATAAGAATCTTAGACAAAAAGGTACACAAATCTTATACCTTCATAAAATCTGGTCCCCTTTCATTCCCTCCAAAATGTCTGTGCTAATTTGGAGAGTGCTTAATGGAATCCTACCATTCGATAACATTTTATGCAAATTTGGTTTTTCCATAGCATCTAAATGTCCTTTGTGTAGGAATCATTCGGATACTATTGACCATTTCTTTAACTCATGCCCCTCCTCACTTGAAATTTGGAACAGATTTAACTCCATCATATATCTTCATCTCCCAATTTTTAATCGTTTCAGAAATCGGGTTGAATTTTATTTATCTAAAAGGGCAGACTCGAAGTTAACCTCCATAGTGATTAAGGCAGTCTTAATAGTCACATCTTGGTCCCTCTGGACTCATAGGAACAAGTGTCTATATGATAATCAACCATTTTCTCTTGATGCATGCTTTCATAATGCTAAGGAGTTGATCAAGCTAATCTTTACTGCACATCCACTTAGAGGCAAAAAAGAGAAACATAAAGACCTAATTCAAGCAGGCCTTATACCTGATATATTACATAGGAAGAAAAAAGAATTTGTAGCTGTAAGATGGGAAAAGCCACATTCTGGATTTAAACTAAACACATATGCCACATGGATATCTGGGGGTATTTCTTCATGTGCAGTAATTGTGAGGGATAAGACTGGTCAGGTTTCCAAACTGAGAGTTCATGTCTTTCATTCTGAATCCCCAATTCATGCTGAACTGATAGGAATTCAAATGGCATGTGATTTATGCACAGAGCTTAACTTACATGGCTATTTGATTGAGTCAGATTGCCAATCTGCGGTTAAAGGAATTCAGACACCAATGGCCTATCCTTGGACAGTTTACTCTACCTGTATATCCTTGCATGAGCTGCATAAAATGAATCCAATCACATTCATCCCAAGGGAGGCCAATACAGCTGTTGACTTTTTAGCCAAATATGCTAAGGAAAATAATTTGCATGGAGATTTAAACATGGACATGACTCCACCTTTTTTCAAAGGTCTCATTCAGCTTGATAAAATTGGAATGCAAGGCATTCGTCTTGCCTCTTGAATTCAGTTATAAGATATCAGATGCTTTTATCATAGATTTTGTCATTTGCTTCTATGGATACTGCTGGCTGCTTTTTCTTGGTTTTTTGCAGGAAATGAGCATATCAATAAACGAAGGAAACGTATGCAAGTTCATACTGAAGAGGGGAACACTTCAATGAACGAAGGAAACTTATGCAAGTTCGGACAACTTTGCAAGATTGATATCACTGCTGGTCTCTTCGGCAGCTTATTGCTTCTAGGATTTTAGCTAACTCCTGATAGACTCCTCTACATTGCTAGATAATTTTCATCTTAACGGTCGCTTCGTTGACAAATAGAAGTCTCGTACTTACGTTTCTTCGCCCTGTTCGCGAAGTGATCCGTTAAATGATCATTTCAGATTAGATTTACTCACAACAGTCAAGAGGATCTCATGCTTTTGGAAGCACTATGTTGTCCTTCAGGGGCAATACTTAGCTCTGGGTTCATCTTTTTGTATGACCTTTTGTAAATCCTGTATACTTTATGCCTATTACTGGCCTGGGGAGCCAATATATACCCCCCATCTCAGGATGGTTTAAAATTTTAAAAAAAAGGTTATGAAGTCCTGACATTTTTAGATTCGTATAAGGGATACCACCAAATATTGATGAATATGGATGATGCAGAGAAAATGGGCTTTATAATAAGCTTTGGAGCATTTTTTGTGTAAAAATGCCATTTGGGTTGAAAAATGAGGGGGCAACGTGCCAGAGTGTGGGCAATAATGCATTTCATAATCAAATAGGGTGAAATGTCGAGGCATATGTTGATGACATGGTTACCAAGAGCAGGAAGGTGGTAACTTCATTGCAGATTTAAAAGAAACTTTGGACACACTACGTGTCATCGGGATGAAGCTCAACCATAAGAAATGTGTAATTGAAGTAGGTGCAGGAAAGTTCTTAGGATACAAGTTATCCTCAAAAGGAATCTAAGCCAACCTAGAGAAAGTCCAAGCTATAGTAGATCTTCCCCAGCCACGAACAGTCAAAGAGGTGTAAAAATTGATGGGGTCACTAGCAGAACTTAGCCGATTTTTCTCAAAAGCAGCAGAGAAGCATTTCCCAGTTTTTGAAGTCCTAAAGAAGGCCAAAAAGTTTAGCCGGAGCAAAGAATGTCAGAAAGTGTATGACAGTTTGAAGGAACAACTTCAAGCATTGCCAACGTTGAAGTCACATGTTTCTTGAGAAACCCTATACTTATATTTGGCAATCTTGTAGAATGTAGTCAGCTTTATTTTGGTACGCCTGGAAGGCCAAAAAAAGTGCCAGTCTACTATATCAGTAGAATATTGCAAAACACATAGAATGCGTACATGCCGGTTGAGAAGTTAGCCCTGGCTTTAATATACTCAGCATGAAGGTTGAGAATGTATTTTCACAGTCATTGCATCATGGTCTACACTGCTTTCCCAATCAAGAACATTCTTAGCAAGCCTGAATCATCGGGCAGAATGACGAAGTGGGCTCTGGAACTGGGCCAATTTGAGATCCAATTACAACCTAGATACAATCAAGGCTTAGGCATTAGTAGACTTCATTGTAGAAATGACCAGCAAAGACACACAGAGGGCGAATATGCACCATAATCTAGGAATTAATAAATGGAAATTATTCGTCGATGACGTTTCCAGCTGAAAGGATTGTGGTGCAGGATTACTGTTGGTAAACCCAGAAGGAGCTGAACACAGATACTCATTTTGTTTTGACTTTCTACTCACTAACAATGAAGTGGAGTGTGGAGCTTTGATATGTGGACCGAACCTTACCATCATAATGAAGGTGAAAAGCACCCGAGTATCCAGTGATTCACTAATCATAGTCCAGTAGGTGTGAGGAGACTACGAAGTATGAGAAGAATAGTTGGTGAAGTATTTAAAGAGAGTATAGTAGCTCATAGCCCAACTAGAGTATTTCAATATCTAGCACGCACCAAGAAATGAAAATACAAAAACAGATGCACTAAGCAAGCTAACAACAGCTGGATTTGAATCTTTGAGCGAACATGGAGACGTGGTAGTAGAGGTCATTCCAGTCAAAAGCACAGTATCAACTACAGTGTCAAAAATCCAAACGGAAGGTGTAAACTAGATGACATCACTAATAGATTACTTCAAGAATGGAACATTGCCAGAAGATAAGGTGCAAGCCAAGAAGTTGGAGTTACATTCTAACAAATACACCTACGAGAATGCAACCTTGTACAAGAAAGGCTTTCTGTCTCCATGGATAAAATGCGTAGGACTAGCATGGGCAAGAGAAATTATAAGAGAAATGCACGAAGGGCTGTATAGAATGCATCAGGGAGCTAAAATAGTAACAAAAAAAAAATCATCCGAGCAAGATACTATTGGTCGACTATGTTTAACAATGCCCACAACTTCGTGCTCAAATGTAAAAGTTTCCAAATCGATGCTTCGCTATCGCATAAGCCACTTGCCACTTTGAGAGGGATATATGGAGCTTGGTTATTTGATAAATGGGAGATCAACCTAGTTGGGCCATTCCAAAAGGGCGAGAGCAATGCCAAATTTCTAATTGTTGCAGTCGATTACTTCACAAAGTGGGTGGAGGCAAAACCATTAGGATGAGTCACAGCTGAGGTAACTAAAAAATTTGTCTGGAAGAATATAGTGTGTCCCTTCGGGGTGCCATGTACAATTGTCAAAGATATTGGTACACAGTTCACGAGTGGTACATTCACTGATTGGTGTTCAAAGCTTGGGATTCTTCAAAAATTCACCTCTATAGTGCACCCTCAAGATAATGGAAAAGTGGAAGTAATAAACTGGACTATCGCTCAAGGGATTTAGAAGCGATTGGAAGGAAAGCGAACTGGATGGGCAGATGAAATAACGACTTTTTGAGAACCAATGGGGAAGACACCATACAGTCTAGTCTATGGTCATGAAGCAGTGATACCAGTGGAAATTGGTAATTCAAGGCTCCAATTATGCAATTACAGGGAGAAGGACAACCCGGATATGATGAGGTTGGATATGAACGAACTGGAAGAAAAAGGAGAATTTGCAACGATCACAGAGTCTAAATATAAGGAAAGAATGGCTAAAGCTTACAATCAGAAGGTGAAGGAAACACGATTTTAGATTGGCAATCTTGTGTTAAGAAATCACAAGGAAAGCCTGGCAGAAGAATGAGAGAAGCTATGCCCAAAGTGGGAAGGACCTTACAAGGTTACGAAGGCTCACAAATCCAACTATTACAAACTAGAAAGTTTGGATGGCACCAGTGTTCCCAACACATAGCATGTGATTAATTTGAGAAGGTTCAATGTCTAGATTTGAGGAAAGGGATAGGGAGCCTCTACTTGTACAGAAACCATTAGACCATCATTGGTTGGAGTTGTTCCATTGTTTCCAAAGCGACATTATTGCAGTGGTACATTATAAATATAAAACCATCTTTCTGGGACACAATTACATTTTTAGTTCTCTACTTGGAAATTTTAGATGATAACACATTTGTAGCATATTGCAATCAATGTACTCGGGCTTTTCAAGTGTCAAAAGTCAAACATAATATTGGGATCAACAAGCTATATATCTTGCAACTTCACAATCATACACTTGCAAGCTATAGATCTTGCAAAACTAACGATACTTGCAAGATTTAGATCTGCAACTCTACAAATCATACACCCACAATCTATATATCTTGCGCAACTACCAATACTTGCAAGCTTTAGATCTTGCAACTTCGCAAACCTTACGATAGCAAGATATAGATCTTGCAGCAGAGCATATTTTCTCATAAAAGTGACACAAGCAAGCAATAGATCTTGCATGTCATAAAACCTCAAGCTCTTAAAAATGCAAGCAATACATCTTGCAGCTTTGCTATACTAAGTATGCAAGTTATAGATATTGCAAATGGCACGAAACCTCAACTAACTAAGATAATGCAATAATAGCAATCCATAGATCTTACAACTTCCCGAACTCAATCATAACGACTCAAGAAAATGTATACACAAAAGTTGATGGAAGATAGCTTATTAAGTGATAGCAAAGATGCAAGTTTACAAAGTCACAAAAAAATTATTCAAAACATTTTAGGAAAGGATAAGTAGCTTAAAACAAAAGATCTATCTATGCCTAGAGGCTCATGATGATCCAAAAGAGGACAAACCACCACAACGATGACCATGCTCGACTTCGCGATGGGAATGCTCAACCCTAAGCCAGTTTTCCTTAGCCACACACTTCTCACTAACTATATGGTTGTATCCCCACGTCATGTGTAAATAAGTAGGATGGTGTATTAGACCCCTTTTCCCTATATGACTGAGATATGTAGTATAGTATACCTTAAAGTCGGGTATAGGGCAGAACTCCTAGCAATCCAGCCACATACTCATAACATTAACAGTCTCTTCATATCTCTTATTCTTGGCAGTCAAATTTTGTACTTCCTCCTCTAGGAACTAAATATGCGATCGGACAGCCTCAAACAAATTAATCATTTTCCCACAAAAGTCCATAGTAAGATCTCCATGACCAGTAGCTCTACGAGATGACAAAGGACGAGTCTGAAGTCTATCTTTGTACTCAACACAAGCTTGCTCAAGTTGGTGCATAGACGTATCAAGTCAGTCGTACTCAGCGCGGAGCTACTCATTTTCACTTTGCAGCTACGTGTTTATCGCAAACTGTTAGTCAAACCTTCTTTGCTAACCAAGAGCATAAGTTGAAAGGTGATCACATTCATCATGCTTTTTCTTTAACCGATCGAACAAGTCATCAAGATGAGTACACTGTTTATCAATGATGAGTTTTGTTTGATGGGTTTCGTGAGTCTTGCTTGCAGCAAACTTTTAGCCTCCTCCTTTTGTTGAAGCATCTTCACCATGGTCAAATGTTGATGGTGAATAAGAGTGCTTTGCTTGGGTGTCATTTAGTCTTCTCCCACTTTGCTTCAAGTTTATTAATACCCAAGATCATGTACTTTAGACACTCATTCTTGAACACGGTCAGGGAGGTTAAGCCAATGCATGTACACAACAATAGATTCAAGATCAACCAAACCACGAACAATATCTTTGCCAAGAAATTCAACATTATAACAATCGAGAATAAGCTTACTACAAGGACATGCTATGGAAGAAGATGGAGTTGATGAAGACGTAGGAGCTCCCCACCCAATATGCAAAGGAGTGGACTCCACACAAGATAAACGATCATAGGAAACAAGCTGGAGATATTCCTTGGATATATGCTTAGTAGCTTCAATCAGTTTGATACGGAAACATACGCAAGGAGATGAAAACCCGTTGTGACAAGGAAAACAAACATAACACCCCAGATATTCAATACTTTTCAAAAACAATTGATCAACCATAATATCAAAGCCCTACAAGTAAATAAATACAAGGAGATCGGTCAAATTGTAAAAGGCAAACACAAGAATAACATCTTCAATAATACAATATAGTACACACATAGTTCAAAATATTGTTATGAATTACAAAAATAGGTCCTTAAAGTCCGAAGCACTAAGGTTCACTAACTTTAGTAAGAAAAGTGGATGAAGTTCGAACAAAAGAACCCTCCTGCCCAACTTACTGAACGGAGCCTTCGCCATTTAAATCACCTCCTGGGTTTGAATCATCATTAGGATTAGATGTATGCTCAGGAATGTGAAGCTCTGAAGAGAGAGGGCCAAATGGACGATCTTTAAATTAGTCGACCGCATGCTTCAACTCAGCCACGGAAGGTAGACTAGGAAGATGGGATAGCAGTGCGAAGGGATGACCACCATAAAAATGATCTTAAGGAAACCTTCATTCGGAGCTTCCTTCTGCTATTCTAGAACCTTGTCGGATTTGGCTAGCTTAGATAGCTTCTCAACCTTTGCAGTAGGGTTCAGCTTCTGCAATCAACCAAGGCCTTGCAGTATCCAACATCGTGAGCACTAGTTGTGACCTCTTCAAATAAAGTATAAAAGGATTTGTCTTCACCTGTTGATCAACTAGAACCTGGGGATATGCAGGTGATGCAGGTGCTTTAGTAACCAGCTGATAGTAGGCCAGCTTTCTCGATTGTGGAGTAGATAGTAACCAGCTTTCTCCCTTTCATGCCACACCCCACAATTATTTGGGAACCCACTATCGAACTCAACTGTTGGGATCACATGGTAAAGGGTGAACTCATCAGAGGTGTTCTTTAATTTTTGAAGATGGTAAAGGTTGCAAAATAAGTTAATGGAAAAGGGAACACCAGCTGCTTTGCATACATGATAGTAGAAAACAAAAATAGAAACAACTTTAGGATTCAGCTGACATAAAGGTACTTTATAGTGAGAAAGCAAGTGTAAGACATGTTGGAACAAGGAGAAAGAAAGCCCAAAATTAAGGTAGTCTAAATAACAAGAAATGTAACCAGATGGAGGAGTGCGAACACTCTCAGAGGCCTCAGGAGCCTAAAGTTCATACGAACGCAAAAAAGGGAAGCTATTTTTTAACTCCTCGATATAACAATCGGAGAGGATACTACTAATAATTGAAGAACCGATGAGGTGATCGGAATCCTGCCCAGAATCAACATCATTTTCAGGGACGTTTGGCATAGAAATTCCAATATTGTTAGAGGCAGGCATTGAAGAGCTCAAAATCTATAAAATCTAGACGAAGGTGGCGTCAATTAAAACAATAAAGGGAAGAATTGACAATTCTGGCCAAACTCCAGAACGAAAATAGAGCGCCAGAGAAGCAAAAATATCACCTCAATTAGAAGGAAACTAAAGCACACTATATAAATAAAGCTCTACAAATTCAGACCAACACAACTCGCTTCAAAATAAGCAAAGAGAAGCACAAGAGAACTTACTGATTTAGAGGGGAAAACAAGAGAGATGACGTGTGTTATATTGTGTTCATATTTCGTGGAATTATTATGATTTTATTGTGATATAATTTGCATTTTAGGTGTTTTTGGTGTAGGAATTCATGAATTGTGAAGAATTGAGAGGGAGCTATACATTGTACTTTTTCCCCCTTAACAGTTATTTCCCACGGGGTTTTCTAGGTTAAGGTTTTTAATGAGGCGATATTCTCCGATAGAAAATTTTCTTACTTTATAAGACATTATTCCAGAGATGAAGGAAGGGAGACGAAAGCAGAATTGCTGAAGTTATGGGGTGAAAAGTAAATTATTGCAGAAAACTTGAATTTGAAAAATTAAAGATGTTCACTTCCCATCATAATAAAGATTTTATTATCTCTTTCCAATTGAAATTCCTTAATTTTAGGAATTATTTATTAGAAGATATTTTCATTTCCTTTCTTCCACAAGATGAATCCGAGTGTAATTGGGATTAGGTCTTGTAATACGCGGGTACATATGTAGCTCAGCATTTTCGGGAAAGAGGTACGCAGACATTAGACATTAATACGGAGATAGAGGTTTTGGTTTCGTTTTGTTTTTTCTCTATAGAGCATTCTCATGAATACATCTTTAGGTGCATAATTATTCATTGTGGGATAATTATGTGCAGTTGGTTATTCAATACAGTGATCAGGTTTGGTTAATTTCGTTAGTTTAGTTAGTTGCTTTTCGTTGGTTATGTTTACTAATTATATTACTTATTATGAGTAGCTAATTTATATACCGGAATGGAATAACAAGTATTAATTTATGAATTGTGAGGCCTAATTGTTTCATAATTGATTCGTATGTGTTCTTCAGTGTTCTTGGTTAAATTTATTTTTAATGTGCTTAACTCTGGCCAACTTGAATATTATTGGGATAATGCTAACTCATTCCACCAATACGTAATCGTTGAAATGTGTTAGTAAGCAAAGAAATCTTGTGGAAGCTACAGATAACTAGTTAAGACTGTAATAGTAAGATATGGAACAATTAAGTGTGCGTTACTACTTGCAAATACTTGGGTAATTGCTATATCATGCTAGCAGGTTTTCCTTTATTTTTTTAAATTTTTTAAAATTTTTTAAATTTTTTTTTCATTTTCTATTTTTCAATTTTTTTTTATGTTTTTCTAATCAAAAGTAGCAAAAAGTATTTCAAATCAAGCTAACATGCATTGAGTCCTCTAACCCCTCCCCGCACTTAAAACATTACATTGCCCTCAATGTAAACATGTAAGGCAAGAACAATAAAAATTCAAAGCAAGAGGTAGAGTGACACCCGTTTATCCACGTAGTCGCCGGTGATATGGCGCAATCCCATGCACTTGTAAAGACTCGGTCCCGCCATTGGTGTCGGAGCAGAAAGGGGAGCCAAAATGCCGTAGACGAACTCACCCTTCGAGCAAAACATTGCCTCCTTGGCGCAGTTTGATCAAGACTACACCACAGAGAACAACATCAAACTCACAAGTACATAACAATTTGTAATACTAGGTTTAGCATAGAGAATTAATAACCAACCATAGTATTCTCGAAGAACAACCAATCCACCCCGCAACCACTACTACAAGATTATCCATTAAAAATATCCAACATATATCGGCACATATACAAGCATCATTATAGGATATGCAATTACATTCACAATGATGTAGTCGGCATACTACAATCAACAAAGGTACTATAAAGATGCAAGAATGTTCATATGTCGATATATGTAGGATGGTGGAAGAATGAGCGGAGGTGGAATGGTGAGAGGTGGCAAAATGGAGAAGATTGAAGGTTTAAGAAAATTTGAACAGCACGCCGTCGCGACTCGAGATAGATCCATCGCGACTCGCGATGGATCCATTGCAACTCACGGCGGGTAGGGAAGGCTTGGTTGCGACTCGCGACGATCTCATCGCAACTCGCAGAATGTGGAGGCTGGGAGCAGATTTTTAGCACACAAGTTCTGATCTCGTCACGACTCGCGATGGGACATCGCGACTCGCAAAATGTTGAGGTCGGGAGCAGAATTTTAGCACAAAATTTCTGATCACGTCGTGACTCGCGACCTCTCTATCGCGACTCGCGATGGGCCATCGTGACGCCATCGCGGCTCACGAAAAGTTGGTGCTGGGAATGGATTTTGATCCCCTGTTCGTCGCGACTCGTGATGAGGCCATCGCGACTTGCGACGACAGGGTTTCCCAGCACTTGGAAAATTTTTTTCTTACCAAGCTCTTTTCCCTCTCTTATGGATATCATTCCTTCATTTCCTCCAATGCAATAAACTACACTTTGCTACAAAATCATAGAAAAACACACCATAAAAAGAACAAGACTAAATAACAAAAACTAAACAACAAAAACTACAACAAAGGCCGAATTTATTTACGTCGTTGGCGCGACAAAGCTCCGTATGTTTAAGGTCATCGGTAAAACCCTAATTTTATCCATATGGTGAAGGCTTGAACCCATTCACCATGAGCTTCCAAAAGTAGAGAGGTGGGGGTACAAAACTTTCAAGAGGAAAGTTTTGTTGAGGTGAAGATGGTTTGAAGGGAGTTGAGTGGTTAGGAGGCTTGGGATAATCTTTCGGCTCCTCTCTCGTCTCCCTCAAAACTTTCGAAAATGATAGAGTTGGTTCACTAGGTGGGAGAATGGGTGACAGTGCTAATGAATGTAGCACGATCACCTCTTCCTCCATTTTTCTATCCTCAACAACCAACTACTCATCCCCTTCGAACTCAAAATCATTTCCCATGGTGACTTCACTCACCGAATCCTCGAGTTCGATTTGGGATGGTGTATTTTCGGAATCACGAGCTTCCATTCGGGCCAACGCTTCTAATATACTCCTCACATGCCCCTCAATAGCCTCAACACTAGAGGAGAACTGAGTGTCCGGCTCCTCACTAGTAAAGGAGTTCAAGTTTGCTATTGTATTCATGACTTCCTCACGTGTCAAACTTGAAATTCCTTGTTGGGTTTGGTTTTGGGGTACGGTATAAGATGGTGATGGCCAAATATTTTGCTCGTATTGTTGGTTTTCTGGTTCATTCTCATACCACCAATCTGACTACCACTCCATTCCGGATTGTAAGGATTGTGGTATGGATACCATTCTTGAGCATCTCGCCCTTGAAAACCAACATCTCCTGCCTCTTGGTAGCACTCTTCATAATATCCTTGGTTTTGGAAACCAAGGGTTCTTTCTCCCTCATAGTGCTCCTCTCACAACAAATGGAAAGATTCGGTAGGATGGTCAGAGTGACACATCCTACAAAACCTTGCTTGTTGAGCCTTTTTTCTCATCATGAGTTCCCTCAAGGTGAGACGCTCTATTTTTTTAAAAAAAATTCAAAAGTCTGAAATCATATTGCAAGTTTTCTTGATAAAACTGAACAAGAACTCAAGCAATACCTACTCCAAACAAAAACAACCACCAAGGAGTGGAAAATAAAAACAACTAGCTAATGTGCAACCAAATACACCTAAACACTTAAAAATAAACGCCTCTTCCCCGGCAGCGGCGCCAAAATTTGGGAGGCCATCGCCGTACCTCTCAAAGTTAATATTTATAAGCCTTTTTATGCTTACTATCTACAACTAAGTAGTTAGCGGCAAGTCGGGGTCATCCACAAAGAAGAGGAATCTTCCTAAGCATTTAGGCACAAAAGGTTGGTATTAGGCTAGGAGTAGACATATATACATACATATAAAAGCATGTAAATGGGGTGGGGTTTGGTTGTTTGGTGGTCCTAAGTTATGAAATTAAAAAGATAAGATAACTAGCAAAGTCAAGTAACTAGGCTAATCATCAAACAAAACTAAGAAAAGGGGGTTTAAAACTACAAAGATAAAGTCTTGGGGGCAATGGATATCCACTTCCAAACCAAATGTAGATCATTGAACCATTCACTCATTCTATCACATTCATTACTTGACTTAACATTAACATACTCATCTAGCAAGAATCACAACACATTATGCACAAGAAGTTCTAAGTTCATGTTCATAGATTTTCATGCAAAGGAGCTAAGGAATTCGTCACTTTCCTAACACTCTAACACTTCAATCATAAAAACACTTCCTATTCTCAAACAACATATGACATAAGTGAAGTGAAACATAGCATCAAGAATACATAAATGCTAAATAACAAAGGATTCAAGAACGAGTGAAACAATCTATTCACTACTTCAACTACTTGTTGTGAAGATAAATCTTCTATCCTTCTTAGATAGTAGTTTGCAAGAGTGAATTTGACATCTCTTGTCAAACCTCACCAATGATTCCCTTATAACTAAGAGCATCCCATTGATGGCATTTAGCACGAAGAATCAACAAGCTTAGCAACACTTATAAACACTACACCGTGTCTAAGCATTTAACCAATTCGTGCATTTACACAAGATTAGTCAAGAACGATCGACATTCATAGACTCCTCTCATTTTCTACCTAAGATAAACATGACAACGAATTCGACATCATCACATTCATCTAGCAATTATCAACACACCAACATCATTTAAGAAGCTCTAACTCATGCTCTTGGATTCCACATTAAAATAGGGGAGAATTAGCTACTTTCTCCCAACCCTAACAAGCAATCATGCAAGCAATTCATATACTCAAGCTCCCAACAACATCAATGCAATTAGCAATTAACATTCAAAGCTCAACAAATGCACAATAACAAAAACACCAAATAGATAGATATAATGGTTCTTACTACATAGAAATGGAAGCTTCAATCCTTTGCTCCCAATATAAAAATAAGCTAGAGAAATAAAAGACATGATTAAACTACAAAAACTAAGAAAAGAAAGAGGAGAAAACCTAGGGTTTCTAAGCCCAAAAACGCAGAAGAAGGAGCTGGGCAAAAGCTGCTGGATGAGAGGAAAGAGAATGGTATTTATAGTACAAAGAAGATAAGGTGAAATTCTGGCCACCCGTCGGTCGCGACTCGCAGCGGTCATCGCGACGAGGCCATCGCGAGTCGCGACGGCTCGCGACAGACGCAAATTTCAGCATTTTTTCTTCTTTCTCTTTTATATCTCATATCCTTCTCTTCTCTTCACTTCTTCAATTCTTCATATCTTCAAAAAGCTCAAATCCAAGTCTTCAAATCTTCAAAGATATTCTTCAAGGTCATCAAAGTTTTCAAAGTCTTCAAACAAATTACCTTGTCACAAAAAATTCTCTAAAAAGTGATAAAAATGCAAAAGTCTCTTTTAACCCTCCTTAGATAATTTCAAGGTAAAATGTCATATTTAGAGCACAAAAGTGTACAAAAGTTAATCCCAAAAGCCCTAATATAACCGTATAAGATGGGCACATCAGCGCCGCTGCCGGGGAATGGTAAGTCAGTTTTTTATAATTTTTTCCTACTAATCTATGTGTAGTGCTTAGTTTATGAGCAGATCATCAAGATTGAATTTAATATTCGACCTGAAAAGCAGTTTCTGCCGTGACCCTTTTGTTTGGCCAAATCGGACCCATTACGGTTTCAGCAACCACCTCTGACTCGAAAATTGATACTGACATGGACAGAGCTGAAGGAAACAACCCATACAACCCATACATGTGGGAACTTACTGGTCATAGTGATGACGACCCCCCCCCACTCTCATTCAACTACCAGAGACTGAGAATCTGATTGAGATCAAGCTGACGTTCCTGAATGTACTTCCAAAGTTTCACGGGAGAAGCACCGAAGACCCCTACAACTTTCTCAACGAATTTGTGAAGATTTTTAAGGTTCAGAAGAGGTCAACTACAGTGACGGAAGAGCAATTTAAGTTGGTGGTGTTTCCCTTCAGTTTGACAGGAGCAGCAAATCAATAGTTCTCAAGCTTGCTACCCAACTCCATTTCGATGAGGCCTGAATTAAAGAAATTATTTTTGGAATATTATTTTCCATCCACAAGGAAAGATGCCTTGAAGAAAGAGGTCATGAGTATCAAGCATGTGTATGATGAACTATTGAGTGCTTATTGGCTAAGGTTTAGAAAATTGGTAGATAGCTGCCCCAATCACCGAATGACGGAAGGTCAATTGCTCTAGTGTTTTATCAAGGGATGACAACCATCAACAAGGATTTGGTGAATTCTTCAAGTAGTGGTGGCTTTTCTCACCTTCATGTGAATGAGGCAAGAGAAATTATTAAGAGGTTGGTGGATTCCAAGAAGGAGTATGATCAGCAGGATGTGCAATTGCTGAAGAAAGTGACACAGGCATCTACTCCAAAACATGATGAATTCACAAAGAGGATGGAAAGAATGGAAAGGATTCTATCTAAGTTGTTGACAAGGTTGAGTCAGTACAAGAAGGGTCTTGTGATATGTGTGGAGCAGTCAACCATACGACGTCGCAATGCATTCTTACCATGGAGGGGATACATGTCCAAGCAAGTGCTATGGGAAATTATAATTTGAAACAGCATAAAGGTTATCCATATCCCCACGCCTTCAATTCAAGGTATATGGATCACCCAAACTTTCATTGGAGAGAATAACATCCCCCATCGCAGCAGTCTCAGCACCCGTACCAGCCCTATGTTCCACAATGCAGTGAGAAGACCCAATTTTTCCTCAACCTCCACAAGGTAGTCAAGGGAAATCTATGAGTGATAAGTTAGACATAGTGATGTACATGATACATAAGAAACACCGGAGGTTCGAGACAATTGAAGCAACTTTAGAGGGCACACACAACAAATCACCCATTTATCAAGCTCGATGAACAAACTTAGGATGAAATAGCCAGGGTTACCTTCTCAAGTTCAGTTAAATCCACATGAGACGGCAAACCAGGTCACACTCGGAAGTGGGGAAGAAGTTGGTGCATTTCCATTTAAATTTGCGGTCAAAAAGACGAATGAACTCACTGACGGGGGGGAGCTAGTTTTCCCAAATGAAACCCTGCGACGGAATATCATATTTAAGAGTCGAAGGAAAAAGGTGACAACACCATCATAAAACACCCAAATCCTGAACGTCCAGAGTTCATGCATGAAGGTAAGTCCAGGGTGCCAATGGAGGTAAGTAAAATGCCAACCTTACATGATCCCTCAATTAAAATTCTTCCAACACTCCCTCATAGATTGGAAAAGAAAAAAGAAGATGGTATGGATTTTTGTCTCGATTTTTGGAAAATGGATATTAATCTTCATTTCTTGTCGGCCATTAAATTACCACTAGTAAGCAAGTTCTTGAAAGATTTTATTGCAGGATAGACAGGAGATTCGAGCAAGATCATGATGAGTGAATCGGTATCGGCTGTGATTCAAAAGGAACTGCCCCAAAAGTGCAAGGACCTAGGTATGTTTTCCTTACTTTGTTGTATAAGAGATAATAAGATCGATGCTGCCATGTGTGTTTTAGGACCTTCAATTAATGTTATCCATTATCTTTGTATCAAACTTTAAATAGAGCTGAAATAGTAGACACTAGAGTAGTATTTAAATTGGCAGATAAATCTTGCGTGTTTCTTGGGGGTTGTTGCAAAATGTGCTTATGAGAGTTAATGACTTTATTTATCCAGCAGACTTTTATGTGGTAAATATGAATCATACCAGTGATAAGGGAACACAAGGGGCATTGTTGGGTCATCCATTCTTGAAAACGACAAACACCGTTATTAATCTTAGGAATGGAACTATTTCTTTTGATTATTTTGGTGATAAGTACACACTCAATATTGATAAACCAATGAAGAAGCCTATGAATGATGAGAAGGTGAATGCAATTGATCATACTGACCCTTTTGTCCAATAGTCTCTTGAGACTAAAGTTTTGCATGATAAGATGGGAATTCAATTTCCTACAAGTCTAGACAAGGTAAATGTTCAAGACTTGACAGATAAGGAAAACCGTGAATTGTGGCAATCAATGTACTCTGAGGATGTGGTGTCCAGTACTAAAATAAGCCATGGAGTTCTCAAGCCTGCTCAGACCAAAATGGATGTTCGGAAAAATTCTGAAGTGCGTACATGGTCCGGTTTTCCCAAACAGGACCCGAGCCCCATCAAATGTGGAAACCTCAAATTTGGAGTTAAAGATGTTACCACCCGATTTAAAGCATAATTATAGAGGAGATGATGATACTCTTCCAGTGAGTATGGAGTCGCTCAAGTATGAGGAAGAGACAAAGTTTCAACTCCAAGAATTGTGAGATCTAAGATTGAAAGGGTTTGATTAAAGCTATGTGGTACAAGGAGCGCAATAAGATGCGGAATGACAGAAATTTGAAGTCTAAGAAATTCATGGTTGTGCAGAAAGTTCTTATTTCTGAGTCCAACTTTCAATATATGACATGGAAATTTAAATCTAAATGGACTAGACAATTCGAAGTGGCTTCTGTTTGGCCAGACGAGATAGTAGAGATCATAAGCATGGAAGCAAAAAGGGCATTCCTCGTCGATGGTGGCATTGATGGAAGAAATTTCATTTTGCCCAACAAATAATCATTAAAGGCATCTAAAAGTATAGCCAAAGACTATAAACAAAGGCGCTAATTGGAAGGCAACCTAATTTTCTTCGGTTTTTCCCTTTATTTATTTTTTTTATGAATTTCAATTTCTCATCTGCTCTTAGTTCTTGATCTACAGAGTTGAACTGCTTGAATTTGCACCATGGAAAATTCACACCTTTGGAGAGCCGGGACTCGCAGGGTTTCGTTTGACCAAACTGGAGGTCTACAACAGAACCTGATCCGGATACAACACTCTCTTCTTGTTGGAAATTTCTCCGGAACCCACCACTTTAAGTTCCCTCTTTCCCTTTTATTTTTCTTATCATGATGTTTGACTATGTGTGAAACTTTTTCCCATTAGAGCTTTGCATTATTTTCTTGAGGGCAAGCAAAGTTTAAGTGTGAGGAGGTTTCTTGTGTGTTTTGTTTTGTAGCTTTGAAAAAAATAATTAATTAAAATTTTCAGTTTTTTTAGTCAAACATGTGTTTTTGTGTTGTTTTGAGTCGATAATTTGGCATGAGGAAATTCTAGCGGCTCTTGATAAAAGTACCCTGCCAGTTGTAAATTTCATTATTTAATAAACTTGGTAAATTTGATATGTCTTGAGGTTTTTGAATGAGATATTCTATGATTTGTGAAATTCTATTGATATGATTTTTGGGATGACGAAAAATGATGAATTTAATTGAATATTTTAGCCTACTAAAGTGAGGTTTGAGCTAGAGTAGAGCACTCTCTACATCAATCTTTGTTCCGAGATATCACATTTTTATAATTGGAGCTTTTATGTGTGAAAGTGATGGAAGGCACTAGGATGAAACCACACAACTTAAATTGCCTACCAACTACATTAACCCCTAGTGAAATACTTTGAAGCTTTGACTATGCTCTTTGATATGAGTTCCTATATATTTATCCAAAACCTTGTTTTATCCTCTCTTGGCCCTATTATGCATGTTCTTGGATTTGAAATTGATGAATTCGTCCTTTTTGTTCACTTGAGTTGATGACATACTGAGTATGTGTTCAGCTTGCCCAGACTAAACAGTTTCAAAATTGAAGGCTGAATTTTATTATGAACAATGATGTTGTGCTTCTGTTTAGCCAAACTGGAGGGGCAACCGTATGAAAAAAGAAGAAAAAAAAGGGGAAAAGTTCTTATTGTTAATGTTGCAATTTTTCTCTCAAAAGTACTTATTTTGAACTGTATTGAAGAAGAGTGGTGTTGGAAAAAAAATCAAAAAATGGAATTTCTTTAATGATATAGCACCAATATTTGATGTGATATTACTTGGCTTTCTCATAATAGCCATAAGATGAAGATTGTTGGTGAATGTCTACCATACATGGAAGATGGTTGAAGAAATATACATGCATAATATTTGATCGATATTGTTTGAGCTTTAGAACCCTTAGGATCTCACCAATCTGAATGGTCCCTAGCCCCATTACAACCCTTGAGAAAGACCTTCCTAATTTGCATATTAACTTCTCTGTGTTATAACTTGTGAATTATTTGAGTGATTGTCCTTCATATATTGAGAGTGATTGAGTGAAACCGTGAGAAAAATATTCATTGATTGTCCAATTTTGACTAAATTGATGATTAGATTTCCTAATCTTGAACATTTTCATTTCAATTACTTTGGGGACTGATGATTTCCAGGTGCGTTAACATGATCCTTTAATCCTTGGCAAGGGAAAATTTATCGTTATAAGAGTAGAATCTAGAGTTTTTAAATGTTAAATTTTTGTCTGTCTCATTGCGTGATTTGTATTTCCATCTTCCTTTTCTTTTTATATGGTCGTTTTAGATAGAGTCTTATGAGGGAATGAGAACTTATGAACATTGTGGATTATTGATTGATCTTATTTTCTTCACTTCATACTTGAGGGAAAGCATGATTCAAATGTGAGGATATTTGATGTGTGTTATATTGTGTTCATATTTTGTGAAATTATTATGATTTTATTGTGATATAATTTGCACTTTAGGTGTTTTTGGTGCAGGAATTCATGGATTGTGAAGAATTGAGAGGGGGCTATACATTGTACTCTTTTTTTTAATGCAAAACACCAGAAGGTGAGGGAGTTATGTATTGGGTTCCCCATGCCCTATAGCAAAATTAAACAGTTTGTACATGAGTATGTCTAGATCACTAGACATGAGGCAACAATGTTGCCTCCAAAAAGTGCTAATCTAACAATATAAAAGAAGTTACGATCCAAGGGAGAGAATCTCCACCCCTTGTGTTAATTCTCTCCCTCAGCCAGGCAACTCCTAGATGTAAGCTATAATCCATCAAAAACTATTCAGATGGAGAAGTAATGTAGTTGGTGGACGGGATCATTCGAAAGTGTTCGTCCAAGTTCAGCTGATGTGGTGTGTGAGGAGAGACCATCCGACTCCTGCATCTGCACAAATGGTGAAACTCAACTCAGCAGTATCAATTCAGACATTACCAAGTACTCAAATGGAGGGCATGGATTGTTTGTCTAAAGTAATAAGACCACTTATATGCCTAGATACATTAGATAAAGAAAAACCCGGATCCTCATGGTACTTAGCAAGAGCATCTGCAACAGAGTTCCCCTCCCTGTAGACATGTTGGAGCTTAGCTCGGCCCAGCATAGCATTAACTTTATAAACTTTGTCAAAAAGTTCCCACTGAGCAGTGTAGGGGTCGTTAATCATAGATACAGCAATTTTTGAGTCGGATTCAATTACATATGTATGGTCAAGTTGGGAGAAAATTTGACAAGCATGCAATATGGCATCAATTTCTGCTGAAAGGGGTGAGACAGCAGACGAGGCAGCAGAAGATATTATAATTGGGCAAGCAAAAGAATCTCTAGCAATCAGACCCATAGAAGCTTTGTAGTTAGACCAAGATGCATCCACATTAATTTTTATATAACCATGCTCAGGCCTTTCCCAGAAAATCCGTGATATGTTTGGCTTAGGAGGAGGTCTAGGCAATGTAACAAGATGCCTAAATGTGGGTGTGATAGGACCATGGGGGATCAGTTTCCTAGGGCACACGAGAAATGCTAGTTTGATCAAGTCTTCCACCTCTTTGCAGATAGAATTAAGTAATAGTGGCTTATTATGAAAGAGGAAACCAGTCCTGGCCTTCCATAGGCCCCAACATACCAAAGATGGAAGAATTCTGCAGTAGATGCGCTCAAGTTGTGGTAAATCACTACCATTCCAGAACACAAAGAACCTTTGTGGAATTGAGTGAATAGCATTTAGGTTAAATTGTAACAAGGATGCAAAGTATGACCACACAGCCTGGGCTAAATGACAAGTGACAAAGAAATGCTGAATCGAATCAGAGTGATTGCAGGCAGGGCATTTAGATGCTAGACTAAAACCACAAGTAATAAGCACATCATCAAATGGGAGAAAAGAGTTCAGTAATTTCCATGTGAAAATAAGGATCTTTCTCTGCACAGGGATTTTCCATAGAGAGGTGTTTGCAAGAGAGTTACCTGGCATTGTGGTTAAGGCCTTGTAGCATGACTTAAAAGTAAAATTACCTGAGAATTCTGATTCCCAGGTCATTTTGTCATCCCTATCAGGTGTTATAACAGCCCCCTGCAAAAACTGAAGAGTATCATGCCCCAAGAAAGAAGAAATCTGATCCAAAACAGGGTTCTTATTAGTGATGAAATCTGCCACTGAGATGTAGGGCATAAGAGATATTATACTATCTGGGATATAGTTTATGAGGGGGCCTTGTGGACACCAGTTAGCCAGCCAGAAACTACAACTCCCTCTTCCATGAATAATTATGGAGTTAGATTCAGCAAAGGAGTTGATAAGGCTGATCCTTTTCCATGTGACAGATTTCCAGTGGGATGGAGGAAGTGCCCATAGCAATTTAGACCATAAAACAGTACCACATTGAGACTTCCACCACAGTTTACAAGAGCAGGATTCCACCAAGGCTTTGATGGATCTAAAACCAAGACCATTATGCTTAGTAGGCTTAGCTAGGTCTGCCCATTTTTTCCAAACCCTATTATTCTTATCCTCAAATTTTCCCCAAAAGAAACGAGCCATTTTTTTCTCAATTAATTTAATGATACCTTTAGGGGGATTTGTTACAGTCCACATATGTTGAGGAATGGAATAGAGACAGGATTTAATTAAGACCATTTTCCCCCCTGCACTGAGCCATTTATTTTTCCAATTTTGAAGCTTTTTGTCAATGTTAGCCAGCAAAGGGTGATAATATCTCATTAGGGTTCTTCCTCTGAAAACTGGGCAACCTAAATATTGAAAAGGAAAAGATCCTTTTTTCATTTGTAATACAGCTTTAACCTGATGTAGCTTAGCTAGGCTTGCCCTTTTACTTAGGTAGAATTCAGATTTATCAAAGTTAATTTTTTGTCCCGAGGTGTACTCAAAAACTTCAAGGAATGCCTTGATCTTAATTAGATTTGATCTTGAAGCTTGCATGAATATAATTGTGTCATCAGCATAGCTAAGATGAGAAACCGAAGGGATAGATGCAGCAGTCTGAAAGCTAGCTAGTTTATTATTTTGGAATACAAAAGCTAAACTCCTAGAGAAAGCTTCAGAGAATAAGTTAAATAGAAAGGGTGAAAGAGGGTCACCTTGTTTTATGCCCCTTGATGCCTTGAAAAAACCTGCAGGGTTACCATTTACAAGTATAGAGAAATATGCTTGTGACAGATTGTTTAGAACCGCATTTAAAAACTTCCCTTTGAAACCAAACTTGAGCATAATATGTTTAAGAAAGTTCCAGCTAATTCTGTCAAATGCCTTTCTTAGATCAAGTTTAAGTATACAGTTTGGGATTCTGTATTTCTTGTCAAGATATCTGATCATTTCTTGTAAATACAAGATATTATCAGATATGTCTCTGTTTTTCATAAATGCAGTTTGGTTAGGTGAAATCAAGCTATCCATGTAAGGTTTAAGCCTTTCCATTAACACTTTAGAGCATATTTTATTCAGCACATTAGAGAGGCTAATAGGTCTAAAGTCATCGAATGAACAAGGGGTAGGCTTTTTAGGAATCAGTGTAATCCAAGTGCTAGAAATTCCCCTAGGCATAGCAGATCCAGCTATAAAATCATAAACTGCAGAAATCAAGTCAGTTTTAATGATAGGCCAACACTTAGAGTAGAATTTTGGGGAGAAGCCATCTGGACCTGGACTACTATTTTTTTTCAACCCATTTATAACCTTTTCCAACTCAGATTCAGAGACCAGTGAGGCCAGAATTTGATTATCCCTATCCTGAATAATGTTTGGGATCTGACTAAGGAAATGAGGATAGTATATCTCATCAGGTTCCTGAGAGGGTTCAGTGAGTAATTCTGTGAAATAATCAACAGCTGTATTTTGAATTTCCACCTGAGAGTTAATCCAATTTCCAGCTCCATTTTTTATCTTAGTAATCCGCAACCTACAATTCCTTTCAATCACTGTCTTATGAAAGAAATTTGTATTGTTGTCCCCTAGTTTATGCCATTTAAGCCTTGCTTTCTGCTTCCAAAATTTTTCTTTTTCCTTCAAAGCTTTTAGCAGTAATGCATTTTTCTCATTTAGTTTGACTCTTTCTAGGATTGTGGGGTTTAGGTCAAAATTAATTTCTTGAGTTCTTAAGGCCTCCTCAGCTTGCTTGACATTAAGGTCAATATTACCAAAACTCTCCCTGTTCCAATTCTTAAGCACTTTTTTAAGCCTAATAAGTTTAAGGTAAAACCTAAGCATACCTGTTTCAGCCAGAGGTAAGTTCCAGCAATCGTGAATTATACCAATAAACTCCACCCTAAGGAACCAGGCATCTATAAATCTAAAAGGTTTTGGATTGGCAGAGGTCATAGAAGAGATTTGGAGGAGGAGTAGTGAATGGTCAGAAGTCTGCCTATTCAGGATTTGAATGGAGGAGGAAGGGAATTTGGAATTCCAAGAGATGGTACAATGACCTCTATCTAGCCTCTTAGAAGTAGGGTTCCTAAGCCTAGCATTACACCAAGTGAAGAGGTTTCCTACCGTGTTAATTTCCTGTATCCCATTTAGATTAATCCAGTAGTTAAAATCCCTAATACTGCCTAAGGCTAGAGAACTTGGACCCCTATACTCAGACAGAGAAGTGATTGAATTGAAATCACCAATAAAAATTGTATCCCCCTTTGAGATAGGCTTGAGTTCTGTCCAAAGTTTCTTCCTTCCATCCCTATTCCTCAGAGCATAAATGAAAACTGCCTCCATATGCCAATTAAAATTATGGTGAAAAATATTGACATGCATAAATTGTTCATGTGCTGAAAGCAAAGTAACAGATAGTACATTAGTCCACATTAACCAGATTTTCCCATTATTCAGTGTTAAATTATGAGCAAAGGGAAGTTTGTGCATATATGCCTGGCAACAACTGTTATCATGCATAGGTTCAATAATGCAAAGCAGCTGTATTTTCTTAATCTTACATAAATTAGATAGTCTAAGCATTGATGTGTCCATGCCCCTAAGATTCCACACTAAACAGTTAACTTGTGAGTTGACTAACATTGTTCACTAGATTTAGTACTTTTTGTTGCTGATCTAAGCATCATTCTATTTAATTGACTTAGATAATTACTTCTCTTTGATTTTGATTTACCTTGATGCAAACCTGTAGGAGAAGACGTAGTAGTGTTGTGCTGATTTGGATCGTCTTCCATAGGTATCACTGACTCAGGAACTTGTTTCTTGGAGCAATCCTCAAAGGCCTGCAAAATAGAAAATCTGTTTGCCCTATTCCCAGGCTGGGAAAGCACTAAATTGTGATTTGGACTGTACATAGGTATTGAAAAGGATCCTATCTGAATATCATCTTTAGCATATGACATAATAGGTGGTTTAGGAATAGCAGTATCTTTTAGTAGCATTGAGATAGAATTATCAGAGCTATCCTGAGTATGAGAGTTGGTAGTAGGGGACCTCTGATTATTGATAGTACCCTGGGAAGGGGAGCTGTGTGATAGAATATGCTTTGACCCATTAGATGTTCCTACAATGTTGTTGATCGGAGGGGATGAAGGTACAACCTCAAAGTCTACAAGTAGAGGAGCCTTCTCAAATTTTTTACCAGTTTGCTGCCACTGTGATTGAGGTAAGGTTGGCTCTAGATTAGGCATATGTTTAGCTTCACATTGGGGCAGAGAGTGACCAAGTTTTAGGCAGTGATCACAATACAGGAGGACATCCTCATATTCAACCTTATATTTCCTATTATTGGTTACAGAACCCAGCCTTATGAAGTGACTCAATGGTTTTTGGAGGTCCATTTCTACACATAATTTAATAGCTGATGGCCTGGTTAGCATATCTGTTGCAAGATCATTTTTAATAAAACTGGCAAGGCTATTACCAATTGCTTCAATGGAGGCCGAATTATAGTAATATAATGGAACCTCACGAATTGTACACCATATGGGAACTATTGGTGATTCAATATGAGTAGAGAATTCTGGTGTCCATTTTAGGATTTTCAGTGAGATGCCGTTAAAATTCCACACACATTTCATCCAGCATCTTTGATAATTATTTATCAGTTCAAACCTAATTAAAACATGTTTGAAATCGAGTGAACCCAATTGGTACTTACCTTCAAACCCCACCGTTTTGAAGGCCTGCTCCAACAGATCCATTGAAATTCTCCCCCTGGTGAACTTCCCCACCAGTGCATTTGCATAGTGAGCGGAGAGAGTGGCAATCTGTTCCTCAGAGTACAGACATGAGGGATCTCCCAGATGGTTCGTTTTTGGAGTAATTTCCGGATTGTTGGGGAGAGTTTTGGAAAGAGGCGGGGCTTTATTTTGTAAAACAGCGGCAAAAGTGTTTGGTGGTGCTTGCTCACAAGTGGTTGCAGCCATACTGGCCAAACGGTGCCTGGCCAAGCTGACAAAGTGACAGGCCTAGCCGTTTTCGGCGAGAAGCCGTTTTCGGCGAGCAGGGGAGGAGGAGCTGTAATTTGTTTTCCGTTGAAGAGCTAGGGAATCGTGCAAATTGTGGGAAATCCATGGGTTATACATTGTACTCTTTTTCCCACTGGGTTTTCTAGATTAAGGTTTTTAATGAGTCAATGTGATCCAATGGAAAATGTTCTTATTTTATAAGACATTATTCCAGAATGAAGGAAGGGAGTCAAAAGAAGAATTACTGAATTTATGAGATGAAAAATGAATTATTAAAGAAATATGAATTTATAGAATTAAAAATATTCACTTTCCATATTAATAAATATTTTATTATCTCTTTTCAATTGAAATTCCTTAATTTTATAAATTAGTTATCAGAAGATATTTTCGTTTCCTTTCTTCCGCAAGAAGAATCAGAGTTTAATTGGGTTTAGGTCTAGTAATACGCAGGTATTTATATACCTCAGCATTTTCGGGAAAGAGTACATACATTAGACATTAATACGGAGACAGGGGCTTTGGTTTCGTTTTGTTTTTCTCTACAGACTATTCTCATGAATACATCTTTAGGTGCATAATTATTCATTATGGTATAATTATGTGCAGATGCTTATTCAATACAGTGATCAGGTTTGGTTAATTTCGTTAGTTTAGTTAGTTGCTTTTCGTTAGTTATGTTTATTAATTATATTACTTATTTGTTTAGTTTAATTATTATGAGTAGCTAATTTATATATCAGCATGGTATAACAAGCATTATTTTATGAATCGTGAGCCCTAATTGTTTTATAATTGATTCGTATGTGTTCTTGATTGTTCTTGATTTAATTTATTCTTAATGTGTTTAAGTCTGGCCAACTTGAATATTATTAGGATAATGTTATCTAATTCCACCAATACGTAATCGTTGGAACGGGTTAGTAAGTAGCGAAATCTTATGGAAGCTATACAAATAACTAGTTAAGACAGTAATAGCAAGATGTGAAACAATTAAGTGTGCGTTACTACTTGCAAATAGTTGAGTAATTGCTATATTAGGTTCTTTTCATTCTTAATGCTATCGAGGTGTGTATCTGGTTCAACGAATACTTTCCGGGGGAATCTTGGTAAGAGAAATAATTAGTTAATTATAATTGGTTAATTATGATTGGTTAATTGTCGATAAAGTAAGAAAGAATTGAGGAGGTTAAGCGTACCTACTTTCCTATAACTGATAGATGCATATAAATTTATTTATCTTTGCGCCTATGATCAATGTTTAACTAATGTGAGTTATTCCGAGCTGATTACATTCATCATATGTTTTCTAGATTTTTATGTTTGTTAGTTTGTATTTTAATTCGTATTTTATATTTGCTAGTTTGCATCTTTAATCGTAGAAAAATCTGAAATTTAAGGTGTGGTGGCTACACCAAAGTGTTCTATATTAGTAGGTATTATTTATAGTTATTGCTTTGTTCCTCGTGTGATCAACTCTACTTACTACTGTGCTAATCTCATTTTTAGAGTTTGCAGATTATTTTGGTGAGTGAAACGACGTTCACCAAGAAGATCGGAGCAATAAAGAAGATAGTAGAAGATGAAAAAGTCTGAAGCTATATGAGGTTTTAATTAAAGAAGATGAAAAGCTAAGAGAGAAAAGGGGAATAGTGAGTAATCATGACGGCCTGACAAAAAGTAATTTACCTTTTTGGGAACTCAAGAAAGCGGCGGCAGTAGTGCACTGAATAGGGACAACCTTCAAAGCACAAGATTCAAGGCAATTATAAGAAAAAGAAAATGTAACGATGGATGAGTGAATTAGAGAATGAATAACGAATACAAAAAATTGAATCTCTACTGCAAGATCGCAACAACTGGATACCCATGTGATGCGTCATTATTCAAAATTTTGAAATTCAAATTTCAAAGAAGGAGTGATAATATGGAGTAGAGAAACATAGCAAGAAACATACGACACTTTGAGAGAGCGGTTTATATCGCAACAAAAATGAACTGATTATTACGCATCGGTTCAGGGCAAAATAATAAGTTCGAAAGCAGCTCCTGAACGTAGTCATAGTTTCGTGTAGTATTGACTTTATGGATAAGTGAGGCTTATGGTGTATATGTAGCCCAACGGTTAAAATATTAATGGCCCCTAGGCCTAGCCCAATCTCATCCTATAGTAAGACGAGGCCATTTAAGCCCAAGGTGCAGATCAGCCAGGCGTGGGACTATGTAGTCATGGCATAGAGTGTGGGCCGAGAAACGTGGAACAAACAACGAACACAAAGCCATGAACAGAGAACGTGGTGATCGTGGTATGACCCATAATCTCAATTCCTAAAAATAAGAAACCATAACTACATTGGCCTATAAATACAACAAGCTCAGGATGAGCTAAGGTAAGCGTGAATATACTAAGAAATTCCAGTTCTTGTAGAGAGAGACTACTCGATTGTCAGAGCTTTTCTCCTGGAATCACTTCGGGATTTGTTTTGCAGGGGAAAAGATTCACGGGGTAAACAGCAAGTGGTTTACTTGACCAGATTACTGCATCAGAAGATTAAACGGTTTAACATACTATGAAGTTATAATTTCATATTCATTGAACTTGGTTTACTGTTAAATTGATGTGTCCATTTTATGCGGATATTTTAGGGTTTTTAGGATTAGGTTTTGGACAATTTTGTGCTCTGAATGTGGCATTTCGCCTTGAAATCATTTAAGGAGCGATAAAAGTGACTTTGACGTTTTTATCACTTTTTAGATGATTTTGTGTGACAAGGTGATTTGTTTGAAGACTTTGAAGATTTGAAGACTTTGAAAGATATCTTTGAAGATTTGAAGACTTACATTTGAGCTTTGTGAAGATTTGAAGAAGTGAAGAGGTGAAGAAAGGAGAGCAAAGCAACGGATGAATGATGATCCAGGGTTCTCAGAATTTTCCGAGAAGAGTCAGCCTTCAAGAGTGGCACCATTGGATTCCTCTTCTCGAGCACTATAAAATCGACTACAAGAACTCCCGAAACGGATCAACGGTTCACCCGGAGGAAGCAAAACAAAACAGGGCGGGAGTTACTGATTTGGTCGCGACTCGCGATGAAGCTCGTCGCGAGTCGCGACGATAGCGTTCAGTCAGCCCTGCAGCAGCGTTTTTCTCCCCTTTTTCTTCCCCTATAAATACCTCTTCACCCCCTTCTTTTCCACAGCTTTTGGCCCCTGTTTTGGGCCAAAACCCTAGGTTTTATCTTCTTGTTTTCTTAGTTTTTATGTCTTTTGTTGTTCTAGAGTAGTTTTTGTACTTGGGAGCAAAGGATTGAAGCTTCCACATCTATGTAGCAAGAACCATTTTTATCTATCTATTTGGTGTTTTTGCTATTGTGCTCTTATTGTGCTTTGAATGTTAATTGTTGATTTCATTGATGTTGTTGGAAGCTTGAGGATATGAAATACTTGTATGAATTGCTAGCTAGGGTTTGGGGGATTTGGGTTAATTTCCCCCCTGTTCTTGTTAGGAATGTATGAGTATGATTTAGATCTTTTGATTGTGTTGATGGATTGATAATGTGCTAGATGAATGTGATTGATGTTGAACTCTTCGTCATGTTCGTTTGTGTAGCAAACGAGAGAGTTATTTGCTCTTGGATGAATGTGCGTTGCACGTTCATCCAATCTCGTGTAATTGCATGAATTGGTTAAATGCTTAGTCACGGTGTAGTGGTCATAAGCATTGCCTAGCTTGTTGGTTCTTCGTGATTAAATGCCACCAATGGGATACCTTGAGTCGTGGTCGCGACAACGGGAGTCATTGGTGAGGTTTGACGAGAGATGTCGAACTCACTCTTGCAAACTACGAACTAAGAAGGATAGGAGTTTAGTCTCCACAACAAGTAGTTGAAGTATTGAATAGATGATTTTAATTCATCCTTGAAGCATTTGTTATTTAGCATTTGTGTATTCTTGATGGTGTGTTTCACTTCATTTGTGCCATGAGTTGCTTGAGCATAGGGAGTGCTTGTATGATTGAATTGGTTAGGTGTTAGGAACGTGACGAATTCCGTAGCTCCTTTGCATGAAAATCTATGAGCGTGAACTTAGAACTTCTTGTGCATAACGTGTTGTGATTCTTGCTAGATGGGTATGTTGATGTTGAGTCATGTAATGCTATATGATAGAATGAGTGAATGATTCAATGACCTACATTAGATTTGGAAGTGGATATCCCTTGCCCCCAAGGCTTTTTATCTTTGTAGTTTTAAAACCCCTTTTCTTATTTTTGTTTGATGATTAGCATAGTCACTTGACCTTACTAGTTATCTTGTCTTTTTACTTTCGTAACTTAGGAAAACCAACCAACCAACCCCCCCCCCCCCTCCCCATTTTACTTGCTTTTATGTGTGTGTATATATTTTATCCTAGCATAATATTAACCATTTGTGCTTAAGCGGGCGGTCGTCGCACCCCTATGCAAAAGATAATTTGTAAGCCTTTTTTGCTTACTTTCTACAACTAGGTAGATAGCGGCAAATTGGGGTCGTCCAAGGAGAAGAGGGATCTTCCTAAGCGCTTAAGCACAAATGGTTAATATTATGCTAGGATAAAATATATACACACACATAAAAGCAAGTAAAATGGGGGGGGGGGGGTTGGTTGGTTGGTTTTCCTAAGTTACGAAAGTAAAAAGACAAGATAACTAGCAAGGTCAAGTGACTATGCTAATCATCAAACAAAACTAAGAAAAGGGGTTTTAAAACTACAAAGATAAAAAGCCTTGGGGGCAAGGGATATCCACTTCCAAATCTAATGTAGGTCATTGAATCATTCACTCATTCTATCATATAGCATTACATGACTCAACATCAACATACCCATCTAGCAAGAATCACAACACGTTATGCACAAGAAGTTCTAAGTTCACGCTCATAGATTTTCATGCAAAGGAGCTACGGAATTCGTCACGTTCCTAACACCTAACCAATTCAATCATACAAGCACTCCCTATGCTCAAGCAACTCATGGCACAAATGAAGTGAAACACACCATCAAGAATACACAAATGCTAAATAACAAATGCTTCAAGGATGAATTAAAATCATCTATTCAATACTTCAACTACTTGTTGTGGAGACTAAAATCCTATCCTTCTTAGTTCGTAGTTTGCAAGAGTGAGTTCGACATCTCTCGTCAAACCTCACCAATGACTCCCGTTGTCGCGACCACGACTCAAGGTATCCCATTGGTGGCATTTAATCACGAAGAACCAACAAGCTTGGCAATGCTTATGACCACTACACCGTGACTAAGCATTTAACCAATTCATGCAATTACACGAGATTGGATGAACGTGCAACGCACATTCATCCAAGAGCATATAACTCTCTCTTTTGCTACACAAACGAACATGACGAAGAGTTCAACATCAATCACATTCATCTAGCACATTATCAATCCATCAACACAATCAAAAGCTCTAAATCATACTCATACATTCCTAACAAGAACAGGGGGGAAATTAACCCAAATCCCCCAAACCCTAGCTAGCAATTCATACAAGCATTTCATATCATCAAGCTTCCAACAACATCAATGAAATCAACAATTAACATTCAAAGCACAATAAGAGCACAATAGCAAAAACACCAAATAGATAGATAAAAATGGTTCTTGCTACATAGATGTGGAAGCTTCAATCCTTTGCTCCCAAGTACAAAAACTACTCTAGAACAACAAAAGGCATAAAAACTAAGAAAACAAGAAGATAAAACCTAGGGTTTTGGCCCAAAACAGGGGCCAAAAGCTGTGGAAAAGAAGGGGGTGAAGAGGTATTTATAGGGGAAGAAAAATGGGAGAAAAACGCTGCTGCAAGGCTGACTGGACGCTGTCGTCGCGACTCGCGACGAGCTTCATCGCGAGTCGCGACCAAATCAGTAACTCCAGCCCTGTTTTGTTTTGCTTCCTCCGGGTGAACCGTTGATCTGTTTCGGGAGTTCTTGTAGTCGATTTTATAGTGCTCGAGAAGAGGAATCCAATGGTGCCACTCTTGAAGGCTGATTATTCTCGGAAAATTCTGAGAACCCTGGATCATCATTCATCCGTTGCTTTGCTCTCCTTTCTTCACCTCTTCACTTCTTCAAATCTTCACAAAGCTCAAATGTAAGTCTTCAAATCTTCAAAGATATCTTTCAAAGTCTTCAAATCTTCAAAGTCTTCAAACAAATCACCTTGTCACACAAAATCATCTAAAAAGTGATAAAAACGCCAAAGTCGCTTTTATCGCTCCTTAAATGATTTCAAGGCAAAATGCCACATTCAGAGCACAAAATTGTCCAAAACCTAATCCTAAAAACCCTAAAATATCCGCATAAAATGAACACATCAAACCTCCCAACACTTAAACCTTACTCGCCCTCGAGTAAGAAAAGATTCAAGCACATGGAGGAAATGACATATCCGCATCCTAAAAACCCTAAAATAACCACATAAAATGGCCTCATCATAAATGAAAGTCCAAAATTAATTTAAATCTACAAATAGGTTACCAAGGATATGTCTTGGATAATGAAACCCTATTTAGTGAACTAGAGTAGAGATTGATTATGTCTGTAGTTTAGGTCATTTAGAGCTAACACGCATGACTAAAGAAGACTAGTTTGCAAGTTGATTCCCGATGATGCTTCATGGGTTGAAGGACGTAAGATGTCATGAATCGATTGCACTGATGCAAGTTAGGAATTTGTATTGGACAGACCCGCCATGAGAATACTTTAAGATATTCATAATTTCATAAGTATGTCTCATTGACTACATGATTGTGTTCCTCATACTTGAGTAATTAAATGTTTGCCTGATTTTGAATTAGTTTACCTTGAGGCTGTCAACCGCCGTACCGTAAAAGGAGACTACAAAGGCAGTTCTTAGGTTTCCATGAATCGAGTGGAGAAAAATTGAATGTACAAGAGTGAGATTGTGATCTCATATACATGAGATAATTGTCTTATGAGCCTTTCAGAGAATTGGGACTGTAAAATGCATGAATGTGCTTGATGGATTAAGGATTAATCACTTGTCTTAACAATTTTATTCGGGTTTTTGAGAAATGCATTTGAACTTGATAAGGATGACACGTGAAATTTTGGTTCTACCAGTTATCAAGATTAATCTAATTAATTCGTTCCAACTAAACCAAGTACGTTAAAACATAAAAGTTGACAGCGGGACCTTGCCCAATTTAGAATAAATCCACTAATCAGAAAGACACAGTACAAAGTTCACTATACAATTATACTTATCTTTAATAATTACAACTATGGATTTTGCACACTCTCCTAGCTATCGATCCGCCTTGATCAGACTCCCCCTGACTTTGAAACTCGTCTACACTGGATCTCCTCCTCTCGGGGAATTAAGGTATATAATTCTGAACTTGATCAACAGTTTAAGATCATGTTGGAACACAGATGGATGACTCTAGAGTACTCTCGAAATATATAAAAATCTGGATGCAGATTTTTCTTCAATTAAATTTGTGAGTCGTACAGCTGTGATGTTTATCAATATATAGAACATGAGCATATTGGAATTATCCACCTTTGTCTTCACAATATTCCGTTCCAAAATCTGCTTTTGAAGCATATCACAATCACTTGAATATAGGGATTTTCCTTATCAAACCAAATCCCTTGAGGATAATGTTTTTCAATAAATCTAATTCCTTAATAATTGAGATTTTTTTATAAATCCAATATGCTTCAATCTCCTACTGAATAAATATTTCATTTTCTCCAATTTCCTTATTCCACCACACAAGCAATATTATTCAAACACTGGATACTATGTTCCATCATGGAAAGTCTTTGTATGCATGAAGTCTTGTGCAAAAAATATTTTGCAATCCATTTTCAATTTTGATTTCAATCAAATCCCACGGAACCAGGAATTGCCAAATTCAATCCCTTAAAGAAAGGAATTAAAATATATTTCATCCAATCAAACCAAATCCTTTTGAGCAAAGGATAATTCCAAATAAATTCCAATTTCTTTCAATTCAATCCAATTGCATAAATATATGAATTGATATATGTTTCAATCTCAAACATGGACGGAATATTTCTACCACCTCATATTTCCTTTTTCCACATATCTTTCCTTATTGATGTTTCAATATATACTTTCCATATTTGCATAATTTCCACAAATTTCCAATTAATTAAATATGGACTTTACAATCTCATTCTTTGGCATTTTGTGAACCCAACCATTATTTGGCATTTCATCACAAGAATTTATGCAAATACGAATATCAATCATTGAAAACCATTCTAGATGTTGAAACATAGAAACATACTATCTCCCCCTGAATCAAGAATTCCCTCAACATCTAGGAATAATTAGCATGTTGAAACATAAACCCAACAGAGCCAATAAATTCATCTAACGGAAATCCAAGATATCCAAAATATCTCCCCCTTCGGACCATAAATAGGCCAAACGCAATAGACACAGAAAACCAAAGAAAAATATCCAATAAATGCAGCTCCCCCCGAAACAAATACCTGGCCTATGTTGGAACATATCCATAGAAGAACCTTCAAACTTCCTATGAAGTGGCTAAGTGTGCCTCTAATTCCTCTATTCTAGCATTCTCTGCATCTAGAGCTACTAGATAAGTTTCTAGGGCTTCTATCTTAGCATCAATAGCCAAAATCTGAGTCACCTTTACCTTTGCAGTGGATGTACATGTAGATCCGGTCTTCGAAGGATTCCAAGGAAGATCTTTAACTTGTCTCAAAGAGAAAGTTCTTTGATTTGCTCGGATAGGAGCGCCAAATACAACCAAATCAACCTTCTTGGGCTTTACCTTCTCACATTTGATCAAAGCCGAGATAATGCATGGATGTGACAAACAAAATATTAACCATGGAAGATACAACTTGAAAGACTACACTCTCTTGAATCAAAAGGCCAAAAATCATTAGAGTCTTAGTACTAATGTAGTAGAGAAGTTTGGCCATTTCTAGAGTAAGAGTTGTGGTATTTGAAGAGGGAATTCAACAGTTTACAACAATTTGGAATACACGGGAATACCTGGTAGATGCAGTAGCATTCCCTTGAGTGTCCATAGAGACTGAAATCCTTCAGTGATTTCTGAAAAAATCTTATCATCACCTTGCCTCTAATATAGAACATGTTGTACCACACATAATCTGGATCAATTTTTCCTCCCGTTAGATTAGAATAAAATTCTCGTACAATTTCCTTGTTGTACTCGTTGTAAACAAATGCAGAATAAAATTCTTGTACAATTTCCTTGGTGTACTCCTTGTAAACCAATGCAGCAGTCTTGAAACCCAGATAAGTCAGATAGGTTGTAAATCCACACTCCTCATAAGCACTTAAATCAGCTGACCTCTCAGTTATTATCCTTCTCTGACACACAATATCCTATCTCTCCTGGAAGTATGCATTAAAGAATAAAGAACTCAGTGCATCCTTGACTGGGGGAGCCACCCTTGAACTATGTCCTCATTATGCCTTAATCTTCTTCTTGGTGGCTGTGTTTCTTCTTTTACTGATTCAGCAGTCTGATCATTAGTGCCTTCAATTATTTCCTCAACTTGTGTTGGTTGGAACATCAGTCCCTGATGTTGGAACATAGAAACTCTCAACTTCACCCACTTTCTCTTGTGTTGGAACATTAGATCATTTCATTGCTTTAGAATTAACACCCTCAGTCTGTATTGGTGATGGAACACCAACATGTTCAGCTCCCTTAGCTCTATCAGTACTTTCTCTGTCTATCTCCATGGCTGGTGAAACATAGGATTATTCACCCCTAGATCATAATCTTCTTCAGCCACATTCACTAATATTTGAACATCAAAATCTCTAATTACCCAAGGCTCATCTATTCCAAGTCCAAAACTTCTCCCCCCCTGGTTTCCATACTCGGTGTTGAAACATGATAAGCATCATTGTCTTCCAAATCCTCACCAACCTAAACCAAAATACCAGGAGAAACCACTTTCTGATCTATACGACCATCATATGCATATCATGATCAAACTTGACCACTTCACAGTCATCCTCACTAGCAAGTCAATCATAAATTCTCATAATCTTAAACTCGCGGGATCCGAAAGCACGCATATAGAAGCAAAAACACTTTTTATCATTTTCGAGACAAATTTATCATTACCTTTTCACCAAATAGACATCACATCAATCACCATAATGTCTTCAACACCAATTTAAAACATGTTCTACTACGCCTCCATTTTCCCTCCTTTTTTCTCCCTTTTCCATTTTTTTGTATTTTTCTAATATCACCAAAGAGTTGTCTAAGAAGCTCAAAAGTTGTGGAGTCCAAAGGCTTTGTGAAATTATTCGCAAATTGTTCAAGTGTTGGAACATCGCCGACTACCAGTTCTCTCCTCTCAACAAGATTTTGAATAAAATAATGCTAATATCAATAGCTTTGTCCGAGAATGTTGTACTGGATTCTTTGAGATGTCAATAGTGCTTTTGTTTTCACATAACAACGTTAGAGGCCCTTCTTTAATTCCATAATCACTCAATATTTGCTCCATCCATAATAGTTGTACACAAAAACTTCCAACTGCAAGATACTCCACCTCAGCAGTTTATAAGGGAATAGAATTATGTTTCTTGCTATATCATCCACCAGTAACAAAACATCCACCAGGATGTTTTGTTACTGGGTCAAATCTGGAGTCTCACTCACATATCAAGTTATTCTTTTGACAACCGTTAAGTAATACTCATTAGGATCATCCTGACATCTTGCCCATATACCTACACTGAAGCATATATCTGGCTGACTTACTGTAAGGTACAGTAAACTACCAATCATACTTCTGTACAAGGTGTGATTAACTCCTATTCCATTCTCATATTTTTCCAATTTGTCCGTAGTTTCCTTAGGCGTGCACATCGATCGAGAATTATCGGGACCAAACTGCTTTACCATATTCAAGGCATATTTACTTTAATTTATGAACAAGCCATTCTTCTCTTATTTCACTGGAAGCTCAAGAAAATAAGTGAGTTCTCCCACCATACTAATCTCCAATTCGGCCTGCATCAAAGTTACAAAATTGTGTACCAAGGATGATGAAGTAGACCTAAAAATCATATCATTAACATAGATTTGGGTACTCAGTATATTTAATGATTCACGAAAAACAAGAAAGGTGTGATCTACTCCCTCTCGAAGATAGCCTTTCTGGATTAGAAAGGTAGTGAGTTGCTCATACCACACCCTTGGTGCCTGTTTTAAGCAGTACAATGCCTTCTTGAGATGATGCACATGGTGTGGATAATGAGGATCCCCAAATCCTTTGGACTGTTCCACATATACCCCTTCATTTGCTTCTTCATTCATGGAGGGAACTTTTGACATCCATCAGGTATAGAGTGAAATCTGGAGTTCAAGCAATAACAACTAAAATCTGAATAGATTCTAACCTGGCAACTGGGACAAAGGTCTCATCGACATCAACTCCTTCAACCTGAGTGTATCCTTGAGCTGCCAAACTTGCCTTGCATCTGGTAATATTTCCATTAGTATCGATCCACTTCGTTTGAAGAAATTTACTTATTTAGGGAAAGGGTTAAGGTACCACACATCGTTGCATTCAAATTGGCCAAGTTTTTCTTGTTGCCGCAATCCAATACTCATCAAGGCGAGCCTCCTTGTAATTCTTTGGTTTAAAGAGGCAGAGAAAACATTATAGACCAGAAAGTTCCCTATAGTTAACCTGAGGGATCGATCGAGTCTTTCTTATGCTTGATTCAGCCTGCAATGATATTGGAACGTGGGAGGGTTCTGGGGAGGACGGTGTTCCAACATCGCTGAAGTTATAAGAGTCATCAACTTCATCAATAAGATCTATCTCACATGATGTTCCAACATCATTACGCCCATAATATGAGAAATCATCCGATGTTGGAACATGGTGAGAATTTTCTTTTCTTCGACAATCATTGCATTTTGAGCTCACCATATTCAACACTTAAGCAGTTCACTTCTTGTTCCAACAAGTAATATTTGTCTAATAACCGAATACCAGTAAGTACTTTGTTTTTTCCATGTTTCTCTAAGCACTTTTCTTTATAGAATTCCACGGTCATATTATTATCACATAGTTGGTTGATACTTAAGAGATTAGTCTTTAGATCTCCCACCAATAGAACACTGGTAAAGGTTGGAAATCCCTTTATCGACATCTCACATTTTCCAACTGCCCTGCTTTTCTTTCCATCGCCAAAGGTAAAAAATCCACAATCATAGAGTTTTATCTTCTTTAGGTACTCTTGAGATCAGTCATATGTTGAGAATATCCATTATCAAAATACCACAAATTCCTAGAGTGTGCAATAAGAGAAGTGTGAGCAATAAAGCACATATTTGGGGTTTTACAGATCCATATCTTCTTGACCATCTTTGACCGTTGGACATCATATATGTTGGAACATTCTAAGATTTTTCGTCTATTCTTAATATCTCTGAGAAGCTTAAAGCAATCATCCTCTGTACGACCTTGATAGGTACAATAACCACACACTAAAGCTTTTCGTGGGCGTATTTTGACCACTTCTTTCTTTAGAACTTAAACCTCTATTATGAATACCCCCAGTGTTGGTAGATGGTTTTTCGTAGCCTATCCCTTGTCGATTTCCAGAACTCTGACCAATTGTGAGAATGTCATCCAGTTTTTCTTTTCAAGAATCAACCTTTTTATAGCTGTCAAAGCAACTTTAGCCCTCTAAGTCATCGAACTCATATTGAATTCCAACAACTCAATTTCCCTTTTGAGTCATTCTACTAGGGAAACCATCTATTTTCCTTCTTCAGCTAAAAGGTTTTTCTCCCTTTCAAGAGTTTGATAACGTCAACAACTTTCAGTCATATTTCATATATCTTTTCATATGTAGCATAGACATCTTTATCACTTACAATCATGTCTTCGTCATCATTTGAGGAGTATTCTTCACATACCTTTTCTGTGTTGGAACATCAGACTTTAGCAACCTGAACCATGTTGGAACGTCGATCCACTTCTTCTTGTCCGATGTTGGAACATCCAGTAACAATTTTGAAATCTCCATGAAATTTTGCTCTGAAAGCTACATAATAATGATCAGTTCCTCTTCATCATCTTCACTCTATGGAGTAACGTATAATTTTTCTTGCTTCTTCCAAGTGTTGGCACATTCAGACTGGATATGTATATACCCTTCACATTCTCTGTATTGCATCCTTCCTGAATGTCTTAATTCGCCATTTTGATTTCTTGAGGATTACTGAGTGGTTTGCTCCATCCCTGGCCCATGGTTGTTACTAGAGTCTTGAAATTGCGACCTTTTCCCATTAAAACTTTTCTGAGAATTATTATTTACCACTTTCTTCAGTAACCTTGAGAAATTCTTTGTGATAAAATCAAGTTCTTTATTTATATCATCGCTATCCTATTCATGATTATTCCTCGATGACGAATTTTTAAATGGAAACTCTTTCTTTGCCTTTTTCGTTGGATATTCTAACGTTATCTCATAGGCTTGTAGTGATCCCATAAGCTATCCAAAGTCATTGTGGCCACATCTCATGCTTCTTCTATTGTAACTACTTTAATGGTAACTCTTTGGGGAAGTGATCTCAATATCTTCTTTACCAGCTTAGATTCTTTGTAAAATTTTCCCAATTGATGCGCCATATATGTGATGTCTTTGAGCTTTCCATTGAACACTGCAATGGTCTCATCTTCTTCCATTTTCAGCTCTCTGAATTTTGTGGCCAGCATTTGTAGCTTTGATTCAGGTATGCAGCTTGTTTCCTCATGCACGATTTGTAGGATATCCCGTGCTTTCTTCGCCTGATGAGATGTAGAGATTAGTTTGAACTGATTTTCATCTAATTTAGTAAAGATGGCATTTAATACTATGGGATTCACCAAGCCACCCTTTTTTTCATCTGATGTCCACGACTCTTTAGGTCTAACTACTGGCTCTTTAGAACTAAATTCTCCTCCTTCAGAAATTCCAACAACTAGGGGTTTCCATTCTGTTTCAACATAGAGACAAGCCAATTCATCTAGTGAATTTATGAACACTCGCATACGAGCAGATTGGAATTCTCCACCAATGTCTTCAAAATATTCCGTTTCCAAATTTGTTTCTGAAACATGTCACTATCCTTTGGATATATGGATTTTCCTTATCAAACCAAATCCCTTATGGATAATGTTTTTCCATAAATCCAATTCCTTAATAATATAGATTATCCATAAATCCAATATGCTTCAATCTCCTGTGGGATAAATATTTCATTTTCTCCAATTTCCTTATTCCACCACACAAGCAATATTCTTCACACGCTGAATATTATGTTCCATCATGGAAAGTCTTCGTACTCATAAAGTCTTGTGCGAAAAATATTTTCCATTTAATTTCCAATTCTCATTGTAATCAAATCCCATGGAACTAGGAATTACCGAATTCAATCCCTTAAAAAAAGGAATTGAAATATATTCCATCCAATCAAACTAAATCCTTTTGCGTAAAGGATATTTCCAAATCAATTCCATTTTATTCCAATTCAATCCAATTGCATAAATATAGAAATTAATATATTATTCAATCTCAAACATGGACGGAATATTTCTACAACCTTATATTTCCTTTTGCCGCATATCTTTCCATATTGATGTTTCAACATATACTTTAGTTAAATGAAAATTTCCACAAATTTTCATTTAACTAAATATGAACTATACAACACGTTATATTACCTTATGTTCAGATGAAGACATTAAGTGACAAAGGAATACAAATGCACACTTGTTCTAAAGGATAAGTGGGAGATTGTTGGAATGTTTCTTTCAGTCAATGTGCATTTTCTTAATATAGTTGGAGGATTAACTACGAAGATAGTTAATTCAATTATTTTGAGTGATCGAAATGTTTAGCTAAAACCGCTTTCGATCTGCTAGCATCAATTGTATTGGGCTTGCAACTTTTTATGAATGAACCTACAAAGTCACACACGGAGCATGACATTGGATAAAAAGAAAGAACTACTGGGTTAGGATCTCAAATAGTAATTATATGAGAAATGAGTTTAGAACTCATTAGATCCAATTGGGCTAGACCCAGATTGACTTAGATTAGTATTTCTTTGAATTATGTTTATATTGTATAAATACATATTTTACAGGACTAAACAAAATGACAATATTAGAACCTGTAATCTAGAACGACAGAAACCAAACCAACCATTCTCAGAAAATAAACCTCATAGTAAAGAGAAGAAGAAAGACTAGGTATTTTCTTGTTGATCAATGTTCTAAGCTGATGGCTATGGAGGTGATCCGATTGTGTTGTGTGGATACGTATAGAGGAATCACATGTGAGATTCTCGTCTCCGTGCTTTATCGAATCTGATGACAAAACACGTTTCAAAAGTAATCTAAACTCTTGCATAGATTCGAATTAATTATATGCATGAGATCCGGGATTAGATAATTGATTTTACGTTAAATTAGATTTAATCAATTCCCAACAACTTCTCCCCTCTTCTCTCCTGTCAGCCCCTCTCTCTTCCACTCCATTGCCGGTCAAAACCTCTTGCGGCTCTAAACCTTCTTCCACTCCACCCAACCATGACCCACCACCACGGCCCAGGTCAACGAAATTAACGCAACCTATTCTTCCGGTGAAATTGACACAGCCCAGATCGACATGGCTGCCAAAGTGGCTGAACGATGGGGCACGACTTCAATATGGTGCGTCCGGCTGATTTAGTCACGGGGTGAATGGAATTTGGTCAAATTTACGGTGAATTTGTTGGCCTATTCGCTGGATTCATCGATTAAATTTACAGGTTTTGTCGGTCGTAGTAGTGATCAAACGGTGTTTGTCAGATGGGGTCGATCGAGTGGTGGTCGAGTAACGGTGGATCGGGTTGCAGTGGTCGAGATGCGGTTAAAAGAAGAAGAAGAAAGATAAAGGAAGAAGAAATAAAGGGCATTTTGCTTTTTTTTTCTTTTTTTAATTCAAGGGAAAATGGTCATTTCCTTGATTTATGCCTAAATTTCCGTGGACAATCGGAGTCAACGACGTCCTGGGTTAAATCGACATATACATAAAAAAATTGGGAAACATGGTTAGATTGACACTTTTTCCCTAAAGATAATGGTTGTTTTAGCACTTGACTCTTTTAAAAAAATATATAACTAAAAGTCATAAGTTATAATGAAACAAACTAGAAAATAATGCAATTGTAACAACAATATTATTGAAACATAATCTAGTAACATAAATGCACTTTACTCTAATCTAAATCAACTCAATTTAATCGAGTAACATAATAACCCGATTCAATATAAATCAACCCAAAATATAGCCCAACCTCATCTTATTTGTATATTGCTATGTGATGTATTAGTTTTGGCTCACTACACATTATTTGGTAAATGTGTTGTAGCCAAATGATATAGGGGTTTGGGGAAAAGTGATTAATTGCTTAGCCTTGGCACAAAATTAAATAGGCTACGGGTAGAGCAGTAGTCAGAGGTCAGGGGGAGAAAAACAAGGGAAATTAGAACACTTAGAACACACACTTTGAGAGATAAATTCTTGAGAGAAAGGAGGAAGCATTGAGAGCTTGTAATCCTTGTAATCTCAAATGGATATAGTGAACCATTCTCCAAGAAAGACGTAGGAAAATTTGTCCGAACCTGATTAAAATCCTCGTCTCAATCTCTTTTTTATTTCTTGTCCATTATTCTTGTGCTGGTATATTTTGTATTCGTGGGTGTAAAACTCTTGGATTTCTTCAGCAAATTGGCATCAGAGCGAGATTGGGCTAAAAATTTGGGTTGTTTCATGTACACACCAAGTGTTCGACAAATTGCCTTCTTGATGTTTTGGGTTGTTTTGTGATGGTGTTGACCTTGAAAGTGGATATTGAGAAGTTTGATGGCTCAAATGACTTTAGGTTGTGAAAAGTGAAGATGCTAGCTCACTTCGGGAACATGGGTCTCGGGAAGGTTCTAACTGGGTCTGATAAACTTCTGGCGACATGGGATGAGGAGAAGAAGGATAAGGTGTTAGAAAGAGCTTTCAACACTTTGATTATTAGTCTCAGTAATAAGGTGTTGTGGGAGGTGATACGGTGTACGTCGACGACTGAGATATAGTTAAAAATAGAGTTATTGTACATGACGAAGACATTGTCAAGCCGATTGTTTCTCCAGGCGCAATTTTTCACATTCAAGATGGTGGAAGGAAAGGATTTGATAGAGCATCTTGACGAGTTCAACAAGTTGATTATCGATTTGAAGGACATTTATGTGAAGTATGACGACGAAGATCAAGCTTTGGTTTTGCTTTATTCATTGCCAAAGCCATACGAGCACATGGTTGACATCCTTCAACATGGTAGAGAGGATAATACTCTTGAAGAAGTTTTTGAGGCATTAAAGACAAAGGAACACAAACGACGGATAGAAATGGAAGATATTAGCGGAGATAGTTTGGTTATGGCTCAAGGTAGATCCGACAAGAGAGATCCTAAGGGAAAGAAGAAGTCACGGTCAAAGTCTTGAAACTCAAAGAAATTAATCATCAAGTGTTACAAGTGCCATGAAGAAGGACACATGAAGAAGAATTGTCTGAATCGAGGAGATAGAGCCACCAAGAGAGGAGATGGAGAGGTGGCGAATGTTCAAGAAGTTGTTAATGGTTATGAGAGCTCCGAGGTTCTTGTAGTCTTCACCACTCAATCCAAAGAACGTTAGATCATGAACTCCTGATGCTTATTCCACATGACACCGAATGAAATTTGGTTTGAGAGCTACAAGAAAGTCGATATGGGCGAAGTGTTGCTCGGGAACAAAAAGTCATGTAAGGTGGCCAAAATTGGTACGGTGCAGATTAAGTCTCATTATGGGATTGAGCAAGTTTTGACGAAGGTAAAGCATGTCCCGCAATTACGGAGGAACCTTATTTCACTTGGTATTTTGGACCAACTTGGTTTTTGTTGGGAAGGTGAAAAGAATGTCTTGAAAGTCACTACGGGGTCACCAGTTGTCATAAGGGGTGTTAGAGAGCATGTTATCTACGTCCTTAAAGGTAGTACCTTGATTGGTGAGGTGGCGGCGGTTGTAGAACTGTAGGAGAATTATTTTGCAAGCCAATGGCACAATAGGTTGGGTCATGTGAGTGATTGAGGTTTTAAGGAGTTGAGCAACCAAGGTTTGTTTGGGGGTTATAAACATGGTGACTTAGATTTTTACAAAAACTGCATCTATGACAAGGCCATAAGAGTGAAGTTTACACGATTCGTTGAGGTGACGAGAGACACATTGAGCTATGTGCACTCAGACTTGTAGGGGTCATCGAAGACGCAAAATCTAGGTGGAGGTAGGTACTTAATCACTTTCATTGATGATTGTTCTCTTAAGGTCTGGGTGTATATCTTGAAATCCAATGATGAGGCTTTTGGCAAGTTTAAGGATTGGAAGAAGATGGCTGAGGTCCAAACAGGGAGGTAGATCAAGAAGATTCGAACGGATAATGGTTTAGAGTTCTTGAGTGATGAGCTCAATCAGTACATCTATTAAGAAGGTATAGTTAGGCATAAAACCGTATGGGGTACTCCACAAGAAAATGGACTTGCAAAACAGATGAACCGCACACTACTTGAAAGGGTGAGATGTATGTAATTTAAGGCAGATATCGTGCGACGGCTTTGAATTGCAAGACACCGAACGAAGTGTGGAATGGTTCCCCACCAAAGCTCGACAATTTGAAGGTATTTGATTGTGTGGCTTCCATGCACCAAATAGAGGACAAGCTAGATCTGAGAGTAAAGATGTGTATGTTTGTTAGTTATCCCAGGGGTGTGAGGGTTGGAAGCTTTGGTACAAAGAAGGTGAAGCGTCCAAATGTGTCACTAGGCAGGATGTTGTCTTTAGAGAATCCGAGTACTACATGGTCATGGCTACTCAAGAGGCCAAGAATAGCATGTAGGTTGCTAAGGAAAGAGCCAAAATTGAGGTGGAGCTATTGGGGAAATGTAGTGATGAACGGGAGGATAAAGATGATGCTAGTGATGAGGGTCACTTGGAAGAAATTGAAGAGTTATGCTAAGAAAGTCATGATGAGAGCCTAGACTCATACCAATTGGCAAGGGACCGATATATAAGAGAAACAAGAGCCCTAGAGAGGTACTGTTACTCTTATTTAGTTGTTTTTGCATTGGTTGCTATGGAAGAGTTGGGAGACTCGGAGCCAAAGTCATGTCGGGAAGCAGTGATGGGAAAAGACAAAGAGCTATGGAAGTGTGTAATGGAAGAGGAAATGGCATCTCTTGACAAGAACAAGATGGGTGGTCGGTTGTAAATGGGTGTTCAAACGAAAGGAAAACATTGTTGGGTTTTAGAAGCCAATGTGTATGGTGAGATTGGTGGCTAAGGGCTTCACACAAAGAGAAGGGGTCGACTTCAATGAGATCTACTCCCCCAGGTGAAACACACATCCATTCGCATTTTGCTTGCTTTGGTAAATCAATATGATTTAGAGCTTGAGCAAATGGATGTGAAGACGGCTTTTCTTCATGGGAATATTGAGAAGCGGATCTACATGGCTCTACCGGAATGGTTCATCAAGGTTGGAGATGAGAAAAATTTATGTATTCTTAGAAAATCTTTCTATGGTTTGAAGCAATCCCCTAGACAATAGTACTTAAGGTTTGATGAGTTCATGGTGCAAAATTGGTACTCACAGAGTAACTTTGGTATTTTTGTTTATGTCAAATGGGTTGATGGTAGTGGAATATTCTTGTTGCTATATGTTGATGACATGTTGATAGCGTCGAAGAACAAGAACAAAGTCCATAACTTGAAACGACTTTTGGGGAGTGAGTTCGTAACGAAAGACATGGGACCAGCCAAAAAGATTTTGGGGGTGGAAATTAAACATGATAGAAGATGCAGTGAATAATTTGTGTCTCAATGTCATTATCTTCTGAAAGTGGTGTCTAAGTTCGGATGTTGGAGGCAAAGGCGGTTGAAACACCTTTAGAGGCTCATTTCAAACTCTCCGCAAAGATGTCGCCAAAGACCAAGGAGGGTCAAGCGAGTATGGAGCGCATTCCTTATGCAAGTGCTGTTGGAAATCTCATGTATGCCACGGTGTGCTCGCGACCAGATTTAGCATATGCGGCTAGCCTTGTGAGCTGGTTTATGGCCAACCCAGAAAGAGAACATTGGAAGGCAACAGAGTGGGTTCTTTGGCTTGTGAATGGAACTTCAAATGCTGGATTACATTACAAATGGGTGAATGAAGGTGAGGCTAAATTGAGAGGGTACATTGATGTGGACTTTGCAGGTGACTTGGATAGGTGGCAGTCGTTGATTGGATATGTATTCACCTTATTTAGTTGTGTGGTGAGTTGGAAGGCGCAATTACAACCGATAGTTATAATTTCTACAACGAAGACCGAGTACATCGCTCTCACGGAAGGTGTGAAGGAATCTATTTGGTTAAAGGGGTTGATTAGTTAGCTCAAGATCGCACAAAATGAGGTGGAGGTGTTTTGTGATAATCAAAGCGCGATACACTCGACCACGAACCAAATGTATCATGAGAGGACGAAGCACATTGACATAAAGCTACACTTCATTCGAGATGTGGTCTCCGAGGGATCCATTGTTGTTGAGAAAGTGCACACGGTTGAGAATTCGGTGGATATGGCTAAAAAGGCTGTGACGGTTGCGACTTGATCAACATCACAATTTTGAGCAACTAGAGAAGGATGTGGAGAATGGTTAGATGGAGGTTCTCAATGTTGTTGGTCGTTGTTTGTCCAGGTTCTTGTAAGTTGTGACTTTAATTTACATTGGGCCCAAGTCCACCTTATTTGTATATTGCTAAGTGATATATTAGTTTTGGCCCACTACACATTATTTGGTATAATCCCCCGTCCCAAAAAATTCTATATAGAATTTTTTTTAGTCAAAGATGCCAAAATTTGACCACATATTTGAATAGGTATATGAACAATAATTTTATCGTATGAGATATGGTTAGATTCGTCGTAACATGGAGTTTGTAAATATCAAATTTTTGTGTGTCATTATTGTCCGTAACTATATATATTTACAGTCAAACATATTTATTGGAGACCGTGAAAAGATTCTGTGCAGAATAGTAAGACATAGAGAGTATGTGTAGCCATAGGAAATAGGGGGCCTGGGGAGAAGTGATTAATTGCTTAGCATTGGGACCAAATTAAATAGGCTACGGGTGGAGTAGTAGCCACAGGCACGGGGAGAAAAACAAGGGAAAAAAATATATCACTTACTTTGGGACAGAAATTCTTTAGAGAAAGGAGGAAGCATTAAGAGCTTGTAATCCTTGGACCAAGCATGACGTAGGATAATTTATTTGAATCTGGGTAAAATTCTCGTCTCAATCTCTTCTTTATTTTTTGTCGATTATTCTTGCACTAGTATAATTCGTATTCGTGGGCGTACAACCCTTGTATTTCTTCAACACGAATCCAGTATGAAACATAATTAAAAATAACTAATATGATCTGATCCAAACAAAACTTTAGTACAAAAAGCGACATGACAGTAAAATAACCAGATACGTTTCAAGCAGACAGTATTTCAACCCAACCCAACCCGAGTATAAAAATTATACGACTATAACCCGACCCAACATTAACCCAACATGATACAACCCTGCTCGAGGAAAAAAACTAACACGTTTCTACCCGATACTATAGTAACCCAATCAAACCCAAAAGAGGAAATCGACACGTTTCAACCTAAATCATTTCCAAGCCGACACGAACCTGAAACTTAATAATCATACTTTTGGATAAAATTGTGGATTGCTATATCACGCCCTGTATTTTACTTGATTACGCCATGTATTTTATACAATTTAAATACTCATGTATTTTGTATTAATTGAAATGAATTTGTAAATCAATGATAATTAATTATATTAACAGTAGTATTAAATTAACCATTAATAATAATTAATGGCTGGTCAATGTTAATTAACAGCATGGCAGTTGCTGGTCAGCGCCGCCGCCGGTGAGTGGCAGTCAATGGCGGCCGGGGGCGGTCAACGACGGCGGTCAGCAGCGGCAGTCAGTGGTGGTCAACAGTGATCAGGCGGTGGTGGATTCATTTTCGTTTTCATTTTTTTGTTTTTGTTTTTTGTTTTCTCCGGCAGCATAATGTTCTCCGGCAGCGTCTTCCCTTCTTCTCCGGCAGTGTCTTCCTCGGATTCCCCGGCAGCATCTTCTTCTTCTTCTTCTCCGGCCCTTCTTCTCCGGTTTTCCTCTTCTTCTCCGACCCCTTCTCCTCTTCTTCTCCCACCCGTTCTCCTTCCCTTCCCCGACCCCCGCTCTCCTCTCCTTCCCCGGCCCCCGCTCTCCTCTCTTTCCCCCACTCCGGTTATCCTTCCTTTCTTCGGTCTCCGTTCTCATTCCCTTCCCCTCCATTTCTTCTCCATGCCTCCTTCTCTTCTCCGTCCCTCCAGTTCTTCCCTAGCCCCATTCTTTTCTCCGGCTCTCCCATTCTTCCCCGGCTCCGTTCTCTTCTCCGGCTCTCCAATTTTTCTCCGGCTCTGTTCACGTCTCCGGCTCTCCGTTCGTAACCCATGCTCGTTCTCCCTGGTAAGAGGCGAACCGGATCTCCTTGACCGGTTCTCCTTACCTTGACCCGGACCGGATCTCCCTTCCGATTCTCTTCCCATTCCCTTCACGGTTCTCCTTTCCATTTATTACCTCTGGTTCTCCTTTCTTTCCTAGTTTTCTTCTCATTTCCTCTCATTTTCGGTTCTCGTTTCTCCTTTTCCAGCTTTCTTCTCCTTCTTATTTTCGGTTCTCCTTTGCCTAACTACCATCTGTCCACATTTAATGTCATTTACTTCATTCAATTCAAAAAAGTGAAAACATTTTCTATAAAATAGACTGTAAATTTTCATTGGGTAGAAATATCAGACTTTTTACCCTAAATTTGGTTGTTGGAAGTTCAATGTCTTTCGAGGTATTTTTTAAATTAAAGTGTTGATTTTTGTAATAATTAATAGTTAAATTTATGATTTATTAGTTGTTTAAGTAGAGACTTATATTCTATCTAATACTGTAATTTATTATAGTTAAATTTTATTCATCTTAGTTACGTGAATATTTTTTTGAGTTTTATTTTAGTTAAATTTATTAAGTTTTTATGTTTTTTTATAGTTAAATTTAATTACGTGAACTTTTTTATATGATTTGTTATAGTTAAATTTAATAAGTTTTTATTTATTTATTATAGTTATTATTTTTTCATCTTGGTTACACGTGCATTTTGTTTTAATGATTTGTTATAGTTAAATTTATTAAGTTTTTTCTTAATCTCAAAATGGCAGTGTTAATTTTGGTTCGGTAAAAATTATGAATATTGAAACTTTTCTCAAAAGTTCATTCATTCATTCAAGTTTCTGAAGAGAGGGAATTTATGGCTAGTCATTTTTTAATACAAGGAAACACGAACTTCATCTTCTCTCTCTTCTCTCTAGCTACAGTAACTGAACTTCATCTTCTTCTTTTGCTCGCCGGTAACGGCTAATTCCCGCTGTTAACGGCTAACCCTACTGCTGAAATTTTACGACAGATATGGCCGTCGCTAATCCGCCCGCTGTGGCGGTATGCAACGCCGGCAACGCCAACCCAACACCAATCCCAATTGATGCACCCCAAATCCTTTGCTGCTGTTCTCCAAAACAAATCCCCTCCCCTGTCGAAATCACTGCCCAGCAACCCAGAACTAATCCCTAAATCAGAACATCTAGGTGATCCAGCTTGTCTCTATTCCGACGATCAAATTGCCAAACTCTCAGCACACTATGCGAATGCTCTGGTCGGAAGTTCACAAAAGGGAGACTCACAATGGAGCAACTGGAAGTGGCCTTCAAAACGGTTGGTTTTGCAGGTAAATATCAATTAGGTTCCTTAGACTACAAACATGTTCTGATTAGGTTTGAGCTTGTCAATGATTACCAAAGATGTTGGATGAAAGAAATCTGGAATTTCAATGGTATCCTCCTTAAGATGCTTAAATGGTCTCCAGATTTCTCAACACATAGAGAATCTCCAATTGTACCCATTTGGTGTACGATCAGGGAAGTACCCTTGTACTATTACAATTCAGCATCTATTGAAGCAATTGGGAATAGCATAGGTAGCTTCATTAAGAATGACTTAGCCACTGATATGCTCACTAGGCCATCTGCAATTAAATTTTGTGTTGAAATTGATCTTCAGAAGCCTATGTGTAACTATATTAGACTGGGTTCAGTTTCAAACAATAGGAAATATCCTATAGAATTTGAGGATGTCCCCCTCTATTGTGATCACTGTGCTAAGTTAAGACATTCTCTAAGTCAATGTAGAGCTATCCCACAAAATATTAATGGCAAATCAGTGGAAAATACTAATGATAAATCAGTGGAAAATCACATTGCCCAGAGCCGAATTCATTCCCAGTGGCAGGCTACTGGCAACAAGTTTAGCAATCCTCCTCTGATCTCCTTAGGTAATCAGATTGATGCCTCCTCCCAGAAAAAAGACAGTGTTGTCAACCAGAGAGCTACAACAATCTGCCCCCTAAACCTTGACACCAACTCCTCCCCAGAGGTTAACAGAGTGCCTAGAAATAACTGCTTACAATCACCTGCTCAGTTACCCAGAATCCAACCTCAGGAAGGCCCTGATAACTCCATCTTAAAGCTTTTAAATGCTACGGCACTGTCCAAATCTACCCCCATTGCCTATGCAAAAGACGATATCCAAATTGGCTCACTCAGGCTAAGCCTGAACCAATCCCCCTCTAATAACCCCCCACTTTCCCTACAGGATAAAATGGAAAATAGGTTTTCTGTTTTGCAGGATCTAGATAATCTCCCACAGGGTAATGAAGAACTGGAAGTGCTGGATTCTGAGGATGAGGCTACTGTCAGTCACCCTGATATCACAACTTCTCATGCGATGAAGCTCAATGGTAAGAATTCCCAACAAGGTAAGTCTAAGATTAAAAAGAATAATTACTTTAGCCAGCTAAATAAGATGATGCTCAGATCAGCTACAAAGAGTCATAAATCTGGTGAACAATGACACACACTCTAACTGTCAATTTTTTAGTCTGGAATCTTAGGGATGTGGAATCTTCTATGCTAAGGCTATTTAATCTAATTAAGCTTAAGAAAATTCAACTCCTTTGTATAATTGAACCAATGCATGATAACACTCAATGTCATACATATATGGATAAGCTCAAGTTCTCTCATAATTTGATTCTCCATAATGGAAAAATATGGCTTATGTGAACTAATTCAGTTTCTGTCACACTCATCTCTCACCATGAACAGTTTCTACATGTTAAGATAGCACACCAATCTCTACATTTAGATATGGAGGCAGTTTTTGTTTATGTACTTAGAAACAGAGAGGGTAGGAAGTGTTTATGGAAAGAACTGACTAGCATCACTAGAGGAGAAACCATATTTATAGGTGATTTTAATACCATCACCACACTCTCAGAGTATAGAGGCCCTAGCTCCCCTTCTTTAGGAAGTATTAGAGACTTTAATAACTGGATTAGTTCCTCCGGAGTTCAGGAAATCAACACAGTCGGAAATATTTTCACATGGTGCAATTCGAGACTTAGGAATCCTACCTCCAAAAGACTTGATAGAGGCCTTTGTACAATGTCATGGAGCTATAAATTCCCTTCATCCTCTATCCAAATCCTGAATAGGCAAACCTCAGATCACTCCCCTCTTCTACTTCAGGTATCTACCTTGACTAATTCCCAACCTAAACCTTTTAGATTTATAAATACTTGGTTTAATAGGCCAGAATTCACAAATCTAATTAAGGAAAACTGGGAAAAACCACTTTCTGAGTCTGGAATGCTTAGATTCTATCTAAAATTAGTTAGACTTAAGAAGGTGATAAAAATCTGGAATAGAGATTGCTTTGGAAATATAGATGCTAATGTAATTGCAGCAGAGGAAGCTTTAAGACTTCAGGAACTTGTCTTTGATTCAACCCCCTCAGACTCTGAACTTATCAAATTAAATGAGAAAAAAGCTTTACTGCTTAGAGCCCTTAAAGAGAAGGAAAAATTTTGGAAGCAAAAAGCAAGATCTAAATGGCATAAACTAGGAGATAATAACACCCAATTTTTCCACAAGACCGTTCAAGAGAGAAACTGTAAGCTTCAGATAGTAAGATTAAAAACAGGGAAGGGCAGTAGCTACACTCAAATTCAGACATTCAAAAGGAAGCTATTACCTATTTTTCTGATCTGTTAAATGAGCCTAACCAAATAGCGAATGATACCTACTATCCTCACTTCCTCAGTCAAATCCCAAGCATCATCACAGACCAGGTAAATCAGGCTTTATCCATACCAGTCTCAGAAGCTGAACTGGAGTCTGTGATTAAGGGTTTGAATAAAAATAGTAGTCCAGGTCCAGATGGTTTTTCAAATAAATTCTATTGTAAGTGATGGACTATTATAAAAAGGGATCTAATTGAAGCTGTGAATGAATTTATTTTAGGCGTAGATTTTCCAAGGGGTATAGCTAGTACCTGGATAACCCTAATTCCAAAGAAGGCTACACCTTGCTCTTTTGATGATTTCAGACCAATTAGTTTATCTAATGTTATAAATAAAATCTGCTCAAAGATATTAATGGAAAGATTAAGGTCTCACATGGATAAACTAATCTCCCCAAATCAATCTGCCTTTATGAAAGATAGAGACATTTCAGACAACATTCTCTATTTGCAGGAAATGATAAGATATCTAGACAAAAAAGAGTAGAGTCCCAAACTGTATACTCAAATTGGATCTAAGGAAGGCTTTTGACAGAGTAAACTGGGATTTCCTTAGGAATGTTTTGACTAGGTTTGGATTCAGTGGTCATTTCTTAAATGCTGTAATGAACAATCTTTCACAAGCTCATTTCTCAGTCCTAATCAATGGCAATCCAATGGGCTTCTTCAGAGCCACTAGAGGCATCAAACAAGGTGATCCCCTCTCTCCATTCCTCTTCAATATTTTCTTAGAGGCCTTTTCTAGGAGCCTCTCCTTTATTTTTTGGAATAAGAGCCTCTCGTATTATCAACTGCCTGCTTCAGTTCCAGCTGCCTCTCATTTAATGTATGCTGATGATACAATCATTTTTCATGCAAGCCTCTAAGACTAACCTCATTAAGATTAAAGCTTTCCTAGAGATCTTTGAATATACCTCAGGTGAAAATTTTAATTTTGACATCTGATTTCTACTTAAGTAAAAGGGCCACAGTAGCTAAATGGAATCAGGTGAAGATGATCTTGAAAATGAAAAAAGGATCCTTTCCCTTTAAATACTTAGGTTGCCCTATTTTCAAAGGCAGAACTTTAAATAGATACTTCTAACCTTTGATGGAAAATTTTGATAAAAAGTTACAAAACTGGAAAAATAAATGGCTAAGTTCAGGGGGTAAATTGACTCTAATCAATTCTTGTTTATACTCCATGCCTCAGCATTTATGGACTTTTACCAAACCCCCAAACCACATAATAAAGACCCTAGAGAGAAAAATGGCTAGATTTTTCTGGGGAGAGACGGATGGTAAAATGAACAAGAGTTGGAAAAAATGGTCTGATTTAGCTGTACCAATAACTCAGAATGGCCTAGGTTTCAGATCAATTCGAGCCATTATTGATTCCTGCTCCCTCAAATTGTGGTGGAAGAGCCAGTTAGGTATTACAATGTGGGCAAAATTATTATGGGGCTTACCACAATCACATAGGAAATCAATTACTTGGAGAAGAATCTGTTCTATGAACCCTTTTGCTGAAAATAATACTCTCGTCATCCACGGCAAAGGCAATTGCAATCTTTTAACTGCTAATTGGTGTCCCAATGGCCCTCTCTCTAACTATATCCCCAGCCACATCTCTTCTGCACTGATCTACTGTTCTGTGGCAGAATTCATTAGTAACAAAGCTTCCATTTTAGCCCAGTTTTCACCATACCTAGAACATGATACTCTTTCCTTTCTTCAGGAAGCTGAAATTACACAAGATAGGAAGGATAGGTTAATATGGAAACCAGAAAAGTCAGGGGCCTTCACTTTCAAGTCAGCTTATAAGGAACTCACACTCACATCAGGTAATTTTCTAGCTTCCAAGTTTATCTGGAACACTGCATTACAGAAAAAGGTCTCTATATTCACATGGAAAATGCTGCACTCTTTTCTACTATTCGATGATGTGCTAATTAAGTGTGGTTTTAGCCTTGCTTCTAAATGTCCAGCATGTTATCATTCAGATTCCATTCAACATTTCTTCATATCCTATCCTCTTGCTCAAACTGTATGGAATAAATTGGCAGCTTTACTGGACTTTCATCTTAACCATCAACATTCCATCATTGATAGATTCTTTCTCTTCTGGAATAGTCATGATCTACCTAAATGGCACCAACTGATTTGTAATATTCTCCCTCCTCTGATTTACTGGTGTCTTTGGAAGGCACATAATAGGATCTTATTTGATCAAAAGCTTTTTTCTCCAGACCTTGTATGTAAGGATGTTTATGATCAAATTAAACTGTCCCTCTATGCTAAATCTTCCCACCTAGTCTCCCTTCCAGCTTCTCCAACCAGCCTTAGGCATCTGGCTCCATACATTAGACCACCCCCAAAGCCAAATATTTCTACTATTTTCTGGGAAAAGCCTAGTTTGGGTTCAATAAAAATCAACATAGATGTATCTTGGTACCCTAACAATGCTGCAGCAGGGCTAATTGCAAGGAATAGTTCTGGATCACCACTCCTGATTAAATCAACAACAGTTACTGCTTCCTCCCCACTCCAAGCTGACATCTTGCCATACTATTTGCCTGCCAAACCTTTCCGCAACTTGATCGAACTTTCACAATCGAATCTGACTCCATGTTGGCAGTTAAAATGGTTAAGGATCCCTATACTGCAAATTGGCCCCTGTTTGATCTAACCTCGAAAATACATTCCCTCTTAAGGAATGCTGAGCTTAAACATGTTTTTAGATAATGCAATTCAGTGGCAAATGCAATTGCCAAACATCACTCTACTTATAATCAGAGCCTTAGCCTTTCTAATGTTCCAATACAAATCAAAGGCCTAATTTCCTTAGATAAAGAGCATACTCCCTATATTAGAATGCATAAAAATGGCTCTTCATAGGATTGATACTGCTGACAAAGTCTTCCTACTCCCTGCAGGTTCATTGAAAGGCTTCCAAGCTACTATTTTGGCACCAAAATCTTTCTCAAGCCTTGGACACGGGAGGCCTCGAGCTCTCGCGCACTCGAGGTCTCGAGCGTAGGAGGCCTCGAGCACTGGACCCACTCAAGCACTCAAGCTCTCGAGCTCTGCCGCCCTCGAGCCATCAGGCACTCGAATCTTCAAGCACTCAAGCACTCGAGCCCTTGAACCGTCGAGTCTCGAACACTGGAGGCCTCGTGTACTGGAGGCCTTGAGCTCTCGAGCTCTTGGGGTTTCAAGCGTAGGAGGCCTCGAGCACTGGCCCCACTTGAGCACTCAAGCTCTCGAGCTCGGCCACCCTCGAGCCATCAGGCACTCGAAGCATCAAGCACTCGAGCCCTCGAACCGTCGAGTCTCGAATAGGAGCCCTCGAGCGCTGGAGCCCTCGAGCACTGTAGCCCTTGAGCACTGGAGCCCTCGAGCACTGGAGCCCTTGAGCACTGGAGCTCTCCTCGAGCACTGGAGCCCTCGAGCACCGGAGCCCTCGAGCACCGGAGCCCTCGAGCACTGGAGCCCTCGATCTCTGAAGACACTGGATCCCTCGAGCACTGAAGACACTGGATCCCTCGAGCACTGAAGACACTGGATCCCTCAAGCACTGGAGCCCTCGAGCTCTGGAGCCATCGAGCACTGAAGACACTGGATCCCTCGAGCACTGGAGCCATCGAGCACTGAAGACACTGGATCCCTCGAGCACTGGAGCCTTCTAGCACTGGAGCCCTCGAGCACTGGAGCCATCGAGCACTGGAGCCATCGAGCACTGGAGCCCTCGAGCACTGGAGTAGCCCTTGACCTGGGTCCTCGTGCACTCGAGCCCTCGAGCACCCAAGCCCTCGAGCTCTGAAGATACTGGATCCCTCGAGCACTGAAGACACTGGATCCCTCGAGCATTGGAGCTCTGGAACCATCGAGCACTGGAGCCCTCGAGCACTGGAGCAGCCCTCGAACTGGAGTCCTCGTGCACTTGAGCCCTCGAGCACCCAAGCCCTCGAGGCCTAGTACCATCGAGTCGTGGAGCCCCCGTCTCACTGGATACCTCGAACATCTCCAACCCTGCCGCCCTCGAGCCATCAGGCACTCGAACCCAACACTCAATCACTCGAACCTCGAACCTCGACCTCGAACCATCGAGCCTCGACCCCTCGAGACCTCGACATACCAAGTACTACTTCCTCTCCTTTTGAATCACTAGTCCACTAGTATTAGATCTTTCTTTTGAAGGCAACGAGGTTGTCTTATCGATGTAATATTTCAAAACCATCATTGTACATCTTTTGGTTTCTAAATAGGTTTGGGGAACCTAATAAATATCCCCCACCTCAGGGTGCATTTTTAAAAAAAAACTATAACATGAGATTAAATACAACATCCCGGTGTTGTACACTGTTCACACTTGAAAGTTTACAAACTGAAAAACTAAACTCCTAAAATTGATCCCCTATCTCTGGAAAAAATGTCAGCCTTTGGGAATGACTTTAGCAAGTCCCACATTTCACCAAGTACTATTTTTTTTTTAATGTAAGACCATCCGAAGATGGGGGGAAGTATATTAGGCTCCCCTAACCGTTATAATTAGAGACCAAAATAGCACCATGTTAGTTTGTTCATTACAAAATGGATAGCCAGCTGGATGCTTACAAAAAGCATTATGTACACCTATACGAGAAGAAAACTAATGCTAAGAATGAAGAGGGATAGCTATTATTCTGGAATATCACGAACGGGTCGGGGAATCGAGCATGTCGAAACCCCCATTTGTCAATGATATTCAGAAGATAAGCGTAGCTAAGCAGACCATATGCTAGGCGAGGTTAGTATCAACACTTGGACTGTAGAGCAAGCATCGTTGTAGCAAGATTAGCGTAATCCTTGCAGTCGGCAACTGCAGCATTACTGCAGCAGCATGAGTACTCTCGGCATCTTCAGCTTTCCTACAGCAACATCATTTTGCTTGCCCCCTGAATCCCTGAAAGGAGAAAAAGCAAAAGCAGCAGTATGTGTAGCACTTGAAAAGTAATATACAGGCACATCACTTGTTATCTATCCGATTATGTAGCTTCATAGTTGCTACAGAAGTTTGTTTCCCTAGATGAATCAACTCGAATTGCGGGAAAACTCATGCGGTCAAGTGTTAGTAAACCTTTAAGGAATAGTGGTATAGAATCGAGCTCAATAACCCCTTTAAGGTTGTTTTCCCTTGCATATTTGGCCAGAAAATCAGTGGCCGAGTTAGCTTCACGTGGTATGTGTTGCAAAGTGATGGTGCCTATTGCTAAGTTAAGAGCATCGCACATAGAAAAGACTCTCCAGGGAGAAGAGAGAGGGTTTAGAATACCCCTTACAGCGTATAAGCAATCTGATTCAATGATAGCATATTCAAGATTAAATTCAGAAATGACATCAAAGCCGCTTCGAATAGCAATGAGTTCTGCATGTAAGGGAGATGGACAATGAAACGTATTGACAACCATTTTTACTACATTCCCATATCTATCCCTTACGATAACAGCCAAAGATGACAAACCTCCTGAAATCCAAGATGCATCAGTGTTGACTTTGTAGCCTACAGTAGGTTTCTCCCATTGGACCTTAGAGATAGCATTTTTCTGTTTTTGAATAATGTGTGGAACAATGTTATCCTGTGTCCAAAACCTATTCTTTTCCTTATTACCTATTAGGCTATGTGCCGTGAATATTTGATAAATATTATCCTTTATTTCAGCAAAACAAGCCTCGTGAGAATATGGTTTGTTCTCAAAAAAGAATCTGTTCCTTTGAATCCATAATGTCCATATTGTGACCACTAGGGCTGCATTGATAATGCTTTCATGAATTTTAGATTTAGCTCTGAATGATAAGAGAAAATGCACTCTACTTTTTAAATCTCTGAAATCAGAACCGGGTAACTTTAACATGGAAAAAACACTGTTCCACACTGCAGTTGAGAAATTGCAAGAATTGAAAAAATGATCCAGACTATCTCCAGTATTCTTGCATATGGAACACATTGAAACAACTGAGAAGCCAATTCTAGTAAGTATGTTATCAAAAGGTAGTATATTATTAAGAACCCTCCAGAGTAAGATAGACATCTTTCTTGGAATGAAAAGGAACCATACCTTTTTGAAATATTGGATTTGAGAGCCCCTCTGTCTCAGGGCATTGTGAGCCGAGCTGACTGAGAAATTTCCATCAACAGTGAGTATCCACACCAATTTATCTTCATGGCTATACTCCAACCTTGTCTCCTGCAAAATTGTTATAATGTTGGTAGCCAAATGTGGCTCCAGGATTGGAATAAGTGCTGATTTGTTAGATAGAAAATCACTAAGGGAGATACACTCAAAGGGAATATCAATGTCTTCCGGCCAAATGTAACACAGTGCTCCCTCCCCACTCCAATTGGCACTCCAGAAAGAGCATTGGCCCCTACCAAAGAGAACTCTGGAGAAACTGTTTGCCAAAGCTGTAATTTTGGTGATTCTTGCCCATATGTGAGAGTGTTTATATGAAACTGGCAGTGTCCACAGTAGGTTTGCCCACTGAGCATTATTGATTTGTAACTTCCACCATAATTTACAAGAATAGGCATCTAAAGTATCACTTAATTCTCTAAAACCTAAACCATTTTCTTCCAAAGGATAGCACATTCTTTTCCAGGATCTCCACCTTCTTTTTTCAGTTAAATCAGAATGTCCCCAGAAAAAATTTGAAGCCAACTTTCCCATTCTTTTTAGAACTGATTTTGGGGGGTGTAAAACTCCAAATATGTGTGTTGGAATTGAAAACATCACTGAATTTATCAAGATTATTTTACCTGCTGGACTCAGCCACCTATTTTTCCTATTATTTATCTGTTTCTCCATTCTTTCAATTACTGGTAAGTAATACACCCTCAGATTTCGACCAGTAAAAATTGGAACACCAAGATATTTAAAAGGAAAAGATCCCTTTCTCATTCCTAATGTTCTCCTAGCTGTTAGAGAACACTGAGGAGGAGCCTTATGTGAGACATAAAATTCAGATTTTGAGAAGTTAACTTTTTGTCCCGAAGTCTCTTCATATGCAGTAAGGAACAGTTTAAAACGCTTTAAATTTTTTATGTCCGAGTTCAAGAAAATTGCAGTGTCATCTGCATACATCAAGTGAGTGAGGGGTGTACAGGCTGTAGGAAGGCTGAAATATGTTAAGTATCCTGTGGAGAAGAGTTTTTTTAAACCCCTTGAGAAAGCCTCAGATAAGATGTTATATAGAAAAGGAGATAAAGGATCTCCTTGCTTGATCCCCCTGGAGGAGCAAAAAAACCCTGCTGTGACCCCATTAATTATCACAGAGAAATTTGCTGTCATTATGTTGTGCATTATTAATCTAACAAATTTTCCATGGAACCCAAAACAAAGTAGTATTGAATTTAGGAAGGACCAAGTACTAAGATTCTGCAATATCCATTCCATTGTACAGATCTAACCTCGATGTTCATTTTTTTTAGTTAAAGTTTATTCATTTTTTAATCTTATTTTAGTTAAAGTTTATTCATTTTTTAATCTTATTTACATGTAATGTTTTGTAGTTCATTAGATAGTTATACTAATTTGTTAAATAATATGGTTCATTAATATGGTACTGCTAATTTATCTTAGTTAGATGATTTATCTTAGTTATAATTTGGTTCTACTAATACGTTAGTTTATTTGGAACATAAAACATGTTCGTTAATTTGATAGATGATTTATCTTAGTTAGAAGATTTATCTTAGTTATAATTTGGTTCTACTAATACGTTAGTTCATTTGGAACATAAAATACGTTAGTTCGTTTGATAGATGATTTATCTTAGTTAGATGATTTATCTTAGTTTAAAATGATTGTACTAATACGTTAGTTCATTTGGTACTACTAATACGTTATAATTTGGGACTACTAATGATGATACGTTAGTTCATTACATATGGTTCTACCCATGATGATATAACAAAATTTTTATTTTTTAATGTGGTTATAGATTTCATACTAGTAGTGAGAATTATTATACTTTAAATATGTGTAGGTATCTTTTATGCACTTATTAAAAAATATTACGCCCTGTATAATTTATTTGTTATTAGAATGATTTATGACATCATTGTGTTTGGTATAATATTTGAGTGAAACTAATTATTTGATGTATATTGTTGTTTATGGATGACAATGAGTCACATGGAGCGATTGCAGGGGGGAATGGTTACTCAGCATTCGCAACCACAAATGTGTTTCCAAGTCACATCGAAGCTTATTCCTACCTGCAACCGACTACTCGTCATGTAGGATTTGAACTTGTCATTGGGTCGTACAAAAAAAGAATGGTCCCCTTAGGATATATTGTATTTGTAATCGGGGTTGAAAAGATAAGGTTGTAGATATGAGCGATTAGGATGTTGTCCGACGAAGTAACACATCGACAAGAGGTTGTGATTGCCCTTTCATGATTGTCATGAAAGAGAGTAGCATAGGGGAGGGTTGGAATGTAGTACCGTGCAAGGATTATCGACGAAGGATGCACAACCACCAATTTTCAGTGTACGCTGAGGGGCATAGACAGAGTAGCATGCTCCATGCAGAGGTGAAACAAATGATAAGAGATTTGACGAATGCTGAGATATCCCCCAGGCATATCAATGTGAGCCTCAGTCATTCATTTCCAGACCTGCATCAGACTATTAGGCAGGTGTACAATGAGCGATTGGCCTATGGAAGAGAAAGGCGAGGCAGACGCAACACAACTGAGAATTGTTTGCATCTTGCCACCTCCAATGGGTATGTCACTAGTCACCGCTCAGCACTTGATGGTACTTTGACTCATTTATTCATGGCTCATCCCGAAGCTATTGTGGCATTTCAGACTTATCCATGGATTGTGACCATCGATTCAACGTACAAGACTAATTGATATGGCATGCCATTCATTGAGATGGTTGGTATGTCTCCTTGCAACACAAATTTCCTGATCGCCTACGCAATTGTCGTCGAAGAAACGACAGATACTTATGAGTGGGTTCTGAACGCACTTAGAAGCTTGCTTGTCAATGGACCGTTCCCTGAGGTTGTGGTCACCGATCGTGAGATGGGATTGATTAGGCCAATTCGGGTAGTGTTTCCGGACTCAAAGCATTTGCTTTGCACTTGGCATATTAATAAGAATGTGGAGGCACGTGTTACTGTGTTAACAGGGAATAAGAGAAACGGGGTATCCTTCAAGAATGGTGCATGGTCCCGGGTTTGCAATTCCTCCACGTTCTTGCCTACGAAGCTGCATTGGTAGATCTGAGGGCTGGTTGGTCTTGGAGCGAAGCTGTTATTAGTTACGTTGAGATTACATAGCTCAACCCCCATAAGGAAAAATTTGTTCGGGCATGGATGAATAGATTTCTGCATTTTGGGAACACAACTACATGTTGGGACAAAAGTGCACACTCGTCATTGAAATGGTGGTTACAAACATCAACTGGTTCCCTGGATATGATATGGAGGCGTGTTGACCTACAGATAGCCGGGAAAATTACTATGATCAAGAACAACCTCGAGAAATCAAGAACGCTCATTGGTAGATTGCACCGTAGAGTCCTTTTCAACAACTTGTTCAATAATGTGTCAAAATATTGTCTGGATAAATTGACGTCTGAGTACAGGAGGATTGATACACTTGGAGCACAGGTTTATGCATATTGTGGTTGTGTACTGCGTACGACACACAGAACACCATGTGCTTGCATCATGTGGAGGGTAATTGAACAAGGAATCTCCTTGTATTTGGACGACATTCATCTACTATTTAAGACACTAGCATTGGGTGATGACTTGCAGAACAGGGAAAATATTTCTAGGGGTGATCAAGACCAGGCAATGTTCAACAGTCAATTGGAAGAGCTGCCCTGCAGCAACCCATCAGTTCTCCGTCGGGTTTCAAGCTACATAGACGAGCAGTTGCATCCAGAGGATAGCGGCATTGGAGAACCAGACAATGTTACTAGTGCACGTGGAAGACCAAGCGAGCAGGTCCCCCGGTCAAGATCAACTAGGCGATCACCGAGCTACCATGAGCACATGAACATGCGGTACATGCCATCTCTAAGTGGGCGTAGTTCAAGGTCCCCGGGGTGCGGTACATTAGGGAGAGGTAGTCGACATGGTAAGTATATCGATTATTCATCCAAGCGAATAGTATGACCACTTCGTGAGAATGAAAATAGTCTTAATGTTTTCTCTTGCAGCAACATTCCCGTACCTTGAAAGTGTCCCCCATATTATCAGGCGTTACATCGAGGGCTGGAACGATGTTTTGAGTGATGGAAACTGTGGCTTCAGATGCGTTGCTGATGCCTTCCATGTAGATGGTGATGGTGAATGGTCTGGGGCACGTCGGGCAGTATTTAACAAGTTATCGACTCATTGGCATGACTATGTTCCCATATACAGTTCGAAGGACAACGTTGAATAGCCAGAACCCGTATACACCACACCAAAAGTCCATGTAGACGTGAACATTGGTTTGCGGTCATTGCGGATATGTTTCCTGTCGCCACCTACTACAACACGGTTGTAGTTTTATACTACATTCTAGAGAATGGGTCGGTAGACTATTGTTGTACATTCCTGCCATTGAGAGCGGGCGATCGCAAGGATGGAACAAGGAGGGAGCTACACATTGTATATGTTTGCAGTGCAATCCATTTTGTCAGGATACATGTGAAGGAAAACAGCCCCATGCTCCCTATGGTTAATCTGTGGACCACATGGAGGAAGTCGGATGTTGTTGGTTGGGAGTTACCCTTCCGTAAGAGGATGGTGGCTTGGAACAAAGCATACACGCCTCATAATTAATAGTTGTGTGAGACTATTATTCTTACAGACTGTGTACGGTACTTTTTAATATATTCTCAGAATGTAGTGAATTGAATTGCATCATACAAGGGAAATGGTATTGGACCTAACGAAAGAGTTCGGCATACAAAAATGAACATAGATTAGCATAGAGTTCCAGTTACAGAAATGAACAAATTAAAAAGCAAACAGTGCGTTCATACAGAAAAGAACCAGTCACCTAAGGAATGAGTTCATAATCGTGGCATCTATGATACTCCTCGCGACGATGGATCCAGGTAGCCAACAACTCCTTCATATGTGGGTTGACAATTTCATGAATGGTTGTAGAGTCAAACGGATCCAAGTCGCTCATCATATCATTCAACAACTGATATATAGGAAACACATATTATCATAACGAATCGATTATATTTAATATAATTAAATAAAGCAAACAGTTAAAGGAACCTTTCTAGTAAATCAAGATTTGTTGTATCTGGTCTGCAACTAGTACCATCATGTACAGGATTTGTGATCAATGGGTGAGAATGATTCGTGAACCAATCCTTGTAATCATGGTACAGTCAGATTGACCAGTGGCAATAGGATACTCGACTAGCTGACCCCTGTGCCATGCGTGTGTCATGTCCCATAAAGTCAACTGCATCATCCCTGAGTAGGTCACTGAATAGCCAGAAGGATCAGCGGGCCTGGAGCAGGGTTCTGGCACAATCCTAATGCTATACGGTATACCCTGTACAACACCGAGCTGGCGGACAACACGGTCAGGCATGTACGCCTCCATTACTTCAAAGTATCGAATCACACCGCGGTAATGAGTCATCCCCTTCGCATCCCTGACCACGTCAGGTCCATATGGCAACCAATCCACCTGTAGTTGTTTCCAAAAATTGTAACATTCATATGGCATCCAATCTACCTAAAATTCTAACAATTAATTTAAAACATAATAGTCATACCTGGTGAGCCTATAAAGCATCCAATTGACGCCTGATGGTCACCAGTCGCTGAGTATCCTTCCCCATTTTCTCCCTTGAGTGTCACCGGTTAGCGCATCCCGGAAGAGCTGGCAATGTACTCAGTCTCGGCCGAAACATGGGAAAGTACTCATAGATCCATGCTTGCAGCAGCGTGCAACATCCACATAGGCCAAGGGCATTAGCCATGGAAGCAATTCCCAACTGTAGATACAAATTGGTCAAGGCCGCCGAGCCCCAGGACAACTGTGAATCAGTTACAGGGAGCAGGTTGGCTTTTACCTTAGTCCCGGTCTTATCAGCAAAGAGAGTTGATGAAAACAGGGTCAACATGTAGCACATGAATTGGAAGTTATCGCTCTAACCCGCCGCTACACACCTCGCCATCAATGCTTGGCCATCAATATTACCCCAATTCCAGTCTTCTGTGAGGAAGGACTCCACGTCTTTCCCAAACAGTTCAGCACTTGCTTCCTGAATGGCCTCCACCGAAATTGTACTAGCAACAGAGCCACCAATAATAGGAATTCCAAGAATCATCTCAACATCATGCAATAGGACGGTCATCTCCCCGAAAGGCATGTGAAATGAGTTCGTATCCGGCTGCCAGCTCTCGACAAAAGCAGATATCAATGCCATGTCTAGGTACTTGAACATAATTGCGGGAATGTGCGACAATCCAGTCGCACGTATCCTGACCTGAACAACATCGCTGCATTCCAGGAGTGTGGTGATTAGCTGCTTGCAAAGAATTGCACGAGTGTGGCATTTCAGCACACCTCGCTCTATACCATTCCAAACATCAACTGCAACACGACCTCCAAAGCTGGGTATAACAAGGTCATCTTGCGGGCCACCACCCATCGGTCCATGCACAAGCCATGTTTCATCGACTACATGCTTTCTCTTGTTCCTAACACCCCTTCTAGTGCCAACCTCACCAACATTGCACGATCCACCTAAATATTAGGCAAATCGACCAGCTCTATTCCTGTAAGTATGTCTACCTCCTCCACCAACATGTGCTGCAATTCCAACCTCTACCTGCAAAGTCGTCACAGGTTGGCCACTAGGGGGGACAATGCATGTACCCTGCCTGGCCTCGGCGTCGAGTAGTGGCTCTACACCACAACCATCTAGTGGGCTACATACGGGTGCTTGATCCCCAACCTGTAATTCGAACACTGATTGCCAGCCTACTTCCTCACGGATTGAATGCACTCTACCGGCAGTGAGAATGTTGAGTTCCGGACCATCCCAGGTTGGCATGGGATAAAAAACATCACTGGGCCTTCGAGAAGGCTGCTCAACTAGTACCTCGTGCTCTTGCACAGGTTCCTGCAACTGTTCATGCAACTGTTCCTGCAGCTGTTCCTGCACAATGACGCGACCTCTCGCATGTCTGGCCGACGCACTAATCCCTCTTTGTCGTATACAACGGCCTTCATCATTGGGTCCGTCGTCAGTGCTCATCTATAATGCAATATATATAACTATTATCTTAACAATTGATTAATTGTATGAGAAAATAAAATAATAGAAATAAAATGTTAACTGATATGAAAAAAACACTACATAATTTCAAACTACTTATGAAAAAAAATTAATTGCACATAAAATACATTATCAACTTCTCATGTAATTTTTTATCTTATATATTATAATAATAAAGTACATATTTACTAATGCATAGAAAAATGTAAATATAACGTAAAAGAACAAATTCTTAACAAAACATTTAATTCTTATCAAATCCTATACAAAGAACTATTTATTTTTTATTATATACAAATTATAAAATAATTTACTTAATCATTATATAATAATTTACTTAATTATTATATAAAAATTATTTTTATAATTTATTAAAATAATTATTTAATCATATCATCATAATTTACTTCACAATTATTTTAAAAATATTCATAAATTTGATTTTCATTATATTAATCTAAATAATATTATATTCTATAATATTATATTTACTTTTCAAATATTTAAAATATTTTTCATTTTAAAATTTAAGCTAAACAATTTTTTATATTTTCAATTTTCATTTTAATTTCAAAGTTTTTTCAAATTTGAATATTTAAATTTTCAAAGTTTAATTTACAAATTTTTAATTACAGCTTTCAGATTAAATTATTATTATTTTTTATTTAAAACTTTAAATATTAAAATTAATTACAAATCCCTCCCCTCTTCTTCATCCCTTCTTCATCCCCTACCGTCGCCGCCGTCCTTCTCCGCCGCCGTCCTTCTCTGTCGCCGACGTGCCTCCTCTCCAGCCCGACACCACGGTCTCCCTCCTCTCTCGTTCGACGCCACCACCTCTCTCGCCCAACGCCCGACACTACCACCATCTCCCTCCTCCTCCAGCCCGACACTACCACCATCTCCCTCCTCCTCCAGCCCGACACCACCACCGCGCCTCCATCAACGCCCTGCTATCCCTTCCGACGCCACCACCAACTCCTTCCTATCTCGCCCGACCCCACCACCATCTCCTTCCTATCTCGCCCGACCCCACCACCATCTCCCTTCTCTTCCTCCTCCAGCCCGACACCACCACCGTGCCACCAACAACTCCCTCCTATCTCGCCCGATGCCTCCACCATCTCCCTCCTCTCCATCCCGATGCCACCACCGTCTCCCAATTCTAACAATTCTAACAAATTCTAACAATCCCCAATTTTAACAATTCTAAAAAATTCTAACAGATTGCCAGAAAAATAAAACCCATTCCAAGATTTAGATCCGGCCAGAATAAAAAATATCATACAAAATGCAGAATTCTAAAAAAAAATGGAAAACTTACATTTCCGACGAGATTCAGGCAATGTGCAGTGGTCGGCGGTCAGTCTCCGGCGACAGGCGGTGGTCGCAGGTGGCGGCGGGTTCAAGAAGAGAAGAGCCAATTCTGGTGAAGCTCATGGGTTGAAAGTGGGAGAGAAATTTTCAACTTTTACCCCAATCTTCTTACCAACACATTTTGATCCACACACTTTTAAATATAAATTTTCATTCAATAAAAATATTAAATTAAAAATATTAATACGTATAGGGAATAGCTAGTAAAATACAAGACATGATATAGCAATGCCCATAAAATTGAACCGAGTATTATCAACAAAAGTGAAATGCAGTGCTAGTAGGCATATTATTATAATTTTGGGAACCTGTAAGTATCCAACTTATCCGAAATTCAGGTGGAAGCCATGAACAACGTCTCATCAAGCCTCAAATCTCTTCCTCTGAGATTACAGTTTCACTCCAATATACCATGTTCTCCCTTCATCAAATCTCTACAGCCCTTCAGAAAAATGAGCACAGAAATCCAATGCACGCAAGCATCTCCTAACAAGCCCAAAAAGCAACCTTACCGGAAAAAATCATCATACGGCACATCCAGAAAATCATCTCTGAAGAAGAGCTTTTCTCAAGAGCAAGTCTGTTTCAGCGGCCCACTTTCAAATGACCCCGTCGTCGGAATCATTGGCGGTGGCATGTCTGGCCTCGTCTGTGCTTTGTATTTGGAGAAGAGAGGAATTCGTTCAACTGTTTTTGATACGGTTCGTTTACTCAGCTTTTGCATTTCTTGTTTGTTAATATGATTGTGATATTTAGTGTTGTGTGCAATTCTATTTTGTTGATGTTCTCTTACACTCTAGGGCATTCATGGGCTGGGAGGAAGAATGGGAACCAGATGTGTTGATCCTCAGCCACTGATATTTGACCATGCAGCTCAGTTTTTTACTGCAAGTGACCCTCGGTTCGTTGAACTAGTAAGTTTGTGGTCCAAAGAAGGTCTAGTTCAGGAATGGAATGGAGCCGTCGGGGAGCTTGAATCTGGTGGCCATTTTACTCCTTTACTAACTTCTCCTCCCCGGTACATTGGTGCTAATGGAATGCGACCTCTCGCAGAGTCAATTCTATCCCAGGTAATTACACTTTCATCTCATTTGTACTACTGAACTTCTGGACCTGAACTACCTAGTGAATATTTTGTAACTTAATCCTAGAGCTCGTCAAGTTTGTTCCAACTTTAATGGAAGGCCACACTGATTGGACTCCAGTTAGGTTTAAACTGCAGGTCAGAGTTATAAACTGGAGGATGCTCTATAAACATGTGCGCCATGGTCCATTGCATTGATTTTCTGAACTCATGTGATCCTTACTTTAGTGAATGACACATAAGTGGTGGTACTTGAGTCATGGACTCTGCTAACCAAATAAAATTTTCAACTGTAAGGCCTCATTTGGTTTAGTTAATAATTTATTTTTCTACTTTTTATAATGTTGATTGTATAACCACCAACAGTAAAGACTTGGCTTAATTTCTCCAAAGCTTATTGCTAAAAAACCAGCCGATTTGTCACTCAAGCTATAGCATGAGTGATGTGAATCTGGTTATCCCGGCTCTAGTTGTTGACGTGTACGGTTGTAGTCTATCTCATATTCACAAGCTCCAGATGATTAGGAAGCCACTGGTCAACCAGAAGGTCATAGAAAGGTAAGAAAAGTGCTCATGAGTTTCTAGGAGTGCTTACTAAAAGGTCCTTTTATGGGACCTTGAAGAGTTTTTAGATTCATGTGTAGAGCCTTGAGGTGATGGATTCCTGTTTGATTAGTATAGTTGCTAGTTGGACCTCAAAGTAAATTGTATTTTTCTGTGAATCCTTTTAGTTTATTTATTTTTTTATCTTAGTTAGAGTTAGGTGTATATTAAGGACTTATAGGCTAAAATCTAATGTAAGGCTTTTTTTGTGTTTCATTTCTTGTCTGAATTTGTTTTTGTTTATATCTAGTTGTGACTAAATTTTCTTGGGTCCTTTGATAAGGTTCTGAGTTGTAATTTGCCAATAGTTCGTACTTGGTTGACAAACTTGACTCTCAGTTAGAAAAGTTGTTTGTTGAAATCATGTATCTCAATTTGATTATTTTTAGTAGCTCTTATCCATTGTAAGGGTATAGTGACCTCATTTAAACCCTATAGCTAAGGTTTGTTTGGTGATTTTGGAGAGCATAATGTTACTCTGGTATGAATTTAGCCTCTTACTGTAAGACCAAGCCAATACTAGTTGTTTGAAAGATTGGACGAGGACAGTCTTTTTTTGTAAATGGTGCTATGAATTTAATAATTTCACCATCGATGTGAATTTTCCAAATATTTGAAAATTTTTTATTGTTTCTTTCTAAATGTTAGTAGAGTTTCTTCCTCCTTGGGTTCTGCATTTGCTTCTATTTAAATCTGTTGATGTCAAGGCCATTGGTGCAGTAACAGTCCTTACATGTGCAGACTCGGTCGGTTAATGTGGTAAGACCTTGCTGGATTAGTGAGCTCGAGCCATTCAATGGAATGTGGCACTTGAGTGAGAAGGGAAAGCATTGTGGGCAATTTGATGCAATTGTCATTGCACATAATGGTAATAATTCTACAAGATTTCTGCCTCTACTGCTAAAAGATATTCCCTATCCAGAAATACTGTACTGCATACAATATGCATATAGATATTAATAATTTCCTTACAATTCTTTTCAGGTATTTGCCTTCGCCCTTGCTGTTTAATGTTTTTAGTGGCTCTTTATAAAGAAGAGATATTTCTTGTAGTGATGAATAAATATACCCCACCTTTTATATGTTTTTATGAAATCAATTTGAACTTCCAATGTGGGTAGAATTGTTTATTCTTACATCCCTCAACAAAAAGAAAAGAATGTTGCTGGAAGTAAATTACATGATATGTTAGAAAGTGAAGCATTAAGTGTAAGCAATAAGCCAACTTTTTTTCCTTCAATTTTTGTGAGGAAATAAGCGGTGCATAATCGATTAAGAGATGGGACTTTTTGCTATCGAACAGGTTGACAGTCGGTATCCTTAATCAAATAATGTTAAGCAGTAACCGGTGTTATCAAATAGACCATTAGGCACGTTTCTGTCATTTTTTTCATCTGTCGGAGCTACTCCTATTTCTTCTTCTCCCCAAATAGTTTCATTACCTATTCTTTCTAAATAAGTAAAAAGGAGAACAAAATCAACAATGGTTCTTTGTTGTCCCTAAGTTTCAAAACACCTAAACCAATGTATCCACTTCGAATTAGATATGCGAGGAAAGAAAAATTTAGAAGACTCTACACTGTTGGCTTAATTGATTGCTAAATCTGATGAATTTTATTCATTTCAGAAGCTTTTCTTGATGGTTCTCTCTGTAATGAAATTTGGTTATTGCATAATATAGATCCTCATCTACTGTTTTCTTTTCTTTATCCATTTTTTGATATCATTTGCCATTTTATTTGACAGGGAAATGTGCAAACCGGTTGCTTGCATCATCAGGTTTACCATCTATTGCAAGGCAAATGAAGGTAAGGGAGCTTAATCTGGCACTATGGGTTCTAGTCCATATCTTTTGCAGTTGACTAAGTGTAGAAGCTCTGGATATTTATGGAGGTCTACTGCTCCGTGTCTTATTTTTCAATTGTAAATTTTATTTTTGCAGAGGCTCGAGCTTAGTTCTATTTGGGCTCTTCTTGCAGCTTTTGATGATGCTCTGCCAGTTCCTGCCACTGGAACAGCACTTCCTTTTGAAGGAGCTTTTGTCAAAGGAGTTGAATCCATCTCTTGGATGGCTAACAACACAAAGAAACTATTGGCATCTCATGACGAGGACACACATTGTTGGACATTTCTGAGCACTGCAGCCTTTGGAAAGAAGACTAAAGTTCCACAAGTAAACTAATTTTTTTGATAATGCTAGCTTGGATTGCATGTTTAAGTTCATGCTTGGAACTACTGATAGAAGTGTTTATTTTCCCCACTTAAAAAATGCAATTACTATCTTTCAATCTGAGTTATGATTGTTAATAGCAACTATTTTTATACAATATCTTTGATACCCAGATACCTTAACATACCCCTTCACTATATTGAAATTTTCCTCACGAATAAGTACTAACTAGGTACTAAAGTTGATGTTGAAGAGGAGAAGTGGTTGTTCAATTTTTGGTAATTGCAGTTACTGTACTTTATATGGAGTTTGAGCGGCATAAACTTCTGTAGATTGTAAGACCTGAAGGTTTAATTATCTAATTAATTTATGGCATGTATTTTGCTGGGAATATTAAAATTGTAAGGAAAGCATTCCAACTGCCACAGCTGAGAAGGTGAAGGAAGCTATGCTTACTGGAGTTGAGTCTGCTCTAGGACTTCCCAGAAGCTCGCTCCAGAAACCCATTTTCACTCAATTGCAGTTATGGTATGAGATGACACTTTCATTGCATTATTCTTGTGTACTTTGTAGTTAAATAGTCGGTACACATGTGCAACATCTGCCCCACTTTGGAAAGGATAAGCAGGTAATGAGAAGAATGTTTAGAATGGCTCTTGTAACTCAGTGATGCTTTTAACTGTAAGATATTCCTTTCCAAAAAATAATGCCGCTTCTGCTGTTGGCTTTCTGATGAAGGCTGTTTTGTCCATTTTGCTCATGCCAAACAGAAGTGATGCACCTGCAGTACCTTAGCTATTAACTTTGTAAGATAGATTATGGAACCGAAAAATAGAAGAAAATTGAAAGAAGATAAATGCTACTAGATAATTTGATAAAAGAAATCCAAAAAAGACTACTCCCTCTGCCCCCCGATTAGTGTTTTACTTGCCTTATTTGGTGTCCCTTTATTAGTGTCTTACTTCCATTTTTGGCAAAAAAATTGAATGTAATAGATTAAGATAAAATAATTTTTAGTCCACAAATAATTTCTATGTTGTTTCAACGAATTTAAAAAAAAATTTTTGTGGTAAGACAGTTATAGAGGGGCGGAGGGAGTAAGTTAGTGCTGCTACATTTGCAAGGCTGCATTTCCCAACCCCTCAGCCCTGGGGCTTTCACTCTGCCTGTGTGTCCTCCACTCTTTTTTTTTTGAGGTAAACGGTTTCATTTCATGATACTCAGCCTACTAGCCTAGGATCTTTACGAAATCTAATTGGGAGTGGATGTAGAAAGAGCATCAGATGGGTACAGTATAAATCTGAAAATTTCTGTTGCTGACTGTAAATATTGCCGTCGCTTGAATACAACTCTCTGCAACAATAACCTGATAGGCATTCTTCAATTTCATAGTCTGAAATCAAAATTCACTTCTGCTTTATTCAGGAAGATCAACTTTTCATAATTTTAAACTTGCAGGGGTGCAGCTCTTCCTACTAATTCTCCCAATGTCCCATGCATATTTGACCCTCTTGGGAGGGCAGGCATATGCGGTGATTGGTTGTTGGGTTCTAGCATGGAAGCTGCAGCTTTGAGTGGCATGGATCTTGCTAATCATGCAAGTCTTCTATCCATTCTCTGTTAGTTTCTTAGTTCATGTTTACTGTTTGTACTGCAGCTTCTATATGATGTTCCAATACTCATGTACGTATTCACTCTGGCGTTAAATTGCTGTAGTTAATGCATCCTGAAATGATTTGTCTGCTACAGTATTTGATAGCCACCATTAAAACTAATGCTAGCACCTGCCTTTTATTTTAGATTGCGGATTACTTTCATGATGGTTGGATGCGTCCAGATGAGTTCGCTGTTGGTTTAGACAAGGAATTCCAGCCACTTGAAGGACGTGATATTGGACAATTTCCTGGATTGCAGTCTGAGGAACAAGAAAGCAAGGCAGACTCCACTGGAAGGTACAAATTTTACTACTCCCTCTGTCCAAGCCGAATCTGCACACTTTTTGGTCAACTTTCTGAGACCAAGTTTGACCATTGATAACTTTAATTATGCATACTAATGTTGTATTAAAATATGATATTTAGAAAATACATGATGCAGGGAATCTAATAGTATCTGACATGATGATATTGGTGCCTATATACTAATTGAAGTTTATGGTCAAACGTTTCTTGAGAAAGTTGACCAAAAAGTGTGCAGTTTCGGTTGAGACGGAGAGAGTAACATTTCACCAACACCGACACCGAGTCTGTTTTCATTTTTCATGTACCTCAGCTCTTTAGTCTTGGTCTCCTGATTTCACTTATTAAGCTAGATGAGCAGAAAAAGTTCCTATGGTTCTTCTGTGGTGGTTCTTCTATGAAAATATGATTATGATACTAAGCTTAAACTTGAATTGGATATTCATGTCTGGATTTGATTTAAAGTTGATTTTCAGAGTTTCATGTCTGACCTTATAAAGATTGGAGAAGGTAGACAATAATGACATCAATTTAGAAAATATATTGGTGAGGCGCAGCCAACTTCTGGTGCATCAATTCGGACTTTCTAATTCAATGGTGGCCTGACATGCGAGTGATAACTTGGATGACTGTCGCAATTACTAAAACTCCATTTGTTTGAAGGAAAAGAGCATTGAAGTGTAGGACTTATGAGGAGTCTTATGTTACAACACATCTAGGCTCTAGCATATAATGTTCACTTGTACCCTCACTTTTAATTGTGATCATACAACTGTATTTTGAGTAATTTTTTGAAAATGAACTCCCTTTTTCGGGACAAGAAATAATGTTAAAAGTGGATTTTCTCTTGCAGTTATAAGATGAACAGCTGAAAAGTTCATTTTGAGGTTAAAAAATTACGAGATATACCCTCAAGGATACATGCTAAAGTATCTGTCATGACTGAGCTTGTTGCAATGTCTAATTTGAACTTTTTATCTTGCAACAAAATATACTAAGCCTTTATCTGACTATGGGGTCAGCTATATGGATCATAGCTTGTAATCTTGTTCTATCAAGATACATATCTTTATTAATGTTCAAATAAAGCATATCTTTCTCTAGGGTCTCCTTCCCATTCAATTTGTTTCAGTGACCCTCTTTGCTCTAAACATTTAATGATATCCTAAATATATATCCAACCCGCCTTAGGTGCATTTCTCTCTGTTTTTTTGTTCATCTATTAAGGCTATTTTTATCATCTGATAGTTTCGTTACATATTTCATCTAATCTATCATGTCCACGTATCCACCTCATGATTCTTATTGCATTGCCTTCATTTCAGTCATGTTCGTATTTTTCATCTGATAGTTTGGTTACAATTTCCCTCTAATCTGTCATGTCTGCCTCATGCTTCTTATTCCATTGCCTTCATTTTTGGTCACGTCCGTATTTCTTTTGTCTACATTCTCAACCGTAAAGCATTGCCAGCCTTGTATGACTTGAATGCGTAGTGTTCTTCACTTTTTATATTTTCGGTAAAAGTTTCATGCTTCTTCACTGAGCAAATTTGGGAATTGACTGATTTGTGGTACTCTGACTGCAGTTTCGATCTACTGTTCTTACTGTTCAGTTATATTGCAAATGTCTAATTAATTGGAAAAAATACCGACCTCTAATGATAGATTACTTAATAGATCACAGTTCTATGCTTCAAAACTGACACTTTGTTAGAGTCTGTGTATTTGTCATTAGAGTTTTGCCATTCAATCAGTACCATTCCTTAATCTCATTTTTTTGGGGGTCAAGTCTTTGTTTAGGAGATAACATGTATCTAAGCTGGGAGTGTTGTTGATGGATGGGTTCTGCTCGGTCAATTACAAGTACCAAAGCTTCAGATGCTTATGATGGTCTTCATAACGTTTTGGTTGCCTTGGAGATATGGGAATATTCATGGTAATCACGTCAACCATGTTTATGCTTAGTTCATTTCTTTACTCTTTTAGCTTCTTTCATAGCTCCTTATCTAAAGTCGTGTGAACATTTTTCGTTCTCTTTTTAGCGATTGAAGATGTTGAATTCTATTCTCACCTTTGAATCCAAAAGACTATTTCAAAATTATCCTATCTTTATGTGAAGGTTTTGCAAGCTTGCGTCCGAGCTTTTGAGGTACAAGTATTAGTGATTGAACTCAGAAATGAAGGTGTGGGTAGACTGCATGTTCCTCCAAGTGGTTCAGTTTTTGGACCTGTAGCTTGTTGAACGAGGTGCACCAAAACCTCTGCTTACAACAACTTCTTTGCTGAATGCCGAGTCCATCCACTCTTGACATGCAGAACCAAGACAAATAGGATGTGGGATGGAGGTCATTAGTTTGTTGGATCATGGAATTGCGTTGCTTGAAGTTTTGATTAGGTATCCACGTCCTCGGCTCTTAGTCACGGGGACTTGCATCTCAAAGCTGGTTCAGACTGCGTTTAAACTCATTCTCAAGCAATTTGCCCTGTATTTTCTAGTGAATTTTACTGTTTTTCACTCTGCTACTCCTTCCTCTTCACCGGAAAAGTCTTGCTTGCCCATATTGTTATATAAATAGAAAATGACTATCTATGTAACAGGAATTACTAGAACAATCCATAGGTAATCTGAATAGTGGTGTGGCTAGTGAAGTCTGTTTTGGTCCTTTTCGCCTCTCTCTAATAGGTTTTTCTAGAGCTTATATATAGCCTACATAATTCATGAAAGTGCACATATAATCATGTGATAATTGAAAGTGCAAATATAATCCTAGATAGTTAGTTTATATACATATATAACATTTTCAAATTGTGTAAGGTCGGATTATGTTGAAAAGACAAATTTGTCCCATGGAAAAAATTGAAATTTTTTCAAAATTATGAAATGTCAATACTGCCCCTAAGCCCTATCCTCCTTCCTCCCTTTCTTCTTCTCTTTCTTTCCTCCCCTTTGCCATCATAATCCTCCTTTTTTTCACCATCCTAAATCTCCCATACCCACCGAAAAACACCTCTGTCGACTGCGTCGCCAATGCGTCATGGTGCACCTCTACCAAGCCATCTCTAATCCAAAATCAAATCCCCACACGTTCTGTACAACCCACCTTGGAATCCTCCAAACTTTGCTGTCGCCGTACCCCACTCACCATCTCCGAGTTCAACCGGGTCAATCGGTCCTTCGGTCCGAGTCTCGTCGCCTCTTTAGTGAGCTTGGCCCACATCTTCGATGGCGTTGACGGAATTTCAGGGCTGTTGAAAGTTTGTGGGTTTTTGATTTTGGATTCTGGGTTGTGTTCAAGTTTGAACTTGTGGAATTGAGATATTGCAGTTTGTTGTGTAAATTATAGTTTTTTTGAGATTGTGGAAATGTTTGGATTTAACACGCTCTGCTGTTGAGGATGTTAGATGTTATTGTCTTGGAATTTAGTTCTTGAAGTTGTTGGATGGATTGGAGAAAGTTTAGTTTTTGAAGCATTTGGTTGTGATTGTGGAAATGTTTCTGGTTGATGTTCCATTAGGATAGCAAATGGTTTTGTCTGTTCAGTTGGATTGGATTGGTTTGATTGATGATGGAGATGTACAGATTGGTCTCCTAGGCTTAAGATGAAATAGTTTTTGGTGGGCTGAAGGTTTCTGGAGTATAATAGAATTACTGGGTTTAGGGTTTTCAGATTAGAGCGGTGGAGGAGGTGGCAGCTTGGTGGTGGAGGTTGAGTAGTGGTGGCAACGGAGGCGATGGAGGAGGTGGTATGGTGGCAGATGTGTTGGCTATTCAAGGAGAAGGGGTTATTTTTGTCTTTCAATTGTTTGGATTAGGATGAAAGGGCATTTTGGTACTTTTTGGTCGGTTAGTGGCCGAAAATGGCCAGTCAATGCCGGAATATAGTCTTTTAGGTTATATTTGCACTTTTGTTAAGTAGCTAGCGTTATATTTGCACTAAAAATTAAGTCAGAGTTTTCTCAATTATATAGAGTTATATTTGCATATTTCATTTTTTTATAAAGACTTTTCATGTGGAAAGTTATGAATAACTGCCTTCCTTTCGATGAAATCTTTTTGTTTTTTCTTTTTGGTTTTTAATTTTAGCATTGCTTCTACATGTATGAAATGTGATTACGGAGACTCAATGTGCCACTACAATTACTCTTGCCATCCTAGTTTATTGAAACCCATTGATTTATACACATATCAAATAGACAATTTCTTAATATATTGGACATAATTTATTTTTATCTTCACTTGAATTCAAAAAGTCATACTAAGATGGTTAGAATCATTGCCTTGACAACTCTTTGGTTTTTATGGAAATGGAAGAACAAATATCTTTTTGAAAACACCCATATTTCCATCCAATCAACTTTTAATCAGATTAGGGAAGCATGTTATCTCAAATTTTCTTGACAATATGTTATCTTAATTTGATAGCCGACTTTTTTTTTAATCAGATTTGATAGCCTACTTGATTCATAAAGATAGCAATGAGTGTAATTTTTAAACATATACCCGCACCATTCTTTAGAACTAATTACTCAAAAAATCATTGTGGTTAAATGGCTAAAATCTTATTATAGCTTTTAGCTATTTTATTGAATTTGTCTAAGGAAACCGTAGAATAGCAATAAATTGTGTAAAATAAGTTCAAACAAATGACCAGCCTTAGCAGAACTAACAGCAAAACTATTTCTAGACTGTTTTGCGCGATAACATACCGAGCAGGGAACGTATTTATTAAAATCACTAGTATTTAAAGAAATGGCTGGGATAGAAGACAACACCAATGAGGACGGATGTCAAAAACGCTGGTGCCATAAAGTAGATGAAGACACTGAAGCAGCAACAGACAGGGGCGATTGTGTAGAGTACATTGTGTAGAGCAACAGACACTGAACTAATAAATCCCTCCTCGTTCACCCGCGCCAACCACTGTCCTCGTGCTAATATTCTGTAGTACATATAATTTTCCGGTAAGAAAAACTAGACATTTCAAAACAACAGTTAACTTGGCAAACGATAGCAAATTGCATCGTAATGCCGGAATAAAGAGAACATGAGTCACAACATCTCCAATTTTTTTATACTATGTTCAACAACAGTTGAAATAGAACCATCAGGAAGGATAACATCAACATTTGCAGCATGTTCAATATCATAAAGAAGATCCCTGTCGGCGGTCATATGGTCATATGATACGAAGCACCGGTATCAAGAATCCAAGATAAAGCAGTCTTACCTGACATATTGTCAGAAGTATCTAACTTAGAGAACATGTTTAAAATCGTACTCTATTGCTCCTTAGACAGTGGCGGGCCGAAGGTGTATTGATCGAACGACGACGGCGACGACGGTCACTGGTGGAGTGGCAGCGGCCACTGGCTGAGCAGCTCTAGCGAACAATGCACCAGGTGGGGCACAGGTCTTGGGATTTGCGGCAGCCTTCGGGATTGATGCATGTGGACAATTCTTAGTGAATTAATCCGGATAACCAATAATGCGGAAGCAAGTAGTAATATCATGTCCCTTTCAGCCACAATGAGTGCAGGTAACACTACGACGATCAACGACAGCTACTGACGAGAAATTGATGAACCATCTCCTTCTCACGTTCAACCTGAACGATAGCTGCATCGGGATAAGAAATACAAGTACGTGGATGCGTGTAAGCAAGCAGGCCATTCCACAACTTCTTGGAATGACTAAAGTAGGCATTAATAGCTTGACCATTCTGACGACAGTTGTAAATGTCTGCACAAATCTGACACATACGTGGGCCATTCCCAACTGAGAAACATTGATGAAGATCATCCCAAAGCTCCTTAACCAAGTCATAATAAGTAACAGGAGAACGAACAGATGGATTGAGTGTCTAAACAATCCAACCAATAAGCATAGAATTTAAACTACTCCAAATATTAGCAAAAGGTTCAACGGATAAAGACTTAGGATGGATCCATCCAAGAAACCAAACTTATGTCTAGAATTAAAGCCATGTCGAATGGCAGCACTCCAATCATTATAGTTATCACCCTTCAAGATCGTAGAGGAAATAAGCAAACCTGTGTGATCTGAGGGATGAACATAGTACTGATGCGAGGGAGGCAAGGGGCAGAATCTGAGCATAGCACCAAGAATTGGAAGAGGCTGAACTATCAGCACCAAGCAGGAGTTGGTTGATGGCTTGACGGAGAGCGTCAACGTCGTCTGGCTGTAGTGGAGCTTCCGGCTGACGCGGCTGATCGGTGGCAGGGACAACGGGCACGATGAGAATGATTGTAGCCTCGATCTCGGCATCCAGATTTGATCAAAACCTGATCTAGTAGATCCATTGGACAAACTTGGCGGCGTGGGTGAAGATCGCGACGACGAGTGAAGGCAGTACGGTCAGAACGCGATGGCTCGTGAACTGAGCGGCAACGCCCAAGGCGTCCCTGCCGTTGAAAAGATAACTTTCCATTTGGTTAGACTTGAAGATGGAGCTGTTCTCGACGAGAGGTTGTTTAGCAGTGACTATGTAAATTTGTCAAGTAATACTGGAGTTTTCATGTATGAAGATTCACTGGCTATAGTTTCACTTCGTTTTCAAAGAATACTGTTGAATTTCAAGGTATCTTGGGCTTCCATCTTAAAACCAATTGGTGGAGGTGACCCAAGACCTTATATATAAGTCATTAACTTTGTAAGAAACCGATGTGGGATACATCTTTCAACAAATACACATTGTGCAAATCAGAGATTCGGGGAGCCTTGTTGATGTCAGGACTATCGGGGAATTTTGTCGTGAAGACGATGAGCTTTTCCTTCATTCCTGTTTTCAGGTGCCCGTTGATGATGCTCCAATTGGTGTACAACATGGCGGAGCTTCTGTAGATACTCCTTTCCCGTCTGGGTTCAAGCAGCGCTTGCTTTCATTCATTTTTCAGGGTATTTGGAATGAAGAAAGTGATCCATCCTTGAGGATGCAAAAACCTGAAGAAGAGGTTTTATTTCCGTTTCCAAGATTATGTTGATTTAATCATGTGGAAGGTCCAGTTCCTGGATCGACATCACCTGCTGATAAAAATGGGTAGTGTTGATGGTGGGGTATCTCGAAATGCAGAAAGCCATCCGGCATTCATCGCTATGTATAACATGGAGACGACTGAGATGGTTGCCTTCTGTCAGAACTCTTCGGAGGAGCTCTATTTGTTGTTTGAACTGTTCTGTGGCCACTTCCACGTGTCAGGAAAAAATTCACTGTACATGAATTACATAACTTCTCATTCGAACACCCTTCATGCCCTTGAGCTACTGAGGTCTAATAGAAGCAAATCTTGCAGCGCTTCTCAGTTTATGAAGAAGATGCTTTCCTCTTTGCCTTTTAGCTGTCAGTCTCTGAGTCCATCCCCATACTTTGACCAGTCACTCTTTCGATATGATGAAAAGCTGATTTCCGCGGCTGAACGACACAGACAGGCTACTGACCACCCAATCAAATTCATTCAAAGGAGGAGGCCAAATGCTCTAAAGTTCAAAATCAAGCCGGGACCTGAAGCTGGAAACACAGACAACCGAACGAAAAGGATCTGCTCTTTTGTTTTCCGTCCCCATTACCCCCTCGCGCTCTCCATCCAGCAGACGCTGTTTCTGCAACCCGCCGTTGTAAATATCCATTCTCGCAGGTAGTTCGGCTCCATTAGATTCGTCGAGGTTCTGTGTTCTGCATATCAATCTTAGTTCCTGTTCAGGAGAAAGAGAAATTTTGCAAGTTTGCTGTTATAAGTTAATAACCATGTGATAAAACTGACATACAAAAGAAAGAAACTAGAGTTTGATAAAGATTTTCATGTACCATATTTGACTCCTAGTATCCTTAATATACTGTACTGTAGTATGTTGGCATAATTGTTATGAAGTAGTTGTTGCAGATCAAAAAAAAGAAAGAAGACATGGACATTAAAAGTAGCTCGAAGACATTTTTCAGGATTTGGAAGAATTGGTTGAAAAACTCCCGAGGGAAATTGTGAAATTCAACTCGTCGAATCATGTTATTGATGTTAATCCTGAAAAGGTTCAAGCAATAACTTCAGAATCCCCCCAGAATAGGCAGGGAAATGTGTAAGTTCACAGGATCCTTGGAAGCTTTGAGAAGATTGCTTTCTAAGGGAGCTGAAAAACACTAACCTTTCTTCAACATATTGAAAATACAAAACAATTTGAATGGACTAAAGAATGAGAAGAAGCCTTTTAGTAGTTGATCCAAGATCTCATGCCAATATAGATGAAGGTTGAAAATGGGGAAGTATTGTTTTTATACATCTCTACTTCACTAAAGGCCATCAGCGCAATCTTAGTAGAACTTTACAAAGACTAGAAACTCATTATACAACTTCAGAAAGGTTAGTTTTGGCCTTGTTTCATGAAGCAAGAAGGTTGCTAACTTATTTCCAAGTTCATACGATCGTCCTTATTTCCAAGTCCAACCATTCAATTAGTCAAATACTATTTAGGCCTAGAGCATAAGTAAGATTGAAGAAGTGAGACATAAAATTGCGAGAATATGTGGTACATATAACCCACTCACGGACATATTTAACAATACCTGTAAAAATAACAAGCCAAGTAACACAACATTATCACATCGCTTACAACTATAAATAAGCTAACTCGCCCTGCTAGCCATAAGTGTAGCGAACACATCACGATTCTGCACAACCGGGCGTGTCGTGGATATAGCTGGGACACTACTTCACAAGGAGGTCACAATACTCCACACTCGGACATGCCACGAACATGGAGGAAGCACAACCCAAAGACAAGACCGAGATAGTCACTCCACGATCACACATCCTGGATAGCTTTAAATATGAAATGAGACACCAGGATCAAGTAAGTAAAAAATAGTGCACAAATGAATACATGTTAGACCACTACATGAAAAGGAGTACATAGGCAATGGTAGAAAACACAAGGACACCAATACCGGTGCAAGTTATTGCGTTTACACCGGCACTACCTTAGTCTATAACATACTGGTGCTTGAGTACACTAACACACTAGTAAGTTGTATACTAGTGCGTGGATGGTATCAAAGGTGGAAACGAAAAATTCTCGCACCACTACAGGAAAACAAGTACAGGAAAAATGAGGAAAGATGGTGGGAATTAATTTTCCAGCATCGGTTGGCAATTTTCCCTATGCATATACTAAAGAAAAAGCGAGATGGGGTTTTTTTTCTAGCACCTGTTTATGTTATAGGAAAATGTACCGGTGTTAGAACTGGTGGATATGTATACCAATAATCAATAACAATTGTTTGTTTGGCTAATATATCGTTGTTGGGACTGCATTTAATGCTCACCTACCTACTTTTTTTTTGCAAGTAAAAAGTTCTATTTTTGGTTTAATGAGCTCATTAATACACTACTGGAAAATAGGTACAAAGGCACCGGTGCCTAGCCTGGGGGCACATAAATCAGTGCTGACATTACCACTGGCACTGGTATATTTGTCCAAGTGCTTACGAACCGGTGCTGTAAATGAGTACTAGTATCGGAAATGTGGAAATGGTTACCATAACCGGTGCCATACCTAATTATTAGCCCCGGTATTTATAAAATGGTGGTATGTACCGATGCGGATCAATGTGACCATAAACAAAGTAGTGATTTTCGCACGAAAAAAAGTGGAGGGAAAAATATAGCACCGGTCTAAAATTGTCGACTGGGGCCTATTATAATGCCTAGCACCGGATTTGATTAGACCGGTACCATATTTGTGGGACCCATCTTAACTATAGGTAATAGTGTTCCACAAATAAGCACTGGATTACATAACTATATCCCAACCGATGTTGATAAAGATGAAATGAACACTTTGGCGGGTAAAATTTTGGAGGGAAAATTCCTAGCACCAGTATGAAACCATGAAACCGGTGCTAGAAGAGCATTTAATGCTCACCTACCACTATTCAATAGCGGGTAAAAATGTGTTTGGGTGAGAAAAGCATTTTTGGTATTTTTGGGAGGGTTTTGACATTTAATACTCCAATGAAGACCCACAAAGGTTGGTTTCCAATTGTTTGACATGTTATTAATGATCTAATATGTTAAATATGGTTTGTATGCATATATTTTGTGTGTTTGATCATAATTTTGCATGTCTCATCATGTTCATAATACTTCCATTCATGGAAGAAATTTGATTGTCATCTAGATTTGTTGATGTGATTAATACCTTGCTTAGGAATGTGATAATGTTGGTGTAGTTTGGAATGTCGTAATCCGAGTTGTATGTAGCCTTTGCCAAATGGAATTTCGATGTTTAGAATCTTGTGTACCCATTGTCATTTTGTGGAAGTATAATAATCCTATTTTTGTGAATTTGTAGAGATGGAACATGCAATGGAGAAGCGTAAACCTTTGTATTACAACATTAGTAAGTTGAGCAAAATGTTGATTTTGTGGAGGATTTTTTAGAGCAAGCTTTTGGTCATGAGAAGCGAGTGTTATGTCCTTGTCATGATTGAAAGAACCAAAACCATAGTGGTGATAGAGACATGATGAAACTTCACTTGGTTAGGAGAGGGTTTGAAAAAGATTATTTGGTTTGGATCCTTCATGGAGAGAAGGCACCGCCAGAGGTGGTTGTAGGTAGTGGAGGAGAGTGTTTTGGGGACCTAAATTTAGATGACATGTGTGAGGAGGTTGTCGATGAATTTAGGGGGAGGCCTAAGGTTTTGTCGAATTTCTTAGGTGAGAAGGACATGCCATTGTATCCCCGGTTGCAACAAGAATGATACGACGATGTCATGTTTGATGGAATTTTTTAATTTGAAAGGCTTTGGTGCGTGGAGCGACACTAGCATGAAACAAGTTGCTGATGTTCTTGAATGAGAAGTTTCCCTCCGGCAACGGGATACCGGACAAACCTGTACGAAGCAAAGGGGATACTATGCCCGATGGGATTGGAGTATGAAAAAATACATGCTTGTCCCAACGATTGTGTTTTGTATGTGGGTGTCTTATTGAAGGAGGTGGCATGCCCAGTATGTCACGTGTCACACAAAAAAAAAGAAGAGAAATGCAGTTTTCGATGGAGATATTATCATGAAGTCAAGGAAACGTGTTCCTATAAAATGCACGTGGCATCTTCCAATTATTCCGAGGCTGAAGAGGTTGTTTAAGAATACCAATGATGCAAAAAACATGACATGGTACATGGGCAGGCGTTCTAGTCAGGACGATGTCGTTCGTCATCCAGCTGATGCCGATCAATGGAAGATATTTGATCATCCAGCTGATGCCGATCAATGGAAGATATTTGATCATCCAGCTGATGCCGATCAATGGAAGATATTTGATCAGGGGTATCCAGATTTCACAAGGGAGCCAAGGAACTTACGGATGGTTTTGTGTATCGATGGATTGAATCCGTTCGGTAACATGTCTTCCAAGCACAGTTCATGGTCGGTAATGTTGGCCATATACAACCTTCCAACATATTTTTGTATGAAGAGGAAATATGTGTTGATGCCTCTGTTTATTTCTGGGCTGAAACAGGCCAGAAATGACATCGATAGTTATCTAGAACTTCGATACAATATTTGAAGGTTGTATGGTCCTCCGACGTCGATGTATTTGATGGCTTTAGGGGTTTGGAGTTCAATTTGAAGGAAATTCTTTTCTGTACCATAAATGATTTTCCCGCATACGAAAACCTTTCTGGTTATGTGGTGAATGGTGATTTTCGTATGAATAGCTTAAAATCACATGATTTTCATGTTCTCATGCAACAATTATTTCCCGTTGCCATCCGTGGAGTTATGGAGGAGGATGTGCAATTTAGTGTTATGCGACTGTGTTTCTTCTTCAACTCCATTTGTCGGACGAATATTAGTAGGCAAACGCTTGATGTTTTGGAGCAAGAGGGGGTGTTAGCATTATGTCAGTTGGGGAAGTACTTCCCTCTGTCCTTCTTTGACATCATGGTTCATCTGGTTATTCATTTGGTTTGGGAAATTAGACTATGCGGTCTGGTGGGTATGCATTGGATGTATCCACTCGAGCGGCACATTGGTATTTTCAAAGGTTATGTTCACAATCGTAGCCGACTGGATGCGAGTATTTTGCAAAGGTACATGACCAAGGAGATCAATGAATATTGTACCTCAAACTTAGTCGGGAAAAAGTTGGTTGGCCTACCAAAGCAAGCACACATTGGTAGGAAGAATGAGTTTGCACGTTCTAAAGGTACACTTCATACTCCCTTCTATGCTGTGTTGATGACAGTTCACCTTTACGTTTTAAGGAATAGTAGCGAGACTGCAAGCTATGTTTATGAGCACATGTCGTACTTACAATCACTCTATCCAGACTAGCCTTCGAATAAAATATAGCTAGACCACTCTTCCACATTCATTAATTGGTTTTTCAATCGATGTAATGTGGAAGGCATGCCTAGTAAACCTCGTGCATTTTCTAGAAAGCCAAACTGCATGGTTAGGAGGTTCTTAGGGTATGATATTAATAGCTTTACTTTTGCATGGCTGATAAGGACAACAAGAGCACGACACAGAACAATGGATTTTACATTGAATCAGAATCGATGTGGCTGTCTAGCAAGAAAGACAAAAACCATATTGTTGCAGTGATGGCCTTTTATTGTGTGATTGAGGAAATTTGGGAGTTAGACTATGTTGAATTCAAAGTTTTTGTATTTAAGTGTCGGTGGGTTGATAATGGAGCAGGGGTTCGTACAAAGATACCAATGGGTTTCACATTAGTAGACCTTAACTGAGTTGGGTTTGAGGATGACAAGTTCATCTTAGCTGCCTAGGCACGTCAAGTTTTTTATTAACTGGATCCTAGCAAAAAGAAGTGGCATGTAGTCCTACATGGGAAGAAGTTCTACTTCGATGAAGAGATTGATTATCCCATCCGAGCAGAAATTCCAGAATTCCCATATGTATTTCCAAGTTCAGAGGATGTAGTTTGATCTTTAGTAGGAAGATGGTCACATGGCGATGGATTGTGGGTTGATGAGGGTGGTAAAATTGTGGGGGGTGATAATGTGTTGAAAAGGAAAAGGTAGGTGCATGCAATGACCGTGAATGTAATTATCGTTATACTTTTATGTAGTCGCCATAATGATATCATTATATGAATTAGGATTTGACTTGTCCGCAGCTTATTCTTGCTTCTTTTTGGTTGTCACCTTGCTCGAAAAAAGGTCCTTTGGCAGTTTCTACAAAATACTCAGCACTGCTTTTAAAAATGAAACCGGTGCTTGAAAATAGACCATATGCTCTATTTTTCAAGCCAACACCGAATTTGGCAACTGTAGCACCGGTTTACAAACCGGTGCTTCATAGTTAGTAACATTTTTCCCCTCTTAGCTCTCGAGTTGGAAAAATGTTATGCTAAATAATTATAGGGCAGCCTCATATAGCTGCTTGACATGAACCTAGGCATTGGTTTGTTACTTTTCTGCACCGATTCACAAACTGCTGCTCCACAGTTAGTAACTTTTTTTTCCTTCTTAGCTCTCGGGTTAGAAAAATGTTATGCTAAAAAAAGACAGGGCAGCCTCATGCAACTGCTTAACATGAAATAGGCACCAGTTTGTTTCTTTTCAGCACCGGTTTAAAAACCGGTGCTCCACAGTTAGTAACTTTTTTCCACTCTTAGCTCTGAGGTTAGAAAAATGACGCAAATAAAATTACATGGCAGCCCCAAGCAGCTTCCTGACATTAGATGAGCGTCATTCTTCCATTTTCAGCACCAGTACAGAAACTGGTGATGTATACTTCAGAACCTTTTCTCCATGTTAGCTCTTGGGTTGGAATAATGATGTAAAAAATAAATACGGGGCATCCATACGCAACTGCCCTTTAATCTAAGCACAAGTTTTGCTTGTATTACCGTTGCTGAGATTCATTCTCTATCCATCCACCATATCAAATTCAGTAAATCTAAAAGATGAGTACTCTTTCAAAGATTATTATTTATTCTACAAACAATATGTAACTATACAATAAAAATTATAATTTCTAGTGTAAATACCAAACAAATTGAACTGAAATTACCCTACAACATATATCATCGCATTGTCAATAGAGTACAAAGTAGACTATTCTAAATATAACTCTAGCATAGTCAACATGGAATAAAATATTATCTAATCTTCTACTTGCTTAATTCCAACACCCCCTCAAGCGAAGTGTCGGATGCTCACCGACGCACAGCTTGGACCTGAAAAACTCAAACAATGGAAAAGAGAGCCCCTTGGTAAAGATGTCCGCAATCTGAAGAGAAGTTGAACATGATCATCGCGCAGCTTTCCAGATGTCACCAGCTCATGAGCAAAATGATAGTCAATGTCGATGTGTTTCGCCTGCTTGTGCACCACCGGGTTTTGAGCTAAAAAGATAGCACTGTTGTTTTTGCATAATAGAAATGACGAACCTGAAAGTGGAACCTGAAGATCACGAAGCAAATGAGTGAGCCAATCACCTCTAAAGCAGTGTTATGAGAGAACAACTAAGACACTTAAATTTCTAAGGGAATTGCTTCCAGATGGTAATCTTATGCCCGATAGAGCATATGGCGCAAAAAGGATTCTCTGTCCAATGGGATATGAATTTCAAAAAATTCATGCTTGACCCAATGATTGCATGTTATAAATGGGGAAGGAAGATACAGTTAGAGAAACTTATCGGGTATGTGGTGAGTCTCGATAAGTTGAAGCGGGGAGAAATTGCGAAGGGTGCAAAAGTTGGTTTCTACTCGAAAAAGAAGACCCATGCTAACGTTTTGCGGTATCTTCCTATTATTCCACGTTTGAAGAAGTTGTTTTCTTGCAAAGAGGATGCTAAGTTAATGCGATGGCATGCAGATAGAGTTAAACATGGGGAAGGTATGATTAGTCATACGTCGGACGGTGAGCAGTGGAAGAAGCTTGATGCCCTCTACCCTAATTTTGGATCGGAGCCTCGTCATTTGAGTTTTGGTCTATTGACTGATGAAATGAACTTGTATGTTAATATGAGCAATGCATATAGTTCATGGCATGTAATGCTGGTAATATACAATCTCACTTCCTAGTTAACCATGAAACGAAAGTATGTTTTGTTATCAATGATGATTTCGGGCCCGAGGCAACCTGGTAATGATATCGATGTTTATCTTAGTCCCCTTATCAATGATTTGGTGACGTTGTTCAATTTTGGGGTTTGAACTTACGATGGTCATGTGGGAGAGTATTTCACGTTGAAGGGCTTGTTGTTCTGCACTATAAATGATTTTCCAGCTTATGGAAATTTATCAGGATATTTGGTGAAGGGGCACTACGCATGTTTTGTGTGTGAAGGGGAAACCTCATTTTGCTAAATTAAACACGGTTATAAAATTGTTTACCAGGGTCACGGAAGGTTTCTTCCAGAGGGGCACCCTCGGCTTTCTGTGAAGAAGTGGTTCAATAGGGATATTGAGTTACGCCCACCGCTGATACCACTAACGGTTGATCAAGTTTTTGGCAGAGTTAAAGAACTTCCAAATGACTTTGGGAAGGGGAAGCAAAAATTTTAGTAGATGAAGTTGGAAGAAATGCTCAATTTTTTTCGACTCCCTCGAAGGATTTAGATGTCAGACATTGTCTTGATGTAATGCACATCGAGAAAAATGTGTGTGATTCGTTGGTTGGTACAATGTTGAATACCCCTGGGAAAACTAAAGATAGGTTGAAGGCCTATCTTGAAAATGTCAATATGGGTACTAGAGTGCTTTAGGTCCTGTTATGGATGGTGATAAGTGTTATCTCCCACCTGCATGTTTCTACATGTTTAATGCAGAGAAGAAATTATTTTGCGAGACCCTGAGTAGTTTGAAGGTTGCCGGGGCATATTCATCCAACATAAGTTCATGTGTATCGGTGATGGAGTTAAAGTTGGCAGGCCTTAAGTCACATGATTGTCACAATTTGATGCAGGTATTTAATTCTATTGCGATAAGGTCTTGTTTGACTCCCCATGTAAGGCGGTGCATTACCAAGCTATTTTTGTTCTTTAAGTCCATTTGTTCCAAACGGATCACTATTGCAAAGCTTGACCAGTTGCAAGCAATGATTGTTGAAGCGCTATGCCAAATGGAGATGTACTTTCCGCCATCATTCTTTGACATTATGGTCAATTTGATTATTCATTTGGTTCTGGAGATCAAGCTATTTGGTTCCTTTTTTTTAAATGTATCCTTTTGAACGATATATGAAAATCTTCAAACATTTTGTGAAGAACATATATAGGCCTAATGCAAGTATCATTCAACGGTATGTGGAAGAGGAGGAAATAGAGTTTTGTACCAAATATTTGAAGGATGTAGATTCGGTTAGTATTCTGAGTTCTAGACATGAGGGGCGATTAGATGGCCAGGATGTTCAACAGGGTAAGCTGCCCAGCCCTAGTGCAGAAGATTTATGTGCTGCTCATTTATACGTACTTCAGAACCATGATGATGTTTTTCCATACATTAAAATTCACATGAATGAGATATACAGGGCGCATCATTTATTCAATAAAAAATGTGTTCTCGAACAACACACTAGAACATTTGTATCTTGGCTTCGCGGTCACATTAGCAGGGGTAGACACCCTAAAACAGTTAAGTGGCTAGCACATAGACCTCTTGGTACGGTCCTTTCATGTGGAGGGTATGGCATTAATGGTTTTACATTTTCCACCAAATCAACAGATGAAGTTTCCCAAAATAGTGGAGTTTCACTAGTTTTGGAGGCACTTCATGTTGCTAGGTGGACGACAAAAATCCATTTTATGCGCATACATGTTACTTTGGAACCATAGTTGAAATATGGGAGCTTGATTATGTGGCAATGTGAGTTCCCGTATTCAAGTGTGAATGAGTGAATGTCAATAGTGGTCAAAGAACAAAAGACTTGAGATTCACTCTTGTTGACCGGAATCGGTTGGCTTGGAAGGAAGAACCATATATATTAGCGGGTCAAGCACATCAACTTTTTAATGTGAAGGACCCTGTTGACCCAAAGTGGGAGATTTTTGTTGAGGGTAAAAGGGCATTTTTTGGTGAAAATGATTTTGAATATTTCATCGGTTCTGACCCAAATGCCTTTATCCGTTCTAATGACGATGATATAATGCTTGAAGAAGATGAGGCGAGTTTGCGTATGCATTTGGGAAGGTCGGACCATTATGAGGTAATATGGGTTGATGCCTAAGGGAAGCTTACCAACAAAAGAAGGAAAGTGAAGAAGGAGTTGGTAAAGAAGAAGAAGAAATCAAGGTCATGATTGTGGGATCTGGATTTTAGTGTTTTGGAAGGATGACCATATGATCCGAGCCATTTCCGAGCTCGAAAGTTATTTGGATTAAGTGATCATCAGTTAATGCTTCATTTGTTTGATCCTGAGTTTGGAAGTATATCAGAAATTTTGGGCTAAAAAATATACACTATTTCCACACTACACATACAAATATTGGAAAAATTAGATAATCATTGACTCGACAATAATGACTAGTCTCACAACATATGAATTAAAATTAGGGTCATAGGAATTCATTCAATGTAGTACCCTAACTATTACAATAACCATAGTGAAAACAAATCCAACGGAATTCATTCAATGTAGTTCATATAAATACAATAATCATAGGAATTCATTCTTGTAGTGCCCTAACTATTACCCTAACTATTACCCTAACTATTACCCTAACTATTACACTATTTCCACACTACACATATAAATATAAGAAACAATTAGACAATTATTGACTCGGCAATAATGACTAATCTCACAATATATGAATTAAAATAAGGGTCATAGGAATTCATTCAATGTAGTACCCTAACTATTACAATAACCATAGTGAAAACAAATCCAACGGAATTCATTCAATGTAGTTCATATAAATACAATAATCATAGGAATTCATTCTTGTAGTGCCCTAACTATTACCCTAACTATTACCCTAACTATTACACTATTTCCACACTACACATATAAATATAAGAAACAATTAGACAATCATTGACTCGACAATAATGACTAATCTCACAACATATGAATTAAAATAAGGGTCATAGGAATTCATTCAATGTAGTACCCTAACTATTACAATAATCATAGTGAAAACAAATCCAACAGAATCCTTCAAACATGTAACACGGATAAGCATCGTTTCAGGCGAGGCATTTTTTACTCTTCCACGCTGCTTCTTCTCTAGTTTCCATATACACTCCCTTAGTTGGCACACTTCACTGCTCACCCATTTGTAGCAGGTCTTCATGCTCTTGATAATTTTGGGCCAAACTCTTCTGCATTTACATTTTTTAAATAAGAATTAAAAAGGTAAGTTCTCTAAATATATATGAAAGATTAAATGTACCTTCTTTAACCCTTGCTCTCTTGTGAGGCTCGGTCGCATCAAGAGGTTTGTGATGCCACTTGTTCTCATGTAGTATCCACTTTTTCTTCAAAAATTATTGCTTGTCAAAGTACTTGAAAGCATTTTCCTCTCCATGAAAAGCCAATCCCTCTACACCTCTCAAGTTCAATGTAATCAAATTGCCATAGGGTACATTATTGATAGTTCTATTCGTTGTAGCTACACAAACCATGTGCTTAAAAATAGAAGTCCCCGAATTAACTATGGATCCCTCAATCACATAATAGAATATCATAAGAATTGAGAAATTTGGCTCGGTGAGGTGACCGAGAGCGGGTACTATTGACCTAGCTATTATCTCGTAGACAATTTGTTGGTCGGGCTCTAGCTCCTTAAGATCAAAGGATTCCATTCTACCAAGATTATGAGGATCATGTTTAAAGTACTTCACACTACACGCAATTGGGTAGATACGATGATAGTCATCACTTAGTGGCCATTTCGCCCTATGATAAACATCATCTAGAGGGCCATCCTTCACTCTAGGGTAAACATCTTTTAGACCCTTATGGGAGCATTCATTTAGTTGATTGATAATCCACGGGCTTATCTCAACATGAAATCTGTTCACCATAACTACCCGAACCTTCTACCTCATGTAAATTGGCATAAAATTGACAAATCTTATCAAAATAAGCCGGTTCATTCAAACTAAGACGTTTAAGAAGATGTTGATCTTCGAAATACTTAATGGGGGTCCTTTAACCCTATGCTCTTGTACACATTCAAGTCTATAACATAGGCATCCAATAATTTTCCATCATCTCTTAAAGCATTACACCTATTTTGAGCTTCAATGGAAACAAACCTTGCTTCGTAGCCCAGATTCTTCAGTCGGCTTCCTCTCATCGATTTGGAATGACGTTTGGTAACGGCCAGATTAAACGATGACATGATGTGAGGAGGTGTTTCCCACTTGTGTTCGGATTTGAATTTGAGTGGGGGTTTGTGTTCCTAAGTTGGAAATGAGGCTAGGGATTTTAGAATGAATCCCGACTTGGGGTTTTTTAAATTTATAAGTATATAGGTTCCGAGTGTGGAACTAAGTCATGTCCATTTATCAAATGCCCAATTTGTAGTTCCTCACTCGAAAATTTGTCAGTCAATGAGATTGTCCTGAAAAGAATAAACTTTCTGAGTCTGGAACCTTTTCTTGCCAATAATTAGAATGTATCTTAAAAAGAATGCAAAGAGACACATTTGGGCAGGTTAGTTCCAGAAAATGCATAAGAGGTCGGATGATTTGCTTCATTATGCATGCGTTAACCGTTGCATTTTTCATATATTTTAGCTAGTTTTATTTGGTGGATTGCTAGTATTAGTTGAATTTACGTGACAAGGGGTATAGAGGGCCATGTTTGGTTTTCTTGTCTAAATCTCGCATTTTGTTGACTTAATTGGTACTAATAGACATCTTGTATCCATGGGCTCCTTCATCTTCGTTGTGATCATCTTTAGTAGGTCGCCTGTGGTACTTTTTGTTTACATTCTATGTGAAGGCCATTCATAAGGGTGGTATAAGATATTGAAGGCCATTTACAAGGACAGTAGAAGAGATCGAGGCCATTCACCTCTAGAATGGAAGAAGATGAAGGCCACGGACATCAAATCATGGTATTATTAGAAGGATGGAGCCAAGGATAGGTGGCATTGGAATTCAAAACGACCAAGAGAGAAATGGTGAATCGTGGTCTGAGGAATTGCGCCAAAGTCTGAGAAAAATCCGAAAAGAATTAGCCTTCAAGACTAGTTCCATTGGATTTTTCTTCTCAAGAACTATAGAATCGACTACTAGAACTCTAAAAGTTTGACCAATGGTTCATCCATGACGAAGGAAAGAATTTTAGCCAACGAAGCACAAACGGGACGTCGATGGCCGTTTATGGATGACACCAACAGCCCGAGCCAATGGCCACGGGCACAGATAAGAGACTCCAAAATTAGCATCCTATTACAAACATGTGCCAAACTCAATGGCATGCGTCAAAGTTCTGAGCAAAACGCCTTTCCTGACGACGGGTCGCGCCAAACAACGTGTCCCGCACCAAAAGACCGAAACGGGCCGCACACTATTCACCGGTCTGCGCCTGCACCTACTGTTCATAGGTCTATGCTTACTATTCATCAGTTTGTTCCAAAAGTTCTTGGCACGAGGCATAGGTTCTTGCTAAGTGATTCGGCATGAGGCACTATTCACGAGCCACTCCACTATTCATGGTCCGCGCAGCCACTCCCTCTCTCACCATTTTGGCCATAAATCTCTCAATTGTCATCTGATTTCTCTCTACCATATATCAAAATCTTCATATTTATGAGCTCTATCCAATGCACTATACCTCAGCTCCAGAAGATTCACGTATTTGAGCATTTTATTCTAGAAAGGTTCAGCGGCTATAGGGAAAGGGTGACTAGGGTTTTGACCTAACTTTGGCCTATTTTGGGCCTATCTTTAGGCCCAACTCTCTAATACTATGTATAGGAGCCTTAGTATTCTAGTAAATCCTAGTTAGTCATTATGTAGATTTTGTCTCTCTCTAGTTTAGAGAGAAGGAAGATGAGAGTACTTTTTCTTCTTCCTTCTCTTTTTCTTTTTCTTTTCTTTTTCCTTTCAACTTATTTTCTTATCCATGGAATCTAACATAATATTTTACATAGATCTAACTTTTGTAGAGTAGTTTATAAAGCTTGGGGATAAATTGTAGTAGCTTGGTCTAATCTATATGATTTTGGAGATTCTTTAGTTCTTCCTAATTTTGTGTTCATGATATTATTGTGATTGTTCTTGAGTTTAAATGCATGAATAGTACACCACATATAAGCACACACATTAGGCTATATTCATGTATGGTGCAAATATCGATGCCCCCTTGGGAAGAAAAACCTGGTTGTTATTATGGGTAGGGGAGAACGCATCCGCGTGGGTATCTGCGTGGGGGATTCGAGAAGGCTCTGACCTACTTTCCATTGCACCAGTCTTAGCTGACTTCATAAAGTTTTTTGAGAGGATCCGGGTAGAGATAGCTAATAGTAGCAAGCTAGGGTTACAAGAAACCCTAGTATCATAGATAAGGTGCCAACGACCCTTAGGCCTAATTGATAGGACCCGAGAGAAGTAATGCATTCGTGGTGGAAGCCCGGGACGTAATCGTACGGGGGAGAAACATACCTAGACCTTATTGTAGGTCTATTTCTCCTCCGTGTGATTACGTCCTGGGCTTCCACCACAAATTCAATACTTCCTAGACCTTGTTGTACTCCCCTAATTGTGAGGGCAACATCGATGGAGTGTTGCAAGAGCACCTGCCATGACAAGAACGAGGAAGTGTATGCCATTGGACACACCACGTATTATGGACACTCGATTAGGTTTGCCTAAATCTCTATGTGAATGAATGGAGGATAAAAGCATTAGATTAACCAAGTTTCTCAATGATTCCCCAAGTACTTAGTTTAATATCGTACTTGCGTTTTTACTTTTTGGCTTAGTAGTTTATAGATTGAAAAACCAACCCCCACCCCCACCCCTTTTGCATGTTTGCTTTACTAGATATTCCTTTCACTCATACAAATTGATGACCCGTACGTAGCTTTGTTTTGATTGGTACATTAGACCTAGCATCTCAGTGGATAAACCAGGGCTTACCGCTAACTACCATCTAGGTAGCGTAGTAGTGAGATCATGGTGCAGAACTATAAATTTCTATCTTCTGACCACACCGCCTTCACATGGGTTAATTGGCAACGATTAAAGACCTTGGGGAGAGTTAATTCAGAATTTTGGTGCAGCTGTCGGGGATGCCATCAGTCTAGGTATCAATTAAGGTATAACATGTTAGTAGAGTAGTTATTATTGCTTTATCTTTTTATTATTTTTGTTTGTTGTTTTTCAGAGTAGGTATTGCTTGAGTTCTTGGTGCAAACTGAGAACCTTTGCACTACAATTATGAATTTTGTGTGTTTTCTTTGTTAGTGTTCAATTGAAAAGAAAAAAATGTGGAGAAAAGAGGCTCAACGAGTGAGATTTTGTAGGATATGTCATTGCGACCACCCTATGGAGTCTTGCTCTTTGATGAGCGAATATGAGAGAGAGGTAGGATTTGTTGGTTCCCAAGGCCGATGGGATCAAGATTGTTACCAATACCATGACCCTCCAAATTTGAGGTTTAGTGGTAACTCAAATTTGTGGTATAGAGATGCATCGGGAAACCAACACTTTAGGTTAGATAGTTGGATTTCACCAACTTACCCAATGCCCCAAAACCAATCCCTAGGATTGGTTCCCAAATCGAATTTTGTGGAAATTTTGCAAGCTATAACTAATGTGACCAAGAGTAGTGATTTACTCCAATCACAAGTGCTAAATGAGATTAACGATTTAGGGACTCAACTACTCTCAAGCATTGAGAAAGTTGAAGGGCAAGTGTTTGATTTGATGAAAAGTCTAAGCCAACTAGAAACCCAATATTCCAAAAATGAACCATCCCTAGTTGAATATGAAATTTTGGTACATGAATCTAAAGGGGATGGGGAATGGTGTTGAGAGTGAAGAAGTCGAGGAAGGGGTGATTATTCTTAATTTTCCATATTACCTATTTTCACCCCTACCTCCACCTATAGAACCAATTCCCACATTTTTGGAAACCTTAGAGGAAACCATAGGGAAGCCAATTGAATATGCTAAGCTTCCATACCACCTATTCCTTCTAAGGTTGACTCCTCCTCTACAATATCTTCATCTTGGAAGATTCTTACCCCCACCTCTGAAGTTTTGATTGTCTAAGGTGATGGGGTACAAACCCGCACCTTATGGATAACATTAGGGTCATGCCAACAACCTTAAAAATATGGAGCTTCTTGGGAGACAGCCCGAGCTTTGAAAAAAATAGATTAGTTTAGTATTTTTTTGTGTTCCTATTTGTAGCTTTTTGGCTTTGGGATACTATTACACTTGGTGTGCATGTTTGTTTTGTGGGAAGCATAAGGTTCTTGGAGGAAGGTGAGAAAACCGGGAGTTCAACTCATAGACCATGTAGACGTACATGGTTCATGAGGCTAAAAAATGGTGGATAGGGAGGAGAACCAAAACCTCAATTTCATGGGACGTGTAGACGCGCACGACCAATGAAGCTCACATACTTTCCTACACCTCAATCACTATTTCTTCCCTACCACCACCAAAGTACCACCCAAAATGCACCTACCCTCAAAACCCTTGAGACATACACATCGAGACCTAAGAGGTAACTCTCCACTGTGACTCAATTCCTTATTCGATTTGTGATGCATGATAGTGGTTAGATTGAACTTTATTGACTAGAGGTTAGGGTAGTATATTGGGTTGGTGGCAGTTTGTTCTTTACATTCCATGATTGTGCCATCAAGGGTAAACTTTAGTTTTCATTTTTCATTATAAGTGATTTCCTATTTCTTTCCCTTGACATATGTTCTTTGATTTTGTATATGCATTGAGGATAATGCAAGCTTTAAGTATGGGGAATGGGATTAGATAGCACTTATGATTTTTTTAGTTGTTTCTATGTAGCTAATAGCTCTTCTAAGAGAATTTTAAAATATTTTGAAAAATGAAAAAAATTTAAAACCTGGACAAGTTGAAACCCCAAAAGGGCGACTTGGGTAACATTGGGAAAAGGCCGGATAGGTCGAAAGGCCCAGGTAAAAGTGAGAGGCTAGGCCCGGCTAGGCTTACGAGCCTAGGAAAAAATGAGAGGTTGTATGGAAAAAGGTGAGAAGGGAGTACCCTTTGTGTGTTAAAACTAGGATGAAAACCCAAAAGGGCTCCTGGGAAAAATGAGAGAAATTGAGAGAAAACAAAAAACTAGGTTGAATGCATGCTTTGGCGGTGGATTGTTTTTTAAGAAAAACTCTTTGATTGCTTTGGGGTTATGTTGGGAAAAGTCAGCTAGCTTAACACTTATCTTTTTGGCTTACATTTTTCCACATTTTATTTTTGGGTGGTTAGATTGCTTATGTTTTTCGGGGAGCGTGAGAGTTGTGAGATTCTTACTTTCTTGGGGGAAACAGGGTAATCTTGGAATAATTTGAATGCCTCGGTTAACTTATGCTTGCACGCTATATTCCACTTGATTCTTTGTCCTGCCTTCTATTTACTCGAGGATGAGTAAAGGGTTAAGTGTGGGGAGTCTGATCTGCTCCATTACGCGTGCATTAACCATTGCATTTAACATACTTTTTAGCTATTTTTATTTGGTGGATTGCTAGTATTAGTTGAGTTTACATGGCAAGGGGTTTAGACGGCCATGTTTGGTTTTCTTGTCTAAATCCCTCATTTTGTAGACTTAATTGGTACTAATGGACATCTTGTATCCACATGCTCCTTGATCTTCCTTGTGATCATCTTTAGTAGGTCGCACATGGATACATTTTGTTTACATTCTATGTGAAAGCCGTTCGTAAGGGCGGTAGAAGATATTGAAGGTTGTTCACAAGGACGGTAGAAGAGATTGAAGGCCATTCACCTCTAGAATGGTAGTAGACAAAGGCCACGATCATCAATGCATGGTAGAAGGATATTGAAGCCAAAGATAGGTGGCTAGGAGTTCAAAGTGGCCAACGAAGAAACGGGGAATCGTGGTCCGATGAGTTGAGCTTAAGTCCGAGAATGGTTTAAGAAGAATTTGCCTTCAAGGCTGGTTCAATTGGATTTGTCTTCTCAAGTACTATAAAACTGGCTACTAAAACTCTCAAATCGGACTAATGGTTCACCAGTAGCGAAGGAAACTAGTTCAGCCGGCCGAGGCACAAACAGGTCGGTACTGGCAAAAGAGATGCGCTACTCTATGAACAATAGCGCGAGGCAACGGTGCGACCCACGCCAGAGGCCATGGGCCACCAGCACAAAATGATACCCCCTCCACGCAGCTAAGTATGGGTGAGGGATATCCTATTTCGGTGTCCCTCGTTGTTCTAAGCTCAATATGCCAAGACCAGCTGGCGGGGTGTGGGAAATAACATGGTCTATGACAAAGTTCCTGAGCAAGCACCATTTCTGACCACGGCCCCCACCAACGGCCATGAGCGTAGATCAGAACCTCCATTTTTAGCACCCTAACGATGCTCCACAGAAGATGACACGGGCCGCACCAGGGGTTAGACGTAGCCCGCGCAAAGCCTCACACCCCACACATCTTGAAGGTTTGCGCCACACCCTAGATCTGGCACCCCACGTACATGAAAGGACACGTCCTGTGCCAGTCCTCGAGTCCCGTGCCAAGGACACTTTACGGGCCGCATCATCCAAGATGCCCCATGCCGGGTAGTGGTTGAGCTTGGGTTTACCCCATTTTGGCCTATTTTTAGGTCCAATCTCCTACTACTATAAATAGAACCTTTGTCTAGTATGTTTAAACACTAGATAGAGAAGCACATATCATATTTAGATTTCAAGAGTAGCTTGGAGACTCTCTCCTTAGTAAAAACTTTATCTTTTCTTTATTTTTCTTTTATCCTAAGATGTGGAATTCAAATATTTATTTGAATTCAATATCGAATGAGTAGTTTCTATAGCTTGGGGATAAATTGTAGCACCATGTTCTAATCTATATGCTTTTTGAGATTCTTTAGTTCATCCTAATTTTGTGTTCATGATATTATTGTAATTTATTCTTGAGTTTAAATGCATGAATAGTACACCACATATAAGCACACACTTTAGGCTATATTCATGTATGGTGCAAATATCGATGTCCCCTTGGGAAGAGAAACCTAGTTGTTAGAACGGGTTGAAGAGAACGCGTCTGCATGGGTATGTGCACAAGGTATTTGAGAATGCTCTGATCTACTTTGCACCAGTCTTAGTGGACTTCGTAAAGTTTTCCAAGCGGTTCCGAGTAGAGATATCTAGATAGTAGCAAGTTGTGGTTACAAGAAACCCTAGTAGTATCATAGATAATGTGCCTACGACCCTTGGGCTTAATTGATGCGACCCGAGCCCGAGGGAAGTAGTGCATTTGTGGTGGAAACCCAGGATGTAATCGCACAGGGGAGAAATAGACCTACAATAATGGTCGGGCCTTTTTGTACTCCCTTAATCACAATGGCAGCGTCGATGGAGGGTTGCGAGAGCACCGGCCGTGACAGGGATGGGGAAGTGTATGCCATCAGCCACCCCACGTATTATTGACACTCTATTAGGTTTGCCTAGGTCTCTATGTGAATGAATTGAGGATAGAAGCATTAGATTGACCAAGTTGCTCAATTATCCCCTAAGTGCTTAGCTTAATATTGTATTCGTGTTTTTACTTTTGTGCTTAGTAGTTATTAGATTAAAAAACCAAACCCCACCCCCATGTTTGCATGTTTTCTTTACTAGTCATTCCTTTCACTCATACGGATTAACGACCCGTGTGGGGTTGTGTTTGAGTTGGTACATTGAACCTAGCATCTCTGTGGACAAACCTAGGGCTTACCGCTACCTACCTGTAGGTAGCGTAGCAGTAGGAACATGGTGCAGAACTATAAAGTTCTATCTTCTGACTACACCACCTCCGCCTGGGTTAGTTCTAAGCTACAGTTTTAACGACCCGGGGGGAGGCATATCATCATAGCTAAGGTTTCAATCTCGTAACCTTAATTTTCATTCTTTCACATTAGCCATGCAATCATGTTCCGAGCTCGTAAGGTATATTCTAATTATTAAGCTTTAAAAAAAATTATGAAGAAAACCAAGTTAGTTCCAGAAAATGCATTTCGAGCTCATAATTGTATTAATCATGCTTTCATTAGAAGAATCAGATTATGTTCCCAGCTCGTAACGTATATTCTAATTATTAAGCTTAAAAAAAATTTATGAAGAAGACCAGGTTAGTTTCAGAAAATGCATCAGAGCTCGGAACTTCAGTTCCGAGTTTGTTACTTTATTGTTAGTGCTTTCATTAGTAAAATAAGATCATGTTCTGAACTCGTAAATTATATTCTAATTATTAATGACCCGCCTTTATCCTGGGTAGTTAATAGTAGCTAATTAACCCGGGCGAAGGGCTTATAGGTCAAAGAAAGAGATTTATAATTCTGAACCCATTTTCAAAGCTAAGCTACCAAGGGGTAGTAAGCGGCAAGCCCTGGGTTTGTCCACAAGGATGCTAGGGCTCAAGTACTAGTTAGAAACACAACCTCGTACGGGTCGTCAATCCGCACAAGATAAAAGAACAGCTAGTAATGTAAACATGTAATTAGGGGGGGTTGGTATTTTCAACTAACAACTACAAAGCATGAAATCAACAAACAAGTAAACTATTTATACTAGGCACTTGGGAATCATTTAGGAACATGGTAGTTCTAATGATTCAGTCCGATTCATTCATATAAAGACTTAGAAAAGACCTATAAGTGTGTTTACAACACGTGGTGTGGCCAATAGCATACACTTCCCTATCCCTGTCATGGAGGGTGCGCTCGCAACCCTTCATTGGCACTACCATCGTAATTAGGGGAGTACAATGAGGTCCGGACATCATTGTAGGTCTATTTCTCCCCCGTGCTATTCCATCCCAGGCTTCCACAACTAATGCAACTACTCCTCCCGGGTCCTATATATGCTAGGCCCAAGGATCTTAGGCACCTTATCTGTGATACTAGGGTTTCAACACAACACCTAGGTTGCTACTATTCTCTATCTCTACCCGCAACCTCTCGGACAACAATTATGAAGTCATCTAAGACTGGTGTGATGGCAAATAGGTTAGAGCATTCTCGAACCCCCCGTGAACACACACACAGACGCATTCTCCCCCTACCCATTCTAACATTCAGGTTTCTCTTCCCAATGAGGCATAAATATTTGCACCATACATGAATGTATCCCAAAGTGTGTTCTTATACATGGTGTATTATTAATTCATTTATAAAATTCAAGAAAAATTACAATAATATCATAAACACAAAGATAGGATGAATCTAATGAATCTCATAAAGAAAATACAACATGCCAAGTGCCAAAATGAATCCCGAGCTAAAAATATACTCTACAAAGGTTAGATCAATGGAAAATGTTAGGTTAGATTCCATGGCTCTAGAAAATAAGATGAAAAAAAAACAAAAGATGAGAAAAAGAAGAAGGAATGAGAAGTCAAATCTTATCTTCCTTCTCTCTAAACTTGAGAGAGAATCTAATCTACATTATTCCTAATTATGGTTTAGTAGAAGACTAGGGCTCCTATATATAGTAGTAGGAGATTGGGCTTAAAAATAGGCCAAAAATAGCAAAACCCTAGGTTAACTGCCAAGGCTTCACGGATCGGCATGGATGTTACGGTCAGTGAAGCATTCAAGCATGGGGCGCCAGATCTGGCACGGTCTGTGAAGCATTCATAGCCGCGGTCCGTGGGATCTGTCCCAGTCTGAGAAGCTTCGCTCATGCCACTGTCCATGATGATTTTCGTGGAATGCAAACTATACAAAATCTTTACTCAAAAAACTTTTCACGGTCCATGAAGGTTTTCACAGACCGCGAACAGTACATGGTCTTGCTCAGGAATTACTTCATGGTTTGTGAAGGTTTTCATGGCTCAAATCCATATGGGAGGTCATCACCGTACCTCTCAAAGTTGATATTTATATGCCTATGTGCTTACTAACTACAACTAAGTAGATAGTGGCAAATTGGGGCCATCCACGAAGAAGAGGACTTTTCTTAAGCGTTTAAACATATAAGGTTGATGTTATGCTAGAAGTAAATATATATATATATATATATATATATATATATATATATATATATATATAAACAAGTAAAAGGGTGGGTTTGGTTGGTTGGTTGGTTTTCCTAAGTTATGAAAGTAAAAGACAAAACAACTAGCAAAGTTAAGTAACTATGCTAATCATCAAGCAAACTAAGAAAAAAGGTAAAAACTATAAAAGACAAAGCCTTGGGAGAAATTAATATCCACTTCCAAACCTAATGTAGATCATTAAACCATTCATTCATTCTATCGCATTCGTTACCTATGGGGAATGCTAAAATTTCCCATTCAAAGATCAACATTCATTCCTTCTTAAAAGTAATTTGCAAAGATAAACGATGACCATTTGCAAACCTGATTGATAATCACTTTAGGAAAACCACACCATAAAAGTATTTCATCAACGGCATTATACACGAAGAACCATAGATTTGTGATGCGTCCACTTTATATGCTTATTTTAGTACTATTTAGGATCCATTTTGTGCTCTTTCATTACCAACAGCTTGTGTTTTACCATGAAATTCTCTTAGGAGGGGTAAGAGCAACTTTGCGCTCTTTTACCTCTTTTAAGTGGATTTTTGTGTGACAAAGTAATGAAGACCGGAGGCCATTGAAGACTACACTTTCGAAGATTTTAAAGACTTGCTTCTAAGACGTGAAGACCGGAGGCCATTGAAGATCACTTTTGAAACCGTTGAAGACTTGGAAGTTGAGAGGAGTGACTATGGAGATGACTACATGCCACAAGGAGAAGAAGAAGAATTAATGCAAAAATTCTGGTTACCGTTGCGAGTCGCGACGGACACGTTGCGAGTCGCGACCAACATGACCATCGCGAGTCGCGACGAACAAGTCGCGACGACCACTGACCAGAATCCTACCTTATCTTCTTTCCACTATAAATACCATTCTTTTTCCTCTCATTCCAGACTTTTGCAGCTGCGATTCTGTACTGTTCTAAACCCTTTTCTTCCATTTTTCATCTTTGATTTATCTTGTTGTTTTGATTTGTTGTTTTAGTTAGATTAGCATGAACTCTAGTAGCTAATCTAATCTCTTGGGAGCAATTGACCAAAGCTTCCAAACCCATGTCTTAAGAACAATTTGTAGCTTGTTTATTACTCTTGCTATTATGTATTTACGAGTATTGAATGTGTTTGTTGATATCATTAATGTTATTGAAAGCTTGAGTATAGGAATACTTGTATGAATTGCTTGCTAGGGTTTGGGTGAGTTGGGTTAAACTCCCCCTTGTTCTTGTTAGGAATGTATGAGTATGAATTAGAGATTTTGATTATGTTGATGGATTGATGATTGCTAGATAGATATGCAATGTCAAAATCTTTACCATGTTTATTATTTGTAGCAAACGAGAGAAGTCTATGAGCGTTGAACGTTCTTGACCAATCCCGTGTAAATGCATAGATCGGTTAAATGCTTAGTCACGGTGTAGTGGTCATAAGTGTTGCCGAGCTTGTTGATCCTTCGTGCTAAACGCCACCAACAGGATACCTTAAGTCGTGTTTCGACAATGGGAGTCATTGGTGAGGTTTGACAAGAGATGTCGAACTCACTCTTGCAAACTATTATCTAAGAAGGATAGGAGTTTAGTCTTCACGACAAGTAGTGAAAGTAGTAAATAAGTTGCATGTTCAATGATGGATAAGAGGTTTGGAAGTGGAAGTCAATTGCGCCCAAAGCTCCGTAATTGTATTTTCATCACATCTTTATTTGCGTTTACATGATTAGCATCATCCTCTTGATTTGCTAATTGTTGTATTTTAATTTGCTAATTTAGGAACCATCCAACCAAAACCCCCCTGTTCGGTGACATGTGTTCATATGTATCTATGTATATATGTGTTTAGTATGTTTTCTAGTATATGTGTTTAAGTACTTAGAAAAATCCCTTTTCCTGTGGACGACCCCATCTTACCACTATTTACATTATTGTGGATAGGACGCATTAAGGGCCTAAAAGTATTAACTTTGGAAGGTACGGCGACGACCTCCCAATTTGATAACAATAAGCCTTCTACCAAAGACATAGCCATTTACCCAAACAGAGCATTAATTAGGCTAAACCTAGAACAAAGCACATTCAAGATTCAACCTTTCATTGCATCTATGGGATAAATATAAGAACAATCCACATTAACATACTTATCTAGCAAGAATTACAATACATTATACACTAGAAGTTCTAAATCCATGTTCTTGGATTTTCATGCCAAATTAGTTAAGAAAATTGCAACTTTCCTAACACCCTAAAACTTCAATCATACAAACACTTCCTATTCTCAAACAACCTGTGATATAAATGAAGTAAAATATCACAATAAAACACATGAATGCTAAATAACAAATGCTTCAAGATAGAGTGAAATAGAGGTTCTTACTACATAAATATGGAAGTTTCAATCAATTGCGCCCAAGATTAAACACCTAGATAATGAAAAGACATGATTAACCTACAAAAACTAAGAAAAGAAAGAAAGGGAAAACTAGGGTTTGAACCCAGAAAATTGCTGGAAAGAGAAGATATGAAGAGGAGAGGATGGGATTTAGTATTTATAGTACAAAAAAGTAAGAAAGTTCTGGCCACCCGTCTGTCGCGAGTCGCGACCAATCCATCGCGAGTCACGACCGAGCCCAGTTTCAGCATCTTGATTTCATTCTTCTTTTTGTTCTAAGTCCTCCTCTTCACTTCACTTATCTTCAAGTCTTCAAAATCTCAAATACAAGTCTTCAAATATTTAAAGGTATTCTTCAAGTTTTTCAAAAAAATTGCCTTGTCACACAAAGTCCTATAGAAAAGTAATAGAAGCGTAAAATTTGCTTTTAACTCTCCTTATAGAATTTCAAGAAAAAATGCCACATCTAGAGCACAAAAGAGTACAAAACTGAATCTTAAAAGTCCTATTATAACCATATAAAATGGGCACATCAAACCTCCCCGCACTTAAACCTTACTCTCCCTCGAGTAAGAAATGATTCAAGCACACAAAGGAATTCATATGTCCACATCTTAAACTAATATTCCCCCAATCAAAATCTCACAAAAACTCTCAATATCGTAAATACCAAAATAAAGGCTCAAATGAGAATTTTTCACAAACACAACCCCAATTCCTAAATCCAACCAAACCTACCACTTATCAATTCACTACCCATAAAACCATTTCAAAGTCCTGAATTGATAATCCCAAAGTCCAATGACACAAAATGAAGTTAAAACCGTATGAAAGGTTCAAGCACATACTTCACTTCATACCAATATATCAACCAAAATCCAATGACACAAAATGAAGTCAAAACCATATAGGAGGTTCAAACACATACTTTGCCCAATGCCAATATATCAACCAAAATGAAGTACAAAAGAATCAAGAATTTTCCTAACCATACTTCATTTTTCAACCCGCTAAGTTACCCAATCCCAAGAGGTCTCAAGATGTTGAGCTACCCGATCTATCCATATGATAACCGCAACCTTATGACTCCAATGCCGGTAAATGAGTGAAATCATAGCATTTTCCTTTTTTCTCATTTTTTCTCATATTGCCTAGGAGCCCTTTTGGGTTTTCATCCTAGCCACACACCATATTTCTTTGGCTCACATCTCACCTTTTTTCTGCACATTTAGCCTCTCCTTTTTGCCTAGGTCGCCCTTTTGGGTTTTCGACCTATCCAGGCCTCCAATGTTGCCTAAGTTGCCCTCTTGGGTTTTCAACTTAGCGGGCTTTCTTTTTAAATTTATTTTTTTCTCTTCTATTTTTTTCAAAATTTTCAATTTTTATTCTCCCTTTTTCTCATGTTTTTCCAATCAGAAGTAGAAAAAAGCATTCCAAATCAAGCTAGCATGCATGTGATTCCTCTAACCCCTTCCCGCACTTAAAACATTACATTACCCTTAATGTAAACATGTAAGGCAAGAACAATAAAACTCAAGGTAAGAGGTAGAGTGACACCCATTTCTCCGCATAGTCACCGGTGATCCGGCGCAATCCCATGTATTTGTATAGAATTGGTCCTAAAATTGGTTTTGGAACCGGAAGTGGTAGCAAAAGTGTTGTAGAAGAACTCACCCCTCGACCAAATCGTTGTCTCCTTGGTGTCGTTTGATCAAGACTAACACCACAGAGAAGAACATCAAACTCACAAGTACATAAGGATTTGTAATACTAGGTTTAGCATCAAAAGTTTATAACCACAGTATTCTTAAAGAACAACCAACCCATCATGTAATCACCACTATAAGATTGTCCAATAAAAATATCCAATATATATAGACACATATCCAAGCATCATTATAGAATATAGCAATTACAGTTATAGTCATGTAGTCGGCATACTATAATCAACAAAGGTACTATAAAAATGCAAGAATCTTCATATGTCAATAAATGTAAGATGGTGGAGGAATGAGTGGAGGTGTGGTGGTTCTTGGGAGTATTTGGTGGAGAAGAAGAAATGATTATGCAGTGTTTAAGCACAGTTGAAAAGTTGGTTTCTCCATCGCGACTCGCGACAGTACTGGTCGCGACTCGCAATGCATTGTCGCGACTCACGTCCAGGCCATCGCGACTCGCGATATCTTGGGTCTGTGAGCTCAATTCTTCCAGAAATTTTCTGATCCAGTTGTGACTCACGATGCCCATGTCACGACTCACGATGGTCATGTCTCGACTCGTGGAAAGATGGTGCTAGGAGTTCATTTTTGCTCCCTTATTTGTCGCAACTCGCGACGATGGGGTTTCCTGGCACTTAGAAAGATTTTTTTTCCTACCAACTTTTCAATCTTTCTTCCCTTTCTCATGGATCTCATTCCTTCATCTCCTCCAATGCAATGCACTTCACTTTGCTACAAAATCACAGAAAAACACACCATAAAAAGAACAAGACAAAATAACAAAAACTAAACAACAAAAACCAAAATAAAGGCCAAATTTATTTATGTCATCAGCACGACAAAGCTCCGTATATTTAAGGTCGTCGACATGACCCTAATGTTATCCATATGGTGAAGGCTTGAACCCATTCACCATGAGTATCCAAAGGTAGAGAGGTTGGGGTACAAAACTTTCAAGAGGAAAGTCTTGTTGAGGTGGAGATAGTTTAAAGGGAGTTGGGTTGTTAGGAGGCTTGGGACAGTCTTTTGGCTCCTCTCTTATCTCCCTCAAAACTTCCAAAAATGGTAGAGTTGGTTCACTAGTTGGGGGAAGGGGTGACCATGCTAATGAATGTAGTACGATCACCTCTTCCTCTATTTTTTCATCCACAACAAACAACTCCTCATCCTCTTCGAACTCAAACTCATTTCTCATGGTGACCTCACTCACCGAATCTTCGAGTTCAACTTGGGATGGTTTTTTTTGGAATCTCAAGCTTCCATTTGGGCCAACGCTTCTAATATACTCCTTGCATTCCCCTCAATAGCCTCAACACCAGAGGAGAGCCGAGTGTCTGGTTCCTCACTAGTCAAGTTGTTAAAGTTTGCTATTGCATTCCTGACTTACTCACGTGTCAAATTTGAACTTCCTTGTTGGGCTTGGTTGTGGGGTATGGTATAAGGTGGTGATGACCAACTATTTTGCTCATACTATTGGTTTTCCGGCCCATTCTCATACCACCAATCCAGATTACCACCCCATTCCGGATTGTAAGAATTGTAGTATGGATACCATTCTTGGGTTTCATGTCCTTGAAAACCAACATCTCCTACCTTTTGGTAGCACTCTTCATAATACCCTTCGTTTTGGAAACCAAGGGTTCTTTCCCCCTCATAGTGCTTCTTCCTCAACAAATAGCAAGACTCAGTAGGATGGTCTGAATGACACATCCTACAAAACCTTGCTTGTTGAGCCTCTCTTCTCATCATGAGTTCCCTCAAGGTGAGACGTTCCTTTTTTTGTTTTTCAAAAGTCCGAAATCATATGCAAGGATTCTCGATAAAAATTCACCAAGAACTCAAGCAATACCTACTCCAAATAAAAACAACCACCAAGAAGTGGAAAATAAAAACAACTAGTTAATATGGAACCTAAAATACCCAAACACATAAAAATAAACACCTCTTCCCTGGCAGCGGCGCCAAAATTTGGGAGGTCCTCGTTGTACCTCTCAAAGTTAATATTTATAAGCCCTATGTGCTTACTAACTACAACTAAGTAGATAGTGGAAAATCGGGGTCATTCACGAAGAAGATGGATTTTCTTAAGTGTTTAAACATATAAGGTTGATATTATGGTAGAAGTAAATATATATAGATATATAAAAACAAGTAAAAGGGGGGTTTGGTTGGTTGGTTTTCCTAAGTTATGAGAGTAAAATACAAAACTAGCAAAGTTAAGTAACTATACTAATCATCAAGCAAACTAAGAAAAAAGGTAATAACTACAAAAGATAAAGCCTTAGGGGCAACTAATATCCAATTCCAAACCTAATATAGACCATCCACTCATTCTATCACATTCGTTACCTATGGGTAATGCTAAAACTTCCTATTCGAAGATCAACATTCATTCCTTCTTAATAGTAATTTGCAAAGATAAACGATGACCATTTGCAAACCTCATTGATAATCACTTTAGGAAAACCACACCATAAAGGTATTTCATCAACGGCATTATACACGAAGAACCATAGATTTGATAACAACAAGCCTTCTACCAAAGACATAGCCATTTAACCAAACATAGCATTCATTAGGCTAAACATAGAACAAACCACATTCAAGATTCAACCTTTCATTGTATCTATAGGATAAATATGAGAACAATCCACATTAACATACTTATCTAGCAAGAATTACAACACATTATACACTAGAAGTTCTGAATCCATGTTCTTGGATTTTCATGCCAAATGAGTAAAGAAATTTGCAACTTTCCTAACGCCCTATCACTTCAATCATACAAACACTCCCTATTCTCAAACAACCCATGATATAAATGAAGTAAAACATCACATTAAAATACATAAATGCTAAATAACAAATGCCTCAAGATAGAGTGAAATAGAGGTTCTTACTACATAGATATGGATGCTTCAATCAATTGGGCCCAAGATTAAACTAACCTAGATAATGAAAAACATGATTAACCTACAAAAACTAAGAAAAGAAAGAAAGGAAAAACTAGGGTTTAAACCTAGAAAATTGCAGGAAAGAGAAGAAATGAAGAGGAGAGGATAGGATTTAGCATTAATAGTAAAAAAAAGTACGAAATTTTCTAGCCACCTGTCCGTTGCGACTCGGAACCAAACCATTGCGAGTCGCGACCGAGCCCATTTTCAGCATCTTGATTTCTTTCTTCCTTTTGTTTCAAGTCCTCCTCTTCACTTCACTTATCTTAAATTATTCAAGTATTCAAAAGCTCAAATACAATTCTTCAAATATTCAAAGGTATTCTTCAAAGTCTTCAAACAAATTGTCTTGCCACACAAAATCCTCCAGAATAGTAATAAAAGAGTAAAAGTTGCTTTTAACTCTCCTTAGAGAATTTCAAGGCAAAATGCCACATCTAGAGCACAAAAGTGTACAAAATTGAATCTTAAAAGTCCTACTATAACCATATTAAATGGGAACATCACCATACTTAGCCAAATCTTCGATTCTTCATCTCGAAGCTCCTGGGTCTGGGGTCTTTGTCACGGCCCGGCGCCTTTGCCTCGTGAAGGTATCGTGCAGGTCTTCACGGATCCTCTAGTATCCTTTGTGTAGCATGGTCTATGTGCTTTTTCATGGGCCTCTAGTGCTTGACCATGGGTAGACCGTGACTGGCCGTTGGTGTTTCGTCGGCTAAATTTTGTTTCCTTGCCACGGGTGAACCGTTAGTCCAAATTGGGAGTTTTAGTAGTCAATTTTATAGTACTCGAGAAGACTAATCCAATGAAACCAGCCTTGAATAAAAATTATTCTTGGATCATTCTCGGACCAAGGAAACACTCCTCAAAGAACTTTGAAGCCTCCTATCTTTGGCTTCAATCTCCTTCTACCACGCATTGATGTTCTTGGCCTTCATCTACTACCATTCAAATTCGAATGGCCTTTGCCTCTTCTACTGTCCTTGCGAACGGCCTTCAACCTTCTACTACCCTTGTGAACATCCTTCACATAGAATGTAACAAAAAAGTACCCTTGGGCAATGTACTAACGATGATCGCAAGGAAGATCAAGGAGCCTGTGGATACAAGATGTCGATTAGTACCAATTCAGTCTACAGAACGTGAGATTTAGACAAGAAAACCAAACATGGCCGTCTAAATCACTTGTCACATAAACTCAACTAATACTAGCAATTCACCAACTAAAACTAATTAAAAAGTATGCCAAATGCAACGGTTAATGCTTGCAAAATGAAGCAGATCAGACTCCCCACACTTATACTTTTACTCGTCATCAAGTAAATCTAAGACAAGAAAAAGAATCAAGTGAAATGTAGAGTGCAAGCATAAGTTAACCAAGGGATTCAACTCATCCCAAGCTACCCTAGTTCCCCTAAAGAAGTGGAAACCCTCACGACTCTCACACTCCCCAAAGATCCTAAAGTAACGTATCCACCCGAAATAAAATGTGCAAAAAGTTAAGCCAAAAAGATAAGTGCGCTTACTTTTCCCAAAATGATCTCAAAGCAATCAAAGAGTCATCTCCAAAAATAATCCATCGTGGAAGCATGCATTCAACCTAGTTTTTTTTTCTCTCAATTTCTCTCATTTTTCCTAGGAGCCCTTTCGGGTTTTCATCCTATCTTTAACACACAAAGGGTACTCACTTCTCACCTTTTTCCACAAGGCCTCTCACTTTTGCCTAGACTCGTAAGTCTAGCCGGGCCAAGCCTCTCACTTTTACCTAGGTCTTTAGACCTATCTGGGCTTTTCCCAATGTTACCCCCGTCGCCCTTTGGGGTTTTCAACTTGTCTAGGTTTAGTTTTTTTTCAAAATTTTCAAAATGCTCTTAGAAGAGCTATTAGCAACATATAAATAACCAAAAATCATAAGTTCTATCTAATCCCCTTCCCCCACACTTAAAGCTTGCATTGTCCTCAATGATGATACAAAATCAAAGAACATATGTCAAGGGAAAGAAATAGGAAGGCACTTATAGTGAAAAAGAACACTAAAACCTACCCTTGATGGCACAATCATGGAATGTAAAGAACAAAATACCATCACCCTCAATATACTACCCATAACCTCCAATCATGAAAGATCAATCTAACCACTATCATGCACCACAAATCGAATGAATAATTGAATCACAATGGAGAGTTACCTCTTAGGTCTCGATGTGTGTGTCTCAAGGGTTTTGAGGGTAGGTTTGGGTGGTACTTTGGTGGTGGTTGGGTGGTGGTAGGGAAGAAATGGTGATTTGGTGGTGTAGGAATGTACGTGAGCTTCATGGGTTGTGCACGTCTACACGCCCCATGAATTTGGGGTTTGGTTCTCCTTCTTATCCACCATTTTGAGTGTCACAAACTATGTACGTCTACATAGTCCATGAGTTAGACTCCCCGTTTTCTCACCTTCCTCCAAGAACTATATGCTTCCTACAAAACAAACATGCACACCAAGTGTAATATTTTCCCAAAAACAAAAACAAAACTACAAATAGGAAAACACACCAAAAATATCAAACTAATCTATTTTTTCAAAACTTGGATTGCCTTCCGAGAAGCTCCGTATTTTTAAGGCCGTCGGCACGACTCTAATGTTATCAACATGGTGCGGGTTTGTACCCCATCACCTTGGACAACCAAAACTCAATAGGTGGGGGTAAGAATCTTCCAAGAGGAAGATATAGTAGAGGGGGAGTCAACCTCAGAGGGAATAAGTGGTTTGGAAGCTTAGTATATTCAATTGGCTTTCCTATGGTTTCCTCTAAGGCTTCCAAAAATGTGGGAGTAGGTTCTATAGGTGGAGGTTGGGGTGAAAATATGTAATATGGGAAATTAAGTGTAATTACCCCTTCCTCAACTTCTTCATTCTCAACAAACCATTCCCCATCCCCTTTAGATTCATCTATCAAAACTTAAAATTCAACTAGGGATGGTTCATTTTCGAAATATTGGGTTTCAAGTTGGCTCACCCTATTCATCAAATTAAGCACTTTCCCTTCAACTTTCTCAATGCTTGAGAATATTTGAGTTCCCAAATCACTAATCTCGCTAAGCACTTGTGATTGGAGTAAATCACTACTCTTGATCACATTAGCTATAGCTTGCAAAATTTCTACACAATTCGATTCGGGAACCAATCCTAGGGATTGGTTTTGGGGCATTGGGTAAGTTGATGAAGTCTAACTATCTAACCCAAAGTGTTGGTTTCCCGGCACATTTCCATACCACGAATTCAAGTTACCACTAAACCTCAATTTTTGAGAGCCGTGGTATGGGTAACAATCTTGATCCCATCAGCATTGGGAACCAAAAACTCCTACCTCTCCCTCAATTTTGCTCATCCAAGAGCAAGACTCCGTAGGGTTGTAGCAATGACATATCCTACCAAATCTCGCTCTTTGAGCCATTCTTCTCCCATACTCACTCAACCTTGGGAAACACTTTGTAAGATGATCACAATGACACACCCTACAAAGGGCCCTCCGTGGAGTGCCTTCCCACATTATTTTCATTCTATTAAGCACCAAGAGTCCTCAGTTTTCACCAAAAACTCAAGAAATACCTACTTCGGAAAACAAAAACAAGAAAAAGATAAAAGCAATACTAACTACACACTAACACGTTATGCTCAGCTAATACTTGAGCTGAAAAGCATCCCCGACAGCGGCACCAAAATTTTGACCCACCTTCACCCGGGGTCATTAATTGTAGCTAATTAACCCAGGAAGAGGGCTTATGGATCAAAGATAGAGATTTATAATTCTTCCCCCGTTCTCACTGCTAAGCTACAAAGGGGTAGTAAGCAGCAAGCCATGGGTTTGTCCACAAAGATGCTAGGGCTCAAGTACTAGTTAGAAACACAATCTCGTGTGGGTTGCCAATCCACAAAAGTGAAAGAAACAACTAGTAATGTAAAAAAGTAATTTGGGAGGGGGGGTTGGTATTTTCAGCTAACAACTACAAAACATGAAATTAACAAATAAGTAAACTATTTATCCTAGGCACTTGGGAATCATTTAGCAACATGGTAGTTCTAATGCTTCAATCCTCGATTCATTCACATAAAGACTTACAAAATACCTAACAGTGTGTTCACAGCACGTGTTGTGGCTGATAGCATACACTTCCATATCCCTATCACGGAAGGTGCGCTCGCAACCCTCCATCGGCACTGTCATCGTAATTAGGGGAGTACAACGAGGTCCAACCATCATTGTAGGTCTATTTCTCCCATGTGCTATTATGTCCCGGGCTTTCACCATGAATGCAACTCCTCCTCCCAGGTCCTATATACGCTAGGCCTAAGGATCGTAGGCACCTTATCTGTGATACTAGGGTTTCAACACAACAACTATCTTGCTACTATTAGTTATCTCTACCTGTAGCCTCTCAGACAGCAGTTACAAAGTCAGCTATGACTGGTGCAATGGAAAATAGGTTAAAGCATTCTTGAATCCCCTGTGCATACACCCATGCAGATGCGTTCTCCCCTACCCATTCTAACATTCAGGTTTCTCTTCCCAAGGGGGCATCAATATTTGCACCACACATAAATACATCCTAAAGTGTGTGCTTATATATGGTGTACTATTCATTTATAACATTCAAGAACAATCACAATAATATCATAAACACAAAGATAGGATGAATCTAATGAATCTCATAAAGCAAATACAACATACCAAGTGCCAAAATGAATCTCGAGCTAAAACTCTACTCTAAAAAGGTTAGATACATGGAAAATGTTAGGTTAGATGCCATGGATCTAGAAAATAAGATGAAAAGAAAACAAAAGATCAGAAAAAGAAGAAGGATGAGAAGAGAACTCTCATCTTCCTTCTCTCTAAACTAGAGAGAGAATCTAATCTACATTATTCCTAGGTATGGTTTAGTAGAAGACTAAGGCTCCTATATATAGTAGGAGATTGGGCTTTAAAATAGGCCCAAAATAGGCCAAAAATAGAAAACCCCTAGGTTAGCCGCCAAGGCTTCACGACTGGCATATATGTCATGGTCTGTGAAGCATTCAAGCACCGGGAGCCAGATCTGGCACAGTCTATGAAGCATTCATAGCCATGGTCTGTGAGATCTGGTGAGGTCCATGATGCTTCTCTTGTGCCATGCTCTGTGAAAATTGTCACGGACCGCGAACTGTACACGGTCTTTGCTCAAATGTTTTCTCACGGTCCGTGAAGGTTTTCACAGACAACGAACGGTACTTGGTCTTGCTCAGGAATTTCTTCACATTCTGTGAAGGCTTTCATGGCCTGGCTCCATACTTAGCCAAATCTTCAATTATTCATCTCCACGGTCTGGAGTCTTTGCCATGGCCTGGCGCCATTGCCTCAGGAAGGTCTTCACTGATCCTCCGGTTCCCTTTGTGTAGCAAGGTCCATGTGCTTTGTCACGGGCCGCTGGTGCTTGACCATGGGCGGACCGTGACCGGCCACTGGTGTTTCATGGGCTGAACTTTGTTTTCTTTCCATGGGTAAACCGTTAGTCTAAATTGGAAGTTTAAGTAGTCGATTTTGTAGTATTCGAGAAGAAGAATCCAATGGAACTAGCCTTGTAGGACAATTCTTCTTGGATCATTTTGAAATATGGAAACACTCTTCGGACCGTGATTCACCGTCTTCTCCTTTGGCCATCTTGAACTTCGAAGCGACCTAGCTTTGGCTTCAATCTCCTTCTACCACGCATTGATGTTAGTGGCCTTCATCTACTACCATTCAAATGCAAATGGCCTTTGTTTATTCTACCATCCTTGCGAACGACCTTCAATCTTATACCCCCCTTGCGAATGGCCTTTACATAGAATGTAACTTAAAAGTAACCATGGGGGACCTACTAAAAATGATCACAAGGAAGATTAAGGAGCCCTTGGATACAAGATGTCCATTAGTACCAATTAAGTCAAAAAACACGGGATTTAGACAAGAAAACCAAACATGGCCTTCTAAAATCCTTGTCACGTAAACTCAACTAATACTAGAAATCCACCAACTAAAACTAACTAAAACATATGCCAAATGCAATGGTTAATGCACACAAAATGAAGCAGATCAATTAAGCTTTAAAACAACATTTTTTAAGAAGACCAGGTTAGTTCCAGAAATCACATCAGAGCTCGGAACTTCTGTTTCGAGCTCGTAGTGTACTTTATCATGCTTCCATTGAAAGAATAATATAATGTTCCGAGCTTATAAAGGATTACATATTAAGCTTTAAAACAGTAATTTTTTAAGAAGACCAGGTTAGTTCCAGAAATGACATCAGAGCTTGGAAGTGCAGTTCCGAGCTCGTAATGTACTTAATCATGATTTTATTAAAAGAATCATATCTTGTTTCGAGCTTATAATGTATGCTCTCTTACATGGTTTCGAGTTCTGAACGTCTTCTGGGAATATATTTGTACTTAAAAGAAAGAGTTCCACTGCCGGAACTCTTTCTTGAACTATGATAAATTTACAACAATCTGACACTGAGTTCTTCCTTTGAATGACAACAATAAATATATAAGGGGAGACATGAGAGATTAAACATGGTACTCATATTAGAAAATGTGTAAGCCCTGTCAAAATAGGGTACTCATATTATGAATGGTCTAAGACAAATGGAAAGTGTTTTCATCGAAAAATATCCTCAAAATAAGTTGCTATTAAAATTTAACAAAGTCATCAAAATCCTCAAAAATATCCTTAATATCCTCAATTCCCTGCATCATCAACCCAACATTTCTTCATTCTTAAAGTCAATCATATTTTCATCCACATCTCCATCCTCAACGTTCTTAGCATCGATCTCATCATTCTCAGAATAATTGGGCTTGAAGTTTTTCATACCCTCATCATCACTAAGCACAAGCTGGAGTCCGGTGGGTTTGATAAATTTGTCGTGATTACATTTGGTCGTGGCTAGCTATGCATTGGCGGCACTAACTTTGGTTCGAATACAATTCATGTACCTTTTGAAGGTACTCATCCACTAATATCGGCTGCCTACAAGATACAAGCTATAGTTAAGAAATGGTTATTATAGAAAGTTAAATAAGGGAATATACTTGAAATTAAAAATGTTTCAATACTCACAAAACGAAGATGCCTCTACCCTCCGTGCTTCTCTGACTCTCTTCGCTGCCCTAGCCTCCCGAAAATTATGCGCTGGACATATCCACCATCATAGTTCAAGCACAAATGCTGTGGTCAAACCAAGCCTCATTATAGTACTCCAAACACAATGGTTTGTCAACCGGGATAACATTTCACTTCTTGATCAATACCGTGATCAAGCCACTATATGGAAGATCTTTCTTTTTTTACCCCACGCGGCCTTCAACATATACATCAAAATTGTGTAGCCTGGGTTAAGGCTCACACCCTCCATCACGTAATAAAATAGCATTAGGTTCCCAATTATAAGCTCGCATGCATGGTCCCCCAAGGGTAGAACATTCTGACATATCCACTCATAGATTAACCTATCCTCAACGGGTAACACCCCCACGTCGAAGCTCTCAGCCTGCCCCGGTCCTGCTCCCAACCTATGAAATACTTTTTAGCCACAACCGGGCATAACGGGGTTATCTCTATAACCCGGGGCTAGTTCTATCGATGGAAAATTTCAATAGGTCCACCCTCATCAACAGTTTTTAACTTAGTCAGGTCAATATACTCGCAACCTAGGGCATCATTAATTGAGAACTTTGTAACGAGTCTTTTTACAATGTTGAAAATGGTCTGGTCCTCATTATTACTACCTTGTCCTAAATTGGCATAAAATTCCCTCCACTTTCTCCCTCAAAACCTTCCCAACACCTTCTTTCACAAAACTCTTCACAAATCTATCTACAAATCTCACTTCCTTTATAAAAAAATCTTCCAAAACCCTACATTTCTCCAACTATATATCACATTCTCTTAAGAATCAACACCATAGAGCTAGGGCTTTGGTTAGGGTATTTACATGGTGAAGATTGTGGTCTAACTAGATCATTTGAGTATCTAACCCCCACCTATTGTTCAAAAGGTAAATGTTTAAGTGTTTGTGTTGTTATGTTCATGTGATAGGTATATCAATCCCTTTTTATGTGTTCTTCCTAAGATATTTGTAGATGGTGTTTACTATTATGATTTATTTCTATTTATTTAATGCTTGGATTTTTGTTAGGGTTTTAATTATTAAAACCTCATAGGTTTTTATGGATTTTTTTTAGGGTTTTTTCGGTGTTTTTCCTAAGATATTTGTAGATTTTGTGTGCTATTATATATGATAAAATTTATGTTATTTTTTTACTTATGAAAAGTCCTTGGATTTTGGTTAGGGTTAGTATTAATTAAAGTTCCATAGGTACTTTCATGTCACGGAAGAGGACTTGAGATGAATCAACGGGTTCACTCGAAGGACATTCTGATATAATAGGCGATGAAGATGATAAAGAATAAGGGTCGGAGGAGGTCGCCATAGCTAGGACATATTGTAGAACTTTAGAACGTAAAATTGCAAGGAAGGACTCAACTTTCTTAGTATTCAACCAATTCAAAAAATGTTTGTCCGATGTACGTTTATGGTGGAAAGGGAAATTGTTCTAGGTCATGTGGTATCAGCTCAAGGTTTAGAGGTTGATAAGGCTAAAGTAGACACTATTAAATTCTTACCCTATCCCACTAATGTTAGGGATGTTAGGTCATTCTTAGGGCACGTCTATTTCTACCGGTGTTTCATTAAATATTTCTCTGAGATTTCGTCACCTTTGTGCAAGTTGTTGCAAAAATATTTTACATTCAAAGTAGATGAGGAGGGTAGGAGAGCTTTTGATACATTCAAAACTATGCTTGTAACTACCCCTATCATCTAACCCCCTGACCAGTCCCTTCCATTTAAGATTACGTGTAATGCTAGTGATTACGCTATAGGAGTGGTTCTGGGTCAAAGGGTAGGAAGAGTACCAAATGTCATATACTACATATCGGTAACCCTTAACGATGCTCAACGTAACTACTCCACCAGGGAGAATGAGCTAATGGTCGTAGTCTTTGCCTTGGAGGAGTTTAGACAATACCTATTAGGAACCAAGGTCATAGTATGCACAGATCATGCGGTGCTTCACCACTTGATGACCAAGAAAGAAGCAAAACCTAGACTCCATAGGTCGATATTGCTTCAGGTGAATTTGACCTTGAGGAACAAGACATGAAAGACACTAAAAATAGAGTGGTGAATCACCTAAGTATACTACCAACCCTCGAGAGTCTAGAATCCACCAAGGTAACGGCAAAGTTGGAACCCATTCAGAAAGAGTTTTCCGATGAACAATTGTTCGGGGTGATAGTGAGGCAACCTTGGTATACCACTATAGTGAATTATCTGACCACAAGAGAGTTTCCCCCATCTTTTGATCAAGCAAGAAATGGTAGGTTGGTAAATAAGGTGAGAGATTATTTTTGGGATGATCCCTACGTGTGGAAACATTTCTCCGACCAAGAGGTTAGGAGATGTATTCCCGAGGAAGATGTAAGACATGTCCTTAGATTGTGTCATTCCTCTCAAGTTGGGGGGCATTTTGGGTATAAAAGGACCGCTAGGAAAGTAGTCGATTGTTGCCTTTATTGACCCAAGATGTTGAAACATGCTCAGAATTTTGTGTCATCATGTGATCAATGCCAAATGATAGGGAACATCTCATTCAAGAATGAGATGCTCGAAGTTTTTTTAACGCTGGTTGAGATCTTTGATATGTGAGGTATGGATTTCATGGGTCCTTTCCCCAATTCCAATGGGAATTATTACATCCTGGTGTTGGTGAAATATATGTCCAAATGGGTAGAAGCTAAAGCAACAAAGAGAAATGACTCAGCGACAGTAGTGAGCTTCCTCAAATCTTACATTTGCTCACGTTTTGCTGTACCCAAAACCATAATTAGTGATAGAGGAACTCACTTTTGTAACAAATTCATAGGAACGTTGCTTGAGAAATACAGAGTGGCCTATTGGACATCCACTTCTTACTACCCACAAACCAATGGCCAAGTGGAGGTATCCAATCGGGAGATCAAAGCCATTCTTGAAAAGACAGTGAACACCTCCTAGAAAGGATTGGATTGCTAGTTCGATGTTGCTCTATGGGCCTACCGAACCACATATAAGACTCCAACTAGCTTGTCACCTATCAAGATCCTCTTTGGCAAGAGGTGGTATCTTCCGGTTGAGCTTAAGCTCAAGACACAATTGGCTGTTATACGCCTAAACTTGGACTTAAGTGAAGCCGGGAAGCATAGGAAGTTGCAATTGCAAAAACTTGAAGAAATGAGACGCAGCTCCTATGATACCGCTTTGATCTATAAAGAAAGAATGAAAGCCCAACATGACAAGAATATAGTGATGAAGGATTTCTTTGTGGGACAATGTTGTGCTTCATTATGCATTTGTTAACCATTACATTCGGCATAATAATTTTCTTGTTTTTATATGTTGGATTGCTAATATTAGTTGAGTTTACGTGACAAGGGATTTAGAGGGCCATGTTTAGTTTTCTTCTCTAAATCCCATATTTTGTAAACTTAATTGGTACTAATGGACATCTTGTATTCTCAGGCACCTAGATCTTTCTTTGTGATCATCCTTAGTAGGTTGCTCGTGGTTACTTTTCATTACATTCTATGTGAAGGTCGTTCATAAGGACAGAAGAAGATATTGAAGGCCATTCACAAGGATGGTATAAGATGTTGATGGCCATTCACATTAGAATGGTAGTAGATGAAGGCCACAGATATCAAATCGTAGTAGTAGAAGGATGGAGCCAATGTGGCATTAAAGTTCAAAATGACCAAGGAAAAAATGGAGAATCGTGGTCTAAGAGTTGCACCAAATTCTGGGAACGATCCAAGAAGAATCAGCCTTTGAGGTTGGTTCCATTAGATTCATTTGTTTGAATAACATAAAATCAACTACAAGAACTCTCAAAACAGACTAGCGGTTAATCCGTAGAGAAGGAAAGAAGTTCAGCTGGCCGAAGCCTCAATGGGTCGGCGCATACCGCTCATGATTAGCACCAAGCAATGCACCAATGACCTGTGCCACACTATACGACCCATGCCAAAATTCTCTGGAATGAGCCGCGCCAAGAACCAATGTAGGCCGCGCCAAGAACCAATGTAGGTCGCGCCAAGAACCAATGTAGTCCGAGCCAATCTCAACGGCCTATGTGCTCAAGTGTTCTTTACCCCTAAAATGGCTAAGTATGGGCGCAGGTCGTTCCTTTTTCGATGACCCACGCCATTTCAAGTGCAAAATGTCGAGACCATCCATGTGAAGAATTGAGTGGCCCATGCTGAAATACTGATCAAAATAAGGATTCTAATGATGGTCTGCAGTAAATGACATAGACCGCGGATCAGAAGTGCAAAATTGACTCTTCTAATGATGGGCCATGCCGACACGACTTGCATCGGATGCCACAGCCCGCGCCAAGGATGTTGCACGGACCATGCCAGATCCCACAGCCCGCGCCAGTACAAATCAAACAGGTTGTGCCAAATTGGCGCCTGGTGTCGGTACAAGGTAAGGTAACGACGCAGACCGCGCCCTCCGCGGTAGTCCGCTGGCGGCTAACTAGGGTTTTAACCTAATTTTGGTCTATTTTGGGCCTAGTTTTAGGCCCAATCCCCTACTACTATAAATATAGCCTTAGTCTACTAGGGTTAGGAGTTTTGGATCATTTTTCATTAGTTCATCTGTAGTTTAAAGAGCAACTTAGAGTGAGAAACACTCTCTCTTCTCTCTAGGTTCTTTATCTTTTTATTTTTCTTTGATCCTAAGATGTGTAATTCAAATCTATATTTGAATTCCATTTCTAGGAAGTAGTTTCTATAGCTTGTGGATAATTGTATTCATGTGTTGATTTATGCTTTTGTTAGATTCTTAGTTCATTCTAATTATTATGTTTGTGATATTATTATGGCTTATTCTTGAATGTTATAATTGCATGAATGATACACTCCATTAGCACATCTTCTAGTATACATTCATGTTGGTGAAAATATTGATACCCCCAGGGGAAGAGAAACCTTAGATGTGATATGGGTAGCAGGGTCCGGGGTACATGATTGTGTGCACTGACCTACCTCCACCCAAGGTCATTAATTGTAGCTAATTAACCTGAGCAAAGGTTTGTCCTGTGGAATGGTCAAAGATAGAATTTAAAGTTCTGCACCTATTCTCACTGCTACGCTACCTAGATGGTAGTTAGCGGTAAGCCCTGGGTTTGTCTAAAGAGATGCTAGGGCTCAAGTATTAAATAAAAACACAACATTGTACGGGTCGTCAATCTGTAAGAGTGAAAGGAATAGCTAGTAAATGAAAACACAATAGGGGGTTTGGATTTTCATATTAACAACTAAAAACATAAAGTAAACCAACATGTGATCTAATTAAGCTAAGAACTTTAGGAGTCATTACGCAACATGATTAACCTAATGTTTCGATCTTCAATTCATTCACAAATAATATTTACTAAACAAATTATTAGAGTGTTCACAACACGTGGTGTGGCCGATGACATAAACTTTTCGTACCTATCACGTCAGGTGCGCTCGAAACCCTCCATCAACGCCACCATCATAATTAAGGGAGTACAACAATGTCCGACCATTGTTGTAGGTCTATTTCTCCCCCGTGCAATTACGTTCCGGGCTTCCACCACGAATGCACAACTTCCCCCAGGTCCTATCAACTAGGCCCAAGGGTCGTTGGCACCTTTTCTATGATACTAAGGCCTCTTACAACCCTAGCTTGCTACTTTTTCACTATCTCTACCTGCAACCTATCGGAAAACTTTACGTAATCAGCTAAAACTGGTGCAATGGAAAATAAGTCAGAGCAATACTGCACACACTCACGCAGATGCAACGTACTCCTTTACCCATTCTGACATCCCAGTTTCTCTTCCCAAGGGGGTATCAATAAGTGCATCATACATGAATACAACCCAAAGTGTGTGCTGATGTAGTGTAATATTTATGCATTTCGAGCATTCGAGAACAATCATAATAATATCATGAACACAAATAATATAATGAATCTAGTGAATCTCAATAAACATAAAGTTAACTATGCGCTACAATTATCCCCAAGTTATGGAAACTATTCCATAGATATAGAATTCAAATATGAATTTTAATTCCACATCTAGGATGAATACAAAAGAAAAGAAAGAAAAATGAGAGAGTGTGTATCTCTCTAAAAGTGGTCTCCTAATAATCTAATATACTTTGTACATATTAAACCTAGTAGACTAAGCTCATATATATAGAAGGAGGGGATTATGCCTAAAAATAGACCCAAAATAAGCCAAAAATGCTCAAACCCTAGTTCAGCCGCCGCTTGGCGCGGGCCGTCACGGATGGTGTAGTCTGCACCAAGTACATGTCGCGGGACGAATGATCGTGCGCGGGTTGTGGTTCTTCATCTGGCATGGGCTCTGGTGTAAGGCTCTAGCACGGACCGTGGGATATGGCACATGTCATAGTCTGGAAGCACGCTTTGCTCATATGTTTGGCTTTGGTGCGGGCTGTGGTCTGGAAACTCGTTCCGCTCAGAAGTTTAGCATGGGGCCCAGACTTTGGTGCATGGTGCAGACTTTGACACAGGGCATAGGCTGGTCTTAACATCTTGAACTTGGAACAGTGCGGGTCATAGTGAATGGGACGTTCTGCGCCCATAATTAGCCATTTTTAGCAAATCCTTGAACTTGTATTCTGCAGACCATAAGATATGGCACGGGTCGCGCCATTGCCTCATAGTGGAACTGTTCTCCTCTAGCACGGGTCGTTGGTGCTTGGCCATGAACAGCTCATGCTAACCCATGGTACCTTGGCCGGATTAACTTGTTTCCTTTGCTACAGGTGAACCTTTAGTCCAATTTTTGAGTTCTAGTAGTCGATTTTGTAGTGATCGAGAAGATGAATCCAATGAAATCAGCCTTGAAGAATAATTATTGTTGGATCATTCTTAGAATTTGGCACAACTCATCGGACCATGATTCCCTAATTCTTCATTGGCCGCTTTGATCTCCATTGCCGCTTATCTTTGACTCCAATATCCTTCTATCACAAATTGATGTTCGTGGCCTTCTTCTACTATCATTCTAGAGGTGAATGGCCTTCGATCTCTTCTACCATCCTTGCGAATGGCCTTCAATATCTTCTACTGCCCTTACGAATAGCCTTCTCATAGAATGTAACCAAAAAGTACCCATGGGCGATCCACTAAAGATGATCAAATGGAAGATCTAGGAGGTCGTGGATACAAGATGTCCATTAGTGCTAATTAATTCTATAAAACGTAGGATTTAGACAATAAAACCAAACATGGTCGTCTAAACCCCTTGTTACGTAAACTCAACTAATACTAGCAATCCGCCCAACAAAACATACTAAAAACTACGCTGGATGCAATGGGTAACGCACACAAAATTTAGTTTTTGTGTTTTTGGTGTTTTGGTGTTTTTGGATTTGATTTGTCTTGGGGATGTTTGGATGCAAATTTGGTGGTGTGACTTGTTTGGTAGCAGTTGTAGTTTGTCTTTGGGTAGTTTTTTGGAAACTTTTTGTGGTGTAATTTTTTGTTTTTCTTATCTTCATGCAGGATGAAGCCCAACTTTCAAGAATGTTTTGCTACATCTAGAAAAAATTAAAAATTTTGAAAAAAAAAGAATGTATATATATATATACCCTGCTAAGTTGGAAACCCAAAAGGGCAACTTAGGAAAGAATGGGAAAAGCCCGGATATGTCGAAAAACCTAGGTAAAAAATGAGAGGCTGGGCCTAGCTAGATTTACAAACCTAGGAAAAAATAAGAGGCCGTGTGGAAAAAGGTGAGAATCTGAGCTCATGTGTGATGGCTAGGATGAAAACCCGAAAGGTCTCCTAGGAAAAATGAGAGAAAACGAAAACTAAGTTGACAATTCATTGGCATTATCCTTGGTTGTAGTTAAGTTGAGAATCTAGAGTTATCCTTGATTACAATCAAGTCGAGGATCTTTTGGATTTCCTTGGTGGTTTTTTTTTGGAAATGACTATTGGATTGCTTTTGGGGAACTATTTGGGAGAGTAAGCTAGTTCAACACTCATCATTCTTGCTTACCTTTTTCCTCACTATATTTTGGATAGTTAGGTTACTTTAGCATCTTCAAGGACTGTAAGAGTTGTGAGATTCTTACTTCTTTGGGGGAACTAGGGTAGCTTGGGAATAAGTTGAATGCATTGGTTAACTTATATTTTCATGCTATAATTCGCTTAGTCCTTTTCTTTTTTTTTTGTTTACTCGAGGACGGGTAAAGGTTTAAGTGTGAGGGGATTGATATGCACCATATTGCATGCGTTAACTAATGCATTCGGCATAATAATTGGAATTTTTTACTTGTTGGATTACTATTTTTAGTTAAGTTTACACGACAAAGGGTTGGGATGACTAGGTTTGGTTTTCATGTCTAAATCCCGAGTTTTGTGGACTTAATTGATACTAATGGACACCTTGTATCCACGGGCACCTAGATCTTTGATATGTCCATTTTATATGCATAATTTAATACTGTTTTGGGTCACTTTTGTGCTCTTTTATTATCAAGAGCTTGTGTTTTACCTTGAAATTCTCTTAGGAAGGGTAAGAGCAACTTTATGCTCTTTTACCTCTTCTAAGTAGATTTTGCATGACAAGGGAAGAACACGGAGGCATGAAGACCGGAGGACATTGAAGATCACATTTTTGAAGACTTTTGAAGACTTGCTTAAAAGACATGAAAACCGGAGGCCAATGAAGACCATTTTTGGAGACATTGAAGACTAGAAAAATGAGAGGAAATGCTATGAAGATGAATGTGTACCACAAGAAGAAGAAAAAGAAACAAGACAAAATTCTGGCGCCCATCGTGAGTCGCGATGGTCTCATCACGAGCCCGCAGCGAGTTGCGACCAACGGGTGGCCAGAATTTCACCTTATCCTTTTTGTACTATAAATAGCACTCTCTTTCCTCTCATTCACATCTTATTCACCTGCATTTTTATTACTGTTTTGAACCATATTCTCTTCCATTTTCATCTTTGAAATCTCTTGTATTATGTTTGGTTGTTTAGCATTAATTAGTATGAACTCTTGTAGCTAAATCTAGTTCTTGGGAGAAATTGATTGAAGCTTCCAAGCTTATGTAGTAAGATTCTATTTATGCTCATTTATGAACATTTATTGGAGAGCATTTATTATGCCATTAATGTTGTGTTTTACCTCATTTATACCATGGGTTGTTTGAGTATATGGAATGTTTGTAAGATTGAAATGTTAGGGTGTTAGGAAAGTTGCAAATTTCTTAACTCATTTGATATGGAAATCCAAGAGCATAGATTTAGAACTTCTTGTGTATAATGTGGGGTAATTCTTGCTAGATGATTATGTTAATATGGTTTGTTCTCATATTTGTTATATAGATGCAAAGAAAGGTTGAACCTTGAATGTTGTTTGTTCTAAGTTTAATCTAATGAATGCTTTGTTTGGTTAAATAACTATGTCTTTGGTAGAAGGCTTGTTATTATCAAACCTATGGCCCTTTGGGTGAAATGCCATTGATGAAACACCCCTATGATGTTGTTTGTCTAGGGTGATCATCAATGAGGTTTGCAAATGATCGTTGTTTGTCTTTGCAAACTACTCTTAAGGAGGAATGAATGTTGATCTTTGAATGGGAAGTGATAACATTGCCTCATAGACACTAAATGTAATTGAATGAGTGAATGAATCAATGAACTATATGAAGTTTGGATGTGGAAATCGATTGCCCTCAAGGCTCCGTTAATTATCATTTACATCGTATCTTTAGTTGTATTGCATGATTAGCATAGTTCTCTTTCTTTGCTAGTTGTTGTATTTCAATTTGATAACTTAGGATCAAACTAACCAAACACCCCCCCTGTTTACATGCTTATATATATGTATGTATGTATGCATATGCCTAGTATGTCTTCTCCTATATATGTTTAAACACTTGAAAAGATCCCTCTTCTCGTGGACTGCCATTATCTACTTTATTGTATATAGGAAGCATTAGGGCTTAAAACTATTAGCTTTGAGAGGTATAGCGACGACCTCCCAAATTTTGGCGCCGCTGCCGGGGAAGAGGCATTTATTTTAAGTGTTTGGGCATATTATGTGTGATTATATGCTAATTGTAAATATTTGTTAGTTTTCTTTTATTTTAATTTTGTTTTAGTTTATTTTCCATTTTCACTTGGCATGGATATGTATTGTTCGAGTTCTTGGTGTATGGTTGGTATTCGATCCTCTTCACAGGAACCCCTACACTACGACCCTGAGTTAGAGTTGAATTTGAGATGGGCTAGGAGGCTTTATTTGGAAAGTGTGAATAACACCCCTCCATTTTGTGGATACATCTTCCACTATGGAGCATCAAATTGTGCACGAAGATGAGCATCCTCCTCTCCAAGGGCGAGCTCCTCCTCTCCACCAAAGAGAGATTCCTTTGGGGCAAGCTTTGTTAAGAGACATCATGGCCCCCAAACTCGATCAATAACCAATGTGTATCGAGTATCCTGTGGTTGGACCGAACGAGATCTTTAAGTTAAAGACTGGGTTCATCAACATGCTACCCATCTTACTTGGTAGGCAAGGGGAGAATGCCAACAAACACCTCACCAAATTTCACCTCTTGTGTGGTGGTACGGTCCCCTATGAAGTGGATGAAGATTTCTACAAGTTGAAGGCATTCCCGTTCACACTAAGGGATGGTGCAAGGGATTGGCTCCATTACCTACCGTCCAAGAGCATTAAGAGTTGGCATTATATTAAAACAAAGTTTCTAGCCAAATACTTTCCGGCCTCTAGATTTTCCGCCTTGAAGAAGGACATAAGCAACATCCTCCAATGGCATGGAGAATCTCTCTTCGACTATTGGGAGAGGTTCAAGAAGCTTCTTGCAAGTTGCCCTTATCACGGTTATTCGGAGGGGGATTTGGTTTATTACTTCTACAATGGCCTTCTTGATGAAGATCAAAGGTTGGTGAGAAGTTCTTTTGGTGGCACCCTTGGGGAAAAAACATCCTCCGAGGCCATGCAATTATACGAAGAGCTAGCGGAAGAATAGAGAAACTTTAGCTCAAGGGCCAATTTGAGAAGGAGGAATCCAATGCCCGTAAGTGACTCTTCAAATAGTGGAAAGCTCGAGGATCAAGTCTCGGCCCTTACATCTATGGTTAAATTGTTGATGATGAAGCCCGTGAATGCGTCACATGTTAAATCATGTGAAATTTGTTACTTGGCGCATCCTATGGACACTTGCCCCACTTTGCAAGAGGATTATGTTGAAGAGGTAAGTGCCATGGGATATCAAGGGAATCAAGGCTAACAAGGCAACCAAGGATATCAAGGTGGGCAAGGCTACCAAGGTAAACAAGGCTACCAAGGTTATCAAAGGTACCCAAACCGGCCGTACAAGTTGGGAAATCGTGATAACCCAAACCTCCGGTATGGAAACCATCAAGGAAGCTAAAACCCTCAACCATATCGTCCTCCTCAACAATAATATAAGCCACCTCAATAAAAATTTCAAAGGTTCCAAGACAAACCCCGAGACCAAGGGGAGAGCTCGGGGATAACAAAGGATGAGGTGATACAAGCCATTCACCGGTTGGGCATGTGCGCGGAAAAAAGTGAGAAATTCCAAGATGAAGCTAAGGCGAGTATCAAGAACTTGGAACATCAAGTGAGCCAAATAGCTCAAGTGGTGAATCGGATAGAAGCCAGGGAAAAGGGTAAGCTACCCTCCCAACCGGAGATCAACCCTCGACAAAATGCAAGTGCTATCACTTTGAGAAGTGGTAGAGAGGTTGAATCTCCCACGGTTGGTGAAGTTGTTGAGGAAGAACCTAGGAAGCTTGAAATGCTTGAGAAAGCAGGGAAAGAGGAGGACGAGGAGGAGGCCAAGGAGCAAAAAAGGAAGGGAAAGGGGAAGGAAGAGGAGATCACCATTGAGAAATCAACCTCCATTTCCAAACCTTTATCCCCCCCCCACAAGAAAGCAATATTAGTGGAAATTCCTCCATATATGCCGGAGCCACCATTCCCGGAAGCTCTAAAATACAAAAGGAAGAAGGAATCCAACAAAAACATCTACGAAGTCTTCCGTAGATGTGAGGTATATATCCCTCTTTTGAATGCGATTGAAAAAATTCCTAGCTATGCAAAAATTTTGAAATAATTATGTGTAGTAAATAGGAAACAAAGAACAAAGAACAAGCTTTAAAATGGGAGAAGTGAACATGTCTCCACTTTGTGCCAACGGGAGTTACCCCCTAAATGTAGCAATCCCTGCATGTTCACGATCCCTTGCATGATAGGAAATACACATTTTGAAAAAGCAATGCTTGACTTAGGTGCATCGATAAATGTGATTTCTTATTCTTTGTATGAAAGCCTCAATCTTGGTACTTTGCACAAAATCAAGGTGGTGATCTAACCAGCCGATCATTCTAGTACGTACCCTAAGGGTATCATCAAGGATGTGTTGGTTAGGGTGGATTCCTTAATATTCCCCACAGATTTTTATGTCCTAGACATGGAGCATGATAAACATGCCGCCCCAATCTTGTTAGGGAGGCTATTTTTGAAGACCTCTAGGACCATCATTGATGTGCATAACGGTACCCTCACCATGGAATTTGATGGGATTAAAGTAGAGTTTAGCATAAATGACTTTATGAAGTATCCTCTTGAAGAGTATTCTTGCCATGCTATTGATTTGGTTGACAATGTGGTGCAAAATGTTTTTGAGTTGAGTGATTATGATTCCTTGTTAGTTGCTTTGGAAAATGATGTTGAAAAAGCATGTCTTGCACATTCCATGAGTTCTAACTTGAAGGAAATCATTGAGGAGTTAAGCATTCTTAAGGAAGTGGTGCAAAGTCCCGACCCTATAGTCTTAGAGGAATTCGAAGAACCGGAAGTCCTCCCATCACTTGTGAAGGCTCCGGTGATTGAGATTAAACCGTTGCCAGGAGACCTCAAGTACGCATTTCTTGGGGAAGGGGAGACGCTTCCGATCATCATTTCAAGCAAGCTCACCAAGGAGCAAGAAGAAAATTTGATGGTGGTGTTACAGGAGAACAAAGAAGCAATTGGATGGATTATTGCCGACATCAAAGGCATAAGTCCATTCACTTGCATGCATAGAATCTTGTTGGAAGAAGATGCAAGACCCGTCTGGCAACCCCAAAGCCGTTTAAACCCACCGATGATAGAGGTGGTGAATGCAGAAATCCTCAAGTTACTCCAAGCGAGCATGATCTATCCAATCTCGGATAGCAAGTGGGTGAGTCCAACTCAAGTGGTACCCAAGAAGAGTGGAGTGACGGTGGTAAAAAATGAGAAAGCAGAAATGGTGCCCACCCGAGTTCAAAATGGGTGGCATGTTTGCATTGACTACTGGAGGCTAAATGCGAAAACCCGGAAGGATCACTTCCTGTTGCCATTCATAGATCACATGCTTAAGAGGTTAGCAAGCCACCCCTTCTATTTCTTTTTGGATGGGTACTCGGGGTATTTTCAAGTGGCTATCGCTCCGGAAGTCCAAGAAAGACCACCTTCACGTGCCTCTTTGGTACGTTTGCTTACCGGTGCATGCCTTTCGGGTTATGTAACGCCTCCGCAACTTTCCAAAGGTGTATGGTAAGCATTTTCTCAAAATGTTTTGAAAATTTTGTCGAGGTATTCATGAATGATTTCACCATTCATGGTAATTCTTTTGACAACTGTTTAGCAAATTTTGAAAAAGTTCTTAAACTTTGCATTGATACTAATCTTGTGTTAAATTCTGAGAAGTGTCATTTTATGGTAGAGCAAGGTATTTTTTTAGGCCATGTTGTCTCCTCTAAGGGTATTGAGGTTGACAAGGCAAAGATAGACACAATTCAAACTTTGCCTCATCCTACTAATGTGAGCGAAGTGCGCTCTTTTCTTGGCTATGCAGGATTCTATCACCGATTCATCAAGGACTTCTCAAAGATAGCATCCCCTTTATGCAAGTTGTTTCAAAAAGAGGTGGAATTTGTGATGGATGAGGGTTGTGAAGGAGCCTTCGATACATTTAAAAGAAGGTTAGTTTCGACCCCTATTATACAACCCCCGGATTGGTCGTTGCCTTTTGAGATTATGTACGATGCTAGTGATTATGCCATTAGAGCGGTGCTTGGTCAAAGGGTAGGGAGAGAACCTCATGCCATCTACTACGCATCCATGTCTCTCAATGAAGCCCAAAGAAACTATTCCACCACCGAAAAAGGGTTGCTAGCAGTGGTATTTTCTTTGGAAAATGTTCGATCTTACTTTCTTGGTACAAAAGTTATTGTGTACACTGACCATGCAGCACTTCATCATTTAATGATGAAAAAAGAGGCCAAGCCAAGATTGATTAGGTGGATCCTGCTCCTGCGTGAATTTGAGTTAGAGGTGCGGGACAAGAAAGGAGCGGAGAACCTCGTGGCTGATCATCTAAGCCGGTTGGCACCCTGGCAAGATAGTGAGGTAAATCTATTAATGAATGAGAAATTGCGGGAGGAGTTCCCCGATGAACAATTGTTCGCTATCAGGGACCTCCAACCATGGTATGCCGACATTGTGAACTTTCTTGTCTCTGGTAAATTTCCTCCTCACTTTTAAAGCACGGACAGATAAGCTAAAGAGCGATGCTAAATATTATGTGGGATGATCCCTTTTTGTGGAAGCATTGTGTAGACCAAGTTGTTAGGAGATGCATCCTCGATAATGAAGTACATTCAATTCTCACTTTTTGTCATTGTCATGCATGTGGGGGTCATTTTGGAGCTAAAAGGACAGCTAGGAAAGGCTTGGAACGTGGTTTTTATTGGCCTATTTTGAATAACCATGCATACATATTTTGTAAGGCTTGTGCAAGTGTTAAAGATGCCCCAAAAAGCTATGCTATATTGTGAAATCTTTGATGTTTGGGGTATTGACTTCATAGGACCTTTCCCTAGTTCTTATGGCTTTACATACATTCTTCTTGTCGTTGATTATATGTCGAAGTGGGTTGAAGCAAAACCCACTAGGACTGACGATTCTAAAGTGGTTGCAGAATTCCTGAAAGATAACATCTTTTCTAGGTTTGGGGTACCCCGAGCCTTGATTAGTGACCGTGGAACCCATTTTTGCAATCGGACCATAGCGGAACTCTTTAAGAAGTATGGTGCCACTCACAAGCCATCCACTGTCTATCACCCACAAACCAACGGGCAAGCTAAAGTTTCCAATCAGGAAATCAAGTCCATCCTTCAAAAGACGTTTAACCCTAACCGAAAGGATTGGAGTTCTCAGTTGAATGATGCCTTGTGGGCATATAGGAGGGCTTACAAGACACCAATCGGCATGTCACCATGTCGGTTAGTGTTTGATAAGCCCTGTCATCTACCGGTGAAAATTCAACATAAGGCTTACTAGGCGGTCAAAGAATTCAATCTTGATATAGATGAGGCCGGCTTGCATAGGAAGTTACAATTGAATGAACTGGATGAGATTCGGAGGGAGTCCTATGAGAACGCCGAAATCTATAAAGAGAAGACAAGGTGTGGCACGACAAGATGATCATTAGGAAGGACTTTGACGTTGGTCAAAAGGTTCTCCTATTCCAATCTCGCCTTCGCCTATTCCAAGGTAAGTTGAGGTCCCGATGGATCGGTCATTTTGAGGTGGTTAAGGTATTCCCACATGGCACGGTGGAGATTCTAGATCGAGCTAAGTCTAATACTTTCAAGGTTAATAGATAACGATTGAAACCTTACCACGAGAATTTTGTGTCGGGAAAAGAAGCGGACGTTATTCTCCTCGATCCAGTTTGTGAGTAAAACCCGAGAAAAGGGAGTAAGTCGTGCCAATGATGTTAAATAAACTTGGTTTTGATCATCCAAATCGTCATTTGTAACTTTCCATTGATGTTTTTTGGTTTTGGATTTTATCATTAAGTTTCATTGTTTTGCTTTATGCTTTTCATGGGTTTTTTTTTCCATGATTGTGTAGCAATTTTGAAGCTAATGCATTGGACTTTTTAAGGGAGAAAGCCTTGGAGTCAAGAAGGAAAGACTTGAACAAGAGAAGGAATAAGAAAAAAATTTCTAAGTACCAAGTTAGAAGTGGTCATAAGTCGTGATGCCCTCGTGAGGGAATCGCCGCGAGTTGCGATGTCATCGTGAGGGCCTCATCGCAAATTGCAACCAAATCAGGGATTTTGGCTAAAAATGGGGGTCTTGACCAAAACTTTCCGCGAGTCGCGATGGCCTCGCAAGGGCCTCGCCATGACTCACGACGGAGTGGTCGCGAGTCACGATGTACTCAGAAATCTTGTGTTAAAATGGAGGTCTCTGCCTCCACTTTTTGTGAGCCGCGATGGCCTCGCGAGGGCCTCGTCGCGACTAGCGACGGAGTGGTCGTGAGTCGCGATGTACTCAGAAATCTTGTGTTAAAATAGAGGTCTCAGCCTCCACTTTTCGCGAGCCGCGATGGCCTTGCGAGGACCTCGTTACGAGCCCTTGAGACATATCCCCTCGAGACCTCAAGCCAGCAAGCCCTCGACTCGAGCCAAACCTGAAAGTCCATTACCCTCTCAAGACCTCGAAGCCCTAAATCCTTGACTCGAGCAAAGCCTAAAGTTCATCATCCTCTCGAGGCTAGTTCTCGAGACCAGCCCTTCGAGACATCACTACCTCAAGACCTCGAGGTAGCAAGCTCTCGACTAAAGCCGAACCATAAAACTCATCACCCTGTTGAGACCAGACCTTCAAGATATCATCCCCTCGAGACCTTGGGTCACTTTTGTGCTCTTTTATTATCAAGAGCTTGTGTTTTACCTTGAAATTCTCTTAGGAGGGGTAAGAGCAACTTTACACTCTTTTATCTCTTCTAAGTGGATTTTGCATGACAAGGGAAGAACACGGGGGAATGCTGACTGAAGGCCATTGAACATCACATTTTCGAAGACTTTTGAAGCTTTCTTCAAAGAAATGAAGATCGGAGGCCATTGAAGACCATTTTTGGAGACATTGAAGACTTGAAAAATGAGAGGAATTGCTATGAAGATGAATGTGTACCACAAGAAGAAGAAAAGGAAAGAAGAAAAAATTCTGGCACCCATCACGAGTCGCGATCGTCTCGTCACGAGCCCGTCGTGAGTCGCGATGAGCCCATCACGAGAAGCGACCAACGGGTGGCCAGAATTTCACCTTATCCTTTTTGTACTATAAATAGCACTCTCTTTCCTCTCATTCACATCTTCTTCACCTGGATTTTTATTACTGTTTAGAACCCTATTCTCTTCCATTTTCATCTTTGAAATTTCTTGTATTATGGTTGGTTGTTTAGCATTAATTAGTATGAACTCTTGTAGCTAAATCTAGTTCTTAGGAGCAATTTATTAAAGCTTCCAAGCTTATGTAGTAAGATTCTATGTTTGCTCATTTATGAACATTTATTGGAGAGCATTTATTATGCCATTAATGTTGTGTTTTACCTCATTTATACCATGGGTTGTTTGAGTATATAAAATGTTTGTAAGATTGAAATGTTAGGGTGTTAGGAAAGTTGCAAATTTCTTAACTCATTTGATATGGAAATCCAAGAGCATGGATTTAGAACTTCTTGTGTATAATGTGGGGTAATTATTGCTAGAGGAGTATGTTAATGTGGTTTGTTCTCATATTTGTCATATAGATGCAAAGAAAGGTTGAACCTTGAATGTTGTTTGTTCTAAGTTTAATCTAATGAATGCTTTGTTTGGTTAAATGACTATGTTTTTGGTAGAAGGCTTGTTATTATCAAACCTATGGTCCTTTGGGTGAAATGTCATTGATGAAACACCCCTATGATGTTGTTTGTCTAGGGTGATCATCAATGAGGTTTGCAAACGGTCGTTGTTTGTCTTTGCAAACTATTCTTAAGGAGGAATGAGTGTTTATCTTTGAATGAGAAGTGAGAACATTCCCTCATAGACAATAAATGTAATTGAATGAGTGAATGAATCAATGTGATATATGAAGTTTGGAAGTGGAAATCGATTGCCCCCAAGGCTCCGTTAATTATCATTTACGTTGTATCTTTAGTTGTATTGCATGATTAGCATAGTTCTCTTACTTTGCTAGGTTTTATTTCAATTTAATAACTTAGGATCAAACCAACCAACCCCCCTCCCCCTGTTTACATGCTTTTATATATATCTATGTATGCATATACCTGGTATGTCTTCTCCTATATATGTTTAAACACTTGAAAAGATACCACTTCTCGTGGGCGACCCCGACCTGCCATTATCTACTTTATTGTAGATAGGAAGCATTAGGGATCTCATTAGTAGATTGCTCGTGGGTACTTTTCATCATCTTTGTAGAAGGTCATTCACAAGGATGGTAGTACATTGAGGACCACGGACTCTAAAGTGTGGTAGTAAATGGAACTTAGCCCAAGAAAGGAGGATTCGAAGTTCAAAGAGGTAAAGGAAGAAGTGGAGGATGTCTGAGAGTTGTACAAAGTTAAGGGAAAGATCCGAGAAGAATCATCCCTTCTGGGTGGCACCATTGGATTTACCATCTTGAGTGCTATAAAATAGATTACAAGAACTCTAAAATCGGACCAACGGTTCATCCGTACTGGAAAAAACAAGTTAGTCGGTCGAACCAATCACGACCAACATGGACTGCACAAGGCTAGCACGAGGGCTAGACCTAGCACGGCCCATGCCAAGCAACATTGCCCATATTAGGGGGTTTTCGACATGGTCTGTTCAAACCAACACGGGTCGTGTCAAGCCCCATCACACACCGTGCAAATTTTGGCCGGCCATGTGCCACATGTCTTCTTTTCACTCCAAAATTTGGCTAAGTATGGGCGTGAACCATTCCGTTTCACATATACCACATCATTTCAAGTTACAAATTCCAAGACCAACCCACGGGGTGTGAAGAATGACGCGGCCCGTGCAATGATACTGAGCAAAATGAGGATCCGGTTGACAGCCCACGCCAATTGACACAACGTGCAAATCAGAAGATAAAAATGGAGCTCAGGTTGACAGCATGTGCCGGTTGACACGGACCGCGCCAGTACGAGGCTTACAACCTGTGCTAGGATCGACGACCTGCGCTAGCACAAGGCAACGGGCTGTGCTAAGACCAACGTCCCACGCTAGCACGAGGGTACCTTGGTCAGCACGGGCCATGCCAGATGCCACCTCCCATGCTGTTTGCGACTTCTAGGGTTTTTGGCTTAGTCTAATTCATGTTGGTGCACATATTGATACCCCCCCCCCTGGAAGAGAAACCTGGATGTGATATGTATAGCAGGTCCAGGTCCACGTGGGTGTGAGCACGTAGGTCTTTTCCAAGTTTTACCATTACGATGACATCACATCAGTCTTAGCTGGGGAGTTGGTCCGAAGGGTTACGGGTAGAGAGTATCTAGTAGCAAAACTAGCGTTTAGCGACCATAGTATTATCAACAAGGTGCTTATTCTCTTTTTCCCTTTTAGGCCTAGGAATAGAGCATTCCTGGTGTAGTACCCGGGATGTAATTGTACAGGGGAGAAACAGATCTGCACTACGGTAGGGCCGTTGTTACACTCCCCTAATTACGGAGACGGTGCCGAAGAAAGATTGCAAGAGCACCCTATGTGACAGGTATGGGGAAGTGATGACCATTGACCACATCACGTGTTATGAGCACTAGAATATGCTTTGATATCTTGTATGTGATAGAATCGAGAATCGATACATTTAATCAAACATGTTATGCAAATATTTCCCAAGTGCTTGCATTTATAGTTTTCTCTTGTGTTATTTCTTATGTTCGTAGTTGTTAATTGAAAAACCAAAAAACTCCATTTTGCAATACCTAGTTACCTAGCACATAGACAGATTGACAACACGTATGTGGTTGCGTGTAGTTGGCTATTAAACCCTAGCATCTTTGTGGACATACCCGGTCTTGCCACTAACTACCCTATAGGTAGCTTAGTAGTAAGTTTGGGAGAAAAATATAAATTAAATTTGATCTTGATCCTTTTGTTTGATAACTTCTTTGCTTAGGTTATTTACATACAATTAACGACCCCGAGTGGAGGCAGGCCATGCACTTCTCATAACACCAAACAGGTTCATCCCATCATTCAATAGGTCAAAACCTCAAATGTCAAGGCTCCGATCCAAACTCAGGGTAAAGGGCATCAAGATTCGTACACCGCCCACCGTCCGATGTATGACTAATCACACAATCCCCATGTTTAACTCTATATGCATGCCAACGCATTAACTTAGCATCCTCTTTGCAAGCAAACAACTTCTTCAAACGTGGAATACAGGAAGATACCATAAAACTTTAGCAGGGGTCATATTCTTTGAGATGAAACCAACTTCCACACCCACGACAATTTTTCCCCACTTCAACTTGTACCGTGACTCACCACATACACAGCAAGTTTCTCTATCCTTGTCCCCTTCCCTCTATAGAACATACAATCGTTCAAACATACATGAATTTTTTTTCATTTCCAATCTCATTGGACAAGGAATCCTTTTTGCGGCATATGATCTTGCAGATATAAGATTACCACCAGGAAGCAATACCCTAAACAATTCTCAGTCATCCCTCTATAGGTCCACCTGTATTTCATCTTCAAATTTAATATCCTCAATGTAGCGCTCAAAACAAAATGTTTGGACCCGTCATAAGATGCAGTCTTCTTGTCATTGATTAATGCTTCTAGGGCCTCGGATTTACTGTGAAATTCTCTAGCAACATCTTCCACCATCTCATCAAATCCATCATCTCCATCCAAATCAGCCCCTTCTTTAGTTTTCACACCATCTACAATATCCGTGAGAACTTTCCCGTGCCATATCCAGTGACTATAACTAGTTTGAAAACCTCACATTTTAAGATGTTCATGCAACTCTTTTCTACCTACATATGCATCATTCTTAAAATCCTTTCATGGGTAACGTGCCCGGACTGCGCCGTTCTTCAAGGTGTGTTCAAAAGCCAATACAACAAATGATTCTACCAAGGGAATGTAATCGGGTGAGTTCTTACAATCACCACCGATGAGTTTGAATCTATCTATAAGATGCCCTTATGTACGTACGTACATACATTTGAGTGTGGTTCAAAACTATTATAGCACAAAGCATAACCCGAATTCATCCCATTTCCATTCAAAAAACAATTTCCACACAAAAAACCCTAATTCAACTCATTTATAATATAATTGAATTGAATTAATTAAAGTGAGTGATTTACTTGAACATACCTTCACAATTAGTTCCATAAGAAACCCTAAATATGGCTCTTCCCAAATTCTTCTTATTATTTGTTGGCATTAACCCCACGGAAGTTTTAAAATTTCCCATTTTAACCATTTCTGAGTTCGGAATTGATCCTCTACACAAACACAGAACCAGATGTGGTTCCTAGATTAGAACTATGAATAGAGGATGTTACGGACTCGTAACATCATTCATTCTTTCAAGTGCCCTGATACATACAAGTTCCTCACTCGAAATTAGATTTGTATCCACCTCGGCTACTAACAAAAGCTTCCTTCAAGCACTAAACACGAAACCCTCTCCGCTATTATCCGCTCTACCAGACACGCCCAACCTTCATCCTATAACCGAGTATAAGGGAAAGATAGCATATATTCTACCTCCAGAGGAAGGCGAACTTCTGGCTTCGCACTACCAGAATGCCTTGGTTGGCAAATTCAACAGAGGGAAACCCCCTATGGAGAAACTAGTTGCGGCTTTCAAATCAATTGGTTTTAAGGGTAAATTTCAATTGGGATCTATTGACTATCGTCACATTCTTATTCGATTTCAGGATAGCGAGGATTATCAACGTTGTTGGATGAAGGGTCAATGGATGATCCAGGGATCAACAATGAAGGTTCAGAAATGGACTCCGGACTTTTCCCCTGCCGCCGAATCCTCTGTTGTACCAGCATGGGTAACTTTACATCAACTTTCAATTCATTTCTACAATACCTCTGCTATCATAGGCATTAGTAGCCAGATAGGGAATTTTCTCAAAATGGATGCAGCTACTAATGCCCTAACAAGACCTTCTGCTATAAAAGTTTGTGTTGAAATTGATTTACTGTCACAACTCCCTTCTACTATTGTGGTAGGAATTGGAAATAAAGTTGCTGAGTACCCAATTGAATATGATCAGTTGCCTTCATATTGTACACATTGTAGGATAATAGGACATAGCCAGGCAAACTGTAATTTTCTACACCCTGAACTGAGGAATAATAGAAAAGTCTTAGATGAAACTAAAGTGATTAAGGTTAGGCAGGCCTCTGTTCAAACTGACACTCATAAGAAATTAGGAATTCCAGCTAAGGTAGCTGTTGAAGTGGAAGGCACTTCAACACTATCAGTTTCCCAAAAAGAATCTGATTTCCAATTTCAAAACTTGATCTCAACCTCTCCTGGGGAAAACAACTCAAACTCTCTCAGAGTTAATCCCATGAATAGAAATACTCCTTTTTATTCATTGGATGATATCTCAAAACCAATCTCCAATTTTATTTGGAGAAGAAAGAGTAAACAGCCTGAACTTCCTCCTATCCAGGAAAATTTAGTTAAAAAGGATATGATTACTATATCAAATGCTTTCCACACTTTAACTGATCTACAGGATGATGATCATGATGCCCAAGAGGATGAATCAGTGGACATTTTCCACGAATCTGTGGAATCACAGGAATTAGTGTCACATCCAAAAGAGGTAGACACTATGGCCATTTGTTTGTCCACCCCTGATGCAGAACAGGTTGATCCAAATGAGCAAACACTCGACAATGCAATCAAAGTTCCAGCCATCACTACAGTACATAACCAAGCTGTAGAACACACCTTTCAACAGGAGGTAAGCATTTCAACTGCAGACAAAATGAGTCTAAGTGAGGGTAAGAAGGGTAAAAATAGTACTGCTCCCGTATCTAACCAAAGGAAACTAAGATCATCTCAAAAAGCAACCCCCCCAAATTCTTAAATGATTAAGTACACCAAAATAGGGAAAATATTAGTTTGGAATATTAGGGGTTATGGCACTTCACTGGATAGATTAAAGACTTTAAACAGGAAACACAAGATAGACATTCTATGTCTAATTGAACCATGGCATGAAAAACAGAATTTACACAGTTTGAAACATGATCTTGGTTACAATAATGCTCTTCATGCTCAAACTGCTAAAATTTGGCTTCTATGGAATCATGTTTTCAGTTTAACAACTGTAAATGAATCCGACCAGTATATACAGGCTACAGTAACTGATAACGCCACTTCTGTTTATTGGAATGTTTTTTTTTCATTTATGCTAGTGTCCACAGACAATTGAGGGAGAATTTATGGTCAGATTTACAAACTCCAACACCAGATCCATCAATTTATATTGGTGATTTCAATACTGTAGCATCGGTTACTGAATATAAAGGAAGAAATCGACCCCTAGAAAAAGCATGAAACAATTTAATGAATTTCTAACTAAGATGGACTTACATGATATCCCTACTGTTGGTAACTCTTTCACTTGGAGCAACAATAGATATAGGGATAAAGGAAAGGATCTACAGTTTCAGAGGTTAGACAGGGGATTATGTAACTTAGACTGGCTGGAAATTTTCCCCAATAGTTCTATACAGGTTTTAAATAGGATGACATCTGATCATTCTCCTCTTTTATTATCTATTCAATCAGTTGTAGAACAGGCTCCAAGACCCTTTAGATATCAAGAAATGTGGTCAAATAGAGAAGATTTTCATGATTTAGTAGTCTCTAACTGGAATCTAATATCACCTCTAACTGGGATGAATAGATTTTTTTCATAAACTAAAGAGGCTTAAGATTGTAATTAAGGATTGGAACAAAAATATTTTTGGTGATGTTAATAAGAATCTTTCACAATCTGAATCAAGAGTCAATGAACTGGAAATTCTTTACCAGCAGTTTCAGGATGAATCAGTTTTAAATGAGTTACTGAAAACTAAAGCTTTGCTACTGAGATCTCAGAAGGAATACAATATCTTTCTGAAGCAAAAGGCTATGTTAAACTGGTTTAAACAAGGTGATGCAAACACAAGTTATTTTCACCACACAATTAAGGAAAAGAAAGTAAGATCTAGAATTGCTAAAATTAAAGATGGTAATGGAAATTGGATATCTGATCCAAGTTTGATTAAAGAAGAAGGTGTGAGATTTTTTCAGAAACTACTGAATGAGGAGGAATCACAAAAAGAGGGAACTTACCTAAATCATTTCCTGCAAGAAATCCCTAAAGTAATAACTGATCAACAGAACCTCCTCCTGCTTACCCCCCATTAACACACAGGAACTGAAAACTGCAGTTTTTTACCTTAATAGATCTAGTGCACCTGGCTCCGATGGATTCTCTGGTGATTTTTATATATCTTTTTGGGATACCATTAATGGAGATCTGTTAGAAGCTGCTAATGACTTTTTAAATACTGGTAACATCCCTAAAGCTATGTCTAGTACTTGGCTCACCTTAATACCCAAAAAATCCATTCCAAACACATTTGCAGATTTTAGGCCAATAAGCTTATCAAACTTTGTAAATAAAGTTTTTCTAAACTGTTAATGGAGAGGATTAAACCACTAATGCACTTAATTATTTCCCCTGAGCAAAGTGCCTTTTTTAAAGGTAGGGATATTTCAGATAATGTGATCCTAATGCATGAAATGACTAGATTGCTTTCTAGAAAGTCTAAGATTTCAAATTTGATTGTCAAACTAGATATGCAAAAGGCTTTTGATAGGGTTTCTTGGTCCTTTCTTAACTCCATTCTCCTACAGTTTGGTTTCCATGGAAATTTTGTTAGACTCATCATGCATAACATTGCTTCTGCAAACTTTTCAGTTTTAATAAATGGTGTAACATCTGGATTCTTCTCCTTCTCAAGGGGTATTAAACAAGGAGACTCTCTCTCACCCTTTCTGTACAATATTTTATTAGAGGCTTTTTCCAGGGGTTTAAAGAAATTGTTTAACACTGGCTATTTACAGTACTTTAGTCTTCCCAACTCCTGTTCTCCTCTTACTCATCTCATGTATGCCGATGACACTGCAGTTTTTCTGAATACTAAGCCTGACAATTTGAGGCGTTTTAAACATTTTTTGAATGCTTATGAGATCACATCAGGTCAAAAAGTAAACTTCGCAAAATCAGAATTCTTTGTTTCCCACAACACTTCTCTTCAGCAAGTCCAGTCTGTTAAAAGGTTACTAGGGATGGAGAAAGGCTCCTTCCCCTTTAAATACCTTGGAGTCCCTATTTTCTCTGGTAGGAATTTAAAGATGCATTATCTACCTGTTATTGAAAGAATTGAGAGAATGATAAATTTCTGCTGGTAAAATCATCTTGATAAATCATTGTTTCCTTTCGATTCCAACACATATCTTTGCAGTCCTAAAACCCCCCAGGATAGTTTTAAAAACAATGGGAAAAATGGCATCTAGTCTATTCTGGGGAAAATCAGATTTTTCTGATAGGAAAAGATGGAGATCGTGGAAAAAAATGAGTTATCCAGTGAATGAAAATGGTTTAGGTTTAAGGGGTTTGAATGCCATAGTACATGCTTTCTCATGTAAATTATGGTGGAAGCTCCAAACTAATGAGACTCAATGGTCAACACTTTTATGGACACTACCTGTCTCTTACAAAAAAAATCCCACATTTGGGGTAGAATAAGCAGAGTAACTACTATGGCAAACAGTCTAACTAGGATTATCTTTGGTAAAGGGGAATGCTCCTTTTGGAATGCAAATTGGATGGGTGATGGTGCTCTCTGTTATATTTGGCCAGAGGAAATGGACATACCTTTTGAGGATCTTAACTTGAGGTCTTTTATTAACAACAAATCTGCTTTCTTACCAAGTCTGGAGCCTTATTTGGCTACCACTATCCTTCATATTTTGCAGGAAGTAAAGCTGGAGCACTCTCATGGGGATCAGCTAATTTGGACCCCAACCACAGATGGGAAATTCTCAATTAGATCTGCCTACAACATTTTCAGACAGAAGGGACCTGAAATACAACATCTCCAAAAGGTTTGGTCTCCATACATTCCTAGAAAAATGTCAGTACTCCTTTGGAGAGCTTTAAATTGCATCCTCCCTTTTGATAATATTTTAAGTAGGATGGGTTTTTCTCTGGCTTCGAGATGCCCTCTATGCATGAACAATAATGACAATCTTGATCATTTTTTCAATTCATGTCCTTCCTCCTGTTCAGTTTGGAATAGTGTTCACTCGCTTTTACAGCTACCACATACAGGTTTTAGGAATTTAAATACCAGGGTGGAATTCTATTTATCTTTCAAGGCTGATTCTAAAATCCATGCAAATTTGATAACTGCTGCTTTTATGGTTACAATTTGGTCTCTATGGACTAGCAGAAACAAATTCATTTTTGAGAATAGACCTTTCTCTAGTGAGACTTGTGTCCATGACATTAAACAAATGATTTACATAATTTTCACAGCTCACAAATTGAAAGGTAATAGAGATAGGCATAAGCATTGGATTCAGGCTAAGATCATTCCTCAAATTATTCAAAAAAATAGATCTGCTATTACTGCAGTTTTTTGGGAAAAACCACTAACTGGCTATAAAATAAACACTGATGCATCATGGATCTCTGGTGATTTTCCTCTGCTGCAATAATAGTAAGAGACTGGAATGGTAAGGTATTGAAAATGAGAGTTAAAATTTTTCAGTGTCCATCTCCTCTGCATGCAGAATTAATATCAATCAAAATGGGATATGAAACCTGCTCAGAACTAGCTCTAGATAAATGTGTAATCGAATCTGATTGCTTAACTGCGGTTAGGAGTATTCATAACCCTATAAGCTGCCCTTGGAGAATCTTCTCTATCTGCAATGCACTAAATGTAGAACACTCTTCACACCCAATTCAACACACACTTAGACAAGCTAACATGGCGGCGGATTTTCTGGCAAAATTTGCTAGGGAAAACAATTTACAAGGTGACATAGACATTAGGTTAATTCCCATTTTCCTTAAGGGATTGTTATCATTAGATACTATTGGCTTCCCAGCAATAAGAGTTGGACCTCCTATAGATAGCAATAGGATATAGATGAGGCTCTTTCAGTTTCATATTAAGTGCATCTTGACTGTTACTACGAATTTTTAGACACTAGCTTTTAGCACAAATACTGCTAGTTTCTTCTCTTGTAATTTCAGGTACTTAGCCAGGAAGCAAGGATACGGGGTAGTAATGGATACTGGGAACCTGCTGCTCATTCTGATGATTTTTTCTGCTACGTGTCATACCTTCTTTTTGTTTCCTGATCTGATTTATACTATCATGCTGAAAGAATCATATGCCATTGAATACTACATGCTGCTCTTCCCAAATGTCTGAGAAGAAAAGAAGCTTTCAGCGCCATAGTGTTCACGACAATTTGGAAAAATCTTGGCTTGTACACCGTTGACAAACTGGGGTCTCGATCTTTCGATTCACCGCCCTGTTCGCGGTTTTACAGCTACAGGTTATCCATAGGATGACTACTTTAGTACGGGGATAAATTTTTTTAGAATAGGGGCACACACCGCTTTTGGTGGCAATTTCTTTTGCTTAAAGAGCTTCTACTGAGCTCTTGGATCATCATTTGGATGATCAACTTGTAATATTCGTAAACTTTCAGCGCCTAATTTTGGCTTATTTACACGGCCTGGGGAGCCTAATAAACACCCCCCATCCTCGGATGGTTTAACAAAAAAAAAATTATTTTGAAAGCCGTCCAAAAACACCTAGTCCCAAAATCAAAACCTTCTTCAGAAGGCGATTCCTGAAAATTTTCTCGGAACCACCTTTGAACTCCGCTCTCTACTAGTGATTGCCTGAAACAAGATTCAACCCTTCGTATTTGGATGAAACCAGACCCGCCGAAACACGTTAAGGTGGCACTGGAACCGCTTAAATCTGACTAATTGACCCTCGTGAATTATACCCTGAAGAGGAACCCGACCTACTCCCTGAAACCCTGGCCTCCAAGCCCTTCCTGAATCACCTTAACGTGATAAAGCCCAATGCTACCAAAATATTTTGGCCACGGGTGCTACTTTAAACCCAATGCTATTAAGGCAATAGATAACAAATGAATCACCGCAGCCTCCACATGTGCTGCAACCAGCTCTCCGTCTCACAGCGCCATCACCGAGGACTATCAAAATTGTTCTGGAGCACCGCGAATCGCCGGGAATTATAAGAGTTCTCGTGCCGTCGCGGATGAATCAGATCCGTCGTGAGGATGGCGACGACAATAGTGCAGCCTAGCATCACGATGGGACGTCACCGGAGAGGAAAGAGTCCGCAAATCGGAGCCGGAAAACCGATTGACAGCGGCGAAACCCAGGCTAAGGGTTTTTTCATTTTCGACGATTTGCAATCAGGTCCCTGATTTTTTGCATGTAATATATTTAAGACCCCAAAAATGAAATATTATGATATTGATCCAAACATTTCAAAAACTATCATTTTCTATGTACACGGTTGTTAATGTTACCTTGGTCTCACCGTGAGACTGTCTTGCAGGAGACGGACTCTAAAATGTAATGTTTTGTTGTAAAATTTCATACTTGTAAAAGTTTTCAGACTTCATACATTTTGAAACTATATGTAAAATATCATGACTATATGTAAAATTTGTAACCATTAGTACTCTCAATGGGATCTAGAATTGCCAACTAATTTATGAAGAGTACTCGGTGAAGAACTCAATGCATATATGAAAGTAAATGCACGTACTACACCTGTCACACTTTTATATGTTGAAAAACCGGCAGAGACCACCGCAAAGTTTGAAAGGTGCTCTCTCTAAAATTCTCCAGGAATTTTGGATCGCCATTCCATCTCTCATACGCTCCTCCCACCAACGTCCGTCGCCGCCCATCTCCTACGCTCACATCCTAGGCAAACCTACTACTAATGCTTCACGGCTTGAATCCCCTCCCGATGTAACTTCTTCAATCCAAGCCTCATATTGATCATTTAGGCGAACCCGGCCTATCTTTCTACATAGAATAAGGTGAAAAGTTGGAAGGCCCTCTGAAACTAATGCTGGTCGAAAATTTCTCACGAAGTAGGCCTCAATTAGATAAACTTCGTTGGGATTTTCAGACAGCCGGTTTAAGGGCCACACAGAGATCCATCTTTTAGATAATCGTCAAGTTTTAGTTTCATTCTCATTATCTGAAGATTACTATTGTTGTGGGATTCATAATGTCCGGACTTTTGGCTCTTACTCATTAAGAATTTCTAAATTGACTCCCAATTTCAACCCTAATGCTAATTCCCCCATTGTGCCTATCTGGTTAGCTTTTTATGGTTTACCTCATCAAATTTTTTATCTAGATGTGAAGTTGTCAATAGGAAATATTATAGGTCATCCTATTAAGGTGGATAAAGCCACATTGAATATGACTAGGCCTTATGTTGCTAAAGTTTGTGTTGAACTATACATCCATTTGCCTAGAACTAAAAGAATCTGGTTAGATTATAGGGGTGTTGGGTTCTGGAAATACATAGATTATGAAGGGGTACATGACTACTGTGCCAAATGTTTTAAATTAGGACATTTGGATACAAGCTGTAAATCTGATGTTTTGCAGGAACATAATGCTTGGAGACCTACTGATAGAGAGTCCAGACCTAAGCAAAAAGAAGAACAACCTTCCTTCTAAGATATTCCTCCCAACTACAAACCATATATCCCTACTCACAAAGCTGCTTCTGTGGTACGGGAAATTTGGAGACCAAAGACAAAGGCTCTAGCACCTAAGATTGCTCAGGCTGAGAAGGATAGAAAGAGTTCTAAAGGGTTAACCTCTACAATTGAGGTTCAAGTTATTTCAATTTCTAATGAAAAAAAATCATGTGCAAACTATAGAAAATACTACTCTCATTGTGGATACTGAAAATCACCCTTTTAAAGATACTATTTCCTTTGCCATTGACATTGTGAACCTTAAGGATAAAATGTCTAATGAGGTTGTGGTTCCTTCCAATAATGATATGATTCCTAATGATAGTATGCTATATGATGTTGTTATTTTATCTGATGCTTCAAATGTCTCTGATGGCATAAACAATTCCCTCGAAGCTACAGTTTCTCTCAACAAACAATACAATCCATCCAATAACAAAAGTCTTATTATAAGGGATAATCAAAATAAGATTTTCATTGAAATAAATGTTGGTTCATCTCCTTTACTCTCATCTGATTCTAAATCTGAAAAGAATATATGATTTAAGGAAAATACTATCTCTGATGGAGAATTTAGATCAGGATACAATTCTGAACCTAAAAACACAACTGGTGTAAATATAACTCAATCCCATGGCTCCTTTATATCATGTATGGTAGCTTCACAAAACAGATTCAATGCTCTACTTAAGCTACCATCAGAAGAGAATACAACTATTCCAAAATCTCAAACAAGGAAGTATGATCGTAAAGATTTCAACTCCAAAAACTGTCTTAACCAAATCCTCAATGACCTCTAAGCATTAATTTTTTAATGGAATTAAACCTTTGTATATGGAATGTTAGAGGGACAGGTAATCAGGCTTCTAAAATAAGATTTAGGGATATTAAACATAGATATCATTTCTCCAACATCATTAATTGAACCAATCTCGAAAGCTTCTCAAATATCAAAAATTGCTTTTGAACTAGGCTATAAAAAAAATTTCTCAATTCCTGATTGTAAGATTTGGTTATTGTGGGATTACTGTATCAAAGTTGATATAGTTGAGTCTCATAAGAAATACATCCTTGCCAAAACTAGTTCATCCCGCAATACCTAAGATGTGCCAATTGCTTTTGTGTATGCAAAACATTCTCAAAAGGTAAAAGCTAAAGAATGGGAATCTCTTTTAACTCATAAAGATATCCCCTTTTAGCTATTGGAGATCTTAATGTAATTGAGGACCAGTCTGAATATTTATGACAGTCTATTCCAAATCCTAATGTAATGGCAAATTTTTAAAAAAATTTAAATCTTTGAGCCAGTTCACTAATTTGCCAACTGCTGGAATTCTCTTCACTTGGATTGGGATGAGACAAAAAGGTAGAGTGTGGAAGAGATTAGATAGAGGTATAGCAAATTCTTTATGACTTGATGATTTTCCTACATCACACATAAATGTGATTTCTAGGGAACAATTTGATCATTCCCCTTTAATCCTACACATCACGTCTCAAATTTTGGCATCAGGTCCTAAATCTTTCAAGTTTCAGAATTGTTAGATTAGCCATGCAACATTCAATCAGCTGATTCAGAACTCTTGGCAAATCAATTCAAATCTTTCAGGAATGGAAAACTTTTCTTCTAAGCTAAAAAATGCTAAACAAGCCTTAAAATCTTGGAATAAAAACAGATTTGGAAATATTTTTGATAAGGTAAAAACTTGTGAAGAAATTTTCTTGAAGGGTGGACAAGATTTACAATCTTTGAAAAATGATGCTAATCTTATTGCTTATAATAAAGCTAAAGCTGAGTTAACTTTAGCCTTTTCTCAGCAAGAAAATTTTTGGAAACAGAAATCAAGGATTAAATAGTTAAAGGAAGGGGACTCTAATGCTAAATTCTTCCATAATTTAGCTAAGGCTAAGCATTATAAGCAATTCATAGGATCCATCAAAGATTCTAATGGAAATTGGCTAACTGATCAAAAAGAGATTGGTAAAGAGGCTGTAGACTTTTTCACAATCCTTCTTTCTAAAGAAAATAATGACGCCTCTGGAATTAACACTGCTTGGTTAATAGAAAATGTCCCTAAACCGGTGACTGGAGAAATGAATAACAAATAGACACAATCGGTCACAATGGAAGAATTATCATAAGTTTTTTCATCTATACACAGTGATTCTGCCCCAGGCCCTGATAGATTCTCAAGAAAATTCTACAAAAGTTGCTGGGATATAATCTAGTCTGATTTACTCTTAGCAGTAAATGACTTCATGACTGGTAGTTCTATTTCAAAGGCTATATCTTCTGCTTATAACTCTTATTCCTAAAAAAGAAGTCGTAGCCTCTTACAAAGACTTTAGAACTGTAAGGCTATGTAACTTTGTTAATAAAAAAAAATTCAAAGTTAATCAGTCTCATATTGAAACCAATTATGCCATCCCTTATTTCTCCTGAACAGTCAGCCTTTGTAGAGGGAAGAGAACTTGCAGACAATGTATTACTAATGCAAGAACCAACTAACTTTCTGAATTCAAAAAATAGAGGCTTCAATGTCATTTTCAAACTGGATATGATGAAGGCATTTAACAGAGTCTCCTGGCACTTTTTGAATTGTCTTCTCCTTAAAATGAGGTTTAATGACTCACTGGTTAATCTAATTTTGGGTAACATTAAAGCAGCTCATTTCTCTATCTTGGTTAATGGCATCTCAAATGAATTTTTTAAACCCTCAAGAGGACTTTAGCAAGGGGATCCTCTTTCTCCCTATTTATTTATCCTCTTGGCAGAAGCCTTCTCAAGAAATCTTAACTTTCTTTTTCAATATGCAAATATTGAATATTTCAAATTCCCCTATTCTATGATGAGGGTTACTCATTTAGCATATGTAGATGATACAACAATTTTCCTAAAATACTCAAAGAAAGGTTTAAAATATTTTTGTTGTTTCTAAATTCTTTTGAAATGGCTATAGGCCAGAAGATTAATTTTGAGAAATCAAATTTCCACCTCTCTAAATTTGCTACTCCCAGAGTTTAAAATGACATTCTATTACAAACCGGGATGATAGAAGGGTTTTTCCCTTTCAAATACTTGCGTTTCCCAATTTATTTAGGAAGATACAAGAACATTTACTATCAAGGTTTAGTATATTCTGTTTCTTTTAAAATAATCATATGGAAAAATAAATCCTTAAACCAAGCTGAAAGGCTAATCCTTATCAGACATGTACTTTCTGCAATCCCAATCCATTTGCTAACAGTACTTAAACCTATAAAAGGTGTTTTGGACAAGGTTCAAACCATACTTGCCAAAAAGAATTTGGAATGTCTCTGAAAATGAAAAAGGGAGTAAAAAGGTTTGGAAATCCTATCCTAATTTATGATTCCCTAAATCTGAGAATGGCCTGGATTTTAAAAATCTCCATACCCTAGTACAAAGCTTTTCTCTAAAACTATGGTGGAAGTTACAACAAGGTCAATCTTTATGGTCCCAATTCATGTGGTCTATCCCAAATCACTTAAAAAACTCAAAAAACATGGAAACGGATCATAGACATTTCTGATCTGGCCTTAAGTAATTCTCTTATTCAAATTGGTAAAGGTGAAGTCTCTTTTTGGGAAACTAATTGGACAGATTTTGGTCCTCTTTGACAATTTGGAATTCTAATCTGCCTTTTCCATCCCCAGAAGCCTCTATCAGGGATTTTATTGACAATCAAACTGCTTTTTCAGAAAGTGTTGAACATGGTTTACCAGTTCATGTAATATCCTTTCTGACAAATAGATTGGTTCATTTTCCAGATTATAATGATAACTCACTTTGGAAACCATCAGAAAATGGTCTTTTTCCGTTAAGTCTTCATATGAACTGACAAGGGCTAAACGAGATGTCATTCCATCTTTCAAATTCTTATGGTCTAATCTGCTGCCCAGAAAAATCAGTGTGTTCAACAGAAAGTTACTTAATAGACTTTTAGCATTACCATATGTACTGGAAGATTTCAATTTCAAACTCCCTGCAAAGTGTTGCTTCTGTAAGAATGATTCTGAAGATTTACATCATATCTTCAACAATTGCAGTTTCAGTACAAATTTATGGAGCATGATAAACAAAATTTTTAGCAGTAAAAATTCTATTTTTAACACTATTTGGGACAGTTTCTACTTCTATTGGAATGTTAAACACTCCTCTGCTGATCTTTTAAGCTTAATCAGAATCATTCCTTGTATTGTTTTCTAGTTTATATAGTGTGCTAGAAACAAATTTTTCTTTGATTCCATTAAACCGAACACTAAACTTTTGATGAAAAAAAATTCTTGATTTGTTTCAAGACATTTTTTATGCTCATAAGTTGAAATACAAGTGGATTCTGAATTCAGATATTCCGGTTCTTCTTTACTCAAAGAATGAAGGTAGAAACAAAAAAAAGAGAAATAATTATCCAGTGGAATCTACCTACTTCTTTTAAGATCAATACTGATGGTTCTGTTCTTGGAAATGGAAATTCTGGTGCTGGTGCTATAATCAGAGATGCACAAGGCACTTGGAAATTGCTCATGCTTGCAAGCTGAGATGGAAGGACTAAAGCTTGGTCTTGAATTGGCAATTCAAGCAAGCTTGTCTCACATTGAAATAGAATGTGACTCTTTACTAGTGGTAAAAATGGTTTGGAAGGATTTCAAAATACCATGGAGATACATATCACTGGTAAGAGAAATATGGAACCTGTTTGACCAACTCTAAACCTCAATATCACACATCTATAGAGAAGGAAATAGTGTAGCAGATTTCCTTGCTAAAGATGCAAGCTCAAATAAGGGTGAGTTCTTATTTATCTTTTAGTAGCTTGCATAAGCATACCAAAGGACTGATTCATTTGGATGCTATTTTTTTCCCTTATATCAGGTTTTCATGACTCTACGTATGAATGAGTTAGACCTTTTTTACTTTTGCTAGAATATGTTACTCCTGGTGTTCTTTTTTTTTCTCAGGTTTTGAAGATTGGAGCTAGTTCTTGCACGCTATGGAATCCATCACAGGCTGTCAACAACTTGAAGTTACCTCAACATGGAACCTGAAGTTATTTGGGAGACTTGGAGGAAATTATTCAAGCTGCATTCACATATAGTTGTTCTATACTTGAGGATTCAAGAGTGAATCTCTTCAGGGGAAGGGATTTGCGAGAGACTATTATGGAAAACCATCTCTTTCTTTCAACACAATGGTGTGGAGACCGAAAAGTGGGAGCCCATAATAGATCTCAAACTGGGTGAAGGGCAATATCCTTTGTCTGCAAAGGGTTCGGAGACAAAGGGTATGGAATAACACCTCTTGTGCTTAGCTTTTCCAGGTTAATCTCTTTTTCCGCACATAGATTGTATAAAAACTACAAATTCATACTCTCATTGTTTCTTTCTTTGCTTGGTTTGAGAAGCCTAATGTATACCCCCTCACTTTTGTGAGTTTTTAATTTTAAAAAAGATATAATAAGTCTAGATAATATCGGATGTCCAATTTTATGGAGAAATTGCTATGTTTGTGGCTACAGTTGCGACAAACAGCAACTTCATACGGAGGACGCATCACGGAAATGCGTCCTCTCATTTTCTATGTTTTTTTGTCAATTTTTAGTCAAAAATCTCAGACGACGGAGGGGGCGTTGACACGTGGCGAGGACGCATTTTCGTAATGCGTCCTCTGTGCCAATTTAATTTTTTTTATTAATTTCTGGTCAAAATGAGGTAATGCCATGTGGCCAAATGGGGCCATGCCACGTGGCGAGGACGCATTACCATAATGCGTCCTCCCTGACAGTGTTTTTTTTTACAAATTCTGGAAAAAAGGAGGTGATGGAGGAGATGCCATGTGTCGGACGAGGTTGATGCCACGTGGCGATTGAAGGTGGTCCAAAAAGGCGGTGCAATTGTGCTCTGCCACGTGGCGAGGATGCATTTCCGTAATGCGTCCTCGGTGGAATTAAAAAAAAAAATTAATCTGTTGGAAGTCAAAAATTGCGGTCGAATCATGCTCTGCCACATGGCGAGGATGCATTTCCATAATGCGTCCTCCGTGGATTTGTTTTTTTAAAAATCTGGTCGAAGGTGGAAATGGCGGTCGAATCTGGTGCTGCCACGTGGCGTACTGCGTCAGTTATTCTTGCTTAAATGCACCCGAATTGCTCCCCTTCCAACATTGTTCATCTTCTTCAACAATCCTTTCTCACTTTTCTCCTACTGTTAGCCTCATTTCCGCCATTGTCTTGCCATCCCGGGAATTCCTCTACACTCTTTCTCCGGCATTGCTCTACCGCCGTTCCGCCATTTTTGTCCGCAGTTCAAATTTTTTACAAGATCCGGTATGGTTCCCTGTTGTAGGGATCAGATTCGGACTGAAGTGGATGCCGTTGACCGCCGTTGACCGCCGTTGACCCGACGTTGACCCCGTTGGCCCGACGTTGACCACGTTGGCTCGACGTTGACCTCGTTGGGATTTCGGTTGTAGAGATCGGATTCGGACTGAAGTGGATACCGTTGACCCGCCGTTGATCGCATTGATCCGACGTTGACCCGACGTTGACCGTGTTTCCTCCGTTGACCTGTCATTGACCACATTGACTCGACGTTGCCCATGTTGACACATCATTGACCTCGTCGACCCGACGTTGACCACGTTGACCGCCGCTGACTGTCACCTTTGTCACTTTCTCCGTAAGTCTCAGACTCCCTCCCACTCTGTTATCCATTTTCTAGTAGTTAATTGCGCCCTAAAGAATTATACGAACGTGTTCCAAAATTATGTGTGTGTGGCACATTGCCGTTCATCGGTCAGTTGTTGCCTTTTGGGTTGAATTATAATCTGTTGTGACCCTGGAGTAATTTAGTCAATTTAATTGTATGTGTATGATTGTGTTGTCTGATTGTGTGTACCTTTAATGATTAAGCTTGGTCTGTTGTGTGTAATGATCCCGTGGCACTGAATGAAGTAATTATTGGAATTGTTTAGTGATTGATGTATTGAGCTTGTAGCAAAAGTAATGACATTTGAGGATCTTGTGAACTAGAATGTGGAATGAGAAGGAAATGAAAGTGATGCCTATGTATAGCAGTTGAACTGATTAATGTGTTATGTCCGTGTCGATAGTGTTGTTAAAGTGGCCGGGTGGAGTACATGTATGTACTTGAGGATACAATGAATAGGAATGTCCAACGAGTATGAATCTGAAGTTATGTGTTTGTGTGTTGCAGTTCTGCGATGTTCTTGGCGGTGTATATGTACAGAGGGGGTCATATTAAGTTTGATTTGAGTGTGGGTGTGTATTATGATCCTCCAATACCAGAGCGAGTTGTGACCCTCGAGAGGAGGTTGAACCACTTAGAATTGGTTGATTTAATTGTAACGAGACTGGCCATTGTGAGAGAGAGTTGTTCGTTGAAAATGTATTACCGATGTCCCGAGCTGATTGGTTCCGCGGTATACTATCGATGTTTTCCTGTGGAAGATGATGAGTCTACCACGTTCTTCTTCAACATTGTTGATCGAATGTCATTGTCTTCTGTGGATTTTTACATTGTTATGGAACAGTTACCAATCGCTAATGATGGGGCACGAGGAAGCACGTTCATGTCATTGCTGAGCAACGTGCAGAACTCCGCCGCTGTACCCAGTATACCACCACCCGTTCGTAGCCGAGGTTTTGAATTTGGTGAGCCCAGCCAACCTCGTAGGTATGCCCACGTAGATTGTGTCTAGCCGTCCACAAGTGGTGGTATGTATGTGGTAGACCATGGCGAGCAGAATGTCTTCCCCAATGATTACGTGGGTGACATTAGTGACCGTGATGTTCGGTATGATGGCAGCGAAGATGATGGCGGGGAAGCTGAACTTGACGGTGGAACCAAGGATGATCGTTCCTTATCAACCGACTCGAATCCCGGGGACAAGGAGGAGCAATTGGTGTGCACGAACAATGTACCCACGCCGTTCCATATTCTGGCAAACCCGGATACACAGGCCTACTATAGAGACTATGGGGGCCCCAAGAGGATAGCTATGACCCTACCTATTTTAGGTCCGGAGTTTCTACCTATGTTCAAGAGACTGGGGAAGTGGACGTCGGTATGTGATTTCAGACAAAGCCGCAGTTGGTTGAAGCTATTTCTCGGTGGAGTTCTATGATGAACAGGGAACACAAGGTGGTGGAGAGCAGATCACGCACATGGTACGCGAAATGCAAGGACGTCGTCGAAGGAACTGGGAATTGTATTTGGGTTTGCAGAGCTTCGAAGAAGGCTTCGCATGGTATGTGGGAGATCACCAAATGGGCTAGTAGCCATGGGTGTGTTGGGGCTGGCCGATCTACGGGTAACGTGAATCTGACGTCGGTGATGATCGCCCGTTCAATCTGCCACCACATTGACGTAAACCCTTCATACACAGTGAAAAATGTACAGTCTCAAGTGGATGATGAGTTCAATGTCGAGATTTCCTACAAGAAGGCCTGGTATGCTCAGCAGAAGGCAATTGACATGGTGTTTGGAACGTGGGAGGATTCTTTTGAACAGCTCCCCACTTTTATGGATGAGCTTGTAAGGGCTAATCCGAGCACCGTTGTTGATTGGGCTGATGTACCCGATAGAATACACGGTCCCGGGTGTAGGAAATTTAAATTTGTGTTCTGGGCATTTGGTCAGGCAATTGCAGCCTTTCGCCATTGCTGGCCAGTAATCAGCGTAGACGGCACTCATTTGAGAGGTGCATATAAGTCCACAATGCTGGTCTCCGTGACCCACGATTCAAATGATTACATCCTCCCTATCGCTTATGCAATTGTCGACGAGGAATCGAATGAAAGCTGGAACTGGTTCATGGGGAGACTGCGGCTTCACGTTGTTGGTGGTGATAGCAGACCAATCTGTGTCATATCAGATAGGCATGCCGGACTTGTAAATGCGATGACACATATGGCGGAGTGGATGGAGCCAGCTGGATACCACCGGATTTGCCTGCGGCATTTTCAATCCAACTTCTTATCACATGATCGCGGTAAGTTCAAGAATGCGCTCATGAAGACTCTGGTGTGGCAGCTTGGTAGTGCCAGGCGAGAGAGCAGGTGGAGGGAGTACAAGGAGGAGCTGGAGAGTGTAGATCCATCTGCTTGGGCTTGGCTGGAACGTCAAGACAGGAGTAGGTGGTGTCTTGCCTTCGACGACGGTGATAGGCGTTGGGGAATTTTGACGATGAATTTGTCAGAGAGCTTCAACAACTGTTTACGGTGCGCACGCCATCTCCCGATAACGGTGTGTGTCAAAGCGGCGTTTGAGCGAACGATTGAAATGTTCGCACAAAGGCTTACGGACGCTACAAATTGGAGGTACTTTGTCAGTTAATTGCATTTTCAGATGTATTTGTATGCCGGTTTGCGGATTATGAGATATTGCCCATCTATCCAGGTCCGTGTTTCCAAAGAGGGTCTGGAAAAAGTTTCTGAAGCATGATACATTGGCACAGGGACATATCGTCACCTTGTTTGGCCTTGCGTTGCAGACTTATAGGGTTGTGGCAAGGAACATTAACGGGAGCATTAATGAACAACATTACACGGTCAAATACCGAAGAAGAGAGTGCACTTGTCGCGAATGGCAAATATTTCGTTTCCCTTGTTCCCATGCCTTGGCCGTATGTCGGCATAGACGTCAAGATCCTGCTACTCTATGTGACAGGGTGTATCACACGACCACATATGTCCAACAATACAGTCAGGGTTTCATGCCTGTGCGAGATCCAACCCTCTGGCAGCGTGCCCGTTGGAGGTTGATTCCTGATGCAGAAAAGTTTCGCAACAGGAGGCGTGGACAGTTTGCGGAGAGGAGGATAAGGAATCAAATGGATGACAGGGTGGCGGGTGAAACCAGGGGCGTGCGTAGGCGTGGCCGTGCTTAGTATCGTGGTGTCATATGGTGTCTGTAATATTGCCTCTATCTTTCGTTGGGTTTGCATTGTACATCGATGGGAGAGGGCATGCTGGACCGTCGTTCGTAGTGTGCTGTGGTATCTCTACTTTTGCTTGATATGTGTAGCAGATTATGTAGTGTTACTATTGTTTGGAAAATATGTGTGACATTACGCAGTATTACTTTTATCTCTGTTGTTCTACATAAAAAGAAATCTAACTCGGGTTGGTATTTGCTCGCAGGGAAATACAATGTATCACCCAGGACCCATCGAGGAGGATTTGTTGTACCTCCATCAGGAGCACCGTGCTCGTGCCCTGTACATTGGACATTTAGAGGACGAGGCACTACAGGTGCGTCAGTGCGATGGGGCATGCTGGATCGATCGATTGCCAGAACAGGTTATGCGGTATGTACGTGACGCAGGATTTCAGGGACTCTTGGATTCTGCCGTAATACAAATTGACCATTCCCTTATCACTTCCCTAGTGGAGCGTTGGCATCCGGAGACGCACACATTTCACCTGCCAATGGGGGAGGCTATGGTCACCTTGCAGGATATAGGGATCCTGTGGGGTCTACCAATCGATGGCATCCCTGTAACAGGTGTAGACACCGTTAGGCGGACAGAGGACTGGCAGCTCATTTGCACAGACTACCTGGGAGCTACACCAGACCCCACTTGTATCAGGGGGGTCGCATTAGGGCCAGGTGGTTGGGAATGCTATTGCACAGTCCGTTCCCCACTGATCTCACTGATGTACAATGCCAACAGCGGGCTAGGGTTTTCCTTCTGCTGCTTATTGGGGGAATACTGATGTCTGACACGTCCGGCCACCTCATCCCGTTGCTCTACTTATCCGCACTGATGGATCTAGGTGCAGCCCATCGGTACAGTTGGGGGAGTTCCATTCTTGCCTGCTTGTACCGGTCCTTATGTGACGCGGCAATCCCACAAGCTAAATCCATATCTGGGCCACTTGTCTTGCTACAGGTAAATTTATTGGTCAATATAGTCATTTGTACATAACGTGCTTCATATTTACGACCAGTTCTTTTGCATTCATTGGCAGTTGTGGGCATGGGAACGCATACCATCTATCCGACCTGCCGGGGCACTACAGGTGACAGTGACGATGAGTGCTCTTGGATCCCGGTACATGTCGAATTCCTCAATATGCGGTATTTTTAAAACACATGCAATCCCATATTATGTGTAATGTAATTCACTCGGTTCCTCATAGGTGGAGGGCCCGTTACGATTGTTCACAGTCACCAATGCACGTTTTGAAAGTGTACCGTGATCAACTAACGTCTCTCAATCACAATCAGGTATAGGAATAATTGGATTTCGATCTCTAGACTTCGTGGGAAAAATGGTTTCAGTTACCTAACCGCAACACATGCATGTTGTCCCAGTTTATTTGGCAGCCATATACGGAGGATGTCCTGGAGCAACTCCTGCGGTACTGTACAGATGGAAGAAACAATTGGCTACTTTCTGTTGACCTCATCTGCTGGCATGCCATGGAGTTCCATCATGTACATCGTGTTCTCAGGAAGTTCGGCCTAATCCAGCCAATACCCACCCAGTTGGTCAGTAAGGATGAGTACAACTTACTTCATACTAGAGACCGGCGAGGAAGGTCTGGCATGGATTGGCGTGTCGAACTCAGAAGATATCTCGATACTTGGGAACATCGATCCAATCAATAGGTACCCACACTAGGGAGTGCGGATCCATACATACCCGACTGTGATTACCTGGAGTGGTACTTTCGCAAGAAGGTGTTCATGATTGATCAGCCAGGGCGGCCTGTTGCACCCACTGAGGGTTTCCATGGAGACGGTGCAACAGCGAAGTACTTGGCATTTCCTAAATTTCAAATATTGTTAAGAAAGAATACAACAGAGCTCCTCAAAATTATATATCTAACATATTCATCTCGGTTCTGTAGTTGCAGGCAATGACACAGTTGTATAGCATGTCAGACATTAATTTGGATGGTTGGCCCCCGCATTGTGCGGACGTTATAAGGGGGATGCGTCATGTTATCACACGTAGTCTACAACATGCGCATCAGCCCTCCAGACCGCAACACTATCAGCCATTTGTGCACTGTGAGGAACCGCCCCCTGGTGTGAGATATACTGACCTCAGAAGCCACCGTCAGGCCACACCTGGTCGACAAGGAGGTCGGTGGCCTCCTGCTAGGGGGCATGCAGAACACATTGGTTCAACACAAGCTGGGCCCTCACATGCGAGTCCACCAATTTGCGGACCATCAGCCGGGGAACCCTCACAGTGCAACGTGAATGCATCAGATTACAATGCATATGTCACTCCAACATCCAGTCGTCCATACATGTCGTACATCGCTCCATCACATACATGTGCTATTCCATATGCCTATTGTGATTCAGATGAGGAGGCGGGATACGAAATGGAGGAGGACATACCAGGGGGAGCTCCACATGAGGAAGAACATGTACCTGCACAGACGGTTGTACCACAACGGACATCCAGGACCATACGTCCTCCCCCGTGTGGAACGGGTGGAAAGCTATGCAGAGACCATCGTTAGGACAGTACATGCTATTCAACACCAATTGGCATTACATTTCACTCGTACTGTTCTACACTGTACATTTATGCTAACTTGTATCCATTCTAACTATGGAATTCTCCGTTCCTGCACCTACATTCAAGACTAGTCAAAAAAATTCTAAAAGTGTGACCCTAAATCATCATTTGACTACTTTCCAAATTTTCATCAAACAAACAAAAGTCTGCTTATGCGCAATTTGACCGAAAACACGTGGACCAGAAATGGTAAGTTACAACTGCAGCAACCTACAATAATTTATTACTTAAATTCACGACTCATTTGAAACTCCACACTCTTGTTGAAATCAGGGCAGGATAGTATAATAAGCTTTCTCCCCAATAAATAAAATTCTCCTCACGCTTAATTTACCAAATATAACAAAATATAAAAAACATTATTTCATTCACATATTAGATCAGCACCGTAGTTAATTGCAAATCTCATTTCCAACATTTTCAAAATCATTGTAGGAAACAATACCCATTCCAGGACTCGTCCGAGGAGGTCCCGAGAAATAAATTTATGCAAATTTGTACTAATTTCCAACATTTCGCTGATTAATTTCCCGAGAAATAAAATTAGGCAGCTTCCAAGGACTCGTTCCAAAAACGAGTTCTCCGCATAATATCCTGATTTGGAGACTGTTTTAAAAAATGGGTCCTCTGAATTCTTCCGTAAAAAATCAAATTATTGCCAGGTCTGAGGGCTCATTTCAAAAACGAGTCCGCCAAATACTTTCAAAACAACAATTCGCCGGTTCTGAGGAGTCGTTTCCAAAACGGAAGCAGAGTACATGGCTCTGACAGAGGCTGCAAAGGAGGGAATATGGCTGAAAGGGCTAGTTAGTGATTTTGGTCTACATCATGATCAGGCTACTGTGTACTGTGACAGCTTGAGTGCAATCTGCCTAGCCAAGGATCAGGTCCATCATGAGAGGACCAAGCATATTGATGTCAGATATCATTTCTTGAGGATTGAGAGGAGAATCAGGGTGAAGAAAGTGGGAACTGCAGATAACCCCGCTGATATGTTCACCAAATCTGTTCCACATAGCAAGTTTCAACATTGTTTGGACTTGCTGAACATCAGAGCTGATTAGGTGCTCTATGGGCAGTCCCGGGAGTGGAGGGCGAAGTTTACTCATCTGGCACTGTAATGGTGCATCTGGAGTTTTCTACTTTGAGGATTCAAGTCAAGGTGGAAATTTGTTAGTATGCCTTGAATACTGTAATAGCCGCTTCTGCGACCCTGGCCTGGGGGTCCGGGGGGGGCGGCAGTCGCCCCCGGGAAGCAAACGGGGGTCCCGACGGTGTCTCTTATTGGACTGCTGTTGATTTGGGCCGAATTGTGTTTTTGGCCCAGTTTGTTAGGGTTTAGTGGAGACAGTATATAAAGTGTCTCTCTTCTCTCTGTAAACTAACTCTAATTCTGTTCCGCACATAATTAGTGAATTCGTCTCCCGTGGATGTAGCCAAATTGGTGAACCACGTAAATCTTGTGTCTTGTTATTTTCGTTCATATTTTCTGTTCTTTCTCCATTCCGCACAACATTGGATTTAGATCATCTTCATAAAATTTAAAATATAATGGATTAACATTGCTTTAATGCTTACAAATCAAAATTACAACTTAAATTTTGCAATTGTATTTCGTTTATTGAATTAGTTTTCCCTATATATTTCTCAATCTGATGTGTATCTTCATACCCATTTCAATCCTCTTCCCTCCTTTCATAAATAAAATCAAACATAACATGGGGGCACTTTTTGGCTGCTATCGCTATTTAGCAGTGAAATCACAGATTTAGTACTTCCTAGAACGGTCGGATATCTTTCTAAAGTCTCAAAAAAGAATGAAAAACAAGATCCAATTACCAGTATAAACAAGAATGATTTTCCTTGTCAAAATACATTCGGTCTTCTCCCCCAGAATTCTTATAAGGTTGCATCTGGTACTTTGTACTTTTTTGGTAAAAAATAATAAGATTGCACATGAAAGAAAATAATAGGCTGCAATGTTTATAAGAATGAAATATACCAGTCATATCGAAATGGATTACTACACCCAGTGGCGGAACCAGGGGTGGGCGAGGGGGTGCTGGCGCCACCCCTAAGATTGGTGGTGCAGAAATTAGTCCTAGGACACCACCGGAAAAGTTGGTTCCGCCACCCCTTGAAAATCGATTCCGCCCCTATTTTCTTCTCTGAAAAGTGAAGAAGACGATGTGCAAGTTTTTTAAAACTTAAACCCAATACTAAAACGACGTCGTTTTAATATTGGGTTTAAAAATTATTCTTTTTTGACCTCCAGAACATAAAACGACGTCATTTGGTTTTAGTAGAACGGCGTCATTTTCGTTCTAAAGGCATACAAAAAATGAAATTGGAAAAAACTCCAATTAGATGATATGCACTCTGCTTCTACTTCGTTCGGTTCTCCTACATTCAGAATTTAATATACAGCTTCTTCATTAGGTTATGCTCTTTCTTTGCCGTGAGAGTAGCATATTTAAATTTGGAAATTTTGTATTCATACATATAGCCATAGTTAAATCATAACTAAATTTGATATTTATATATTAGTTAAATATAATATATTCATTAGTTAAATTCGGTATATACTCCAATTTGGAGGTATATTATACATAAGAGGTAAATATAATATAAGAAAGTATGAATTCTCAATTTGATATATATATATATATATACTTACTGGATATATACTAATTTCAATTAAGAAATTCAGCTGAATACAATTAGATATGGTTTTAATTAGGTAGAAAATGGTTGTGTTTGTGATTTGTTCAAAGAAATTTAATTGCACTCCCTCTGTTTCGTTGTATGTTTGGCACGCTTACAATTTTTGTATGTTTTTATAAGATTGTCACATTTCCTTTAATGGTAAAAAGTACATTATTCTTAATCACTATTAAACTTTTTACTCTGCTCACTCAATTCTCTCCACACATTTCAACTTGCAAAAAAAATATAATACATCTAAACCTATGGTGTCAAACATAGTGAAACAGAGAGAGTATATTTTTATTGATAATCCTTTTAAATTTATTAATTAACATGATATAATGTGAAATTATAAAATTATTTCAATTTGAATGGTTATATGTCGAATTATGTGTTATTTTTTGTTAAACTAAGTGTTTGGAAAAAACAAATTCTTTGAATATATCAAATTAAGTCTTCGAAAAAAAATTTTGCTAGTGTAATTCAGCCCACCCTTAAATAATGTCCTGGTTCTGCCAATGACTACACCTTATCAACACCACCGTGGGGGGGGGGGGGGGGAGCCGCCGCAGGAAACACCACCTCCAGAGGCTTTCCCCACCCCAATCCCACCCTCATACCCCCTTTATCCCCTTATCTATCATTTTCCCCATCCAGATTCGGCAAATTTTACCTGCGTTTCACCGCCATTTCATTCTCTTTTCCAGTGAGTAGGACAGAGGCCGGCTGTGAAGACGAATAAGATGCTGGCGAAGGCAGGCCGAAGTTCAAGCCACAAAGGCCGGCGAAAATGAAGACAAGACCGATGAAGGTATGTCAGAGATGAGACTATAGTGGGTTGAAGGCTCACGGGAAAACTTCAGACGACCTCTGCTCTTGTGTCTTAACTTTTTGGGGGCTTTAATCCAAAAACGGAGGTTTCGGAGGTCAAATCTTCACAATGGCATCAAGGCTGCATCGCAGCGGAATCAAGGTGGCATCCAAGCGATGTTGCCGTCAAATTTTTTGACGGCCGGTACAAGCCCGAGTGGTCAAAACTCAGTCAACTCAGTTTGAGTCAGACCTAAGGCCATGGGCAGTGGTAGAGAATGCAATTAAATATATTATTTTTCTTCCCCTCTCTTTTCCACCTCAGCTTAAGAGACCACTTAAGGGACAACCTTTTTTTTTCTCCACAATGGTTAAGAGACCCACTATATACTATTCATGGAACCCACTTGATTTTCTCTATCCTACTCATTAATTTGACCATTACATATTATTTTAAATAAATTTGTCCACAAAAAATAAGTTGAATGCAAAATTTAATATAATGTTTAAATATTTAAATATAAATTCATTTTTTAAAAATATGTTAAATAATTTATTTTTCTCGTTCTTACCAATACCATGCTTTAGTGTAAAAAAATAAAATGAATTTCAATTTTTTTGAAGAAACTATTAAAACGAAATTAAATAAATAAATATATGAGAATTTATTTTTTCTATAAAATAATATGGAAACCATAAAAAGTGCGCAAAACCAAATATAACAATAATTAATTTGACCATTAAATATTATTTTAAATAAATTTATCCACAAAAAATAAGTTAAATGTAAATTTTAATATAATTATTAAAATGAAATTAAAAAATAAATAATAAGATAATTTCATGTTTTTAAAATTATATAAAAACCATTAAAATTGCAAAAATTAATTATAACAACTATAAAAATTACAGACAATACTAAATAAAATATTGATCTAGTCCGATCAATTATTACAATTTGAAAATCAAAAATATATTAAATTTTGAATTCTTAAAAAAATGAAAAAAAATCACAAAAAATACGATTGGGACACGTGTCGCCACCAGAATGGGACACGTGTCCCATTCAAAAATATTTCAACCTTCACCAAAAAAAATTACCGTTGCGGACACGTGGCCCAATCCATGGGTGACACGTGTCCGCAACAAAATTTAAAAAAAGGGATTCGGCTGAGTGGGACACGTGGCCCACTTAGGGGGCGACACGTGTCCGACTATGGCAAAAAAAAGGAACGCGCACAATGGCTGGGACAGAGCCATGTGCTTGTGTCAGTCCAATGAGCTTTTAACCGGGCTCTTACCAAGAGCCTGGTGAGTGGTCTCTTAACAAGAGACCACTCAAGAGACCACCACTATGGTGGTTTTCGGTCTCTTGAGCGATCTTTTATTTTTAAGAGATCACCACTGCCCATGCTCTAAGTTTTAGAGTGTTCTTGCAACTCGGTCAACTCAGCAACTCAGTAACTCAGCTGCAAGTCAAGGATACGACGGTGACAGTAGATTTTTCTCGGTTTTTAATTGCGTGACGACTCCATTTTCACCAATAGACCCTCATGACATCGGCAAAACGAGTATATGAATTTTTTTTCAGATCTGGTTGACGAAATTCACTGGTCTTTCAGAATTTTCCGAGAGAGGTTAGGCTGCTTGGGGTATTCCTTTGTTTTTTATTTTGATTTATTCTCCTTTTTAAATTTTCTTTTTCAGGTGGGAGGCTATTAATTAATGGCAAAGTCTTGGAAAAAATGGTCTTTCCATAGGTTTATGGAAAGACAAGATTTGATTAGAGTAATAAAAGGTAAAAAGTCTTATTTGAAATACTAAACTTTTAGTATGCAACATGTAGTAGTTATAAAATTTATAACTCGGTTCATGCAACTCGAAAATTTTATCTTTATTTCTTCTAATTTACACTTTAAACATTAGTTTTTCCATAACTTATGGGAAGACCGTCTTTCAAGAGACAGACTCTTAATTAATTCTATTTTTTACTTTGTTTTTATTTTTATTTTTTTAAAGTTACTAGGGTATTTGCCATAAATTAGGTAATTTTTGTTGGAATATTTAGTCGAGTCTAATCTCTGTCAGTACTATGTTTTTTCTGGTGGCTCCTTTTGCATGGTTAAACCTAGTTGACATCCGATCTAGTCAATATGTCGGTATAGGAGAAATCCAAGCCAAGTTAGTTACAACAACTTACCTTTGGCGATTTCGTTCATAATATACCGTCCATGTTTGTAGACCGAGCAAGCTGAAAAATCTTTGATTAATCACCTTGTGTCGTGTTAGAGACGTTCGTATCTTCTCTTGAGTTTACTTGCATTTACAAAAGAATTTTTGGTGACCAAAATGACCGGGTTTGTCTCATACTTTCTAAAAAGAACTTTCATTTAATGTAGATAAACCATATTTTTCACTTCAGGAGCTGTTCATTTTTGTTTTGGTTGCTTTAGAGGTTGATTAAGACCGTGTATAGGAAACTATGTGAGATTGTGGTTGGTATTTGATTATTGCGATCGTATTCCATTGGTTCGAGCCAAACTAGTCGGAAGTTTACACATATTTCGACCATTTATTTTATGATGTACCCCTTTCTATTTACACATACATAAAGACTATAAATTTGTAACTTGATCTTTAACACCTTTATGATACCCTCTTGGGGCAGCTACTGTAAGCCTTCAGGCAGCTGCTAGCCTACGGGTAATTGATGTAAGCCTTCGGGCATTTTAGCCAACTTTTTGGCAACAAAAAAAAATCATCACTATGTGTGGAAAAAAATTATAACGTAAATGGGATGGAAAATAACTTTTAATAAAGAATGTTAATTTCCTAGTGAAGGTAAAAAAGATTCAAATAGTAAAAGTTATGATTCAAATTGATTAACCTCTAAAGCAACCAAAATTTTACCTTTGAAAAACCTTTGATTTCTAGCTAGATATGAAGCTGGGTAAATATTTTGGAAGGGGGGAAAATATGGGGACTACTATTTTTTTTTACCGGGTAGTTCTTTTGTTTCAAAATGATTATTTTACACAATGGAAGTTAGCCCGAGATGATTATTAACAGTGGGGTGGAAACTATTGAGTTTGAAAAATTGAAAAATTGAAAAATTGTAACTTTAAAATCCATGTGGCTTATATGTGACTGACAATTAATTTTTCTTATTTTAATAATGATTACCGAGTTTGTGTTATATGGTGATGTCAAGTGAGAAATCTAATTAAAATGAAAATTCTTGTAGCATAATTTTGTTTTCAATCATAACCATTTTTTCAATATACTTTTTTTTGTACAAAAAAAGATCAAATCCATCCTCCTTTTGTTGGTTTTTTTCTCTATACTAAACATTATATTTTTTCATTTCGTCAATCATAAATGAAAATTATGCACGGTTTTTGCATGCATCAACACCACCGGCATGAGGAAACTCAAAGAAGTTTCTTTTTTATTTCCTTTCAAATAGTTATGTCCATAGTAAAAATATTTTAAGTTATGCAGGGGCGGAACCAGAAATTTTTTTCAGGGGAGGCTGAAAAATTTTCGCCTCTGAGAAAATTTTTCTGGTTTCGCCCCTAGGAAACAGTAACAATAACAAAAAAATTGAGATAACAATAACAAAATGATTTATTTTTAAAAAATCTAAAAGAGTTACGAAACAATAACAAATTGAGATAATAAAAAGTTCATAAAATCATATTCATCTAAATTCAATTTAACAAATATCCCTAATTGATAATTCCATAAACCAATTATGACAAATTGACAATTTCATTGTCACATACAATTATACAAAATAAATCAAACAATTATAATTTCAACTAAATTCCAACTAAATTTCAACTAAATATGCAATTCAACTAAATCAATTTATGCAATTCAACTAAACTTCAACAATCATATATAATACAACCATATAAATTCAATTCAACATCCAATCTAAAAATCATGTTCACATTATACATATATTTAAGTTTTGAAGAAATAAATTAAAAAGACAATAAATTATAAACCCTAAAATTAATAAATATTAGCAATTTAGCATAAAGAGAAGAGAACTAGAGAAGACTTACCGTGGTTTCAGGTTTGGAGAGGCGGCGGGACGGCGGTGGTGGACGGCGGTGGCGCGGCGGGCCGGCGGCGGCGACGGGGCTGACGGAGGGAGGCAGAGGAAGGAGGAGTGCTGGTGGCGTGGGCATGGTGTGCTGCCTTGCTTCTTCCCGCCTCCAGGCTCCATCATTTATAAGATGGATGAATTGGTTATTGGATTGGGCCGCTCAGTTTTTGGCCCAATCCATTTCCGATTTCTTTTTTTTTTCATATTACTTAGTAAAACGACGCCGTTTCACTAACACGAAACGACGTCGTTTTACTACTTAGGTTTAAAAAAAATAAAGCCAAACGAAACGATGTCGTTTCACTAACGTGAAACGACGTCGTTTTAGTGCGTACGACTTCAAAAAAAAGAAGGCCGCAGCGCGGCCTTCTTCTCCGGCGAGCTGGAGACGCGCTCAGCCGGAGACGCGCTCAGCCGCGCCGGAGACGCGCTCCCGCCTGCTCCTGGCTCCGGCTGGCGACCGAGGTAGGGCTGGAGCCCTACCTCGCGTACCACTAGATCCGCCACTGAAGTTATGTTTAGGCTCATAGTAATCCTTACATTCCCACACTATGGTGTACAAATTATGTGCATAACACGCACTAAGTTTTTTGAATTTGGATTGGTAATCATTAATACAAAGTTAAAATAGTTCCCAACGTATTGAAATGTGGTGACACTATTAAATAGGTTCTATTGAACATACGAGGGATTTTATTAATCATATGGACAATGGTGGCATGTGATGAGCACAGAGAATGGATTTGATTTCCATTTTGCTACCAAAGGAAAGAATAATAATCTCTCACTCTAATATAGGGTATACTACTTTCAAGAAAAAAAATAAAATTGCTGAAAGTACACTATATTTAGAGAAGATAAACATGTGATTAAGGAGATGATACAGAATGACATGAAAGTTGAGGTGGTTATTTCTACAAGATTTGTAGTTGTTTGTCTGTATTAGATTTAGATACTACCAAGACTTAGGTGAGATGATCTCACTTAATCTTATGGTGATACAAAAGTTTTAAATACAATTGTTTATGAATGATAGATAACATGTGGTACCTTTTGTAATTTCTAAAACTTTACTTTGTACTTGTGGTTCTTTACGGTCTCATATGAGTTTGTACTTTGTACTTTGTACTTGTGGTTCTAAAACTTTACTTTTTGTAATGATAGATGAATGATAGATGACATGTGATTCTTTACAGTCTCATATGAGTTTTTCTCTTTAGATGCAATTTAAAATATAATTGATTAACATTGCTTTAATCCAGTGGCGGAACCAGGAAAAATTTTGAGGGTAGGCTGAAATTAGCCTGTACTTAAAAAAAAATTGTACAACTCAAAAACAAATGATCGATTAACATAATATAATAAGATGAGTACAAGGATTCTACAAGAAAACACAGATCACGTGAGTACCACTACCAACCATGTATAAGATCTTGCAGAACAGAGATGTCGATTTCACTCACCATCTCGGCGATACAAATTCATATACTAAAGTATTTGTAGTTGTAAAACTATGGTAGCTCAATATCAGTCAAAACAAAAGGTTTAAATAGAAGAGCGGAGAATATTAATGCTATCCAGTTCAATTAATTCGAAAGGATGCTCTCTATTGTACCTTGCTGACGATTCTTCCCTGAGCACCCGTCTGCTTTGTAACAAGTATCTGCCCAAGCATTTGTCCTGAAAGTTACCGCCACAATGAGCACAATAACATCATAAGAAACTGTGAAGAAAAAGGTAAGCCATGATACAGACAAAACAAATTCCTCCACCATTTTTCAAAGCAGTCTGTGAAGATGAATTTTAACAAAGTGTACGGCGAGAGAAGTAACCAACCCGATACGATATGATAAAACATCCTAACATGTGCCTTAATGAAGGATTCAAATGCCACTACCTAAAGTAATTATGACTAGTCTAAGTAGATAATTTTTTTGCCAGAATCACCATTAAGTTTCATTTCACACTACAACAGCAAATCTTCATGCAACATACTTGAGCTTAACCTGTAAACAAGGTCACTGACTACTGCATCTGACCATCAACATAAAAATCACAACTATTATACATCTCATTCAGACCCTACACTCTTAGCCATCAGCTAAATCCTTCAAAAGCAATAGAATTTTTTAAAAAAAATTAAATGATAAATTATTTTTTTTGTAAAACTTCACAAAGAGCTACTAAGCCATGTCAGTCCTCTCAAAAATAACCCAACACACAACATTTTTGCCTCTTGGAGTCACACACAGGCTAACAGAAACATATGACATAAGCATCAGTATAAAGAGGAATTTGACAATAACTTATCATCGAAAGATCCATCTCCACATCACTACATTCTACATAAGAGAATTCAATCAAATTAAATTATTAAGCGAAAAGACACACTGTCCAAACTACGGGAAAAAGGTAAGCCGCCATACAAACAAAACACGCGCCACCACCCATGTAAATCACATGACACTACGAAGACCTGATCATATGTAATTACACTAAAAGGTTAAGCAGAAAAAGAGGGGTGCAAGAAAGCAATGTTTGTCCACCAAAACCAGTATCCCCCGGTTTGAGTTCATGGAAACTAATTCAAATGAAGGAAAATGGCAGAACAAGAATTAATGCGCCGAAATTAACAAGAAACACAAACAATCAACAGGGCATTGATACCTCGGCAATGGAATCTTTCAGAGCCTTTCGAGTGAGCCTAAACCGAATCCCAAGCTTCTCCAACTGCCTAGACATAAACCGGAGCATGGTACTCGAGCTCTTCAAATCATGCTCCACCTTTTCAATCCTCTCCAGAAGATTCACCGGCCTAGAAAGAAACCCCACCTCGCATAGCCTCCTCCATTGCCGCCTTCTAATAACAGCCCCTAAAAATGCCCCTCCCACCAAAAACACACACTGCCACACCAAACCATTCTCTCCTAACCACGGTAAGATCAGCGTCCGACGCCGGGAATTCACAGCAGTAAGCACCGAAATGGAAACTGAAGAAGCCAAGCAAATGATCTCAACAAGTGACAAAACTGCATCGAAACTATAATCCTCCCTCTCCAAAGGGGCTGTTGCCCCGTCTAAGTCAATGGGCTTCACTTGAAGGGACCAATCACTGTAACCAGAAGATGAACAGAAAACATAGTCACAAAATTCAAAATATTAGGGCAACACCTCATCCTGCTTAGGGAAAACAGAGTCAATAGTCTTCCTGATTTCATCAATAGAACCAACCGCCACACCTTTAGGAGCATTGATTCCATATTTCCCCATCAACTCAGCATCCTAGTACCACCATAATCATATCAACATCAATATTTTTTTACGAATCAAAAATAATTGGATAATAGTAAGCATTAAAATTCGTTGCGCAAACAGCGCAGCGGCGAACGCGAACCTGATACTCATGGATGTTGAGGCGACGGAGCTGCTGCTGCTGCCACTTGCCGGCGACGGACAGGGAGCGGTTGGCAAGCTTGCTGAGCAATCCTCTCGGTCTGCGCCTACGCCGCCGTAGGCGGAAACCCCCCTTCCGTCGGCCGGGAACAGTAATTTCCGCCTGGCCGACGGATCTCAGGGCAGGCGGGCGCATGCCCCCGCCTAAACGTGGTTCCGCCGCTGCTATGGTGTGCCAATTATGTGCATAATATGCACAAAACTTTTTTAAATTTGGATTGGTAATCATATATATACAAAGTTAAAATATTAGCCCAGCGCAATGAAATTTGGTGACATTATCAAATATGTGCGATCGAACAAGTGAGGGATTTTATTGGCTAAAGGAGATCATCCGCTCGCCCTCAGCGGCCCATACCAGCCCACACCCAGGCCATCATATGAGAGGTAAATCACGGTAGCCCAGCATCAGGACCCATGGGCTCGGCATTGCCTCGGTGCGCACAAGGGAGCCTTGCAAAGCAAGAACTCCCCACACTGCCGCTGCCGAGGATCGAACCTGGGATCATTGGCTTACCCACCCATGTCCCAACTACTGGGGTACACCCGTGGGTGTAAGTGAGGGGTTTTATTAATCATATGGACAACGGTGGCATGCGATGAGCACGGAAGATTGACTTATTTCCATTGCGCTACCAAAGGAAAAAAAATAATCTCTTACTCTAATATAGAGTCTACTTTCAAGGGGAAAAACAAATTTTTAAAAGAACACTATATATAGGGAACATAAACATGTGATTAAGGAGATGATGCAAAATGGCATGAAAGTTGAGGCGGCTAGTTCTACAAGATATGCAGCTGTTTTCCTGCATTGAATTTAGATATTTTTCATGCAATTTAAATATAATGGATTAACATTGCTTTAATAATTACAAATCGAAACTGCAACTTAATTTTTGCAATCTAATTCTGTGAATTTAGCTTACTTTTCCCTATATATTTCTCAATCCGATGTGTATCTTCATACCCATTTCAATCCTATCTCTCCTCTCATAAATAAATTCAAACATAATATGGAAGCACTTTTTGGTTGCTATCGCTATTCCTGGAACGTTAGTTGTAGAATAAATATTAGTTTTAAATATTAGTTTTCTATTTTTAGTTTTGTATATTTAGTAAACTTAGTCAGCTATAAGACCTATTCAATAGGATTAGTTAGTCAGACGCAATCCATGATCCCAGAGAGTTAGGATCAATTAGTTGAAGTACAACTTGTATAAATAGATACGTTTCTATCAATGGAATACAACAATCAGTTTTTACCAAATTCTATATGGTATCAGAGCTTGATTAATTCTCTCTACAATATTCTACTCAATCTATTTCATGTCAATTCTCAATCATGGCCGAGTGTCAATTCACTCGGCTCATTTAGCAGGTAAATTTATTTATAAAATTTTCTATCCTGCCCATTTAGCAGATAAAGCTCTAAATTATATATCTTCTTCTTGGATTATTGATTCGGGTGCATCAAATCATATTTGCACGTCACTTTCATTATTTTCTTCATATTATCCATTAAAGAAGCATATTCATGTTCAAATGCCTGATGGATCAATAGCATCAGTGACTCATATTGGTGTAATCAAACACTCTACAAATCTTATTTTGAAAGATGTATTTCATATCCCATCTTTCAAATTTAATTTACTATCTGTCTCTCAAATTTCTTGACAACTTGGTTGTGTAGTCACATTTTTTTATTATCATTGTCTATTTCCGGACCTTTCCTCGAAGATGAAGATTAGTCGGGATAGTATGCGAAATGGCCTCTATTATCTAGATGATGTTCCTGCTTATTCAAATAAAGCATTTTTTTCCATCAATGTAATAGTTTTGATTTATGGCATTCACGCCTTGGTCATCCAAGCAATTCTCGTTTTCAATTTCTTGTAAGAAAATTTTCTGATATTGTTTCGAATAAAAACTTCACTTGTGATGTTTTCCCTCAAGCCAAAAAATCTCGTCAATTATTTCCAACAAGTACTTCTCATTCTATAAAATGCTTTGAGTTAATCCATGTAGACATTTGGGGGCCTTTTTCCGTTCCTTCTACAAATGGATCTCGTTATTTTTTAACTATTGTAGATGATTATTCACGTTGTACTTGGATATATCTCATGAAAACAAAGTCTGAATTTTTTCATATGATAACCCAATTTTTCTCTCATATTAATCGTCAATTCAATGGCGACATCTCCAAAATCAATGCCGGAAGTGGTGGAATTTTTCTTCCTCAACTCCAAGTCATTCGTTCAGACAATGGAGATGAATTTCTCTGCACCAAATTTCAAACTTGGTGTCAAACTCATGGAATCATTCATCAACGTAGTTGTGTTGGAACACCCTAACAAAATGGGATCGTTGAACGTAAGCATCGTCATCTTCTGGATATTGCTCGAGCCTTACGTTTTCAAAGTCATTTACCTCTTTCATTTTGGGGTGAATGCATCCTTACTGCTGCCTTCTTGATTAACAAATTACCCACTAAGATTCTTCACTTTAAATCTCCTCATGAATTATTGTTTGGCACATCTCCATCGTATTCATCACTACGAGTATTCGGTTGTTTATGTTTTGCCAAAAATATGTATATACGACATAAATTTGACCAGCGTGCTAAGCCTGGTATATTCATTGGCTATCCTTTTGGTCAAAAAGGATATAAAGTTTATGATATTTCTACTCGTCGAATTTATGTCTCTCGCGATGTCATTTTTCATGAATCCATATTTCCTTATAGCAATGTTTCTAATACATCCTCATCTAGTTCTTCACCTCCTATTCCAATTAGTATCACCCCTTTAAATGATTATTTTACTGATACTATTTGGGAACCTATTTCAAGTCCATCGCCATCTCCTGCGACTAATGTTGACTCCATTCCAGCTTTGAGTCCACCATCTTCTCCTGCGCCTATCACTTCTGATTCTACTCCTTCCAGGCCTGACCGCCCTGTGCGAGATCATCGTCGTCCGTCTCGTTATAATGATTTTATTTGCACCAATGTCTCTTTGTCTACTCCACATCCTCTCGCCAAACACTTCTCTTTAAGCACTTTAAGTTCTACTCATCGTGATTTTATATCCAAAATAATTGATCACACAGAACCAAAAACTTATTCCCAGGCAGTTAAATCTCCTCATTGGCAAGATGCTATGTCCTCTGAAATTCATGCTCTCGAAACTAATCGTACTTGGTCTTTATGCCATTTACCTCCTGGAAAATCATCAATTGGATGTAAATGGGTCTACAAAATAAAATACCATTCTGATGGCTCAATCGAGCGTTATAAAGCCCGTCTTGTTGCAAAGGGTTATAATCAAATTGAAGGAATTGATTATCACGACACGTTTGCACCTGTTGCCAAACTCGTCACTGTACGTCTTCTTCTCTCAATTGCTGCAATTCGCGGTTGGACCCTTCATCAACTTGATGTTAATAATGCCTTTCTCCAAGGTGACCTTCATGAAGAAGTCTATATGAAGCTCCCTCCCGGTTTTCATCATAAGAATAGTAATCTTGTTTGTAAATTACATAAATCCATTTATGGCCTTAAACAAGCCTCTCGACAATGGTTTTATAAATTTTCTTCTACTCTTAAATCACGTGGTTTCCATCAATCGACTGCAGATTATAGTCTATTCAAACATATCAAAGACAATATCTCTGTATTTGTTCTTGTTTACGTTGTTGATATCATCATTACTGGTAATAATTTGTCCATCATTAATGAGACTAAACAATTTCTTGCTAGTTCCTTTTCTATTAAAGATCTTGGCACTCTTCGTTACTTCCTTGGTATTGAAGTCTCACGTTCCAAACAAAGTATTTTTTTATGTCAACGTAAATACGCCCTCGATATTCTTTCTGATTCCGGACAGCTGGGTTCTCGCTCTTCTCCTTTTCCTATGGAACAAAATCTTCATTTACTTCCCAATGAAGGTACACCCCTTCCTGATCCATCTATTTATCGATGCCTCGTGGGTCATCTTCTCTATCTGACGGTCACACGTCCTGACATTCAATATGCTGTTAATACTCTAAGTCAATTCATGCAAAATCCATATTCTACCCATCTTGATGCGGCAAATCGTGTTCTCCGCTACCTTAAAGGGTATGTTGGTAAGGGAATACTACTTTCATCAAATAGTTTTCTTTCTCTCGTTGGTTTTGCTGATTCTGATTGGGATGGTTGCCCCACTACTCGTCGCTCTACCACGGGATACATCACCATGCTTGGTTCTAGTCCTATTTCATGGAAAACAAGGAAGCAACCTACAGTTTCCCGCTCTTCTGCTGAAGCTGAATATCGCTCTCTTGCTACTCTCACTGCTGAAATACAATGGCTTTATTATCTTCTCTCTGACCTTGGATTTCCTCCTCGACAACCTATACAAGTTTACTGTGACAACCAAGCTGCTCTTCACATTGCCAGTAACCCTGTTTTCCACGAACGTACGAAGCATATTGAACTTGATTGTCACTTCGTCCGCGAAAAGATGATATCCGGCCTCATCTCCACCAGCTACTTACGTTCATCTTATCAACTTGCTGATATCTTTACCAAGCCTCTTGGTGCAGATACCTTTCGAAACATTATTTCCAAGTTGGGCGTGCTCGACATTTCTCCCCTGACTTCAACTTGATGGGGGGTGTAGAATAAATATTAGTTTTCTATTTTTAGTTTTGTATATTTAGTAAACTTAGTCAGCTATAAGACCTATTCAATAGGATTAGTTAGTCAGACGCAATCCATGATCCCAGAGAGTTAGGATCAATTAGTTGAAGTACAACTTGTATAAATAGATACGTTTCTATCAATGGAATACAACAATCAGTTTTTACCAAATTCTATATTAGTAGAGAAATCACGGACTTAGTACATTATGGAATGTTCGAATATCTTTTTAGAGTCTTAATCCATAACAAGTATGAGAAAGTGTATTTCAATGATGTTTTCATGATATGCTGGTTTTGGGAAGCATTAGGGAGGGGGTACTCAACCAACACTCTGTTGGAGATCAGACCATTAAGCTGCCTTGTAAGCACGCAACCTTTTGAATTTGGAAAAATAATCATAATCATATGTGCAAAGTTAAAACATTAACCCAGTGCACTGAAACATGGTGATAGTATCACATAGGTGTGATTGAACACACGAGGGATTTTACTTTACATATGGACAATGATGACACACGAGGAGCACATAGGATGGATTCGATTTCCATTTTGCTACCCAGGGAAAAAAATAATCTTCTACTCTAATATAGATAAAACTAATTTTAAGAAAAATATATAATTGGTGAAAGAACACTATAGAGAAGATAAACATGTGATTAATTAAATGATGCAGAATGGCCTGAAAATTGCGGAAGCTTTTTGTCTGGATTGAATTTATTATTTCTCGGTTATATTTTTGCTAAATTAATTACGTAAGTGGACTGTAATTTTGATTCAGTTTTTTTTTATATCTCAAATTATGCATGGATGTAGAAGTGGCTTGAGCTTAGCCAATTCTTATATGGTACTTCTAATTTTAGTTATGTGATCAATTGTGTATTTTAGTAAGTTTAAATGTGTATTGAATCATTATGTATTTTTATTTTAATTGTAACGATTCGATTAAAAAAATTAATTTTTTTATTTTACATGTTTTTGAAATTATTTTTTAATAGCAACATTTCCATTAAAATGTTGACGTTTGTAAATAATAAGATTGTAAAATAATATACCAATATAATAAATGCATTTCATTGAATACATGAACTAATTGTGAGGTTGGCTTAGTCGGTTTGATTAAATCGGTGTGATAGTTTCCGTTGAAATTTAATCAGTTAATTTTGGATTTCAGATCATTAATAGTATCATTATTTGGATGTTCATTTGAGTTTGGTTCAAATACATATTTTCTACTATTTGGATTTGTATCTCTTTTTTTTCTGTCTAACTATAACAAAGAAAAAAATTCTGCACGGTTATTGCACACATCATCCCCATAAAAATTGAGGCAACTGTACCTATATGATCTGCACTGTACACACACTTGTTTGTGTGAATTAAATTTTATTTTTGTCTATTGTTTTTAGGCTGAAATTAAATGGTCTGAAGTTCCATGAGCCACACAACACTTGGAAAAAAGAGGACTGTCGCACACTAACAATTGTTCACGGGGAAATTATTGGAGTAAACTTCAATGTCTTGTTTAATAAGGTGAGTTCATGGGATCAAAATTGTTTTAATTAATTTATTAGCTTGCTCATTTCTGGAATATCATACCAAATCTACCTTGTTTTCTTCATCTTCAATCTCTGTTTATTTTTTTATTCCAGCTAATAAGTCCACCGCTCTTTTTGCGGATGTAAGTAGGAATGGAAGAAATTGAGAGCCACCGCCGCTACACTTGCAATATCAGTGAAGCCAGTGATTTTGCGCTTTCGGAAAATGCAATGGATGATGGATTCATCTTACATTTCGTTGCCAACGCAAGGCATGAAAATATTTATTTTTGTACGAAGGGTAATTGTTTGGTTTTGTACAACATTACAGAGAGCTCAAACCCTAGATAGTCATCCTTCCTCGTGCGGTGTACTCCTCTGCTTTTTGTAACTGTTGATTAGACACTCGAGGTAGCGAATTTATCCATCGTGCTAGAGGTTCTTGGCATACCCGAGACTGAACATCGGAAAATTGTGTCTGAGAATAAGGAATTTGCATGGATCATGGCCTTTCATAACGATCCCTCAATGTTGTTGCCCATCCTTGTTGATATTGGCAAATGGAGTGCAGTGAACGCCACCGACCACATCAGTATAGGGGTTGAGATGCAAGATAGTTTTGAGAAGGAGGATGATGATCGGAACTTCAAACAGATTTAATAGTATATCCAAAAAAATCATACAAGTATCACATTTTTATATTGAAAAAGTTTGAATATGAAACAAGGAAGTAGATAATTTTGGGTTTTGGGTCATTCATCTATATCACTGTTTGGGTCTCTTTTTTAGTTCGGTTTGAGTATGTATTTTTAAAATATTAGGGTTTACGTGTGTTTCTCTAGGCCTAATATTAACATCAGAAAGTAATAAATAAATTTCTGCACAGTTATTGCACACATCATCCCCACAAAAAGGAGGCAGTTGTTTCTACATAATCTGCATTGTACGTGTGCACAGTTTTTTGCATGGATAACATTTTATATTTGTTTTTAATTTTTAGGCTGAAAAAGGCCCAAAAATTGGGGGACTAGATTTGAAGATCACTCCACATACCGTGCGAAGCTTGGGCACAATGGGATTGAATCACAGGTCTGTTGCGTCTGTAGTCAATGAAATAAAAAAAAGTTAGTTCGGAGTGTGGTGATAAAGGCAAAACAAACAAAAACAAAGCCTTACTTACTTATACACAAATAAATCAGCACATTTAGTACAGAGCAGAACTATGGAAGAAGATCCATACAGGTTGGGATACCATGTTCTCTAGAGTTTAGCTGAAGTGCCGTTCATTTCTGTCCTGTAGAATTCTGATTTGATAAAATTTAGCTTAATAGAGCCATATTACAACTACTTTTCATCACACTTATTTTCAGTTCAAGTAAATTAAGTTGAGTTCAATTCAATTCAACAAAAATAAGAGTGTGAGGCCTTATTCTAATATAAAGTATACTACTTCAAGAGAAAAAAATTGGTGAAAGAACATTATATATCGAGAAAATAAACATATGATTAGGAAGATGATACAGAATGACATGAAAAATGAGGCATATGTTTCTATAAGGTCTGCAACTGTCTGTCTTGATTGAATTTATTGTTTCTTATTTTTAGGCTTAAATTAATCGCATAAGTGGTTTGTAATTTTGATTCATTTTTTTTTCATATATCAAATTATGCATGGGTTGTTTATGTGGCTTGGGCTAATATGCGCTACTTCTAATTTGAGATATGAGATAAATTGTGTATTTTAATAAGTTTAAATGTGTATTTCATTAATTTTATTTTTGTATTGTAATGATTCAAATGCAAAAGGGTCTAATTTGCCTCCCCGTGGGGTCGTTAATAAACAGTCTTTTAGGAAATCTACAAACCCGCAGAGAAGCTTTACAAAGATAAAGAGATTTATATTGTTGCTCCTGTTACTACTACTAAGCTACCCAGAGGGTATATAATGGCAAGACCGGGGTCATCCACAGAGATGCTAGGAATCTAAAAGTAAACTACACTCAGCTGCAATCGGGTCGTCAATTTGATTACGTGTTAAGAATAACTAATATTGCAAGACAGGTTTGGGGGGTTGTTTAACAACTACGAACATGTAAAAACGCAATAGAGTAAAACTATATATCGCTAGCACTTGGGGAATATCTGTGTTACATGACCGGTAACATGTTTTTAACCTAGTTCAATCACATTTAACACATATCCTAATGCTTATGCCATGTAGTGTGGTCGATGGTCAACACTACCCTCTTTCTGTCATGTAAGAGTATGCACGTAATCTTCCATCTGCATCGCCTCCGTAATTAGGGAAGTGCAACAATGACCTTTCCATTGTGCATATTTGATTCTTACATGTGCGATTACGTCCCAGACACTCTTCGGGCCAATGAGAGAGAAGGGTTAGTCCCTTTCTCTCTACCTACTCTTAGAAGAATGAAAATAAAATGAACGCAACTGAAACCCTAGTAGATATAAGCTCGTATATATAGTAGGAGGGAATTGGGCCTTGAAAAAGGCCCAAAATGGCCCGTGTTTTTTGGCACGACCAAGCTGGCTAGGCTCAGCATGGACTGTGTTGTCTGGCATAAAACACTGGCTAGGGCTTTGTCCTGGCCATTCTGATGCATGTGGCAGCATGGTTTGACATGGGCCATCAACTAGGAGCTCTTCTCGATCAGTTGAACGGCTCGGGCCGTGTAATTATTCATGGGTCATTGGCCAAGTGCATGATTTTTCCTTCTAAACGGCGTGGGCAGTGTAAATCCTTGCATGCCATTGGCTAGGAGTCATTTTTTGAGAAAAACGATGGCACGACCGTGTAAATTGTCACACCCTGTGGGCTGGTCTTCAGATGTTGGAATTGAAGCAACATTGCTCGTGTAAAAGGGCATGATCCATGTCCAAACTTAGCTGCACAGAGCTTCTCGCTGACACGGGCCATGCTGAACGAAGTGGGCCGTGCCCATGGTCATTGACACGACTGTGCTAGTAGGCACAACCCATGTTGTTTGGCACAGCCGTGCCAGGTCTTCAAGAGTTGGACTCGCCTCCCTTCTTTTTTTGGCTTGATTCTATCTGCTACCACGTTTTGGGTCACTGCCTTCTGTATACTACCATCCTTGCAAATGGCCTTCTACTATCTACTGCCACCCTTGTGGATGGCCTTCTACAAGATTATGCTGAAGTGCTCACGAGCAACCAACTAATAGGCTCACAAAAGAATATCTAGGTGCTCGTGAGGACAAAGTGTCCATTAGATCTAATTAAATCTACATAACTTGGAATTTAGATAAGAAAACCAACAATAGTCATCTAAATCCTTTGTAATGTAAATCTAACTAGAACTAGCAATAAACGAACCAAAACATAATAACAAATGTGTCAAATGCATTAGTTAATGCATGCTTTTAGGTGCAGATCAATTTCCCCACACTTAACCTTTTTTCGTTCTCGAGTAAACAAAAATGAGCAAATATCTAAGAGGAAAGTAGCATGCAAGGATAAGTTAACCAATACATTAAGCCTTGTTATTAAGCTACCCTAGTTTCCCCTGAAGATGTGAAACTCTCAAAAACCTCACTCCCTGAAGAAGCTAATATAACCTATCCCACCAAATCATACAAAAAAAGGTGAAATTCATAAAGATGAGTGTGAAGCTAAGTTACTCTACCAAAAGGACTTCCAAAAGAACAACCAAAGAGAACCATAGGATTTTTTTTAAAAAATTCTCACAATTTCTCTCATTTTGCCTAGGAGGCCTTTCGAGTTTTCATCATAGCTTAACACAGAAATCACTTCTCGCCTTTTTCCACACCACATCCTCTCATTTTTGCCTAGGTTTTTCAACTTATCCGGGCCTTTCCCATTGTTGCCTAAGTCGCCCTTTCGGGTTTTTGACTTAGCCGAGTATTTTTTTTTCCAATTTTTGTGTAGCACAAAATGCCCCAAAGATGTGATTCATACTACATGAAGATAATAAAAAAAATGACATCACCAAAGTGTTCCAAAACATCCCCAAAAAAAACTACGAAAAGGTGCCCTCACACCCAAAAACAAACAACCAAAAGTTTAAAAATCCAAATGAGGGTAAAAATAAGTGGAAATAGGCACTATCACAAATATCCAAGCACGGGGCCTCAAATCACATTGGACCGACCCAACCAGGCTTGGCCAAAAGTAATGCAAAATGTGCGCCCGCGCTCGACTCAAAATTTGAGAGGGCCCAAGATTTTTATCATTACTTAATATGAATGAGCTAGATTTGGTTTTGTTTTTTCCTCCCTTTTAAGTTACGAAAAAGGCACAAAAGGCTGGGCTGATTTCCTAACAGAGCACAAGGACTAGGCTGATTTTTAATTAATATGGGGTGATTTCAGTTTTTTTTGCTTTTATTTATTATTTTTTGAAGGAAACATATCAAGTAGGTCCTTTCTTTTAATGAAAAAACCGCCCTTTCTTTATTTGCTTTTTAAAAAAATTTAATAATATCACTTTCTTTCTTTGCATAGTACTACAATACTTCTTTCTTTATCTTTGAAATCTGCCTTTTACTTTCTTTGCTTAGCACTGTAATATTACATATTCCTAAGGCTAATCCAAATTCCTTCCGCACGATTTTCTCTCATTTTCTATCCATTTTCACCTTTCATTGTCAAGTGCGACGACGCCGATCAATAAAATCAAATTCGATGAATGCTTGTAAAAGTTATGTCCCTTCTTCTTGACTTCAGTTATCTTACTTAAAAAGGTAATTTAAATCAACTGACCTAATTCCATCATCATTTAGTGTACTATTTACTCAAATTCCGCCATCGTCTCAATTTCTATAAAAAGGTAACTCGCTTTTGTGTCAGACTGTAATCATGGTGCTTTTTTATTGATTCAAATTCTTGTTCTTGACTATTGATACCATTGCTAATGATATCTCTCAAGAGAATATCATTAATTTAAACTCTCAACTGATACCTACTAAAGGTAAGGCACCTGAGGGTGGAGAAGAGGTTGTTGATAACGCTGTTGATGCCTCTGGAGGAAAGAGCAACCTGATGGGTCACCAACTGCCTTGGTGCCTCCTAGGAAAAAGGGGCATACTTGCCAGTCTCGTTCTAGGGCTCCGTCACGAAACAATAATATACTGGTGGAGGGGACTATTCCTGCTACTCTCTCAAAACTTTGTTCATGAAACGATGGTCATGGTAAGTTCTCTATAAGTTTAAAATAATATTTGTTTTGATTTGGTATTCTTTTATCGCGTTGCATGGCTGTCATATTTACTTGTGTATTTCTTTATAAGGTTGGTGAAAGTCTTCAGCTCATTAGTGAGCAAATTGTTAAATTTTCCAAGGATACCGATTCGCTCTTGGAAAAGTGTAAAGCTAAGGAGAAGAGGTGTGAGGCTTTGGAGACCTCACTTGAAGTTGTTGAGAAGCGTGCGTTGACCGCTGAAGAAGAAGCCAATAAGCTCTATTCTGAGTTGAAGGAGATACAGACTAATGGTCCTACTTCGCTTATCTACCCTCAAATTACTGTTGATCGACTCTGTAAAATGAAGTCCTTCTTCAAAATGTTAGAGGGTTTTTCTAGCTCCGCTCACAATGTTGGTTATTGCAAGGCTTTAAAGGATCTAAGGGAGTTGAACCCCACTCTGAAGGTGAAGAAATTGCCCTCCTTAGCTAAATCTGAGGCAATGCTAGATGGCGAACGACAATGATGAATAAGGGTTTTATTCATAATATTTCTACTGGTGGGCATCCTTATGTCATGCTATCACATCAGGTGGGTCTTCCTTCCTTGCCCTCTATTCCTGAGCTTCGAAGTTGCCAAGTTTTTTATTTAGAAATCCTCCCGTTTGCTTCTTCTAATACTACACCAACTCCCAATCCAGAGGTTGATGCTCATGTGGAGGATTCTACCCAGGCCGTGAACCAGGAAAAATATGCTCTTGTTGTCCAGAATGCATATCCCTCTCATAATGAAGTTAGTTGATTTTTTGAGATGCTATATGATTTGAAACAATATTAAATTATGTCTGTAACATGTAATGATACGGTTGTGTATGTTCGCACTTTGTATTTTTTATATATTAAAACTTGGTGTTTCTACTCTGATTTTATACTTTTGCTTTGTATCCTTTTGTATGCTGGGTTTTGATATTTTCATCAACCATAAATTTTTAAATCTTCTTGGCTTGTTCGGAACTAGTAGTCATTTTGGGCATCATCCTGGATCTGTATCCTTTAACTCTTGGTGTCCTAGTGGGCTAATTGAAACTACTACTCCCATATTCTTTTAATATCCTGAGCTATTGGTTGTTTGTCCAATGTTGGGTGGGAGGTCATCGTTGTACCTCTCAAAGTTAATATTTATAAGCCCTAAATGCTTCATATCTACAACCAAGTCATGGTCGTCCATAAGAAGAGGGATCTTTCTAAGAGTTTAAACATATATGGTGGATACTAGACTAGAAGTATATATATATATATATATATATATACACACACAAAAGCAAGTAAAGAGGGGAGTTTTGGTTGGTTATTCCTAAGTTATGAAATTAAACACAAGCTAACTAGAAAAGTCAAGTAACTATGATAATCATGCAACAACTAAGAAAAAAAGATAAAAACTACAAAAGACAGCCTTGGGGCAGTTGATATCCACTTCCAAACCTCATGTAGATCCTAAATTCATTCACTCATTCATTAACATTTATTGCCTATGGAGAATGCTATCACTTGCATTTTGAAGATCAACACTCATTTCTTCTTAAGAGTAATTTGCAAAAGCAAAGAAAAATATTTTGCAAACCTCATTGACAATCAATTTAGACAAACAATGCCTAAATATATTTCATAAATGGCATTTTACATGAAGAACAATATATTTGATAACAACAAGCATTCGACCCAATCACAGCCATTTAACCTAACAAATCATTTATTATGCTAAACCTAGAACAAACCACATTCAAGATGCAACCTTTCATTTCTTCTGTAGTAAAAATATGAGAACAATCCACATTAACATACTCATCTAGCAAGATTCACGTCACATTATACACAAGAAGTTCTAATTCCATGCTCTTGGATTTTTATGCCAAAGGGCTAAGAAATTGTACACTTTCCTAACACCCTAACACTTCAATCATACAAACACTTTATATACTCAAACAACCCATAGCATAAATGAAGTAAAACATCGATATTAATGGCACAATAAATGCTTCCCAACAAATGTTCATAAATGATCAAAATAGAGAATGTCACTACATGGATTTGGAAGCTTCAATCCATTGCTTCCAAAAACCAAGCTAACCTAGATAATGAAAACACATAATTAACCTACAAAAACTAAGAAAAGAAAGGGGGAAAATCTAGGGTTTTCAGTCCCCAAATTGGGAAAAAGAAGAAGAGAGGAAGAGAGAGAGGATAAGGTTTGGTATTTATAGTACAAAAAGTAAAAAAGATTTCTAGCCATACGTCTGTTGCAACTTGCGCTAATTCTTTGCGAGTTGCAAGCGAGCCTAAATTTACCATCTTGATTTCTTTCTTCTTTTTGTTTCAAGTCCTCCTCTTCACTTCACTTATCTTCAATTCCTCAAGTCTTCAAAAGTTCAAACGCAAGCCTTCAAATCTTCAAATATTCAAATCTTCAAAGTCTTCAAACAATTTTCTTGTCACACAAAATCCACTAGAAAGGTAATAAAAGCGTAAAAGTTGCTCTTAACTCTCTTTAGAGAATTTCAAAGCAAAATGCAACATCTAGTGCACAAACGTGTACGAAAGTGAATCCTAATGATCCCAAAATATCCATATAAAATGGACACATCAAACCTCCCCACACTTGAACCTCACTCGTCCTCGAGTAAGAAAAGATTCAAGCATATAAAGAATTTTACATGTCCACATCCTAACACTAATATTTTCTCAATCAAAACCTCACAAAAATCTCAATATCATAAATCCCAAAATCAAAGATCAAGTGAGCATTTTTCACACACAACACCTACCACCTATCAATTCACTAATATCCATAAAACATTTCCAAGCCCCGAATTGATAATCCCAAAGTCCAATGGAACAAAATGAAATTAAAACCATATGAGAGATTCAAGCACATACTTCATTCCATACCAATATATCAGCCAAAATGAAGTGCACAAGGAATCAAGAATTGGTAATCTTACTTCGTTTTCCCTCGCTAAGTTTTCCAATCCCAAGAAGTCCTATGATGTTAGGCTACCCGATCCATCCATATGTCAACCACAACCTTATGATTCCAACGCCAGTAAATGAGTAGAAAAGTAACAAAATTTTATTTTTCTTTTCTCTATTTTTCTCATTTTTCCTAAGAGCCCCTTTGGGTTTTCATCCTAGTCATACATCATGTTTATTTTGTCTCACATCCGCCCACACTTAGCCTCTCATTATTACCTAGGCCGCCATTTTCGGTTTTTGACCTATCCGGGCCTTGAATGTTGCCTATGTTGCCCTCTCAAATTTTCAACTTAACTAGTTTTCTTTATATATATATTTTTTCATTTTCTATTTTTTTTAATTTACAAAAAAAATTAATTTTTTCTCATGTTTTTCCAATAAAAAAGTAGCAAAAAGCATTCAAGATCAAGCTTACATGCTTGTGAGTCATTTAACCCCTCCCCGCACTTAAAAAAATTACATTGCCCTCAATGTAAACATAGAAGGAAAAAAGCGATAAAATTCAAAGTGAGGGGTAAAGTGACTTCCGTTTCTCCGCATAGTTGCCGGTGATACGGTGCAATCCCATTGTATTTGTGTTGAATTAGTTCTGAAATTGGTTTTGGAGCCGGAGGGGGAGGTAAAGGTGCCATAGAAGAACTCACCCCTTGGGAAACACGTTGTCTCTTTGGCACCATTTGATCAAGAACTAACATCATGGAGAACAACATCAAACTCACAAGTACATAGGGATTTGTAATATTAGGTTTAGCATCAAAAGTTAGTAACCATAGTATTCTCAAAGAACAACCAATCCATCATGAAATTACCACTATGAAATTATCCAATAAAAATAGAAAACATATATTGACAAATATCCAAGCATCATTATAGAATATAGCAATCATAGTCACAATGATGTAGTTGGCACACTACAATCAACAAGGATACTATAAAGATGCAAGAATATTCATATGTCTATATATGTAAGATGGTGGAGGAATGAATGGAGGTGTGGTGGTTCTTGGGAGTATTTGGTGGATGAGAAGAAAGGATTATGCGGTATTTTGTCCCAGTGTCGCGACCCGCAATGAAAGTGTCCTTCGAGTTCGACTTGGGATGGTGTATCTTTGGACTTCACCCACTGAACCTTCGAGTTTGACTTTGGATAGTGTATCTTTGGAGTAAGAGCTTCCATTTGGGTCACCACTTCCATCATATTTCTCACATGCACCTCCAAAGCCTCAAGACTTGAAGAGATTCGAGTTTCTGATACCTCGTTAGTCTTGGCCAAGTTGCTGAAGTTTTCTATTGCATTCATGATTTCCTCATGTGTTAAACTTGAACTTTCTTCTTAGGCTTGGTTTTTAGGTATGGTATATGGTGGTGAAGGCCAACTATTTTGCTTGTATTGTTGGTTTTTCGGCTCATTCTTATACCACCAATCTGGATTACCACTTCACTCTGGATTGTAAGAATTGTGGTATGGATAGCATTCTTGAGCTTCTTGCCCATGAAAACCAACAAATCTAACCTCTTAGTAGCACTCTTCATAATACCCTTGGTTTTGGATACCAATGGTTCTTTCCTCCTCATAGTGCTCCTCTCTCAACATATAGCTAGACTCGGTAGGATGATTGGGATGACACATCCTACAAAACCTTGCTTGTTGAGCTTCTCTTCTCATCATGAGTTCCCTCAAAGTGAGATGTTCCATTTTATAAAAAAAAATTGGAATCATATTGCAAGGGTTCTCGATAAAAACTCACCAAGAACTCAAGTAATACATACTTTGAACAAAAACAGCCACAAAGAAGTGGAAAATAAAAACAACTAGCTAATATACAACCAAATATGCCCAAACACTTGAAAATAAACACTTCTTCCCCGACAGCAGCGCCAAAATTTGGGTGGTCATCGCCGTATCTCTCAAAGTTAATATTTATAAGCCCTAAATGCTACCTATCTACAACTAAATAGACAATGGCAAGTCGGGGTAGTCCACAAGAAGAGGGGTCTTTCTAAGGGTATAAACATATAAGGTGGATACTAGACTAGAAGTAGATATATATATATAAGCAAGTAAGGAGGGGGGTTTTGGTTAGTTTTTCCTACGTTATGAAATTAAAGACAAGCTAACTAGCAAAGTCAAGTAACTATGTTAATCATTCAACAACTAAGAAAAAGAGATAAAAACTACAAAAGACAAAGTCTTGTGGGCAATTGATCTCCACTTCCAAACCTCATGTAGATCCTAGATTCATTCACTCATTCATTCACATTTAGTGCCTATGGGAAATGCTATCACTTCCATTTTGAAGATCAACACTCATTTCTTCTTAGTCGTAATTTGCAAATGCAAACAACGACATTTTGCAAACCTCATTGACAATCACTTTAGACAAACAATGCCTAAAGGTATTTCATCAATGGAATTATACACAAAGAACTATAGATTTGATAACAACAAGCATTCAACTAAATGCATAGCCATTTAACCAAACAAAGCATTTATTAGGCTAAAACTAGAACAAACTATATTCAAGATTCAACCTTTCATTGCTTCTTTAGGAAAAATATGAGAACAATCCATATTAACATACTCATCTAGCAAGATTCACGTCACATTATACACAAGAAGTTCTAATTCTGTGCTCTTGGATTTTTATGCCAAAGGGCTAAGAAATTGTACACTTTCCTAACACCCTAACACTTCAATCATACAAACACTTTATATAATCAAACAACTCATAACATAAATGAAGTAAAACATCAACATTAATGGCACAATAAATGCTTCCCAACAAATGTTCATAAATGAGCAAAATAGAGAATCTCATTACATGAATTTGGAAGCTTCAATCCATTGCTCCCAAGAACAAAGCTAACACAGATAATGAAAACACATAATTAACCTACAAAAAACTAAGAAAAGAAAGGGGAAAACCTAGGGTTTTCAGTCCCCAAACCGGGAAGAAGAAGAAGAGAGGAAGAGAGAGGATAATGTTTGGTATTTATGGTACAAAAAGTAGAAAATATTTTTGACCAATTCTTCGCGAGTCGCGAGCGAGCCTAAATTTAGCATCTTGACTTTTTTTTTCTTCTTTTTGTTTCAATTCCTCCTCTTCACTTCACTTATCTTCAATTCCTCAAGTATTCAAAAGCTCAAATGCAAGTCTTCAAATCTTCAAAACTAGTCTTCAAACAATTGCCTTGTCACACAAAATCCCTAGAAAAGTAATAAAAGCGTAAAATTTGCTCTTAACTCTCCATAGAGAATTTCAAGGAAAAATGCAACATCTATAGCACAAAAGTGTACAAAAGTAAATCCCAAAGATCCAAAAATACCCATATAAAATGGACAAATCATTGGGAATTTAGATTTAGATTCTATCCCCTTATGTATCAGATAGAACGCTTCTACTTCTTCACCATCTCTGTCTTCTTTATGCTTCTCGGTGTGAATGATATAGAGCTTGGATGGAAGAAGACCCTGAATGAGACACATGAGCATATTCACGAATTAAAAAGGTTTTGCGCGGAACAAAATGACCTTATTCATCGTTAGTAACTAAGCTTAGTTAAAATGATTGGTCGGCAAGAAGATGCAAAGAATTTTGCTGTGAGTAAAGTGCGCGAGGCTTATCAAAAAACTGGTATCATAGATAAGCAGTGTTCTTGTATTGACAAATTACTAGATCGTTTGAAAAATAAACTGGATGAATGTGACCATCTTTCCACCAGTTCCGCATGGTGGATAAGAAGGTTTGACGAACAGTTCACTTTGAATACCTAATTGCGTAGTGATAATGATCACCTTCGCTCTGAGTGCAAATGCCTTGATTTATGTGGTCATCAACTTGAGCAAGCTTATACTGATTATAAAGGATAAGCTGAAGGTTATTTTTGTTGGGCCTCGTAGTTCTATTGGTCGTGGTGATTTGACTATGAATATTGGCGATCAGAGGGTTAATTTGTCTGAGGCTGTTCTGTGTTATATTTGTCAGTTACAGGAGGGGATACCCAATTTGGAGGAGGCAAATAGAAGCTATCAAGAGACTGTTTACCTTATAAGTATGCAGCTTAATCGTGAAGACTTTGGTCCTATAACTGATTTTAAGGCTTATTATGCTAAGTATCTTGATCGTATGGAACAAAGTGGTCGAACCCGTCATCCTGCTTACTTGCATATGAAATGGCGCTACAATCATATTATGTCTGAGGAACATCAGGCTACTCAATCTCATCGATGTGGTGATTCATCATCTTCTGAATCCTCTTGTGCATCAAGGTGTGGATGGTTTTGTTTTTTATATGATGTAAAAATTTATAGTTCCGAATGTTTCAAGTACTATTCCCATTTTTTTCCTGTTTTTGGAAGTCTATGCATTTTCCATAAAATGTTATGCTTTATGTGTTTGCGCTTCGATGCCTTTGTGGACACATTTTTCATACTGCAAGATCTATAGCTTGCAAAATTGAAAATTTGTATTGTGCGAAGTGGCAAGGTCTATCGCTTGCTTTTGTCGCTGCTTTGGTAGGCATATTTTCCCTATTCCAAGATCTATAGCTTGCAAAATTGAAATTTTGTATTGTGCGAAGTGGCAAGATCTATAGCTTTCTTTTGTAGCTGTCTTGGTAGGCATATTTGCCCTTTTTGCAAGGTTTATGGCATGTGAATATATAACTGTGTATCTTTGTGATTATGATATAATATATTTTGTTCCTTTTGCTAGTATTTCCAAAGACTTTGCGTAAACTGTAAATGAACAATAGCATGAATGATTTGGTTGGGAAGACTTATTTTTATATTGATTATGTACAATCACAATGATATTGTGTAGAAATCCAAGTAACGATGCCAACAACGAGAAGGCTTCCAATGATTATATCATAGCTCCTGTAAAACTGAATTTCTCCTATCACTTACTAAAGTCCTAAACATAGAACTTGTTTAGGTTGATCACAATCAAGTGTTTGGGACATTTCTGTCATCCAATCTTTCTAACTCATAGCAGTTGGATCAGTGTTCTTTCGTTACCCTATACATGCCTTCCCATTTTGCGCATAGCTTCCCTTTTTCCTCTGCCAAACTTACTTTATTATTTCGTAGAACTAGATTGCCACTTCCAAACTGTGTTTTCTTGACTTTTTTCATTATATGTTCTAGCCATCTTCGCTTTGTACTTGGCCTCTGTGATCGTTGCGTGTTGCTTTTTCTCCTCGAGTTCATCCAAATCCAATCTTATTTTTTTTTAATTGTAGCCTTCATTGTACTTTTCCACTCAAAGGCTTGAGTTCTCAATTTTGACTTTTATGACTGCCTTATAACGATAAACCAAGATGTATGGTGTTTCCCCAATTGGTTATCTTACTGTTGTTCTATACAACCACAGTGTGTTGGGTATCTCATCTACCCAGCCAATTTGCTTTCCTTCCATTCTTTTCTTTATTCCCTGGACTATTGTTCTGTGAGTGACCTCCACTTGGCTGCTAGCTTGAGGATGAGCAATGGACATAAACTTCTGCACGATCCCTAACTTCGAGCACCACTCAATAAAGATCCCACTTGTGAACTGCGTGTCATTATCTATGACGATGGTTTGGGGTACACCAAAATGGAAAACTATGTTCTGCCAAACAAAATTTCTTGCTACTTCTAAGGTGAATCTATGTAATGGCTTTGCCTCTATCCACTTTGTGAGGTAATTGATGGCTACAATTAGAAACTTTGCATTTCCAGATCCTTTGGGGAAGGGTCCCACCAAGTCAATTCCCCATTTGGCGAATGGTCAAGCTTTGTATATCCCTGTTAAAGGGGGCTTATAGCTTATGCGAAACCAAAGCGTTATCTTGCAACTTTTGCATTTCAACACAAAGTTGTGCGCATCGTTGAACATCATTGACCAATAATATCCTGCTCGAATTATCTTCCTAGCAATCATTCTATCCTCTTGATGCATCTCACATAGACCTTCATGAACTTATTTCATGATTTCACTTGCTTGAGCTGGTCCCACACATTTAATCCATGGGGATAGAAAACCTCTTTTGTATAGGAATTCTTCTTCATACACATAATTATGAGAATGTAGTTCCAACTTTCTGGCTTGTCCCCTGTCCTCTAACAATTTTCCCATCTCAAAGTAATCCTTTAACGGTGTTATCCAGTTTGCTTCCTCGGTTCAAACTGTTGATACAGTTTTCGTGGTTGTACTTCTAACAGGTATGATTTCTACATGCACATCATTTTGTCCTAGCAATGAATCAAAACCAGTTATTTCCAATTTACTTAGGGTATATGCCTTAGTATTTTTACTCCTTGGTACATGTTAAATGTCAAAGTACTCCAGTTGACTTATGAGCTGGCGAACTCTCCTTAAATATTTTATTAACTGCTCTACTCGTACGTCATAATCTCCACACACTTTCTTTTCTACTATCTGGGAGTCACTAAAGTGTTTAATGCTTTTCACCTTTATCTTGATCGTGAGATCTAACCCGCATATCAGTGCTTCATACTAGGCTTCGTTGTTGGTGAGTGGAAAATTGAATCGCAGCGAATATTTGTGTTCTCCCTCGTCTGGATTTACTAATAGCAATCTTGCACCATAGCATTCTTTACTAGATACCCCATCGATGAATAATTTCTACATGATGGATTCCCACTTTTATTTCCCTTTGTCTACTGTGAGATTCTGGTGCATACTGCTTCTTGTGCATCTGCGCTTGTCATTTTTGCAATGAAATCTACTAAGACTTGTGCCTTTATCACACTCCTTGGCTGAAACTGAATGCCATACTGTTCCAATTCAAGAACCTACTTAGTCATTCTTCTAGATGATTCTGGCTTGCTCAGAATATTCTTGATTGGGTGGTCAGTATAAATAACTATGCGATGACTTTGAAAATAAATTTGAAGTCTTCTTACTGAGTAGATTAATGTGATAGGTAACCTTTCAATGTGTAAGTAAGATATTTCAACACTTTGTTGTATCCTACTAATGTAGTATACTAGCACTTGCCTCTGCCCTTCTTAACACACCAAAACCAAACTCACTACTTTTGTTGACACCGCTAAGTACAAGTATAGAGTTTCTCTTGGTATTGGTGGCTTCAGTGTTGGCAACTCCTTCAGTTGTTCCTTCAACCACTCATATGCGTTATGATTATCTTCATTCCATGTGAACTTCGTTTCCTTTTTGAGAGTATTGAACAATGAGAAGTGTTTGTTTGCGCCTTTGAAGACGAACCTACTGAGTGCCGCTAACGATCCCACCAATGCCTGTACTTCTTTGATTGTTCGCGGTTGGGGAAGATTAACTATTTCTTGTACCTTCTCCTGATTGGCCTCAATTTCCATGGGAGATACTTTATAACCATGCATTTCTTGGGATTGAGTTCTCAGCGTATCCAGGGTTTCCTTCAAGTCTTGTACGAAGTGGCGTATCCTTTTTCTCTTGATAACCATGTCGTCAACATAGGCATCAACATTTCATCCTATTTGGTTGCGAAATGCAGCATCGACTACTCTCTGATATGTTGCTCCTGCATTCTTTAGGCCAAATAGAATCTTCACATAGCAAAACACTCCAAAACTTGTTATGAAGGCTATCTTTTCTGCATCTTTTGGGTTCATCATAATTCGGTGGTATCCTTTATACGCGTTCAAAGAATGCTAGGACTTCGTACCCTGATATCACCTCCACTAACTGGTCAATTTTAGGTAGAGGATAGCATTCTTTTGGGCATGCCTTGTTTAGATCAGTGAATTCTATACACATCCTCCATCCGGCATCCGCCTTTATTACCATCACAGGTTTTGCTAACCACTTTCGATAGCTTACCTCTTTTAGATTACCAGCCTGAAGCAATGTTGTAATTTCTTCTTCGATTGCCTTCTGTCTGTGTCTAGTAAATCTTCGTTACTTTTGCTTGACTGGTTTAATCAAATCACTGATATTTAGAGAATGGGTAACAATTTTTGGATCGACCCCTCCCATATTTTATACATTCCATGCAAATGTATCTTTGTAACTTTGCAAGATTTTGGTGACCTTTTATTTCACCTTGTCTAGGAGATACTTTCTTATCTTAACACACTTAGAAGTGCTTTGTAATTCAAAATAACAACTTTAGTTTCTTCTCCCAGATCTACTTGAGGTTCTGATTGGCTGAGTAAGCCATTATCTGATATAGTGCTAACCATTTTTGTCTGCTCCACATTTCTTCCTACTTTCATCACCATGACCATGTATTGTCTACCTGTTGGTTGGTTTCCCCTTATTATTGTGATTTTTGCTGGAGTTGGGAACTTCATCACTAAGTGATATGGGGACTTGATATGTCCATTTTATGTGTATAATTTAGTACTGTTTTGGGTCACTTTTGTGCTATTTTATTATCAAGAGCTTGTGTTTTACCTTGAAATTCTGTTAGGAGGGGTAAGAGAAACTTTACGCTCTTTTACCTCTTCTAAGTGGATTTTGCGTGAAAAGGGAAGAACACGCAGGCTTGAAGGCCGGAGGCCATTAAAGATCACATTTTTGAAGACTTGGAAGACTTGCTTCGAACACATGAAGACCAGAGGCCATCGAAGACCATTTTTGAAGAACTTAAAGACTTGAAAAATGAGAGGAATCATTGTGAAGATAAGTGTTCACCACAAGAAGAAGAAAAGAAAACAGAGTTAAATTCTGGCACTCCTCGCGAGTCGCGATGAACCCGTTGCGAGTCACGATGTACCATCGCAAGTCGTGACCAACGGGTGGCCAGAATCTAACCTTATCCTTTTTGTACTATAAATAGCACTTTTTCCCTCTCATTCAGTTCTTCTTCTTTCTGCATTTTTGGTACTGTTCTTAACCCTATTTTCTTCCATTTTCATCTTTGAATTCTTTTGTATTATGTTTGGTTGTTTATCATTAATTAGTATGAACTCTTCTAGCTAAATCTTGTTCTTGGGAGCAATTGATTGAAGCTTCCAAACTTATGTAGTAAGATTCTATGTTTGCTCATTTATGAACATTTATTGGACATCATTTATTATGCCATTAATGTTGTATTTTACCTCATTTATACCATGGGTTGTTTGAGTATATTAAATGTTTGTAAGATTGAAATGTTAGAGTGTTAGGAAAGTTGCAAATTTCCTAACTCATTTGATATGGAAATCCAAAAGCATGGATTTAGAACTTCTTGTGTATAATGTGTGGTAATTCTTGCTAGATGAGTATGTTAGTGTGGTTTGTTTTCATATTTTTCCCATAGATGCAAAGAAAGGTTAAACCTTGAATGTTGTTTGTTCTAAGTTGAACCTAATAAATATTTTGTTTGGTTAAATGACTATGTCTTTGGTAGAAGACTTGTTATAAATCCTATGGTCCTTTGGGTGAAATGTCATTGATGAAATACCCCTATGATGTTTTTTGTCTAGGGTGATCATCAATGAGGTTTGCAAATGGTTGTTGTTTGTCTTTGCAAACTACTCTTAAGGAGGAATGAATGTTGATTTTTGAATGAGAAGCGATAACATTCCCCATAAACAATAAATGTAATTGAATGAATCAATGAATCAATGAGCTATATGAAGTTTGGAAGTGGAAGTTGATTGCCCCCAAGGCTCCATTAATTATCATTTACATCGTATCTTTAGTTGTATTGCATGATTAGTATAGTTCTCTTGCTTTGATAGTTGTTGTATTTCAATTTGATAATTTAGGATAAAAAACCAACCACCCCCCGTTGTTTACATGCTTTTATATGTATCTATGTATGTATATGTTTAGTATGTTTTCTCCTATATATGTTTAAACACTTGAAAAGATCCCTCTTCTTGTGGACGACCCTGACTTGCCATTATCTACTTAATTGTAGATAGGAAGCATTAGGGCTTAAAAGTATTAAGTTTGAGAGGTATGGCGACGACCTTCCAAATTTTGACGCCGCTGTCGGGGAAGAGGCATTTATTTTTAAGTGTTTTGGCATATTATGTGTGATTATATGCTAATTGTAAATATTTGTTAGTTTTCTTTTATTTTGATTTCTTAGTTGATTTGCCAGTTTCACTTGGCTTGGAGATGAATTGTTTGAGTTCTTGGTGTATGGTTCGTACGCGATCCTATTCACAAGAACCCCTACACTACGACCCCAAGTTAGAGTTGAATTTGAGATGGGCCAGGAGGCTTGCTTTGGAAAGTGTGAATAACACCCCTCCTAGTGACCATTTTGTAGATACCTCTTCCTCTATGGAACATAAACTTGAGCACGAAGATGAGCATCCGGGAGGGGGACCTCAATATCCTCCTCTCCAAGGGCGAGCTCCTCCTCTTCACCAAAGGGAGATTCCTTTGGGGCAAGCTTTGTTAAGAGACATCATGGCCCCCAACCTCAATCAACAACCAATGTGCATTAAGTATCTCGTGGCTGGACCAAATGGGCACTTTGAGCTAAAGAGCGGGTTTATTGCTACCCATCTTCCTTGGTAGGCAAGGGGAGAATGCCAATAAACACCTCACCAAATTTCACTTCTTGTGTGGTGGTACGGTTCCCCATGGAGTGGATGAAGATTTCTAAAAGTTGAAGGCATTCCCGTTCACACTAAGGGATGGTGCAAGAGATTGGCTCCACTACCTACCGCCCAAGAGCATCAAGAGTTGGCTTGATATGAAAACGAAGTTTCTAGCCAAATACTTCCCGACCTCTAGATCCACTGCCTTGAATAAGGACATAAGTCACATTCTCCAATGGCATGAAGAATCTCTCTTCGACTATTGGGAGAGGTTCAAGAAGCTTCTTGAAAGTTGCCCTTACCATGGTTATTCGGAGAGGGATTTGGTTTATTACTTCTACAATGGCCTTCTTGATGAAGATAAAAGGTTGGTAAGAAGTTCTTGTGGTGGCACCCTTGGGAAAAAAACATCCTTCGAGGCTATGCAATTTTATGAGGAGCTAGTGGAAGAATCGATAAACTTTAGCTCAAGGGCCGATTTGAGAAGGAGAAATCCAATGCCCACAAGTGACTCTTCAAATATTGGGAAGCTCGAGGATCAAGTCTCGGCCCTTGCATCCATGGTAAAATCTTTGATGACAAAACCCGGAAATGTACCACATGTTAAATCATGTGAAATTTGTTACTGGCACATCCTAAGGACACTTGCCTTACTTTGCAAGAGAACTATGTTGAGGAGGTGAGTGCCATGGGATATCAAGGAAATCAAGGCTACCAAGGTTATCAAGGGTACCAAAATCGGCCGTACAATTCGGGAAATCATGATAACCCAAACCTCCGGTATGGAAACCCTCAAGGAAGGCAAAACCCTCAACCATATCGGTATCCTCAATAACAATATAGGCCACCTCAACAAAAATTTCAAAGGCTCTAAGACAAACCCCGAGACCAATGGGAGAGCTCAGGGTTAACAAAGGACGAGGTAATGCAAGCCATTCACCAGTTGGGCATGTGTGCGGAGAAAAGTGAGAAATTCCAATATGAATCCAAGGCGAGCATGAAAAACTCTGAAACTCAAGTGAACCAAATAGCTCAAGTGGTGAATCAGATGGAGGCCCAAGAAAAAGGCAAACTTCCCTCCCAACCAGAGATCAATCCTTGACAAAATGTGAGTGCAATCTCATTGAGAAGTGGAGGGGAGGTGAAGGAGCCCCAAGCAAGGGTTGTTGTTGAGCGGAAGGTTAAAAAAGAAGATCATCAGAAGAAGGACAAGGAGTTGGCCATGGGGAGCAAATGAGAAGAAACAGAGGTGGAGACATCTGTGCCAAGATCGGGAACAAATCCCAAGACCTCATTCCCACCTCACAAGAAATCAAGAGGGGTGGAGATCCCTATCTACGTGCTAGAACCACTGTTTTCGGAGGCATTAGAGGATAGGAGGACCAAGGAGAACAACAAGGACATCTATGAAGTATTTCGTAGATGTGAGGAAAATATTCCACTCTTAATTGCTCTGAATCAAGTTTCTAGGTATGCTAAATTCCTTAAAGAATTATGTACAGTCAATAGGAAACAACAATTGAAAAATAAGAAAATGAATGTGAAGAGTGAATATGTCTCCACCGTGTTCAATGATGAAATGCCCCCCAAATGTGGTGATCCGGGAATGTTTACAATCCCTTGTGAGATAGGAGGCCAATGTGTTAATAAGGCCATGTGAGACTTAGGGGCTTCAATCAATGCGATCCCATACTCCTTTCATAACAGTCTAAATCTAGGTAATTTGCACAAAACCGGGGTTGTTATCCAACTAGTCGATCACTCTCGCACATACCCGAAAAGTATTGTGAAGGATGTGTTGGTGAAAGTGGATTCTTTGATGTTCCCCGCAGACTTTTATGTTCTTGAAATGGGAAGTGACAATAGTGCTAAACCTATTCTTTTAGGAAGGCCTTTTCTAAAGACTTTAAGAACCATAATTAATGTGCATAAAGGAACATTGGCCATGGAATTTAAGGGGTGGATGGTAGAATTTGACACTAATAATTCTATTGATCATCCTAGTAGATATCATTCTTGCCAAACTATTCATGTTATTGATGACGAAGGGAAAGATAAAATTGAGCCCACAAATGGTAGTTCCTTAAATGTTGCCATAGATGATGTTTTGAGTGATAATTTGATTTCAAATGTTGCTAGTACTAATTTGAAGGAAAGAAATAGCGAATGCACTCTTGGGGACGCAGTATCCAACCCTTTTCGTGTGTCCACGGATAAGCCAGTAAGGGTGTTTCCCCCTCCTTCTATTGAGAAGACTTCGGTGGCAGAGTGCAAACCACCACCGAAAGCTCTTAAATGTTCATTCCTTGGAAAATGAGAGACCCATGAATGCTTACGTGCTTGAGATCACCATGGAACAAAAAGGTGAGTTGTTGAAGATGTTAAGGGAACATGAAAGGTTTTGTTGGGGGATGATGCGAATCCCGATTGTTTTGACCCTGATCGAGGAAAAGGGACCGATCATCTCAGTTCATTTTGTGAGTAAGCTTCAAGAATGGGAGTAAGTCTTACTGACGATGTTAGATAAACTTGGTTTTGATCATCCAGATCGTCATTCGTGACTTTCTGTTAATGTTGCTTGATTTTGGATTTTGTCATTAATTTCATTATTTTGCTTTGTATTTTTCACGGATTGTTTTTCCATGATTTTGTAGCAATTTTGAAGCCATTTCATTGGACTTTTGAAGGTAGAAATGCTTGGAGTCAAGAAGGAAAGACTTGGACAAGAGGAGGAATCAGAAAAAATTTCTAAGTACCAGGTTAGTAATCCGCTGCGAGTCGCGACCACATCGCCGCGAGTCGCGACGGCATTCACTTTTTACGAGTCGCGATGGCCTCGTTGGGAGTCACGATAGACCATTGTGAGTCATGATGAAGTGATTGCGAGTCGCCACCAAATCAGGGTTTTTGCTGAAAATTGGAGGTCTCAGCCTCCACATTTTGTGAGTCGCAATGGCCTCGTCGCAAGTCGCGATGGACCATCGTGAGTCGCGATGAAGTTTTCAAGAACAAATCAGGAATTTTGTGTGAAAATAGAGCTCTTGGCCTCCACTTTTCGCGAGTCGCGAGTCACGACGGACCATCATGAGTCGTGACGAAGTGGTTGCAAGTCACGACAGACCATCGCGAGTCGCAACGTAAACAGTGAATTCTGGCATTCTTTGACCTACCCATCACGAGTCATGATGGGCGTACAGCTCTGTTTTAAAAAAAGGGCATATTCATTTTTTTCCACAAATATCAAACCTCCAATCTTCTCCATTTTGCCGCCGCTCACTACCTTGCCGCTGCTCACCACCTCACCGCCCTCACTCCATGCCCCCATCCCTTCTTCCCAATATCCACCCACAAATCACCATAAAACTTTGAAGAACACAAACCTGGAATTAGGGGGTTTTGTGACTTTGGGCAATTTGATTTTGAATTGATTGTGGGCTTCCTCCTTTCTTCTTCCAAAACATCTAAGTGGTACATTTCTTCACCTTATTGAATTCCAATTGTGATTATGATTGTATACTCTATTTATTGGATATTGTGTAGATTATGTGTGATGCCTTAGGAAATTAGATTGTTGGAACTTGGTTGATTTTTGGGAATGTATTGTGCTTGCAATTTCATTTTATGGGGATTGTGTGAATGTTTTATGGTTGCGGCTTGGTTGGATGTAGGATAACATCAATAATCACTTTGAGTGTATTGAGTTGCTCGTATTGGTCTTATGCTTGCATTACACTATTAGTGTTACTTTGGTTGAGAATGAATTATGGTTTATATTAGATATGAGGCATGTTGGCCCTTTATGAGACTTAGTTGTTATTTGGATAAAATGTTGTTGTGCTTTGAAATGGTATTTTGCTTAGTTTAGTTTAGCCATGGGACTTGAATGTGGACATTGTGAATGTACTAATGGTGACTAAACTAATTAGGCATGACTGTGATTTTGAGATGTAGCATATCCAATTTCAACTGTGTGAGAACTTCATGGACTTAAGAATATGGGCATGTGGGACATAATATGGATTGTATGTGCAATTGTGAGTAGAACTTGAACTAGTAGGCTTGAACTTGATTTTGGTTGTGATGATGAACTAGTTTTAGGTTGAGTATGAATTTGAAATATTGCATATACACATATTCCTATGTGTTTGGCTTATTTTCTGTGGTTGTTATATATGGCCCCTATAAAGGGACCCAGAGCTCTTCCCCGAGGTGGGCGCACCACCGCTCCACCTCCGCCTCCACCATCGGCTCCGAAATCGAGCCATGTACCTCCCCCGCCGGATAGGTACATGGGTTTGACCTAGATCATCGGGTCCTATGCTGAGAAGTAGGAGGCTCTGGCAAATCGTCAACTCAAGGAGACGAGTTTTATAGGCGTATCCACACTAGAAGCTCTTGGGCTCATCCAGCATGTTAGATGCCTCCTCGCCAAAGGGAGGATGGAAGGATTCATGAGCAGGAGCACACCCTCTTGCCGGAGATACACGCTAGAGTTCCTGTCCACGGTCAGGATCTGCAGCATGAGAGATGATCAACCATGTGAGAGGTACATTTTCCACTTGGATGATATATCTCGGAAAATGACCATCTCGCAGATTGAGGAGGCGTTTGGATTTGACACTGCATATATACGGGCCAGACATGACCCATGGGCCTAGGAGCAATCGATCGAAGATGACATGCAATTTTGGAATGTTATCAACATGAGTCCAAAGAACTCCCATGACAAGAGATGTGTCATCATCCACCCCGCACTTCGTTATGTGTACCGACTGTTGGTTGGCACGGTACTTTGCTTGGTGGAGCTGAAAAATGTGCTAGACAACGACATTCACTTTCTGTGGCACTTGACGAGTGGGGGACCAGGATACGGGTTTTGGGCTGAGTTGTGGATAAGAGGATCGTGGAGGTGGCAGGAAAGTCAAAGGGGAAGATCATGGTCGGAGGTATGATAGGCCTCTTAGCAGAGTACCTAGGATTGGTTCCTCCGGCTGACTTTCCGCGCTTAGGGAGGCACACTTCCTACCTCATCACTGCTGAGAGGTTGGTTCAATTTGAGATGCTTAGTGCCACTAGGACCACGGGGCTATTCCACTGGTTGTATGGCGCCAGGGAGAACACATTCATGGCACTTCCTCATCCCAACAAGACGAAGCTGGAATTTGATACACCTCTAGGAGACTTGGAAATTTCACCTAACTCCTCATGCAGAGATAACTTCCAGCGCGAGCTCCATGACCTTAGTCTAGCCCCTGTCCAACGCGATGATAGTAGCCTACCTTTCTCTGAGCGACAACAGCAGTAGCACTCCCTGCAGCCTCCACCAGAGACCGAGCCGATGCAGGAGGATGATGTGCCACCTCACTACTTCCAGCCTCCACCAAATTTCTATCAGCGGATAATGTAGACCATGCAGGATGGATTCTGCCACTAGGACAATATGATACTGGAGCACTATGTGTTTGTCTCCCAGACCTTGATCGACATGAATGAGAAGATTGATCACCTATCAGCTCGCATCCATGAGATGTAGTTCCAAGCAGGCAGTGTCCCAGGCCCCGACCCGGGAGAGCAGAGAGGCGGAGAGCTAGGAGACAGAGGAGCACGGATTGGCTGGCTCATTAACAGCAATGCTATTTTGGCGGTGGCCTTTCTTCCTCACATCAGTGATTTGTGAGCACCATAACCTTACCCTTTCCATACTTTGCTTTGTATGTTTTGGCCCTATTGTCTACATTGAGGGCAATGTAGTGTTCAAAGTGTGGGGAGGGGTATCTACTTTGAGGTGATTGGGGTTGGAGATACTTTGGAGACTTACTACTTTTGGATAACTCTTTTGTTTTATTTTGGATATTTTTCCCTTTTGTTTTGGGATGTTTGTTTTTTTATGTACTTGGATAATGTTGGCTTTGATACTTTTCGTAGCCTTAACATTTGGAAAGCGCTTTGCTACTTTTTGGATTGGAGAAACGTGAAATATTTTGAAAATTTTGAAAAATAAATAGAAAATGAAAAAATAAATAAAAAGAATCCCGCTAAGTTGAAAACCCAAGAGGGAATCTTAGGCAACATTGGGGGCCCAGATAGGTCGAAAACCCAAGAGGGAAACCTAGGCAAAAATGAGAGGCTAAATGTGTGGGAAAAGGTGAGATGTAAGCCGGATGAAAAACATGACGTGTGGCTAGGGTGAAAACCCAAAAGGGCTCCTAGGTAAAATAAGAGAAAATGAGAGAAATTGAAAAATGTTAGTGTTCACTCAATTGCCGGCGTTGGAGCCATAAGGTTGCGGTGGCCATACAGATGGATCGGGTAGCTTGACATCTTGAGGACCTTTTGGGAGTGAAAAATTTAGCGGGAGAAGATGAAGTAAGTTATGAAACTCTTGATCGTTAATATGCTTAGTTTTTTAGGTTGATATATTGATATAAAGTGGAGCATGTATTTTGAACCTTATACATGTATTTAGCTTCACCTTGTATCATTGAATTTGGGATTGTTAATTCGGGATTTGGAGATGTTTTAGGGATATCAATGAATAGATGGGTTGATATGGTTTGGGTAGATTTAGAAATGAGGGTTGTGGGAAACTTCTCATTTGACCTTAACATTGGGATGTGTGATATTGAGAGTTTTGTGAGGTATTGACTTGGGGGAATGGTAGTTAGGTTCCTTCATATACATGGATATTTTCTTACTCGAGGGTAAGTAAGGTTTAAGTGTGGGGAGGTTTGATATGTCCATTTTATGTGCATAATTTAGTACTGTTTTGGGTCACTTTTTTGCTCTTTTATTATCAAGAGCTTGTGTTTTACCTTGAAATTCTCTTAGGAGGGGTAAGAGCAACTTTACACTCTTTTACCTCTTCTAAGTGGATTTTGCGTGACAAGGGAAGAACACGGAGGCTTGAAGACCGGAGGCCATTAAAGATCACATTTTTGAAGACTTTGAAGACTTGCTTCGAAGACACGAAGAACGGAGGCCATTGAAGACCATTTTTGAAGACCTTGAAGACTTGAAAATGAGAGGAATAAATGTGAAGATAAGTGTTTACCACAAGAACAAGAAAAGAAAACAGAGTTAAATTCTGGCACTCGTCGTGAGTCGCGATAAACCCATCGAGAGTCGCGACGTACCATCGTAAGTCGCGACCAACGGGTGGCCAGAATCTAACCTTATCCTCTTTGTACTATAAATAGCACTCTCTTTCCTATCATTTAGATCTTCTTCTTTCTGCATTTTTGGTACTGTTCTTAACCTATTTTCTTCCATTTTCATCTTTGAATTCTTTTGTATTATGTTTGGTTGTTTATCATTAATTAGTATGAACTCTTCTAGCTAAATCTAGTTCTTGGGAGCAATTGATTGAAGCTTCCAAACTTATGTAGTAAGATTCTATGTTTGCTCATTTATGAACATTTATTGGACATCATTTATTATGCCATTAATGTTGTATTTTACCTCATTTATACCATGGGTTGTTTGAGTATATTAAATGTTTGTAAGATTGAAATGTTAGAGTGTTAGGAAAGTTGCAAATTTCCTAACTCATTTGATATGGAAATCCAAAAGCATGGATTTAGAACTTCTTGTGTATAATGTGTGGTAATTCTTGCTAGATGAGTATGTTAATGTGGTTTGTTTTCATATTTGTCACATAGATGCAAAGAAAGGTTGAACCATGAATGTTGTTTGTTCTAAGTTTATTCTAATAAATGTTTTGTTTGATTAAATGACTATGTCTTTGGTAGAAGACTTGTTGTTATAAAACATATGGTCCTTTGGGTAAAATTCCATTGATGAAATACCCCTATGATTTTGTTTTTCTAGGGTAATCATCAATGAGGTTTGCAAATGGTCGTTGTTTGTCTTTGCAAACTACTCTTAAGGAGGAATGAATGTTGATCTTTGAATGAGAAGTGATAACATTCCCCATAAACAATAAATGTAATTGAATGAGTGAATGAATCAATGAGCTATATGAAGTTTGGAAGTGGAAGTCGATTGCCCCCAAGGATCCGTTAATTATCATTTACATCGTATCTTTAGTTGTGTTGCATAATTAGTATAGTTCTCTTGCTTTGATAGTTGTATTTCAATTTGATAATTCAGTATAAAAAACCAACCAAACCCCCCATCCCCCCCCCCCTTGTTTACATGATTTTATATGTATCTATGTATGTATATGTTTAGTATGTTTTCTCCTATATATGTTTAAACATTTGAAAAGATCCTTCTCCCTCTTCTCGTGGATGACCCCAACTTGCCATTATCTACTTAATTGTAGATAGGAAGCATTAGGGCTTAAAAGTATTAACTTTGAGAGGTACGACGACGACCTCCCAGGACTATATTTCCTATGTTGTATTCATCCAGGGCATACCGATGATGGCATTGAATGGACTTGGTGCATCCTTGACAACAAAGTCACACATGACAGTGCAATTTTGGTCATTCTCTCCTATGGTAACTGGCAGTTGTATGTTACCCGAAGACGTCTCCGCTCCTCTTGTAAATCCCATAAGAGAGGATGTTGACTTCTTCAAATCAGCTAATTCGAATCCAAACTCATTAAAGCAATCAACAAACAAGATCTCGACTACACTTCCGTCATCCATAAGTACTCTATGAACTGTGATATTTCTTTTCTGAGCAATAATGACCATGGGGTCATTATGAGGCAAAGCATTTGGAACTGCATTCTCTTCACTAAATTTTATTGTCTAACTCGAGCGAAATCTCTTATCAGCGGGCTCTTGCAGTAACTAGCAAAGCAAGGGAACAATGTTAATCATGCAACAACTAAAAATATGATTAAATCAACAATTAACGATGCCTTGGGAGCAGTTGATCCTTACTTCCAAACCTCTTATAGATCCTAGATTCATTCACTAATTCATTGACATTTATTGCCAATGGGGAATGCTATCACTTCCCAGTTGAAGATCAACATTCATGTATTCTTAATAGTAATTTGAAAATGCAAACAACGACATTTTGCAAACCTCGTTGACAATCACTTTAGACAAACAACGCCTAAAGGTATTTCATCAACGGTATTTCACACAAAGAACCACATATTTGATAACAACAAGCCTTCTACCAAATACATAGTCATTTAACCAAACAAAGCATTTACTAAGCTAGCCTTAGAACAAACCACATTCAAGGTTCAACCTTTATTTGCTTCTATAGGACAAATATGAGAACAATCCACATTAACATACTTATCTAGCAAGAATCACAACACTTTATACATAAGAAATTCTAATTACATGTTCTTGGATTTTCATGTCAAATGAGCTAAGAAATTTGTAACTTTCCTAACACCCTAACACTTCAATCATACAAACACTTCATATTCTCAAACAACTCATGGCATAAATGAAGTAAAACATAACATTAATGGCACAATAAATGCTTCCCAATAAATGTATATAAATGAGCAAAATCAAGAATCTCACTACATGGGTTTGGAAGCTTCAACAAATTTCTCCCAAGAGATTACTTAGCTACTAGAATCCATACTAATTAAGAACATCAATCCGAACATTAATCAAGCTAAAGAAAAGATGAAAATGGTAGAAAACTATGGCTAAAACAGTGGAAAGTCGGGCTGAGGAAGAAGTGATGAGAGAGGGAAGATAATGTATTATTTATAGTACAAGAAAAAGAAGGATTAATTCTAGCCACCCGTTCATCGTGACTCGCGACAGGTTCGTCACGAGTCACGACGGGCACCCAGAAACAGAATGTGATTTCTTTCTTCTTATTGTCTTCCAACCTTCACTTAACAACAAGTTTCCTCACTTCTTCAAGTCTTCAAATCTTTTAAGCTAGTCTTCAAAGTCTTCAAAAGATGGTCTTCAATGCCTCCAATCTTTAAGTCTTGATGTTATTTCCTTGTCACACAAAATTCACTTAGAAACGGTAAAAGGGCATAAAAGTCGCTCTTACCCCTCCTAAGAGAATTTCAAGGTAAAACACAAGCTCTAGATGGCTAAAGAGCGCAAAAGAAATCCAAAAAGTCCAAAAATATACACATAAAATGGATACATCACTTGGTTCCTCAAAATTATAAACCTAATTATCTTCTTAAGTCTGTTTGCTAGGACTTTAACTATAACCTTGTAGGTCACATTGATTTTACAGCCAAACATTGAACCAACTGGGACTCCTGCTACATATATTAACAAATTAAAGCAAGATAGAAATCTTATTATATCGAAGGTTGAAATAATTGGTACTCTCGTTACATGTATATATATATATAAAAGGAGAAAAGTGCTTATATAACCATATATAATTCACATAACTGCCAATATAACCTTCTGATAATTGAAATTGTCAATATAACCCAAGATTATAAGTGAGAGTGCAAATATACCCTTTCTGACAACTTTTAGCCAAAATTTCATGAAAAGACATTTAGGCCCTTATGGAAAAAAACAAAAAATATTGAAAAATAATGAATGGCGTTCTTACCTTTAGCATAAATAATACCTCATTTATTGTTGACGGACCATCGTCGAACCACCACGGGACCACCGTCGCACCGCCACCGTAATAGATAGGGTTACATCAACATATTATGAAAAATAATAGGATTAAATAATCACATTCCTATATTTTATAGGGTTATATTAGCACATTCGTAAAAAAATGTACGGTTATTTAAACACATATTATAAAAAAAGTGTCATATCAGCACAAAATCAATGCTAACTGCTCGTAACCACCATTTCAACCTCTTCTACCAATTGCTGACATTCCAGAGTGCGATTCTGGCAGCAAATGAGGACCTTTGGCGAGGTCGACGCAGAAGACGTTGAAGTGAAGGTGCGAGATTCAAAAATGGTATCTTCGTTTGAAATTCCCATTAATTCATGAGATTAATCCAATATTGAGTTTAATTTCGTGATTTTCTTTTACTTCTCGTCATATGAGTAGAGATATGCAGTGTATATGGTATGGAATATAGGATTTTTGATGATTTTTTTTAAAATACTGTTGTGTTTAGTTCGAATTGGTGATTGGATGATCTTTGGTGTTGTGTGCGTAGTTATTTTGTTGTGTTCTTCGACATAGAATTTTAATGTTGATGGGTTTTGAAATGAGGTTAGAATATGTGATAATGGTTTTAAATATGAATGAGGGTTGAAATTTAGTTTTACCACTTTTTCTAGTCCTTACTAGTGTGTTCCAACATGACTAAGTTAACCAAGTGCATAATAACGTAAAACGTAAAAGACACACGACTTGGTTACGCAGTTCGGTGTAATCCACCTACATCTGTGGGGCCTGGCCAGTTCAGAATGAATCCACTAATTAGAAAGATACAGTACAGAGTACAGGTTACAAAATACTTATCTTTACTAACTATAATGTGTGAATTCTGCTAGCTCCCCTAGCTATCGATCCGCCTTGATCAGACTCCCTCTGATCTCGAACTCCGTCGACACAGGATCTCCTTCTCCCGAGGAATTAAGGTTTACGATTATGAACTTTGTGCAGCAGGTCAGGTATGTTGGAACACAGTAATCTGACTCTTTGTAAATCTCGAAAGTCTCAAAAATCTGCATACAGATTTTTGCTCTATAAAATCCATGAGTATGTAGCCGTGTTTGTCCCAATTTATATCCACTAACAGATTGGAATACTCCTTGATTATCTCCACAATATTCTTATTCCAAATCTGCTTCTTGAAACATATCCAAATCCCACATAAATAAAGGGATTTACCTTATATCAATCTATCCCATATATTCGAATATATCATCTCCATATAAGTAGGGGATTTTCCATAAATCAATTATGCTTCACACGCCTGATATACATAGCCAAATATATGAATTCCATAAGTTATAAAATACTCCAATATTTCGGCTTTGATTTTCATAATACCTTGGCGTGAATTATGCTGATTACAGCATGTTCCAACATGGAAGGATTTTCGATTCAAAATAAGTTCACACAAAATTGCCAATTATATATTCACTTGCAAATCCCTTGACTTTACAATCTCCCCCTTTGGCCTTTTTGTGGTCCCATAATATTTTGGACATGTAATTCCCAACGAAAAACTTCCATCATAAAAAACATAGGCTTTCATCAAAATAGCAAAATAACAATCAACAGAATACCCATGAAATCCGAAAACCAGAAACCAGAAATCCAAAACATAAATGTCAGTACAGCCAAATTGAAAAAAATAGTCAAATCCAACATCCCAAAATCACTCCCCCTGGGACCACACATAGGCCAAAGGCAACATCAAAAAACATCAAACTAACAGCATCAAGTAAGCTCTCCCTGCATCAGACACCAACTCAAACTTCCAACCGTGACTTCTCTGCCTCTAGACTAATTTTTTCTGCCTCCAATGCAGCCATTTGTATACCTATAGCTCCAAGTCTAGCATTCAGAACAGTCAGCCTAGCCTCCTTTTCTACTGCTGATGAAGAAGTCGATCCAGATGGTTTCCACGGGAGATCATGCATATGCCTTAACCCGAACGTCTTCTTGTTGGGCCTCAGAAACTCTGTATCAATCACAACATCTGAGGCCTTCCCTTTTTACCTTTTCACTCTTGGCTAGTGCAAAGATCAGAGCAGGGTAAATAATGGCATCATTGACCTTGGGAGCAGTAGCTTGTCTGACTAAGTGCTGCTGAATAAGTAGTCCTAGGTTGACATCCTTCTGTGTTCCAACACAGTACATCAATTTAGCCATTTCCCTTGTCAAGGTTGTGGTATTAGTAGAGGGCAACCAACAATGTACGGCCACCTGATATAATCCAAAGAATCTTGAAGACAAGCAGGATGCTTGTGAATATCCAGTTGCTGGCCATTCAACCTTATACCCGCCAGAGATAACAGCCAATATTTGATTATCAGACACTCCCAAGTCTTTAGGAAAAACTCCCCCTATCTCAGGTGTCTTAAGACCTAGCAATTTGTTAATCCTGGTGGCCGAGACATCTATGATCTTTCCCCGTACATATACCCTACCATACCATGGGGAAGTTATCTCTAAATTACCAGTCATAAGGTTAGAATATACCTTAAGTACAACCTGCCTGTTGTACTGTAGCCGGATCGTGGCTGCAGCAGTCATGCCAATTGCTTTCAGATAGTTCGAAAAACCACTCTCCTTGTAAGCTTTTAAATCTACAGGTCTTTCAGCAATGACCTTCCTTTCTGAGAAATATTCTCCCATCTCTTCACCCTTTGAGTCAAAATATACAACAGAATAAGCCTTTCTTACAGAGGGGGGAGGTAGTACTTTCTTCTTCGTGCAGCCATGCCTTCTCTTGCTCCTTTTTGCCTAGGCGGAAACCTTAGCTTTAGAATCATTTCTCTTGCCTTTAGCCATCTGATAGAATTCGTCAAGCACCTCATCACTTGAGTGTGATAGATCTGGAATTTCTTGTGTTGGAACACTTCCTAAACCTTCAGCCTCATTCTTTTCCTCAGATTCTCCTTCAGGCTGATCATCTTGATCCAAATCCTCATCAGTCTCATCATCAGTCTCATCATCAGTCTCATCATCACTCTTAGAGACATACTTCTGGTTAGAAAAATCTTCATCCGATGACTCAGAATTAAGATTATCCTGCATCTCATCATCCGCACCCCCCAGATCAGCATCCGACCCCAAATCCATATCATCATCATGTTCACCCTTCTGTGTTGGAACACTGTCATCACTGTCTGACAGCACAATGATGATGGACTTTCTTAATTCTTCCACCTTTTTGGCATAATTCGAATCATAAAATCCCACCTGCAGTTTGTCTTTGTTTCTCACAACTTCCCTTCCAGCCACTTCACTGTCATTTATTTCTCTCAAAGAAACAAAACTCGGCAATGGAATATAGCAATGCACATAGAATCTGTCTTTTTCTCTAAATTCAGCATATCTTCCCATCACAAATTTCACATTATAATTCTCAAGCCTCCTTATTCCGCCTATGTTACCGGTCACTAACTCCTTAACTTTAACAGTCAGATATTCTCCTGTTATACTCCTAATCTTTGTTAAATCTATGGCAACTCTGTTTGCCTCAAGCCATTCAAATATTTCACCAACACTCTTACATTCAATACCTATGAATTTTGATGGAGTAGGATCAGGACCAGTTACCGTGGGTTTCTTATTCTTGATTCCAGAGGATTTTTCTTGAGAATTGGTTTCAACTCCGGATTCCCTTTCTGTTTACCGTTACCGGGAGCCTCTTGCTCTACTTCAGCTGTCTCCTTGACCTCATCTTTATCAGTGCTTCCTTCATTTTGCTCTTGATTTTCTTCCACACCTGTTTCTCGTTTAGCTTGGTCAGCATACCTTTTATTTTCATCAAGTAAAACCAATTCCAGATTGGTTGAAAATTGGTCTTCATACATAACTTCTGGCACCTCTTCTTCATGCGTAGGATAGTTTGGAGTTGACATCCTTTAGCACAATATAGCGATGGAGAGGAGTTGTGGAAAGTAAGATTTTTTGGCAATGAGTTGAAGAGGAAAATATTGGCCGATTGTAGAGGGATACGAAAGATTTTTGGGCAAGTTTGAATCCCACTTTAACTCTTCACCTATTCACCTCTTTTCCCGCGAAGCACATTTTAGATTTCCCAAACTTGTTATGATGATAGTTTCTTCACTTGTCAAGTCTAGTTGTCATTCCAAAAATAACTTCCAACACACCATTCTAACCATCTCCTATTTTTGTACAACCTTGCTACCTTCCAATTTTTTGTTCTTTTCAGATTTTTCTAAACAAAAATAACCAACAAAAATATTTATAGGAAAAATAATTATGGTAAAAATTACCTCAGATTTGACAAACACCTAAGTGTTGTCGAAGGTTCTCAAAAGAGGTGGCATCCAACGGCTTGTAAATATATCAGCAAATTGCTCATGTGTTGGAACATAGACTACTTCCACTTCCTTTCTTTCAACCAGATCTCTAATAAAGTGATGCCTTATGTCAATGTGTTTGGTTCTCGAGTGCTGAACTGGATTTTTCGAGATATCAATAGCACTTGTGTTGTCACATAGAATTTTTAAGGGTCCTTGATTAATTCCATAGTCTTTCAACATTTGTTTCATCCATAATAATTGTGCACAACAACTCCCTGCTGCAAGATATTCAGCTTCTGCAGTAGATAGGGAAATCGAGTTCTGTTTCTTACTATACCAGGACACCAAATTTGTTCCAATAAAGAAACATCCACCTGTGGTACTTTTTCGATCATCAGCATTACCAGCCCAATTAGAATCATTGTACCCAATCAACTCTGAATCTTGATTCTTAGAATACCAAACACCATACTCAGAAGTCCCACTTAGATATCGAATAACTCTTTTAACTGCAGTAAAATGAGATTCCTTAGGATCAGCTTGAAATCTTGCACATATTCCAATACTAAAACATATATCTGGTCTGCTTGCGGTTAAATACAATAAGCTTCCAATTATGCCTCTATATAACTTATGATCGATCAAAACTCCTTTTTCATCCTTTACCAGTTTATCAGAAACTCCCATTGGAGTTCGAACTGCTCGAGTACTACTGAGACCGAATTTTTTAATCAAATTCAAGGCATACTTACTTTGATTTATGAATAGACCATTCCGTCCTTGTTTGACTTGCAATCCCAGAAAGTAAGTCAGCTCTCCAACCATGCTTATTTCGAATTCAGATTGCATAAAGGTGACAAAATCATATACCATAGATGGTGAAGTAGAACCAAAAACTATGTCATCAATATAAATTTGAGCAATCAGAAACATTGAAGCCTTGTCAAGCACGAACAAAGTGTGATCTACTCCCCCTCGACGATAACCTTTCTGAAGAAGAAAGGTAGTAAGTCGTTCATACCATGCCCCGGGTGCTTGCTTTAGTCCGTATAAAGCCTTCTTGAGACGATATACATGATGCGGATAATGAGGATCTTCAAAGCCTTTAGGTTGTTCCACATATACTTCTTCATTCACCACTCCATTTAAAAAGGCACTCTTGACATCCATTTGATACAAAGTAAAGTTCAAAGAGTGGGCAATAGCTAGTAGAATTCGGATAGATTCTAACCTGGCAACTGGCGCAAAGGTTTCATCAAAATCAACACCTTCCACTTGTGTATAACCTTGAGCAACAAGTCTAGCTTTGTTTCGGGTGACTAAACCGTCTGCATCTGATTTATTCTTGAAGATCCACTTTGTACCAATGACATTAATGCCTTTGGGGCGAGGAGTAAGATACCAAACATCATTCCTTGTAAACTGACCAAGTTCATCTTGCATTGCAGCAATCCAATACTCGTCAAGTAAGGCTTCTTTGTAGTTCTTGGGTTCAATTAGAGAAACAAAACAGTGTAGTCCAGCCAGTCGTCGGTAATCAACTCGAGGCATTGATCAAGTACTTCTCATGGTTGAACCGGGTTGGTCATGTGTTGGAACATATGATTCAGTAGCGGGGGATAATGTTCCAACATACTCAACTTCGTCAGTGTCAGTACTTATCTGCTTGGGCGTGCCAGTATTCTGACGTGATTCTATTTCAACCAAGGGAGGCGCCTTGTCAGGTTGAGACAACTGTGTTGGAACATGAAAGTTACCAGATTCTTCCTCGACAACGTCAGACTTTTGTTCTCCTCTGAATCATCCACAATAACATTTATGGATTCCATGAGAGTGTTGGTTCATTGATTAAGAACTCTATAGGCACGGTTGTTGATGGAATACCCAAGAAAAACTCCTGTATCACTTCGATTGTCAAATTTTGCCAATTGTTCTCTATCTCTGAGAATGTAGCATTTGCTTCCGAACACATGAAAATATGAGACATTTGGTTTTCTTCCCTTCCAGATTTCGTAGGATGTTTTGCTGGTGAATGGTCGAAGATATACTCGATTGATTGTATAACATGATGTATTGATCACTTTTGCCCACCATTTCTTGTGAATATCTTTCTCCGCCAACATAACTCGAGCCATCTCTTGTAGAGTTCTGTTCTTTCGTTCTACGATACCATTCTGTTGAGGGGTGATAGGAGCCAAGAACTCATGTTGGATTCCAAGCTCGTCGCAGAAGGAACTGAATTGTTCATTCTCAAATTCTCTACCATGATCACTTCGAATTCGAATTATCTTCCCTAACGGACTCCCCTTTTCAGTTTGAAACTTCACAACAAGGCTTCTAAATACTTCTATCGTATCAGATTTTTCTTTCAAAAAGGCTACCTATGTAAATCTGGAGAAGTCATCAACATATACAAAGATATATTTCTTTCCACCTATACTAGGTGTATTAACCGGACCCATTAAATCCATATGCAATAATTCCAGATTTCTATATGTAGTAATATACTGAACTGAAGAGTGAGGAGATCGAATTTGTTTACCTTATTGACATGGTCCACATACAACTCCATCCTTGCTGGTTAAGGTAGGCATTCCTCGTACAACTTTCACATTTGCGACTTTCACCAATGTTTTATAATTGATGTGGCCGAGCTTCCTGTGCCAAAGAATTCCTTCATCTTGCTTTAATTTCATACACCGAACTCCTTGTTCTAGTAGATAGCAATTGTCTGATGATCTTATTCCTGAAAGAAACTTGTTTTCTCCATGCTTCACTATACATTTGTCCTTCTGAAATTCCACTACCATATTGTCGTCACACAGCTGGCTTATACTTAGCAAGTTTACCTTTAGATCTTCAACAAATAATACACTTGTGAATACTGGAAACCCTTCAATTTTCAATTCGCCCTTGCCAATTACTCTGTTTCTCTTTCCATCACCAAAGGTTACATATCCGCCATCTTATGGAGTAATGTTCGTGAGATATTCTGGAGTGCCAGTCATGTGGCGAGAATAACCGCTATCAAAGTACCACGAATTGCTGGAATAAGCTGTTATAGAAGTGTGTGCCACCAGACACGTACTAGATTTTTTAACAATCCATACCTTTCTGATCGATTTTACTGTATGAATATCGCCTATGTTGGAACATGGCAAAAGTTGTCTTCCTGTCATTTGATCTCTGATCAGTCTTCTGCACTGCTTTTCAGCATGTCCTTGATACGTACAGTATTTACATATGAGTGGCTTTCTCTGATGAGGCATCCCATACTTTCGTTTTACTTCTCGGATCTTAGCCTTTAGGGTTACTGGTTTTTCATGTGATTCAGTCTTGGGTTCTTTCCCGTATCCAATCCCATGTCGATCACCAAAGTTTCTTCCCATATCCAGAATATCATCAAGCTTTGCCTTTCGGAATTTAATTTAACAATAGTTGCTTCAGACATCTCGGCCCTCTTGACTGCTGCTATCAGTTTTCCATTCAGTTCTTCATTACTCTTTTCAAGTTTTGTAATCATGAACCGTAATTCTCTTTCACTTTCCATTGACTTCCTTTTTTCTTCGTTCAGCTCTTTGTTTGTGTCAGCTACATAGGTGCTGTAGATTCCTTCATCACTTACAGGCAAATCATCATCGTCATTGCTGTGTGAGTCGTCCAGATCTATGTTGGAACATACAGCTTTACCTTTGTTCAGTGTGTTGGAACATTGGTCCTCTGATGTATCATGAACCTTTGCTCCAAAAGCTACGTAGTTACTGGTGAGTTCCTCTTCGTCCTTCTCATCATCTTCATCTTCACTCCAAGAGGTGGCATGTGATTTTCCTTATTTCTTGCGAGTGTTAGCACATTCAGCCTGAATATGACCATATCCTTCACATTCTCTGCACTGGATTCGTCCAACCTGTTTTGGTTCGTTGTTCTGATTTCTCCCGAACTGCGGATTCCCTTGTTCAAATCTCATTCCACGATTATTACCTGAGTCTTGTTGTCTTTGTCTATTTCCTCCAAACCTTTCCTGAGATTTCTTGTTGACCATCTTCTTTAGTATTCTCGAGAAATTCTTCGTGATCAGTGCAAGTTTTTCAATCTCATCATCGCTGTCAGACTCGTGATTATCCTTAGATGGAGACACTTTGAACACCAATTCCTTAGAGACTCTTTTTGAAGCTTGTTGGGATGTCATCTCATATGTCTGTAATGAACCCATTAGTTCATCTAGGCTCATGGTGGCTATGTCTCTTGCTTCCTCTATTGCTGCTACTTTCATTGCAAATCTTTTGGGAAGTGATCTCAGGGTCTTTTTCACCAGTTTTGTTTCTTTGTACACCTTTCCAAGTTGATAAGCCATGTTGGAGATGCCCCTGAGTTTTTCATTGAATGTAGCAGTTGTGTCATCTTCATCCATTTTGAGTTCCTCAAACTTAGTCGCCAGCATCTGTAATTTGGATTCACGAACTCGACTGGTTCCTTCGTGAACAGTCTGTAGAATGTCCCATGCTTTCTTTTCTTGGTGACATGTAGAGATAAGCTTGAACTGATTTTCATCAACTGCAGTGAAGATTGCATTAAGTGCCTTCGAATTCGCCAGAGATTCTTTGAGGTCATCTGGAGTCCATCTAGCCTTGTCTTTGGGCTTCTGCTTCCTTTGGCTTGACTCTCCTTCTACCGCCTTAGAACTAGTATCAGCATCTTCTATAGGATGATTCCATTCACTCTCAACATAAAACCATGCAAGCTCGTCCAGTGAATTGATGAAGACCCTCATGCGTGCCTTCCAATAGTTGTAGTTGTTGCATTCTAGCAGGGGTGGTCGAGAGACTGAAGCTCCTTCTCTTGTCGTCATGTTAAACTGGATCTCACTTTCCTTGAAACAACCAAGGGAATAATAAGTGACGAGGCTCTGATACCAATTGAAATTTAGTTTTACCACTTTTTCTAGTCCTTACTAGTGTGTACCAACATGACTAAATTAACCAACTGCATAATAACGTATAACGTAAAAGACACACAACTTGGTTACGCAGTTCGGTGTAATCCACCTACATCTGCGGGGCCTAGCCCAGTTCAGAATGAATCCACTAATTAGAAAGATACAGTACAGAGCACAGGTTACAAAATACTTATCTTTACTAACTATAATGTGTGAATTCTGCTAGCTCCCCTAGCTACCGATCCGCCTTGATCAGACTCCCTCTGATCTCGAACTCCGTCGACGTAGGATCTCCTCCTCCCGAGGAATTAACGTTTACGATTCTGAACTTTGTGCAGCAGGTGAGGTATGTTGGAATACAGTAATCTGACTCTTTGCAAATCTCGAAAGTCTCAAAAATCTGTATGCAGATTTTTTCTCTGTAAAATCCGTGAGTATGCAGCCATGTTTGTCCCAATTTATATCCACGAACAGATTGGAATACTCCTTGATTATCTCCACAATATTCCTATTCCAAATCTGCTTCTTGAAGCATATCCAATTCCCATAAATAAAGGGATTTACCTTATATCAATCTATCTCATATATTCGAATATATCATCTCCATATAAGTAGGGGATTTTCCATAAATCAATTATGCTTCACACGCCTGATATACATAGCCAAATATACGAATTCCATGAGTTATAAATACTCCAATATTTCGGCTTTGATTTTCATAATACCTTGGCGTGAATTATGCTGATTACAGCATGTTCCAACATGGAAGGATTTTTGGTTCAAAATAAGTTCACACAAAATTGCCAATTAAATATTCACTTGCAAATCCCTTGACTTTACAAGGGTGTTATGATGTCGAATTTTATCGTGTATATGATGTTATTATGATGTGATAATGGTGTATATGATGTTATTATGATGTGATAATGATGTATATGATGTTATTATGATGTGATAATGGTGTATATGATGTTGTGGTCTCCATCGATAACTCTCTTTGTCATATTACAATAAATCCACAACAAACAAAATTTATGTTAGCAATAGGCAATCCCTAAATTAAATACACATAATATAGTCATACGTAGACAACATTAATCTCAACTAAAAAAATGTAACTCATCTACTTGAGTGCGGCGTCGGTCATTCTGGACATTGATGTCGCACATGCCTACGTGCAGACCGACGTCGGACATTTATAGTTTTTTCAAGCATTTCTTGGACATGTGCGACACCGGTCATTGTTCTATAACATGTCGCAAGGCTCGGTGGATTGAGACCGACGTCGGATATTCAAAGTGTTCTCTTATAAAAATGTAATTATTATCCACAGTCAGCCCTAATATAAGCCTTTTTTCTCACTACGTACAAACATGGAATTATTTTGACAACACAAACACTATGCACTATATAACATGTAACACAACCATCATACTTTGTGAAAATATTCAATCTTTGTTCCATGAAAAAAATAACAATAACAAAATCACTAATAAAATTGAAAAATGAACATGGAATGGATGGAAAACTACCTCAATCAATTTTTACCCGGAGATGCTCCATCCTCTATTACTTGTGGATGTTTGAGATGAGCAATTTGATTGAGCACTTAAATTGTTGTAATGGTGTGAATGGAAAGAATCTTGGGAATTGGGTTTGGAGGAAGTGTTTTGGAGATGTGAAATTGGTATGATGCGAAGTAGAGCTACGATTTTGCCAATGAGATATCTGCGAATCCATAATTGAAAAATCGAAATTGTGAAGCCAAAATTTCTTCTGATTCTGGTCAAGTACTTGGTGACAAGGAAGGGCTGATTCATATTTTTTTGGTGTCAAGGAAGAAGAAGAAGAGGGGAGGGCAAAATGGACTTTTCTTCTTTATTATTTTTTTTTAATTAGGGGTGTCTTGGTCAGTTTACTGACTTCCAGCCAACTTCAGGTTGTCAGAGTTAGAATTACTTGTGGATTGGCACTTTCGTAATAGATTGGCACTTTTGTCCAAATAATAGATTGGCACTTTCGTTCAACTTCAGCCAACTTCAAGTAATAGATTGGCACTTTCGTCCAAATAATTGGGTTAGAATTATACTTTCGAATTTTACAGGATTAAATACACATTTTCGACTAAAATATAGGGTCATTTTAGCACTTAACTCTATTTACATATATATATACGAGCTACATTTATTTTATATCCTTACTTATATATATATAGGAGTGTGTATATATATTCACAATTGATGTCATTTCATAATTCGTTGTTTCTCTACAGTTCACCGCACAACGGAGCACCACCCCATAGCATCTGACATTCGATCTTGAACCCTATAAGATGTGTCCTGATAACCCCAGATTAAGCTGCACCCTAAAGCAGTAAAATCATGGGACGAACCCACTTTGGTAAGGGACCCTGTCGTTTGCATGTCATTATTTGATTTTCAATTCATATTATTTGTTGCTTATTAATTGCACATATACATACATATATATATATATATATATATATATTTATAATAGCTGTATTTTTTTGTTTCTGATACAGTACATCCATAGGGACATGGTACCACTCTTCTGAAAACCCAAGTTGTGTTGAGGTGCTACGGGAGAGAGTGACACATGAACTACTCGGGGGACTGGAAGACTAAGACCCTGTCCCAAAGGGGTTTTCTGAGTTTCTTGCCGACAACCGCTTATGCATTGGGGACATCTTGTTCTTGGAGCTCATAGAAGGTGGGGGCCCATTATCTTCAAAGTCATCATAATCCAAGTTGATTGATTTTATTACAATTTTTGTTTTGTCAGGACAAAAACATATGTATTTGAATTTATGTACTAATTGTAAGGATATTTTATGGCTACTATTTTTTGAATAATTAAAGTACCTTGTTTGAACAATAATTGACTGTATGCGCATGATTTTAAAAACCATTATAAATTGTACCATTCAACACCATTTTCTACACTCTTTTTGAAAAACCATTGAAAAATACTTTTGTAGACTAAAGTCAATCATTTTCAAACAAGTTTAAAATCTAAAACCAACGTTGGTCGTTCATCGCATCACATGCCAGTAAAAACGGCATATAATGTGAAGTCGGCTCTTCTCATAAAACAACATATGTGACATTGCAAGCCATTCGATAAGAACATTTACTTCATTTTTTAAACCTTTTACTTCGGTTAAAAATAACTGAGGTAAAAATCTATCAATTACCTCGGTTATTTTTTACCCGAGGTAATAGATACTTTTTACTTCGAAAAAAATTGAGGTAAAAGAATTTTTTACTTCGGTTATTTGACCTAAGCCAAAAAATTGAGTTTAAAAAGGCGAAGCAAAAAAGTCCAGTTTCTTGTAGTGGTACTGATATATGCTCTGTTTGGTAGAGTTTATAAGTTGTTGTGCTTATAAGAAAAACACTTTTTAATGTCTGGTAAAGTGTTAAAAAGTAGTTTTTTTAAAGCATGAGCTATTTTTTTTGGGGAAAAGCAGAAGTTGGTCTCTCCCTCCTTTCAAAATATGTCAGTTTTGCTTATAAGCACAGCTCTGCCAAATAGACCATAGCCCTATTAGTTTTCATAATTTGTTGATATAACACTACCTGGTCCAGAGGCGGTCCAACAATGGTAGGTAAGGGTATAATTGTTCATCTAAATTCAGTTTTTGGCCTAAAGACATTTTTATCATTTTAGAGGGGGTCAATAGCTAGAAAAACACAATTAACGCTGGAATGTCCATGAGGAGATTATATTGTCACTTTCTCAATATTTAATTGTAAATTTTGGTTGGGTTTGGGATATAGATATTTAATTGTAAATTTTGGTTGGGTTTGGGATACATGAGGTCCCCCTTTTTTTTTTGAACCAAACAGTCGGACTTTATATCGTTATCATAATCATATTTTGGTGTACATAACCTCCACCTATTACATGACGAGCTAGATTATGAGCATTCATTACAACCGATCTTGGGACTTTCATTATATGGATTCTAGTGAAGACCATTGCTAACATTATAATATTTCTAATTAGTCCTTGTAATCCTGGTGGTACGTTTGGAAAGTTGTTAATGTGGTTTAGAGCCATCTCACTGTCCGTCCGTAGACAGATGTGTGTTTTTCCTCGGTTCCTTGCATTCGCCATTGCTTCGTGGATTGCGATGAGTTCAGCTTGGACTCCAGATAGAACTTGGATGTTCCTTGCTCCATGCCACAAGTTTCCCCCTTCCTACTGAGTCGCCCACCAAGCAGCTACTGCCTTCCCGTCCTGAGCTCTGAATGCTATGTCTGTGTCAATGCACGTCCAACTAGTATAAACCGGATCTAGGTGATTTCCTTGTGAGAACCATAACAACTGAATCTCACCAACTATAACCTTTTTTTTTGCTGACTAGCTTGTAATGAAAATGTCGCTTGTTCCAAGAGTATTGTTCCAAGAGTAATTGATTTGAGTTGGGATCCTCCACCGATCTTGTATCCTTGTTTATTCCTTCTGCCTGCATAACATTGATAATAGCTTGGACCATATCAACCCTTACTTCTTGTTGTTCAATTGTTGCTTTGTTTCTGACACACCAGATTGCTCATATAATGATGCATGTGAGGTTGATGTCTTCGACCTCCGGTGCTATCTTGAACCAAACTATAAGCCAGACTTTAAATTGAATTAATTTCCCTGCTAAAATCAAAACCCAATCTTGACACTCGCCAAATTCTTCTCGATCAATCCGCTCGCCCTCAGCGGCCCATACCAACCCACACCCAGGCCATCGTATGAGAGGTAAATCACGGTAGCCCAGCACCAGGACCCATGGGCTTGGCATTGCCTCGGTGCGCACAAGGGAGCCTTGCAAAGCAAGAACTCCCCACACTGCCGCTGCCGAGGATCGAACCTGGGATTATTGACTTACCCACCCATGTCCCAACCAATGGGGTACACCCGTGGGTGTGCCAAATTCTTCTCGAGTTTCATGTGTGTTGGTGTTTCCCTTCGAGAGGTCCCTTTGAACTTACATGTGAGCGTTGTAAAACATTTCCACTGAGGAACAGTATTTACTTGGCTCTATTAGTATTAAAGCTCCATAGATCCCAATTTCCATCCCTCTCCACCTCCCCCTCCTTCATCGCCTCTGAATCCCACACAATAACTTATTGAGCTTTTCTTTTGTTTTGCCGCAAATTTTCTGCTATGAGGCTTCGGAAGAAATCGCCGTCCACCTCTGCATCTCAATCTGCAACATTTTCTGCGTGTTCACCGCCGTCGTCAGCATCATCGAGTTCGTCAAACACCACCAACTCGCTGGCATCGTCCACGGATTCATCCGGCTCCACCTCGGCGGATCTTTGCCCTTTCTCATCTCCCTCAAAGCGGTGCCAAGGCCTTGATCTGCTTGTGAAGGCAATTCACTTGGTTACCGCAGGCTCGATTGTGGGAGTCCCATACATTCAAAGAAGAGTTCTACAGAGGAGAAGAAGAGCATTAAACTTCAGTGGTTTCATCGCAACCCAATTTAAGGAGGAGGAATTGCATATCAAGACGAGATCGATGCTGAAGAGGCAGAGTAGAATGATGGGGCTGCCTTAACGATTCCGCTGGGCGGCACAGATCCAGTGAGATTGGAGAGGAAATGGGTTATTGAATTACTATCTATTTATATGTTTTGGTATCATTTTGTCACTGATCTTAGGGGATCAATCTCTCTTTTGGCCCCAGATAGTTAGATTTAGTAGAGCTAAATTACTCACATGTTTCTGCTTGTCTAGATCAATTATGGAATACAAGGTTTGTTTTATACATTATGTTGGATACATCGATACGGTAGATATTGACTAGCAGTGGATCCGAAGGAGAATGAGACTTGCCTTTTGGTGTCTTTTACTTGGGTTTATAGACAAGGTTTTATGATTGAATATCTGATAGATCGTGTGATATTGGTTAACAAACTGTGAGAAGTATGAAATTTGGCATAAACACCGGAAGTGTTTTACCCATTGTTCTTCTTTAAGTGAAAGCTGGTTGGGTTTCCTCTGTATTTGGAGGTTGTTTTTCAGCAGCAATTGGCATGTTAATGCGAGCTCTGGAATGCTTGCTCCTTTAGATTTATGACTATGGTGTAGTGTTCTTCAAGGCTCATAGTAGCGTTCTTCCTAAACCACTAACTTGGTCTCTTGACAAGGTGCTAGCAAACCATTTGAGCGTGAAATATGTTAGCCAATGGAAGAATATATATCAATCTACATGCATAGAGAAAACCTGATATCCATTTTTATTGACGAGTTCATTCTGTAAAATATGAATAATATCAGTAACTGATTATAACATGTACATACGGATTGCGGGTATTTCTACAATGTTTTTCTAATTATTCTTTTCCATCTAAATAACACCACTGTTTCCACTCATCAACCACCACCATCACTGCCACCACATCCAAGCCACTGTCCAGACTCCCAATATTCACACCACCTTCAGCAGCCCAGACCCTAAGTATATGGGAGAAAGAGGCGTCGGGTCTTCCGTTACACTTTTGTGTAACACTATGTGTTACACCAATAAAAGTAAGTCACATATCCTTTCTATTCTAACTCTAATCTAACCATCTAACCCTGATTAACATGATATTATATGTATTTTATTCCTTAAAACTATTTTTCACCTTAATTATTACTTTCCCTTTACCGTTTCTGAATTTTGGCACTCACCTTAACCCTCTGCGGATCAGTCGACCTTCTACATTCCCTCCGTCCATAATCAACGTCTATAATCATGCACACTCTGATGCCTGCGGCGGAGCGGCGGAAGATGAGTTTGAGTCAAATTACGTCGGGGTTATGGGTCTGAGCCGGAACTCTGAATCTTCAAGCGTTTCTCAATAATAGCAAATGTTCCCATTATCTGACATAATAGCAATGCAACTTTAATTAAATAAAGTGGTTTAGTATCTTATGTCATGCACTTCCTTGACACACACACGCAAGCTAACCAATGGAATGCTCTCGTGTTGTGTTTGAGAAGAAACACAATACTTTCTCAAACACAATACCAAATTCAATACAAACTCAGCACAAATTTTGCACAAATGTTGCACAAATTCAATACACATTCAGCAAAAAATCATTATAATATGATTTTCAGAGGTTTTCAATCTTGATTCAAACCAACTCTATCAATTCCTTCCACCACTCATCTCATTCTAGAATAATCAGAATCTATACTTTGCAGATTATTTACAATAAGTGTTTGAAGCTGCATAAGAAAACTAAAAAGAAGGAGAAGGAGAAGGAATAAGTGTTTGAAGCTCAATTCGGCTCAAGCTCATCTCCTAGCATCACATTAGCAGGCTTCAAATTGCAGTGTAGTACATGGGTAGCACAACAGAAATGAAGGTAGTGCAGTCTAGTGACAATTCCAACAACGATCGGGATCAGATTGATATACACTTTCCCAGCAATCAGCAGATTAAGCTTCAAGCTTGCATTCTCCTATGTTATAAAAAGAAGAAATTTACCCGTTTACAAACATTGATTGCCTCATGAGAGTTTCCAGGTTGCGTAATGATAAGAAATGTAGTTTCAGCAAGCGATGTTCAACATACGAGCTATAGCATAATATATCTATCATGAAGACAAGATGAACATTTTATTTCAGATCAATTTAGTTATAGAAGCTAAGAATGTAAATGGCACCAAGACTCGAGCTTTCAACTCCCCCTTTTACTTTTTGAAGCAAAGTAAGCCATTTAGATTCCTCAACAAAAAAAAAGTAAGTGATTCAGATGCTACCATTTTTACATAACAAATCATAATCCAAGGCATAAATCATCGTGCACCTTAGTTGGTTTATAAAATCAATTAGCCAACTAAAAAATTCAAACAAATCATTACTCGAACAGAAAGCTCGCAAATGACAACAATGGATGAACTCACAAAAAGAGATTAGCCAACAACAACATCTAAACTTGTAGTGACAACGAATTCCGCTTCCAAGAATTCAAGAAATATTGATCAACACAAACCTTCAATTAGGTGCACAAGAAAACAATAATCAAGAACACCAAAGAATGCAACTTTGAGCACTCAAACTACACCATGAACAAAAATCAAGTACTAACCAAAACACTAAACTAATAACCTACACAAACTTAAACAAAAAACGTAGAAAGTGTAAAAAAGGTTAAAAAATTCTTTCAGGAACTGTCGTTTCTCGGAGAAGCGCGATAGGAAGACGGCGGCGATAAGGTCGTTTGACAAAGAACAACGCGTCCAAGCATCGACAAAGTAGAAACCAACCCCACGACATACAAATCTGTTTCCAGATTGAGCTCATACAAATCTGTGTCTTTCCATAAGGGTAAGAAATTAACCTTTAAGTAAGTGTGGTTCAATCAAATTTGAGTTCAGAAAAACGTTGATTTTCAAAGAACTCTCTTTAAAATTTTGGGATGCCGATGATCAAAAGAGGTCGTGGCCATCCAACGAAACCCCTATAAGCAGCGAGCAAAACCCTCGGCGTAATCTGATGCAGGCCCATCTTCCGCCGTTCCGCGGCTACCGCCATCACGTCGGATAAATTGACTGATCCTCCGGAGTGCTAGGATTATATATGATGATTATGGGCGGAGGGAATGGAGAAGGTCGACTGATTTGCAGAGGGTTAAGGTGGGTGCCGAACTGGAAACGAAAAAGAAATTGTAAATTCAGAAACGGTAAAGGGAAAGTAATAATTAAGGTAAAAATAATTTAAGGAATAAAATAAATATCATGTTAATCAGGGTCGAATGGTTAGATTAGAGTTAGATTAGAAAGGACATGTAGTGTTACACAGAAGTGTAACAGAATGCCCTAGAGCCGAAGAAATATAACCATCAAGGGCTCAAACTAGGACCCAAAATATATACTCTCTTTATCGGTATTTGTATTAAAAATTAATTTTTTAACGCTAAATTATGAGACTCGTATCATATGGGAGTCCAAATTCTCTCCCCAAAAATAATATTTTTAAAAAATAAATAAATAACCACACTATATATTCAATAATAAATAAAGCATTACATGAGGTTTTTACTAATCTATTTGCTACATTGTGTTCATTGGAAATTAAACTACGGCTAATTTTAATAAATTTAAAATAATTTAAACTGTGTGTAGATAGGAGGATCGGATGCACTCTTCCTTTGATTTCTCTGAGAGTTAATTCTGGTTGATTCAAGGTTGATGCAAGGACTGTAGAGTCAGTGTATACCAACACTTGTGAGACCTCTCTTCTCACAGAATATTTTATGGCTCTTAAGCAAGCTCCAGCTTCATCTTGGAGGGGAGAATTTACCACAAAGAAGTCTGATCCTGATTGACTTCTCCTCCCTTAATCATTGTACTTGTAAGAGATTCTCCATGGTGTTGTACCAAGAAACATTAACCTTTGGAAGGATCTATCAAAAGTCACAATACAAGTATTTTCATGTAATAGTTGATTGTGTAAATTTGTATTGTGTGAAAATGGATTTCTCCTTGCTTGATAATGTTATGCTTCTTGATCTGTGTGATGATCAATATGAAAATCAAAATCATCTGGATCATTTAATATGTCCATCTGAGCTTAGTTCATCACAGTGTAATAGCTCTTAGCTTGTTGGCAGAATAAGATTGGATCCTTTAAAGTATCATTTAGTGCTTTTGCATTCCCCTATTGGTGTATAGGCAGCCCAGCAATCAAAAGGTTGGTGGCCGCTAGGCCCAGCCCAATAACATCTTATAGCGAGACGAGCATTTTTCAGCCCAAGACGCAAGTCAGCTAGATGCGAGGCTTCTGGTCGTGGTAGAAGACTTGGGCTAAGAAACACGGGATAAGCAACAAACACGAAGACCGCGAATGAAGAACGTGGTGATCGTGGTGTATCCATGATATAAATCCCCAAAAGCAATGAACTACAATTATGCCATCCTATAAATACAACAAGCTCTTGACGAGCTAAGGTAAGTGTGACTATCTTGAGAAATTCCAATTCTTAGGAGATAAAACTAACTTGATCATCGGAGCTTTTCTCCCGGAGTCAATTTTGAGATAAGTTTTGCAGGTGAAGAAGATTCAAAGAGTGAGCAAGCAGTGTTCCTGAACGAACTACAACATCAATTGGCGATGTTTGTGGGGACAAAAAATTTCTTTTCATTTCAAGGTCATTCTAGTAAACACTGGTGTTCACTAGGAGTGAGAAGAGTCATAATCATCAGTCGTAAGAGAAAACACTTGGACGAGATAGAGGATGCATCATTATCGGGATCACACCCCAAGTAGGTGAAAAGAACATAGTAAAGAAGAAACAGAAGAAGAAGTGGAATCCCCGAATAGTAACCATGACAAGGAAAAAAAGACGTTCGTGGCATTCCTAGAAGCAAATAGAGAAGGTCTTTACGATCAATTTTTGAAGACACTCAAGTAAAAACCCTCAAAACTAGAAAAAAAGGGCAAGCCAATAGCGTGATAATCTCAACTACAAATAAGAGTTGTGTGACATCATCGCAGAAGTCAACACGGATAAATCGCCTCTAGCACCGCATCTGTGAGATTTTATGATGCCAAAGGACTTCAAACTTCCTCTGTACTTTAAAATCTACGATGGGACCATAAATCCAAAAGATTTCCTACATTCATACAGAAACATAATGAGATTTTGCGACGTGAACATTGAATTAGTTTGCAGGGATTTTCCCATCTTTTTGTCAGGAACATCGGTAATTTGGTACAAAGACCTTCCGAATGAAAGTATCAAATCTTGGACATAGTTGTTAGACCTATTTTTGGGTCGCCTATATCAGAAGAAAAAGTTCACCAAAACGATTGCGGATCTTAATAACATAGCTCATCGAAGTGATGAAAGCCTGGCAGAGTATCATAATCAATTTGTTATGTAAAGTCTACTGGTTCATGGCTTGTCATTCCAATCATCACTAGGAGCGTTCACAGGAGGCATGTGATCATGAGAATTCTACAAAGAATTGACAAAAAAATATGCTTAAAACCCCAAGGGAACTATAAAAGATGATTGAACAACATGTGCGAACAAAAGAAGCAAACAACCACAAGATAGAGCAGGAACGAGGCAAAAAGAAAATGATGGAGGATTTTCATAAAGGATTTACGAAGAAGGGAAAAGGAAACATCCCTTTCAAAGGAAGAGAACCAGGTTCGCAGGTTGCACCATTCCAGGTTACACCTCTGACAAGGCCAAGGAAAGAAATATGGCAAGCGAACAAGGGGCTATTTTGAGAACCAGCACCTATGCTAGCACCACTAGAAAAGAGATCCAGAGAATACTATTACGCTTTCCACAAGGATCATGGCCATGATATTGAGTATTGCAGAGACCTAAGAAGATAAATTGAAGAAAATTTGAGGAATGACTTCTTAGGCCAATATAGAAAGGAAGTGGAAGCCAGTATGGTAACATTATCAAAATAGCAAACCAATCAGCAAGGAGTCAAGGGACAACATCCACACTGCCAAAAAAAATCAAAGAATGACTGTGGCAGATGACTGCAAGGATGATGCAAATGACGAAGTACCAGAAACAATCATTTTTTTTATACATGTATCTACAGAGTCATTTTCCAACAATGCCTGGAAAGCTAGGGCAAGATACCCCCTCCCCCACAAGAACAGGTTGACAAAAGATTCTACTTGGATGAAGCGATCAGCTTCATCGAGGAGGATGTAGTGCCTAACGCTTCACCTCACAGCGACCTAATGGTAATTATAGCAAAAATTAGAAATGCTATTGTTCACAGAGTGTTCATGGATGATGGAAGTGTAGTCAAAATACTATTTGTGGACTGCTTCGACGGGTTGGGTTTTAAGCAAACTGACCTCAAAATGTCCACATCCTTTCTAGTTGGATTCACAGGGCTAGCAGAAACACCTCTAGGCAATATACAGCTACTTGTCACTATTGGGGAAAGCAAAAAACATTGCACCATCTTGTGCGACATCGTAGTCATGGATAATCCAAGTACATTTAATGCTATCATAGGAAGACCATGGATGAACAGAACAAAAGAAATATGGCCTCCTTACCACCTGGTCATGAAATTCCCAACTCTGGCCGGAATTGCGACTATAAGAGGAAACCAACGAACGACATGGTCATCGCAATGAAGACAGGAAGAACGAGAGAGAAGGAAAAAAATGGTTAACACAATCTCGAAGGGTGGTTCATCAGATCAACAAGAATCAATAGCAAACCTAGGAGAAGACACATAGCTAGTTAGCTTGGATGACATAGATAACTCAAAGTGTGTAAGGGTAGGAAAGCACCTTCCAGATGAGGAAAAATTGAGAGTTATTGCAATCCTGCGAAGCCACAAAGAAACTTTTACATGGAGCGTTTAAAACATGGGAGGAGTAGACCTAAACATCGCTACCCACTCATTGAATATAAGCGATGCTGTCAAACCGGTTAAACAAAAGCAGTGTTGCTTTGCTAGCGATAGGTAGAAAGTGATTGAAGAAGAAGTTATAGCACTGCTCCAGGCTGTATATAAAGGAGGTCATATACCCAAAATGGCTAATGAACTCGAACATGGTAAAGAAGTCAGACGCAGGTTGGAGGATGTGCATTGACTTCACAGATCTGAATAAAGCGTGCCCAAAAGATTGTTATCCTTTCCAAAAATTGATCAACTAGTTGAAGCAATTTCAGGGTTCAAGGTTTTAGCTTTTTTAGACACATACAAGGGCTACCACCAAATATTGATGAATATGGAAGAGTAGATAAACAACTTTTATAACAAGCTTTAGTACATTTTGTTATGTAAAGATGTCGTTCGGGTTGAAAAATGCATGGGCAACATACCAGAGAGTAGTTGACAGCACATTTCATAATCAAATAGGACAAAATGTCAAAGTATATGTTGATGACATGGTTATCAAAATCATGAATGTGGATGGCTTCACGGAAGATTTATAAGAGACTTTAGATACATAATGTGCCATAGGGATGAAGCTCAACCCCAAGAAATGCATATTTGCAGTGGGCGCATGAAAGTTCTTAGGATATCGGGTGTCTTCGAAAGGCATTGAGGCCAGCCCAGAGAAAGTCCAAGCCATAGTCAATCTTCCTCAGCCGCGAACTGTCAAGAAAATACAAATCTTAATAGGGTCGTTGGTAGCGCTTAGGAGGTTCATCTCAAAAGTGGCAAAGAAGCACTTTCCACTCTTCGAATTTCTAAGAAAGGCCAAGAAGTTTAGCTGGAGTGAAGAATGTAAAGCATCATATGATTGTTTAAAGGAACAATTCTAGCATAGCCAATGCTAAAGTCACCTGCCCTTGGAGAAACTTTGTACTTGTATTTGGCGATCTCGCAGAAACATTGTCAGCTCTGTTTTGGTTTTCCTTGAAGACCGGAAACAAGTACCAGCCTATTATATTAGCAAAATATTGCAGAGTGCAGAAAAAGAGTATATGCCAGTTGAGAAATTAATGATGACTTTGGTATACTCAACACGAAGACTGTGAATGTATTTCTACGATCACCGCATTGTGGTCTACACTGGTTTTCTAATTAAGAACGTCCTTAACAAGCCTAAATCATCAAGCAGACTGACAAAATAGCGATCAAAGCTCAAGCGTTAGTGGACTTCATTGCAGAAATGACCAGTAAAGAAGCACAAAAAAGCAAGCATGGATCAGACCATGAGAATAGACAAGGGCAAATCAAAGTGGGAATAAGTGGCATAGACATTGTCCGTTCATGGCGAATCCAACAGAGAAGGTTGCAGGGTAGGATTGTTCTTCATAAACCTAGGCGACGGCGAACACGGATACTCACTGCGGTTCAATTTCCCACTCACCAACAATGAAGTAGATTATGAGGCCTTGGTCTGCGGACTAGATCTTACCATTAGCATGAAGGTTAGGAGTGTTCAAGTGTCCAGTGATTTGGTAATCGTTGTCCAACAAGTTCGAGGAGACTATGAGGTGCGAGACGTACAATTGCCAAAATATTTAAGGAAAGTTCAACAACTCATAGCCCAAATTGAATGCTTCAACATACAGCAAGTACCTCAAAGAAAAAATACAAAGAGGAATCACTAAGCAAATTAGCAATAATAGGATTTGATTCTCTCAACGAACATAGAGACGTGGTGATTGAAGTCATTCCATTCAGAAGCACGGTGTCAACTATTGTGTCGGCAATCCAAACAGATCAAGTAAACTGGATGACACCACTTAATAGATTTCTTCATGAAGGGAACATTTCCAGAAGATAAGGTACATGCTAGGAAGTTAGAGTTACGTTCTAGTAATTACACCTACGAAGATGGGACATTGTACAAAAAGGGTTTTCTGTCTCCATGGATAAAGTGCGTAGGACTAGTGTAGGCAGCAGAAACTTTTAAAAAAGTTCACAAAGGGTTGTGCCAAACACATCAGGATGCTAGAATGATAGCTTTTAGAAGATCATCTGAGCTGGATACTACTTGTCGACAATGTTCAACGACGCCCACAACTTTGTAATGTAGAAGTTGTCAAATCAATTCTTTGTTGATGTATAAGCCACAAGTAGCTTTAAGAGGGGTATATGGAGCCTGGCCATTCAATAAATGGGGGATTGACTTAGTTGGACCATTCCCAAAGGGCAAGAGTAATGCCAAATTCCTAGTCGTAGCAATCGACTACTTTACAAAGTGGCTGGAGGCAAAGCCATAAGGACAAGTCACAGCTGAAGTCACTAGGAAATTTGTGTGGCAGAACATAGTATGTCGCTTCGGGGTGCCACATACCATTGTCACGGACAATGGTACGCAGTTCACGAGTGGTGCATTCACGGATTGGTGTTCTAAACTTGGGATTCTCCAGAAATTTACCTTTGTAGCGCACCCTCAAGCCAATGGCCAAGTAGAGGTAATGAACAAGACTATCATCCAAGGGATCCGGAAGTGACTGGAAGGAAAGCAATTTGGGTGGGTAAATGAATTACCAAACACCCTATGGGCATATAGAACGATTGTTCAAGAACCAATGGGGAAGACACCATATAGTCTGGTTTACGGCCATGAAGCAGTTATACCAGTGAAAATTGGTAATTCAAGCCTTTGAGTATGCGATTACAAGGAAGAAGACAACCCGAATATGATGAAGTTGGAACTGTACAAACTAGAAGAGAAAAGAGATTTGGCATCGATCACAGAAGCTAAATATAAGGAGAGAATGGCCAGAGTTTACAATCAGAAGGTGAAGGAAACACAGTTTCAGATTGGTGATCTAGTGCTGAGGAAGAACTAGGCTAGCTTGATAGAAGAATGAGAAAAACTATGCTCGAAGTGGGAAGGACCTTACAGGGTAACAAAGGCCCACAAATAAAACAGTTACAAACTGGAAAGGTTGGATGTTATAAGCATTCCCAACATCTGGCATGTGATTAACTTGAGAAGGTTTTATGTCTAGATTTACGGTGGACAATGACGATCATCTATTTGTATAGAAACCATGAGATCATTATTGGTGCCTTATGATTCATTGTTCTCAACGCGACATTATCGTTGTAGTACTTTATTAATTTAAAAAACCACATTGCTGGACCGCAATTATGTTTCTCAATATTTTCTTGTGAATGTTAAAGAATAGTTTATTTGTAACATATTACGATCAAAACACTCATACTTTTCAAGTCAAACATAATATGGCGAACAACAAGCTATAGATTTTGCACAATTATTGATGATTGCAATCTTTGGATCTTGCAACTTTGCGAATCAAACACCCACAAGCTATTGATCTTGCATAACTATCAATCCTTGCAAGCTTTAAATCTTGCAACTTTTCCATACACAGGATTGCAAGCTATGGATCTTGCTCAAGAGCATATTTTCTCATAAAGGTGTCAAGCGCAATGGATATTGCATGCCACAAAGCCTACGGCTATGCTATAATAGCTATGCGAGCTAAAGATCTTGCTAATAGCTTCAAATCTTAACTAACCATAATTATGTGATAGAAGCGAGCCATAGATCTTGTAGCTCACAACTTATGGCATATAACGACCCACTTACTCAGCAAGGAGATATATATGTATATATATATAAAGTAAACAGAAGACAGTTCATTAAGCAAGAATGAAGATGCAAGGTTCATAAAAGCCATAAGCAAATTTATTAAAAAATTACAAGAAAAGATAAATCGCTCAAAATAACAGATCTATCTATGCCTCGAGGCTTGCAGGGATCCAGAAGATGATGAACCATCACTGCGGTGACCATGCTCAGCTTCGCGGTAAGAATTCTCAGCCCTACAACGATTCTCTTCAGCTGCTTGCTCTTCACTAACCAAATGCTCATACTGCCACTTCATATATAAATAGGCAGGAGGACGTATAAGACCTCTCCACTCGATATACCCAAAATACCTACCAATATACACCTTCAGGTCAGTATGAGATCAAACTCCTCGCAGTCGAACTGTGTGCTCATAACATTGACAGTTCTTCATACTTCGTTATCTCATCTTTCAAATTATGTACCTCTTTTTCTAGGCTTCGAATATGAAATCGAATAGCCTCAGACAAGTTAATCCTATGACAACCTAGCTCCATTATAATATCTCTACGACCAGCTACCTTTGAGATGATGAGAGGAGAGCCTATAGTCTGTCTTTATATTCATTACAATCCTCCTTGAGTTGGTGCACAATTCTATCAAGGAGGTTTCACTCAGCGCGGAGCTCCTCATTGTCACTTCGTAGCCGTGTGTTAACAGCAAATTGTTCGTCGAACTTTGTTTGCCAACCAATGGCAGAGGTTGAGAGGTGGTCACATTCCTCTTTATTTTCCTTCAATCAATCATACAAACCGTCAATATGGATACAGTAATTGTCAATAATCGTTGTTTTCTGGTGGACTTCATGTGTCTTCTCCGTGACATAGTTCCTAGTTTTCTCATGTTTGCGAACCATTTTCACCATATTCAACTATTGCCAATAAATAAGGTCATTGTGCTCGTTACAAATTCTTTGTAGATCACGAATAGCATCCCGAGTCTCTTTCATAGTCTTGTCCCACTTTGCGTTGAGGTCGTTAACACCCAGCAACATGTACTTTAGACGAATACCCAAGGAAAGCGCCCATTCTTGAACACGAATAGGAAGGTTAAGCGAATGCAAGTACACAACTGCAGATTCAAGATCAACCAAACCACGAATGATATCTTTACCAAGCAACTCAGAATTATAGTCATCGGGTATAATCTTATTGAAATGATAGGATTGGAAGGAAGACGGGGTCGACGAAGACGTCGAAACTTTCCACCCAATATGCAATGAAATGGACTCCACACGAGATAAGCAATCAGAAGAAATAAGTTGGGAATATTCTTTTGATATACGCTTGGATGCTTCAATCAGGTTAATAGGGAAACATTCGGAAGACGAAGAAAACCCATTGTGACAAGGAAAATGAACATAACACCACAGATATTCAATATTTTTCAAAAAAATTGAATCAACCATAATATCAAAGCCCTGCAAGAAAATAAATGTAAAAAGATCAGTCAAGGTAAGCGAACATAGATGCCGCATCAGTTACCAATAATACAAAATCATACAAACATACTTGGGAGCATTGCCATAAATTACATAAAACAAACATAAATGTATGAGTTCTATAGCGCTAAGATTCACTAACTTTAGCAAGAGAGGGGGGCGAAGTGCGGACAACCCGAGCAACAGTCTCCTAGTTTACAGGAGGAACGGGAGCTTAACCGTTCGATTCACCCCCAAGGTTCACGTCATCATTAACATTATAATTGTGCTCAGGATGGAAATCCTTAGAATTGGAGGAATTGAAGGGAAGCTCGGCACTTCTTTAGCTCGGTTGCAGAAGGGAGAGTTGGAAGACCGATGAGATATGATAACAGCTCGAACGAATGACCACCATCGGAGACACACTTAACAAAACCCTCGTTAAGAATCTTCATTCGCTTCGCCAAAATCTTTTCAGACATGGCCAACCTAGGCAGCTTTTCAACCTTCGCAGTGAGATTCAGCTTCCACAACTCAACCAAGGCCTTGTAATAACCAATGTACGAGCATTAAACCCTCTTGAACAATGCATAGAAAGAGTTAGTCTTGACAAGTCGGTCAACCAGAAGCTGAGGGTATCTGGACGAAGTAGGGCCATTCGTCCGCATCTCTTCCTGCTGGAAACGCATCTTCTACATCTCTTTCTCAGTGGCCACAATGCACTCCTTAGTAAGACGTGCTCACTCCTTAGCCTCTTTAGCAGTGGTGCTCAGAGTAGCACACTCCGCTTGGCTCGCTTACAGCTCCTCCAGTACGGCGCCATACCCTTTAGCGAAGCTAGCAGCCCATTCGCTGACAAGTTGTAGACTTTCGCTAACCTTGGTTTCAAAGCAATCCAAAAAGAGGAGCGGTTATACAATAAGGCAAAACATTTAAGTTATAAAAAATACTTCAATGTAACAAGAACATACCACATCTATCGTTTCCAAAAGGGATAGTTTAGCAAGTGTGGCGGGAACAGTCCCCTCCACGAACAAATTGCGGCTTAGCATAAGAGAGTGCAGAGGAGGTTGGCTAACACACATCTTCTTCTTCACAAGCTCTAAGGCAGTAAAAGTATTATCGATTTCTTCCTTACGCCTTCTTTGCTGAGCTGTTTCTCTGTGGATTTGATGGCCACCTTTCTTGGTTTCTGTGGTATGCGAGCCAGAAGCATGAGCTTGAGTGATAGTTTTAGCAGCCACCTCTTGAGGAATAACAACCTCAGCATTTTCATTGACTTCATTAGCCAAGGTCTCCATCTCATCGTTCTCATCTTCAGACAGGAAGTTTCTCTCGGTGGAGCATCAATTCAGGTCAATATCTGCAACTCAACACATGAAAACAATTAGGCGAACATGTAAACATAGAAATAAAATAGAAGCAAAGACACGCAGAATCAAGCCGAACAGGGCATAAACAACAAGTTAGACACATTTGCTTAACGAACTAGCAGGGGGAGTGAGATGGAATGCTAGCTAAGCGATGTTAAAATCTCAGACTCGGTATTAAGGTGAACCCTGTCCTTAGGAAGTTTGGACTTAGGAACACTATAATTCCAAGTTTAGCCTACTAGCATTGCCAAGTTTTATGTAGAAAATTTTTTCATGCCATACCCCACAATTATTGGGGAACCTGCTGACAAAATCAATGGTGGGGATTACAGGATAAAGGGTGAACTCATCAGAGGTATTCTTTCCTTTGTAAAGATGGAAAAAATTACAAAATAAGTCAATGGAAAAAGGAATACCAGCCACTTCGCATACATGGTAGAAGAATACAAAGATAGAAATGACTTTAGGATGTAGCTGACATAAGGAAACTTTATAGTGCAAAAGAAGATCCAACACATGTTGGGGTAAGGGGAAAGAGAGACCAAACTTAAGATAATCTAAGTAGCAAGACATATAACTAGAGGGAGGTTTGCCAACACTCTTAGAAGCTTCAGGAGCTTTAAGTTTGTACGAAAGTAAAAAAGGAAAGCTATTTTTCAACTCCTCGACATAAGATTAAGAGGGGAGACTACAAATTGAAGAAATGGCAAGGTGATCGGAATCCTTCCGAAATCAACATCGACTTCACAAACGTTTGGCGCAGAAATTCCAACATTGTTAGAAGCAGGCATTGTAAACCTCAAGATTCCTAAAATCCAGAGGAGTGGGGCATCAATAAAAATAGTACAAACTAGAATTCACAAATTTCAGCCAAAATCCAGAACAGAAATAGAGAAATGAAAAAAAAATGTAACCTCAATCACAAGGAAACCAGACCACGCTATGAAAATACAAGCTCCACATAGTATAGACCAACATAAATTGACACTGAACAAAACAAAGAGAACAAAGGAAGAACTTACTGGCTTGGCAGAGAAGATGAGAGAAAGCCGGAGGCAATAAAGAAAAAAGTAGAAGACAAAATAATTTGAGGTTACGTGAATCTTTGATTAAAGAAGTTAAAAAGTTAAAACACAAGAAGCGTAACAATAAATAATCATTATGGCCTGACATAAAACAGCCTACCTTTTTGGGAAATCGAGATGGCGGCAGTAGTATAGTGAATAGGGTAGCTATTACAGCGCAAGATTCAAGGTTATTTAATAAAGAGAAAATGTAACGATGGGCGAGAGATTTACGGAAAAGACAACAAATACACAATTGTTCAAAATTTGCAAAATGTAACAGTTACTTATTCAAAATGTAACGATGGGCGAGAGATTTGCAACAGCTACTTACTCACACAATACGCAATTGTTCAAAATTTTGAAATTCAAAAAATAGGAGCATGATCCAAGAGAGTTAATATACACAGCCAGGAAGTATACAACACTTTGTGAAAGTAATTCAGGTCGCTGCGAACACAAACTGCTTACTACGCACAACTTCGAGACGCTATAATAAGTTTGAGCTCAGCTACTGAATGTAGATATAACTCGGTGTAGTATACCCTTCATGGCTGGGGGGCTTATGGTGTATAGGCAGCCCAACAATCGAAAGGTTGGTGGCCGCCTGGCCCAGCCAAATAACTTCCTATAGCGAGACGAGCATTTTGATCCCAAGACACAAGAGCTAGACGTGAGGCTTCTAGTCGTGGCAGAAGACATGGGTAGAAAAACATGAGATGAGCAACAAACACGAAGACCACAAACGAAGAAAGTGGTGATCGTGGTGTACCCACAATCTTAATCCCTAAAAGCAAGGAGCTGCATTTATGACAGCCTAAAAATACAACAAGCTCTTGACGAGCTAAGATAAGCGTGACTATCTTGAGAAATTCCACTTCTTAGGAGAGAAAATTGACTTGATCGTTGGAGCTTTCCTCCCGTAGTCATTTCTGGGTTAAGTTTTGTAGGTGAAAAAGATTCAAAGAGTGAGCAAGCAATTTGCCTGAATGAACTACCACATCACCTATTACCATATTTCCCATATAATGCAAATGGATAGGCAAATTACGTCCTTATCTGGTTCTTTTTTTTACCAGATATATATCAAAAAGGAGAACACATCTGAAATTGATGTTGTGTTGAAGTCAAAACCAAGGGATGAGGATTTCCATATTTTTCTTGATTCCCTGTATCCTATGAATAGGTATGTTTCATCCTCTTCATGTAATAAGCATCTAGTACAATTGGTTTGGATAACTGTTCCTCTTCGTGCAAAATTATTTGCAGTAGGGAGCACAAAGTTTATTAGTCTCCATATGAAAACTTTTTACTTATGTGGGAGTTTTTAGATTCCATAATAGCTTCCACAAATTCTTCATTAATATGTGATTTTGGTATCCATTAATATGTGATTTTGACTTGTTTCCCTTTAGTTATCTACCAAGAAAGATTATCTTTAATCACTGATCTTGCCCACGGTATAAACTTCTATCCCCATGAATTTGATCCTTTAGGAGCCATTGTAAGAAAGTTGTTATTTCTTATGTATTTCCGCCTGTATACCTTTCCTATTAATGAACGACTTCCTTTTGTGATTAACCATGCATGTTTTCCTAGGAAAGCTTTGTTCATTCCTTCCATTGAACGTAAACCTAAACCCTCATCCTTTTTTTCCTTGTAAATTTTGCTCCATGATCTCCAATTTCCCCCTTTGATTTCCTTGTTCTCCTCCCCACATAAATTCAGCTATCATTTTATCCAGCTTGGTGAGGATGGATTTTGGAATTATGAAATTTCTAAGGGATATATAGCTATTGAATATAACACGTGCTTAGGTAAAGTAACCCTTCCAGGAAGTGAACGCAACTTTGTCTTCCAGAAAGAAAACCTTTGCTTGAATCTAGTGATGAGATCCTAAAAAACCTTAGTCTTCAAAGCTTCAAAATTGATATCTAATCCCAAATTTTCATCCTAATCCACTTTCATTGACATTTAAGGTAAATCTGGCATATTTCTCCAAACTATGTGATGTATTTCGACTGAACTTGATTGCACATTTCCCAAAATTTAGCCTTTGACCCAAGTATCTCACAAATAGATATATGGTTTTGGCAATCTCATCCACCGCCATGGTATTGCTGTCTAAAAATAAAATGTAATCATCCGCATACATTAGGCAGCTAATCTTTGGTCCCTCTAATTATATCCTCAATCCAAGCTTCTTATTTTATTGGATTCTCTTTTCCATCCAAGAAGACAAGAATTGTTGGCATAGAATGATTAGATATAGTGATAATGGACATCCTTGTCCAAGTCCTTTGTCAGGTACAAAAAATGAAGATTTTTCTCCATTCAGAAGGACATGATATAATACTGTGTTTACACATGCCATTATAAGTTGAGACCATGTCTGTAGAAAATCTGATTTCCCCAGTACTTTCTCTAAAAATCCCATGAAACATGTTGGTACACCTTGCTCATATCCAGCTTGACAACCATGAAGCTCCTTGATCCTTGTGTCTATTTCTTTCTAATGAAACAAATAACTTCATGAGCAAGTAATACGTTTGCTGAAATGCATCTTTTAGGAACAAAGCCCTTTTATGTATTCTGACCTGCACCCGCGAGGTCGTTCAAAAGGAGCTTACCCACGGGCGCGATGGGTCAAAGATAAGAATTTATATGTTGCTCTTAAACTTACCTTAACATCTCACCTTCCCAGTAACTTGCTGGGGGTTCCCTTTTCTACTGATCACCCTCGTAGCTCACTCCCAGTGATAACATGCCCACACTTAAAGGAACTTGCCTTGTGTAGGTCGTAACTGTTAGATCCGGTTGTAAACTCAATCATATAACTGGGACCTTCAGCAGATCTATCCTGGATCTCAAAAGGAAGAGAACAATAGTACCTTGTGATGACTCTAAAGTCTACGCCATCTTTGTCACTACAAACTAAAAATGCTCAGTTATCGAGGTAAGCTAGGGTTTCTCTCGTTAGGATTTTAATAACACAAATGCGATAGGTCTGATGCTCCTAATGTGCAATTCCTCACACAACTAACCAATTAAGATTAGTGTCTATTACCATCTCGGCACTCACAAGACGAATATGTTGAACATATCCTCTCGGTACTCATAAGACAACCATAGTGCCATATAATCCAACACTCTCAAACTAGCATTTAAAGCCTAGCATGATATCATGAAAAGAATAAATCAAGTGTGCATGTATATTTCATAGCATAAATCACAATAAGAAATTAAACTACAAATTAAGCATGATATTCATAACATGGAGAAATATGATGAATCTAAATAGTCTCACAAATCATGTCAAATCATGCTTACAAATATTCCCCAAGAAATAAACTACTCTACTAACGTTAGATTCATGACCAATCATTGGATTAAATTCCTTGAATCTAAGTAGTAAATGAAGAGAGAAGAGAAAGAACCATATAGAGAATTCTCCTAGCCTCACTCTCTACCTAACTAAATTACTCTCTGACTACTTATTAAGCCCTATGAGGTTGAAGTCCATTCATATAGGGTATGATAAATGGGCCTAAAAAAGCCCAAGTTGTAAACCCTAGGGCCAGCGTGGTACGGGTCATACTATATTGCACGACACGACCAAAACAGCTCATGCAGTATTGCACGGGATGTTGATTAGGGGGATGTTGCATTGAAGTTGATCGAACGGGACTTGTATTTTCGGAGCTTGCACATTTGCACGTCCTATCGGTTGAGGCTTGTTCTTTAACAACTCTTCGTGTACATGCCATAAAGATTTGTACGAAGAATCGTCTAGGACTTTCATGTGACACAGACTAATGACACATGCTGTGCAGTTTTCACGGTCCGTGCACTTTTTTTACGCTTCCGAACTTGGCTTATTTACTTCGACTCTTCTATATTCTTCCACGTTTTTTACTCGTGGCCTTCAGTCTTCCACCAATTTTGCAATTTGCCTTCATTCATCTACTCCAAAGTGCTTACGAGCAATCTAAAAATAAGATCACAAAACAAGATCTTGATGCTCATAAGGACGAAAATCCATTAGGCTCATATTAGGCTACAAAATGAAGGATTTAGATAGAAAAACCAAAAATGGTCATCTAAACCCCTTATGATGTCCCATCTAAACCTAGTAATCTTCCCACAAAAAAATAACAAAAGAGAAGTTAAATGCCTTAAGAAATACATGCATTTGACGTCTCATCAAATCTCTCACACTTAAACCTTTACTCGTCTCTGAGTAAACAAGAACAAGCAAAGATCTAATCATAAATTAGCATGCAAAAGTTTTTCCAAGACACCCAACATTTTATTCTAGACTACCATAGCCCCCAAGACATAAGAATCTCTTACACTCTCATATCCCAAACCTAAAGCAATCTAAACAACCTACAAACTATAAAATAGTAAGGTATACATGAAATGTGATCTAACTCACTATTCAAAGAAATACCAAAGAAAAATTAAGAGAAGCACAAAACATTTCAATTTCTCTCATTTGGCCTAGGAGTCCTCTTAGGTTTTCATCCTAGTCTCATATTTTTTGTTTTCTAGCTTACTATCACTTTTTTCCACACCATTTAGCCTCTCATTTTTGCATAGGTTTCCCTTTCGGGGTTTCAACCTATCCGTGCCTTCTAATTTTTCCTAAGTTGCCATTTCAGGTTTTTGACTTAGCGTGATTTTTTTTCCCATTTTCATAGCTTTTAATTTTTTTTCAATTTTATTGTAGCACAAAATGCCCCGAAAGTGAGATTCGCACTACATGGAAAACAATTAAAACAAAAGAACATAAGCCTGATACCTCTAATGTTACACATGCCCAAAATTACATCAAAGGTGCCCTCACACCTATAAAAACAAGTTTTCAAAGGAAAACAAAAACAAGTTTTACGAAAAAACAAATGAGGGAAATACAAGGGAAATTAGTCATCATCCAATAATGTCAAAGCATAAGAATCAAGGAAATGTAATGGAGTGTTCCCCCCCCCCTTCCCCCACCCAGTCAATGCATTGTCCCCAATGCATGCATCTCAGGGAAGAAAGGATTCGAAAACTTTTTAATAAGGTCCATCGTGTCTGGCTCCACACCTCTGCTCGCACTCACTGTAATCTGGTTGGCTGCCCCTCATGATGGCAGCTCTTATCATGCCAGTGATCTCAACCATATCTTGGTGAAGATGTGCCATATCATTCTGCATATAGTCCATCTGCCCATACAAATAATCAAAACAGTCTCCGCCTCGTGATAGTCAAAACGGTAAGCGAGGTGACTCACATCCTGCCTGATACCAAAGATGGAATCACCTCACTCCCGCTTCCAATCGAGCTCCTAAAGGGTGGCTGACTTCACAGATCACGTGTCAACGATACATACACTTGAGAAGGGTGGAATTGAGCGTGGTACCAAGAGTGAGTATGGCTGGCACCTGCATCTTGCTGTAGCCGGGAGTGACTAGGACCTGCCTCATGTTGGAATTACAGATTCACTGTAATTCCGTTTACAGTTTTACACTTTGTAATTCATTGTATTCTAGAAACTTAATCCCTCCGTCCCACTCTAAATTGCTTATTTATTTTTTCACGGTCTTCAATGAACATGTTTGACTGTAAATATCTCTAGTTACATATAATAACGCCGTAGAAAAAATTAATATTTAGAAAATAGATGTTAAGACAAATCTAACAATATCTCAAATGATATATTTATTATTTATACATTAATTTATATTTAGAGTCAAAGTTTACAAACTTTGTCTCTCAAAAAGTAAATAAGCAACTTAGAGTGGGACAGAGGGAGTAGGTTGTATTATAGCTTCAGTGTGATCATATTAGATCTAAATTATAATTTCTAAATCGATGTTTTTGGATTTTGTATTATAGAGGTTGCCGGGTTTGATCTCTATTTATCGAGGTTATTGAAAATATATGTTATGAACTACTGAAAGCAGACTGATGTCGGTACTATTTTGGTAGTTTTTTTAATTCCAAAAATAATGCGACTAACGTCGGTCCACCCTCAGTTCTAGTTTCAGTTAGACCGACAATAGGATTGACGTTGGCATCGCTTTTGGTTATGAACAACAGATAGCAGCAACCGCCGCCGGTCATACTTTTTACCTCTGTTATGAACCGCGGTAAAAGGTATACTTTATACCGTGTCACTATTTACTTCGTTGATTTCAAAAATAATAACAGAGTTAAAATGCCCTCTAGAACCGAGGTAAAAAGTCATGTTTCTAGTAGTGGGAGAACCCAAAAATTCTCTCCCAAACTCGATTGAATTAGCCAGAAAAAGCCCTAAAAAACCCATGAAAAAATGCATGACGATGAACCCAAGAAATTTGTTGGATTCCTTGCTGGAAACGAAGAGATCGTAGGGAAAAAACACTTGAAATGATGAAGAATAGGCTAGAATTATTTTAGAGAGGTTGTGCCTCTTTAGTTTTTTTCCATCTACTAGGAGCACTTTATAAATTCTATTAGATGTAGCAATGTTTATTTACATTAAACGATGTGGCAATGCCAATAGCAATTCATTCAATAAAAAAACAATAAAATATTAAATTTTGCATTCAATCATTTTTACTTAAAGAGTTAAGTGCTAAAATGACCATGACTTTAGGCTAAAAGTGTCAATATAACCTTGCAATCTCAGAGAGTGCCAAAATAACCTTTGACTCCACTAAATTTTTAATCAATGTTCGTTTGGCCGGATTTTGTTGAAAAGATGATTTTGCCCTTGCCTTAAAAAATGAAAAAGACTAAAATCTTCAATGCCTATGCCGCCACTCACTTATTTCTCTTTCCCTATTTGTTCTTCCTTCCACGCTGCCGTTTCTCCTTTTCTCCACTGCAGTGGAGGAAATTTGGGCGGTGAGGGTTTGGTGGAGGTGAAGGTCCAGCCTCTGTCTTTGGCGTGCTGGCGTCTCCTTCGATTTCTAGCACTCGTGCGTCACCTCTCCTCTTTGGCACAATGACGATGTCTCCATCCTCCAGCGCTGCTTCTTCATTTTCTCCTTCAGGTACCTCTTCCTGATCCTCCGGCGCTGCGGCGATGTCTTCATCTTCCAGCACCGCTTCTTCTTTTTGTCCTTCTGGCACCTCTCCCCGCTCCTCCGCCAGTCGCCCACTTCTTTCCTCTCCAGATCCAGATTCTCCCGACCTAGTTACCCCCAGTGGCGGAACCAGGAGTATATGTTAGGGGGGGCGAAAAAGAGGTTAAAATTTTTTTTGCAATGCTAAATAAAATAATTTTTAACTAACAACGCTTACATAATAATATGAATACATACTAATTAGATTTTTACAACAAAAAGCTATCACTGCATAAAAAACTACGTTCCAATACTTGGGTTGCTAGAACTAGAACCACTAACCACAGGAGACAATTGAGTTCTACGATGTTGCATACGCTGATAACGTTGCAAAATTGGTTCATTATCAATCCCAACAAAAATCTCCTTCTCAATATGCACTGTCATAACATCATTCATCCATTCATCTCCCATTTTGTTGCGTAAATCAGTCTTGATTCTCTTCATGGCTGAAAAAACTCGTTCAACAGTAGCAGTTGCAACTGGTAAAACTAAGGTTAACTCAATAAGACGATATACCAGTGGAAAACATGTATGCCTACTTGTTTGAACCATCTTTTGAGCAAGACTTCCAAAGTCCTCAACAGCCAAAAACTCATGATCAAGTTGCACATTATGAATGAAAGTACTAAGTTGTTGATGAAGGCGGGAACGATCTTCTACAGAGAAGTCACTTGGATATAGTTCAGCAAGACGAACCAACTTACCAATATCAAACTTAGAAAATGAATCTCTTGGATCAAGGCAAGCCATACAAGTGAGTAACTCCGTATTTGCTTCCGGAAATCGATTGTTCATTTCATGAATCATCCTATCAACAACCTAGTATTCAAAAAATAAAAGGTTAGCATGTAGTAGTGAAAAAAATTACAAATCAAATCAAATAAGGTATGTAAATTATAAAAAGTAATACCTGAAGAAAAGTATCAACACGAAAGAAATCACCATGGGTCTGCATTTGCGTAAGTCGTTTCCTACGACCACGAATTGTTCGTTCATCTTCCATATTAACTACCGAGATATCATGATTGACACAAAATGTGTTGACTTCATTTAACAACTCATCCCAGCCATTCTCTCTGTATTGTTGCAACTCAAACTTCATTGTATTCATCAAACTCACAGCCAACACAATATTTTGATTCTTTTGTTGCAATGCATGGGACAAAGCATCTACAACTCCCAACAAACGCTTCATCATAAGCATCACAAAAACAAATTCATAACTCTCCATTTGCTCAAGCAAACCGCTCGCTGAAGATTTACTCAGATTTGCATCACCATCATCGTGGACGTTTTCAATCAATTGCAAAATAGATTCCCACATAGTAATGAAACGAATAATAGTAGTGTAATGTGACCCCCAACGAGTATCCCCCGGCCTTCTCAAACTAGTCTCTTGATTTTTGCCTCTTCCACTCACAATATCTCCATTCTCCAATCCCTCTACAATTCTAGCATGTTCTAAATCAAGAAGCATGTCTTTTCTTCTACATGAAGCTCCAGCTAAATTCACAATCATACCAAGATAAACGAAAAACTGACACACAGTTCGATTATCATTAGCAACAGCAAGAACAACCAATTGAAGCTGGTGAGAAAAACAATGGACATACCTCGCAGATGAGTTTTCTTTCAATATCAAAGCTTTCAGTCCATTATACTCTCCTCGCATATTTGAGGCTCCATCATATCCCTGACCTCTCAACTTTGACATTGATAATTTATGTTTTGCAAACAATTCATCAATTGCACTCTTCAAACTAATAGCAGAAGTATTACTCACATGCACAACACTAAGAAAACGTTCAAGAACGCATCCTTGTTTGTTGACATATCTTAAAACAACCCCCATTTGCTCTTTTATTGATGCATCTCTAGCCTCATCAACCAATATAGAAAAACAACTATCTCCAATATCATTAACAATAACATTTGTTACCTCACTTGCACAAGCACTTGATAGTTCCTTCTGTACTTTGGGAGATGTGAGCTTGCAATTTCCAGGGCCATTTTCATTCATGGTCTTAGCAACAACATCATTTCGCTTGCAATACCAGTCAATCATTTCGAGATAATTGCCCTTATTCAGAGAATCTAGCCCTTCATCATGGCCACGAAAAGCCATACCTTGATTTAGCAAGAACCATGTCACATCCAAAGCGGCTGTCAAACGCGTGCGATATGCAATCTCCGATTCCCGCCCATGTGCCTGATAAGAATGAAGGATACTCTGTCTTTGACGCTTAAATGCATACAATTGTTCAACTGCATCATTATGAGAACTACCCGTTACGCCAACATGTTTCTTATATATATCAAGCGCTTTCTTCCAATTGTTAACCCCAGTCACAGTAAATGCATCCTCCCCATCTCGACATCCCTTATGTGAATTCCTAAAGAGATAGCAACAAAAGCAAAATGTTGCATCCTTTGACGCGCTATACTCCAACCAATCAAATTTTTCATACCACGAAGGTTGAAAACATCTATAGTCATTTCCCTGCTTTGTCTTCGGAAAAGAATGACCCTTAGGCTGGCAAGGACCTCTCAACACATATTCTCTCATCACTTGATCTCTAATAGAAACATCAAAATCCTTAATAGGTTTACGTTTCCCGGGATCATTTATAACATCATCCGAATTGAACTCAACACGAGAATCTTTTTGACTACTACCCTCTTCATTAATCCTTTCTTCATTTGATTCACTCGGTCTCTTAAAAATAGATGATCCACTACTTCGAATTAAGAATTTATCCATATCCTATTTTCCATAAAATAAGAAAAATATGTCAAATTAAATATGTATATGCTATTCAATATTCACAATTTCTCAAAAATATGTCTAATTAAATATGCCAAATTAAATATGTCTAATTAAATATGTCTAATTAAATATGTCTAATTAAATATGTCTAATTAAATATGTCTAATTAAATATGTCTAATTAAATATGTCTAATTAAATATGTCTAATTAAATATGTCTAATTAAATATGTCTAATTAAATATGTCTAATTAAATATGTCTAATTAAATATGTCTAATTAAATATGTCTCAAAAAAATGTCTAATTAAACATGTCTCAAAACAATGTCTAATTAAATATGTCAAATTAAATATGTCTAATTAAATATGTCTAATTAAATATATATGTCTAATTAAATATGTCAAATTTCAAATCTATATTTAGCAAAATTTCACAATTTCAACACAATCACTAAATTATTCATATAATCATATCTAAATTCAATATTCACAATTTCATCCAAATTCAAGTTATTTAACATTACATAACAAAAATATATTAGTCCCTTGATACCTTGCTCTTGGTTGGTTGCTGATAGTGGTTGTAGAAGGGATGGAGCGGCAGGCGGCGGCGGTGCGGCGGCGGCAGGTGGCGGCGGCGGTGTGTGCGCAGTGGCAGATTTGGAGTCTTGGAGAATGGAGAGGCAAGTTTGGCCTTCTGCCTTAGTTTCTTGCTGCTACTTTTATTAGGTTAGGTTATTAATTTGTTTGGGCCAATTGGGCTCAGCCCAATTGGCCTTTTATTTTTTTAACCCGCTAAGCAAAACGACGTCGTTTCACTTAGCTAAAACGACGTCGTTTTGTTTAGTTATACCAAAAAAAAAATAAAAAAACGTTGTCTTCCTTAGCGAGCGTCCCTCCCGCCTTGCTCTCGCCGCTGCGCGCGCCACCGCGGCTCCGCCTCTCACGCACGCCGCTGCGCGCCTCCGCCTTCACGCCGCTGCTCGCCTCCACCTCGGCACCTCCCCAGCCACTCCCTCGCTCCGGCAATGACGACAACTCAAGGGGGGGCGGAATCCGGTGGCTTCCGGTGGCCCTAGGCCTAAATTCCGGGCCGCCGGATCTTAGGGGAGGCGCTAGCACCCCCTCGCCCCCCCTAGTTCCGCCACTGGTTACCCCTAACCTAGTTACCCCTAACCTAGTTTCGAGAACATGTGGTAAAGACTGCTAGGGAGGGGGAAGGCGGGAGGTAGGTGGGCTAGCGCGGGGGAAAGCAACGACAGGTGGGAAGCGACGGGGCTAGGGTTGGGGAGGAGGCGACGGGGCTCAAGCGGGATGGCTATGTCAGAGGCATTTGAGTTGGTGTTTGGGTTCTAGGTGGTGAGGCAGGAGCGAATTCTGAGAAGTTTTTGCCGAATGTGAAGGGATTGATTGTAGGAGCTTATTGTTGCTGTGATGATTATTGAAGGAGTTAGGGTTGATTGGTGACGGGAGATTAGGCGGAGCGGCGGGGTTGAGGGCTATTGGCTGAGGGTTTCTGGGCGACGAGGGATATGGTTTCTGGGTAGCGACGGCGGGCACCGAGGGAGAATGACAACGATAGCGATGGAGTTTTGAAGAAGAAAGATAGGTTTGTCATAAGGGGTATTTTTGACATTTCATTTTCTGGCCAAGCCTGAATTCACTTGGTCAATATCGGAATCAAGAACTTTGGCTATACCGGCACAAATTTTTGAAAGTTAGGGTTAGACTGGCGCATGCAATAATTAGTTATGGTTAAATTGACACCTTCTGAGATTCCAGAGTTATATTGGCACTTTCAGCCTAAAATTAGGGTTATAAATGTATTTATTCCTTAATTAAATGTTATATATAACAATGGATTACGGATCGCAATGCATTCAACAATACTCAAGTAAATGAGATGTAATAATGAAATAAATTTAGTTGCCTTATGTTCCAAATATCAAAATAACATTTTGTTGGATTGATATTAAAATAATTATTTTGTGGATGATAAATAATGCGTACAAAGAATAGTAAATCGCTATATCACGTCCTATATTTTACTGAATTACGCCCTGTATTTTACTATTGTAATGCTATATGTATTATGAATTTAATTTAAGGAATAAAAAATTGAAAAACTAATAATAATTAAAATTTTATTGTAAAGTGATTAAACACTCTAGCGGCAGCGGGATATATGCCAGCGGCAGCATTTTCTCCGGCGTCGTCTCCATCTCTCCAGCGTTTAGATCGGGTTCCCATCTAGGCCCATCAAATGGGTTAATTGGATCAACCCATTATCCAAACCCAATTAACACATTATTCAATGAGTTTTTATCCAATTAACCCATTTATTAATGTGTCATAATATGTTGGATCATAAATGAGTTGGGTCATTAAATGGATAACCCATTGAGTAACTCATGAGATAACTCATATGACCCAATGGGTTAAAATATATTATCCAATAAGTCATTATGTAATTAACCCAATGAGTTATCATTCAATATTTTCTTTTGATTTGGGTTATAAGTTGTCATTATCCAATGGGGATCATGTATTAAATACTTATTAGATTTTGGGATTGAGCGGGATGAGAATAATTAAATTTCGATCTCAATGTGTCCCATATTATGCTAACTCAATTTAACCTAACAAATACCAAATAAATATCCAAAATTACCCAATTAAATGCATGTGTAATATTTAACATAAATATTCACTAATTTACAAATTATACAAATTATAATTCACAAATTATTCGAGCTCAATCTCGTGGAGTATTCGAGTTTGTACAGTATTCGAACTCAATCTCGTACATCATTCGAGTTCGTACAATATTCGCGCTCAATCTCGTACAGTATTCGAGTCCGTACAATATTCGAGCTCAATCTCGTACAGTATTCGAATTCGTACAGCATTCGAGATCAATCTCGCACAGTTTTGAGCCCGTACAATATTCGAGCTCGTACCGTATTCGAGCTCGAGCTCGAACCCAACTAATATTGTTCGTTAATTTCGTCGAGTTTACAAAGCCAACATATTATATATATATTTATTAAATATAATATAATATAATGTACATAATATAATAAATGATTATATATTAGGGAAAAGTTAAATCATTCGTAATCAAACTTGTGAAAATTTAGTTATCTTATGATATGAAATTATCCACGGGTCACCCACTACCCAACCCAACTCGACCCACCCAAAATTATCCAACGTGTGATCCATTATCCAACCCAACTAAACCTAATAACTACAACCCAATTGTATCCATTAACCCAGTGTGTCACTATCCAATAAGTCTTATCTAATAAGTGAAAATAGTATATGGATAACGGTTATCCAATGGGTGACTCGACCCATTTGACAGGCTTATTCCCATCCCCGCCTAGCGTCGCCGTGCCCTGGTTCTCGTTGCCCAAGTCCCGCCCTGGTTATCTTCATCGTCGTGCTCCTCGGTTCTCGCCACTGTGCTCTCGCCGCCATGCCAAGTCTCACTGTCGTGCTCCCCGACTCTCGTTTCTCCCTGCAACCCCGTCTCTCGTTTCCAGGCTCTTGATTCCCCTTGCAACCTCAACTCTCGTTTCCCCACCCGTTCTCGTCGGTCGTTCTCCTCGCCCTACCCGCCCGCTCCGCCGACCGTCTCTCATTTCCCCCTGCAATTTCTAGCCCTTCGTCGACCAGCTCTCGTTTCCCATTCTTGTCGTCGAAAAAAGGAGTAGGCGGGGCTGGGTGGCTGAGCTTGGGTGGGGTACGCATGGGGTGGTGAGGGAGCGTCCGGAAAAATGAGCGGGCATGGTTGGGATTCGAGGGCTGAGGACGGGAGGGTTTCCGTCGTCGAAAAAATGAGCTGGGGGTGGAGGGGCTGGACTTGGGTGGGGAGAGGCCGGAAGCAGAGATGGAGTTCAATCGTACAGAAATCTGAAATAAAATGAGAGAGTTTAATTTTCGGCGAGTAGCAGCGGTGCCACCGCCGGCCGGCGAGGGCAGGGAAGAAGGGGAAACATTTATTTATTTATTTAATAATTTAAATTAAATATTATACATATATAATACGTACATAACAACATCCAAAGAATGATGATAATTATAAAGATTAGGGGATATTTTAGAACTAGAAATGAGTGTTGCTATATCACGCCCTGTATTTTACTAGTTTACGCCCTAATACGTATATACACGTATAATACTAATATTAAAATTTCAAAATAAAACAAACAAAAAAAAAACAACCACCGCCGCCGCCGCGGGTCTTCGCTGCTGTCGTGCGTCAGCGCCGCCACCGCGGGTCTCCGCCGCTGCCATGCGCTAGCGCCACCGCCGTGCGCCACCACCTTCTCTCTTCTTCTTCGTCTTCTCCGGCGGTCTCCGCCGTGGGTCACCGCCACCACTGTGCCTCCTTCTTCCTCAGCTCCACCCGCCATCCTCATCTTCCCCAGCTCCTCCCACCACCGTCCCTCATCCCCTGCAAAACCTAGCCCCGCCGCCGTCCCTCCTTCTCCTTCGCCCCGTCGAGCAAAACCCTAGCCCCGCCGAGAGGAGAACGATGGAGAAGCGGGAGAGGAGAAAGGCTCTTGAAGCGGCGGTAGAGAAGCGGTAGAGAAGCGGCGGAGAAGCGGCGGTAGAGAAGCGGCGGTAGAGAAGCGACGGTAGAGAAGCGGGGTAGAGAAGCGGCGGTAAAGAAGCGGGAAGTGGTGGAGCGCAGACCGAGTCAGGAGGAAAACCGGGTCAGTGAATTGGGGCAGAGAACCGGATGAGGAGAATGGGAGGAGAAGGAGGAAGAGGAGAGCGGGAGGAGAAGGAGGAGGAGAGCGGGAGGAGAAGGAGAAGGAGAAGGAGAGCGAGAAGGAGAGCGGGAGGAGGGGAGGGGGAGGAGCGGGGGGAGGGGTAGCGGGGGGAGGGGGAGCGGCCGGGGGGGAGCGGGTGGAGGAGGGGGCGGAGGGGGAGAGGGAGGAGGGGGGGGGGGGGAGGAGGAGAAGGAGTCGCCGGAGAAGAAGAAGAAAAAGAAGAAAAGGGAAACGGAGAAGAAGAAGAGAAGGGGAGGAGGTGATGGCGCACGGCCAGAGAAGACGAAGAAGAAGGTGGCGCACGGAGGAGGAGGCAGCGGAGCACGGTGGCAGTATTAATTAAATAAATAATAAATTTTATTTAATATTAATTAATTTAAATTAAATTTAAAATACATATTGTATATTAAATAGTATAAATACAGAGAGTACTCAAATAAAATACAGGGCGTGATATAGCAATTCACCTAGAAATTGAACAGGACTGAAGTTGTACAGTTAGAAATTGATTAGGATTAAAGCTAGATTAAGGATTTCGCACAAACAAAATTTTTGTGAAAAACAAAAAAATAATATTTTGGCGTGTAATAGTCATTAGGGCATGGGCAGTGGTGGTCTCTTAAAATTAAAAGACCGCTTAAGAGACCGAAAACCACCACAGTGGTGGTCTTTTGAGTGGTCTCTTAACAAGAGACCACTCACCGAGCTCTTACTAAGAGCCCGGTCTGGAGCCTCCACGGACAGAACAAGCACATGGGCTGTAGGGCCGCTGAAATGCGGCCTTTTTTTTTGGTCCAAATGGGACACGTGTCGTCCCCTCGTTGGGCCACGTGTCCCACTAACTCAAATAATTATTTTCTGCAAATTTGAATGGGACACGTGTCCCATCCTGGTGGAGACACGTGTCCCACTAATTTTCTGGCCTCCTTTTAATTTTTGAATGGGACACGTGTCCCATTCTGGTGGCAACACGTGTCCCCACCGTAATTTTTAAAAAATATATTTTTTATTTTTTAAGATTTCTAATTTTAATATAATTTTTATTTTCAAATTTTAATAATTGGTCGGACTAGATCAATATTTTATTTAGTGTTTTGTGCAATTTTTATAGTTGTTATGGTTGATTTTTGCAATTTTAATGATTTTTATATAATTTTAAAAACATAGAATTATATTATTATTTATTTTTAATTTCATTGGAATAATTGTATTAAATTTTATATTCACCTTATTTTTTGTGGATAAATTTATTTAAAATAATATTTAATGGTCAATTTAATTATTGTTATATTTGGTTTTACGCACTTTTTATGGTTTTCATATTATTTTATAGAAAAAATGAATTCTCATAGTATTTATTTATTTAATTTCGTTTTAATAGTTTCTTCACAAAAATTGAAATTCATTTTATTTTTTTACACTAAAGCATGGTATTTACAAAGAAAAATAAATTATTTAACATATTTTTAAAAAACGAATTTATATTTAAATATTTAAACATTATATTAAATTTTGCATTCAACTTATTTTTTGTGGACAAACTTATTTTAAATAATATGTAATGGTCAAATTAATGAGTAGGATAGAGAAAATCAAGTGGGTTCTATGAATAGTATGTAGTGGTCTCTTAACCATTGTGGAGGAAAAAAAAGGTTGTCTCTTAAGTGGTCTCTTAAGCTGAGGTAGAAGAGAGAGAAGAAGAAAAATAATATATTTAATTGGTAAGAGACCGGCAGTGGTCTCTACCACTACCACGCCCATGGCCTTAGTAACCAGTTTGCTGTGAAGCCCGCTTCTCCAATCGACTAGAATTTTCGCACACTGCCCCTTTTCCAGTCGACGACCGTATAAAATTTGCAGCACTTGGTTTTGTGCTGCAAGAACAACCTTGACTCCTTAAACCTCTGCAAGGAAAGGGTTTTAGCAATGGCGGGTGCCGACGCTTCCGATGCTCTCGCAGGTATTAATTCATTTGTTTATTACGAATTATGTAACTTGATGTTTTGTGAACTCACCGTCATCAGTACACAGCGAGGGATAAGGTTCAGAAGTACCTGAATGCCGCTCGTACGGGAGATATTGAAGTTTTCAAGAGTGAGTTTCCTTTCCCTTGGCTGATGCGTAATAGTATGATTAAGTTTTTGTGTATTAATCGTATATGTGCATTTAGATTTCGCGAAGCAACTGGATGACGGAAAGGGTCTAGCACAGACAGTGGCAGATGTTAAGGATGCAAATAACAGAGTGGCTTTGCATTTTGCTGCCAGAGAAGGAAAGACTGATATGTGCAAGTGCTTGGTTGATGAGTTGAAACTCGATGTTAATGTCAAAGATGATGATGGTAATAGTAATACCTGATTTTGTTGTATTTAGTTTCCTGCACTCCTTGTGAACTAATAGCATCTATAAGCAAGTTTATTCAGTATGCAATATCCTTGCACTCCTTTTGGTGGCCTGTAGATTTGGTGTTTAGTTTTACACGCTGAAGAGAAGTATTCGCCCTGCGATAACAGGCTAACGGTTGCCATGTGGCCCAAGGTCAAGCATTTTCTAGTAGAAATGACCCCACCCTTTCCAGGACCCTTCATAAGCAAAACTTTCCTTGCACTTTTAATTGCTTTTATATGCTTCTGTTGATGATTAAGTTTGAATTTATAGTTGAACTGAAAGGATTGCTAAACATCCATTAATCTAATTTTGAGTGTTTGCTGGAGCTTACACAAACAGGTTAATTCCTCTATGTTTTTTGTATCCTTGTTGAATATTTGGTGCCAAGTCCTGTTTGTGAGATGACCCTCTAATACCTTGAACGAATATATTGGCTATCCTCACTGATCAAATTTAATCGTGTGATGTATTATTTTATTGTATTTGCATTCAGTATTTCTCTGCTTCATCTTTCAGGTGAGACTGCTCTGCTTCATGCTGCTCGCCAGGGGCACACTCTGACTGCAAAATATCTTCTTGATTGCGGTGCTGATCCTACTTTACCCAGTCAATTAGGTGCCACAGCTCTGCATCATTCTGCTGGAATAGGTGTGAGAGGCTGTCCTGTGAATACATTCTGAACAATAGTTTTTGCCCCCACCCCCCTCTACAATTGAAATATTTACACTGACATGTTATCTATCTTAAATATGGTCTATTAAGTTTGATGGGGGAAAATAGTGCATTCTTTCTGTAATTTTAGGAAATTGTGTGGACAGAGTTGTGTTTTTCCACTTACCCCTTACCTGTGTATTGATAGAAACGCAGATGGGAACCATAATCTTACATTAAAACAACACAATTTTAATTGGGTGGCAGTCTGTTTTAAGGGATAAGCTCAGTCTGTTTTTAGCTCTACAAACTTGTCAATGAATGATGAAACTGGTACATGATCTTCCAATCGAAATAAAGTACTTAATGGAGATTAGTTTTGAACAACAAGAATCACAATCACAAACTTGTAATACCTCGAAAGTATAAAATAAGGTTACCTTGTGGATGACTTTGGAAACATAAAATCCTATTCAGAGGATATTTTATAGAATTGTAGGATTAACTTACGATGAACTTCACTATTCTTTCAGGGGATACTGACTTGCTGAAGCTCTTGATATCAAGAGGTTTGGATGTTGATCTACAAAGTGACATTGGTAGCCCACTTATCTGGGCTGCTGGCCACGGTCAGCAAGATGCTGTTAGAGTGCTGCTAGAACATAATGCTAATGTGGGTGTTCTCATTTTCCTCAGCCAAGCTATGTTGTGGAATTAAAAAAATAGATGATTGTGATTTTGTGTCATTCGCTTTGATGCTTGGTTGCCTTTTAATTCTAATGATTGTGATTCTGCCTTATATCCTAATTTTTATGATTAAGTCGCTCTTTAATTATTTTGCAGCCTAATTTGGGAACAGAGGATGATGTCACCCCTGTATTGTCGGCAGTGGCAGCAGGTTCTTTGCCATGCCTGGAGTTGTTAATTCAGGTCTAGCAATTATTGATCTTATTAAAAATTTTCTCCCCCTCAGATAGAAATTTAATCCACCTTATTCTTGTGCTATAATGAGTCATGAGCCAGAACTTCCTTATTTTTATATCATTCGAGATACCTGATTTGCTTGATGTATGAAACCTGGTTCTTGACAATTATGTCACTTTACATCCAAATGCATTGTGGACCTTGTGGTTCCTCTTGCATATTTATGTTAGTCTTTTTCTCAGATTTAGCATATGTATAATGGATGATTTTACTTGATTCCTGTAAATTGTTTACAATGAACTGAGTCTTTACAGCTTAAGATTCTGACAGAAGAAGAGTTTCATATAACTAGGTAATAATGAAAGGGAAACTGTTGCAAGTTGCTAAACTTTTTTAGATTTAATGTTATTAATTTCTACTTTTGGTTTTCAACTTTCCAGACATGGCTACCTTATATCTTAATGGCTGTATGTAAAGATCCCATGATCCAAGTATGATTAATATACCGATCCCACATAGTGAGATAAAGGCTTAGTTGTAGTTGCTCCTTCAATTTCTCTGTCTATGCAACGAACCAAAAGAAAGTGTGCCTTTGTGTTTATAATTCAATTGAACCAACCTTAAACTAGGTGTTGCAAGTGTCTTTCTTACCCTTCAAAATATTGGGGTTTTATGTCAAGTTTACTTCCTTTTTCAGGCAGGGGGTGATGTTAATGTTACTGCTGGTGGAGCAACTGCATTACATATAGCTGCTGACAATGGTAGCCCCGAAATGATTGAATGCTTGCTAAAAGGTGGAGCTGATCCTAATGCTGTTGATGAGGTAATACGATGAAGTTTGGATTTTTCTCTCTATTTCTCTCTCGACTTTACTTAGAAAAGTATCCTTTGTTGCAACCCTCTTCTAAGTTCGTATGATAGAACATGAGATAATATTATGGGCGAGGCGGACCCAAACTAAAGTGAACTATTATGTAGTCTTTATTACTGAGCTAGTTTCTTTTGTTGCCAGCCCTAATTCAGGTATAGAGCATTCACTAATAGGGAGAGATGGACCTAGGCTGCATGAACAGCTAAAAATATTTACTTTGTTTCAAGGATGCTTCTGTTTCTAGTTGAGATCTGGAAGATGATGGAATAAATATTGAAGGATTTTCTGAGGGTTTATCTTTCTTTTAATCAGAAGTAGATGTATTCATATTTTGATACCGAAGAGGCTCCTTAGATATCACTGAAACTTCATTTTCTCTGGAACCTTTTGTTCCTTGTTCTTTTTGCATGGTTTATCAGTGAATCATACAATGAGGTTATAGTTTGTTTCAGATTCTTCTGCTTATTGGGGGCATGCGTCTCATTAAAGCTAATCTTCTGCACATAATTCTGCACTCCAGTTACCACTCTATTAATCCAATCTCAAAGAGGCTAAAATTTGCTGAACATAAAAGAAGTTAAAAACAGTTCACTTGTAGAAATTCTATGCAGTCTACAGATGATTCTAAATTACATCATTATTGTTTCATGGCTGAACTTTGTCTTAACAATAGATGATTCTGCTTTATTTAAGTGAAAGCTGCTACTATTCAATATTTTCCATGTTCATTGATAAGAGAGCTTTGCTTTGCATTGTCAGTGGATACTTTTCATAAAAAGATTAGATTTTGAAAGGTAAACTTCTGGTATTTGTTGTTAAGTTTCATAACATGAGAGTTCTTTCTGTCTCTGATACTTATTCCCTGGATTTTAGGTTTAGCTGTATTTTTTGAACCAAATTAGCACCGGAAGGTTACATAGTCTTGTCTACGAGATTTTTCTGAAAGCATGCTTAAATAGTCAAGAAAATGTTCATAGATTGATACGAAAAAGTATTAATCAATACTGATGTTCGTCATGAACAGGAGGGAACTAAACCTATACAAGTTGCTGCTTCCAGAGGCAACCGAAAGGCTGTTGAGATTCTATTTCCCATAACCTCACTAATTCCCAGAGTCCCTGAATGGAATGTTGATGGAATACTTGAGCATCTGCAGTCTGAAGCTGATTGGAAAGAAAAGGTGCTATTTTTTTTCAGCTGTTATGTTGTTCTCTATTTTATGCTGGGATTAAAAAAGCGTGCTTAAGCGCAAAAAAGCGCTAAGCGCTCAAGTGAGCGCTTTGTATTGAAAAGCGCCAGCGCCAACTGAAAGCGCGCGCTTCCGAGTGCTTTTGGTGAAGCATGAGGCGCTCAAAAAAGCGCGCTTTTTGTTTTTATGCTGAAATAGGCCTTTTTTTTTTCTTAAATGAAAGGAGTTTGGGCTGAAATAAATAGTATTAGGGTTATATAATTTATTTATGGATTAAACAAAAAAAAAAAGACAGAAATCGGACAGAAACGATTGTGTTATTAATGTGTTGAATGTTTTATTTGTCTTTTATGATATTGTGTTATTATTCAAAGTTCTATATTGTGTCTTTATTTAAATAATCCTAGTATATGATTTGGGAGTGCTTTTTTCCGAAAAGCGAGCGATTGCGCTCAGCGCTTCGCGCTTCGGTAAATTTTACCATTAGCACTTCGCTGCACTTTGCGCTTTTTAAAACCCAGATTTTATGTCTAGCAATACGGTGCTGAGATATTTCCCCCTCTTTGCATCGTGTTTTTAATCGTTATTAAAACACGTCTGATTGTTGAACTGGCCCTCTCCAAGCTCTGTTAAGATGATCAGGAGTAGAAGTTTAGTGTTCAGGTCCAGCTTATTGCTGTTTACTGGCTTTTGGCTCTGTAGATTGGAGTTCAAGTCTTTGAAAAATGTTTGGCTTATTGTATCCCGTTCGAAGCTAATGAGATTATGATACCTCTTGATATTGTAGCTAATGGTAAATTGAATCTCTTTCAGGAAGATAATAAGAAAAGGCAGAAGAATGCTACTCTTCAAAATCAACACATGCCTGAGGTAACATACTAGTTTAAATTCTTAGGATGGACCCATTTGTTTATTATGGTCTTTCTTTTTATTTTTAATCTTTAATGCTGAATAGTTTGGATAGCATCAGTTTCAGTCAAAACTTGTCATTGTCAGTAGTATCTATCTACTTGTCTTTTTTTTTTGTTTAATTAAGAATTGTTCCCAATCCTGCTAAGCTAATGAATAAGGCCTTTGACTCTAGTTAGCTATGATCTTCTGGAACAAATAGGCCTCCACAATTTATTATTACATAAATGTGTAATTGGTATTAATGCACAAGAGTGTTAAATTGTGTTTAAGTTTCCTGCACTCGTTTATGTTTGAGATCTGTAGACACTCTCATACAGCAAGTGGAAAATTGAAAATCATGAACCCAAAATACATAGAGAAAAGCATGAGCTAAAGAAGATAAAAAAGTTCAAAAACAGAGAATTTTTTTACTTAAAACAGAAAAGTGTTCTGTGATAGATTATTATGGCAATATATGATCTTATAGTTGATGCCTCATGATAGGATAAAACTAGGAAATCTTTTTACCTTGGTTGATTCGCAATCTGGTTTCAGGTCCTACCCTGTCCCTGTAATGCTTTTGATGCTGTCATGGTATATGTTTTTCTTTAAAATCTCATAGGTGAGAATAACAAAACTTTAGCACTTAAGGAAATGGATGGATACCAGTCCAATTGATAATTTGCCAAGTTATTGTGGTTTTGCTAGAAGTTGATGTCTTTTAGCTGATTAATGATTAGAACACACAAGTCAATCATTATAAAATTATATGAATGATCATTGATATAGAAGTTGATGAATTGAATCTGTTATCGCTAGATAAAGAAATTTATATTTTACTGCAGTATGGGAACACCATGGTCACCTGTAGACAGGTTCAGTTCTTCATTCCCACTTTTGATATTTAGCTATCTATCTTCTGTTCATAGGAACTGGATCTTGCATATAGACTCACCGAAACTCTTATGCATAAAAAATGTAAAATACAATGATGCACTAAAAAAACAGTATATATTGATCATGAAATTCATTACTCCCCTCTTGCTTGGTAAGGTTCTGTTATACTTGGAAGGTTGGTATTTTTTTGTGTTCCAGAGCATTAACTAGATATGTTTAAAATTATAAGACATCATACACAAAATTCTAGCGGGTTGGAACAAATGGAGAAAGGATAAAAGAGTACACCGAAAAGAAGCTGAGCTGATAAAATGAAAATGTTCGTGCCGACATATGAGATTATCTAGAATACATGATTAAATTATTAGAAAATAAAATATAGCAGTAATTACAGTACATGAAAAAAAGAGGGAGAAACATGTACATAGAAGACCTATACTTAAGGTGTGTTGGCAGGGCTTATAAGATGCTTTACTTATAATTTTAAAAATTTAGGTGTTCGGTAAACCGCTAAAAACAACTTATTTCAAAATTAGAAAGCATTTTGGGGGGATAAGCAGAACCTAGTCTCCCTCTGCTTAAATAAGCAAAACTCCACCAAACACACCTTAGATGCCTAAAGAGATGGCTAAAATATAGATCACTATGGAAAGATATCGAGGGGGGGAGGGGAAGATCTATATAGACTTGGAACGAAACTATGAAGCAATATATGCTACATTTGAATGTAAATGTACTTGAAGAAACTATGACTATATAACCAATCCTACATAGTGATAAACTGAAGATTCTTTTCATCAGCTTGGAGTGATTGCTGAGTAATACTTGTGAAAACACCGACTGGATTAATATTGGGATAATAAACTAGCACTCTGTTATTTTTCATGTCGGTGTTGAGCACAAATAAAGAAAATGTGTCACGTGCTGAATTAGGAAAAAAAAAAAATCAATATCTACTCTGTATTAGCTTTTTAATAGTAAATGTTTGGTTTGTAGGTAGCACCTGAGGCTAAACTGAAAGCTGCTGAAGCAAAGGCAAGAGGAGATGAAGCTTTTAAACGAAGTGATATACCAGTGGCAGTTGATGCTTACACACAGGTGCTAATAAGCTGGTTGCTTATAATATCCCCCTTTCATTTTGCCAATTAAGAATAGTTGAAATTGCATTCTACTAAACTACTAATATAAAAACATCCATCTGGCGAGTGGCTTTTACTTTAGTAGTAACTAGTATATCTATGATGTAAAGTGCGTTGTCTGATATTATATAACTCGAATAATTTTGAGGAGCGTCAAAAATTATATACAGACAATAATAAGTTACAGGATCATCTTTGAAGCAAACTTGCATAATTAAAGCTTAAACATAAATTTGCATATGTGATAATAGTGCATAGACTAAGAAATTTACTATAAATATTGTAATATCTAGCGTGAGATTTTTATCAACAGTTACATGTTTCAAGCTTTGGCATCCTCAATGTCTGATTGTTGCTATTGTGAAACTGATTTGTGAATGCACTTACCATGATGGGCTTTTGAACAGATGAACTTGGTCTTTCTTTGAACTCCTCAATGGATGCGTCAGACTTTATTTTCTGTCGATGTAACTCTCTCTTATTGTATACTGTTGCATTTGTAGGCAATTGATTTTAATCCAAGTGATGGAACATTATATTCCAACAGAAGCCTTTGTTGGCTTCGTTTGGGCCAAGCAGATCATGCCTTATCTGATGCAAGGGCATGCAGGGCACTCAGACCCGATTGGCCCAAAGCTTGCTACCGTGAAGGTGCAGCTTTGAGGTTATTGGAGGTAATCCTCATCTATCTATGAGAGTACCCTTGAATTCACCTAAAATGACGAGACATTCACTTCCTTGTGTCTCTCTACTGCAGAAGTTCGAAGAAGCTGCCACTGCCTTCTACGAAGGTGTCAGGCTTGACCCTGAAAGTAAGGAGCTCGTTACAGCTTTCAGGTAAAATGGTCATTTATCACCTCCAGAATCACATTATTGAAGATTTTGGCTCTGATAGAGTGCAACATTTTTGTCGCAACATCATGTATTACCTGGCTATGAAGCATACAGAATGTGCAGATAACATTTGAGGGCTCTGATGGTGCTTAGTATCTCTCCTTGGTATAGGAGAATGAACTAACAAATATACTATCTTGGAAAACCCGTGTGCATATATTAGTCGATCAGTCGTCAGTTGGCCTGGATGTGCTAAGTTGAGTTTACATATTTCAGGGAAGCAGTGGAGGCAGGGAGAATATCCCACAATAAACAACAAAAGTTGTAATACAATTTTTAGCTGCTTAGGAGAAAGAAAGTGGATGGTTGGAGCTCTACTTGAGGTGATATACCTGTTGGTTTCCAGAGTGATTCAGGTGCAGCTCTCTTAGAAATGTTTTGCTACCAAAGGCCGAATCAATACAGACAACTATATTTGGTTTGAAGGGAGAGGTGAGATAGTGTGTAGAGAAACGTGTTTAGGGGACGTCATTTGATTTTTGAATGAGGATGTAGATCCTATTTGTCTTATTTTTAAGAAAAAGGAGAATAATCTTATGTTGTATTTCACTAAAACAAAAGAGTCCGTGTCCTGCAGGATTGTCTCCTCATAAGACTGACAAATTATAAATGTTAGTATAGAATAAACACTTTTTTTTTTAAAATTTGTGGGTTAAATTATAATTGTGGGGTTACATTTAAAACATGCATTGAAGGTAGTTAGGATTGAAGTGCATATGTCCGAAAAAAACATTAGCCCCTCTACCCTCTTCTTTTTCCGGCCTAAACCCTCACCCTCATCGATGAAAAAAATGTGCTGATGTTCAGGGTTTGAAGTGCACATGTTCGAAAAAAACATTAGCACTTCTGTCTCTCTTCCTTTCCTGCTCAAACCCTTAACCTCATTGATGATGGGTAAACCAACAACGGGACCAAGAGGAGTTTCGGGCCGAGAGTACCTTGGGCTTGTGCCGGCCCAGTAAATCTCCTTGGATAGAGAATATTCAATCAATATCAATCAAGGCGTATAATCAGGATATACGTTATTCCCTGATACAATATAAATAGACAGGTAAGCACTTACTATTGGTGACTTTTAAATGCTTACCAAAAACACACACCAACTAAAGCATCAGAGGATTTACCCCTGGGACCTCCCGAGGCTTTTTGTTTGCAGATTATCATCGAGGGATTCGATGGTGCGACTCGATCGATTTCCAGACGCATCAATTGGCACGCCAAGTGGGATCGATTTAGTCACGTTTGAGTTCCTTGGTTTATGTTCACCTCCACGAATACTCAGAGGAGTGAGAGGTTAAAGTTGAAAGGAACTGGTGCTACCGAGGAAGTACAATCTCCCTATCGAGGAAGAAGAAGAAAAAGAATGGTTAACCCTCAAGTATCCCAGGAAGCGGAGTGAGAAGCGATACAAGTCTCAGCCGGAGAGCAAGGGGGCGTGCAAGGCTCCGTCATACAGTTTCCAGTGATATCTAAGGGCCCTCGAGATATGGCCGGACCCTCGAGCCCCGTTGTGAGTGATGTTGGCCAAGGAGTAGGGCCTGCAAACCCTTCAAATGATGTATACATCAGATTAAACGATGAAATAGACGGTTGTTCCACAGAGGTTTCTAGTGATTCCCAGATGGAAGCTTACGAACGAGCCTTGTGAGCAAATCTAGCAACATGTGTGAATACCTCACAATCTGACTTAGCTAAGGCAGTTCAGATGTTGGCGGATGCGAGATATCGGGTCACGCCTGTCTAGGCCCCGATAGTCCCTTCGACGATCATGGAAGTCCCGACAATCAATGCTGCTCAACCCATGATAGCGTTTCCTTACCTTGGGTATCCTTGAGAGGGGTACCAGGCGCGACCTCAACCATCAATCCCTGAACCCCTTAGGCTAAAACATTCTGGACCCCCTGCAGTTTCGATAACCTTGATAGGAGGATATCCCATAGCAGATCAACCTTCATTCTCTGAACACCTGGGGCTAGCACATTTCGGACCCCCTGCAGTTCTGACAACCTTGATGGGAGGATATCCTAGAGCAGAGATGGAATATGGGTCTCAAGGATATGGACGAATAGGGGTGCCAGGCCAATCAGCTGGTTATGGTTTGTATGACCCTTATGGGTTGTATAATGGAAGTTCAGGGGTTATGACAACCTGTGCAAATCCTGGGCAGACAATCCAACCTCCTCGGAATCAGATGACTTACGAAGACCCCCATAGTGGATTGCCGATGCCTGGGTAGCAGAGAGGAGATACTGGAGATACCCTTAAGAGAGAGCTAGACAGGTTGTTCAAGCCACTTAGTCAGGGGGCAGGATCCCTATTTTCGTCGCTAAAAACCGCAGAGCGATGGCCCACAGATACTAAACCCTCGGAGGGGCTCCCGACGTATAGTGGAGAGTTAGATCCTTGGGAGTTCATTCAGACATTCCTTAGTCTCATGAACTCGAGAGATTTCGACGAAAAGCTAACATGCAAGCTGGTGGGGGAGTTATCTCCGAGGAAAGGCTCAAGGGTGGTACAATAAGTTGATGAAAGGGTCCTTGCATTCTTACAGAGTTTTCAGTGCGGCATTGTTAAGTTAATATGCCCAAAAGAAGAAGTTTATCAAAACTCTACTGGAGTTATACTAGACGACACAAAACCCCGGGGAATCGACGGAAGCCTTCTACGATCGTTATGTAGATGAAAGCTTAGTGGTGGTGGAGACCACGAAAAATGAAGTGATCAAAGGATACTTGCTTAGGATGAGAGGCATATAACGATACAAGAAAATAAGCAACAATGTTCCTCGAACCCTACAGAAGCTCCAGGAGATAGTCGGGCAGCACTTGAAAGTGGAAGATGCCACCAGGAGAAAGAAAGAGAGTATGGTTGATAGGCCAGGAAGAAGCAATGATCATCGAGGGAAGAAGCCAGTATAGGCACCGAGGCCTTACTTCGAGAGATATACTCCTACTAGTAGGATCCCGACACAGATCCTAAGTATTTATAGAGGGGTATTCAGACAACCACAACCCTTGTCAAACACAACTGCAGCAGTAGTGGGGAAAAGGGCCACAAACTTATTATGCGACTTTCACAAGGATTATGACCATGATACAAATTATTGCATCCATTTGAAAAGGGAGATTGAAAGGAATGAGAGGGGCAACTTTAGGGCCTCGGTCCTAGACGAGGAAATCAAGGAGAACCTCCTCGTCCCCGGGGGGATCGGCCACCATACAGGAGATATCCTCAGAATAACGGGGGTAGAAGGGATAGAAGGCATCAGGAACAATAACCTCGTGGCAGAGATCAGGCGAGGAGAGACAAGGGTCCATGGGAACAACCAACTGGAAACCAGGATAACAGAAACGGGGAAAATTCGCCTATTCGGAGAGTGATCAACATGATAAGTGGGATAATAGGGGAGAGGTCTTCAAACTCGGTCACGAAGGCTGATTCTCGAAGGTCCCCTGCATAAGAGCCAAGTCACAAGAGATTCCAGCCGGATGAAACAATCACCTTCTCAGAAGCGGACGCTGTCTCAAACCGAACCCCGCATGCAGATCCGATAATGGTAACAACAGTAATTGGAACGACCTTAGTGAAAAGGGTGTTTATTGATGACAGAAGTGGGGTGGAGATAATGTTTGCTGAATGTTTTAATCAATTAGGTATTGGAAGGAACAATCTGAATAAATCAGCCACCCCCCTCTCAGGATTTACTGGAAACCCGATATATCCTATAGGAGAAATCACCCTGCCAGTATGGATATCCGAGGGGGATAATAGGTAATGATTGAGTGCACATTTGCAGTGGTTGATGCTTATTCTCTGTACAATGTGATTTGGAAAGGCCTTGAATGTTCCAGGCTCGAGCAGTGTGGTCCCAATATCACTTAATGATGAAGTTTCCAACCAGTAGAGGGATAGCTTCCATTCGAGGAGATTAAACAAGGCATGACCTACAATGTCATTCAACAAGACAACATTCTCCTAAATAGCCTAACCATTCAAAACATGATAATCTAAGTATAAAGGCTATTTAAACAAGAACATTCCTCATCAAACAACAAACCCATGTAAGTTCTCACCAACCCATCAATAAGATTATGCAATCAATATTCATCCTCTTGTAAATAACCCAACACATGAAGACCACATCGTTCATGCATAACAACACATCAAACCACCCAAACTTTCTTTAACACAATATCATGCATACAAACCCAAACATATTTTCCAAAAAACACACACTCATTCAAGAATCGTGCTTTTCATAACACCTCCACAATGTCAATAAAACATATAAACAAAGAGTTCAATGGATTACCCGAAATTTGAAGCTAAGAGTTGCAAGATCCACACAAAAAGAAGCATGAATTGCTTATTTTTGGAAGAAAGTTTCAAAATTTTGAGTTTCACCAAGAGTGTGTGTGAGTGAGTGTTTTCTGGAGAAGGAAGAATGTGTCAAATGATGAAATTAGGTGGAGAAATGTACCATGGGATTATAATTTCAGCATAGGTGAATAGGGAGGGAGGTACACTTTAGATAAGGATGAAATTTTAAAAATCTCAAATTAGGGGACAATAGTACCAATCAATTAATTCCAAGAGATGTTGGAAGTACTATTTTCCTCAAAAGTCCTAAGGAATTATGAAATTTCAAAAATTTTGAACCAAAAATGCATTTTTTAGTTTGAAATTAAGAGTTTTTGAAAATTTGAATTTTTGGGACAATTTGAGAGCGGAAAATTCGAAATCGGCGCAAAAGATTGTTTGGCACGGACCAAAGCCTCGTGCCAAATTATACGAATTAGGTTTCTTTATTTATTTTTATTTATTATAATTTTTAGAAGATAACACTATACTCTTTTTCCCATTGGGTTTTTTAATGAGGTAGTGTGATCATTTATTTTATTTCAAAATAAGGTCCATTAATTAAGCCATGTTGGCCTTGGAATAATTAATATTTCGGTCATGCATTTATATTAGGTGTTAGAATATCCAGTTATGATTTATTAGAATTAGATTTGGTAATATTAGATAAGACAATATTCATTCATGATTTATTTTGAAGAATATAGTTATTTATTTTAGGTAGCCTAGTTAAATATGGTTTTAGCTTCTAAAAGCTATCATAATCCTTTTCAGTTTCTTGTTTGTATTTTGAAGACCATACCTATGTACTATAAATAGGGGTGACTTTCAACATTAATTTTTACCTAACCATTTTTATCAATTAAAATACAACCCTTTGAGTTCATACTCTTTGCTTGCGAGCTATTCCATTGTTGCTTAACTCCGAGGGCTAGTTAAGTGTAAATAAACCTTGTAATCTGATCCTGAGGGCTAGTTAGAGAGAGAGTCTAAATTGAGTGTACCCCAAGGACTAGACTTTGCATTTCGTGCAGCATTGAAGGGTTTGCGAGTTCCCTTGTTTTGTCAAAGATCTTAATTCCGCAATCCATATTCTTCGCATGGGGATTCATATCACTAAATCTTCTGGCATGAACCAATTCCTTGTCACGAAGCAACCCTTCTTGCCAAATCTCCTGGCTCGAAGCAACCCTTCATGTCAAACTTGTCGGCGCAAGACATCAACAAATTTTGACTTATTCCTTAGGGTTTTCCTTTTTTTTCGAAAAAAGTATGTCACCCATAAAATCTAATTCCATCCAAACACAATCACGAGTCTCGAACTCAAATTTTCAAATCAAAAAATGAGTTTCATCTCAAAAATCCTCACTGCAAACTAGAACATACAAAATCTATCTAATCACAACTAAAAAAATGAAAGCAAAAAGAAACACCATATATTTATTGTCGTCCTCACGACTTATTTTCTTTTCATGCAATTTAGATAGAACCACCTACCCGTGGGTGTTCGGAATCGCCATGGGCGACTCCACCCACGATGACATCGTTGTGGAGAGATCTCCCCAACGAGTCATTCTTACCTCGAACCTCTTGTCCGTAATAGTAAATGAATCTATGTGTCTTGCTAGCATTGTGTCTGTGAATGTCACTTTGGGGTTAAGGGGAGGTCGAGGATGTTTTAAACTCTCGTCACTCTCCCTTTCCCAGTGCAAGTTAGTTAGCATGGAAAAACAGTCGAACGCAGACATATTACAATTGCATTATGCAATTCATCAGACACATCAACAATATCATCAACACGGGACTCATCCAAGTATTCATTCTCATCGGTAACGCAAGAAGTTTCATGGCTCACCATATATGGTTACACCTTTGCGCATAAAAGAAGAATTTGTCGAATCATGCCTTGATTTATAAATATCAAACTCCACTTTATCCATATCATCTTTTAGAGTCAAGGTTCCCAAGTGGACATCGACTTTAGTCCTAGACATTTTAAGAAAAGGTCTCCCAAAAAGTATTGGGGGTGCACTTCCCCCGTGAGCCACGTCCAGGACATAAAAGTTTGCCGAAAAAACCAATCTGCCAACTTGCTCCATCACATCCTTTACAAACCCACAAGGGCTAGCTTGGGAAATGATCGAAAAGTTGGACAATCACTCTAGTTTCCCTAAGCTCACCTATTTTTGGGCATTTATATAGACTAAATGGGATCACATTGATGGATGCTCCTAAATCCGTCATAGCATTTTCAACAAGTTGACCACCTAAGGATATAGGGATAGAAAACATTTCGGGGACGTCGCATTTCTTAGGCAAATGTTTATGGTTCAAAACAACGACTCCCTTCATTTTTAAATGTCCTAACCTCTTAGTTGGCCTACTTCTCTTCATTGTGCATGCAACTTTAAGAAACTTAGCATACGATGACACATTTTTAATTAATTCCAAGATAGGGATTGCTACCTCGACTTTTTCAAAGAATTTTTGAATGCTTGCATCATTGGTCACCACCTTTGGCTTTCCTCTCAAAGCATTTAGAAATGGAGGTAGGATAGTAACTTTTGTCTAGAACGGTGAAAACTCCCTGGAAGGTACTTCCTTGACCACAATCTCTTCCTCTTTTAAGTGTGCCTTGGTAACCTCCAATACCCTATCATTCTCTTGCATCACCTTCTTCTAGGACTCACAAATTTCCTTCCCACTTCTCAACTTGAGAGCACTCACTTTCCTTGGATTGATCTCCTGTTAGGAAGGGAGTTTGCCAGACTCTTTGGCTTCAAACGGGCTCATCGAGGTGGCGAGTTGCCCAACTTGAACTTTAAGATTCTTAATACTTGAAGAAGATCTATTTCCAAGATATTTGATCTCATGCCTTGTTGTCTCCGTGAAGAATTCATGCTTTTTACCCAATTGACCAATGGCTTCTAAGATCTCCTCTCGATCTGACTTGTAGATCAAAGCATGGTTGTTAGAAGGGCCTTCACCTCTAGAATATGGTTGAGGTGGAGCTTGTCAACCTCTATATCCTTGAGGTTTGTTATCCTTCATCCATCAGAAATAAGGATGATCTCGATACCTTGGGTTGAACGAGTTTGTATAGGGATCCGGCCTTGCATCATCTTGAATCCTCCTGAACCCTTATGGTTGACCCTTAGAAAACTATGGTCTCTCCTAGTTGTTGAACTCCATGGCCTTCACCACTTGCAAATTATCTACGACTTTGGGATACACCTCGGAGTTGTTGTTAAGGTTGCAAACCCTGCACACTTTTACTTGATGCACTTTTCCTTACAAGAGCTCTTTCATTATAGAAGCAAGAACTTGGACTTGCTCTTCCAACTTAGGTGATTGTGCTGGTTCATCCAAGACCTTAACCCTTGACCTTATGCTAAACTTTCGCGTACCATTGGCTATTTCTTCAAACAGAGCCATTGCATCCTTAGGGATTTTGTTTGCTATCGAACCTTTGCAAGTTGTGTTCACCTTCCACATATTTTCATCACATAGCCCCTCAAAAAATAATACACTAGATCTCTCTCCTTGAAGGGATGGTAGCTTCCCTAAAATTATGCATGCTCTCGGTAGCCCATTGGGTGATGTTTGGCATTTTCTTTTTCAGCCCGGCGGACTTGGACGCCAGAAAATACTTCTCTAAGAACCTCCGCTTCATGTGTATCCAAGAACCTAGGCATCTAGGTAGCAAGTAGTAAAGCCAGTCCATAGCTTCGTCTTGAAGGGAAAATGAGAAGGCTCTTAGATTGTAGTCGTCTTTAGAAAATCCCAGTGGCTTCATGTTCGTGCACACCAAATGGAACTAATATAAATGCTTGTTTGTGTTCTTCCCCGCCAATTCTTGGAATGTCGGTAGGCAATGAATCATGCTACTTTTCAGCTCACAGCTCACATTAGCGGGTAATGGCAGGAAGGTAATGCATAGTGGCTGATTCTCCAGGTTGGGTGCCATTAGCTCCCGTACGTTACGATCGTCTTTAGCCATTGCTAGTGGTTCTTCAACCAACACTACCGGCCTCGGTTGAAATTCTACCCTAGTTCTCTGTTTCCTTTGTCTCCGATTACCAGTGTTTTTAGTTGGGTAGAGTAAAAAACATAAGTTCATGGTCCGAGTATTTACAATAAACTAGGGCTAACAATACCCTTATGAAATCAACACTAGCAAACAGATCAAAAGATAACAAGATAACTATAACAACAGCTTAACATACAAATAACAAAATAAAACATAACAAAAGCAAACACTAACTACTCTACTAACACGCTATGCTAATTGATACTTAGACTAAAAAGCATCCCGGCAGCGGCTCCAAAATTTGTCCCGCCTCTACTCGAGGTCGTTAATTGTATCTAATTAAGCCTACCAGAGGCTGAGATCAGAGTGATGAAAGGTCAAAGATAAAATTTATATTCTGCACCCAAGTCACCACTACGCTACCGATATGTAGTTAGCAATAAGCCACAGGTATGTCCACAGAGATGCTAGGGCCTAAGACTCAATTAAAACATAACCTCGTATGGGTCGTCAATCTGTACAAGTGATAGGAATAGTTAGTATAGCAAACAAAGGGAGGGATTTTGGTTTTTCAACTAAAAACTACTAAACATGAAAGTAAAAAGCAAGTAATCTATTTAGCTAAGAACACGGGGAATCATTGTGCGACATTAATGATTTAATGCTTCGATCCTCAATTCATTCACATGTAATATTTAGACAAACCTAATAGAGTATTCATTACACGTGGTGTGGCCGATGGCATACACTTCTTCTTACCTGTCACGTCAGTTCCGCTTGCAACCCTCCACCGATACTGCCATCATAATTAGGGGAGGATAACTAGGTCTGACCATTTTTTTAGATCTTTTTCTCCCCCATGAAATTACATCCTGGGCTTCCACCACGAATGTCCTACTTCCCAAATTCTGATGAATTAGGCAAAGGGTTGTAGGCACTTTATCTATGGCACTAGGGCCTCTTACAACCCTAGCTTGCTAATTTTCACTACCTTTACCTGTAACCTCTCGGACTACTTTACGTAATCAGCTAAGATTAGTGTGATGGAAAATAATTCAGAGTAATACTAGGGTCTCCCGTGTACACACTCACGCAGACCAACGGACCCCATTACCCATACAAACATCCAGGTTTCCCTTCCCAAGGGGGCATCAATATTTGAATCAACAAGAATATATACTAGAGTGTGTGCTTAATGGAGTGTACTATTCATGCAATTCTAACATTTAAGAATAAGTCACAATAATATCATGAACACAAATATCATGATGAATGTAGTGAATCTCACAAAAGCATTTAATCAACTATTTTTACAACTTATCCCCAAGCTATGGAAACTACTCCATGGATATGGAATTAAAATATAAATTTAATTCCACATCTAGGATCAAAGAAAAAATAAAAAGGAAAGAAAAGAAAAGGAGAGAGTGTTTCTCTCTCTAAAGCTGCTCTCCTAATACAATGTGATGAATAAAATGATCCAACCTCTTTAACCTAGTAGACTAAGGCTATATTTATAGTAGTAGGGGAATGGCCTAAAAATAGGCCCAAAACCGCTGCTTGGAGTGGGCCATCGCAGATAGCATGGCCCGCATGTGTATTTTTGTCCTCGCTGGCACGACTGCAAGATCTGGCATCATCTGGAGCGGGATGCTGGATCTGGTACGGGTCGCGTTGCATCATCTGGTGCAGACCGTGTCCTTTGGCGCGCCCGTCGCCAGCAACTTTTAATTTGAGCTTCTTATTAGTGGTCTCGATCTTTGGTGCGAGACATTATCAGAATGGTCGGTCTGCTCAGAAACTTGGCATGGGCCGTGTGATTTTCCACACTCCGCTGGCTGGTCTTCACATTTTGGACTTGGAATGGCGTTGGTCATCGAAAATGGGATTGTCTACGCCCATACTTAGTTAATTTTGAGTGGGATTTGAGATATGTGCTTGCGGCCCGTGACATTTAGTGCGGGCCATGCCATGCCTTTGTGCTGATCCCTTTGGCATGGGATGACTCCTTTGGCACTAGCTATTGGTGCCATCCATGAAAGGCTCGTGCCGACCTGTTTGTGCCTTGGCTGACTGAACTTCTTTCCTCCACTATGGATGAACCGTTAGTCTTATTTCAGTTATAGTAGTTGATTTTGTAGTGCTCAAGAAGATGAATCCAATGGAAACAACCTTGAATACTAATTCTTCTCGGATTGTTCCCGAAATTTAGCGCATCTCATCGAACCACGATTTATCATTTCTTCATTGGCCGCCTTGAACTCCAATCTTCTTCTACCACACTTTAATGTTTGTGGCCTTCATCTACTTCAATTCTAGTGTGAATGACCTTTGATCTCTTTTACCGTCCTTGTGAACGGCCTTCGATATTTTCTATCACCCTTACGAACAACTTTCACATAGAATGTGATGATAAAGTACCCACATGTGACCTACTAATGACGAACACAAGGAAGATCTAGGAGCCCGTGGATACAAGATGTCCAATAGTACCAATTAAGTCTACAAATCGTGGGATTTAGACAAGAAAACCAAACATGGCCGTCTAAACCCCTTGTCATGTAAACTCAACTAATACTAGCAATCTACAACATAAAACTAGCTAATTATTATGTCGAATGCAATGGTTAACGTACGCATAATGAAGTACATCAGATCCCATCGATGAGCAGCTACTGGCGAAGTGGAAGGAAGCAATTATGGATGGTGGCCTGAAGCCTTGACTCCTACAATTAATCAAGGATTCAAAAAAAAAGTTTCATTGCAGAGAAGCTTGACCAGATTAACTATGCCTCCATCCCTATTCCTGCCACAACAGCCAATCTAGACTATGGGGCATCTCAGGAGGGGGTTGAACGGAAGAAATCCGAGGCGGAGAAGTGTGAGAATGATGAGGCAAATGTTGAGTTGAAGGATAAACATAATGTTGAAGATGTTAGTTTAACCTTTCATTATGTACTTTTTTTCTTTTATGAATTAATGAAATATTTTCAATTCATCAATCTATTTATTTCTTATGGTAGTGTTCGATGTTGAGGAAGCAACTTGCCGCTAAAAATAAGGAAATGAATTCCATTAGGGGCCACATGATGACAACCATTTTGGTCATATCCGAACTCAACACCAAATAGGAGTTAGGGCGCAGTGGTACTCATCCTTCATTACCAAGAATTTTGAACAACTTAGCTAGAAAAAAGGATGTGATCACTACGATAGCCCTTAACATAGTTGAAGAAGACTTTGACCCCCTTAAAAAGAGTCACCAGAAAGCTATTCATGATATTATTAGTCAACTCGGGTCGTTATCTCGATGACTGTTAGTTACCAGGCAACTTCTAGTTTCTCAAACTTGCCTCGAGTATTATATGGGTGAGACTAATAGTTTTAGGGCTCAAGTGGTCAAAGCTGTCAAAGAACATCATACTCTCGAAAAGAACAAGGAACTTTTTCAGGCACTAGCAGGGAATGCCAAATTGTGTCAAGCCCTATCCGATGAAAATTCTAGACTTCTTGAGGAGAACAAAAGGTTGAACTCTACACTCTCTCTCTCTACGCCAACACCGAGTTATCTAATTTGAATACCCAACCATTGGATACATTATCTCGTTTGGAAGAAGAGAATAAAGAATTGAAGTCTACCATCAAACTTTATGCATACAACCTTAGACTCCATGGCTTATGCCACGGAGTTCCTTGCCCAAGGCTTATCACGGATATTCCAGGCTTCCTCCTCCAAGCTTCTAATACTTGGGTCAAAAGACGCCAGGTGCTTACTAAAGGAAATTCTTTCGACCGTCAATGTTTTGATGAAATTTCTAATTGGTTAAAAAAATTTCCACAAGTACGTAATTCTAGTTCTAGGATGAAGACTTCTAGCTTGAAGGCTAAAACAACTGGTTCGAGGATGAAAACTTCTCATTCTCGACAATCCCAGGGAGGTGCAAATCAAAGTAGATCCAAACGTAAAGGAAGCACATGCAAGTATGATGGATCACTATCTATTTGTAATAAATATTTGAGACCTAATGAGGCATCATCCCAGCAACCTCACAGCCGAACCCCTATAGATCTATCTCATTATCCCGTGGAGGAAAGGGTTTGTGATCTAGGTCGGGCTATGGATATTAAGGTAAAAAAGATAGAAGAAAGCTTGAAGAAATAAGGTCCTTAGAACTAGGACTTGTGTCTGTTAACAATAAGTTGTAATGTTTTATTAGTATGATAAGCATATATGATTAAGACACTTAAATGTAAAAGTTTCATTCATTTAAGTTTGAGATCAACATTTCTGCCTATATACCATAAACCTACCCTTTGATGTAGCATTTCATAATGCATCATATAAGTCATTCTAAATGCAGCGTTTTGACATACACTAAGTGCGGCATTTCGATATACACTATTTAACTCTTGATCTAGTGTTTCAACATACATCGTATAAATTCAACTCTCGATGCAGCATTTCAACATACATCGTATACCACTAGGTGCAGATTTTCAACATATAGTGTACAAATTCAATTCTCGATGCAGTGCTTCAACATACATCGTATATCACCAGGTGCAGCGTTTCAGCATACAATGTTCAAATTCAAATCTTGATGCAGTGTTTCAACATACATCGTATATCACCACGTGAAGCATTTCATTATACACCATACAATGTTAATTCTCGAGGCAGCATTTCAACATACGTTGTATATTACCAGGTGTAATGTTACACCATGGCCAAATCTTTTAGAACCGATGATACTTTCTCAAATTCACGATATTCCATCGCCATGGAATCTGATCTCCATTCATGCTTTTGAATGTATAGCTACCTCTAGGAAGTGCTTCGATCACCTTGTACGGGCCCTCCCAATACGCCGCTAACTTCCCATCGGGGTCTCGTAGACTTTTCTCATTCTTCCTCATAACAAGATCTTCTGGGCTAAACTATACTTTTCTAACCCTTCGATCATAGTAGCCTGTTTTTTCTATTTCACCTTTGCCTCATGTAGAGATGCCGATTCACATTTTCCTTCCACCAATTCGAGATCCATATGAAGATTATTTTCATATACCATTCTTGGACTTGGTACCCCAATTTCTGCATGATTTACGGCTTCAGACCCATAAATCAAACCATATGGCCTTTCAGATGATTCAGATGATTCAGATGTGATAGGCCTAGATAACACTCGACAGTTCATTTATCCAGTTTCACTCGGAACCTTTGAGCCTTGCTCGAATCCCATTAACAATGGTACGAATAGTGACCTCCACCTGACCATTCACTCACAGATGATATACTGATGTTACCTTCTATTGTATCTTGTACTCCTTTCACCATTTTTTAAATGTGTCATAGGCGAACTGTGTCCCATTATTAGTTATTCCGGTCTTCGGCATACCAAAATGACAGATAATGTTCTTCCAACAAAAAACAACCACTAACTTTCCTTTCATATTTGTTAATGGTTCTGCCTTCACCCACTTTGTGAAGTAGTCGATGGCTACAATAAGGTATTTGAATCGACTCGGCGCTTCCAAAAATGGACCCACCAGATCAATCCCCTACTTGTCCAATGGCCCTAAACTATGTATACTCATCATCTCCTCCTGGGGAACATGAGTGATAGGTGCGTGTTTCTAGCACTTATGGAAAGCTTGGATATACCTATTTGCATCCTCAAACATTATATACCAATAATATCCTGCTCGAAAAAGCTTCCTTGCAACGGATCTAGTCCCCTGCTGACTTCTACATATTCCTTCATGGACATCGCTGTTTAAATAGTCAGCTTTGAATAGTGTGACACATTGAAGAAATGGCTGAAGATAGCCTCAGCGATAAAAGAACCCCATCACGCAACATATATTTTAGAGCTTTTAGTCTTATCTTTCTTACTTTCAAGGCTCCTTCAGGAAAAATTCCTTCTCAAAGGTAATTAACAATAGGCGTATCCATCAATCTTCCTTCTTCAGGATCATCACCTCTTTCTCTTCAAAACTACGCTTATTTGACGTCCTTATCCTCAACTATTTTTGTGGTAAACTCCCATGTCGGAGGAAGCGAGCTTACTTGGGGAATCTGCTTTGTGATTCTTTTCACTTGGTACTTGTGTCAAGGTACATGTTTGAAATACATTCACGAGGGGTTTCACCACATCCAAATACCGTTGCAAACTACGCTCTCTCGCCTCATATTCTCCCTTGACTTGCTGAAATACAATTTGCGATTCACTTAACACCTCCAAATTCTTCATCTTAAGATCATTCACTTGTCGAAGACTAGTGATTTAAGCTTCATAATCAGCTTCATTATTTGTGGCTTTGAATTCGAAGCAATGCATATTGGTAATTGACACCCTTAAGACTAGTGAGCAACAATCCTACTCCACTACCTCATGAGTGGGAAGAATCATCCACGTACAATTTCCAACCTCTCTCATTCCATTCTTTGCCTAGTTCTATAGGCTCTATAGTTTCCACAATGAAATTTTCAAGAGCCTAACTCTTGATCGCAGGTCTGGGCTGGAAGTGTATATCATGCTTTCCCAATTCTACTGCCCACTTCATCATTCTTCCCGAAGCTTCCGGTTTTAGAAGTATTTGTTGAATTGGGTGATTTGTAGGAAGCACTATTGTGTGCCCTTAGAAATAAGGGAGTAACCTTCGAGCCGCATGTACCAAGGCGAGAATTAATCTCTTGAGAGCAGTGTACCTCATCTCTGGTCCTTGCAAGGCTCAACTCGTGAGATATACCTGATGTTGTTGCCTCTCCTTTTCTTTTACGAATACTGTACGAACAGCTGTAGGGGATGCATATATGTAAAGGTACAATACATCACCTCTTTTAGGTTTCCTGAGTGTCAACAACATTCAAAGATGTTCTTTCAACTTCTTAAACGCCTCATTGCACCTTTTAGTCCATTCGATTTTTTTGTCTTTCTTAATACATCCAAGAAAGGAAAGTGTTTCTCTACCCCCTTCAAAAAAAAACTGGCCTAGTGCTGCCACAGATCCATTCAATTTCTAAACATTCTTCATCATCTGCGAAGATTTCATGTTTACCAGGGCTTCAACTTTCTCAGGGTTAACATCTATACCCCTTCCTAACACCATGAAGCCTAAGAATTTTCTGGCCCCTACACCAATCATATATTTAGATGGATTAAGCTTTAGGTTCAATTATCGTAGTTTATCAAATGTATCTCTTAAATCCTCCAGAAACTGCTCATACCCTCTACTCTTCACAACCATATCATCCACATAAATTCCCATATTCCTACCAATTATTTTCTTGAAATCCTTATCCACCAACCTCAGATATGTTGCACCTACGTTCTTAAGCCCAAATGTCATCTTCTTGTAGCAAAATGTCCCCATATCTGTTATGAATGAATTTTTTTCTTTGTCATCCTGAGCCATCAGAGTCTGATGATATCCCTTATGAGCATCAAAGAAAGCTAACATCTGATACTTAGTTATAGCCTCCACCAACTTGTTCTAGTAGAGGATAACTATCTTTCAGGCAACATTTGTTTAAATTAGTGAAATCAATACACATTCTCCATGCACCATCAATCTTTGGGACCATCACTGGATTAGCTAACCATTCAGAATAATATACCTCTTCGATAACTTCCACTTTAAGAAACTTCTCAACTTCCACCTTAATTGCATTGGCTCTCTCTGGAGTGAACACCCTTCTCTTCTATTTTACCAGCTTTATCGACGAATCGATATTAAGCCTATGAGCTACCGATTCTGAAAGTACTCCCTTGAGATCAGAAGTACACAACAGAAATACATCACCAAAACTATCAAGAAGATGCTTCAATTCTTCCTTCACATCTTCTGCCATTAAATTCCCAACAGCTTCTATACCTATGTCTCAGATATTAACTTGTTCTTTATCTACAGGGCTAACCTCCCCCTGCATCGAAGTTGTGTTTCTTGCTCTTTTCACTACTGTAATATTATAACTCATTGCTACCACCCGATCCCCTCGAATGGCTGTTATCCCTTTCTCTGTAGGGAACATCATTATCAAATGGTACAGAGACCATACGACAGGGACTTGACACATCCATTGACAAACGAGAATAGCGTCATACAGTGAATAAGCATTAATAACTGCAAAAGTACAACTTATCATCACTCATTTCTCTCCATTTACTATTTGTACTACCAAAGTAATGTCCTCCAATGGAAACACAACTTTTCCCATGAATCCACACAATGGTGAAGCAGACGTTTTCAAGTTGTTATGACCTATGTCTAGTTGATCGAAGCAGTGAGCAAACATCACTTCGACACCACTTCCATCATCGATGAACACTCTCTGAGTCAAAAGAATTTCCCACAATTTCTGAGATAACCATAGGAAATCTCATGCCGGGTCTGGTTGGGAACCGCATTAACCTCTAAAAATGTTATGGCCTCATCTACTCATAACCGCTTATGCTGTGGCTCTCCAGCAAGAACATGATGCGAATCATCTTTCATGACCGTATTCAAAGATCTTTCACCCAAAATACCATTAATGACATTAATCACCCTGAGAATCGCTGGATTCTCCTAATTTCTTTTTTCCTGGTTCCCCCCAGGCTAATTACGAGGCCAATCAACCTGTCTTTCCTTACCTTGATTTTGATCCGAAGCCCTCTATCATCTCTCCCTCCGCTATTATGTGGGCCTATATGGTACGGGCCAAACTCGAAGATCATATCTTGGCCTCGGGGCCCCCCCTGCAATCTCTAAATCAAACCCTAAACTCTTGAAGTTGGCCTTCTCTTGCACGCCTTCAAGTTTCTATCTTGAAGTGGTGACAGTTGTTTGTGTCATACCCATAGTCCCTGTAATGATCACAGTATCTGTTCGAGGCTTTTCTTGCCTCCATAGCCCTATCCGAGTCTCCATAGGTGGAGGTGGCCTAAACAACCCTCAGTGTATACTTTAAATATGTGCAAGAGATCTAGCCATGGGCGTATACCTTTCAAAACTTGGCCTAACCATTTCGGCTGGCCTCCGCCCACAAAATTCATTAACCTTTCCAGTATTCTCCACTAATCCCTCTCTCTTCATTCTTGCAGCCTCCTCTACTTTCGAATGCTCTTCAACGATCTCCTGAAGTTTCTAGAGAGTTCGAGGAGTATTCATAGTCAACTTCTTAGGAAACTCAACATCTTGCATTCCTATCAAATATCCCTAAATCACCTCATTTCTGCGCTTTCCACAACCCCCAAAATTTTGTCCACATACCTATGATAAAAAGCTTTGGTAGACTCCTTAGGCTTTTTTTTAGTTTGGTATAGACCCGAAAAAGGTTAGGTTAACTTCTTCTTTTGGGCATATTAACAGAGAATAGCTTCACTAAAATCCCGATAAGAATGTAAAGAACCCTTAGGCAGCTAAACCATTCTCGGGCCTTCTCTCGAAGGTAATTCCCAACCAATTTACACGGGATCCTTTCGCCAAAATCTCAAGAATTCATTAGACTCAGGAACATCTGTATGAACTCTCAAGGATCTGAATCTCTTCCATAAGTAGGAAGCCCTTCTGGTGGTTTTGTATCCACCGGCCATCTAATCGAGGTTATTGCTGAGCTAAAAGGTGAACCTGTTGTCTGCCCCATGGACCCAATCAACCTGTCAAAATCTCTTCCTAAGGAATCTCTTGTATCTCTTCCCAATCCCATCACTGGTGGATCCCTCGGCGGCTGCAGAGCTCAAGGAACCTCACCATATAAATTCTAATACATAGGTTGGGATCCCATTTAACTAGAATGTACCCAAGGTCCCATCGCTCCAAGATACATCGAGGGTTGTGAGTAAACTCTACGTGGCATCTTTCCCAAGTAGGGATCATGCGATCTTGGATTACCATACCCCTGAATCCCCATGGAGGGAACCAAGGGGTATCTAGCATAAAATCCAGGAAAAGTAGTCACTAAAACCTCGGTCATCGAAGAAGTCTCTGATAACTACTCTTCGAGTGTTATCAAGAAATGAAGGTTACGGGCGCGGCTGGTACATCTCTCCCACATGCCCAGCATATGGGATTCCCAGCATATGCTGAGATACCAGCGTCCCAGACATCGTTATGGCTATTAAAGGTATCATACCCCTCGAAGGTACCAAAGGCATCGAATGTGGGGTAACCTGATACACTGCCAAAGCCAACATCTGCGCCACTTGCGCTAAATCTAGTTGTGATCCTACTGGGGCCAACACGGCTCTCTTGACTTCCCAGTTCACCTAAATGACCCTCTCATAATCTTTGATATGCGAATCTCTTGAAGCTTCTGTGAAGCGTCCATCTCTATCGTCACGCTAGTCAACTAGCAAGTTTTGCTGAGGGCCCGTGAGCACTTTTACACCAGGCTCTTGACTAATCTTCGGCTACCTTGAGAACCCCCCTACTTCTAGAGTCCCTTCAACATGCATGGTCCCAGGCCTTGTCGAAACTAGCACTTGCTGAGGTTCAATATTTTGCGATACTGGGGGATTAACCATCTTTCTCTTTCTCCTGTATGGGGATTGCACCTCGTCTCCTGCACCAGTTCCTTTGCTTCTCAATCTTTCACTCCTTTGAGTAGTCGTAGAAGTGGACATAAACCATAAAATCGGAACTTGACTTAATCGGTCCCACCGAACGTGCCAATTGATGCGTCTGGAATTCGATTGAGCCACATCTCCAAATCTTTGGCTATAATCTGCAAAACAAGTCCCGGGAGATCTCTGGGGAAAACTCTCCGATGTTTAAATCAATAAGGGTTTATGATGTAAAGTAGTGAATGAATCATAAATACCAACATACCTTGATATTTATAGCTATAATTTGAGCAGTGATTGTATACAACCGAAACACTAACTCCTAGCATAATTGTCTCCGGTATAACCGCTCTGCATTATAACAGCTCTCACATTGTAACAGCTCTCACATTGACTACTTCATTACTTTAATAAAATTGGGCTTTAACCGAAACAACCTTCTCTGGTATGGGCCAAAGGCCATTACGGGAGAGTACTACCAGGGTCCTTGATGTTTCTTTGATAAGGAAACATGAAACACATGGTTGATTCTTCTTGATGTTGGTAGTTGGAGTATATTTGCAACAACCCCAACTTTCTTCTCCCCAAAAAACGGCCCAAAATACTTAGCAGCTAATTTCGAATGTAATCTGCATATAATATATAATTGCCTGTGTTTCTGCAATTTAAGATATGCCCAGTCACCTTCAGGAAAACTTCTCTCATGCCTTTTTTTATTCAAAAAAATACTTCATTCTAGCCTAAGCTCTATGTAAATGATCTTTAAGGAATTGGTTAACCTGAATCCTTTGTTGTAAGACACCATGTGCAGCTAGAACTATCTCATCGAAATACACTCATAAGGGCAAAAGAATTGGTTCAGTACCATAAAGTGCTTCAAAAGGAGTAGTGTTGCACTGGAATGAAAGATGGTGTTGTACCACTATTCAGTGGAACTTACCCGAAGCTTTCAAGAAACGGGTATATCACTGCAGAAGCACCCGAGGTTGTTTTCCGGAACTTGGTTAACCCTTTAAGTCTACCCATCCGTTTCTGGGTGATAAGCAGAACTGTATTAAAGCTTAACTCCTATGTTAGTGAACAAATTCTTCCAAAGTTGTTGGAAAAAATCGTCTCTATCACTCGCAATGCTGTCAGAACAACCATGTAATCAGCGTATCTCAGAGAAGAAAATTCCAGCTATCTGAGCTAGTGTAAATGGGTGTTGTAAAGCCATAAAAATGACTATACTTTTCGAATCCATAAACCACAACCAGAATGGTGTCATATCCTTCAAAGTGAAGAAATCTCTCAATAAAGTCCATTCGTGGAATTGGTAAGGGTTGCAGTAAACTAAAAGGAGCACAATTTTCATTCTTGTGTTTTTTGAAAATTCCACATTCTCTGAAAAACTCAATAACAGCTTGTTTAATACATGGCCAACAAAAGGTTGAAGTGGTAGATTGGCCTAAGTGACCCCCTAAGGATGAGGAATGCATTGTTGACACAATTTATGATCTGATGCCTTGTCCTGATCCCACATAAGCTCTATGGTTTTTCTTCAATATTTCATTCAAAAAAGAATACTGAGCCCGGTTTTGAGGATCCATTGTTATAGCTGTAATTTCTTGCACAACCTAATTTTCTTCATTGCTTTTTTTAGTTGTTGGAGCCACATGGAAACCACATAAGTGGCATTAGTATGAATTCTACAAATAATATTCTCAAATGGACCATCAAACTGAGCCACACGTGGTTCTGTATCATGGAGATCAGGACTATCATGTTGATCCTCTGATAACTAGTTCATTTCTCTTCTATCTAAGTTCACAAAAGAGCCCTTAACTGCAACAACGTTGGTGGAAGGAGTATCTTGAGTATGGTAATTCAGTATTATCATGAGTAGGGCTCCTTGAAAGAGCATCAACTGTCATATTTTAGATCCTCTTTTGCACTGGATTTGAAAACTTTGCCCTAAGAGCTTGATGAACCACTTGTGCTATAATGCATTAGTGAGTTTTTATTCCAGTATAAATTTGAGGCTTTGATGGTCAGTTATGATCACAAAGTGGCTTCCTACCAGGTATTTTTTTCAACTTATGAGTTGCAATCAACAAGGATAATAATTCGTTTTCATATGTTGACAAGCCTATATTTTATGACACAATGAGAATGAGAATGATAAATGTTATAGGTCTCTCATCTTGCATGAGGGCCTCTCCCATTCCATGCTCACTTGCATCAATTGTCATTATCAAATTCAGGATTCTCTAAGACAAGAGCAAAGGTGATTACCTTCTTCAATTGATCAAGAGCATCTGTGGCATTTTGGTTCCACTTAAAACCGTCTTTCTTGAGCAAATCACGGAGGGGTCTACATATAGTTCCATGTTGGATATTAACCTTCTATAGTACCCAGTAAGACCCAAAATCCCTCTTATTTCCTTAACATTCTTGAATACATGTCAATCCATGATACACTAAATTTTCTGAATATCCATTTGAACTCCATCTCATGTCATAGTATGACCAAGTAATAAACCTTATCTCTGCAAAATACACACTAGGAGATCTTTGCATGCAGCCGATGTTTTCTCATCACAACTATACAGACAGAACATGATCAAAATGACAATCCAACCTTCTGTTGCACATTAAATTATCATTAAAAAATGACTAATATAATCTTTCTTAGGAATTACTAAAAAACTTGGTTCATCAAAGATTGAAAGATAATTGGAGCTTTTCTCAATTTAAAAGGCAGCACTAGAAATTTAAAATGTCCAGTATGAGTTTGGAACGTTATCTTATCCACATCCTTTGGTTTCTCTCTAATCTGGTGATAACCTGACCTTAAATCCCTTTTAAAAATAAAATTAGAGCCTTCGAGCTCATCTAGTAACTCATCTATTATAGGAATAGGTTAGTGTTGTGGTGTGATCTCATTGGCAATGGTGACAACTACTTTCGGCGTTTGTTTACCGGTTCCTTTATTTCCTACATGAATCTTCCAGATCAAATCCGGGGGTAAGAACTTTGAAGCTAAAGTCAGTAGAGAATCATTGGTTATAATCTTATTTTTTTAAGATCTTACTTACCTTTTTTTCTTAATCTCTTGCCTATTCATAGGCTTTCTTAGTCCTACTTTCCGGGTACTATCCACCCTGCATAACGTGTTTGTGGTGGCCATTATGGTGGTTATTGTGGGCTACGTTCTTTCAAACGTGGGTTAAGAGGGATCTATTTGCACGGTCGTGGCCGGACGGAGATAGCATCTGTTGTATGGGGAGTGCCGTTAATGATTAATGTTGAGAGCTCCCTTTTACTGGCACTTTGTTCTGCCCTACATGCGTTGGGCCTATCGTTTGGGACATATATTTACCATAAGCCCTCTCATCCACGAAGGTTGGAGGGGTTAGAGCATTATATACTATGGGATGGAGAAGAGGCCATGTTGCCTCCATTAATGTATGTAGGGGTGATATGAATGTTGTGGATGTTCTTCTGGCTTCTGCATATGCAATGCGATATTGTGAGACCTTCATAGGTATATTTGAGCACTCTGGATTTTTGGGGATGTTTTCTCTTAGATGTTGTAATCATTGATTGGTTTGGTTTTCAATGCATTTTCGTTATACAAAATGCTGCCTATCTAGTTCCTTTTTTATTCCTGTGTACAACTTTAATCGATTGACAGATGCATTGATTGAGTGTTTCGGGAGAAGTTTTTTGGGTATGCTCTTTTTAAATATATTAGGTATTGAATGTGTTTTCTTATTCCTTCTTTGTTGTTCATAGGCACTGAGTTGTGAAGCTTTTATCTGCATCTGAATATTAACGGTGTCTGGATTTTGTCTCCTTGGTCGTTCTCTCTTTTATTGCACTATTTTCAATTTCAGGTTAGTGGTGTCTTCATATGCTGGATATTAGCTATATTTTGCAGAAGTTGTGTTTATAGACATGGTCGGAGTTACCAGTTTTTTGGCGGTTGGAGGATTTAATGTGTGCTTCCCCCGCTTCTTTTTTATTTTAGGCATAGGTCTTTCAAGTATTATTATTTTTGCACTTGCTATTCGCCATCGTGAAAGTGGCATTGGGTTGAAGACAATGGGTGTTCATTTAGATAATCTATTGGTTAAGTCACCGGTTGTGGTTGCACAGGTGGGAGCACTGCATGTGGCGGATCATTGTGTTGGTTCAGCAGATTCAGTGAAGGGTCATAAGCGTGAGTTGTCGATGCTGGAACTGAAAGAATCTCTTAGTGGTTCCCCGGATGGACTGGGAGAGTCTTTACAGAAGCCAGGACACTCTTACCACTATGGTGAGGAGGAGCCTCACTGGGGTAATCAGGTTGTTACGCTACCTAGTGGTATAACCGTGGCCAAGCATGTCTCATCGGTTAGTGGCAATCTGACATAATGTTAATTATTTTGTGTGCCTTTTTTGGCGATGTGCTAGTAACTTGCCTTTTTTATTTTTCCAGGTTATGAATAGCTTGTTCGGCCTAGAGCCTCATTTTCTGGTTTGGCACAAGATTTTACTTCAGGGTGGCGGTCCAAGTTTGATACTCAGGTTGCTTTGAATGTGGAATTAGAATAGACTAATAAGCATTTGGTAGAGAAGAATCAGACTCTGACTACTCCTAACCGGGAGGTTTGTTGAAGTGATCATGTATCATGCGAGCCGAACCCATCTAGTGGCATGCCAGTCGTGTCAACATATGTTGTGAGTTACCTTATTGTAGAATCCACACTTGATGCTCACTTTTATGTGTGTGCTTATGTTAAGAAGATCGAGGATGAGAATCTCGCGTTACGTCATTCTATGGATCTTTATTAGAAAATTGTGGCAATAATAAGTGTCCAGCTAGATCAAGAGCGGTATGGTCCAATTGAAGATTGTAAAGCGTATTATGTGCATCAAATGGAAACGATGCGGCGGCTGAGCCAATGTGATCATCCCGCTAACAAGAATATAGACTATGCACTAGGGCTCATTGTAGAGGAAGAAAGGCATGATGGTGCCAGTAGTAGTAGGAAAAATTTACCTTAGAAGTGCGAGCTAGTGTAATGGTACTAGGCCTAGTATTGTGTGTGATCTTGTAGGTATGAATTGTATAGACTAGTTAACTATTTTTTGAGGTGTCTTTGTTTATCGTTGTGTAGTGGTATTTATCATTGTGTGCCAAATTATATAGTATGTATTGAACCTTTTGCATTTTCGTGAGCGAGTATAATGCTTTAGTGACAGGGCGATGGGCCTTGTTGACCACCTTGAACTTTGTAGTTCGGCTTTGTCCTTTCGTGTGGATTCATCGTGGGGTTTCCTAGTAAAGTGTCGAGGTATGTTATGTAAACCTAATGAGCGAAACTAGAGGTGTTTCCATGCTTAATTCACGCAATGGGGGTTATCCTTTATTCGTGAAACTAAAGGTAGTTAACCTGTTTAGGTAGGGATGCACCAATATATGCGAAGCCAGAAGTGATTTCCTTTTTTAAATCGTGAGGTGGGGATTTACCCAGATTGGAAAAGCCGCATGTGATTTGTATGTTTGTGCCACGAGGTAGGGATGTACACATATTTGCAAAGTCGCAGGTGATTTTCTGGCTTAAGCCACAGGATGGGTATGTACCCATATTTGCAAAGCTGTGGGTGATTTACCTACTTGTGTCACGAGGTGGGAATGTATCTGTATTGGCTTGATTGTTAGAAACATAATGTTTTACCTTTAAGAAGACGTTTTCATTTATGTATATACATTCACGATGATACCATGATGGAATTGGAAAGCAAAGTCAGCAATTATGTCGAGACCTATGTACAATACGTATGTATGGGAACCCTAGGTCTACACGTGATGTATTCTAAGATTGGTCACATGGCACATATTGGAGACATGCGTATTGTCCTTCTGGGCTAAAGAGTACATGTTTGATCTGTAAACCTGCATAACTTTGTATAGGATTTCCTATTTGGGGCAAAGTTTTCCTATTTTCTCGGTTAGGCTTGCTTCATTCTTTCATAGGACTAAGTCCCCTAATTTGAATGAGGTTGTTCTAACACGGTCATTCTATGACTTTGTCACCTTTTGCATGTCTCTCGCCTCTCTAATGGTGGCACTTTTTCTACACTATTCGAGAATGTCTAGGCTATCTCTGATAATTTCTGGATTGCTGGTCTATCATAGTTGATGGTTCTTGGACTTGGAATACTCACCTTTCCAGGAATGACCAGTTTGTGGTCGTACATGAAGCTAAATGGTGTTTTCATTGTCGGGGTTCTTGGAGTGGTTCCATAGGACAACAAGATGGCTGGTAGCTCTTCGATCCATCATGTCTGGTTTCTTTCTAACCTTTTTTGGATTCTCTAAAATATTGTTCGATTTGTGACTTCTACTTCTCTATTGGATTGGGGAAGTGCTACTAGGGTGGATTTTTTGAATTATGTTCAAGTCTTTGCACCATTCGTTGAGTATTGATTTTCATCGTAGCCGTCGTTCGCTGGATTTGGATTCATGTATCTTTTTCAGATATCAAAAGTTATTTAAACGGCTATTCCGGGCCAAAATTCCTCAAACGTTGCGCAACCGAGCCGTTAATGGTTGTTTCTGCAAAATAGTGACTTATGAAGATTGAAATATCTATGCGGAAAGAAGTGTGAATTAGTGATAGTAAAAAACTAGAATTTCCCCAATGACAACAGTGTCATTGTTCATTTTAAATATATCAATTTGTTTTGACAAAGTGAAAATGAAGTTTTTACAATTTAAATAGGTAGATGGGGTTTCGAATAGAATTTATAAACAAATTGAGATATGGGAAAGGAAATAGGTGCAAATATTATTTTTTTGGTGTGTTGGGCATAAAAATTGGGGAATTATTATTTTCGGGTCATAAGAATTTTGCGGGTCAAGAATCTTGATTGGAGTAATTTGAAGGTCAATTTTTCTCCCTATTTTCGCACTGCATTTTTACTACTGGATTTGATGTCTCAATTCTAGTACTTGATGTTTCAAACATAACTTGTAATTTTTTTTTCCAGAATTCTATTTTTAGAAAAAACAGAAATCATATGCTTCAAAATTAAATTTTGATCTTTCAAGGTAGTTATTGTGTTTATATGTTAAATTTTGATCTTTCAAGGTAGTTATTGTGTTTATATGTTAAATTTTTTCCCCATAACAAACCACCCTAAATTTATTTTCGGATCTAATTGAAGAGTGTTGGGTACGATGTTGCGGTGGTGATTGAAAAAGATCCAGCGGTGGTAAGAGCTGGAGGTGCAATAGTAGTGTGTGTGGATCTAATGGTGTGGTGGTGGTTCGGTGTGGTGTGGTGGTGCGATCTTCGGCGTTCAAGTAATACTTTGGAAAATGTTTATTGTGAAGGAACTTTGTGTGGGACATTTGAAATTGCCACCAATATTTTCATTTGAATGTGACCAATGGATTAATGATTCCAGGATATTTTAATTTGAATAATGGATATCCTTCCAATTATTCTGAGTGGTGCTATGTTTCATTGATTTTGTTGTTCTTTCAATGAATTTTGAAAGTGTTTCAGTGGGTTTTAGTGTGGGGATGGAAGGAGTGGTGCAGTGGTGGTTGGTAGTCTATACTACTAGATTTGATGTCTCAATTCTAGTACTTGATGTTTCAAACATAACTTGTAATTTTTTTCCAGAATTCTATTTTTAGAAAAAACTAAAATCATATGCTTCAAAGTTAAATTTTGATCTTTCAAGGTAGTTATTGTGTTTATATGTTAAATATTTTCCCCATAACACACCACCCTAAATTTATTTTCGGATCTAATTGAAGAGTGTTAGGTATGATGTTGCGGTGGGGATCGAAAAAGATCCAGCGGTAGGCAGAGCTGGAGGTGCGATGGTAGTGTGTGTGGATCTACTAGTGTGGTGGTGGTGCGGTGTGGTGTGGTGGTGCGGTGTGGTGGTGCGGTGTGGTGTGGTGGTGCGGTGTGGTGTGGTGGTGTAGTGTGGTGTGGTGGTGCAGTGTGGTGTGGTGGTGGTGCGGTGTAGTGTGGTGGTGCGGTGTGGTGTGGTGGTGCGATGGTCGGTGTTCAGGTAATACTTTGGAAAATGTTGATTGTGAAGGAACTTTGTGTGGGACATTTGAAATTGCCACCAATATTTTCAGTTGAATGTGACCAATGGATTGCTGATTCCAAGATATTTTACTTTGAATAATGGATATCCTTCCAATTATTCTGAGTGGTGCGGCGTTTCATTGATTTTTTTGTTCTGTCAATGAGTTTTGAAAGCGTTTCAATGGGTTTTAGTGTGGGGATGGAAGGAGTGGTGCGGTGGCGGTTGGTAGTGTGGTGGTTAGGTGGTGTGGTGATAGTGGGTGGTGGTTGGGTGGTGCAATACAGGTGGTATGGTGGTTTTGTAAAGGTGTGGGGTTATTTATGTCGTTTATGAAAGCTGGGTTACATAAAACCATTTATTCTTGCTGGAAAATTTATTTTCGAGTAAAAAGTTAGTTTCAAGGTTTAACCTTTTCAAGTTAAAGTTGGTAAAAGGTTACACGTGCACTTTCAAAAAATTTGAAATTATGTGTATTTAACCCTATAATTTTATTTGATGTACTATTATATCAATTATAAATTGATGCATATCTTAGTGTTTTATTTGATATTCAACTATTTTAATTTGATGTGTATTTTAGTATTTTATTTGATGTTTAACCATTTAATTTGATGTGCGTAGTTTATTAGTTTGATGTTTAACTAAGTTTACTCGATGTGCAATTACGTGTTTTATTTTATGTAGTATTTTAATTTAGTCTATTTTTAGTATTTTTATTTTATATTTTACTAGTATTTAATTTGATGCTTTAATATGATGTTTATCTATTTTAATTTAGTGTCTTTTAGTGTTTTTGATGTTTAACTATTTTAATTTTATGGGTATCTTTATATTTTCATTTGATTTCTTTTAAATAAGTGGGTGGGGTTATTTAAAGATCCCTAAACCCGATAGTAGGTTTGCAAAATTACATAAGTGGTTCAAGTTATACTTGAACGTTGCAAAAAGATAGAAAGTGATGTAGAACCCTACAAGTGATTGTAACACTCTTAAATGATGTTTCCCCAAAACTATGTTTCCCCAAAACTATGTCCACCCCTTGTGTGAATAGTTTTGAGGCTGGATCATTGAGTAGATGTTACAATTGATCATTGCTTTGGTTAAGTATCCATGTGATATGAATAAGAGCTAGGGTTTATAAACAAACGTCCTAGAATAGCTGCTCTACCGCTTCCTGATTGTCTCCATGCTCTCTTGTGATACCATCTGTGATGATTCCTTTATTTGTGAAGGGTCCATCATCCCTATGAAGAGCTCCTTGTTGAAGATGTTGTGCAAGTCCATCATCTCTACCAAGGGTCCAGTAACTCCGTGAAGCATCTCCTCATTTGCAGTGCTTTATAGGTATGTAGAGATAATCTGAAAATACCAAAAAAGAAAACCTGAGTAGCATCCGACTCATAGACGTAGTGTAGGGGTATCCCATTGATCTAGGTGGATTAGGCCAAATTCTCTAGTTTCTAGAAGTCCCATGTGAGGTGATTACTATAGTTAGACTCAAGTGCAAGTCTAGAGAGATAATCTGCAATCACATTTTCTTCTCTCAATGTATGAGTTTGTGTAATATTTTCATATTGATTCCAGATGGAGTGCACCAGATTAAATTAATAGAGGCCAAGGCTTTCATGGGAGATTAAACGCAATCTAAAGATGTTTTGCAATCCAATTCAAGTGTGAAGGACTGAATGTCTAAACTTCTAGCAAATTTGAGACCATAAAAGATAGCAAGTAGTTCACCATGGAGACTAGATGATACCCTTGAGATCCTAGTGAATGCAGTGATATAAGCACCATTTTGATCTATTATAACCATTCCTAAACTAGCTCTTTTGTGTATGATATACCAAGAGGCATCAATGTTCATTTTGAGACGTGATTTAGGCTTCCACCATTTGACTAACACAATTTTTGGCTTGGGAGATGGTATAAGTTTAAGGTTTAAACCAAGGGTGAACCAGTGCAAATCATCAATGTTAGAACTATGTATAGGTTTTTTTATAGAAGACATGGAAAATTTCATGTTTGATTTATAGAATCAGGACATTTGTCTAGGGATTCAATTTATCAAAAAAGTATTTGTTCTTTGCCTTCCATAAGTGCCAACATATATATGATGGGGTTAATCTAATCAACTCAGTGTGAATTTTGGTGAATCCATCAAAGGTCCATAAGAAAGACAGCATGTCCCATACAATTGGGAGAGGAGGGCGATTTAGATTAAGTATATTTTGAAAGTGTGACCACAGATCCATAGCTAGCTTGCAGTCATTAAAATATTGAGAGATACAACCACAGGTGTAACACCAAGAGGTCCAAGAGCATTTAGATGCAAGGGAAATATTAGAAAAAATAATGATATAATCAAAATGAAGTATTGGATTTGTGAGTTTCCACATGAAAACATAGATCTTTTTAAGAACTTTAGAGTGCCAAACCTATTTAAGAGATCTCAGTCTTGTTCTATTCTCATCCACTGCATCATGGGCTGATTTTAGTGTAAAGTTTCCATACTGAGTTGGAGTTCAAATCAGTCTATCCTCCCTGTGTAGGTCAATCTTTGCCCTCTGTAAAAAAAGAAGAGTGTTAGTGGGTAGGAAATTTAAAAGAGAGATCATATGATCTTTTTGTTCAATGAATTCAGCTATGGATAAAGATGTGTCAAAACGAGTGTCTTGGTTCTGACAAAGATCTTGTAAGGTTCCAAACCTGGTCCAATTTGTTGTGAAAGCATTTGTTCTACCTAAGCAATGAATGACTCTTGATAAAGCTTCAGCCAATTGATTGACTGACACAATCCTTTTCCAATTATATGAAATCCTTTTAGATTGTGGGATAGACAAGAGGAATTGGGACCATAGGGTTTTAACTATTTGACATTTCCACCAGAGTTTAAGAGAATAGGTTGTGACTGTCTTTTTAAAGTCTCTAAAACCTAGGCCAGGGCAACTAAACTAGAGAAGCTTGATTCTGAAAAAGAGGTTACTGACTTGAGCGTAGAGTTGTTTCCCGGGAATTTCTTTCAGGATCTCTTTTTCAGTCACATCTTGGTGAACCACGATCAACTAGCTGGATTGGAAAATACTACAACATTTGGCGCCAACTGTGGGGATGAAAATTTTTTCCAGCCGTTCATTCCCAACGGAGTTGATAATGGTGTTCACCAAAAGTAAAAGGAGTCAAAACCATCACAATCAAGAGCAAATAGTGAGGAGAAATAGGAACGTACATCCTAATAAGGATCGGGAACACATCCCCAGAAGAGAGCAAGAACACGCCAGGGATTACACAGAAGAGGAAGAAGAAGCAGAATTTCCTAATATGAACAAGGAAAAGGAAAAAAACCTTTCGCATCATTTTTGGAAGCAAACAAAGAGAAACTGTTTAATCATTTCCTAGCTACTCTTAAACCAAAGTCTCCAAAGGTAAGCCAAAAAGTTGTTCAAAAATATGGTGGCCTTAAATACGGGGATGAATTGAGAGAAATAGTTGTAGAAGACGATGCGGACAAGTCGCCGTTCGCACCACATTTTTGTAACTTCAAGATGCCAAAGGACTTCATGTCAAAATCTACGATGGGACAACCGACCAAAAGGGATTCTTGCATTCCTATCGTAATAGCATGAGGTTCCGCGATGCTGAAATTGAGTTGGTATGTAAGGCATTTCCCATATTTTTGTCGGGAACAACGATCACATGGTATGAAGATTTACCAAGAGGAAGCATCACATCTTGGGCACAGCTATCAGATTTGTTTTTGGTTCATTTCTACCAAAAGCAAAATTTCACCAAGACAATTGCATATCTGAACAATATAGCTCAACGAAGCGATGAAAGTTTGGCAGATTATCATAGCAGGTTCGTTATAGAAAGTCTACATGCGCGGGATTTATCATTCCAATCTTCATTAGGTGCGTTCAAGGGAGGCATGCGATTGGGAGAGTTCTACAAGGAGCTAACAAAGAATATGCCAGATAACCCAAGAGACCTAAAAAATTATAAATAGTATGTGCAAACCGAGGAAGCCAATAACCGCAAAGTAGAGTGAGGCAAGAAGAGAGTAATAAAGGAATCACAAAGAAACGTGGAAAAGAAGAGGAAAGGAAATTCCGCTTTCAAAGGAAGAGAAGAAGGAACACAAATCATTTTTTCCCAAGAGACACCTCTAACGGAATCGTGAAGAGAGATCTAGCAGGCGAACAAAGATCTATTTTGCAAACCAACGCCAATGAGAAGAGATCAAGAGGATACTATTGTGCTTTTCATAAGGATCACGGTCATGATATTGAGATGCAGAGATTTATGAAGGCAAATAGAAGAATACTTGAGAAATGGCTATCTTGGGAAATATAGGAAGGAAGAAGGTAGTAACAGATACAGCGAAGCAAGTAAGGCAGGAAGCTTCATGGCCCAAACATAGGCCACAACGAACACTTAGAGCAAAAAATCAAAATATAACAGTTGCAGTAGACTATAAAGATATACCTAGCGAAGCTCCAAAAAAAATTGTCTTCTCCATACATAGATCAACAAAATCCTTATCAAATAACGCCTGGAAAGCTAAGGCAGAATATTCACCTCCGTGGGATCCTTTGGATAAAAGATTGTGCATTGATGAAATAATCACGTTTAACAAAGAGGACGATATTCCTAATGCCTTGCCACACAATGATCTCATGGTCATTATTGCTAAAATTGGGAATGCAACTATTCATAAAGTGTTTGTGGATGATGGAAGTGCGGTAGAAATCCTTTTCGTGGATTGCTTCGACAAACTTGGATTCAAGAGGACTGACTTGAAAAATCCACATCTGCGCTCGTGGCATTCACAGGAAGAGCAGACACACCTCTTGGCAACATCTAGCTGCCAGTAACAATTGGGGATAATGAGAGGAACTTCACTATAATCTGTGACTTCATAGCCATGGATGCTCCAAGTTCATTCAACGCTAGTATTAGCAAGTCATGGATGAACAGAGCAAAAGCAATATGGTCTCCGTACAATTTAGTAATGAAATTCCCAACCCTAACTGACTTGTCTCCACCAGGGCATCGTTAAAACACACACGGAGGACTTATGGGCCAAGAAGATGAAATTTAAAATTCTGCACCCGTTCTCACTGCTAAGCAATCAATGGGTAGTAAGCGGCAAGCCCTAGGTTTGTCCTTAAGGATGCTAGGGCTCAAGTACTAATTAAAACACAATCTTGTGCGGGTTATCAATCCTCACGAGTGTAAGGAACCGCCAGTAGTGTAGACATGCAACTCGGGGGGGGGGGTATTTTCAACTATTAAGTGCAAAGTATAAAATGAATAAACGAGAAACTATTTATACTAGGTACTTGGGAATCATTTAGCAACATGGTAGTTCTAATGCCTCAATCCTTGACTCATTCACATAAAGACTTACAAAAGACCTATCAGTGTGTTCACAACACGTGGTGTGGTCGATGGCATACACTTCCCCAACCCTGTCACGATGGGTGCGCTTACAACCCTTTATCAGCACTGCCATCCTAATTAGGGGAGTACAACGAGGTCCAACCATTATTGTAGGTCTGTTTCTCCCCCAAGCTATAACATCATAGGCTTCCACCATGAATGCAACTACTCCTCCCGGTTCCTATATACGCTAGGCCCGAGGACCATATTATCTATGATACTAGGGTTTCAATACAACACCTAGCTTGCTACTATTAGCTATCTCTACCCGCAACCTCTCAGAAAATAGTTACGAAGTCAGCTAAGACTGGTGCAACGGAAAATAGGTCAGAGAATTCTTGAATCCCCCGTGCACACACCCATGCGGACGCGTTCTCCCCTACTCATTCTAACATCCAGGTTTCTCTTCCCATAGGGGCATCAATAATTGCACCATACATGAATATAGCCCAAAGTGTGTGCTTAGATGCAGTATAGTATTCATGCATTTATAACATTCAAGAAAAATCACAATAATATCATAAACATTTGGATAGGGTGAATCTAATGAATCTCCTAAAGCAAATAAAACATACCAAGTGCCAAGATGAATCCCAAGCAAAAAATCTACTCTACAAAGGTAAGATCCACGGAAAATATTAGGTTAGATGCCATGGATCTAGAAAATAATATGAAAGGAAAAATGAAAAGAAAGAAGAAGGAAGGAGAAGAAGAACTCTCCTCTTTCTTCTCTCTAAACTAGAGAGAGAATCTACTCTACATTATGTCTAGGTTTTTTTCTACTTCCTAATCTACTTTCTAATGGTTTATTAGAAGAAGGATCCTATATATATATATATATGTTTATTAGAAGAAGGATCCTATATATATATATATGTTTATTAGAAGAAGGATCCTATATATATATGTTTATTAGAAGAAGGATCCTATATATATATATATATTAGTAGGAGATTGGGCCTAAAAATAGGTCCAAAATAGGCCAAAAATAGCAAAACCCTAGGTTAGCTGCCAAGGCTTCACGGACCGGCATGGATGTCCCGGTCCGTGAAACATGCAAGCTTATGTAATGGGATCTGGCATGGACCGTTAAGGAATTCATAGCTGGAGTCCATGGGATCTAGCACTGTCTGTGAAGCTTTTTTCGTGCCACGGTCCATGAAGGTTTTCACAGACAGCGAACAGTACACGGTTTTTGCTCAGAGTTTTCCCAAGGCCCATGAAGGTTTTCACGGACCACAAGCAGCCTGTGGTGATCGCTCAGAACTTTTTTCATGGCCGTGAAGGTTTTCACGGACCGGCTCCATACTTAGCCAAATCTTCAATTCTTCATCTCCAAGATCCACGATCCCGGGTCTTTGTCACGGTCCGGCGCCTTTGCCTAGTGAAGGTCTCGTACATGTCTTCACAGAACCCCTGGAACTCTTGTGTATTGTAGCCCATGTGCTTTGTCACAAACCACTGGTGCTTCACCATGTGCAGTCCATGAAGTGTCGTTGGTGCTTCGTCGGCTAAACTTCATTTGCTTGCTACGGGTGAGCCGTTAGTTCGAATCGGGAGTTCTAGTAGTCAATTTTTTAGTACTCAAGAAGATGAATCCAATGGAACCAGCTTTGAAGGCTAACTCTTCATGGATCGTTCATAGACTAACGCAACACTTCTTGTACAACAATTCACCATTTTCTCCTTTGGCTGTCTTAAACTTCGAAGCCGCCTATCTTTGGCTTCAATCTCATTCTACCATGCATTGACGTTCGTGGCCTTCATCTTCTACCATTCTAATGTGAATGGCCTTCACCTCTTCTACCACACTTGCAAATGACCTTGAATCTTCTACTGCCCTTGCGAACTCACATAGAATGTAATGTAACAAATAGCATTCACGGGCGACCTACTAAAGGTACTCATAATGAAAACCAAGGAGCCCTTGAACACGAATATCAAGAATAACTAATTAAGTATACCAAATGCAGGATTTAGAATAGAAAACCAAACATGATTTTCTAAACCCCTTATTATGTAAACTCAACTAATATCGCCAAACCGCTAACCAAAAGTAACTAAAAACTATGCCAAATGCATTGGTTAAAGCATGTGTAATGGTACAAATTAGACTCCCCACACTTAAACCTTTACTCGTCCTTGAGTAAATAAAATCAAAGAAAAAGGTTCAACCGGAATAAAGCATGCAAAACTAGCCAATGCATTCAACTTATTCCCAAGCTACCCTAGTTCCCTCAAGAAGGTGAAAATCTCTCAACTCTCATACTCCCCAAACTTCCTAAAGCTACCCAACCACCCAAAGCAAGTAAATGTGTATGGAAAAAGATAAGTGACAAACGATCGGAATAAAGCCAAGCTTACTTTTACCAAAGTAGTCCCAAAGCAATCAAAGGGTAATCCTCTAGCAAAAAAATCCACCAAGGAAATCCAAAAGCCGTCAACTTGGTTGTAACATAGCGATAAATTTAGATTCTCAGCCTAGTGGCAACCAAGGAGTCCAATGTACCGTCAACCTAGTTTCTTGTTTATTTTTTCCTCTCAATTTCTCTCATTTTTCCTAGGAACTCTTTTAGGTTTTCATCCTAGCTTTATCCCACAAAACGTGCTCACCTCTCACCTTTTTCCACACGGCCTCTCACTTTTACCTAAACTCATAAGTCTATTGGGCCAAGCCTCTCACTTTTACCTAGGCATTTTGACCTATCCAGGATTTTTCTAATGTTACCCAAGTCGCCCTTTTGGGTTTTCGACTTGTCCAGGTTTTAATTTTCTTTTTTTCACCTTTTCAATTGTTTTTCAAAATGCTCTTATAAGAGCTATTAGATACATAAAAATAACTAAAAATTATAAGTGCTATCTAATTCCCTTCCTCACACTTAAAGCTTGTATTATCCTCAATGCATATACAAAATTAAAAAACATATGTCAAGGGAAAGAAATAGTAAAGCACTTTAATGAAAAAGAACACTGAAATCTACCCTTGATGGCACAATCATGGAATGTAAAGGAAAAACTACCATCACCCTCAATATACTACCCATAACCTCTAATCATGAAAGATCTATCTAACCAATATCATGCACCAAAAATCGATTGAAGAATTAAATCACAGTGGAGAGTTACCTCATGGGTATCGATGTGTGTCTCAAGGGTTTTGAGGGTAGGTTTGGGTGGTACTTTGGTGGTGGTTCGGTGGTGGTAGGGAAGAAATGGTGATTGGGTGGTATAGGAAGGTATGTGAGCTTCATGGGTCGTGCACGTCTACACGCCTCATGAATTTAATGTTTGGTTATCCTTCTTCTCCATCATTTTGAGCATCACAAACCATATACGTCTACATGGTCCATGATTTGAAACTAATTTAATTTTTTAAAGCTTGGGTTGCCTCCCGAGAAACTCCATATTTTTAAATTCGTCGGCACGACCCTAATGTTATCCATAAGGTGCGGGTTTGTACCCCATCACCTTGGACAATAAAAACTGAAGAGCAGGGGGGTAAGAATCTTCCAAGAGAAAGATATAGTAGAGGAGGAGTCAACCTTAGAGGGTAGGTGGTATGGAAGCTTAGCATATTCAATTGGCTTCCGTATGGTTTCCTCTAAGGTTTCCAAAAATGTGGGAATTGGTTCTATAGGTGGAGGTAGAGGTGAGTATAGGTAATATGGAAAATTAAGTACAATCACCCCTTTCTTGACTTCTTCACTCTCAACCAATTATTCCCCATCCCCTTTAGATTTATCTATCAAAACTTCACATTCAACTAGGGATGGTTCATTTTTGGAATATTGGGTTCCAAGTTGACTCACCTAATTCATCAAATTAAGCACTTGCCCTTCAACTTTCTCAATGCTTGAGAATAGTTGAGTTCCCAAATAGCTAATCTTGCTAAGCATTTTTGATTGGAGTAAATCACTACTCTTGGTCATATTAGCTATAGCTTGTAAAATTTCCACAAAATCAGATTTGGAACCAATCCTAGGGATTGGTTTTGGAGCATTGGGTAAGTTTGTGAAGTCCAACTATCTAACCCAAAGTGTTGGTTTCCCAATGCATTTCCATACCATGAATTTGAGTTACCACTAAACCTCAAATTTGGAGAGTCGTGGTATGGATAACAATCTTGATCCCATTGGCCTTGGGAACCAACAAATCCTCTCTCTCTCTCAATTCTGCTCATCCAAGAGCAAGACTCCGTAGGGTGGTCGCAATGACATATCCTACAAAATCTTGCTCTTTGAGAAATTTTTCTCCCATAGTAACTCAACCTTGGGAAACACTCTATAGGATGATCACAATGACACACTCTACAAAAGGCCCTTCGTTGAGTGCTTTCACAAAATATTTTTCCTTTTTTCAATTAAACCCCAACATAGAAAACACACAAAATTCGGAATCATAGTGCAAGAGTCCTCGGTTTGCACCAAGAACTCAAGCAATACCAACTCCGAAAAACAAAAAGAAGAAAAAGATAAAAGAAATACTAACTACTCTCTAACATGTTATGCACAACTAATACTTGAACTGAAAAGCATCCCCAGCAACAGCGCCAAAAATTTAAACCTGCCTCCACCCGGCCATCATTAAAACACGCGCAGAGGACTTATGTGCCAAGAAGATGAAATTTATAATTCTGCACCAGTTCTCACTGCTAAGCTACTAAGGGGTAGTGAGCAGCAAGCCCAAGGTTCTTCTTCCAGGATGCTAGGGCTCATGTACTAGTTAAAACACAACCTCGTACGTGTCGCCAATCTGCACGAGTGAAAACTGTAGACATGCAACTAGGGGGGTTTGGTATTTTCAACAATTAACTACAAAGCATAAAATGAACATACGAGAAACTATTTATACAAGGTGCTTGGGAATCATTTATCAACATGGTAGTTCTAATGCTTCAATCCTCGATTCATTCACATAAAGACTTACAAAAGAACTACCAGTGTGTTCACAACACGTAGTGTGCCCGATGGCATACACTTCCCCAACCCTGTCACGGTGGGTGAGCTCGTAACCCTGCATCGGAACCGCCATCATAATTAGGGGAGTACAACGAGGTCCGACCATTGTTGTAGGTCTGTTTCTCCCCATGCTATTACATCTCGAGCTTCCACCATGAATGCAACCACACCTTTTGGGCCCTATATACGCTAGGCCCGAGGATCATAGGCACCTTATTTGTGATACTAGGGTTTCAACAAACACCTAGCTTGCTACTATAAGTTATCTCTACCCGCAACCTCTCGAACAAAAGTTACGAAGTCAGCTAAGACTGGTGCAATGGTAAATATATCAGAGCATTCTCTAATCCCCTGTGCACACACCCACGTGGACGCGTTCTCCCCTATCCATTCTAACATCCAGGTTTCTCTTCCCAATGGGGCATCAATGATTGCACCATACATTAATATCCCAAAGTGTGTGATTATATGTGGTGTAGTATTCATGCATTTATAACATTCAAGAACAATCACAATAATATCATAAACACAAGGATAGGGTGAATCTAATGAATCTCATAAAGAAAATAGAACATACCAAATGCCAAGATGAATCCCTAGCAAAAAATACACTCTACAAAGGTTAGATCCATGGAAAATATTAGGTTAGATGCCATGGATCTAGAAAATAATATGAAAGGAAAATAAAAAGAAAAGAAGAAGGAAGGAGAAGGAGAAGAAGAAGAACTCTCATCTTCCTTCTCTCTAAACTAGAGAGAGAATCTACTCTACATTATGTCTAGTTTTTTTGTACTTCCTAACCTACTTTCTAATGGTTTAGTAGAAGACTAAGGCTCATATATATATGTATAGTAGTAGTAGTAGATTGAGCCTAAAAATAGGCCCAAAATAGGCCAAAAGTAGCAAAACCCTAGGTCAGCCGCCAAGGCTTCGCAAATCAGCATGAATGTCACAGTTTATGAAGAATGAAATCCCAAGGAGTGAGATCTAGCATAGACCGTGAAGCATTCATAGCTGCAGTTCGATGGGATCTATCGCTGTCTGTGAAGCTTCTCTGGTGCCACGGTCCGTGAAGGTTTTCACGGACGGTGAACAGTACATGGTTTTTGCTTAGAGTTTTCCCACGGTCCATGAAGGTTTTCACGGACCGCGAGCAGCCTGTGATCTTTGCTCTAAACTTTTGTCACAGCCCATGAAGGTTTTCCCTAGACCGGCACCTTACTTAGTCAAATTTTCAATTCTTCATCTCCAAGCTCCACAATCTAGGGGTCTTTGTCATGGTCCAGAATCTTTTCCTTGTGAATGTCTCGTGCATGTCTTCACGGAACCCCTGGAAATATTGTGTAGTGTGGCCCGTGTGCTTTTTCATAGACCGTTGGTGCTTTACCATGTGTGGTCCGTGAAGTGCCTCTGGTGCTTTATCTGCTAAACTTTGTTTGCTTTCTACGGGTGAGCCGTTAGTTTGAATCAGGAATTCTAGTAGTCAATTTTGTAGTACTCAAGAAGGTGAATCCAATGGAACTATCCTTGAAGGCTAATTCTTCCTGGATCGTTATCGGACTAAGGCAACACTCCTTAGACCACAATTCACCATTTTCTCCTTTGACCGTCTTGAACTTTAAAGCCGCCTATCTTTGGCTTCAATCTACTTCTACCATGCATTGATGTTCATGGACTTCATCTTCTACCATTCTAATGTGAATGGTCTTCGCCTCTTCTACCGTCCTTGCGAATGGCCTTCAATCTTCTACCGCCCTTGCGAACGCTTCACATAGAATGTAATGTAACAAATAGCATTCACGGGCGACCTACTAAAGGTACTCATAATGAAGACCAAGGAGCTCGGGAACACAATATATCAAGAATCACTAATTCAGTATACAAAATACGGGATTTAGAATAGAAAACCAAACATTGTTGTCTAGATCCCTTATTATGTAAACTCAACTAATATCGCTAAACTTCTAACCAAAAGTAACTAAAAACTATGTCAAATGCATTTGTTAACTAATGTGTGGTAGTGCAGATCACTAACAAGGGGTCGCAACGGTGAGGGGAAACCAGCAAACCATTAAGCAACGTATGGTCATCGCAATGAAAGCAAGAAGAACTGCGGAACAACCAAAGATGGTTAGTACTATTACCAACAGTGACTCACTCAATTAAGTGGGTCATCTAGTAGAAATTGGAGAAGAAACTAAAAATGTCATTTTAGATGACAATGATGAGTCCAAGTGTGTCAAGATGGGGAAGTATCTTCCAGATCAAGAAAAATAGAGTATTACAAATTCTGAGAGATCACAAGGACATGTTCGCATGGAGTGTACAGAACATGGGAGGAGTTGAACCAAGTATAGCAACTCATTCTTCGAACACTGCTAGCTCGATCAAACCGGTCAAACAGAAAAAAGAATTTTTACCAGTGATAGGAAAAAGTCAATTAAGGATGAAATGAAGGCATTGTTGCAGGCAGGGATCATAAAGGAGGTGATATACCCAACATGGCTAGTGAACCCAATGATGGAAAAAAGGAAGACTCGGGATGGAGAATGTGAATTGATTTCACTAATCTAAACAAAGCGTGCCCAAATGATTGTTACCTCTACTAAAGATTGACCAATTAGTAGAAGAAATCTTGGGGTACAAAGTTCTCGTGTTCTTTGATGCCTACAAAGGGCATCACCAAATATTGATGAACCTCGTAGATGCAAAAAAAATAGCCTTCATAACAGCTTTTGGGATATTTTGCTACGTGAAGATGCTGTTCAGATTGAAAAATGTAGGAGAAACGTATCAGAGAGTGGTTGATAACGCATTCCACAGCAAGATTGGATGCAATATAAAGGCACATGTAGATGATATGGTCATCAAGAGTAGGCGAACATGCAACTTTGCTAGCAAATTAAAAGAAACCCTAGATAGATTGAGTGAAATTGAATGAAGCTAAATCCTAAGAAATGTACAATTAGGGTTGGAGCAGGTAAATTTCTGGGATACAAGGTATCCTCGAAGGAGATTGAGGCTAATCCAGAAAAAATACAAGCAATCATTAAACTCCCCCAACCACGAACAGTAAAGGATGTCCAAGTTTAAATGGGGTCACTCTTCGCGCTCAGTAGGTTTGTCTCAAAAGCAGCAAAGAGGCACTTCCCACTTTTTGAAATCCTGAAAAAGGCTAGGAAGTTTAGCTAGAATGAAGAGTACCAATCTACATACAAGTGATTGAAAGATCAACTTCAGACACTTCCAACGTTAAAAACACCAATTCATATAGAAACATTATACTTGTATTTGGCAGTTTCAGTAAACGCGGTAAGCTCAGTCCTAGTAAGGCAACAAGCCCAAAAACATATACTAGTGTTCTACACCAGCAGAATATTGTTACAGGCCGAGGGGGTATTTCCAATTGAAAAGTTAACCCTAGCCTTGATATATTCGGCAAAAAGTCTGCGAACCTATTTCTAGAGTCATATGATAGTTGTTTATACTGACTACCCAATCAAGAACATCTTTAACAAGCCCGAGTCATCTGGAAGAATGATTAAGTGGGATCTTGAATGTGGACGGTTTGAAATTCATTTTCAATTATGAACACCAATCAATGCACAAGCTTTAGCAGATTTCATTGCCGAAATGACAAGCGTGGGGGGCGCAGCAGGCTAAAACACAACAGTTTTTTATGAGGAAAAAGGAAAGGCTAAATGGGAGGACGTTGCATGGAAGTTGTTTGTATATGGGGCATCTAGAAAGGAAGAATGTGGAGCAGGACTGCTGCTGATTAACCCAAATTGGGGGAATACAAATATTCTCTTCGCTTTGATTTCTCACTCACCAATAACGAAGCTGAGTATAAAGTGTTAATATGTGACCTGGAGCTCACAGTTAACATGAGGGTGAAGAGCATTCAGGCATTTAGCGATTCACAAATAGTGGTCCTATAAGTACGTAGAGATTATGAAGTACGGGAAGAGAAATTGATGAAATACTTAACCAGAGTTCGTCAACTCGTCGCTAACCTTGAGTACTTCAACATCCAACACATCCTAAGAAATGAAAATACGAAGGTACAAGCCATAAGAAAGCTAGCAACAACAGGCTTTGAGTCATTTTCCAAACACAAAGATGTGATAGTGGAAGTCATTTCGATCAGAAGCACAACGAGAACAACTATGTCAGCAGTTCAACAACAGGAAGCAAACTGGGTGACACCATTGGTTGAATACTTTGTCAAAGGGAAGCTACTGACGGATAAGTTACAAGCCAAGAAGCTAGAAATGTTATCCCACAATTATGTCTATGAAAATGGAACCTTGTAAAAGAAAGGTTATTTATCTCCATGGATAAAGTGTGTGGGGTCATTGCATGCAGCAGAAATCTTGAAAGAAGTACACGAAGGATTGTGCAGTTCACACCAGGGATCTTGAACGATTGCAAAAAAGGCCATTCAAGCTAGATATTACTGACCAACCATGTTCAAAGATACATATAACTTCATCTTCAAATGGAAAACCTGCCAGATGAATGATCCAATGTTGCATAAGCCGCAGTCGGCATTAACAGGAATATAAGGAGCTTGGCCTTTTGATAAATGGGGAATTCATCTTGTTGGACCTTTTCTAAGAGGTGCTAGAAATTCCAAGTTTCTGATTGTAGTGGTTTACTACTTCACAAAGTGGATAGAAGCAAAGCCTCTACGACAAGTGATAGCAGAAGGAGCAAGAAATTTGTATGGCAGAACATAGTTTTTCGCTTCGGAGTACCACAGACCATCGTCACCGATAATGGCAAGAAGTTTAGAAGTGGGGGTTCTACAGAATAGTGTCTGAAACTAGGAATTACGCAGAAATTCACTTATATAGCTCACCCTCGAGCGAATAGTCAGGTAGAAGTAACAAACTAAACAATCGTTAAAGGTATCCAGAGAAGACAGGAAGGAAAGCGAGCAGGCTGGGTGGATGAGATACCCAATACTTTGTGGTCATACAGGACAATAGTTTGAGAACCAACATGAGAAATGCTGTATACTCTGGTATATGGGCATGAAGCGGTAATCCCAGTTGAAATCGAAAAATCAATCCTTTAAGTTGAGCAATATAAGGAAGTCGTTAACCCAGAGAAGGTGAGGTTAAATTTGGATGAACTCAAAGAAAAGAGAGAGAAGGTGTCGATCAAAGAGGCCATATACAAGGAAAAGATGGACAGGGCTTACAACGAGAAAGTTAAGGAAACACAATTCCAAATTGGCAATTTAGTGCTAAGGAAAAACAAAGCTAGACTAGCTGAAGAAAAAGGAAAATTATGCCCAACGTGGGAAGGGTCGTACAAGATAATGAATACTTACCGATCCAACTACCACGAGCTAGAGAGAATGAATGGTAGCAGCATTCCTAACACTTGGCATGTAGTCAACTTAAGAAAATTCTATGTGTAGATTCAGCAGAGATACAGGAAGTCCTAGTTTCCATGTATATAAACCATGATATAATAATTGGGAGTGTTTGTTTCTTTGTTCTACGTTGAAAGCGATATAATCGCAATATAAATCTTTTGAAGCACCATTTTTTCTTTTTAGACAGCCGTACTTTACATTCACAAAACTAAGTTACAAATTCTTAACATACGAATACAGGGTGATAGTGGAATAATTATCATTTATAAACATCACTCAACTTCCCTCTTCGCAAAATACAAATAAAAGCAAGTCATGAACTTTTTAATAAGGCAGATATGCCTACAACAAAGAGACAAAAGCAATCCATGGATCTTGCGGCTTCACACTATCAATAAAAGGCAAGTTATAGATCTTTTTTCCAGGAAAACTTGGCTCAAATACAACGACAATAGCAAGCAATAGATCTTGCAGCTTTGCACAATAAAGTAAGCAATAGATCTTTCTACTTGGTAGATATGCCTACGATGTAGTGACTAATGCAAGTTATAGATCTTGAAGCTTCGCAATAAATAGAGCTAAAATACTCAAAACAAAATAGATGGATATACGATAAACATGTCCTACGAAGAAAAATGAACTACGTAGTCAAAAGCATTCAAAAGTGTGAAGATGGAATAAAAAAGAAGGGATGCACACAACATCCAAAAAATACAGCAAAAACAATATCATCACATTTTATCTATGCCTAGACGCTTTTGATGAACTAGAAGAAGATGAACCACCACAGCGATGACTGTGCTCAGATTCACAATGGTGGTGCTCAGCCTTTCACCATTTTTCTTCAGCCTCACACTCCTCGCTAACCATATGGTCATTTCATGTGTAAATAAGAAAGATGGCATGTTGCACCCTTTCGCTCCATATGACCGAGATACCTAGCATAATATGCCTTGAAATTGGTGATAGGGCCAAACTCTTCGCAGCCCGGCTGCATACTCATCACATTAATGGTCTCCTCATACCGCTTCATTTTGGTCCTTAAATTCTGCACTTTGTCCTCTAAGCTGTGAATATGCAATCAGACGGCCTCAGACTAATTGATCTGTTGATAACTGGTCCCCACAATGAGATCTCCATGGCTAGTACCTATACAAGATGAAGAATAGAGAGCCTAAAGTCTATATTTGTACTCAACACAAGTTTTCTCGAGTTGGTGCACTAATGAATCAAGTCGATTGCACTCAGTACAAAGTTGCTCATTTTCACTTCCCATTTGTGTGTTCATAGCAAACTGATCGTCAAACTTACTTTGCCACCAAGTGCAGAAGAACTTAAGTGATCGTACTCACCCCGCTTTTTCATCAACTTGTAAAACAAATCATCAATACGAACACATTGTTTATCAATGATCAATGTCTTCTATTGGGCCTCGTGAGTCTTGCTAACAGCTTGGTTCCATGACTCTTCCTATTTTCAAAGCATCTTCACCAAAGCCAAATGTTGACGGAGGGTAAGACCATTCTCCTAGTTACAAATCCTACGCAAATCATGCATAGCATCATGGGTGTCTTTCAATCCCTTGCCCCATTTCCCTTCAAGATCATTAATACCTAAGAGCATGTATTTCATATGAATACCTAGAGACAATGCCCACTCATAGACGTGAGCAGGGAGATGAAGGGATCTCATGTACATAACAGAAGATTCAAGATCTAGCAACCATCGAACAATACCTTTTCCGAGTGATTCAACATTGTAACCATCAGGAACAAACTGAGTACAAGGACATTTTGTAAATACAGATTCTGATGCATTAGAAATAGGAAGTCACCACCCAAGGTATGACGGAAGGGACTCTACACGATAGAAGCGAAAAGAAGATACAATCTCTCCATATTCTTTAGTGAAGGACTGAGAGGCACGAATCAATCCAATAGGGCATTGAAAATCAGAAGACAAAGATCCATAGTGATCTGAAAGACGATCGCTATATCCAATAAATTCAAGACATTTCAAAAACTTATGATCAATCAAAATATTGAAACCCTACAAAAAATGAATGATAAAATAAGCAGTGACAATCTCAATCACACAAATAGTACAACCATACACCACAATATTGTCTCAAATTACACTTCAACATCTAGAAAATATCAAATAAACTAAGAATTAAATCACTTCAGAGGTGGAGGTAGACTAAGGCTGAGCAATGATAGCACTGGCTTCCTGGCTTGGTGGCTGAGCGGGAGCTTCCTGGTTTGGCTGTGGGGCAGGGGCCTCAATGCTCGCATTAGCCTCAGCGGCCACACTGGTACTAGGATTAGGAGTTGAAATAACAATTCTAGATTTAAATGAAAGATCCTCCAAGTAATCCACCTCGCAACCTTTAATTTAGCCGCACAAGGAAGACAGGGAAAGCTTGAAAAATGCGAGAGCAAGGCATAGAGATGCCCCCCATAAGCGATCTTTTCATAAAATCTTTGTTCAGCTTCGCCTTCTACTTCTCCAGTGTCTCAAATACACTTCTTCAGCATGGGCAGACTCTTCACCGAACAGGTTGGATTCCTCTTGCCAGACACTTCAGCGAACATGTTGGATTCCACTCACGTTTATCCTTCACAGCCTCGTAGTACCCAACAGTGCGAGCATTGCTGGTAATATCCTCAAATAACTTATAGAAAAACTTGGTCTAGCAAAGTCGATCTACTAGAATTTGAGGATAGGTAGAAGAAGCATGTCCATGGGTATGCATCTCCTCCAACTCCGAATGAAGCTAAGCCATTCCTGCTTCGCAACCTTCCCACATTCCAGGGCATCTTTCGGGAAGTTTCTAGATTTGCACATTTTGTTTCTTGAGCCTTATACTTCTCCACGAGCGACTCATCAACAGGGGCGAACTTAGAAAGCCGCTCACTCGCGATCTGAAAGCCCACTCCGACCTTCCAAAATGATAATACAAAGGACAGAGTCAATCAACATCTTACATAGAAAATATCATGGTATTTCAAAAACCACTAAAACCTAGCCATGAACTTACCGTAGCTAGTGTATCAAAAAGAGAGAGGTTTGAGAGAATGTCAATTATCATTCCCTTCGCTAGAGGATCCTCGGTTTGTGCCAAAGTTTGAGTTTGAGATGCATTGGGACCATGCCCCTTTTTCACGGCAAGAAGAGAATATCAAGAAGGACCATCACTCATATCCCTCTTGTGTTTTTTTCTCTTGACCACTTGTCTCCCTGCCTTCAGAAGACATACCCTTATTACCAGCTCCAGTTTTGTTACCACCCTGTCGGGTGGTGTTACTTCCAGCAGCATTATCAGGTTGAACAAATATTTCAGCCACTTCCTCATCATTTCCATAAAAAAGTGATTTGTCAATCTCTCCTTTAGATATATCCATGTCTAAAATAAAAATAAAATCATAGATCAAACGAACGCATAAAAAAATATATAATCATTTGCCAACATAAGGGAGAATACAGATTAAATGCATCAAAACAATAACGAACAAAACACCTTCAGCATCAGAGTCAGCATGGCGAAGATGTTGGGTATGAGCACAAAGTGTGGCCACGATTTTCGTCTTAGCAGTAAAATGGGCACTCACACCATTAAGCTTACACTTAAGAACCTTGTAGTTCCAAGAAGGCACAGCCACTTCGGGAGTTTGTTTTAATTTTATGAAAAAATATTTTGTACGCCACGGACCCACATTACTAGGGAAACTACTAAAAAGCTCAACCCCAGCGATCACAGGGTAAAAGGTGAATTAACCTACTGTATTTTTCACTTTTCACAGATGATATAAGTTGTGAAAAAACTCAAGAGAGAAAGGAAAATCTTCTTTCTCACAAACCTGAAGAAACCCCATTATGATACCAATGCCCTTGGGGTGAAATTGGGACAGCGCAACCTTGTATGAATGGTAGAGCGGAGGGGGGGGGGTAAGAATCTTCCAAGAGAAAGATATAATAGAGGAAGAGTCAACCTTAGAGGGAATGGGTGGTATGGAAGCTTAGCATATTCAATTGGCTCCCCTATGGTTTCCTCTAAGGTTTCCAAAAATGTGGGAACTGGTTGTATAGGTGGAGGTAGGGGTGAGTATAGGTAATATGGAAAATTAAGTACAATCACCCCTTCCTTGACTTCTTCACTCTCAACCAATTCTTCCCCATCCCCTTTAGATTTATCTATCAAAACTTCATATTCAACTAGAGATGGTTCATTTTCGAAATACCGGGTTTCAAGTTGGCTCACCTGATTCATTAAATTAAGCACTTGCCCTTTAACTTTCTCAATGCTTGAGAATAGTTGAGTTCCCAAATAGCTAATCTTGCTAAGCATTTGTGATTGGAGTAAATCACTACTCTTGGTCACATTAGCTATAGCTTGTAAAATTTCCACACAATCTGATTTAGGAACCAATCCTGGGGATGGTTTTGGAGCATTAGGTAAGTTCGTGAAGTCCAACTATCTAACCCAAAGTGTTGATTTCCCAATGCATTTCCATACCATGTTCGAGTTACCACTAAACCTCGAATTTGGAGAGTTGTGGTATGGATAACAATCTTGATCCCATCGGCCTTGGGAACCAACAACTACTACTTCTCTCTCAATTCTGCTTATCCAAAAGCAAGACTCCGTAGGGTGGTCGCAATGACATATCCTACAAAATCTCTCTCTTTGAGAAATTCTTCTCCCAATATAGTCACTCAACCTTGGGAAACACTTTATAGGATGATCACAATGACACGCTCTACAAAGGGCCCTCCGTTGAGTGCTTTCACACATTTATTTTCTTTTTTCAATTAAACCACAACATAGAAAACACAAAAAAATCGTAATCATAGTGCAAGAGTCCTCATTTTGCACAAAGAACTCAAGCAATACCTACTCCGAAAAACAAAAAGAAGAAAAAGATGAAAGTAATACTAACTACTCTCAAACATGCTATACTCAACTAATACTCGAACTGAAAAGCATCCCCGGAAACGGCGCCAAAAATTTGAACCTGCCTCCACCCGGCCATCATTAAAACATGCGCAGAGGACTTATGGGCCAAGAAGATGAAATTTATAATTCCGCACCAATTCTCATTGCTAAGCTACTAAGGGGTAGTGAGCAGCAAGGCCTAGGTTTTTCTTCCAGGATGCTAGGGCTTATGTACTAATTAAAACACAACCTCGTAAGTGTTGCCAATTTGCACGAGTGAAAAGTGTAGACATGAAACTAGGGGGGTTTGGTATTTTCAATTATCAACTATAAAGCATAAAATGAACATACGAGAAACTATTTATACTAGGTGCTTGGGAATCATTTATCAACATGAAAGTTCTAATGCTTCAATCCTCAATTCATCCACATAAAGACTTACAAAAGACATATCAGTGTGTTCACAACACGTGGTATGCCCGATGGAATACACTTCCCCAACCTTGTCACGGTGGGTGAGCTTGCAACCCTGCATCGGAACCGCCAACGTAATTAGTGGAGTACAATGAGGTCCGACCATCGTTGTAGGTCTGTTTCTCTCCCGTGCTTTTACATCCTGAGCTTCCACCCTGAATGCAACTACACCTCCTGGGTCCTATATACGTTAGGCCTAAGAATTATAGGCACCTTATTTATGATACTAGGGTTTCAACACAACACCTAGCTTGCTACTATAAGCTATCTCCACCCGCAACCTCTCGAACAACAGTTACGAAGTCAGCTAAGACTGGTGCAATGGTAAATAGGTCAGAGCATTCTCTAATCACACGTGCACATACCCACATGGACGCGTTCTCCCCTACCCATTATAACATCTAGGTTTCTCTTCCCAGGGGGGAATCAATAATTGCACCATACATTAATAGCCCAAAGTGTGTGCTTATATGTGATTTAGTATTCATGCATTTATAACATTCAAGAACAATCAAAATAATATCATACACACAGGGATGGGGTGAATCTAATGAATCTCATAATGCAAATAGAACATACCAAATGCCAAGATGATTCCCTAGAAAAAAATATACTCTACAAAGGTTAGATCCATGGAAAATATTAGGTAAGATGCCATGGATCTAGAAAATAATACGAAAGGAAAAATAAAAAGAAAAGAAGAAGGAAGAAGAAGGAGAAGAAGAAGGAGAAGAAGAAGAACTCTCATCTTCCTTCTCTCTAAACTAGAGAGAGAATGTATTCGAAAGAGCTCTCAATATAATTCTCTCTCTAGCTCTGGGGCGAAAAAAGAAGAAAAAAGGCACAGCCTTTCTTCCTTTCTTTGGAGGCCGATTTCTTTAAATTTCATCCACTTTCCACCGATGAATTATGGTTTAACGGATTCTACTCTTGATTCCGCATAAAATCATATGCAATTTGTGGCGAGTTCTTGATCTTAATCGGCCTTGGAGTAGGGTTTGAATACAAAAAAGGAGAGTTCTAGGCGGATCTTGATCGTGATTGTTGTGTTGCTCTCGGATCGGTCTCGGATTGGGAGTTGCAAGGGAGATCACATCGGTTTCTTGCACAATACCTAGTTCGAGAAGGGATTTGGTTGGAAAAATCCGAACTTTTTTGGGTTTTGACTTGGATTTGGTTGCGCAAAGGTGTATAAAGGGTTTGATTAAAATTTTCAGCACACTTTTTAATCAAATTCCTACCACCTTCATTGGATTTAGCAAGAATTTGGCGATTTGGAGTTGGAAGCATCAATCGAATTCAAGGTTTTGATCAGAATCGCTTGGAGGTCATCACGGTTTTCAGGTTTTTTGATTTTACCTTTTGCGGTTTGATTGTTTTTCAATTTGGAGCATTGTTTATGTGTTTTGATTTCGATTTGGGTGTTGGAGGTTTTCGGTTTTCAATTCATAATTTGTTTTTGAATCCGATTGAACAAAGGGTTAGTTCGGTTTTGAATTCAAGCTTTGCGATTTGTTATCGCTTGTCTTCAATCCGATTTGGTGTTTAGTTCTTTATTGTTGAATCCGATCGGTTTGTGTTGATTCCGATCAGATTTTGCTATTTTTTGTGTTATTCCGATCGGTTTGGGTTAATTCCGATCGAATTTGTGCTATTTTGTGTGTTTGGTTGTTCGAACTTCTCTGGTGAATCCAATCTGTCTATCGGAATTCACACTTTGGGGGTTTGATCGCAATGGTGATTAACGGGGAGAATTCTACGGTTGGCAAGAGCAAGCTTAATCATCAGAAACAAGGAATGGCCGAGGGTGTTCGTAATGAAAATCAGAATCAACAAGTGCATCCAAGGGAATGGAATGATCCGAAGCTTGAGAGAAGACGGAGATGGGATGATCCAGACATTCTCATGAACAAGTCGACTATTGAGATTGTTGAAAACATTGGAGATAGTGTCGATTTTGTGCTCACTAAGGATAAAGTTCACAAGGACCTATATAAACCCTTCTATGGTTTTTTGGGCGTATTCCCAGGGTTCTTCCCTGGAATGTATGCAATTCGAACTCTTCTGGTAGCTAAGTGGAAGGTCGCATGTACCATACGGAGCAAGCAAAATGGATATGTCATGTTCATGTTTAATAGCGCTGAAGACAGAGATTTGGTGATGAATGGTCCTGACCATTATCTCCATGGTAAAAAACTGTTCATGTTTTTAATTGATGAATCCGGGCAGTATGATGCGCAAATTCAAGCCACTAAGCCAGTCTGGTTAAGGATGGAGCACTTGCCAAAGAGTTATTGGCATAAGAAGGCACTAGAAAAGATTGCAACTTCGTTAGGAGATCCAATACTGATGGATAATGGTACCCTCGAGTTAAGGGGGGTATTATGCTCGTCTGTTGGTTTGGATTGACACCTCGAAACAGCTCAAAGAGGAGGTCAGCTTTCGTATTCCATCTGGAGAAGTGTTCACGCAGAAAATCATCTATGACTACTGTAGACCTTGGTGTACGAATTGTGGCAAAAATAATCATCTCATGGAAGTCTGTGATGACTACTGGAAGGCCAAGGAGATAGATCAAAAGATGACTACGGAAGATAACATGGATAAAAGGACAAAGGGAAAGAAGACCTGGAGATCTCGTTTCAATGACCGGGTTTGGGTTCGGAAGATGCAAGCTGAAACCATTGGAGATACACTAAGTTCAAATTCGGTTAGAGGGGAAGAGCATGTGAACATTGAGGATGCTTCTTCGGACAATGAAGAGATAGAGAGGCGAAGGAAAGGGAAGGGAAAGTTGGTTGAGGGCATAGTTAAAAGTATTGAGAAAGTGGGAAGTGCTAAAAAGGGGCACGGTATATCCATTAGGGGCATGCAAGAAGAGGTAAACGAAGTTGTTGTTGCGCTGCCCGTATCGCTAGCCGATGGAGCAAACAAAGGCGCTGGAAACCGTAGCAATGGCCCCAAATCTGCCCAGGAAGATACTAGCGCTGGAAACCATGCTGGCGCTAAATCGCAAGTAGCGCCTAGAGCTGTTGGCACTGGAAATCAAGCACAAATTGCGCGAAGCAGAAGCACATCGGCCCAGGCAGCGTCTGGGGATGTTAGCACTGGAAACCATGGCGCTGGCACTAAGTCACAAGCGGCGCCTGGAACTGCTGGCGCTGGAAATCAAGCACAACCAACGCGCGGCAAAAGCACTGAGCGCCAGAAATCCAGCACCCGTACTGCCAAGGAACAGCAAGCTTTTGGGGATGATGATAATCCGATTGAAGGTGCTGGAAAATTGCCTAAGCAGATGATTCATCCGTATGCTCGAGGCTCAAAAATTCCAAGGTTGCATAGGAGCAAGAGTAAGAGTAGACCTCCCCCCACTCCTGGGGCTTTGACTAGGTCTAGAAGTAAGAGCAGGGCACGAATTAATGAGCCAGGGAAAGGTGTCCAGAAGCCTTTTCAACGTATGTTGTCTGCTACAAGGAGTCACTCAGATAGTTCTGGAAGTAAATCACTGGAAGGCGGCGGTCCGAAGCCAGAAAGGACCTCTGTTTCCCAATGAATACAGCAGCTATAAATGTCAGGGGTTTATCGGCCCCTGTAAGGAGGAGGTGGGTGAAAAATATCATCTCCACAAATAGGGTTGGACTGTGTGGTTTGTTGGAAACGAAAATGGAGGACAAGGTATTGGCAATTTTCTTAAAGGGTTTTAAAGGATGGAAGTTTACACATAATTTTGAGCTGTGGCAGAACTCGAGGATACTCGTTATCTGGGATCCGAAAGGTTTCTTAGTTGACGTCCTTGGGAAGACTCCGCAATGTATTCATCTGAAAGTTCGTAATCTTGCTTCTGGTATTGAGTTTTTCTGTACATTCGTGTATGGTCATAGTGAAGGACGCCTGGCGCGTTTACCACTATGGGCGGAATTGAAGTCATTTGGTACTAATCTAAATTCTCCTTGGATGGTTCTAGGTGATTTCAATGCCATCCTTAGCGTTGATGATCATTATGGAACTACTGTCCCCAGTTTGTACCCAATGAAGGAGTTTCAGGATGTTTGTACTAAGTGTGGATTAAGGGATGCGCCTTCCATTGGGGAGCACCTAACATGGCATAGTGCGGACTGGAAAATTTTGAGGAAGCTGGATAGGGTGCTCTTAAATCACGGTTGGGAGGATACTGCTTGTCGCACAACTTTTCTGCCAATTTCAGCACAATCCGACCACTCTCCCATAGTGGTAGATATGTCGCAAGAGATTGTTGGAAAAGGAAGGCCTTTTCGCTTTCAGAATATGTGGTTGGGTCATCCAAATTGTGGACAAATTGTAGAAGATTATTGGAGTCCATCGGTTGAAGGGACCAAGCAGTTTTCGGTGACCAGGAAATTATTTCGTATGAAAAACCCATTGAGGGAATTGGGTAAACTCGACTTTCAGCATATTTCCGAAAAGGCAAAGTTTGCGGATGCGGAGTACAACAAAGCTCTTGATGAATTTGATGCTAAGGATGCTTCGGATGATGACGTTGAGGCATTGCGTAAATTGAAGAAGCAAGCTATGTTGTACTATCTGGCGGAGTCTTCTTTTCTTGCGCAAAAGGGAAGAATAAATCATATCACTCAGGCGGATAAGGGATCACAGTATTTTCATTCTATGGTCTCTGCACGAAAAGGAGGAGGCATCCCTGCAATTATTGATAGTGACAATCAGATTGTAACTTCTAATAGTCGCAAGGGAGAGCTATTTGCTGATTTCTACAAAGGTTTATTTGGTACGAAGAGGGACAGAGTTATCACGGATCCGAGTACATTTGATGCGGGTAATAAGCTTACGAATGTTGACAGGGCCTATCTAAATCAGGAGGTGGCGAGTATTGAAGTCAAGCAGGCGCTATTTGCAATGGCGGATGATAAGTCTCCGGGCCCAGATGGCTATACGGCAGGATTCTTTAAGAAGCAGTGGAACATTGTGGGCGAGGAAGTTACGGCTGCAGTACTTGAATTCTTTCAAACAGGAGATATTTTGGCACAGCTTAATCACACTTCGGTGGCATTGATACCGAAGAAGCCGGATAACCTGAGAGTTAGTGACTTTAGACCAATAGCGTGCTGTAATGTGGTCTATAAAGTTATTACGAAAATTATAGCGAACAGGCTTGAAGGTATTTTACCGGGGATCATTGATCCTTGCCAGGGGGCATTCGTGAAGGGAAGAAATATCTCGGACAATGTCATGTTAGCGCAGGAATTTGTTCGGGGATATGGAAGAATTCGCAACTCTCCTAGATGCATGATTATGGTGGATCTGCAAAAAGCTTTTGATACGGTCTCTTGGGATTTCCTGGAAGAAGTTCTGCTCGGACTGGGATTTCCGAAGAGGCTAACTGATAGAATCATGACCTGTGTGTGCACTTCTTCATTCTCGATTGCAGTAAATGGTAAACTGTGTGATCATTTTCAGGGACAAAGGGGTATTCATGAGGGTGACCCTTTGTCGCCTCACTTGTTTATGATCTGCATGGAATATTTCTCGAGATTGCTGAAAAGGAGGATGGCATCTAGGCATTTTACTTTCCATCCGAGATGCGAGACTCTTCGGATCACGCATTTGGCTTTTGCAGATGATCTCATGCTCTTCTCTAAGGCTAACACGAGTTCAGTACACATACTCATGGATGCCTTGAATGAGTTTGAGCGCACTTCAGGATTGGGAATCAATGCTGCAAAGTCAAAGTTCTTTGGAGTTGGCATAAAGGAGGATTTGACCTTCACAAGTATTCCTTGGGCGACTTTTCCTGTTCGATACCTAGGCGTGCCACTTGATTCCAGCAGGTTGAAAGTGACACAATTTGGTACTCTATTGGGGAAGGTAGATTCGGAAATAGCTAAATGGAAGGGTCATACCCTTTCATATGCAAGCAAATTGGAGCTTGTGAGATCAATCGTTGGAGGTATTACGGGATTCTGGATCCAGAATTTTGTTTTACAAACTACGGTCATGGATGCTCTCGAACAGAAATGTAAACAATTCCTATGGGGAGGTAAGCATAAGGCAAAGGTTGCATGGAAGAAACTTTGCGCGCCAAAGTCTTTTGGAGGCCTCGGTTTGAGAGACTTCATTACGTGGAATCGGGCTTCAATGACTAAAAGGCTATGGGATATTCATATGAAGAAGGATAGTCTTTGGGTCAAATGGATTCACTCGTATTACCTTCAGGGAGAGGACTTTTGGAGATTAAATCCGAGGATCGCAAATGGTAGATTGGGAGAGAGATATTCGAGCTACATTGGTGATCTCTGTAAACTTAGGGATGAATTGTGCGCAATGTTTAATGGCGAGGTACAAGAGGTAATCGCCCATCTCGGCGTATGGGCTGGTTCTGGGAAATTTACTAGTGCGGCTTATCTTTATATGCATCGCCACAAGTACCCGAGTGTTTATGATGTTGGTCGACCCAGTGAGAAGGTCTTTAATACTATTTGGCGTGGGTTTGTTCCACCGAAATTCTCATTTATCACTTGGTTGGCGGCCATTCAGAGACTTCATACCAAAGATAAGCATTGAATGGAGGAAGGGGAAAGCATGGAGAGGGTTTGTTCTTTATGCCATCTGGAAGAGGAGACAAATGATCATTTATTTTTCAAATGTGAGTTTTTCGAAGTTGTATGGGGGCGTATACGGGCTTGGATTGGTTTAAGGAGACGGACAAATTCAATTCCGAGTTCTATGACTTGGGTAAAGAGGCAAATTAAAGGTTCAAAAATGCGAAGGAAGCTTGGTGTTTTGGCCTTAATTACCACGGTCTATCGCCTTTGGAGGGAAAGGAACAATGTGGTTATGGATGGTGCTCAACCGAGTTCTGAAAGAGTGGTGAAGATCATCATGAAGGATTGCTACATGGTGATGAATAGGCTATTTCCGGATGAACACTTGTTTTAGATGAAGACGCTGCTGGAGGCTGTTGGGTGCTGTTCGCACCGCACTGGGTGCTTCACTGTCCGGGTCTTGGTGCTTCAATCCTGGCGCTGTGCTGGGCGTCAGGGGTTGCGCTGGATTTTGCTAACGGTTGGAGCGATTGGTTGCTGGAGCGCTTGCTGGACTTTTGCAACACTTTGGGTGCTCTTGGCGCGGGAATTGGTTTTTTTGGAGGCCGATAGATGCAATTTTCTGCGCCGGGAGAGGGCTGCTTTATGCTCGTTGGGACCAAGTATTGGCTACGGTTCGGCTTGGTTTTCTTCTATCGAGAGCGGTTTGTTTTCCTGGAGGAGGCAATAGGTTTTAGAGTAAGGATTTACACTCCATTGCTCTTTCTCCTAAGCCTAGTTTTAACTAATGATTTAACGGTTATTTATGCGTTTTATGCTCGCGCTACACTCTATGTTAAATTAGCATATAGCTGTCCATTTGCTCAAAATGGAGAGGGCGAGTACATACTCGCCACGCTTGGTGCACGCGGTACAAGTGCATCCATTCTCACATCCTTAGGAGGTTGGTTGGATTGGGAGTTACAAAGGTTGGAGGCACGACCTCATTGACCTTTGCCCATAAGATCAACTTCGGTGCAATTAGAGAATGCTAGAAGGCCAATAACATCCCTTTTTCTTCATCTTAGGGATGTATATGGTAGAAGCTGTTGTTCATCCGCACCAGAAAGGCGCTACTTGGACCGTCGGCTTCAACTCTTCATGCGACATCCAAGACCCGAGACACAATTCTCGGCTGCATTAGGATATTCTCATCATTCGACCTTGGATCTTAGTTCATTCATCTTCGGTTCGGCAACTACATTAGTTCAAGACCCGAGACACATAGTTCTCGGCTGCATTCTGGAATCGAAGTGAAGAAGGCCCCATTTGTTAGGGGTAGAAGCGGATTGTTTGTTTATGGGTAGTGAGTTTGTTCTCACCTCATTTTTTCGATTATTTTATAGCCTGTGTTTTTCCAGGTTGTTTTGTTCTCCCTTTGCTTGATTATCTTGCTTAGGGTTGGTTGTATTTTCTTAGGTAAAAGGGGGGGGGAAGGTTGAGTCTTGTCCTTCGGACCTGCACTCATCCGTCCCCCCTCCCCACCTCACTCACGGATTTTACTCCTTAGGTTTACTTACGTAACCTAAGGTTGGACTCTTTTTGTATTTGGTGGGGTCCTCTTTGGGCCTCACTGCAGGTTCCACCGTCTATACTATTTACCTATTTACGTAGAGAGAGAATCTATTCTACATTATGTCTAGTTTTTTTATACTTCCTAATCTACTTTCTAATGGTTTAGTAGAAGACTAAGGCTCATATATATATAGTAGTAGGAGATCAAGCCTTAAAATAGGCCCAAAATAGGCCCAAAATAGCAAAACCCTAGGTCTGCCGTCAAGGCTTCACAAACCAGCACGAATGTCACGGTTTATGAAGAATGCAAGCCTAGGGAGTGAAATCTAGCATAGACTGTGAAGCATTCATAGCCGCAGTTCGTGGGATCTAGCGCGGTCCGTGAAGCTTCAACACTAGTATTAGCAAGTTATGGATGAACAGAGCGAAAACAATATGGTCTCCATATAATTTATTAATGAAATTCCCAACCCTAACTGACCTTCCTCCACCCGGGCGTCGTTAAAACACACGCGGAGGACTTATGAGCCAAGAAGATGAAATTTAAATTTCTGCACCCATTCTCACTGCTAAGCTATTAAGGGGTAGTAAGCGGCAAGCCCTAGGTTTGTCCTAGAGGATGCTAGGGCTCAAGTACTAATTAAAACACAATCTTGTGCGAGTTGTTAATCCCCACGAGTGTAAGGAACCGCTAGTAGTGTAGACATGCAACTGGGGGGGGGGGGTATTTTCAACTATCAAGTGCAAAGCATAAAATGAATAAACAAGAACTATTTATACTAGGTACTTGGGAATCATTTAGCAACATGGTAGTTCTAATGCCTCAATCCTTGACTCATTCACATAAAGACTTATAAAAGACCTATCAGTGTGTTCACAACATGCGGTGTGTTCGATGGCATACATTTCCCCAACCCTGTCATGGTGGGTGCTTGTAACCCTCCATCAACACTGCCATCCTAATTAGGGGAGTACAACGAGGTCCGATCATCGTTGTAGGTCTGTTTCTCCCCCATGTTATAAAATCTCGGGCTTCAACCATGAATGCAACTACTCCTCCCGATTCCTACATACGCTAGGCCCGAGGACCATAGGCCCCTTATCTGTGATACTAGGGTTTCAATTCACCTAGCTTGCTACTATTAGTTATCTCTACCCGTAACCTCTCGGAAAACAGTGACAAAGTAAGCTAAGACTGGTGCAATGGAAAATAGGTCAGAGCATTCTTAAATCCCCCGTGCACACACCCATGCAGACGTGTTCTCCCCTACCCATTCTGACATCCAGGTTTCTCTTCCCATAGGGGCATCAATAATTGCACCATACATGAATATAGCCCAAAGTGTGTGCTTATATGTGGTGTAGTATTCATGCATTTATAACATTCAAGAACAATCACAATAATATCATAAACATTTGGATAGGGTGAGTCTAATGAATCTCATAAAGCAAATAAAACATGCTAAGTGCCAAGATGAATCCCAAGCAAAAAATCTACTCTACAAATGTAAGATCCATGGAAAATATTAGGTTAGATGCCATGGATCTAGAATATAATATGAAGGGAAAAATGAAAAGAAAGAAGAAGGAAGGAGAAGAAGAACTCTCCTCTTTCTTCTCTCTAAACTAGAGAGAGAATCTACTCTACATTATGTCTAGGTTTTTTTCTACTTCCTAATCTACTTTCTAATGGTTTGTTAGAAGAAGGATCCTATATATACATATATATTAGTAGGAGATTGGGCCTAAAACTAGGCCCAAAATAGGCCAAAAATAGCAAAATCCTAGGTCAGCCACCAAGGCTTCACGGACCGGCATGGATGTCCCGGTCCGTCAAGCATGCAAGCCCAGGTCGTGGGATTTGGCATGGATCATTAAGGAACTCATAGTTGTGGCCCATGGGATCTAGCACTGTCTGTTAACCTTCTTTCGTGCCACAGTCCGTGAAGGTTTTCACAGACAACGAACAGTACACGATTTTTGCTTAGAGTTTTCCCAAGGTCAGTGAAGGTTTTCACGGACCACAAGCAGCCTGTGGTGATCGCTCAGAACTTTTGTCATGGCCCGTGAAGGTTTTCACGGACCAGCACCATACTTAGCCAAATCTTCAATTCTTCATCTCCAAGCTCCACAATTCCGGGTCTTTATCACGGCCCGGCGCCTTTGCCTGGTGAAGGTCTCGTACATGTCTTCACAAAACCCCTGGAAATCTTGTGTATTGCAGCCCTTGTGCTTTGTCACAAACCACTGGTGCTTCACCATGTGCAGTCCGTGAAGTACCGCTGGTGCTTCATCGGCTAAACTTCTTTTTCTTGCTACATATGAGCCGTTAGTTCGAATCAGGAGTTCTAGTAGTCAATTTTTTAGTACTCAGGAAGACGAATCAATGGAACCAGCTTTGAAGGCTAACTCTTCATGGATCGCTCATAGACTAAGGCAACATTTCTTATACCACGATTCATCATTTTCCCCTTTGGCCGTCTTAAACTTCGAAGCCGCCTATCTTTGGCTTCAATCTCCTTCTACCACGCATTGATGTTCGCGGCCTTCATCTTCTACCATTCTAATGTGAATGGCCTTCACCTCATCTACCACCCTTGCGAACGGCCTCCAATCTTCTACTGCCCTTGCGAACTCACACAGAATGTAATGTAACAAATAGCATTCACGAGCGACCTACTAAAGGTACTCATAATGAAGACCAAGGAGCTCGTGAACACGAATGTTAAGAATCACTAATTAAGTTTACCAAATGCAGGATTTAGAATAGAAAACCAAACATGATTGTTTAAACCCCTTATTGTGTAAACTCAACTAATATAGCCAAACTGCTAACCAAAAGTAACTAAAAACTATGTCAAATGCATTGGTTAAAGCATGCATAATGGTGCAGATTAGACTCCCCACACTTAAAACCTTTACTCATCCTAGAGTAAATAAAATCAAAGAAAAAGGTTCAAGTAGAATGAAGCATGCAAAACTAGCGAATGCATTTGACTTATTCCCAAGCTACCCTAGTTCCCTCAAGAAGGTGAAAATCTCTCAACTCTCACACTCCCCAAAGTTCCTAAAGCAACCAAACCACCCAAAGCAAGTAAATGTGTATGGAAAAGGATAAGTGCGATTTTTTTTAATTTTAAACCATCCTTAGATGGGGGGTATATATTGGCTCCCCAGGCCAGTAATAGGCATAAAGTATACAGGATTTACAAAAGGTCATACAAAAAGATGAACCCAGAGCTAAGTATTGCCCCTGAAGGACAACATAGTGCTTCCAAAAGCATGAGATCCTCTTGACCGTTGTGAGTAAATCTAATCTGAAATGATCATTTAACGGATCACTTCGCGAACAGGGCGAAGAAACGTAAGTACGAAACTTCTATTTGTCAACGAAGCGACCGTTAAGATGAAAATTATCTAGCAATGTAGAGGAGTCTATCAGGAGTTAGCTAAAATCCTAGAAGCAATAAGCTGCCGAAGAGACCAGCAGTGATATCAATCTTGCAAAGTTGTCCGAACTTGCATAAGTTTCCTTCGTTCATTGAAGTGTTCCCCTCTTCACTATGAACTTGCATACATTTCCTTCGTTTATTGATATGCTCCTTTCCTGCAAAAAACCAAGAAAAAGCAGCCAGCAGTATCCATAGAAGCAAATGACAAAATCTATGATAAAAGCATCTGATATCTTATAACTGAATTCAGGAGGCAAGACGAATGCCTTGCATTCCAATTTTATCAAGCTGAATGAGACCTTTGAAAAAAGGTGGAGTCATGTCCATGTTTAAATCTCCATGCAAATTATTTTCCTTAGCATATTTGGCTAAAAAGTCAGCAGCTGTATTGGCCTCCCTTGGGATGAATGTGATTGGATTCATTTTATGCAGCTCATGCAAGGATATACAGGTAGAGTAAACTGTCCAAGGACAGGCCATTGGTGTCTGAATTCCTTTAACCGCAGATTGGCAATCTGACTCAATCAAACAGCCATGTAAGTTAAGCTCTGTGCATAAATCATATGCCATTTGAATTCCTATCAGTTCAGCATGAATTGGGGATTCAGAATGAAAGACATGAACTCTCAGTTTGGAAACCTGACCATTCTTATCCCTCACAATTACTGCACATGAAGAAATACCCCCAGATATCCATGTGGCATCTGTGTTTAGTTTAAATCCAGAATGTGGCTTTTCCCATCTTACAGCTACAAATTCTTTTTTCTTCCTATGTAATATATCAGGTATAAGGCCTGCTTGAATTAGGTCTTTATGTTTCTCTTTTTTGCCTCTAAGTGGATGTGCAGTAAAGATTAGCTTGATCAACTCCTTAGCATTATGAAAGCATGCATCAAGAGAAAATGGCTGATTATCATATAGACACTTGTTCCTATGAGTCCAGAGGGACCAAGATGTGACTATTAAGACTGCCTTAATCACTATGGAGGTTAACTTCGAGTCTGCCCTTTTAGATAAATAAAATTCAACCCGATTTCTAAAACTATTAAAAATTGGGAGATGAAGATGTATGATGGAGTTAAATCTGTTCCAAATTTCAAGTGAGGAGGGGCATGAGTTAAAGAAATGGTCAATAGTATCCGAATGATTCCTACACAAAGGACATTTAGATGCTATGGAAAAACCAAATTTGCATAAAATGTTATCGAATGGTAGGATTCCATTAAGCACTCTCCAAATTAGCACAGACATTTTGGAGGGAATGAAAGGGGACCAGATTTTATGAAGGTATAAGATTTGTGTACCTTTTTGTCTAAGATTCTTATAAGCTGAGTTAGTTGAAAAGTTGCCATCCATTGTAGGAGTCCAAATCAGTCTATCCTCATGCGTGTGTTTAAGTGTCACTTCCTGCAAAATTAGATTAGTAGTGGTAGCCAAATGAGGCTCCAATATTGGTAGGTAGTGATTTTTGTTAGTTATGAAAGAGCTCAAGCTTATCCGACCATTCATAAAATAAAGCACCACTACCTATCCAGTTTGCATTCCAGAAGGAACAAGAACCTTTTCCATAGAGAATTCTAGTAAAACTGTTAGCTATTTCTGTTACCTTGCAAATTCTCTGCCAAGTGTGAGAATTCTTATAAGATTTTGGGAGAGACCACAGATGTTGAGTCCATTGAGACTTGTTGAGCTGTAGTTTCCACCAAAGTTTACAAGAGAAGGAATCAACTGTTGCATTAATGTCTCTAAATCCTATTCCATTTTCTTGAATTGGGAAACTCATTTTTTTCCATGATCTCCATTTCTTTCTATTTCCTGTGATCTCATTTTGCCCCCAAAAAAGTCCTGATGCTAGCTTTTCCATTTTTCTTAAGACTACTTTAGGTGGACTTAGTACTGCAAACAGATGTATTGGAATGGATAAGAAACAGTGATTAATGAGAATGATTTTTCCTGCAGAGCTTAACCACTTATTTTTCCAGTTGTTTAAAGTTTTTTCCATTCTTTCCAAAACAGGTAGATAGTGCACTTGTTTATTTCTTCCTACAAAAATAGGAGCCCCTAGATATTTAAAAGGAAATGTGCCTCTTGTCATACCTAAGGTCCTAGAAATTAATTGCATTCTATCCACTGGTGTTTTAGGGTCAGCAAAGAAGTTAGACTTGGTAAAATTTACTTTCTGGCCCGAGGTTTGTTCATATGCATGCAAGAATTTTTTAAATCTTTTCAGATTCTTTTGATTACCATTCAGAAAAACTGCTGTGTCATCTGCAAACACAAGATGAGTAATATGTGGACAATTCCTGGGTAATCTGAAGTTCTGTAGATAGCCTAGATGAAACAATTTTTTAAGGCTTCTTGAAAAGGCCTCAGAAACTATGTTATACAGAAAAGGGGATAAAGGATCCCCTTGTTTAATGCCCCTATTTGCAGCAAAAAAACCTGAAGTTACACCATTTATTAGCACTGAAAAATGAGTTGAGGCTATGTTTTGCATTATTCTATGCACAAATAATCCATGAAATCCAAATTGCAACAGGATAGAGTTAAGAAACGACCATGATACCCTGTTAAAAGCTTTCTGCATGTCTAATTTAAGGATGAGGTTTGGAGCTTTTGATTTCCTAACTAAAATTCTAGTCATTTCCTGCATCATAATTATGTTATCTGATATGTCTCTCCCTGTTATGAAGGCACTTTGTTCAGGAGATATGAGAGAAATCATTAGTGGTTTTATCCTTTCCATGATCATCTTAGAGAAAACCTTATTCACAAAATTAGATAAACTTATGGGCCTGAAATCAGAAAAGGTTACTGGAACAGGTTTTTTGGGTATCAATGTTAACCAGGTACTAGAGATAGCTTTAGGAATATTTCCAGTTTTTAAGAAATCATTAGCAGCCTCCAAGAGATCTGTACTGATTACTTCCCAAAAAGTGGTAAAAAATGCTCCTGAGTATCCATCAGGTCCAGGTGAGCTAGATGGATTTAGGTCAAAAACTGCATTTTTTAATTCCTGAAGTTGGAAGGGAGATAAGAGATGATCATTTTGCTGATCAGTAACTATCCTAGGTATTTCTTTGAGAAAGTGATTAAGAAAAGTCCCCTCTATGTGATGATCTTCCTCATGAAAAAGTTCTTTATAAAATCTCACTGCTTCCTCTTTGATTAGAGAAGGATCGGAGATCCAAATGCCATTCCCATCTTTAATCTTGCTTATTCTGGTTTTGGTTCTCTTTTCTCTAACTGAGTGGTGGAAATAGCTAGTGTTGGCATCACCAAATTTAAACCAGTTAATCCTAGCTTTTTGCTTAAGAAATATAAATTTTTCTTTTTGAGCCCTCATAAGCAACTGTTTTGAGTTATTCAACTCACTAAGGATTAAATCATCATTTGTTTGCTGAAATGTGACTTCCAGATCTCTGACCACATTTTCATATTTTTCTAGATTCTGTGATACATTACCAAAATGTATTTTATTCCATTGTTTAATTTCCATCTTTAACCTTTTCAATTTAAATACAAGCCTGTACATTCCTTGAAAAGGGGATGCTATCTGCCAGTTTTTAGCTACCAAATCAAGAAATTCCTGTCTGTTTGACCACATGTCCTGGTATCTAAATGGTCTAGGTGCTTGTTCCTCAGATGATTGGAATAAAGCCAAGCTTACTTTTACCAAAGTAGTCCCAAAGCAATCAAAGAGTAATCCTCAAGCAAAACAATCTACCAAGGAAATCCAAAAGCCGTCAACTTGGTTGTAACATAGGGATAAATCTAGATTCTCGGCCTAGTAGCAACCAAGGAGTCTAATGTACCATCAACCTAGTTTCTTGTTTCTTTTTTTTCTCTCAATCTCTCTCGTTTTTTAATTTTTCTTTTTCATTTTTTCAATTGTTTTTCAAAATGCTCTTAGAAGAGCTATTAGCTACATAAAAATAACTAAAAATTATAATTTCTATCTAATTCCCTTCCTCACACTTAAAGCTTGCATTGTCCTCAATGCATATACAAAATCAAAAAACATATGTCAAGGGAAAGAAATAGTAAAGCACTTTAATGAAAAAGAACACTGAAATCTACCCTTGATGGCACAATCATGGAATGTAAAGGACAAAATACCATCACCCTCAATATACTACCCATAACCTCTAATCATGAAAGATCTGTCTAACCAATATCATGCACCAAAAATCGAATAAAGAATTGAATCACAGTGGAGGGTTACCTCATAGGTATCGATGTGTGTCTCAAGGGTTTCGAGGGTAGGTTTGGGTGGTACTTTGGTGGTGGTTGGATGGTGGTAGGGAAGAAATGGTGATTGGGTGGTGTTGGAAGATATGTGAGCTTCATGGGTCGTGCACATTTACACGCCCCATGAATTTAGGGTTTAGTTATCCTTCTTGTCCATCATTTTGAGCGTCACAAACCATGTACGTCTACATGGTCCATGAGTTGAAACTAATTTAATTTTTTAAAGCTTGGGTTGCCTCCCGAGAAGCTCCATATTTTTAAAGTCGTCGGCACGACCCTAATGTTATCCATAAGGTATGGGTTTGTACCCCATCACCTTGGACAATAAAAAATGAAGAGCATGGTGGTAAAATCTTCCAAGAGAAAGATGTAGTAGAGAAGGAGTCAACCTTAGAGAGAATAGGTGGTATGGAAGCTTAGCATATTCAATTGGTTTCCCTATGGTTTCCTGTAAGGTTTCCAAAAATGTGGGAATTGGTTCTATAGGTGGAGGTAGGGGTGAGTATAGGTAATATGGAAAATTAAGTACAATCACCCCTTCCTTGACTTCTTCACTCTCAGCCAATCATTCCTCATCCCCTTTAGATTTATCTATCAAAACTTCACATTCAACTAGGGATGGTTCATTTTCGGAATATTGGGTTTCAAGTTGGCTCACCTGATTCATCAAATTAAGCACTTGCCCTTCAACTTTCTCAATGCTTGAGAATAGTTGAGTTCCCAAATAGCTAATCTTGCTAAGCATTTGTGATTGGAGTAAATCACTACTCTTGGTCACATTAGCTATAGCTTGTAAAATTTCCACACAATCTGATTTGGGAACCAATCCTAGGGATTGGTTTTGGAGCATTGGGTAAGTTCGTGAAGTCTAACTATCTAACCCAAAGTGTTGGTTTCCCAATGCATTTCCATACCATGAATTCGAGTTACCACTAAACCTCGAATTTGGAGAGTCATGGTATGGACACAATCTTGATCCCATCGGCCTTGGGAACCAACAACTCCTACATCTTTCTCAATTCTGCTCATCCAAGAGTAAGACTCTGTAGGGTGGTCGCACTGACATATCCTACAAAATCTCGCTCTTTGAGAAATTTTTCTCCCATATTCACTCAAGCTTGGGCAACACTCTATAGGATGATCACAATGACACACTCTACAAAGAGCCCTCCATTGAGTGCTTTCACACATTTTTTTCTTTTTTCAATTAAACCCTAACATAGAAAACACACAAAATTTGAAATCATAGTGCAAGAGTCTTCGGTTTGCACCAAGAACTCAAGCAATACCAACTCCAGAAAACAAAAAGAAGAAAAAGATAAAAGTAATACTAACTACTCTCTAACATGTTATGCTCAACTAATACTCAAACTGAAAAGCATCCCCAGCAACAGCGCCAAAAATTTGAACCTGCCTCCACCCGGCCATCATTAAAACACGCGCAGAGGACTTATGTGCCAAGAAGATGAAATTTATAATTCTGCACCAGTTCTCACTGCTAAGCTACTAAGGGGTAGGGAGTAGTAAGCCCTAGGTTTTTCTTCCAGGATGCTAGGGCTCATGTACTAATTAAAACACAACCTCGTACGTGTCGCCAATCTACACGAGTGAAAACTGTAGACATGCAACTAGGGGGGTTTGGTATTTTCAACTATCAACTACAAAGCATAAAATGACCATACGAGAAACTATTTATATAAAGCGCTTGGGAATCATTTATCAACATGGTAGTTCTAATGCTTCAATCCTCGATTCATTCACATATAGACTTACAAAAGAACTACCAGTGTGTTCACAACACATGGTTTGCCCGATGCCATACACTTTCCCAACCCTGTCACGGTAGGTGAGCTTACAACCCAGCATCGGAACCGCTATAGTAATTAGGAGAGTACAACGAGGTCCGACCATTGTTGTAGGTCTGTTTCTTCCCCATGTTATTACGTCCCGAGCTTCCACCCTGAATGCAACTACACCTCCTGGGTCCTATATATGCTTGGCCCGAGGATCATAGGCACCTTATTTGTGATACTAGGGTTTCAACACAACACCTAGCTTGCTACTATAACCTATCTCTACCTGCAACCTCTCGAACAACAGTTACGAAGTCAGCTAAGATTGGTGCAATGGTAAATAGGTCAGAGTGTTCTCTAATCCCCCGTGCACACACCCACGTGGACGCATTCTCCCCTACCCATTCTAACATCCAGGTTTCTCTTCCCAAGGGGGCATCAATAATTGCACCATATATTAATAGCCAAAAGTGGGTGCTTTTATGTGATGTAGTATTCATGCATTTATAACATTCAAGAACAGTTACAATATTATCATAAACAGAAGGATATGATGAATCTAATGAATCTCATAAAGCAAATAGAACATACCAAATGCCAAGATGAATCCCTAGCAAAAAATATACTCTACAAAGGTTAGATCCATGGAAAATATTAGGTTAGATGCCATGGATCTAGAAAATAATATGAAAGGAAAAATAAAAAGAAAAGTAGAAGGAAGGAGAAGGAGAAGAAGAAGAACTCTCATCTCCCTTCTCTCTAAACTAGAGAGAGAATCTACTCTACATTATGTATAGTTTTTTTGTACTTCCTAATCTACTTTCTAATGGTTTAGTAGAAGACTAAGGCTTATATATATATATATATATAAATATATATATATAGTAGTAGATTGAGCCTTAAAATAGACCCAAAATAGGCCAAATGTAGCAAAACCCTAGGTCAGCCGCCAAGGCTTCACAAACCAACATGGATGTCACAGTTTATGAAGAATGCAATCCCTAGGAGTGAGATCTGGCATAGACCGTGAAGCATGCATAGCCGCAGTTCATGGGATCTAGCGCGGTCTTTGAAGCTTCTCTGGTGCTACGGCCCGTGAAAGTTTTCACGGATGGCGAACTGTATACGGTTTTTGCTTAGAGTTTTCCCACGGTCCGTGAAGGTTTTCACGGATCGCTAGCAGCCTGTGATCTTTGCTCGGAACTTTTGTCACAGCTCGTGAAGGTTTTCCCTAAACCGACACCTTACTTAGTCAAATTTTCAATTCTTTATCTCCAAGCTCCACAATCTAGGGTCTTTGTCATGGTCCAGAATCTTTGCCTGGTGAAGGTCTCATCCATGCCTTCACGGAACCCCTGGAAATATTGTGTAGTGTGGCCCGTGTGCTTTGTCATGGGCCGCTGGTGCTTCACCATGTGTGGTCCGTGAAGTGCCTCTTGTGCTTTATCTGCTGAACTTTGTTTGCTTGCTACGGGTGAGCCGTTAGTTTGAATCAGGAATTCTGGTAGTCAGTTTTTTAGTACTCAAGAAGGTGAATCCAAAGGAACTATCCTTGAAGGCTAATTCTTCCTGGATCATTCCTGGACTAAGGAAACACTCCTTGGACCACAATTCACCATTTTCTCCTTTGACCGTCTTGAACTTTAAAGCCGCCTATCTTTGGCTTCAATCTACTTCTACCATGCATTGATGTTCACGGCCTTCATCTTCTACCATTGTAATGTGAATGGTCTTCGCCTTTTCTACCATCCTTGCGAATGGCCTTCAATCTTCTACCGCCCTTGTGAATGCTTCACATAGAATGTAATGTAACAAATAGCATTCACGAGCGACCTACTAAAGGTACTCATAATGAAGACCAAGGAATGTTATATTTGAGGAATGAGCTTAATGGTCTAGTTGGGTAGGGAAGGTCGGTAGAACAAGGGTATGCATGAAGTACGATAGTTGGCACGAGGTTCCTAAAGAATATAAAGATGTCCTATGGACGGAGTGCAAGGTAACTACAATTATATTAGCGAAATTGAGTTTATTAAAAAGAAAATGTTCCTAAATAATATCCAACTTTAGTCTTTGAAAACAACTTTGAAATGCATGAAATTTCGTAAACAAAAAAATAAAATAAAAACATGAAATTTTTAGTATACTGATCAATCAGCGTTTCTCATGTATGCAGATCATATAGAAATGATCCTGCATGATGAGACGCCAAATGCATGTATTTTCCAAAGTATTTAACATCTCTTTTGTCATATTTTTGTTGTAAGATTGCTAGATTTAGGTAGGTTTACATGATAAGGGTTTTAGATAGTCATTTTTGGTTTTTATATCTAAATTCTTCATTTTGTAACCTATGTTTAGTCTAATGAATTTTTGGTCCTTACAAGTATCTAGATTCCATTTTGTAAGATTAATTTGTGGATTGCTCGTGAGTACTTAGGAGTAGTTTAGTGAAGGTCATTCAAAAGGATGGTAGAAGCTGGAAGGTCACTCACAAAGTGGTAGAAGATAAAGTGAAGAAAGGAGAGCAAAGCAAAGGGTGAAGAATGATATATGTTTTGAAGCAGAGTTCTAAGAATTTTCCGAGAATAATCAGCCTCCAAGAGTGGTACCATTCGATTCTTCTTCTTGAGTACTATAAAATTGACTACAAGAACTCCTAAAACAGATCAACGGTTCACCCAGAGGAAGCAAAACAAAACAAGACTTTTTTCCGCCACGACTCGCGAAATGTTGACCTGAGAGCTCACAATTTCCTGATCTGATCGTGACTCGCGACGAAGGCATCTTTTACTCCCTTTTTTCTTGTACTATAAATAGCTTTTCACCCCCTCCTTCCTCAACTCTCAAAGCCCGACTTGGGGGCTCCAAAACCCTAGGTTTTCACCGTTTTCTTCAATTTATTTTTCTTTCTTTGTAGATCTTTGTTCTATGTTATGTGTTTTGATTATCTAGCTTAGTTTTTTACTTTGGAGCAATTGATTGAAACTTCCACACCTATGTAGTAAGAACCTCTATTTCACTATTTCTTGAAGCTTTTGTTATTTAGTATTCATGTGTTCTCATTACTATGTTTAACTTCATTTATTCCATGGGTTGTTTGAGAATATGAAGTGTTTGTATGATTTAAGTGTTAGCGTGTTAGGAAAGTTAAAAATTTCTTAGCTCTTTGACTTGAGAATCGAAGAACATGGAATTAGAACTTCTTATGCAAAATGTGTTATGATTCTTGCTATATAAGTATGTTAATGTTGACTGTTCTTATGTTTATCCGATAGATGCAATGAAAGGTTGAATCTTGAATGTAGTTTGCTCTAGGTTTAGCCTAATGAATGCTATGTTTGATTAAATGTCTATGTCATTGGTAGAAGGCTTGTTGTTATCAAATCTATAGTTCTTCATGTATAATGTCATTGATGAAATACCTTTATGGCGTGGTTTGCCTAAAGTGATTATCAATGAGGTTTGCAAATGGTCGTTGTTTGTCTTTGTGAATTACTCTTTAGAAGAAATGAATGTTGATCTTCAAGAACACTATATATCAATAATCACTAATTTAGTATACAAAATGCGGGATTTAGAATAGAAAACCAAACATGGTTGTCTAAACCCCTTGTTACGTAAACTCAACTAATATCACCAAACTTCTAACCAAAAGTAACTAAAAACTATGTCAAATGCATTTTTTAACTAATGTGTGGTAGTGCAAATCACCAACAGGGGTCGCAACGGTGAGGAGAAACCAGCAGACTATCAAGCAACGTATGGTCATCGCAATGAAAACAGGAAGAACTGCGGAACAACCAAAGATGGTTAGTACTATCACCAACAGTGACTCACTCAATTAGGTGGGTCATCTAGTAGAAATTGGAGAAGAAACTGAAAATGTCATTTTAGATGACAATGATGAGTCTAAGTGTGTCAAGATAGGGAAGTATCTTCCAGATCAAGAAAAACAGAGAGTTTTTCAAATTCTGAGAGATCACAAGGACACGTTTGCATAGAGTGTATAGAACATGGGAGGAGTTGAACCAAGCATAGCAACTCATTCTTTGAACACTGCTGGCTTGATCAAACCGGTCAAACAGAAAAAAGAAGTTTTGCTAGTGATAGACAAAAGGCAATTGAGGATGAAATGAAGGCATTGTTGCAGGCAGGGATCATAAAGGAGGTGATATACCCAACATGGCTAGTGAACCCAATGATGATAAAAAAAAGGCAGACTCGAGATGGAGAATGTGAATTGATTTCACTAATCTAAACAAAGCATGCCCAAATGATTGTTACCTCTACTAAAGATTGATCAATTGGTAGAAGGAATCTTAGGGTACGAAGTTCTCGCATTCTTTGATGCCTACAAAGGGTATCACCAAATATTGATGAACCTCGTAGATGCAAAAAAATAGCCTTCATAACAACTTTTGGGATATTCTACTACGTGAATATGTTGTTCAGATTGAAAAATGTAGGAGAAATGTATCAGGGAGTGGTTGATAACGCATTTCACAGCAAGATTGGATGCAATATAAAGGCACATGTAGATGATATGGTCATCAAGAGAAGGCGAACATGCAACTTTGCGGGCGAATTAAAAGAAACCCTAGATAGATTGAGTGCAATTAAATGAAGCTAAATCCTTAGAAATGCACAATCAGGGTTGGAGCAGGTAAATTTCTGGGATACAAGGTATCCTCGAAGGGGATTGAGGCTAATCCAGAACAAATACAAGCAATCATTAAAATCCCCCAACCACGAACAGTAAAGGAAGTCCAAGTTTAAATGGGATCACTCTTCGCGCTCAGTCGGTTTGTCTTGAAAGCAACAAAGAGGAACTTCCCACTTTTTGAAATCCTGAAAAAGGCTAGGAAGTTTAGTTAGAATGAAGAGTACAATCTGCATACAAGTTAATGAAAGATCAACTTCAGACACTTCCAACGTTAAAAGCACTAATTCATAGAGAAACATTATACTTGTATTTGGCGGTTTCAGTAAACGCGGTAAGCTCAGTCCTGGTAAGGCAAGAAGCCCAAAAATAGATACCAGTATTCTACACCAGCAGACCGAGGGGCCATTTCCAATTGAAAATTTAACCCTAGCCTTGGTATATTCGGCAAAAAGGCTGCGAACCTATTTCTAGAGTCATACGATTGTTGTTTATACTGACTACCCAATCAAGAATGTCTTGAACAAGACTGGGTCATCTAGAAGAATGACTAAGTGGGATCTTGAATGGGGACAGTTTGAAATTCATTTTCAATAATGAACCCCAATTAATGCACAAGATTTACCATATTTCACTGCCGAAATGACAAGCGTGGGGGCGCAGCAGGCGAAAACACAATAGTTTTTTATGAGGAAAAAGGAAAGGCTAAATGGGAGGACGTCGCATGGAAGTTGTTTGTAGATGGGGCATCTAGCAAGGAAGAATGTGGAGTAGGACTGCTACTGATTAACCCAAACGGGAGGAATACAGATATTCGCTTTGATTTCTCACTCACCAATAACGAAGCTGAGTATGAAGCGTTAATATGTGGTCCGGAGCTCACAGTTAACGTGAGGGTGAAAAGCGTTCGGGCATTTAGCGATTCACAAACAGTGGTCCAACAAGTACGTAGAGATTATGAAGTACGGGAAGAGCAATTGATGAAATACTTAACCAGAGTTCATCAAATCATCACTAACCTTGAGTACTTCAACATCCAACACATCCCAAGAAATGAAAATACGAAGGTACAAGCCTTAAGAAAGCTAGCAACAACAAGCTTTGAGTCATTTTCCAAACACAAAGATGTGAAAGTGGAAATCATTTCGATCAGAAGCACAGCGAGAACAACTATGTCAGCAGTTCAACAACAGGAAGCAAACTGGGTGACACCATTGGTTGAATACTTTGTCAAAGGGAAGCTACTGACGAATAAGTTACAAGCCAAGAAGCTAGAAATGTTATCCCACAATTATGTCTATGAAGACGGAACCTTGTAAAAGAAAGGTTATTTATCTCCATGGATAAAGTGTGTGGGGTCATTGCATGCAGCAGAAATCTTGAAAGAAGTACACGAAGGACTGTGAGGTTCACACCAGGAATCTTGAACGATTGCAAAAAAAGGTCATTCAAGCTAGATATTACTGATCAACCATGTTCAAAGATACATACAACTTCGTCTTCAAATGGAAAACCTGCCAGATGAATGATCCAATGTTGCATAAGCCGTAGTCGGCGTTAATAGGAATATAAGGAGCTTGGCCTTTTGATAAATGGGGAATTCATCTTGTTGGACCTTTTCCAAGAGGTGCTGGAAATTCCAAGTTTTTTATTGTAGTGGTTGACTACTTCACAAAGTGGATAGAAGCAAAGCCTCTACAACAAGTGATAGCAGAAGGAGCAAGAAATTTGTATGGCAGAACATAGTTTTTTGTTTCAGAGTACCACAGACCATCGCCACCGACAATGGCAAGAAGTCTACAAGTGGGGTTTTTACAGAATAGTGTCTGAAACTGGGAATTATGCAGAAATTCACTTATATAGCTCACCCTCGAGCAAGTAATCAGGTAGAAGTAGCAAACTAAACGATTGTTTAAGGTATCCAGAAAAGACAGGAAGGAAAGCAAGCAGGCTGGGTGGATGAGATACCCAATACTTTGTGGTCATACAAGATAATAGTGTGAGAACCAACATGAGAAACGCTGTATAGTCTGGTATATGGGCATGAAGCGGTAATCCCAGTTGAAATCGACCAATCAGTCCTTTAAGTTGAGCAATATAAGGAAGACATTAACCCAGAGAAGGTGAGGTTGAATTTGGATGAACTCAAAGAAAAGAGATAAAAGGTGTCGATCAAGGAGGCCATATACAAGGAAAAGATGGACAGGGCTTACAACGAGAAAGTCAAGGAAACACAATTCCAAATTGGTGATTTGGTGCTAAGGAAAAACAAAGACTAGCTGAAGAAAGAAGAAAATTATGCCCAAAGTGGGAAGGGTCGTACAAGATAACGAAGACGTACCGATCCAACTACTACGAGCTAGAGAGAATGGATGGTAGCAGCATTCCTAACACTTGGCATGTAGTCAACTTAAGAAAGTTCTATGTGTAGATTCAGCAGAGAGACAAGAAGTCCTAGTTTCCATGTATATAAACCATGATATAATCATTGGGAGTGTTTGTTCTTTTGTTTAACGTTGAAAGCGATATAATTGAAATATAAATCTTTTGAAGCACCATTTATTTCTTTTTAGACAGTCGTACTTTACATTTACAAAACTAAGTTACAAATTCTTAACATACGAATACAGGGTGATAGTTGAATAATTATCATTTATGAACATCACTCAACTTCCCTCTTCGCAAAATACAAATAAAAGCAAGTCATGAAGTTTACAATAAGGCAGATATGCCTACAACAAAGAGACAAAAGCAAGCCATAGATCTTGCGGCTTCGCACTATCAATAAAAAGCAAGTTATAGATTTTTTTCCATGAAAACTTGGCTCAAATACAGTGACAATAGCAAGCAATAGATCTTGGAGCTTTGCATAATAAAGCAAGCAATACATCTTGCTACTTGGTAGATATGCCTACGATGCAGAGACTAATGCAAGCTATAGATCTTGCAGCTTTGCAATAAACAGTGCTAAAATACTCAAAACAAAATAGACGGATGTACAATAAACAAGTCCTACGAAGAAAAATGAACTACGCAGTCAAAAGCATTCAAAAGTGTGAAGACAGAATAAAAAAAAAGGGATACCCACAACATCCAAAAAATACAGCAAAAAATATCATCACATTTTATCTACGCCAAGACGTTTGTGATGAACAAGAAGAAGATGAACCACCACAGTGATAACTGTGCTCAGCTTCGCAATGGTGGTGCTCAGCCTTTCACCATTTTTCTTCAGCCTCACGCTCCTCGCTAACCATTTGGTCATTTCATGTGTAAATAAGAAAGATGGCATGTTGCACCCTTTTGCTCTATATGACTGAGATACCTAGCATAATATGCCTTGAAATTAGTGATAGGGCCAAACTCTTCGCAGCTCGGCTGCATACTCATCGCATTAATGGTCTCATCATACCGCTTCATTTTGGTCCTTAAATTCTGTACTTCGTCCTCTAAGCTGCGAATATACAATCATACGACCTCAGACTTATTGATATATTGATAACCAGTCCCCACAATGAGATCCCCACGGCTAGTACCTCTACGAGATGAAGAATGGAGAGCCAAAAGTCTATCTTTGTACTCAACACAAGTTTGCTCGAGTTGGTGCACTAACGAATCATGTCGATTGCACTCAGTGCAAAGTTTCTTATTTTCACTTCCCATTTGTGTGTTCATAGCAAACTACTCGTCAAACTTACTTTGCCAACCAAGTGCAGAAGAACTTAAGTGATCGCACTCACCCCGCTTTTTCTTCAACTTGTCGAACAAATCATCAATACGAACACATTATTTATCAATGATCAACGTCTTCTGATGGGCCTTGCAGATCTTGCTAACAGCTTGGTTCCTAGCCTCTTCCTGTTGTCAAAGAATCTTCACCAAATCCAAATGTTGACAGTGGGTAAGACCATTCTCCTAGTTAAAAATCCTACGCAAATCATTATTAGCATCCTGGGTGTCTTTCACATATTTGCCCTATTTCACTTCAAGATCATTAATACCTAAGATCATGTATTTCATATGAATACCTAGAGACAATGCCCACTCATAGACGTGAGCAGGGAGATGAAGAGATCTTATGTATACAACAGAAGTTTCAAAATCTAGCAACCATCGAACAATATCTTTACCGAGTGATTCAACATTGTAACCATCAGGAACAAACTGATTACAAGGACATTTTGTAGATATAGGCGCTGATGCATTAGAAATAGGAAGTTACCACCCAAGGCATAACGGAAGGGACTCTACACAATAGAAGCGATAAGAAGATACAATCTCTCCATATTATTTAGTGAAGGACTTAGAGTCACGAATCAATCCAATTGGGCATTGAAAATCAGAAGACGAAGATCCATAGTGATCGGAAAGATGATCGCTATATCCAAGAAATTTAAGACGTTTTAAAAACTTATGAACAATCAAAATATTGAAACCCTGCAAAAAATGAATGATAAAATAAGCACTGATAATCTCAATCACACAAATAGTACAACCATACACCACAATATTGTCTCAAATACACTTCAACATCTAGAAAATATCACATACACTAAGAATTAACTGACTTCAGAGGTTGAGGTAGACGAAGGTTGAGCAATGATAGCACTGGCTTCCTGGCTTGGTGGCTGATCGGGAGCTTCCTGGTTTGGCTATGGGGCAGGGGCCTCAATGCTCACGTTAGCCTCAGCGGCCAAACTGGTACTAAGATTAGGAGTTGAAGCAAAAATTCTATATTTAAATGAAAGATCCTTCAAGTAATCCACCCCGCAGCTTTTTTTCAGCCGCATAAGGAAGGCAGGAAAGTCTGGAAAAATGCGAGAGCAAAGGATAGAGATACCCCCCATAAGCGATCTTTTCATAAAATCTTTGTTCAGCTTCGCCTTCTGCTTCTCCAGTGTCTCAGTACACTTCTTCAGCATGGGCAGACTCTTCAACAAACAGGTTGGATTCCACTCGCCAGACACTTCAACGAACATGTTGGATTCCACTCGCGTTTATCCTTCACAACCTCGTAGTACCCAACAGTGAGAGCATTGGTGGAAACATCCTCAAATAACTTATAGAAAAACTTAGTCTAGCAAAGTCGATCTACTAGAATTTGAGGATAGTTAGGAGAAGCATGTCTATGGATACGCATCTCCTCCAACTCTGAATGAAGCTAAGCCATTCCTGCCTCTGCAACCTTCCCACGCTCCAGAGCATCTTTCAAGGAAGTTTCTAGATTTTCACATTTTGTTTCCTGAGCCTTATACTTCTCCACGAGCAACTCATCAACATGGGCGAACTTAGAAATCCACTCACTCGTGATCTGAAAGCCCACGCCGACCTTACAAAATGATAATACAAAGGAAAGTTAATCAACATCTTACCTAGAAAATATCATGGTATAACAAAAACCACTAGAACCTAGTCAAGAACTTACCGAAGCTAGAGTATCAGAAAGAGAGAGGTTCGAAGAATGTTAATTACCATTCCCTTCGCTAGAGGATCCTCGGTTTGTGCCAAATTTTGAGTGTGAGATGCATTGGGACCATGCTCATTTTTCACGGGAGGAAGCGAATATCCTGAAGGACCTTCACTCATATCCCTCTTGTGTTTTTTTCTCTTGACCACTTGTCTCCCTGCCTTCAGAAGATGTACCCTTATTACCAGCTCTAGTTTTGTTACCACCATGCCGGGTGGTGTTACTTCCAGCAGCATTATCGGGTTCAACAAATATTTCAGCCACTTTCTCTTCATTGCCATCAAAAAGTGATTTGTCAATCTCTCCTTTAGATATATCCATGTTTGAAATAAAAATAAAATAATAGATCAAACGAACGCATAAAAAAATATATAATCGTTCGCCAACATAAGGGAGAATACATATTAAACGCATCAAAACAATAACGAACAAAACACCTTCAGCATCAGAGTCAGCATGGCGAAGATGTTGGGTATGAGCACAAAGTGTGGCCACGATTTCCGTCTCAGCAGTAAAATGGGCACTCACACCATTAATCTTACACTTAAGAACCTTGTAGTTCCAAGAAGGCACAGCCACTTTGGGAGTTTGTTTTAATTTTATGAAAAAAATTTTTGTACTCCACGGACCCACATTACTAGGGAAACCGCTAACAAGTTAAACCCCAGTGATCACAGGGTAAAAGGTGAATTCACCTACTGTATTTTTCACTTTTCGCAGATGATATAAGTTGTGAAACAACTCAAGAGAGAAAGGAACATCTGCTTTCTCACAAACCTGAAGAAACCCCATTATGATAGCAATGCCCTTGGGGTGAAATTGGGACAGCGCAACCTTGTATGAACGGAGAAGTTCAATCAAATGTTCAGGGAGAGGAAAATAAAGACCAAATTTTAGGTAGGCTAAATAACATGTTTTATATCCAGGTGGAGGAGTGCGAACACACTCAGAGTTCGTAGAAGCGCGAAGTGAAAAGGGATCTAAAAATGGGAAATAATTCTTCAACGCATCTAAATATGGTCCAGATAGCATACTGTGTATGGTAAAGGATCTGGTGATATGGCTGGAATCCTCGTTGAAATGAACATCCTCTACGGGAGACTCAACACGGTTAGAGGAAGACATATAGATAGGCAAGGGTACTAAATTTGGAAGTAACAACCTTAATAAGGGTTAAATACTGCGGACACAAGTTTTTTAGAGCAATGATTAATAGAAAACAAGCCAGAGAATATGACCGGAAAATAGTTAAAAACACAACTTCTAAAATTACCAAAAACCGAAGAAGAACCTCAACGTATCAAGTTCACAATATGCAGCAAAGAAATTGGAAATTAAGGTTCTGATAAAACTTACTCTGGAAGAGGATGAAAGAAGATGATACGCAGATAATCTAGCGCTCAGAGAGGGTGAAAGCTTAGGCAACAGAGGAGATAAACTAAAATGACAATGAGAACAGAAACTTAAATATCAATAAGAAATAGTAAGATTGAGGAAGACAATTAGTTGGAAACACAATGATGATAATCCAACACAAAAAGCAAGTTACCTTTTCCTTATATTGAGACGGCGGCGATATATGAAAAGACAGCACACTAAATGAGGGCAACACTAAAATATTTGTTTCAAATTCTTCATTTAAGAGGTACATCAAGAACAAACGTCAGAAAAATACGGACTGGAATAGGGAATAGTGAGGATCAAATCTCGGCCTTTAGAAACAAAATCTATGCAAATATAGCCTTATCACGGGGAGTTCAGAATTAAAAAATTCAAATTTGAAGGAGGATCGAGAACAAAGATATAGCCAAAAATCTAGCGTCACTTTGCAATAATGACAAATGTAGTATTAAATGACAAACAATCTGTTGATGAGCAACATCAGTTCGCATTTGAACCACAAAGCCATGTTACTATGCCGTTTCTTTTAGTCTTCATGGCTAGGGGGCTTATGGTGTATACCAAGCCCAAAGGTTGGGCCGCGGGCCCAATGTTGCAAATAAGCCCAAGAACTGCCCGCGATGTGAGCAGAGATAGAGGCAACCCACGAACCGTGAAAAGCAAATATCGTAGCCAGGCATCGACTAAGAACTGCCTTAGATCAAGCACACGATAGCAAGCCCGAGAAAAACGGAGCCACGTTCAAAATAGGCTATAAAAGGAATAAAGAGATTACAGATATAGGTAAGGGCAACTAAACTAGAGAAGCTTGATTATGAAAAAGAGGTTACTAACTTGAGCGTCGGAGCTGTTACCCCGGAATTACTTTCGGAATTTCTTTAGCAGGCACACCTTCGTGAACCAATATCAACTAGCCGAATTGGAGAATACCACAACCCTCATCCAAGGGTTAAATTGAACGTATTCAATGGTGAGAAACCAAAGGAGTGGATCAGGAAGTATCAAAGATTTTTCATTTTTTACCAGATTCAGGACACTCAGAAGATAGAAACGGTAGAGTTGTTTTTGGAAGGAAAGATGGAGATATGGTTCCAAACTGAAATATGTGGGAGGTTTATGCTTTGGGATGATTTTTGTGAGCTGTTGATGAACAGGTTCTCGAAATTAGGAGGGAGAGATGTTTTCAAAGAAATCACAAAGTTGTTTCAAAGAGGTAGTGTCAGAGAGTATCAAGAACAATTTGATGAACTAAGGATCATTTTGGCTAGTAAAAACCTGAGGTTCAATGTTCAAACCAGCAATCAAAATGTTCAAACCAACTTCTCTCAATAAAAGTGTGGAACTGGCTATCCTACAAAATTTGGAGATTTTGCATAAAAAGTCTAAGGGACTTCAGGGAGACAAGGCAATCTGGAAAAGAGATTCTGGTGAAGGAAAGATGTACTCTGACAAGGATTTTGGTGAAAGAAAAAAAAGTATGAATCCTTTAAAAGGATTTCACCCCAAGAACTGCAATATCGGAGAGCGAATAATCTTTGTTCAAGATGTGGAGAAAAGTTTGGACTCAGGGATGTTTGCAAGTTCAAGCAGGTCTATTTTATGTATGTTAATGAAACTAGAGATAACAATGAAATCATGGTTGTACAATTAGAAGAAGATGATGAAGTAGTATTGGGAGAGAGAAAGGATGATACTGAGATTTATGAAAATATTTCGGTAAGATCAGTACGAAGGGATACAATCAATACCATGGTTTTTAAAGGAAGATTGTATGATGAAAGGATATCCATTTTGTTGGATATGGGATCGACGGGTAGTTTCATCGATCTTGTGGTCGTACAAAAGTTCGAGCTAAGAACTATGAAAACCAAACCATTTGCAATCACCATTGTAGATGGAAGTGTGGTACATGGAACATTTGTATGCCCACAAGTGGTTTGGGGAATGTAGTCTCAGACGTTTGTGTTCGATCTTAGAGTCATGAATCTGGGGGGAATCAACATTATACTTGGTGTTAGGGCTGTTCATTTTGACCCACGGGTCAGGGCGGGTCAGCTATCCCGGCCCAAATTGACCCAAAATTTTGGGTCAAACGGGTTGTGTCGGTTTGGATCAAAATTCTCATAGTTTAGGGTCGGATCGAACTGGGTCACAAAATGACTGAAATCGATCCAAATCATATAAGAAAATAGTATCTTTTTAAATTTATTCCAATAAAACGAATAATTTTTAAATGTATTAATATTTATATAATAAATAAAATTAAAATTTATTTTCATATAATTTAAAATAAGAATATTATATTATATTAAAGGCAAAGTCTTATGAAATACCATTTTTCCATAGGCTTATAGAAAGACAAGGTTTAACTAGAATAATAAAAAGGTAAGGTCTTAGTTGCAATATTAACATTTTATTATACAACGTGTAGTAGTTATAAAGTTTATGATCCAATTAATGTAATCCAAAAAATTATTTTCATTTATTTTAATTTGCAATTTAAATCTTGTTTTTTCATGTCTTATAGAAAGACCGTCTTTTCATCTGTTTCTAATAAACAAACCGCGCGATATTTACTGTTTCTAGGGGCGATATTTTGACGATTACGGTGCGAAACACACACTACTGTTTCTCTTCCTCTCTTTCTCTCCTTCCCTTGCTCAGTGCTCTGTCATTAACGGTCATTTCTGCCGTTAATGGCGTTGCCAACTCCCAATCCCTCCGTGGATATGGGCATCGCCACCAACAAGAGCTTTATCCAAGCCCTAACTGCCAAACCACCACCGCTCTTCACTTCCCTACCCGACACCCCTAACCTACATCCCGTCACTGAGTATAAGGGTAAGATTGCATTTATCCTTCCTCATGAGGAAGGAGAACGACTGGCCTCCCATTACCAGAACGCCCTAGTAGGAAAATTCAACAGAGGAAAACCATCTATAGAGCATCTTCACTCTGCTTTCAAATCCATTGGCTTTAAATTTAAATTTCAACTAGGCTCAATTGATTATCGTCATGTGCTCATTAGGTTTCAGGATCATGAAGACTACCAGCGATGCTGGATGAAGGGGCAATGGATGATTCAGGGAGCCGTGATGAAAGTTCAGAAATGGTCACCTGACTTTTCTCCAACTGCTGAGTCGTCGATTGTTCCAGCGTGGGTAACGATCCACAAACTCCCTCTTCATTTTTATAATACCTCTGCTATCATTGGAATGAGTAGTCAGATAGGTAGGTTTTTAAAAATGGATGCTGCAACATCTGCTCCGACTAGACCTTCTGCAATTAAAGTCTGTGTTGAAATAGATCTTCTGTCACAACTACCATCATCCATAGTGGTAGGAATAGGTAATAAAGCTGCAGATTATCCCATAGAATATGAGGAACTCCCATCTTATTGCCCTCACTGTAGGATAATAGGTCATAACCAGGATAAATGCAATTTCCTACACCCTGAGTTAAAGAAGAAGCACATGGAAACAAAAACAAAAACTGAAAAAAGGGATAGTAGGAATCCGGAACAATTAGATTCTCATAAACAATTACACTCTGAACCTATAGCTACGGCTAATGCTGCAGGTTCCTCGGCCTTAACTGTGTCTCAAAAAGAACATGAACTCCAAAGCCAAAGAAATCAAGCAGGCCCTCACCAGGACAACAATGTCAATCTTTTCACCACTATTCATAAGAAAAAACCTGATTTCTACTCGTTGGATGATATATCAAAACCTATTACAGCTACTTTCTAGAGAAAAAAGAACAAACAGCTAGGAACACCCCTAATGGAAGATCTAGCAACAATAAACACTGTATCAATATATAACGCATTTCAATCCTTAGATGTATTTAATGAAGATGTACAGGAAGGAGATGATGTGGATGTTTTCCATGACTGGAAACTCATGAGCAACTAGCCCCCTCAACAACAATTGGTAAATATGCAACCACACCAGAGGGACCACAAACTCTTGGAAATAAGCAGAATGGTCGACACTCGGATCAAATCTTCATTTCAGCAACCAAATCACCAACAAACCATGATCTTGCACAGATTGAAGTACAAATGGATGCACCAGTCATAGCAGATCAATCCACATTGTTTGAACACAGTGTGCACACTAAGGTAAGTCCTCCTAAATTGAAAGGTTCTACAGACGGTAATGCAAAAGGTGAGGACACTATAGGTATTAATAGTAAAGCCTCTACTGTTAAACTTAGGAAGCTAAGATCCTCACATGAAGCAATCCCAATGGTTTTTAAATGATTACATACACAATCATAGGAAACATATTAGTTTGGAATGTTAGAGGATATGGAACTTCAATGGATAGATTAAAAACTCTTAAGTTGACTCATAAGATTGATATCCTTTGTCTGATTGAACCTTGGTATGATAAACAACATGTTAATACTTTAATGCATGACCTAGGTTATAAGTATGCACTCACAGCTCAAAATAAAAAAAATCTGGATCCTTTGGAATCAGTCTTTTCACTTAATCAGTATCAATGAATCAGATCAATATCTACAAGCTAGAATCACATAAATTGCTACCTCAGTTAGTTGGAACTGTTTCTTTATATATGCTAGTGTTCACAGGAAAATGAGGGAAACTCTCTGGAATGACTTAAGCACCACACCTACTGAACCCTCCATATTTATTGGTGATTTTAACACGGTGGCCTCTGTTTCTAAATATAAAGGAAGGAAATCAACCCCTCATGAAAGCATGAAACAATTTAATGACTTCATTAACAATTCTGATCTGCATGAAATTACAACGGTAGGTAACTCTTTTACCTGGTTCAATAACCGTGTTAGGGATAAATGCAAATATCTCACTTTCTAAAGACTAGATAGGGGACTCAGTAATCTAGATTGGTTGGATTTATATCCTAATAGTTCAATCCAAGTTTTAAATCGAATGACATCCGATCACTCTCCTTTACTATTGTCTATACAATCTGCTTCTGAAATGGTTCCTAGGCCTTTTAGATATCAGGATATGTGGTCTAATAGACAAGATTTTCAGGAACTAGTGGTCAGAAACTGGAATCTAATATCCCCTCTACGAGGAATGTCGGGTTTAGTTTTTAAACTTAAGAGGCTTAAGTGTGAAATTAAAGAATGGAACAAGAACAGTTTTGGGAATGTCAATCTAAACCTGATTCAAGCTGAGGAACGAGTTAATGAATTGGAAATAACTTTTCAACAATCTCAACATGAGATGGACTTAGTTGAACTGAACAAATCTAAAGCCTTATTGCTCCGAGCTCAGAAAGAAAAGATCATTTTTTTAAAGCAAAAGGCTAGGTTAAATTGGCTTAAGTATGGAGATGCTAACACTAGTTATTTTCACCATACCATTAGGGAAAGAAGAGCTAGATCAAGAATTAGCAAAATCAAAGATGGTTTAGGAAACTGGATTTCAGATCCTCAATTGATTAAAGAGGAAGGAGTTCGTTTTTATAAGGATTTATTAAATGAGGATTCCACTCCAAAATTTGGATCTTACTTTAACTATTTTCTAATGGAAATACCTAAAGTAATTATTGAAGAGCAAAATATACTCCTTCTCCAACAGTTCACAATCCAGGAACTTAGGCATACAGTCTTTGATTTAAACAAATCTAGTGCCCCGGGCTCAGATGGTTTCTCAGGTGATTTCTATACCACCTTCTGGGGAAACATTAAAAATGACTTGCTGGATGCTGCAAATGATTTTCTATGTAATGGAAATATTCCAAAAGCCATATCCAGCACCTGGCTGACCCTAATACCCAAAAAACCAGTCCCTATCTCTTTCTATGATTTTAGACCAATTAGTCTATCTAACTTTGTTAATAAGGTGTTTTCAAAAATGTTAATGGAAAGGATCAAACCATTAATGCCTGCCTTAATTTCTCCTGAACAAAGTGCTTTTATCAAGGGAAGAGATATCACTGATAATGTGCTCCAAATGCAGGAAATGACCAGAATTTTAAATAGAAAATCAAAGGCTCACAATTTAATTGTAAAACTTGACATGCAAAAGGCTTTTGATAGAGTTTCTTGGTCTTTCCTCAACTCCATACTTCTTCATTTTGGCTTTCATGGTAATTTTGTTAAAATCATTATACATAACATAGCTGCAGCTCACTTCTCTGTTTTAATTAATGGAGTAATTTCAGGATTCTTTGCATCTTCTAGAGGCATAAAACAGGGAGATCCCCTATCACCTTTTCTGTATAATCTGCTCTCCAAAGCTTTCTCTAGAGGTTTTAAAAAAATTTTAACATCGGATATCTCCAACATTTTAGTTTACCCCTGTCTTGCACACCTGTATCTCACCTAATGTACGCTGACGATACAACAGTCTTTCTCAATGCTAAACCTACAACCTTGAAGAGGTTCAAAGGCTTTTTAATTGCATATGAGCAGACCACTGGACAAAAGGTTAACTTTGCAAAATCATAATTCTTTGTCTCTCACAGAACCCCTTCCCAGACCATCCTCTCTATTAGGAGGTTACTGGGAATGGAACAAGGTTCTTTACCTTTCAAGTATTTGGGAGTTCCTATTTTTTCAGGTCGGAATTTACAGGTACATTACAAGCCTCTACTCGAATGGATGGAGAAAACAATCAACAACTGGAAGAATAGATGGCTTACCACTGCAGGTAAGATTGTACTCATTAACCATTGCCTAATTTCGATCCCTACACATATTTTTGCTGTTCTAAGTCCTCCTAAGATAGTGTTAAGAAAAATGGAAAAAATTGCTTCAGATTTCTTTTGGGGGAATGTGGATAATACTGATAGGAAAAAATGGAGATCCTGGAAAAACATGAGTCTACCAATAGATGAAAATGGCATAGGCTTCAAAGATATAAAAGCTATAGTTGATGCCTTCTCATGTAAATTGTGGTGGAAATTGCAGCATAATAAAAACCAATGGACCTCCTTAATATGGTCACTCCCCAATTCCTATAAAAAATCACATACTTGGAATAGAATATGCCATATCACAGCTAAGGCAAACAAATTCACTAAGGTGCTTTATGGATTGGGAGAATTCTCTTTTTGGAACTCTAATTGGACTGGAGATGGAGCACTTTTCTATGAATGGCTGGATGGGAGAAATATCCCCTTCGGGGATATTTCTCTTAGGTTTTTCATACAAAATAAAGCTAATCTCCTTCCACAACTGGAGCCATATTTGGCTACCAATATAATTGACATATTGCAGGTAGCAGAACTGGAGTACGATCACGAGGATAGGCTGATTTGGACCCCAAGCACTGACGGTTTGTTTACAATACGTTCGGCATACCACATTTTCAGGCAGAGGAAAGTAAAAATCAGACATTTTAGCAAGGTATGGTCTACTTTCATCCCTAGGAAAATGTCTGTCATACTGTGGAGAGCAATGAATGGCATACTCCCCTTTGATAATATATTGGCTATGTTAGGATTCCGATGTGCATCGATATGCCCTTTCTGCAGGAACCATACAGATAATTTAGATCATTTTTTCAATTCATGCCCATCTTCTATTGCTGTTTGGGATAGAGTATGTGATCTGCTACATCTACAACATCCTTTTTTCGAAAACTTGAAGAGCAGAGCTGATTTCTTCCTGTCTTTTAAGGCTAAAACAAAGATTCACTCTAATATTATCACAGCTTTCCTTCTTGTCACAATATGGATCCTGTGGGTCAAGAGGAACAAAATCATATATGAAAATGAACCTTTTTCCACAACAGCTTGTTTACTTGAGATTAAACACATCATTTCTGAAATATTCACTGTGCACCACCTTTTTGGTAATTTAGATAAGCATAAGTACTGGACTGAGTCTAACATTATCCCCCACATTTATCCAAAGAGGAGGAAACCATTAACTGCTGTAACATGGATGAAGCCATACTTAGGATATAAGATCAACCTAGATGCTTCATGGAAAATTGATGGTTCATCCTCTTCGGCTGTAGTAGTTAGGAATAGGGCTGGAAACGTGGTTACAATGAGAACTAAAATTTTTCAATCCCCTTCACCATTACATGCTGAAGTGATCTCTATTCAATATGGATATGAAATTTGTTCAGAATTGGATATTGAAATTTGTGAATTGGAATCAGATTGCTTAGTTGCTGTCAAAGGTATTCATAATCCCATGAGTTCCCCTTGGAGAATTTTTTCTATCTGCAGTTCACTTAGCTCTAGGCATCTTACATATCCAATTCGACACATTCATAGGGAGGCTAACTGCGCTGCAGACTATCTTGCTAAATATTCACTAGAAAATAATCTCCAAGGACATATAGATATACTGTCTGCTCCACTTGTTCTCAGAGGACTTTTATCTCTTGATAGACTTGGTCTACCTGTTATTAGAATAGGTTCCTGATTCTGAGAACTTTCCAATGAGATACATCCTAATTTTATCAATCTGCATTCAATATTCTAGAATGGAAACTACTTTGCTCTTCTCTGATTTGCATCAGGTTGGTTACGCAAGCATCTGGATGGCCTGTGGATCATTTCTTGGACTCGGATACCACTATCCTATCACTGACCAACAAGCGACTTCACTCAAGCCTATAATTTTGACCTACTGCTTTCTCGCACGTTACCTATACTGATCGGTTCTCCACATAACTACTCTAATTGTTCTTCGCTGTTTTATGGGACTTTTTTTTCTATATTCATTTCGGCTGGCTTTCCACTGACATACAGGGGTTTCAATTTTTTGATTCGCCGATCTGTTCATGGAAAACAGCGACATGGTATATAAAGAAAGTACCCTTTCTTCGATCTCTGATGAGTATTAGCTTAGTTCAGGCACTTATTCGGTTTCCATCCTCTTTTGGAAGCAAGTGCTCTATTGCTTCAGGAGCTTTTTTCAGCTCTTGGACCATCAAATGGATTAACTTTTGTAATCATATATGAATCTTCAGGCCTAATTGCCACTTCTTTAGGTTAGGGGAGCCTAATACATATTCCCCCCATCCTCGGATGGTTTAATTAAAAAAAACCGTCTTTCAAGAGACGAGCTCTATATTTAATTATAAGAGCAAAGTGTACTTTTAACTCTATGTTTTGGATGAAAGTGCATAAATGACCTTGTAAAATCAAAAAGTGCAAAACTAACCCTACAATTTGTTGACCAAAATGTCAACTGCAAAAATGGCCGAAAATCGTTGAAATGACCATTTTTCCTTCATTAAGAAAATGACTAAATTATTTTTTTGGTCCCCAGCATATGATGCAATTCCATCTTTTGGTTTCCAAGGGGACGGATTAGCTAGCAGGGGAGAGGTGGATGTAGGTTTAGTTAGCGACAGATTTGGGCGACAGCAGGGCTAGGGCGCGTCAGGGAGAGTGGATGGAGGCGAGGAAGAGGCAGATGTAGGGTTAGCCAGCGGCGGCGGAGTTGGGCGACGGAGGGGCTAGGGCGCGGCGAGGAGAGGGTGGCGTGGCAGGGAGAGGGAGCAGCAAAGAGGTGGTGGCGGCAGGGAGAGGGAGGGAAGAGCAAGAAATCTTAGCCGTCCCGGACACAGGTTCGATTTTCTCTAGTTTTTATTGTGATCTCATAGATATTTTGATGTTTAGAAGCTATCATTCTTAGTTTGTTTTCAAACTGAGCTCTGGTTCAGGGAAATAAAGGACAGAATGGAATTTGAACAATGGAAATGGCTTTGTTGAATGCAGAAGCTGTTGAGATTGAATGGTCAGTTACCAATTATTTGCTGTGCAGATTTGAACTAGGATTGGAGAAGCCAGCCCCAAAAATCGAGATTTCAACCGTCGCAAGCGGAGCACTGGTGGTCGGGAAAACCACATATTTTCATAACCGTATATAAAGAACTGGTTTAATTAGAATAATAAAAAGTAAAAAGTATTTATTGCAATATTAAAATTTATTATGCACCGTGTAGTAGTTATAAAGTTTGTAATCCAATTCATAAATTTTATCTTTATTTCTTTTTGTTTACACTTTTAACCTTGGTATTTCCATGAGTTATGGAAAGATCGACTTTCAAGATACGGATTCTTAATAAATATACTTAGACGAGGGAGTAATAATATTAAATCGTGATCCAAATGTCAGGATATATGATATTATATTTTAATTTAATTATTAAATTTATAATTTTAACTTAAACATTGACATTTTAATACTATATCATTTTTATTTATTTCTCTAAGATGATGGGTTCAGATTTTTTTGGATCAAAATTCAAAACTTCATATTTTATATTTTTCTAATTCAATCAATTAATCATGAATTGCTGACAATACTTCTAATTTAAAATTTTCATATCTAATGTACGTAAAAAAGCTTTATCCTCATAAATAAGTCCGTCCTTATATTTGAACCCGGTTTCACCACTGGTGTTGCCGAAAATGTCTAACCTTTTATTGTGGGTTTTGTCTAAAAATTATTTACGAAGTATACTATTCGTGGATCATGGAAGTTTTTTTGGGGTCTTCCGAATAATTATGGAAACAACACAATATTATCAATTAATTTAAATATATTTTGAAAAATATTATTTTAAGAAGAAGAAAATGAACATCTATAACTCAATTGCACAAAAGCTTAATTAGCAAAAATTATCGACTAAGTTAAATATTTTATAAATTTTATGAAAAAAATTTGATAATAAAAATTATATTTTTATCATAAACCGTTCAATGGCACGATATTACAATCAAATCTTCAAAATTTTTGATCATTTTTCATATTCCATGAAATTTGAATGCATGCAATGTTGATAACAATAATGTTATTTTTACTAAAGTGCTATTTATTAATATTTTTATCAACAAATTAAATTTTATTAAATATATATAATAATATTTAAATTCGCGTCCATGTAAAGCACATGTGTTATCTAGTTTTAAATCAATAGATGGTGGATGTTTTGATAACAGCAAAAGAGTTGAATGCTGGATGTTTTGATAACAGCAAAAGGGTTGAATGCTGGATGTTTTGATAACAGCAAAAGGGTTGAATGCTGGATGTTTTGATAACAGCAAAAGGGTTGAATGCTTTTTCATCCAAAAAACACACCTACTTGTAAAACACAAAATACGATGGAAAACGCCCACGGGTATACCCCAACGGTTGGGAGATGGGTGGGAAAGCCAATAAACTCAGGTTCGATACTCGGCAGCGGCAGTGTGGGGAGCTATTGCTTTGCAAGGCTCCCTTGTGCGTACCGAGTCCACACCAAGCCCATTGATCCTTGCACTGGACTACCGTAATTTACCTCTCATATATTGGCCGGGATGTCGGTTGGTATGGGCCGCTGAGGGCGAGCGGATCTTCGCCTTTTGCCAACAAAATACGATGGAGAAGAAACGATTCACATTAATCTAGAATATTCATATAAGGAGAATTATGGCTTGTATTAATTGTCAATACTTTCTATTTTCAAGAAATGTATTTGAAGAAAGACATTAATAATTAATTACTAATACATTGTAAATACACAAATAATTTAATTACGGTAAAAGGTGATGTGGCAAATTGATATGGCAATTTTTGAGAATGCCACATGTCAAAAAAATTGTTTTAGTTATATCTATAGATAGAGAGATGTTTATTTGAGTGTGCTAATTTTTACAAATTTGGATGCATCCATGCTATTTTAAAATTTTGGACACATATGAATGCATCATCTATGTGTATAAAAAAAGGGGAAAGTCTCAGAAAATGCGGCATTTTCATAAGCTTATGGACAGTCCTCAGGGGCATTTGTCTTAAATGTTGTGATTTTTTATAAAATTTAAATATTGCATTCTATAAGTTAAAACAAGTAATAATATGTATTTGAAGGTGAAAATATTAAAATATATGATATAAAAAAATATTTTCAAAATTTTTTAATTTTGTATGTTATTTAAGAAATGCAGTGTATAAGTTAAGAAATAAGTGGTCTGTCCATAAGCTTATAGACAGGCCGCCTGTCAGGAGACCTACTCTAAAAAACATTTAGCTGGTTAATGAGGACACATTCACCTCTATGTGTATTTTTTTTGGGATAAGTGTCACTATAACCCTATCTACTTGAGTAAGTGCCAATATAACCCTGTGATGATTTTTAGTGCAAATATAACCCTAACTAGTTAATGAAAGTGCCAATATAACCCTCAGGCCCCATTTCTGGCATTGACCCCAATTTTTCAGCGTTTACTCTATGTAAATTGACCAAAATACCCTTTGGGCTAACTCTGAAATTGGGTGGACAATTTTACCCTCATAGTTAGCCGGAATGTCATAGTTCGTTGAATTTAGGTAGGGTTATATCAGCACATTATGCAATTTTATTGGGTTATATCAGCACATTCCTAATGTTTGTTGGGTTATATCAACACATTTCAAATGTTTGTTGGGTTATATCAGCACATTTCTAATGTTTGTTGGGTTATATCAGCACATCCTTAAAACTTATAGGGTTATATTGGCACTTTCACTAACTATATAGGGTTATATTGGCACTTTCAAATATTGAAAGGTTATATTGGCACTTTCAAATATTGAAAGGTTATATTGGCACTTATGTCAACTAGGTAGGGTTATAAAAGCACTTTTTTATTAGTTTGACAATGACGTGACAATTATTAGTTTTATAATATTGAACGATATATATTATTAAAATAATGTTTAACTATTTTATTATTAAAATAATATTAGATAGAGTTCGAGATTAAGAGATCGAATCCATTTTTACTATATACATAGTTTATAATTATATAATATTTTTTTTAAAAAATAATACATAGAATAATATATTACTATGCAATTCGAGTTTGTTAGAATAAATCAGATTCCTAATTAGATTATGATTTATTATGATTGGATTTCTTTCCTGTTACACCTCTATTGTACTCTATATATATTTAGTTATCAATAATACAATTCCTTACTGCAAATCATTCTATCATGGTATCAGAGCCAGGTTCTGATCCTAACCTAAAATTTTATTCTTTCAGCCAAATTACCTAATTCTTTAAAATTCCAATTCTCAAAATAATTCCAGCCACGGGTCCTTTTTCCCGCCACAATTACCGGTCAAATTTCAGAGGCTCTCCGGCATCTTTTCCCGACGAGTTCTCCTCTCCATCTCTGGCAGTTTGAAGTTCTTCCCAGCGTCCTCATCACATAGCTGCTCTGATTTGGCCTTGCTTCAGTCGTGCCACCAGCGGCGTTGAAACAAATTCGAGTTGTTCCTTCAGCCGTGTTCAACCCTCGCCTGACAAATCTACAGCGGCGGACATTTTTTTTAGTTCAGCAAATTCTATGGCCAAGATCCACAGTGGTGTTTCTCGGCAGTATCCATCTACAGCTTCTCCAGTTCAAGTGGCATCCACTTAACTTTCCTTCGCTTCGTCACCGGCGAACTCAATTCCAGCGCATGAGATTCACGCGTTCCGTGAAGGAAGAGCTCTGGCGCGTGGAAACTATGGGCATACACGCAACTCACCAGCAAAAGAGTTTCTCGCGTCCTCTAATTTCTTGCGAGTTAAAGATTTTTCTCACGAGTTGAAGCTCTTTCTCGCGAGTTGCTCAAATTCTCGTCAGCACCAAGTCAATTTTTGTGCGATTCGGTGTGTTGTGCAATTTTTGGTCTTTTGCTATGGTTTATTTGGGCCCTATATCTCGGGAAGAATGCTCCACTAATTGGATTGCGGACAAGATTTTGTTGCAGGCCAGTTTGAATTGTCCCAACCATCATTCTTTGTCGAATCAGTGGATCGTTGATTCAGGTGCTACATCTCATGTCACTGCTCGCACCAGTCATCTTGATAAGGTATAATGTTATCGTGGTCCGGATTCTATTCTTGTTGGAAATGGTGAATGATTATCTATTTCTCAAATCAGCTAGTGTCATTTCTCTGGTTTCTCTGTTAATGATATCCTTGTGGTCCCTAAGATTACTAGAAGTTTACTGTCCATTAGTAAGCTTACTCGTGATTTACTTGTCCATGTTATATTTGATGCCAATGCATTTTCCATTGAGCACAAGCATACAGGGAAGATAATTGGTAAAGGCCGTCATAGTTCAGGTCTTTATTTTCTTGAGACTGGCGATTCCAGCTTTTTAGGTGAATTACGCTCTGGAAAGATTCAGGCTTCTTTTGAGCTGTGGCACTCTCGCCTCAGTCATGTGTCTCATGATATTGTTCAGTTGTTAAGTCGACGTGGCCATATTACTGTCACTTTTGCTATGCCGACATATGTTAGTTGCTTTCCTTGTCAAATGGCCAAGAGTATCCGTTTAACTCTTTCCACTAGTGACAAGCGCGCTACTGGTTTGTTGGATAAGGTGCATTGTGATTTGTAGGGACCATCCCCTGTTTTATTGGCAGGTGATTTTTCTTATTATGCCATTTTCATCGATGATTTTTTGCAATTCACATGGTTTCTCCCGATGCGGTATAAGTCGAACTTCTATGACACATTTATCCAATTTTAGAAATTCGTTGAGACCCAGTTTTCTACTAGGGTTAAAAATTTTCAGACCGATGGTGGCACAAAGTTTACTAATCATCGACTTCAGGCTCACTTCATATCATGTGGCATTCATCATCAGATGTCATCACCCTATACACCTGCTCAGAATGGCCGAGCTGAGCAGAAGCATCGTCACATCACAGAGACTGGTCTTGCCATGTTTTTTCACTCTTCCGTGCCACACTGTTACTGGGTGGAAGCTTTCTCCTCTTCGGTTTACATCATTAACCATCTTCCTAGTTCAGTTCTTGGTGGAAAATCACCTTTTGAGGTTGTTTTTGGTCATGTGCTTGACTATACCCTCTTTCACTCATTTGGTTGTCGTTCATTTCCATGTCTGCGTGCCACTGCTACTGATAAGTTTGCACCACGATCCATTCCTTGTGTTTTTATTGGCTATAACCCTCGTCACAAGGGCTTCCAGTGTCTTGACCCGACTTCTGGGCATATCTATGTCTCTCGCCACGTTCGTTTTGATGAAACTTTATTCCATTATGTCTTATCTTCCGCGGACAGTCGTTCTATTTCAGATCTGGAAATTTCATCTTTTTTTATGGAGTTGTTACTTCACCGATTGGGGCCACCACATCTGTGCATGTTCCAGCTGCTCCTTCTTCACCACCATGCTCCATCTGGATGGCCGACCCGGACCCAGCTCCTTAGCCAATGGCCACCACACCTCAGCCGTCGGCCATCACGCCTCAGCCACCGGCCACCACACCTCAGCTAGTCTCGGTCGTCCTTTCTCAGGTGACTTCCAATGGCCACTCTCCGTTCAGTGTAGCTTTATCTTCATCGGCGTCGTCAGCTGGTTCGACTCCTCCAGCTTTGTTGCCCTAGCTCCGTACCCATCAGATGGCTACTCAGTTTTCTACTGGTGCTATTTAGCACTGGGATTATTTGGATATTATTGCTCATGGTCTCACTACTGCACTTCTTTCTCAGACAGAGCCCATTGATTATCGCTCTGCCCTTTAGGATCTAGCCTTGGTTTCAACCACGAGTGATGAGATGGCCGATCTTCGTGGTCAGCACACTTGGGATTTGGTGCCTCGACCTTTGAATGTTAACATTGTTGGCTCCAAATGGGTCTATAGGCTCAATTATCGACCGATGGCACTATTGAGCTTCACAAAGCTAGACTTCTGGCGCAGGGTTTCTCGCAGATTCCAGGTATTTATTTTAACCACACTTTCAGTCCTGTGGTCAAAGCCTCCACTATTAGGACGGTTCTCGCCATAGCCACTATACGTTACTGGCCACTTCATCAGTTGGATGTCAAGAACGCTTTCCTTAATGGTGTTCTTGATGTTCCAACCTATATGAAGCAGCTCGTTGGTTATTAGTATTGTGCTCATCCAAACTATGTTTGTCATTTGCGAAAGGCTATTTATGGTTTCAAGCAAGCTCCCCGGGCTTGGTTCCAGCATTCAGCAGTTATCTAACACACCTTGGTTTTCGATGCAGCTCCACTGATACTTCTTTATTTGTCTTCTTGAGAGGGTCGTCGTTACTGTACCTACTTGTGTATGTGGATCATATCATTCTTACAGGCAATGACTCGACTTTTCTTCTCCAGTTCATTGATCGGACACATAGAGAGTTTGCGATCAAGGATCTTGGTGCTCTTCAATACTTTCTTGGTCTTGAAGTTTCACCTACCTCCTCAGGGTTACTTCTTGGCCAAGCAAAGTATAATCGTGATATTTTGAATCGGGCCGGTATGTCTGACGCAGCACCTGTTTCTACTTTATTTGTCGCTGGATCTCACCTTCACAGCTCTACCAGTCCTCCATGTTGGGATCCTACACTTTATCGCTCACTTGTTGGTGCTCTCCAGTATCTCACCATCTCTCACTCAGATTTGGTATTCTCGGTCAACACAGTGAGTCAGTATCTTCAGGATCCCAAAGATGACCATTTTGCTGCAGTGACACGGATTTTGCGGTATGTTTGTGGCACTCTTCATTTTGGTCATAGATTTCATTCTGCTAGTACTCCTGATGTGTTAGGGTACTCTGATGCTGACTGGGCTCGTTCTCTGGAGACTCGTCGGTCCACTTATGGTTATGCGGTTTATCTTAGTGGGAATCTGGTTTCTTGGAGTGCCAAGAAACAGCTCACTGTTTCTCGCTCTAGCACTAAGTCTGAATACCGTGCTCTCGCTAAAACTGTTTCAGAAGTGGTGTGGCTCACTCATTTGCTTCGTGATCTTTGGGTTCCACTTTCTAGTTCTCCACTGCTTTTATGCGACAATAGCAGTTCTATCTTCTTGGCTCAGAATCTGGTGGCACACAAGCGGGCCAAGCACATCAACATTGACTACCATTTTGTTCGTGAGTTGGTGACGTCTGGAAAGTTGTGTGTTGCTCATGTTCCGAATTCTCTTCAGATTGCATACATCTTCACCAAGGGGCTCTCTCATCCGTTGTTCGAGTTCTTTAGGTCCAAGTTGTGCGTCGGCGAGCTTCCGACGCTTTACTTGAGGAGGGATGTTAGAATAAATCAGACTCCTGATTATATTATGATTTATTATGATTAGAGTGCTTTCTTTATTACACATCTATTGTACTCTCTATATATTCAGTTATTATTAATAAAATTTCTTACGGCAAATCATTCTATCAGAGTTTATGTTTAAAAATCATAATTTACTTTATTTAACTTTATCTTCAATATTTCTATTAAAAAAATTTTAATATCCAAAAAATATTATTTTTTTAAATGAAAGCACCCGAAGGTGGGGGATAATATATAAGGTTCCCCAAGCCTTTAAGGAATGGATGTACAGAGAGTTTAGGTGATCACCAGGAGCACTGAGGCAACATAGTTGCCTCCAAAAGAGGTACCTATCGAAGCGTTAGACTATACTAGAAACTAACCAAAGCAAAAGAGGTTAGCTGTTAAAGTTGCGATTCCCAAGCGAAGAATCTCCACCCCTTGTGTTAATTTCTCCTCTAGCCAGACAACTTTAAACAGGAAAGTACATATCTCATCATTCTAACCAGTTGCGAGTCTCATAATCCAATATGAAATGGTGGATCAGTCATGCAGAGAACCATAGTAAGAAGCCACTTGAGAGTGGGTTGATGAGAGTTTAGTTGCCTGTAATTTCTTCCAATGAACCTGCAGAAAAAATAAAACTTCTCAGCAGTATCAATCCTATGGAGAGCCATTTTTATGCATTCTAATATAGGGAGTATGCACTTTATCTAAAGAAATGAGGCCTTTGATATGTATAGGAACATTATTAAGGCTAAGGCTGTGATTATGGATAGAGTGATGTTTAGCAATTGCACTTGCCACTGAATTACATTCCCTAAAAACATGTTTAAGCTCAGCATTCCTTAGAAGGGATTGTACTTTCGAAGTCAGATCGAACAGTGGCCAATGTGCAGTATAGGGATCATTAATCATTTTAACTGCCAAACTAGAATCTGATTCAATTATGAAAGTGTGATCTAGTTCTGGAAAATTTTTGCAGGAAAATAATATGGCTAAGATCTCAGCTTGAAGTGGGGAAGCAGCAGTAACTGCAGTTGATTTAATAAGGAGTGGTATTCCAGAACTGTTCCTTGCAATCAGCCCTGCTGCAGCTTTGTTAGGAAACCAGGATGCATCAATGTTGATTTTTATTGAATCAGTCTCAGGCATTTCCCAGAAAACAGTAGATATATTTGGTTTTGGGGGTGGTCTAAGATATGGAATCAGATGCATAAGGGTAGCTGGAATAACTGAAAGGGAGACTAGGTGGGAAGGTTTGGCATAGATAGACAGTTGGATTTGATCATGAACTTCCTTACATATAAGGTCTGAAGAGAAATGTCTCTGATCAAATAAAAACCTATTTCGTGCCTTCCACAGACACCAGCAAATCAGAGATGGGAGAATTTTACAAATCATTTGGTGCCACCTAGGGAGATCATGACTATTCCAGAAGAGAAAAAATCTATCATTGATGGAATGTTGATCGTTAAGGTGAAAGTCCACTAAAGATGCCATCTTATTCCATACAGTTTGAGCAAGAGTACAGGATATGAAGAAATGTTGAATAGAATCTGAATGACAACATGCGGGACATTTAGAAGCTGGACTAAAACCACACCTAATTAGCACATCATCAAAAGGCGGGAAAGAGTGCAACATTTTCCAAGTGAATATAGAAACCTTTTTCTATAGTGTAGGGTTCCAGATAAGCTTGGTGGCAGGAAAATTACCTGATGAGAGTGTGAGCTCTTTATAAGATGATTTGAAGGAGAAAGCCCCTGACATTTCTGGTTTCCATATCAGTCTATCATCTCTATCTTGTCTAATTCCAGCCTCCTGAAGAAAAGAAAGAGTATCATGTTCCAGGAAGGGGGAGATCTGAGCTATAATAGTAGCTTTGTTACTTATGAAATCTGTCACAGAGCAATATTGCAATGTAGAAGAGATGGGGCTGGGGATATAGTTAAAAGGAGGGCCATTGGGGCACCAGTTAGCAGTCAAAAAATTGCAGCTACCGTTGCCATGAATGATTAAGGTATTATTTTCTGCAAAAGAGTTCATTAAACAGATTCTTTTCCAAGTCATTGATTTCCTATGTGAGTGTGGCAAGGACCATATCAATTTTTCCCACATGGTAATACCTAGCTGGCTCTTCCACCACAGTTTAAGGGAGAAGGAATCAATTATGGCTTGAATTGATCTAAAACCTAGGCCATACTGGGCTTTTGGTACAGCTAATTCAGACCATATTTTCCAAACTTTGTTCTTTCTACCATCTGACTCTCCCCAGAAAAATCTAGCCATTTTTTCTCGAATGTTTTAACTATATGGTTAGGGGGTTTGATAACAGTCCACAGATGCTGTGGCATAGAGTAAAGACAAGATTGGATTAGAGTCAATTTACCCCCTGAGCTCAGCCATTTATTTTTCCAGTTAAGAAGTTTTTTATCAATATTTTCCATTAAAGGTTGGAAATATCTATTTAAAGTCCTGCCTTTGAAAATAGGGCAACCTAAGTATTTAAAAGGAAAAGAGCCTTTTTCATTTTCAAGATCATTCTCATCTAATTTAATTTAGCTGATGTGGCCCTTTTACTTAAGTAAAAATTAGATTTCTCAAAATTAAAATTTTTACCTGAGGTATATTCAAAGATCTCTAGGAAGGCTTTAATCTTAATCAGGTTAGTCCTAGAGGCTTGCATAAAAATGATTGTATCATCAGCATACATTAGATGAGAGGCAGCTGGGATTGAAGCAGGCAGCTGATAATATAAGAGGCTATTGTTCCAAAATATAAAAGAAAGGCTCCTAGAAAAAGCCTCTGAGAAAATATTAAAGAGGAATGGAGAGAGGGGATCACCTTGTTTGATGCCTCTAGTGGCTTTGAAAAAGCCCACTGGATTGCCATTGATAAGGACTGAGAAATGGGTTTGTGAAAGATTGTTCATAACAGCATTTAGGAAGTTACCATTAAATCCAAACTTACTCAAAACATTCCTAAGAAAATTCCAGTTCACTCTATTAAAAGCCTTCCTAAGGTCCAATTTAAGTATACAATTAGGATTTCTACTCTTTTTTATCTAAGAATCTTATAATTTCCTGCAGGTAGAGTATGTTATCCGAAATATCTCTATCTTTCATAAAGGCAGATTGATTGGGGGAGATTAATTTATCCATGTGAGGTCTCAATCTTTCCATTAAAACCTTTGAGCATATTTTATTGATAACATTAGAGAGACTAATTGGTCTGAAATCATCAAAAGAGCAAGGTGTAGCCTTTTTTGGAATTAGGGTTATCCAGGTACTAGCTATTCTCCTTGGCATATCTAAACCTAAAATGAATTCATTAACAGCTTCAGTTAAATCTGTTTTAATAATAGTGCAGCACTTACAGTAGAATTTACATGAAAAACCATCTGGACCTGGGCTACTATTTTTATTCAGATCCTTAATCACAGATTTCAGTTCATCCTCTAAGACTGGAATAGATAATGCTTGATTGTCCTGGTCAGTGATGATATTTGGGATTTGGCTGAGAAAGTGAGAATAATAGGTGTCATTAGCCATTTGGTTAGGTTCAGATAACAGGTCTGAAAAATAGGCAATAGCCTCCCTCTGAATATCTGAGTGTGAGTTTAGCCACTGTCCCTCCCTATTTTTAATCTTGGTGATCTGTAACCTACATTTTTTTCTCCTGCACTGTCTTATGGAAAAATTGGGTGTTGTTATCTCCTAACTTATGCCATTTAGATCTAGCTTTTTGCTTCCAAAATTTTTCCTTCTCTTTTAGGGCTCTATGCAGTAATGCTTTTTTCTCATTTAGTTTGATAAGTTAAGAATTTAAGGGGGTCAGGTCAAAAACAAGTTCCTGAAGTCTTAAAGCCTCCTCTGTTGACATTACATTTGCATCAATGTTTCCAAAGCAATCTCTATTCCAGATTTTTATCACCTTCTTAAGTCTAATCAATTTTAGATAGAAACCAAGCATTCCAGACTCTAAAAGTGGTTTATCACAGTTTTCCCTGATTAGGTTTATAAATTCTGGTCTATTGAACCAAGTATTTATAAATCAAAAGGGTTTAGGGTGGGAATTAGTCAAGGTAGACACCTGAAGGAGAAGAGGGGAGTGATCTGAGGTTTGCCTGTTCAAGTTTTGGATAGAGGATGAAGGAAATTTGTAGTTCCATGAAATTGTACAGAGGCCTCTATCTAATCTTTTGGAGGTACGGTTCCTAAGTTTGGAATTGCACCAAGTGAACAGATTTCCTACTGTGTTAATTTCCTGAACTCCAGAGGAACTAATCCAGTTATTGAAATCCCTAATACTTCCTAGAGAAGGGGAGCTAGGGCCTCTATATTCTGAAAGTGAGGTGAGGGTATTAAAATCGCCTATGAATATAGTATCACCTTTAGTAATGGTAGTCAGATCCTTCCATAAAATTTTTCTACCCTCTCTATTCCTAAGTGCATAAACAAAGACTGCTTCCATATCTAAATGTTGAGAAAGGTGTGATATCTTAACATGCAGAAACTGTTCATGATGAGAGCTGAGCGTGACAGTAATTGGATTAGTCCACATAAGCCATATTTTACCATTATGGAGTGTCAAATTATGAGAGAAATTGAGCTTATCCATATACGATTGACATTGAGAGTTATCATGCATTGGTTCGATTATACACAGAAGTTGAATTTTCTTAAGCTTAACTAAGTTAATTAGCCTTAACATAGAAGATTCCATACCTCTAAGATTCCAAACTAAAAAATTAACAGTTAAGGTTTGTGTCATTGTTCACTTGATTTATGACTTTTTGTAGCTGATCTAAGCATCATCTTATTCAGCTGACTAAAATAATTATTTTTTTTAATCTTAGACTTACCTTGCCGGTTACTCTTACCATTGAACTTCATAGAATGTGTAACTAAATTTTCTGGGTGACTGACAGTAGTCTCATCATCAGAATCTTCTACTTCCAGTTCATCTTGACCCTGGGGAAGATTATCTAGATCCTGCAAAACAGAAAACATATTTTCCATCTTTCCCTGTAGGGAAAGTGGGGGGTTATTTGTAGGGGATAGGTTCAGGATGAACCTAAGTGAACTAATTTGGATATCATCTTTTGCATAGGCCATCAGAGTAGGTTTGGACTGTGCAATAGCATTTTACAGCTTTGAGATGGAATTTTCAGAGTTTTCATGAGGTTGGATTCTAAGTGGTTGGACAGGTGATTTTAAAGTATCATTTTCAGGCACTCTGTTAACCCCTAGGAAGGAGTTGGTGGCAGGGGTTAGGGAGGGGCTTTTTCTAGCTCTCAGATTCACTACATTGCCATTATTAGGGAAGGATGAGTCATTCTGGTTATCTAAGGAGATCAGAGGAGGCTCGCTAAATTTGTTACCAGTAGCTTGTCACTGAGTATGAATTTGGCTTTAGGGTATGTGATTTTCCAGTGGTTTGCCATTGATATTTTGTGGGATAACTCTACATTAACTTAGAGAATGTCCTAACTTAGCACAGTGATCACAGTAGAGGGGGACATCTTCGAACTCAATTAGATACTTCCTATTGTTAGAAACTGAACCCAGTCTATTAGTTGCACATAGGCTTCTGTAGATCAATTTCAACACAAAATTTAATTGCAGAAGGCCTAGTGAGCATATCAGTAGCTAAATCGTTCTTAATAAAACTACCTATGCTATTTCCAATTGCTTCAATAGATGTTGAATTGTAATAGTACAGAGGGACTTCCCTGATCGTACACCAAATGGGCACAATTGGGGATTCTTTGTGCGTTGAGAAATCTGGAGACCATTTGAGCATCTTCAGGAGGATTCCATTGAAGTTCCACACTCCTTTCATCCAGCATCTTTGATAATCGTTGACTTGCTCAAACCTAATCAGAACATATTTGTAATCTAAGGAACCTAACTGATATTTACCGGCAAAACCTACCGTTTTGAAAGCTAGTTCAAGATGCTCCATTGAGAGTCTCCCTTTTGTGAACTTTCCGACCAGAGCATTCGCATAGTGTGCTGAGAGTTTGGTAATTTATTCATCGGAATAGAGACAAGCCGGATCACCTAGATGTTCTGATTTAGGGATTAGCTCTGGGTTACTAGGCAGTGAGTTCGACAGTGGGGGGATTTGTTCTGGAGAACAGCAGCGAAGGATTTTGGTGAGGCTTGATTGGCGTTGGTTACCGCCATAGCGGCCGGTTTAGCAGTGGCCTTCTCCCTCGTGAATTGTTAGCGGCAGGATTATCCGTTAACGATGGGAAATAGCCGTTACCGGCTAGGGAAGAAATGAAGAAGATGGAGATGTTCGTTTCGCTAAGACCAAGTCTAGAAACAAGATTGTGCTTCTCCGATAAAGCTTATGATGGTTTGGAGATCCAAAAAATATTGACTATTACAATAGAATATATATATATATATATATATATATATATATATATATTTTACATGGCATCTATCAGTCTATCAATTTCTTAAACTAAATAATATTTACTAAATATTTTTGTGGCTATATATTTCTAAATTTATGAATGAGAAATTTACTTTTTCGGTTATTTGTATTGTAAAGAAAGGTTTGAAAAAATTAATGAGTTTAATCATTTGTAGATGTTGTATTATATGATGTGTTTAAAATTAATAGTGGTGACAGGATATTTCGTTGGTGTGTGTAGATTTATTTACAATTTATTCTTATGCGTTCAATTTTTAAACTTCTTCTTTTTTTACAAAGTATTATTGACTGTTGCGATGGATGGTGTTCAAAGAAATTTAGGGTAGTTGGATTCTTTAAAAAAATGATGAGGACGCATTACTCCATTTTTCCAAAATAAAAAACAGACGAGGACGCAATTACTAAATGCGTCCTCTATTTTTTCCAAAATTAAAAAAAATTAATTACATCCAAATTTAATAATTGCATCCACATGGCATTACTGTAGCCCCAAATATAGAATTTTCTCTGTATTTTCAAACAGCAGAGATGTTAAAGAAAATTTATTTACTCCAAAGTTGTTCTGTATAGCCCCAAAGCTATATATACAGTTTTGAGTGAATCTGGTCATTTCCCTAAATAGAAGCAGCAAGAGAAAGATAGTGCAGTGCAGTATATGGCATCCGCGTTGACTAGTTTCGACCGATGGGTCATTTAGTTACGACCTAGTGGGTAATTTTATTTTGACCCAATGGATAATAAGTGTCTTCAATGGATAAGAGTTGGTATATTTTCAAAGGTTTAGTTGGATAAGTTCTAGTTCAAGTGGCCAAATGTTGGGACTTCATTTATTATTTTCTCATGTTCAATAAAAGGAAATATGTTTTTATAAATTATCATATTTTTTTGTGTGAGATTTTTCTAGCTTAGTAAAAGGTTCTTAAATACTACTTCTTTCGTCAGAACTGTTTATTGATTCTTAATTGGATCAAATTGAAATAGATTAAGACATGAAACGAAATCAATAAATACGATGAATCGAGAATTTGATCGTTTCTAAAATAATTAAATATGTTCGGGAAAAATTAAGTCACTCGTGATCAAACTTGTGAAAAAAATGTTATCTCATGATAAGAAATTATCAACGGGTTACCCGTTACCCAACCCAACTCAACCCGACCCAAAATTATCCAACGGGCAACCTGTTACCCAACCCAACTAAACCCAATAATTACAACCCAAATTTATCCATTAACCCAATGAGTCATTATCCAATAAGTGAATTTAGTAAATGGATAATGGTTATCCATTGGGTGACCCGACCTGTTTGACAGGCCTATCTGTAACTTCCTATTATTTTCTCTTCTTTACCTTCAAATTAAAGGTTTCTCTCATTAATATAATTTTATCCGACTGGATCTTGACACCTACCCAGAAGAATTAGTTTGTCTCATACTACGATCCGACTAGATCTTGAAACCTACCCAGAAGAATTAGTTTGTCTCATACACCACACCAGACAACAGCAAGGATGAGTGAGATGTCTGGAAACTGATCGAGCCGCACCGTCAAGTCCCTTGATGATAATTTGCAGACAAAAATCCCTAGAAGGTCCCAGGGGTAAATCTTCTGATGCTTAAGTTACTGAGTGTTTTTCATAAGCGTTCAAAAGCCACCAATAGTAAGTGCATACCAGCCTATTTATACTGTATCAGGGAATAACGTATATCCGGATTATGCGCCTTGATGTATGCCTTGATTGGTGTTGATTGAATATTCTCTATCCGAGGAGATTTATTGGGCTGGCGTAGGCCCAAAGCTCATCTTGGTCCAGCTAAGGGTTTACCTATCATTAAAATCCCCAAAAAAATTGATAGTAGCCTCGAGGTTATGATCTTTGAGGAGTCTGGATTTTATCCTTCGTTACTGAGCCCCTTGTTCATGTGTTCTCGTGGAGGGTGTCGAGGATCCCTACTTGTGTCCTTCTAGAAGAAGAGATCCCTAAACTCGAGGCGCCATCTAATTTTCTTTATGACTGTCATTTATAATTATTTTTCATTAACAGAATTCAAGGGGGCGCATGCTCGTGTGTTGGTTATGCAGGGAAGCGCATGAGAGGGAATAGTTTATGAAAAGGCATGCCAACTTTTCACGCCTTTTCAAATTTTCACTTCTCCCAAGTTAATCATTACTTTGGATGCTTTTTTTAAGCTTTTTAACTTCCCTTTTCCCCCACATTCTCTTTCATTTTAACTGCATGTGACTTCAAAAGGTTTTCTCAGTGCTCTCCACTTCATCCATTCCCCGCTTACATTTTTCCTCGTTCTACTTCCATCAGTAAGTTCTCCTGACCTTCATCTTTTCACACTTATTTTCCTTTATCCTTTGTGCTCATAGCTGATTCTGGTGAGAAATCCACGAGAGGGGGCATTTTGACGGAACTAGGCTTGAGAGATTTTAGGGAGAATCGCTCAGAAGGGGAGATTCTTAAGCTATGCTTAGCAATCCGGGGCATTCTTCCTAGGGTTCCAACCCTAGCGATGACGAGATTGGCAATCTAAGTTACACACCTCTTTCTGATTTTCCTGAGAGGGGTTTTCCCTGAGTTTGGTCTCCCAGTCGGGGAAAGAGTATGTTCAGAGGTTTTTGCGTCTTGGAGACATTGAGTTTGGCCCCCCTGCTCCTAACGAGGGAGGCCCCTCGAGGGTGTTGGAGAAAGATGGCAGGCAATTATACCCAAAAATATTCTCCACCTTGACCTCTTCCCTATCATCCTTCATTCAGAACTGAGGTTCTAAATTATCCTCCACCTATTAGGAAAATATTAGGGAGATAGCCTCGTTACAGTTGGAGCTTGAGGCTTCCCAATGAAAAGTTGCTAAACTTCAGAGCGATCAGGAATTCCTTATCTTTGAAAAGAATTCTGCTGTTGAGGATGCCAAATAGGCCCGAGACCTTGAGGCTCAAATGGCCATGTTAGAGGCATTCAAAGATAAATTCTTTCTGAGTCCGAAGTTGTTCTCCCCCTTTACGAACCTCCTGAGTGTTGCCCAGGGCGTTGGGTGCTCTAGTTTAGTGGATGAAGTGATCCTTCCTAAGATGGGATCGTTCTTATCTGAGGATGACATCAAGACGTTCAAGTAAGAGGCTAAGTTCAAGGGGCTTGAGACGATAAATTAAAAGTGGGAGAGTGTCGTGAACGAGGGTCGCATGAGCTTATCCATAATGGGCCTTTTGAAGGGTCCGGGGAATACATCACCCTCAACGATATATGTGCCTTGCCTGATCTGGATGAAGAAAACAAAGATGCGGAGGCAGAGGCAGCATCAGCTCAGGAGGGCCAAGTGGGGGATAATGTAGTAGGGACTGTTGTATAGCTTTTCCCCTTTGAGCCCCCATGTAATTGATTTTTATCATTTTATATGAACATTTTATTTTCCTTGTTGATGTGTTTTCTTAAATTTTCATTCTCGTAATTCAATGCACTGGAACAAAAACATCAATCCGCTCGTGAAGATTTCCTTAAGGTCAAGACCGAGCTCGAAACCACTAGGGGAGACTTAGCTCATGCTGTGATGGCCTCGGAGAAAAGCTCCAAAGAATTAGAGTCGTGGAATAATAAGACCCACCCCTTTATAGTTGGCATTCAAGACATTATCTCCGGCTTGAATGCAGCTATGAGATCCTTCCAAAAGGAGCTTGATCTTACTAAGGCGGATTTGAAAGTTGTGGAAAGTGGAAAACACCCAGTTTTTGTGGCGCTCTTGAAGGACTGTGGCCATAAAAATTCAAGGGTGTCGTCTCTCTCGAGGTTGTCGACGATACCGACCCTCCTGAGGCTGACTGCAAAGATGAAGTTCACCGTATAATCAACAAATTTGGTTCCCTCAAAAGGTGTCTTTCAGATGCTGAGAGGATGTACATACTCCAGGGTTGTCTTATAGACGGTCAGGGTCAGGTTTATGGGCTTATGGTTCAGTTGAGTGATATAGCACAGCGCCATGATAATCGCACAGAATGAGATCTCGAGGCGAAACAAGGCACTTTCAAGGTTCAGTGTTTCTACCAGTGACGAACCTTCAATAGTGGAGTCTCTTTCAGGTGAAAATTCAAGGTTTCTCTCAGAGAACTAGACACCATGGAAGGAAAACATCAAGTTGGAGCAGAAAGCTCATCTTGCTATCAGAGCCTTCAATCTCATAGCTAATTTCATGGTGTTGCTCATCCCAAACTTATCTTGGATAGATTTTTACCCAAATTTCTTCTGGGGGCTTCCTATCACTGGCTTATAATTAATGAAGTAGAAATACATGGGACTTTTAAGCAGAAGGAAGCTTACATTGCTATCCTCGAATGGATAAAGAAGTTACCCATCACTCCTCCTAAGAATCGAGAGTCATTGGGGTTAGAAGCAGAGGAAGTAGCTAGGGGTGGTAGTTATTCGAACCGCCCCTTTAGAAGGTCTGTGAGGAAGCGGACCCACGCCCGGGGTCCTCGATCCACTTCGGCAATAAATGCTGATGATTATCCAGAAGAGGAACAACAAAAGGACTTTCAGCGTGCCAATGGTATCAAGGTGGGAGAAATAAAAAAGATACAAGAAGAAATAGCAAGAGTAGAAAATGAGTTAAAGAAATTATCCTCTTGATTCCCTGAATATTATAACTATGTTCTATATACCACTGGCACTATTTACTACTCCTTTTCCTTTGTGTATATTTCTCCTATATGTTTGTCTTTATGATCGAACCTTCTGAGCCTTAACACCTTAGATCGTGATATGCCAAACTTTCTACAAGTTAATTGCATTCACTTAGAAGCTATTAACGACTGGAAAGTATAAAAACAAAAATGATTTTACCCAGGTTTGGTGTTTTCCACCTACATCCTGGAACTATTTTTCCACTAGATCATTAATCAAAAGCTACAGTCGACAGGGGCATTGCAGGGATGCTACTTATACACTCCCCCCCCCTAATTTTTTCTTCAGCCTACAGTCTTAGCTGCAATACAATTTAGGAGCTCATAGCTCTAGTCTATAGCCTTAGTTAGAATATTGTACAGGATCTTTTAGCTCGAGCCTTCAGTATTAGCTGGAATATTGTACAAGAGCTTCTAGCTCGAGCCTTTAGTCTTAGCTGGAATATTGTACATGAGCTTTTAGCTCAAGCCTTCAGTCTTAGCTGGAATAATTACAGGAGCTTTTAGCTCGAGCCTTCAGTCTTAGCTGGAATATTATACATGATCTTAGCGCTTAGCATAAGATTCATCAGTGTTATCATAAATGGTGGTACCTTTGGAGATTGGAAATATTCTATCTCCTCAGGATTTGAGTTCCCCCATCGATTTGAGAGTATAGCTTCCTCCAGCATACGCTTCTACCACTCTGTACGGTCCTTCCCAGTTAGCAACTAGCTTTCCCTCCGGCTCTTGCTTGTTTTTTTCATTCTTTCTCATGACTAAATCTTTGAGGGTAAATATCACTTTCCTCAACCTTCGATCATAATAAAGATTCACCCTTTCCTTCACTTTGGCTTCCCGGATCGAAGCTAATTCCCATTCCCCCTCGACCATATCGAGATCTAAACGTCGATTCTCATTGTTGACACTTTCCTCAGGTAACACCACCATTCTTGGGCTTGGCATCCCAATTTTGACAGGAATTATAGCCTCAAAACCATAGACTAGGCTATAAGGCGTTTCCCCCGTGGCTGAAGACTCCGCAGTTCTGTATGCTCACAAAACACTGGGCAGTTCCCATATCCAATTTACTATTGTTCCCTCAAGCCTAGCTCTGATTCCATTAACAATGGTGCGGTTGGTGACTTATACTAGGCCATTTGCTTGTGGGTGATAAACGGTTATTAATTTCTGTTGGATCTTATATTCCTCGTACCACTTCTTAAAGGGGTCATTGGCAAACTGCCTTCCATTATCTGTTATAATAATCCTTGGAATCCCAAATATGCACACGATATTCTTCCAACAAAATGCAGTAACTGACTTGTCTACTACATTAGTCAATGGCTCAGCCTCTACCTTTTTCGTGAAATAATCCACTGCCACAATCAAATATTTGAACTTCCCCGGGGCCTTATGAAATGGCCTGACTTAGTCGATACCCCACTTGAAAAATATCCATGAACTGTGAATATTCATCATCTCCTCATGGGGTATGTGCTTCAATGGTGCATGCTTTTGACAGTGGTGGCAAGCATGTATGTACTGGTTTGCATTCTCAAACATCATTGGCCAATAATACCCTGGTTGGATAAGCTTCCTTAATACTGACCTAGCTCCTTGATGACTTCCGCATATACTCTCATGGGCTTCCCTTATCAAATAGTCAACTTTCAGGGGGCTTACACATCTGAGTAATGGTTGTAGGTGTCCCCTTTTATACAGAATTCCCCCTTGCAACACATATCTTGGCGCTTTAAGCCGGACCTTCCTAGATTCAACAGGGCTATCCAGAAGTGCTCCATCTCGAAGATATTTAACAATGGGTGTCATCCAGCAGATTTGTTCCCCCACAGTCTTTGCCGTGTGCTCCTGAAAACTTTGATTGTTAAAGGTTTCCATGAGCAACTGCCCTTGAGACTCCGCTCCCAAATTTGACGAAGCCAACTTCCTCAAGGCATCGACCTTATGATTATCTTCTCTTAGTTCATGCTCCAAGGTATAGCTTTTAAACTGCTTGAGTAGGGGCTTTACAAACTCCATATACTTTTGCAAATTGGTCTCCCTGGACTCGTATTCCCCCTTTACTTATTGTACCACTATTTGGGAGTCACTATAGATTTCCAAATTTTCTACATTCAATTCTGCCACCAACCGCAAGCCAGTGATCAGGGCTTCATATTTGGCCTCATTATTCATTACTTTGAAAGCAAAGTGTAATGCGTACAAGTAGTCTTTTCCATTGGGACTGGTGAGTAAGACCCTTACTTCGCTTCCTCCTGAATGCGAAGAACAATCAACATATAACCTCCATACTTCTTTCCTTCGAGACCCCTCCTCCATCTCAATAAGCTCAGTAATTTCGACTATAAAATTTGCCAAGGCCTGACCTTTAATCACTGCTCTAGGTTGAAACTGTATGTCATGATCTCCTAACTCTATTACCCATTTCATCATCCTCCCCGATGCTTCAGGTTTCAAGAAGACCTTCCTGAAGGGATATTTAGTGAGCAAGATGGTCGTAGCCTTCGTGCCGCATGCACCACAGCTAGTATGAGTCTCTTGAGGGTGGTATCTTGTCTCAGGTCCTTATAAGGCTCGGATTACAAAGTACATAGGATGTTGCACTTTACCTTTTTTCACAAGTACTGCACTGATGGCCAAGGGCGAAGTAAAAATGTACAGATATAGGACCTCCCATTTCTTGGGTTTCATGAGCATCGGTAACCTTCAAAGATGTTCCTTGAATTGCTGAAAAGCTTGTTCACACATATTGGTCCACTCAAACTTTTTCACCTTTCGAAGCACGTAGAAGAAAGGCGAATGTTTTTTGGCCTCTTTTGATTGAAATCTGCTTAAAGCCACCAGGCATCCAGTAAGCTTCTGCACATCTTTCATGCTCTGGGGGCTCTTCATCCTTAATAAGGCCTCAATCTTTTCTGGGATAGCGTCGATCCCCCTCCCCGATACCATATGATGATAGGTAAATCTGCAGCTGGGCCAAGTGGATCTTGGGCCGAGAGTACTTTGGGCTGAAAGCACTTCAGACCCGCGTTAGCACAATAAATCTCCTTAATAAAGAGGCGTACAACAAGGCGTATAATCCAGATATGTGATATTTCCAGATACAAAATAAATAAGCCGGTATGTACTTACTATTGGTTATTTTTTGAACACTTACTAAAGACAATCACTGACTTAAGCATCAGAGAGTTTACCCCTGGGACCTCCCGGGGCTTTTTGTTCGCAGATTATCACCGAGGGACTCAACGTTGTGACTCGACCAGTTTCCAGATGCATTAATTAGCATGCCCAGTGGGACCGATTTAGTCACGTTTGAGTTCCTTGATTTATGTCCACCTCCACAAATACTTGGAGAAGTGAGAGATTAAAGTTGAAAGGAATCGGTGCTACCAAAGAAGTAAGATATCCTTATCGAGGAAGAAGAAGGAGAATAATTAACCCTCCAGTATCCCAGGAAGTGGAGTGGGAAGCGGTACAAGTCTCAGCTAGAGAGTTGGGATGAGGGCAAGGCTACATTGGACCGATTCCAGTGATACCCGAGGGCCCTCGAGATGTAGCCAGACCCTCGGGGCCCGTTGTGAGCAACGCAGGCTGGTGAATAGGGCTTGCAAATCCTACGCCAAATGTATACATTCGGGAATGCGATGGAAGAGATGGTCATTTTATGGAGGTTTCTGGTGAGTCACGGATGGAAGCTTATGAACAAGCCCTATAAGCGAATCAAGCAACAAGTGTGAATACCTTGCAGTCTAACTTAGCTAGGGTAGTTCATGTGTTGGTGGAGGTGGGATATCAAGTTACGCCTACCTCGGCCCGATAGCCCACTCTCAAGCCATGGAAGCCCCGATCATCCCTTCGACGGTCATGGAAACCCCGGTAAGCAATGCCACTCAACCCATGATAGTGTTCCCCTACTTTGGATATCCTTGAAAGGGGTACCAGACATGACCTCAACCTTCATTCCCTGAACCTCTGGGGTTGGCACATCCCGGGCCCCCTGCAGTTCCGACAACCTTGATGGGAGGATATCCCAGAGCTGAGATGGAGGTCTCAGGGATATGGAACATAGGGATGTCTAACCATTCAGTAGGTTATAGCTTGCATGACCCTTATGGGCTATATAATGGAAGTTTAGGGATCATAACGGCCTGGGAAAATCTTGGGTAGGTAATTCAACCCCCTCGGTATCAGATGGCTTATGGCAACCCTCATAGAGAATTACTAAACCCTGGAGAGCAAAGAGGAGATACTGGAAATGCCTTCAAGAGAGAATTTGGTAGGCTGATTAGGTCACTTGGTCTGGTGGCAGGATCCCCATTTTCATCATTGATAACCTCAGAGTGATGGCTCGCAGATACCAAACCCCCAGAGGGGCTCACGATGTATAGTGGGGAGATGATCCTAAGGAGTTCATCCAGACATTCTTTAGTCTTATAAACTCAAGGGATTTTGACGAAAAGCTGACTAGCAAACCGGTGGGGAGTTATCTCTGAGGAAAGGCCCAAGAGTGGTACAATAAGTTACAAAAGGGGTCTTTGCATTCCTACAAAGATTTAAATGTGGCATTGTTAAGTCAATATGCCTAAAAGAAGAAGTTAAAAAAAACTCTGTTGGATTTATACCAGACGATACAAAAACCTGGAGAGTCAACAGAAGCCTTCTACCATTGCTATGTAGATGAAAGCTTAGGGGTGATGGAGACCAGAGAAAATGAAGTGATCCAAGGATACTTTCTTGGAATGAGAGACATAGAGCTATACAATAAATTAAGTAACAATGTTCCTCAAACCTACATAACCTTCAGGAGATAGTCAAACATCACTCGAAAGTGGAAGAAGCAACCAAGAGAAAGAAAGAGAGTATGGTCGATAGACCAGGAAGAAGTAATGAACATCGAGGGAAGAAGACACCGGAGGCTACCAGGCTTAACTTTGAGAGGTATGCTCCCCTAGTAGGCCTCCATCATAGATCCTAAGTATTTATAGGGGGGTATTCAGACAACCGCAACCTTTGTCAAATGCGTCTGCCGTAGTAGCAGGACGAAGGGCTACAAACTTATTCTACGATTTTCACAAGGATTATGGCAATGATACAAATGATTGCATCCATTTGAAAAGGATATAGAAAGGAATGAAAAAGAAGGGTGACTTTAGGGCCCGAGACCTAGACGAGGACATCAAGGAGAACTTTCTCGACCCCGGAGGGACCGTCCACCATAAAATAGATATCCTCATAATAGCGGGGGGTAGAGGAGATAGAAGACATCAAGGACAAGAATGTCTAGGTAGAGATCATGCAAGAATGGATTAGGGTCCGCAAGAACAACCCTCTGGAAACCAGAACAATGGGAACGAGAAAAATCCACCTATTCAGAGAGTGATCAACATGATAAGTGCAATAACAGGAGAGAGGTCTTCCAACTCAGCCATGAAGGATGATTCTCAAAGGGCTCCCGTAGAAGAGCCGAACCATAAGATATTTTGGCCGGACGAGACAACCACATTTTCATAAGCAAATACTGTCCCAAACCAAACCCTGCATGCATAGTTGATGGTGGTAACCGCGGTAATTGGAACGACCTTAGTGAAAAGGGTCTTTATTGATGATAGAAATGGGGTCGAGATGATGTTTGCTGAATGTTTTGATCAGTTAAATATTGGAAGGAATAATTTGAAGAAGTCAGCTACCCTCCTCTCAGGATTTACCCGATATATCTCATAGGAGAAGTCACCTTACCAGTATGGATATTTGAAGGGGATAAGGGGGTAACGATCGAGTGCACCTTCACAGTTATTAATGCTTATTCTCCATACAATGTAATTTTGGGAAGGCATTGGATGTGCCAGGCCCGAGCAGTGTGGTTCATGTATCATCTAATGATGAAATTTCCAACGAGTAAAGGGATAGCTTCCATCCGAGGGGATCAGGCTGTGGCTAAAAGTTGTAACCTCACAACGGTAAGAGAAGCAAGGAGGGTGAGAGATGTAGCTTCGTTACATGGGGGAGTTAGCCTTTCTGAAATTGAACAAATGCAAATCTTGGATAAGGGGATAGTGGTTGTGGGGAAACTTACCCCTGGGGGGGGGGTGAAGGAAAAACTTAGCAGGTTAATGGAGAAGTACAAAGATGTGTTTTCATGGGATACCTCAGACTTTATAGGGGTGGGTTCCCCAAGATATAACAGTCCATAGGTTAAACATTAACTCAAGGGTCAGGCCCGTCAAGCAAAAAGGGGAGTATTTGCGCCAGAAAGGGCAAAAGCCATCAAGGTCGAGGTAGACCAATTGTTGAAGGTTGATGTAATCAAGGAAGTATTCTACCTGGAATGGCTAGCGAATTCAATTATGGTCCCAAAGCATGATGGTACTTGGCGTATGTGTATAGATTTTACGGATTTGAACAAATGCTACCCAAAGGATAGTTACCCCTTACCCCCTCCCCCCCTCCCCACATCGATAAGTTGGTGAAGGCAATTACAAGGTATTAAGTATTGACTTTCTTCGATGCCCACAAGGGTTATCACCAGATATTGATGGCTGATGAGGACAAGAAAAAAACTTTGTTTATCACAGACGTGGGCACGTAATGTTACAAGAAGACGCATTTTTGGCTTGAAAAATGCAGGGGCAATATACCAGAGGCTAGTGGACAAGTTTTTCATAAAGAAGATTGGTAGGATCGTGGAGATATATGTGGACGATATGGTGGTAAAGAGCAGGAGTTATGAGGAATTCTTGATGGATCTAAAAGAGCTTTTCGAGATACTTAGGAATGCTAATATAAAGTTGAAACCTACTAAATGTGTCATAGGAGGGGGGACGGGAAAATTCCTAGGGTTCATGGTATCAAAGAGGGGAATCAACGTTAACCCAAAGAAGGTCGAGGCCCTGATAAGGATAAGGAGCCTCCAAAACATGAAGGATGTATAGAAGATCACTGGATGCTTGGCGACTTTGAGCAGATTTTTTATCGAAGGGGACTGAGAAATAGTTGTCTTTCTTCGACGTGCTCCAAAAATAAAAGAAGTTTGAATGGACCGATAACAAGCTTTTCAACAACTCAAGGATCATCTTTGAAGGTTACCGACGCTCATGAAACCCGAGAAAGGGGAGCTCCTATTTCTGTACATCTCCGTTTTGCCCCTGGCCATTAGTACAGTACATGTGAAAGAAAAAGGTAAAGTGCAGCACCCTATATACTTTGTGAGTCGAGCCCTACAGGAACTAGATACTAGATATACCGCCCTCGAGAAACTCATACTAGCACTAGTACATGTCGCTCGAAGACTACGACCTTATTTTCAAGGGCACACAATCATCTTACTCACTAATTATCCCCTAATGCAAGTCCTCTTGAAACCCAAAGCTTTAGGGAGGATGATGAAGTGGGCAACAGGGTTGGGAGAACACGACATACAATTTCAGCCTAGGGCAGCGATTAAAGGTCAAGCCTTAGCGGACTTTATAATCTAAACCACTGAGACTATCGAGCCTATTGAGATGGAGAAGGAGACAGGATCTCGAAGGAAAGAAGTTTGTGGGCTATACGTTGATGGTTCCTCACATTTAGGAGGAAGCGGAGCAGGAGTCTTACCCACTAGCCCTGATGGAAAAGACTACTCGTACGCGCTGTACCTTGCCTTCAAGGCAACAAATAATGAGGCTGAATATGAAGCCCTGATCACTGGTTTGCAGTTAGCTGCAAAACTGAATGTGGAGAATTTGGATATCTATAGTGACTCCCAGATAGTGGTGCAGCAGATAAAGGGAGAATACGAGGCCAAGGAGCACAACTTGCAAAAGTATCTAGAGTTTGTGAAGCCTCTACTCAGGAAGTTTAAAATCTATACCTTGGAGCAAGTACCAAGAGAACACAACCATAAGGCTGATACTTTGATCAAGTTAGCTTCGTCGAATTTAGGAGCGGAGTCTCACGGGCAGTTGCTTATAAAGACGCTTTATAATCGAAGTTTTCAGGAGCACAAGGTAATAGCCGTGGAGGAAGAAATTTGCTGGATGACGCCCATTGTTAAGTATCTTCGAGATGGATCACTCTCGGAGAATCCTGTTGAAGCAAAAAAAAGTCAGGGCTGATTATTTGATAAGGGAGACCCACGAGGGTATATGTGGGAGTCATCAAGGAGCTAGGTCAGTATCGAGGAAGCTTATCTGAGCCGGGTACTATTGGCTCATGGTGTTTAAAGATGCAAACCAGTATATACAGACTTGCCACCAATGCCAAAAACATGCACCATTGAAATACATTCACCAGGAGGAGATGATGAGTATTCACGGTTCATGGTCATTTGATAAATGGGGTATCAATCTAATTGGGCCATTCCCTGAAGCCTCGGGAAAGTTTAAATATTTGATCGTGGCGGTGGATTATTTCACGAAATGGGTGGAAGTTAAACCATTGACCAATATCGCAGGTAAAAAAGTTATTGCCTTCTGCTGGAAAAATATTGTGTGCAGGTTCGAATTCCCAAGGACGATCATAACAAACAACGGGAAGCAGTTTTCCAAAGATCCCTTAAGAGGTGGTGCGAAGAATATAAGATCCAGTAAACGTTGATGGCTGTATATCATTCACAGGCAAATAGCCAAGTAGAAGTTACCAATTGCGCCCTCGTTAACGGAATCAGAGCTACGCTTGAGGGGGTAGCTGGAAATTGGATATGGGAATTGCCCAGTGTCTTATAGGCATACAGAACTACGGAATCTTCAGCCACCTAGGAAACACCTTATAGCCTAGTCTATGGTTCCTAAGCGGAAATCCCAGTTGAAATAGGGCTGCCAAGCTCGAGGATGATGGCTATGGTCGGGGAAGATGTTAATAGTGAAAATCAGCATCTGGACCTTGATATGGTCAATGGAGCGTGAGAGTTAGTCTCGATACATGAGGCTAAAGTAAAAGAAGAGGTGAAAATTTATTACGATCAAAGGGTTAAGAAAGTGCAGTTTGCACTCAGCGATCTAGTTATGAGAAAGACTGAGAAAAGCAAGCAGGAGCCGGAAACGAAGCCCGGGGCTGACTGGGAAGGACCGTATCGAGTGATAGAAGCATACCCTAGAGGAAGCTACACCCTTGATACTATGGGGGGAACTCACCCAACTGAGTTATAAGCCTATAAGCCTGACCCCGAGTGGCTATAAGACAACTCTCGACTATATGCATCATCTCAGCATCTGAAAGACACCTTTTCAAGGAACCAAATTTGTGGATTATGCGGTGAACGTCATCTTCACAGTTGGCCTTAGGGGGGTCATTATCTTTGATAACCTTAAGAGGGATGGAACCCTTGATTTTTTTACGGTCATGGTCCTTCAAACGCGCTACGAAAATTGGGTGTTTTCCACTTTCCCAAGTTTTCAAGTCTACCTTAGCAAGATCAAACTCTTTTTGGAATGATCTTGCGGCTGAATTCAAGCTGGAGATGCTGTCTTGAAGAACAACTATGAAGAGGTGGGTCTTATTACGCCACGGCTCTAGCTCTTCAGAGCTTTTCCCCAAGGTCATCACAACATAGGCTAAGTCACTCCCAGCGGTTTCGAGTTCGGCTTTGACCTTAAGGAAATCTTCACGGGTGGATTGAAGTTCCCGTTGCAATGTGTTGAACTACGAGAATGAAAATTTTTGAAAAAAATACATCAATAAGTGAAATAAAATGTTCATATAAAGGTCAAAATCAATTACATGGGGGCCCAAAAGGGCAAAATTATACATCGGTCCCTACTACAATATCCCCCACTTGGTCATTTTGAGCTGTTGCGGCCTATGCCCCTGCATCCTTGTCTTCTTCATCCATATCAGGCAAGGCACGGCTATCATCTAGGGTGATGTACTTCCCCAAACCCCTCAGAAGGCCCATTATGGGTAAGCTCATTAGACTATCATTCACCGCACTTTCCCACTTTTGATTTATCGCCTCAACCCTCTCGGACTTAGCTTCTTCTTTCAATGCTCTGACATCATCCTCGGATAGGGATGATCACATCTTAGGAAGGATCACTTCATCCACTAAGGTGGATCTCCAAACTCCCTGGGTGACACTCAGAAGGTCCGCAAAGAGGTTGAACAGCTCTAGGCATGAAGAATTTTATCTTTGAATGCCTCCAACATGGCCATTTGAGTCTCCAGGTCTCAGGCTTGTTTGGCATCCTTGATAGCTGAATTCCTTTCAAATATTAGGCGCTCATGAGTGCTCTGGAGTTCAGCAACTTTTTGTTGGGAAGCCTCGAGCTCTAACTGTAACGAGGCTATCTCCATATTCTTGTCTTCATAGGTGGAATATAATTCAGAACCTATGTTCCAAATGAAGGAAGACAGGGAAGCGGTCAGGGAAATGGTGATGGTGGACCTCACACCATCCAACTCCTTGACAACCTGAAAATAGGCGGTAGGAATGATTAGACAAAAAGCACGCATAATCATTCTTAAATTAATTTTGAGAAAATAACTGACCTTGGAGTTTTCACGAAAAGACCAAGTGGAGTGGTCCCTAAGGCCGAGAGGCTCAAGGGAGATGCCAAATCGGAGGCTGCGTCGAGCTCCTTATTAGAGGCCTCAGGAGCATACCTTTCATGAAAATTTTTTGAAGACCCTCCCTAATGGAAAGTTTGTCCTTAGGCTTCCACTTCAACGATGTGTCTGCAGGAGTAACTGTTTGAAGGGGAGTAGCAGGGGTAACCTTCTCCTTTGAGGAGATAGTGTTTGCTCCTTTATTGGTCATAGCACCCGCTAGACTCTGGCCCACTGAAAAGAGAAAGAAGATATTAGACAAGATACAACAAAAAGTATATGTATATATATGATAGTTAGCAACAAAACAAAGCACAAAATACATGAATGGCACCTTCAAAATCAAGACAAAAAAGGGAATCCTAGATAGGGGCCTCTCGGATTACTAAGTCCTGGGAAGGCCATGGCTTATACCCCTTAACTACTTTCCTTCTCTTCGGACCTACTGGAGCTGGAGGCTCATCGAAAGGAGCCAAGCGGGGTAGGCTCAGCAATTTTCTTTTCTTAACAGGTTCGTAGACAAACTTCTTGTAAACCTCGGGGGGGGGGGGGTGCAGGCTTAACCCCTGAATGAATTGATATAAGAGACATAGGAAAGGGTGAGGATAGAAAACAGTCTCGAGCACTCTCGAGGCGAGGTGGGTAAACAAACTTGTCAGGGAGTTGGGATTCGACTTTAACATCATAATTCCATCGAGGAACCTTATACCTAAGGCAGTCAAACATAAGAGCCCTCTTAGCATCCTTCCACTTTCCCACATTCCCGGGGAGGGTAAAAACTTGCGTCTCCTTTGGCGAGGAGAAAAAGTAATGATCTTCTCGGAAAAGTTTCCCCAAAGGCCGTGGTGAAAAGGGTGCGGAAAAACTTATACTCGAGCTCGATGTCTAGGTTGTAACACAGACAGAGAAATAACATGAGGGTGGCTATGGCATTAGGATGGACTTGAGCAGCTTTGCACCCTCGAGAATGTAGGAGGAAAAGGAAAGCACAACCCTGACCGGATCTGCTTTAAAAAAATGATCGACCTCCCCTCAAGGGGATCTTCGTAAGACTCTACGGCCCTAACCACTCTAATTCCACGTCAGCGAGAATCCTCTGACCTAGGGGTAGCGATCATAAGACCCCCAATATAGTCCAAGAATTATCTGGGATTGGGGGCCCATGCGTTTCTTCTTCCAAGGGGGGATCTGAGGTCAGGGGCTCAACGGTAGAGGAGGCTTTGGAGGTTAGTAGCCTGCTATCTTTCTTTAACATCCTCGAGGGGCCTCCCTTCTTAGGAGAAGGGGAGCCAAACTCAATGTCTCCAATACGCAAAGACCTCTGAATATACCCTTTCCCTCGGCCGTGAGGCTAAACTTGGGGAAAACCCTACGAGGGGAAATTCGAAAGTGGTATGTAGTTTGAATTACCAATCTCATCATCGCTAGGGTTGGAACCCTGGGGAGAATGCCCCACAATGCTAAGTGTAGCTTTGGAATCTCCGCTTCTGAGTGATTCCCTCTCAAATCTCTCAAACTCAGTTCTGTCATAATGCTCCCTCTCAATGGATTTCTCGTTGAATGCAGCCATGATTACAAAGGATAAAGGAAATTAAGTGAAGAAAGATGAAGGTTAGGATAACTTACTGATGAAAGTAGAAGGAGGGAAAATGTAAGCGAGGAACGGAGGAAGAGAAGAGTACTGAGAAAACCTTTATATTCGCATGCAGTTAAAGTGAAGAGAATGTGGAGAAAATGGGGAGTTCAGATGCCCAAAAAGGCTGGTAGAGTAATGATTAACTTGGGATAATTGAAATTTGAAAAGGTGTGAAAAGGTGGCGTGCCTTTTTGTAAACTGTTCTCTGAAGCGCGCTTCCCTATACAATCAACAAAAGCGCGTGTGCCCCCCTGGAATTTTGCTTAAAAGAAAATAATAATAAATAATGGTCATAAAGAAAATTAGACGGCACCTTGAGGTTAGGGATCCTTTCTTCCAGAAAAGCACAAGTGGGGATCCTCAACACCTTCTACGAGAACACGTGAACTCAGGGGCTCAGTAACGAAAAATAAACTCGAGACTCCTCGGAGATCCTAATCCTGAGGCTACCATCAAATTTTCTGGGAACTCTTGATGATAGGTAAATCTACAGCTGGGCCAAGAGGATCTTGGGCCTGAGAGTACTTTGGGCTGAAAGCACTTCAGGCCCACATCAGCACAATAAATATCCTTGATAAAGAGGCGTACATCAAGGCGTATAATTTGGATTTACTTTATTCCCTAATACAGTATAAATAGGTAGGTATGTACGTACTATTAGGGATTTTTTGAACACTTACTAAAGACACTTACTAACTTAAGCATCAGAGAGTTTACCCCTAGGACCTCCCGAGGCTTTTTTGCTTACAAATTATCACCAAGGAATTCGACGTTGCGACTTGACCAGTTTTCAGACGCATCACCATAAATCCTAGATTTTTCCTGTCCCCACCCCCATGACGCATTTAGCTAGATTCAGCTTTAAATTTGCACTCCTAAGCCTCTCAAAAAGCTCTTTTAGGTCCATCAAGAACTCCTTATAATCCCTGCTTTTTACCACCATATCGTCCACATATATCTCCATGTTTCTACCTATCTGCTTTCTGAATAGCTTATCCACTAACCTATGGTATGTCACCCCTACATTTTTAAGCCAAAAGGCATCTGCTTGTAAAAGTAAGTGCCAGCATCTGCTTGTAACAGTAAGTGCCAACATCTGTGATGAATGAAGTCTTCTCTTTGTCTTCATCAACCATTAGTATTTGGTGATAACCCTTGTGGGCATAAAAAAAATCAATACTTGATACCCTGCAATTGCCTCTACCAACTTATCGATGTGGGGTAAGGGATAACTATCCTTTGGGCAGCACTTGTTTAAGTCTGTAAAGTCTATACACATTCGCCAAGTACCATCATGCTTTGGGACCATCATTGGGTTAGCTAGCCATTCTGGGTAGTACACTTCCTCAATCACGTCAGCCTTTAATAGTTTATTTATCTCAACTTTGATTGCTTCTACCCTTTCTGGCGTGAATATTCTCCTCTTTTGCTTGATGGGCTTGACTCCCGAATTAATGTTCAACATGTTGACTACTAACTCCTTGGGAACCCCTCTAAGATCTGAGGTATCCCATGAAAATACATCCTCGTATTCATCCATCATCTTCTTCAGCTTTTCTTTTATATCCCCGGGGGTAAGCTTCCCTACGTGTACTATCTCCTTATCTAGGATTGGCATCTGTTCAGTTTCGAAAATGCTAACTCCTCAATGAACCAAAGCTACATCCCTCATCTTCATCGCTTCTCTTAACGCTGTGAGATTAAAGCTTTTGACCATCTTTCCTTCATTTTGTTAGGATGCCTTCTAAGAAGAATGCTTCAGAGAAAGGAAAGTCCTCACGAGGTGAGAAGAGGAAGAAACTGACGAAGGGGGAAACCCATGAGCCGGTGACTCCCATTTTTTGCAATCCTACATTCGTGATCGAAGAGTTTATGGGGTTATCCAACATCTCCGGAACTGCAATCCAGAGGTGGAGGAATTTGAGAGAGCCGAAGGGGAATATTTTGGAGACTGGATTTGCATGCAAAGACACCTAGGCGGCTCAAGGCTTACTCGATCCCGTTACTTACCTATTGGGATGAGTAGGTCTAGAAACACTTGAAGACCTATATCGAGTGGACCTAGAGTTCCTAGCTACTCAGTGGCCGGTCATGGACGATAATGGACACACGGAGATCAAATTAAACCTGGATGATAAGGAGTAAAAGATGACCCACCGAGAGGTAGTACGCGCCTTTGGATAGAGGTATGGCAAGGAGATCCAGAAAATACACCGTCAAGGTATGCCATTTAATTTCAGACACTTTTGGGTGTAGCTGATAGGTACTGATAGGAAGAACCTGTGCAATAGTACGACTATGGTTCACCCAGCGTTCCATTATGTTCACTTACTGTTTGCTATGGGGTTTTTCTGCAACGGTGAGCTAACGCAATGTTCGGGTTCCAATTTTCAGTGCCTCTAGGCAATGAAACCAGAGGTTAATTTTTACTTGAACCTGGTAGGGTCTCTTGTGCTAGAATGTTTAGCTATGGGGGATAGAAAGAGTGGAAAGATATCTATAGGTGGCATAGTAGGTGTACTAGCACAGTACTTAGGTAATTCGATCACACTGAGAGCGTTAGCTAATTTGGGATGATCGAGTACAAAGTATAGCATCGAGAAGTTATCAAAGGCATATATGGTGGGACCTATGACATTGGAGGATCGGTATGTATGGCTTTATGGCAGAGCAGTCACATGTAGCTTCATGGTACTTCCTCAGCCAGAGCGCACTGCCATAAACCATGATACCTCTTTGGATGACCTATTTATTGCTCATAAATTGCAATTTGAGAGAGATTTCTACAGAGTTGTAGCCACCCCGGAGATAGATGTTTAGGGGGTCGAGGTTGAGAGCCCTTCAAGAGCACCTCCAAGTCGTTCTCGCTTATCCACGGACATCAGGGACCAATTGCAGTCTCTTGGGGAAAATTTGTTGAGCTCCACCCAAGTTTAGCAAGAGGTCATCCAAGCAATGGGAGGAATGCGATCGTAATTGGAAGAGATGAGTGCAAGAATAGACTCCATGGAGGCAACGCTTCAAGAAACGAGATACATTAAAGGAGTTTCATGAATCACGAGGATGAAATCCCTTCGGGGCCACGAGGGTGAGTGTCATTATTTCTCCCAACCTCACTTATGTTTTGACATATTTTTGTTGCATTGGGGACTATGCATCGTTTAACTGTAGGGAAGGGAGTAGTGAGCACTTAGGGAGTCTTCATTCTTGGATTTCCTCAGTGCATTTTATATTTTTTTCATTGGTAATGTTTTTCTTGATTGTTGGTGATTTTGGTTTTTGATTGTTGAGGGATGATTTTGGATGGATATTTGGTGGCATGACATGCTATGCTAGGGTTCCTAGTTGGCATGGGGTAGGTTGTTTTAGGATAGTGGTGGTGTATTTTTTGTTGTGAGCTTATCTTTCGTAGTATGAAGCCCACTTTGGGGCAATGTTGTGCTACACAAAAAAATTGAAAATTTTGAATAAAAGAAAAAATATATAAAATGCCGAAAAAGTTGGAAACCCGAAAGGGCAACTTGGGTAACATTTGGAAAAGCCTGGATAGGTCAAAAGACTTAGGTAAAAGGGAGAGTCTAGGCCTGGATAGGCTTACGAGCTTAGGCAAAAGTGAGAGACCTTGTGGAAAAAGGTGAGAAGTGAGTACCCTTTGTGTGTTAAAGTTAGGATGAAAACCCGAAAGGCCTCCTAGGCAAATTGAGAGAAATTGAGAGAAAACAAAAAGATAGGCTGACGATACATTTGCTTCCTTGGTTTAATCTAGGTTGAGAATTATAAATTATCCCTCTGTTACAACCAAGTCGACGACTCTTGGATTTCCTTGGTGGATTTATTTCGGGAGAAGACTATTTGATTACTTTGGGGAACATTTTGGGAAAAGTAAGATAGCTTAACACTTATCTTTTTGGTTGTTGATCTGCACTATTTTGCATGCTTTAATCAATGCCTTTGACATATTTTTAGTTACTTTTAGTTGGTGGATTGCTAGTATTAGTTGAGTTTACGTGACAATGGGTTTAAACGGCCATGTTTGGTTTTCTTGTCTAAATTCTGCATATTGTACACTTAATTAGTACCAATGGACATCTTGTATCCATGGGCTCCTTGATCTTCCTTGTGATCATCTTCAGTGGATCGCACGTGGGTACTTTTTTGTTACATTCTATGTGAAGGTTGTTCATAAGGGAGGTCGAAGATTAAAGGCCGTTTATTTTTAACGGTAGAAGAGGTGAAGGTCGTTCACATTAGAATGGTAGAAGATGAAGGCCATGGACATCAATGTGTGGTAGAAGGAGATTGGAGCTAAATATATGCGGCTTCAAAGTTACAGACACCCAAAGGAGAAAAGGGTGAATCATGGTCCGAAGAGTGTTGCCTTAATCCAAGAATGATCCAAGAAGAATTGGCCTTCAAGGATGGTTCCATTGGATTTTTCTCCTTGAGTACTACAAAATCAACCACTAGAACTCCCAATTCGGACTAACGGTTCACCCTTAGCAAGCAAACGAAGTTCAGGCGACGGAGCACCAGCGGCCGGTCACGGACCTCCCATAGTCAAGCACTAGTGGCCTGTGACAATCTTCATGGACCATGCTACACAAGAGCTGTCAGAACTTCATGAGACCTTCATGAGACAAGCTTCATGGACCGTGAAAACCTTCACAGACCTTGAAGAAACTTCTGAGCAAGACCCCTTCCAGCTCACGGGCCGGGACAATCTTCATGGACTATGTTACGAGACAAGCTTCATGAACCGCAATATATCCCACGGACTGTGACGATGAATGTTCATGGACTGCCCTAGATCCACAGCCCGGGCTTGCATGCTTCACGGACCGTGGCGTCCATGCCGGCCCGTGAAACCTTTGCGGCTGACCATTTTGGCCATAAATCTCTCAATTTTCATTCAATTTCTCTCTACCATATATCGAATTCTTCTTATTTCCATGCTCTATCCAAAGCACTATAATTCAGCTCCAGGAGACTCACGTATTAGAGCATTTTATTTGAGAAAGGTTCAGCGGCTAGAGAGAAAGGGTGACTAGGATTTTGCTACTTTTGGCCTATTTTGGGCCTATTTTTAGGCCCAATCTCCTACTACTATATATAGAAGCCTTAGTATTTTTGTAAACCCTAGCTAGTCATAATGTAGATTTTGCCTCCCTCTAGTTTAGAGAGAAGGGAGAGGAGAGTTTTTCTTCCTCTCCTTCCTTCTTCTTCTTTTTCTTATCTTTTTCTTTTCATCTTATTTTATAGATACATGGAATTTAACCTAATATTTTTCATGGATCAAACCTTTGCAGAGTAGCTTTATTAGCTTGGGATTTATTTTTGGCACTTGGTATGTTCTATTTGCTTTATGAGATTCATTAGATTCATCCACATAAAAGCAAACAATTTGGGATATACTTATGTAAGAGAAACCTGGATGTTACAATGGGTATGAGAGAACCCGTCTGCATGGGTGTGTTCATGGGGATTCGAGAATGCTCTGACCTATTTATCATTGCACCAGTCTTAGGTAACTTTGCAACTGTTTTCAGAGAGTTTGCACGTAGAGATAATGAATAGTAGCAAGTTAGGTCTTCTGTTGAAACCCTAGTATCACAGATAATTTGCCTACGAACCATGGGCCTAGCGCATATAGGACCCAGAGAGAGTAGTTGCATTCGTGGTGAAAGCCCGGGATGTAATAGCACGGGGGAGAAACAGACCTACAACGATGGTCGGACCTCGTTGTACTCCCCTAATTACGATGGCAGTGTCGATGGAGGGTTGAGAGTGCACCCACCGTGACAGGGTTAGGGAAGTTTATGCCATCGACCACACCACATGCTGTGAACACATTGATAGGTTTTTTGTATGTCCATATGTGAATGAATCAATGATTAAAGCATTAGAACTACCATGTTACTAAATGATTCCCAAGTGCCTAGTATAAATAGTTTACTCGTTTGTTAATTGCATGTTTTGTAGTTCTTAGTTGAAAATACCCACCCCCCCTAAATTGTATGTCAACATTACTAGCTATTCCTTTCAATCGTGTGGATTGATGACCCGCACAAGGTTGTGTTTTAACTAGTACTTGAGCCCTATCATTCTTGTGGACAAACCCAGGGTTTTCCGCTTACTACCCCTTGGTAGTTTAGAAGTGAGAATGGGTGCGGATATAAATCTCTTATCTTTGACCAATAAACCCTTGGGATCATGTTTTAAATGTTGATCGGGTCAAGGGCGGGTCAGCTTACCTTTCTTCCACACTTTACTCTGGGTGGTTAGATTGCTTATATTCATTGCGGAGTGTGTGAGTTGTGAGATTCTTACTCTTTTGGGGTAAATAGGGTAATATATGATTAATTTGAATGCCTCGGTTAACTTATGCATGCACGCTACATTTTGCTTCATTATTTTTCTTGTCTTTATATACTTGAGGACAAGTAAAGGGTTAAGTGTGGGGAGTCTGATGTACTTTATTATGAGTGCTTTAATTGTTGCATTCAGCGTAATAATTAGCTAGTTTTATGTGGTGGATTGCTAGTATCAATTGAGTTTACATGACAAGGGGTTTAGACGGTCATGTTTGGTTTTCTTGTCTAAATCTCGTATTTTATAGACTTAATTGGTACTAAAAGACATCTTGTATACACGGGCTCCTAGATCTTCCTTGTGATTATTCTTAGTAGGTCACCTATGGGTACTTTATTATCACATTCTATGGGAAAGCCATTTGTAAGGGCAGTAGAAGATATTGAAGGCTGTTCGCAAGGACGGTAGAAGAGATCGAAGGTCATTCACACTAGAATGGTAGTAGATGAATGCCACGAACATCAAAGCATGGTAGAATGAGATTGGAGCAAAAGATAGGCGGCATTGGAGTTCAAGGAGGCAGTGAAGAAATGGTAAATCGGGGTCCGAAGAGTTGTGCTAAAATCGGGGAACAGTCCAAGAAGAACTAGCCTTCAAGGTAATTGGATTCTTCTTCTCGAGCACTACAAAATCAAATACTAGAACTCAAATTGGACTAATGGTTCATCTGTAATGGAAGAAAGGAGTTCATCCAGCCAAGACACAAACGGGTTGGCACGGGCCGTTCATGGATGGCACCAACGCCTGCCCAAGAGGAGTCATCATGTGCTAAAGGGATCAGCACGAAGGCATGGCTCGGTCCATACCAAATTCCATGGGCCGCAAGCACATATCTCAAATCACACTCAAAATCGGCTAAATATAGGCGCATATAGTCCCATTTTCAATGGCCCACGCCATTCCAAGTCCAAATTATGAAGACCGGTCGGTGGGGTGAGGAAAATCACATGGACTGTGCCAAGTTTCTGAGCAGACCGACCATTCTGACAATGATGTGAGCCACAGGCCACATCCGCTGATCAGAAGCTCAAATTAAAAGTTGCTGACGACGGTCGCGCCAAAGGCCACAGTCCGTGCCAGATGATGTAATGCGGCTCGCACCAGATCTAGCATCCCGCACCAGATGATGCAACATAGCCCACGCCAGATCCTCTGGCCCGTGCCAGCGAGGACAAAAGTACACACGTGGGTCGCGCCATTAATAACTCCTCACGCCAAGAGGCGGTTGACTTAGGGTTTGCTTATTTTTTGCCTATTTGGGGTTATTTTTAGGCCCAAACTCCTACTACTATAAATATAGCCTTAGTCTACTAGGTTAAAGAGGTTATATCATTTTGATCATCATATTGTATAAGGAGAGCAACTTTAGAGAGAGAAACACTCTTTCATTTACTTTTCTTTCCTTTTATTTTTGCTTTGATCCTGGATGTAGAATTCAAATATTTATTTGAATTCCATATCTATGTAGTAATTTCCATAGCTTGGGGACATTTTGTTAACATGTTTTGATGAAATTATTTTGTGAGATTCACTAGATTCATCCTAATATTTGTGTTCATGATATTATTGTGACTTGTTCTTGAATGTTAGAACTGCATGAATAGAACACTCCATTAAGCACACATTCTAGTCTATATTCATGTTAGTGCAAATATTGATGCTCCCTTGGGAATGGAAACCTCAATTTTGTATGGGTAATGGGGTACGTTAGTCTGCGTGAGTGCGTGCACGGGATACCCTAGTATTACTCTAAATTATTTGCCATCGCACCAGTCTAAGCTGATTATGTAAAGTCATCTGAGATGTTATAGGTAGAGATAGTGAAACGTAGCAAGCTAGGGTTATAAGAGGCCCTAGTGTTATAGATAAGGTCCCTGCGACCCTTTGCCTAATTCATAGGACTTTGGGAAGTAGCGCATTCATGGTGTAAGCATGAGACACAATTACACATGGGAGAAATAGATCTACAACAATGGTCAGACCTTGTTATCCTCCCTTAATTATGATGGCGGTGTTGATGGAGGGTTGCGAGCGCATCCGACGTGACAGGTACAGGGAAGTGTATGCCAGCAGCCCACCATGTGTTACGAACACCCTATTAGGTTTGTCTAAATCTTACATGTGAATGAATTGACGATCGAAGCATTAAATCATTCATATCTCACAATGATTCCCCAAGTAATAACTTTCATGTTTAGTAGTTATTAGTTGAAAAACCAAAATCCCCCCCCCCCTTTGTTTGATGTACTAAATATACCTGTCACTCGTACGGATTGATGACCCGTACGAGTTTATGTTTGATTTGATTTTTAGTCCCTATAATCTTTGTGGACATAGACGGGGCTTACTTCTAACTACCATATCGGTTGCGTAGTAGTGAGTTGGGTGCATAATATAAATTTTATCTTTGACCTTTTGATCACTGTGATCTCAGCCTCTACTCGGGTTAATTAGCTACAATTAACGACCTCGAGTGGAGGCGGGCCAAATTTTGGCCCCACTGCCGAGAATGCTATTTAGTATAAGTGTCAATTAGCATAACATTTTAGTAGAGTAATTATTATTTGCTTTTGTTATGTTTTATTTTGTGAGTCTTATGTTGAGTTGTTGTTATAGTTATCTTGTTAGATTTTTATCCATTTTCTAGTGGTGATTTCGGAAGGGTGTTGTTAGCTCTATTTTATGGTACATAATAATACCACAAACTTATGTTTTTTACTTTACCCAACTGAAAAAACTCTTAATCAAAGGCGAAAGAGACGGAGTACTAGGGAAGAAGTTCAACCAAGGCCGGTAGTGTTGGTTGAAGAACCGCTAGCAATGGCGGAAGACAATCGTACCTTAGGGAGCTAATGACGCACAACCTGGAGAATCAACCACTATGCATTACCTTTTCTCCATTACCAACCAATGTGAGCTATGAGCTGAAAAGCGACATGATCCATTGCCTACCAACATTCCACTGATTGGCAGGGGAGAGCCCAAATAAGTATTTATCTGAGTTCAATTTGGTGTGCACAAATATGAAGCCGCTGTGAGTTTCTAAAGACAACTAAAATCTAAGAGCCTTCCTATTTTCCCTTCAAGACAGAGCTATGGAATGGCTCTACTACTTGCCGCAAGGATGCATAAGTTCTTGGATGGACATGAAGCAGAGGTTCTTAAAGAAGTGTTTTCCGGCGGTAGAAGATACTGAAGGACGTTCGCAAGGATGGTAGAAGAGATCAAAGGCCATTCACACTAGAATGGCAGTAGATGAAGGCCATGAACATCAAAGCATGGTAGAAGGAGATTGGAGCAAAAGATAGGCGGCATTGGAGTTCAAGGCGGCTAGTGAAGAAACGATAAATCGTGGTCCGATGAGTTGCACTAAAGTCTGGGAACAATCCGAGAAGAATTAACCATCAAGGCTGATTCCATTGGATTAGTCTTCTTAAGCACCACATAATCAAAAAGTAGAACTCAAATTGGACTAACAGTTCATCTGTACCGTACAAAAAAAGTTCAGTCGTGCAATAGACAAACGGGTCGGCACGAGCCGTTCATAGATGGCCCAATGGCCCACGCCATAGGATTCATCCCATGACAAAAGGATCAGCACAAAGGCATAGTGCAGCCCACGCCAAATGCCACGGGCTACAACACAAATCTCAAATCCCACTCAAAATTGACTAAGTATAGGCGCAGACAACCCCATTTTCGATGGCCCATGCCGTTCCAAGTCCAAAATGTGAAGACCATCTGGCGGGGTGTGGAAAATCACACAGCCCATGGCAATTTTCTAAGTAGACTAACCATTCTTACGATGGCCAGAGCCAAATGTTGCGACAGCGGATTAGAAGCTCAAATTAAAAGTTTATGACGATGGCTGCTCCAAAGGCCACGGTCTGCGCCAGATGATGCAATGCGGCCCACACTAAATCTTGTGTCCCACGCCAGATGATGCAACATGGCCAGTGCCATATCCTGTGGCCCGTGCCAACGAGGACAAAAGTGCATACGCGGGCCGCACCAAGCGGCGGCTGACTTAGGTTTTACTTATTTTTTGCCTATTTTGGGCCTATTTTTAGGCCCAGTTCCCTACTACTAATAATATATCCTTAGTCTACTAGGTTAAAGAGGTTGGATCATTTTATTCATCATATTGTATTAAGAGAGCAACTTTAGAGAGAGAAACTCTCTCTTATTTTCTTTTCTTTCCTTTTATTTTTTGCTTTGATTGTAGAAGTCAAATTCAAATCTTTATTTGAATTCCATATCCATGGAGTATTTTCCATAGCTTGGGGATAAGTTGTAGACATTTTTTGATTGAATGCTTTTGTAAGATTCACTAGATTCATCCTGATATTTGTGTTCATGATATTATTGTGACTTGTTCTTGAATGTTAGAATTGAATGAATAGTACACTCCATTAAGCACATACTCTAGTCTATATTCTTGTTGTTGCAAATATTGATGCCCCATTGGGAATGAAAACCTCAATTTTGTATGGGTAATGTAGTACGTTGGTCTGCGTGAGTGTGTGCACGGTAGACCCTAGTATTACTCTCAACTATTTGCCATCGCACCAGACTAAGCTGATTATGTAAATTAATCTAAAAGGTTACGAGCAGAGATTGTGAAAATTAGCAAGCTAGGGTTGTAAGAGGCCCTGGTGTCATAGATAAGATGCATACGACCCTTTGCCTAATTCATAGGACTTTAGGAAGTAGTGCATTCGCGGTGTAAGCCTGAGATGTAATTACACAGGGGAGAAATAGATCTACAAAAATGGTTGGACCTTGATGTCCTTCCTTAATTACAATGGCGGTGTCGATGGAGGGTTATGAGCGAACTTGACGTGACAGGTACAAGGAAGTGTATACCATCAGCCACACCACGTGTTATGGACACTCTATTAGATTTGTCTAAATCTTACATGTGAATGAATTGAGGATCGAAGCATTAAATCATTCATATCTCACAATGATTCCCCAAGTTCTTAGCTAAATAGATTACTTGCCTTTTATTTTCATGTTTAGTAATTGTTAGTTTAAAAACCAAAATCCCCCCCTGTTTGTTGTACCAACTATTCCTATCACTCGTACGGATTGGCGACCCGTACAATGTTATACTTTACTTGATTATGAGGCCCTAGCATTTCTGTGGACATACCCAGGGCTTACTGCTAACTACTATATCGGTAGCGTAGTAGTGAGTTGGGTACAGAATATAAATTTTATCTTTGACCTTTGATCACTCCGATCTTAGCCTCTGCTCAGGTTAATTAACTACAATTAATGACCTCGGGTAGAGGCGGGCCAATTTTTGGCTCCCCTGCCGGGGATGCTGTTTAGTCTTAGTATTAATTTGCATAGCGTGTTAGTAGAGCAGTTAGTATTTGCTTTTGTTATAATTTATTTTTTTATTCGTATGTTGAGATGTTGTTATAGTTATCTTGTTACGTTTTGATCTGTTTGCTAGTGTTGATTTCAGAAGGGTAATGTTAGCTCTAGTTTATGGTACATACTCGTACCACAAACTTATGTTATTTACTTTACCCAACTGAAAACACAGGTAATCGGAGGCAAAGGAGATGGAGAACTGGAGCAGAAGTTCAACCGAGGCCAGTAGTGTTGGTTGAAAAACCGTTGGCAATAACAGAAGACAATCGTACCTTAAGAGAGCTCATGGCACCCAACCTGGAGAATCAGTCACTATGCATTAACTTCCTGCCATTACTCGCCAATGTGAGCTGTGATTTGAAAAGTGGTATGATTAATTGCCTACCAACATTCCACGGATTGGCGGGGGAGAACCTGAACAAGCATTTATCGGAGTTCCATTTGCTGTGCACGAATATAAAGCCACTGGGAGTTTCTGAAGACGACTACAATCTGATAGCCTTCCCATTTTCCCTTTAAGATGGAGCTAAGGACTGACTCTACTACTTGCCGCCTAGATGCATAGGTTCTTGGATGGACATGAAATGGATATCTTTGAAGATATAGCCAATGGTATGCGATAGTTTGGAACAAGGTCAAGGGTTAAGGTCTTGGATGTACCCGCACAATCACCTAAGTTGGAAGAGCAAGTCCAAGCTCTTGCTTCCATGATTAAGGAGCTCTTGCAAGAAAAATTGCATCAAGTCAAAGCGTACGGGGTTTGCAACATTAACCACAACTTTGAGGCATATCTCGAAGTCATAGATAATTTTCAAGAGGTGAAGGATGTGGAGTTCAACAACCGGGAGAGACCATAGCTCTAGGGGCCCAACAGGCGATGCAAGACTGGATCCCTATGCAAAATCATTTAACCCAAGGTATCGAGATCATCCCAATTTCCAATGGATGGAGGATAACCAACCTCAAGAATATTGGGGTGGACAAGCTCCACCTCAACCATATCCTAGAGATGAAGGCCCTTCCAACAACCATGCTTTGATCTACCAGCTAGATTGAGAGGAGATCTTGGAACCTATCGATCAATTGGGGAAGAAGCATGAAGTCTTTGCAGAGAGGAAAAGGCTTGAGATTTAAGACCTTGGAAATAGAGCCTTTTCAAGTATTAAGAATCTTGAAGTTCAAGTTGGGAAACCCGCCACCTTGGTGAGCCGACTTGAAGCTAAGGAATCCAGCAAACTCCCTTCCCAACCGGAGATCAATCCAAGGAATGTGAGTGCTCTCAAGTTGAGAAGTGGGAAGAAAATTTGTGAGTCTGAGAAGAAGATGATGCAAGAGGTTGATAGGGTATTGGAGGCTACCAAGGCACACTTTGAAGTGGAGGAGATTATAGTTAAGGAAGAACCTTCTAAGGAGCTTCCATCGTCTAGGGCACAAGTTACTATCACACCTCCATTTCCAAATGCTTTGAGGGAAATGCCAAAGGTGGTGACCAACGATACAAGCTTTCAAACAGTCTTTCAAAAAGTCGAGGTAGCAATCATTATCTTCGAATTAATTGAAAATGTGCCAACGTATGCTAAGTTTCTTAAATTTTCATGGACAAAGAAGAAAATTAGGCCAACAAAGAGGTTAGGACATTTAAAAATGAAGGGAGTCACCATTTTGAACCATAAAAATTTGCCTAAGAAATGCGACGACCCTGAAATGTTTTCTATCCCTATCTCCTCAGGTGGTCAACTTGTTGAAAATGCTATGATAGATTTAGGTGCATTCATCTGTGTGATCCCATTTAGTCTATATGAATGCCTAGAAATATGTGATCTTAGGGAAACTAGAGTGATTATCCAACTCACCGATCATTCCCAAGCTAGCCCTCGTGGGTTAGTAAAGGACGTGATGGTGCGAGTTGGCAATGGGCATAATTTCCCTGAAACTTCTTGTGTTACCAATGAGCACGAATACTTGGATGAGTCTCGTGTTGATGATATTGTTGATGTGTCCGACGAATTGCATAATGCGATTGATAATATGTCTGTGTTATACTGTTTTTCCATGCTAACTGACTTGGGGAGAGTGTCGAGAGTTTAAAGCCTTCTCGACCTCCCCCTAACCCCAAAGTGATATTCACGAAATCAATACTAGTGAGACACGGAGATTCATTTCCTATAACGGATAAGAGGTTTGAAGGTAAGAATGACTCATTGTGGAGACCTCCTCACAACGATGTCATCGTGGGTAGAGTCACCGTAAGAGTGCTAGAAGATATTGGAGGTGGTTCGCAAGGACGGTAGAAGAGATCAAAGGCCATTCACACTAGAATGGTAGTAGATGAAGGCCACGAACATCAAAGCATGGTAGAAGAAGATTGGAGCCAAAGATAGGCGGCATTGGAGTTCAAGGCGGCCAACGAAGAAGCGGTGAATCGTGGTCCGATGAGTTGTGCTAAAGTCTGGGAACAATTAAAGAATAATTAGCCGTTAAGGCTGATTCCATTGGATTTGTACCCATAACAATCAAAGACCATAGATTTGTACCATTGGATCAGAGAACAGTCAAAGAATAACTAGCTTGCTACTATCAACTATCTCTACTCGTAACCTACAGCTAAGACTAATGCGGTGGTATGTAGATTAGGGTTACCTCAAATCTCCCGTGATAACACTCACGCATAATCGTTCCTCTTCACCCATTTAAACATCCAGGTTTCTCTTCCCAAGGGGGCATCAATAAGTGCATCATACATTAACATAGCCCAAAGTGTGTGCTTATATATGGTGTGGTGTTCATACATTTGTCACATTCAAGAACAATCACAATAATATTATAGACACAAAGATAGATGGAATTTAAGGAATCTCATAAAGCATCAAAAGCTACACAAGTGCCAAAGATGTCCCAAGCTTAATCTAAATAATCCCTAGACATGGAATTCAAATATAGATTTGAATTCCACATCTTTGAGATGAAACAAGAAGAAAAGAAAAGGAAAAAGTACAAAACCAAGTAAGGAACTCTTTCCTTCTCCCAAATGCTCTCCAAGTTACAAGATATGAATTCTCTGTCCTAATGTATATGAAAATGAGTATACTAGGGTCCTATATATAGTAGTAGGAGATTGGGCCCAAAATAGGACAAAAGTGCCAAAACCCTATGTTAGCCGCCTAGTTTTCATGGACAAGCTCGGATGCCACGGCCCGTGAACCCTTCAAGCACAGACCGCCAGATCTGGTGCGGTCTGTGAACATTCATAGCCGCGAGGAAGCCACAGTCCATGAAACAGGGCTCGTGCCACGGTCCGTGAAGGTTTTCACGGACCGCGAGTACCACCACGGTTTCCACTCAATAGTTTTCATGGCCCGACCTCATTTTCATGGACTACGAGCAGCATGGGTGTTTGCTCAGAACTTTCGTCACGATCCGTGAAGTTTTTCACGGACCGGCTTCCGTACATAGCCAATTTTCTCATCCATGTTTCACATCCCAGCTTCATTGTCATGGACCAGCGTTGTTGCTTCATGTAGGGCAGACCGTGGGCATCTTCACTGGCCGCTAATGCTTCGTGTAGCATGGGCTGCTGGCCCTTCATCAGCTGAACTTCGTTTGCTTGCCACGGGTGAACCGTTAGTCCGAATTGGGAGTTCTAGCAGTCAATTTTGTAGTACTCGAGAAGAAGAATCCAATGAAACCATCCTTGAAGGAGAATTATTCCTGGATCCTTCTCTGACTAAGGAAACACTCCTCGGACCATGATTCACTGTTTCCACCTTTTGTCGTCTTGAACTTTGAAGCCGCCTGTCCTTGTCTTCAATATCCTTCTACCACTCATTGATGCTTGTGGCCTTCATCTACTACCATTAAATGTGATTGGCCTTCAAATCTTTTACCGTTAAAAGCAAACAACCTTCGCAAGAATGTAATGTGACAAATAGTATTCATGGGTGACCTACTAAAGTTACTTATAATGAAGACGCATGAGCCCATGAACACGATATGTCAATAATCACAAACTAAGTGTACAAAACGTGGGATTTAGAATAGAAAACCAAACATGGTTGTCTAAACCCCTTGTCATTTAAACTTAACTAATGTTACCAAACCGCCAACCAAAAATAAATAAAAACTATGTTAAATGCATTGGTTAAAGCATGCATAATGATGCATATCAACCCTCCTCCCTTAGTATCTTAAAAATAAATTGCATTTACATCTAAAACATCCCTTTGCTGGAGGCGAGTCACTTCACCTTGAAGGGCAGTAGGAACAGACTATCCCTTATTTGAGTCCACTTAACATGAATGTGACCATTAAAGTCAAAGGTGTAAGCCTCACTTTGCCAACCAGAAGTATTCGAGGGGTAATGATGATTCTCTTTCCACCATGCTTACTTGTAAGGGTGTGCGTATGTGATGCATCCTTTCAAGATGATACGAAGTATAAGACTCAAAGTAAATTATATCGAGGGGTTATTTTAAACTCTTTGAAAATGGTCATGAAGACCATAATGATAAGAACAACATTGGGGTGGAATTGAGCTAGGTTGGCATCAAATTCCCTTGAGAGTCTTGAAAAAAGTGAGGGAAAAGGAAAGCAAGAGGACGTTTATGATGTGTTGATGAAATACTATGGTTTTTTCAGTTGGTAGAGTAGTTGGGGATTCATCATCTTTGAGCGGGGCCAACCTGACCTCATCGGGTATGTGCTCCTGCGGGGGTAGGGTTGAGATGAGATTCAACACCTTCGAGGACATCACGTATGGTGGTGTCTCATACTGCACATTTCTCTGTGTGGAAGCCTTTTTCTCCCTACACTCTTTGGCCACTGATTTTATCCTTTGGGGGATTGGCAACCCTCGAATTTGGAAGGTATCAGCAAAACCCTTACCTTTTCCATGCTTTGGCTGAGATGGAACCCTATGGGAAGATCCTTCCCCAGAAAGGATATCTCTACTCGGAGTAAATTCAACACCATCTGGAAGTTTACCAGATGCAGAAATAATCCGCTCCGATGATTGAATGAATGCTTCTTCCTCGGGATTATAGCTATAAATATCAAGGTATGTAGGTATTTAAAATTCATTCATTATTTTCCATCATAAACCCTTATTGACTTAAGCATCGGAGAGTTTTCCCCTGAGATCGCCGGTGACTTGTGTTGCATTGCAGATCATGTTCTAAATTACTTACTGATGGTGGGATTCGAGGGGTGTTTCGAGACCCCGAGGGATTCGAGGCCTCGATGGGTGATTTGGGACATCGAGGTGTCTTTCCGAGACCTCGCAAATGGTGGATGATCAGATGGTTCGAGACCTCGAGGGGGTTCGTCACCTCGAGGGGTGGTTTCGGGACCCCGTGGGATAGTTTCGGCATCGAGACCTCACACATGGTGGATCAAGGAGTTTGGTGGTTCGAGACATCGAGGGTTTCGAGACATCGAGACCTAGCACATGGTGGATCGAGGAGTTCGGCGGTTCGAGACCTCGAGGGTTTCGAGACATCGAGACCTCGCAATGGATCGAGGAGTTCGGCGGTTCGAGACCTCGAGGGGTGTCGAGACCCCGACGGATGGCTCGAGGCCCCGAGGGGTGGTTCGTGTTCCCCGAGACCTCGCAATCGTATCCTAAATAGGCTGTGACAGATTTTAGATGATCAGGAGGTTCGTGACCTCGAACTTTTTTTACTACACACTAACATAGGTTAGTACTATTCTTTTGGAATCAACTAGGGTTGGTTCGAGAGTGTTCCAACTCTCATATGTATCTCATATGATCCAAACTTAACGATTGCTACCTGTATTTTGTGAATGTTTCTTTTTAATGGTTTAGGGGGGCCAAATAAAATTCCCCTCCATCTCCGGATGGTTTCATTTAAAAAAAAAATTACTGATGGTGGGATAATTTGCTCAAATGGAGCAATCTAGAGTGATTTAGAGGAGAACTATTTCCACATATAATCAACTTATTGTTTGGTGTCTTATTGAGTGGTAAGGTATGCCAATTGAAGAGGTTTCATTCCTACTTTTAGAGGTTGAGTACAAGGTCAATATAAGGGAGAATGGTTATCATAATCCAAAGGGCACATAATTCAATTCATCCACCAAAGATTCAGCTAATCTTTTAGAAGCTAACCACGCAGAATAGAAGTTTTCCAACTGCTTAAATCAGTTTATAGTTAGTAGTAGTTGTTCCTTTAGAAAAGCCAATAGACTAGTTAGCTGGGGGGAGTAGAATAGCTATAAAACGAATAACACAAGTCACAGACAATCATCGGTTATTCTTGATGTAAATAACCTTATCAAAATCTCCTTGCTCATCTCAATTTCTACTTCTTTCTCACCTTGCACTGAAGCTCGGCTTCCAATTCTATGTAATTACCATTTTATTTCCAAAATTACCTTTGAATGTGTACCATACCAGTGGATTATTTGTGATTTGGCCGTGTAGGTGGATTTTGAGAAGTAAAAACGACCCTTGTACTAGTTTATCAGTTGTCTTGAGTTAGTCCGAACAAACTTTCAGAAATTCATGAAAAGTTTCTTACTTCTTTCCTCTAGTTGCTAAAAATTGCACTCCAAGACCATCAATTTTTTCCAAATCGCGTATAACTTTTGCTACAAACTAGCGGACTACCATCGCGCGTTAGGCAATATTATTTTTAAAATTATTAGGATTAAGTTTTATGTACATGTTGTGTCTGACATTTAAATTGAAAACAAATAATTTTATTTAAAATTTTAAAATTTAGTCATCCAAGGAAAACTATATGAGATAGTTAGAAATCGTTAAATATTGAATACAATAAAATTTAATTATTTTTATAATATTTCATTCAAATTATTTAAAAAGTAATTATTTATATATTGAGATTTAGTTTAAAAGCCTATCATAATTATATGTATCTTATTGAGGGCAATACATTTTGCCACATGAGGCTGAAATGAGGGCAATACAGTTTGCCACATCAAAAATTGATGGTTCTATGGTAAATGTATGCATAGAATCCGATTGTAAGAATGCTGTCTTGTCAGCATCAGATCCGTTACTTGCCCCTTGGCAATTGTTCCAACTTGCGGATGAAATTAAACAATCTCTGAGTCCGTTCAAACTTACTCATATTTTGAGGCAAGCAAATCTTGTAGCTGATGCACTAGCAAAGAAATGCCTCAAAGATGGGACAAGTGAATCCTTTTTCTCTTTTCATATGTTACCTAATCATATTCAGGGTCTGATTAGGTTTGATCAGTTAGGGACTCCCTCCTTAAGAATTTCACATAGTATGGATGCTACTGATTAAATGTTTTCACCTTTTGTAGGCACAAGGAGGCAGTTTGATTTTACTAGGACCACAAGGATGCACAACATGGAGATTTTCCATGGAGATTCAGGAATGCGCAATGGTTAATTGTCCTTCATTGCTGGTTTGCTTGATGCTTGAGGGATGCTACTAGATGTTTCATGGCTGCTCTCGGTTACAGTGATGAGTTGCTTGATGGAACTTTTTTTGGATATCGAAGCTTTTCTTTCCACTGTTTATCTTTGTAGGGGATAAGCTTCTTAGTTTTAGATGGGGTGATTTTGACTGACCGGTGTTTCATCATTACGATCCACTAATAAGTTCGATGATCTCCATTTTCAACTAAGAGTTTAGTAATCCTCTCACAATTAGCTATACTCTTTTATTCATTTTGGAAGCAACAAATGTTGCTTCAATGAGCCTATGGGACACAAATGTACATATCAACTAAGCCAATGGCTTCTCTCTTTCTTTACCTTTCAGTTTTTGTTTATTTTACGGCTTGGGAAGGCCTAATATAATTTCCCCCATCTAAGGATGGTTTAATTAAAAAAATAAAAAAAAAGTATCTTATTGCAATAAATCAAATAAAATATCAAATGACCTTATTAGTCTCACTAATTATAAAATGTCCTCATTTAACAGTTAGTCGGTATAAAACAAGACTTTGTTATATTTCATATATATATATATATATATAATATGCATAGATATTTTTATCAAAAGTACTCTATCAATGTATAAAGAAATCCAAACATTTTGTTATTTCAGATTGTATGAATCTTTGAATTTTCTTTATATATACATTTATATAGTACAATGAGATATCTATGATTTTAAATATATCTTTAGAAGTTATATATTTTAACAAGTTATGATTGATTATATATAGTCAACAAAGCATTGAAAAGAGTTTTGAGCATCTCCGCATTGAACAAAGCATCTCTACCTTCACCCTCAAATGATCACCGCTCAAAACGCTACCGCCGATGAGGTGAATAGCGATCGACGTTGAAGAATCGGGTAAGAAAAAGAAGAATGGTGGGCAAGGGCATATTAGTCTTTTTAAAATTTATTTTTTACTTTTAAATTTTTAACCCAAGGGAAAATGGTCATTTTTATTTACATTCCAACCAAAATTCCCAGTGACAATCGAAGTCAACAACGTCCAGGGGTAAATTCGCACATACCCTCTAAAAGTTGCGTTATTTTGATACTTTTTGTTTTCCAGAGTTAGATTAAGAGTGTATTTGTTTCTCTAGCTCTTGAGGACACTACTCGCATCTGCCTATGCCAGGTAAGTCATATTCAGCAGTGCATGTCAAACATGTTTGTTAAAAATCGCAAAAAATATTCTATGAAACTTAGTTTGAGAGTGAGGGAGTATCATTTTCTCTGCTCCTTGCGATGGTACAAAAGTAGATTTTCTTTGCTATAGCAGTGCATGTCGCATATTGAAAAACCAAATTCAAATCTACTTTTGTACCATCACAAGGAGCAGAGAAAATGATACTCCCTCACTCTCAAACTAAGTTTCATAGAATATTTTTTGCGATTTTTAACAAACATGTTTGACCGTCAATATGTTTAACTGCGCATAATAACGGAAAATAAAAAATTAATATTTAAAAACTAATTACTACGATGAATCCAATAATATCATATACGATAATATCATTGTGTATATATTTATTCAAATGTGTGGTCAAAATTTGATCATATTGACGGTCAAATAATAAGTGTGCAGTTTAGTTTGGTAAAGAGGGAGTAAATGATCTTCTTTGTAATTCTTCTTGAATGTTTGACAAAACACAAACTCCTGTGGTGTTTCTTCTCAATCACCCTATAATAGATATTGTTTACTTTTTTTCTGTCAACACGGGGTATTTGAGTAATTATTTGACTTCCTTACCTTGCAAAAACGACACCATTTTGCCAACTTCTAACTTACTGTTGGTCCATCTTCTTCATCGCACAATTCTTTCCTCTTCTTTCGCACAATTCTTTCCTCCACTTCTTGCGCCTCACCGTTTCAACCTCTCCACCGCATTCCCTCGTTCCCGTACCATTTTGCCCAATCACGTAGCCGTACCATTTTGCCCAATCACATCTACGTCAATCGGCTATTCCTCTTATCCCCTCCGTACCCAAGGCCGATCTCTGTTTCCTCCACGGCTATTCCCATTGTCTTCTCCTCACCCAACGTCGACCTCTCTGCCATTGTCTCCTCCACTGTCATTGCCATTGTCATTTTTCCCAACCACCCTATAATAGATATTGTTTGTTTTTTGTCTGTCAACCGAGGGCATTTGAGTAATTATTTGACTTCCTTACCTTGCAAAATCGACACCGTTTTACCAACTTCTAACTTACTGTTTGCTCATCTTCTTCATCGCACAATTCTTTCCTCTTCTTTCACACAATTGTTTCCTTCACTTCTTACGCCTCACCGTTTCAACATCTCCACCGCATTTCCTCGTGCCCGTACCATTTTTCCCAATCACATCTATGTCGATCGGCTATTCCCTTTATCTCCTCCATACCCAAGGCGGACCTCTGTTTCCTCCACGGCTATTCACATTGTCTCCTCCTCACCCAACATCAACCTCTCTGCCATTGTCTCCTCCACTGCCATTGCCATTTTTTATACAGAATTTTTTTGGTTTGAATACTATTTTTATTTGTATGTTTTGCTTCTCGAATTTACATTAATTATCTCAATGAGTGGATTGGTTGGGTGGGTGATAATTTTGAAGTTGGTCTTGCAAACTAATCTTCCTGAGTATCAAGGTCCGGAGAACATTGTTATCAGAAGATACAATTATTTTCTCTAGTTACAAGATCGGATTTTTCAAAAGTACAAGGGGGTTTTCATCCCTCATCTTCCAAAGAAGAGTACAGTAGGTATATTTTAACTCTCTTCTCTGTGCTCATAATTGCTCTTAATTACAAACTTATTTTTCCGCAATGCATCACATACTGTTATGAGTTATTGGTTGCTTATCGATGAGATGATAAAAATATTCAAGTGTTCGAGCCCAGGATGGATCTGCATATGTCCATTTGAGCAACTCATTAGCTTTTCTAAGATTTTCATTAAAACTCATTCAATTGCATTAGTTTTTTTTGTTCTTTAATAGTTTTTGTCAATTGTTGTTGCTCAAGTAGGTCATTCCCGGAGGAATGCAGCTACCATTCAGTTTAGATGATCCATATTTTTTTTGTTCTTTAATAGTTTTTGTCAATAGTTGTTGCTCAAGCAAGTTATTCCCAGAGGAATGCAATTAACATTCAGTTAAGATGATCCATTTTGGTTTCCAATTTGTGTCTGTTTAAAAGCATGGAACAACATTCGAAAATGCTCTTGAATGAATGATTGATTATCTTCTAAATTGGTAATGCAACTAATGATGATCTTAGATGTTTCGTCATTTATCGCCTCTCACTATTTCTATCCGGTGTCATTTTCGTCGCTCTCTGTTTCCTCCGATGGCAGTGCTCCGCCTATTCACATTCAGGTAATACAAACATTTCTTTTCTCTCTATTGTTGGTGGATATTGTTAATATTGTTTATATTAGATCTTATTCAATGGTTTAATTCTCAGAGTTTAGAACGATCTGAATTTGGGTTAAGCTTGTATCTAAGTTTAGGTTATGTGTTCAAAATCCAAGTGCAGATGTGTAGATATTCTATGATGATAACCCACTCAAATAACCTTTTTCTTTATATCTATGATATCGGTTTGTTCTTTCACATGAAAGGTGCTTGGGTGATATGTTGCTGATTAATTTGGGTCGTATAGGGAGCATGAGAATGTTGGAGTTCATAGCTGCTTATTAGATGGAATTGTCTAGATAAGGAAAATCACTTGTGTTATTTAGAGTTTACAGTTTAGACTTACTGAGATGAAGTTGTGGACGAATTGGAAGATTAATGGGAAAAAATCACTTGTAGGTTTATGCCAGAAGAATATACTAGAGTTATCTAATGGTTTATTTTATATATGTTTGCATGGTTTTGTTTCTGAATGAATGAAAGGAAAGATACCGTGTCTAAGTCTAAGTTTTGGTTTCATTTTTCTCTTCTTTATTCTTAGCTATACATGATCTCTAGCATTTTTCCAAAGCATTGAATCAATTTTAGAGAGAAGATCCCACCTTTCATGTCAGTTTAGACATTGAAAGTGGTGACGTTTAACACCCCCACAATTTGAAATTTTTATGGTCACATTGATTTGATCTTGAAATAAAGGGAGAATAGCAAATAGTGGGGAGTGTAAGGCCTAATGTTGAGTCCTTCTTTTGGTTTATGATCAGTGATATGCCCATTTTATACGGTTATATTAGGACTTTTAGGATTCACTTTTGTATACTTTTGTGCTCTAAATGGGACATTTTGCCTTGAAGTTCTCTAAGGAGGATTAATAGCGACTTTTACACTTTTATTACTTTTCTAGAGGATTTTGTGTGACAAGGCAATTTGTTTGAAGACTTTGAAGAATAGCTTTGAAGATTTGAAGACTTGTAATTGAGCTTTTAAAGATTTAAAGAATTGAAGAAGTGAAAAGAAGGGGAGGATATGAAACAAAAAGGAGAAAGAAGAAATGGTGTTGGAATTGGAGTCCGTCGCGAGCACGTCGCGACTCGCTACAGACAAGGGGTCACAAACCCTTCTTGCTTTTTTTGCACTATAAATACTCACCTTATCCTCTCCTCTCTAAAAAAAAACTTTGGACAGCTTCTTATTCCTGCATTTTTGTGGGTTCAAACCCTAGTTTTTCTTTCTTTCTTTTCTTAGTTTTTGTAGGTTAATCATGTCTTTGTATTATCTAGTTTAGTTTTATCTTGGGAACAAAGGATTGAAGCTTCCATTTCTATGTAGTAAGAACCATATATATATATATATATATATTTGGTGCTTTTGCTATTGGGCATTTATGGAGCTTTGAATGTGAATTGTTAATGGCATTGATGTTGTTAGAAGCTTGAGTATATGAATTGCTTGTATGATTACTTGTTAGGGTTGGGAGAAAGTAGCTAATTCTCCCCTCTTTTAATGTGGAATCCAAGAGCATGAGTTAGAGCTTCTTAAATGATGTTGGTGTATTGATAATTACTAGATGAATGTGATACTATTGAACTTGTTGTCATGTTTGTTTTAGGTATAAAATGAGAGAGGTCTATGAATATCGATCGTTCTTTACCTATCCTGTATAAATGCATGAATTGGTTAAATGCTTAGACACAGTGTAGTGTTTATAGGTGTTGTCAAGCTTGTTGATTCTTCGTACTAAATACCATCAATGGGATACTCTTAGTACTAAGGGAGTCATTGGTGAGGTTTGACAAGAGATGTCGAATTCACTCTTGTAAACTACTACCTAATAAGGGTGGAAGATTTATCTTCACAACAAGTAGTAGAAGTAGTGAATAGATTGTTTTGCTCATTCTTGAAGTATTTGTTATTTAGCATTCATGTGTTCCTAATGCTATGTTTCACTTCATTTATGCCATGGGTTGTTTGAGAATAGGAAGTGTTTGTATGATTGAAGTGTTATGGAGTTAGGAAAGTGATGAACTCTTTAGCTCCTTTACATGAAAATCTAAGAACATGAACTTAGAACTTCTTGTGCATAATGTGTTGCGATTCTTGCTAGATAAGTATGTTAATGTGGATTGTTCTCATATTTATCCTATAGATGCAATGAAATGTTGAACCTTAAATGTGTTTTGTTCTAGGTTTAGCCTAATTAATGTTATGGTTCAATGATCTACAATTGGTTTGGAAGTGGATATGAATTGCCCCCAAGGCTTTATATTTTGTAGTTTTAAAACCCTTTTTCTCAGTTTTGTTTGATGATTTAGCATAGTTACTTAACTTTATTAGTTGTCTTGTATTTTAGCTTTCATAACTTAGGACCACAACCAACCAACCCCCCCCATTTACATGCTTTTATATGTATGTATATATATCTACTCCTAGCCTAATAGCAACCTTTTGTGCTTAAACGCTTGAGAAAATCCCCCTTCTTCGTGGACGACCCCGACTTGCCACTATCTACTTAGTTGTAGATAGTAAGCAAAAAGGGCTTATAAATATTAACTTTGAGAGGTACGGCAACGACCTCCCAAATTTTGGCGCCGCTATTGTACAAAAAAAAAAGAAAATTGAGAGTCTCACCTTGAGGGAACTCATGATGGGAAGAGAGGCTCAACAAGTAAGGTTTTGTAGGATGTGTCATTCTGACCATCCTACCGAGTCTTGCTATTTGTTGTGGGAAGAGCACTATGAGGGAGAAACAACCCTTGGTTTCCAAAACCAATGGTATTATGAAGAGTGCTACCAAGAGGTAGGAGATGTTGGTTTTCAAGGACAAGAAGCTCAAGAATGGTATCCATACCACAATCCTTACAATTCGGAATGAAGTGGTAATCAGAATTGGTGGTATGAGAATGAGCCGGAAAACCAACAATACGAGCAAGATAGTTGGCCATCACCACCTTACACCTACCCCAAAACCAAGCCCAACAAGGAAGTTCAAGTTTGCCACGTGAGGAAGTCATGAGTACAACAGCAAACTTGAACAACTTTGCTAGAGAAGAACCGGACGCCCGGCTCTCCTCTAGTGTTAAAGCTATTGAGGGGCATGCGAGGATTATATTAGAAGCATTGGCCCAAATGGAAGCTCATGATTCCGAGAATATATCATCCCAAATCGAACTTGAGGATTCGGTGAGTGAGTTCACCAATGGAAATGATTTTGAGTTCGAAAGGGATGAGGAGTTTGTTGTTGAGGATGATAAAAAGGAGGAAGAGATGACTGTGCTACACTCATTAGCATCGTCACCCCTTCTCCCACCTAGTGAACCAACTCTACCATTTTTGGAAGTTTTGAGGGAGACAAGAGAGGATCCAAAAAATCACCCCAAGCCTCCTAACCACCCAACTCCCTTTAAACAATCTCCACTTCAACAAGACTTTCCTCTTGAAAGTTTTATACCCCCACCTCTCTACTTTTGGATACTCATGGTGAATGGGTTCAAGCCTTCACCATATAGATAACATTAGGTTCGTGCTGATGACCTTAAATATATGGAGCTATGTCATCCCGACGACGTGAATAAACTCGGCCTTTTATTTTGGTTTTTGATGTTTAGTTTTTGTTATTTTGTCTTGTTCTTCTTGCGGTGTGTTTTTTTGTGATTTAGTAGCAAAGTGAAGTGCATTGCATTGAAGAAGATGAAGGAATGAAATCTATGAGAAAGGGAAGAAATCTTGGAATGTTGGTGAGAAAAGATCAAATTCTTTCTAAGTGATGGGGGAGCTTGTGATCGCGAGTAGCTACTACCTTGCAATGAACTCGCGATGACCTTGCAAGGTCACATCGCAAGTCACGATGTGATCAGAAGTTTCGTGCTAGAAATCAGCCCCCAACCACCACTTTTCGGGAGTCGCAACTACCTCGCGAGGAACCATCGCGAGTCGCGATGTGATCAGAAGTTTCGTGCAAAAAATCAGTACCCAGCTACCACTTTCTGCGATTTGCGATGAGGCATCGCGAGTCGCAACCAACAGGTTCTCAAGAAAGCATCCACTAGAGACCTCGATTCGAACCAAATACAAAAAGCCATCAGTCTTTGAGACCTTGGGTGCTCAAGGCCACAAGCCCTCAAGTCGAGCTAAGCTCAACCATGCAAGCCCTTGAAGACCTCAGGTCTTTGAGGTCAAAAGCCTTCAACTCGAGTAGAAGCCCTCGAGGCCAGTGAAGTCCTCGAGACCTTGGGTCCTCTAGTCGAGATAAGCTCAAAAATGCAAGCCCTCAAAGACCTCGGGTCCTCGAGGCCAAAAGCCTTAGACTCGAGTAGAAACCCTCAAGGCTAGTGAAGTTCTCAAGACCTCGGGTGCTCGAGGCCACAAGCCCTCGAGTCGAGCTAAGCCCAACAGTTCTAACCCTAGAGACCTCGGGTCCTTGAGGCCACAAGCCCTTGTTCGAGCTGAGGCCCTCGAGGCCATAATCCCTCTAAAGCCCTCGATGATGGAAACTCTTGACTTGAGCAGAACTTAAAAGTCCATCAGCCCTCGAGACCTCAGGTCCTCGAGGTCACAATCCCTCTAAAGCCCTCGATGATAGAAGCCCTCGACTTGAGCAGAACCTAAAAGTCCATCAGCCCTCGAGACCTCAGATCCTTGAGACCGGCCCTCAAGACATCACCTCCTCGAGACCTCGAGGCCGCAAAGTCCTTAGCTCGAGCCAAACCTAAAAGACCATCATTCCTCGAGTCAAACAGAAGCCCTTGAGACCTTAGGTTCTCGAGGCCACAAGCACTCGATTTGAGCAGAAGTCCTTGAGACCTCGGGTCCTTGAGGCTGTAATCTGACTCGTGCTGAAGCCCTGGAGACCTCAGGTTCTCGAGGCCACAAGCACTCGATTCGATTAGAAGCCCTCGAGACCTCGGGTCCTCGATGCCAAAAGCCATCAACTCAAGATGATGCATCGTGAGTCGCAACCAGTGCTGTCGTGAGTCACGATGAGAAATCCAATTTTTCAACTGAGCTTAAAAACTGCATAATCCTTCCTTCTTTTCCAAATACTCCCAAGAACCACCACATATCCACTCATTCCTCCACCATCTCACATACATTAACATATGAAAATTCTTGCATCTTTATAGTATCTTTGTTGATCATAGTAAGCAGATTACATCATTGAGTCTTTTATTGCTATGTTCTATAATGATGCTTGGATATGTGTCGATATATGTTGGATATTTTTATTGGACAATCTTATAGTGGTGATTGCATGATGGATTGGTTGTTCTTTAATAATACTATGGTTATTTACTCTTGATGCTAAACCTAGTATTACAAATCCTTGTGTGCTTGTGAGTTTGATGTTGTCCTTTGTGGTGTTAGTCTGGATCAAACAGCACCAGGGAGACAACGTTTTGCTCGAGGGGTGAGTTCTTCTACGTCACTTTTACTCCCCCTTCCGGCTCCGAAGCCAATTTTGGGACTGAATCCATACAAGTACATTGGATTGCGCCATATCACCGGTGACTATGCGGAGAAACGGGTGTCACTCTACCTCTTACCTTGAGTTTTATTATTCTTTCCTTACATGTTTACATTGAGGGCAATGTAATGTTTTAAGTTCGGGGAGGGGTTAGAGGACTCACATGCATGCTAGCTTCATTTGGAATGCTTTTTGCTACTTTTTATTGGAAAAACATGAGAAAAATAAAGATAAATTTTGAAAAAAATAGAAAAAAATAGAAAAATAAATAAATAAAATAAAAAAATAGAAAGAAAAAAAAATCCGCTAAGTTGAAAACCCAAGAGGGCAACTTAGGCAACATTGGGGGCCCGGATAGGTCAAAAACCCGAAAGGGCGGCCTAGGAAAAAATGAGAGGCCAAAATGTGCAGAAAAATGTGAGATGTGAGCCAAAGAAACATGATGTGTGGCTAGGATGAAAACCCGAAAGGGCTCCTAGGCAAAATGAGAGAAAAGAAAAATGTTATGATTTCACTCATTTGCTGACGTTGGAGTCATAAGGTTGCAGTTGTCATACGGATGGATCGGGTAGCTCAACATCTAGAGACCTCTTGGGATTGGGTAACTTAGTGGGTTGAAAAACGAAGTAGGGTTATAAAATTCTTGATTCTTCTATACTTCGTTTTGGTTGATATATTGGCATTGGGTGAAGTATGTGTTTAAACCTCCTCTATGGTTTGAACTTCATTTTGTGTCATTGAATTTTGGTTGATATATTAATATGAAATGAAGAATGTGCTTGAACCTTTCTTATGGTTTTAACTTCATTTTATATCATTGGACTTTGGGATTATCAATTCGGGACTTTGAACGTTTTTATGGATAGTTAATTGATAAGTGGTAGGTTTGGTTAGGTTTAGGAATTGGGGTTGTGTGTGTGAAAAAAATTCTCAATTGAGCTTTTATTTTGGGATTTATGATATTAAGAGTTTTTGTGAGGTGTTGATTGGGGGAATATTAGTTAGGATGTGGACATATGAATTCCTTCGTGTGCTTAAATCTTTTCTTACTCGAGGGCGAGTAAGGTTTAAGTGCGGGGAGGTTTGATATGCCCATTTTATAAGGTTATATTAGGACTTTTAGGATTCACTTTTGTATACTTTTGTGCTCTAAATGGGACATTTTGCCTTGAAGTTCTCTAAGGAGGATCAAAAGCGACTTTCATGCTTTTATTACTTTTCTAGAGGATTTTGTGTGACAAGGAAATTGTTTGAAGACTTTGAAGAATACCTTTGAAGATTTGAAGATTTGAAGACTTGTAATTGAGCTTTTGAATATTTAAAGAATTGAAGAATTAAAGAGAATGGGAGGATATAAAACAAAAAGGAGAAAGAAGAAATGGTGCTGGACTTGGAGTCCGACGCAAGGTCTTCGCGAGCACGTCGTGACTCGTGATGGACGAGGGGTCAGAAACCACTCTTGCTTATTTAACACTATAAATACTCACCTTATCCTCTCCTCTCTAAAAAAAAGCTTTGGACAGCTTCTTCTTCCTATGTTTTTGTGGGTTCAAACCCTAGTTTTTCTTTCTTTCTTTGCTTAGTTTTTGTAGGTTAATCATGTCTTTGTATTATCTAGCTTAGTTTTATCTTGGGAGCAATGGATTGAAGCTTCCATTTCTATGTAGTAAGAACCAGATATATATATATATATATATATATATATATATATATATATATATTTGGTGCTTTTGCTATTGTGATTTTATTGAGCTTTGAATGTGAATTGTTAATGGCATTGATGTTGTTGGAAGCTTGAGTATATGAATTTCTTGTATGATTACTTGTAGGGTTGGGAGAAAGTAGCTAATTCTCCCCTCTTTTAATGTGGAATCCAAGAGCATGAGTTAGAGCTTCTTAAATGATGTTAGTGTGTTGATAATTGCTAGATGAATGTGATGATGTCAAACTCGTTGTCATGTTTTTTTAGTAAGCAAATGAGAGAAGTCTATGAATTTCGATCGTCTTGACCTATCTTGTGTAAATGCATGAATTGGTTAAATGCTTAGACACGGTGTAGTGTTTATAAGTGTTTCCGATCTTGTTGATTCTTCTTGCTAAATGCCATCAATGGGATACTCTTAGTACTAAGGGAGTCATTGGTGAGGTTTGACAAGAGATGTTGAATTCACTCTTGCAAACTACTACCTAAGAAGGATAGAAGATTTATCTTCACAACAAGTAGTCGAAGTAGTGAATAGATTGTTTTGCTCTTCTTGAAGCCTTTGTTATTTAGCATTCATGTGTTCTTAATGCTATGTTTCACTTCATTTATGCCATGGGTTGTTAAAGAATACGAAGTGTTTGTATGATTTAAGTGTTAGGGAGTTAGGAAAGTGACGAATTCTTTAGCTCCTTTACATGAAAATCTAAGAACATGAACTTAGAACTTCTTGTGCATAATGTGTTGCGATTCTTGCTAGATAAGTATGTTAATGTGGAATTTTCTCATATTTATCCTATAGATGCAATGAAAGGTTGAACCTTGAATGTGGTTTGTTCTAGGTTTAGTCTAACGAATGTTATGTTTGGTGATAGGATGAGTGAATGGTTCAATGATCTACAATTGGTTTGGAAGTGGATATGAATTTCCCCCAAGGCTTTATCTTTTGTAGTTTTAAAACCCTTTTTCTCCGTTTTGTTTGATGATTTAGCATAGTTACTTAACTTTGCTAGTTGTCTTGTCTTTTAACTTTCATAACTTAGGACCACAACCAACCAACCCCCCCCCCCATTTACATGCTTTTATATGTATGCATATATATCTACTCCTAGCCTAATAGCAACCTTTTGTGCTTAAACGCTTGAGAAAATCCCCCTTCTTCGTGGACGACCCCGACTTGTCGCTATCTACTTAGTTGTAGATAGTAAGCAAAAAGGGCTTATAAATATTAACTTTGAGAGGTGCGGCGATGACCTTCCAATCAGACTATCATTTCTGGTATGGGAGAACTGCATGTGGACATTTATGTAGAGCGCATAAGAAGAGAATATAAGGTGAACTTTTTTCTCTTGGTATTACAAAGTAGGCCTTTCGTTTTGCAAAACATTAAACTGAAATGGATTCTGTTAACGTTATTATTATATTTTTTTTTAATAAGAGTATTGGTCATATCCACACATCTTTGGTTAAACCTCCTATACAAATAGTTTGGGTGTTAGGTTATGATATGTTTTTTTATTTTTTGTGTTGTCTCGGAAGATGAGAGTTTGTAGAATTATGTTTGAGATCGAGATTTGACTTCAGATTACTGGGTGTTAGAGGTGTTAGAGGTGTGATGGAATTTTTCAAATAATAGTCAAGACTTACTAGACTTTTTAACTTATATCAGGATAAACTACTGAATATGTTCTTCGATGTTTGCATTTTTATTTCCATTAAATATGGGTTTCCTCCATTTTTTAGCACAGTTTTCCAATAAGATCAATATGTTGACGTTGTCGCTCTTTCTTGTCCGCGTCATCTGTTATGTTTTCCAAAGCTATTCTTTTGTTCCCACGCCTCTCTTTACACAAAGACAGTAAAAACATTTAGTAGCATATTTTGCATCCCTTTTTTTGTTACTCTCAAGCTCTGAAACTCAATAGAAACCACCTAAATAAATAGTTATCATTCAGGGAACATGCATTTTTTGTTGCACAAGTCTTATTTTAAGAACAACATTCTCATGCTTCACAACTAATATCGATCTAAAAATGTTGTACATTTTCCCCCACAGTATTCTCATGCTTCACAACTAATTACACCTTTTTTTAAAAAAAAATTAATCAAAATCACTCATCACACATGAGTGTCGCCCCAAGCTTGTAACCAAGAACCATTAAGTTCATGAGGGTATGTTCTATTTGCTTTATGAGTTTTTGTTTAGTTGTTCTCTTTTTTCTTAACTGTTAATAACAAAGTAGATTTTAGGTTCTGTTTTAGCAGTTCTCTTTTATATTTTCAATTAATGATAAAGTAGATTTAAGAGAATGTACTCAAATCTTATTGTGCCTGCAATAGTTCTAGCTTCTGTTGGCGAACCTTCAAGCACTTTTTTCCCATTGTATTAATATGAAATGTACCTTGTAAAACCACAAATAATGGTTACTGGGAGTGACATTCATGCTTTCCCTTGTTTGGAATCAAAAGGAGAACGAATTGCATGGATTCAGAGGAGTCATTGTAAGAATTACTTTTGTTCATTGTATTAAGAAAAATTATAAATGAACTAACCAATTCATATGTCAGGAGTTTCTATTTTTGAGTCCCTTGTGTTTGAATTAATTTAAATACAACCAGCAAACAATGTCACATAAGGCTATAGCAGTAATCATAGATTTATAGTCCAAGACTTGCATCACCATTACCATCATATTTTTTTTGGCATGGCCAGATAACTAAACACATACATCCTCATCATACTTTCTGCATCATGACACACATGTATCACTCGCTCATTCAAAACTGTTTATTTTTTTTCCTATTAGAGCTTTGGTTTAGTACTTTGAATTCGATCATAGTAATCTTAAGTATCTAAATGAATTCCCGGTGTTTATATTTTTGGGTTTTTTATAAATGGTTTTTGTAAATCTAGGAATGCTACATTATGTTTTGGACCATGTAGTGGGTTCGAGTGGAAAGGTTCGAGTGGTACTGGATTCAAGGGTTTAAGAAGTACTGGGTTTGAGTGGAAAGGGTTCGAGTAGTACTGGGTTTGAGTGGATAGGGTTCGAGTGGTACTGGTTTTAAGTGAAGAGGGTTTGGGTGGTGAGGGTTTGAGTGGAGAGAGTTTGGGTGGTGAGGGTTTGAGTGGAGAGAGTTCGAGTCGAGATTCGAGTGGAGAGGTTTGAGTAGTAATGAGTTTGAGCAGAGAGGGTTTGAGTGGAGAGTTTTGAGTGGAGAGGGTTCGAGTGGTACTGGGTTCGAGTGGTACTGGGTTCGAGTGGAGAGAGTTCAAGTGGTACGGGGTTTGAGTGGAGAGGGTTCGAGTGGTACTGGGTTCGAATGGACTGGGTTCGAGTGCTACTGGGTTCGAGTGAGCTGGGTTCGAGTGGTATTGGGTTCGAGCAGAGAGTTTCGAGTGGTACTGGGTTCGAGTGGAGAGGTTTGAGTCGAGGTGGATGGTTGATGTTTGAGAGGTGGATGGTTTGAGTGGTGGCGAGGCGGATGGTTGATGGATCAGGGGGTGATTCCTCGAGGAGGATGGTTAATGAATCGATGGAGAGGTCCGAGTGGAACTGAGTTCGAGTGGTAATGGTTCGAGTAAAAAGGTTCGAGTGGTACTGGGTTCGAGTGGAGAGGGTTTGAGTGGAGATGACTTGAGTGGTGAGGGGTTGAGTGGTGAGCGTTCGAGTGGTGAGGGTCAGGTGGAGAGGGTTCGAATAGAGGATTAGAATGAAAAGGGTTTGAGTGGTACAGGTTCGAGTGGTGAGGGTTCGAGTAGAGGTTAGAGTGAAGAGGTTTGAGTCGAGGGGTGATGCCTCAAGGGGGATGGTTAGTGATTCCAGGGCCTCGAGGGTTAATGAATCAAGTGGAGATGCCTCGAATCAACACCTCTCAAGGCGGATGGTTAATGTTCAAAAGGTGGATGGTTCGAGTGGTAGGGAGGCCTCAAGGCAAATGGTTGATGTTTGAGAGGTGGATGGTCGGAGTGGTGGCGTGGTGGATCTTCAAGAACTGATGGTTCGAGGGGTGATGGTTCCAAGAATAGATGGTTGGTGTTCGAGGGATAGGTGGTTCGAATGGTGGTGTCGTGGATGTTCGAGGGGTATATGCCTCGAGTGGGTCATGGTTCGAGAGCTAATGTGAATGGTTTGACGCTCTCTGTGGTATACTCTCTCGAGAGATGGTGTACCCTCGAGGGCTGGTACACCTCTCTCGAGACGTTGATGGCGTACCCTCAAGGGGTGAAAGGTGTACTATCTCCAGTGGTGGATGGTTTACCCTCTCAAGAGGTAGATGGTGTACCTTCGAAGGGTGGTTGACAAACTTCTTGAGAGGTGGATAATATTCTCTCCAGTGGTGGATGGTATACTCCTCTCGAGGGGTGGATAGTACTCTCTCCAGTGGTAGATGGTACCCTCACCACTCAAACTTCTCCACTCGGACCTTTCCACTCGAACCCTCGAACCTCCTCTACTCGAACTCTTTCCACACGAACCCAGTACCACTCGAACATAGTATCACTCGAACCTCTCTACTCGAACCTCTCTACTCGAACCATCTCCACTTGAACCCTCTCCACTCGACTCCTCATCACTCGAACCTCACCACTGGAACCTTTTCGCTCGAACCTCTCCACTCGAACTTCTCTACTCAAACCCTCTCCACTCGAACCCAGTATCACTCAAACCCTCTCCACTCGAACCCTATATCACTCGAACCTCTTTCACACCCACTCTACTCAAACCCTCTCCACTCGAACCCTCTATTCGAACCCCTCCACTCAAACCCTAGCCACTCAAACCCAGTACCACTCAAACTCCTATCACTCAAACCGCTCGACTCGAACCATCTCCACTCGAACCCTCTCCATTCGAACCCTCTCCAGTCGAACCATCTCCATTCAAACCCTCTCCACTCGAACCCTCTCCACTCGAACCCAGTACCACTCAAACCTATTTACTAGAACCCATTACCACTCGAACCCAGTACCACTCGGACCTCTCCATCAACTCATTAACCCTCGAGGTCCTGGAACCATCAACCATTCTCCTCGAGGCATCACCCCTCGATCAATCAACCATCCGCCTTGCCACCACTCAAACCATCCACCCCTCGAATATCAACCATCCACCTCGACTCAAACCTCTCCACTCAAACCCAGTACCACTCGAACCTCTCCACTAGAATCCAGTAGCACTCGAACCCAGTAGCACTCGAACCCAGTCCACTCGAACCCAATACCACTCGAACCCTCTCCACTCGAACACAGTACCACTCGAACCCTCTCCACTCAAAAATATCCACTCGAACCCAGTACCACTCGAACCTCTCCACTTGAATCTCAACTCGAACTCTCTCCACTCAAACCCTCACCACCCAAACTCTCTCCACTCAAACCCTCACCACCCAAACTCTCTCCACTCGAACCCTCACCACCCGAACCCTCTTCACTTGAACCCAGTACCACTCGAACCCTCTCTACTCAAATCCAGTACCACTCGAACCCTTTCTACTCGAACCCAGTACCACTCAAACCCTCTCCACTCAAAACTCTCCACTCTCCACTCAAAACTCTCCACTCGAAACTCTCCACTTGAACCCCCTCTACTCGAACCCAGTACCACTTGAACCTCTCCACTCGAATCTCGACTCGAACTCTCTCCACTCGAACCCTCACCACCTGAAACCTCTTTACCCGAACCCAGTACCACTTGAACCCTCTCCACTCAAACCCAGTACTACTCAAACCCTCTCCACTCGAACCCAGTACTATTTGAACACTCTCCACTCGAACCCAGTACCACTCGAACATCTCCACTCGAACCCAGTACCACCCGAATCCTAACAATTTCACAATGCCTTGATATAACCCTACCTATTACGGCAGCGGCGATGATGGTTCGATGGTTGTGGGTAAGGTTATAATTGTCCACCCAAATTCAACTTTTGATCTGATGGCATTATTGTCATTTTAAGGTGGGTCAACAGTTGGAAAAGCACGGTCAACGCCAGAATGTCTACCAGAGGATTATATTGGCACTTTCATTAATTAGGTAGTTTTTTTTCTAACTTTCAAACGATTGAAGGTTATATCGGAACTTTCGAAAGTACATAAGATTATATTGGAATATATACAACAATTCTCCAAAATAAACATATAGACAATGATTGTGACAAAAACTTGTCTACATTTATGCCACCCAATTCATTGTTTAGTTCATATATACACACAGTTTCTTATTTTTCCACAAGTGCAACATTTCTTTTTTATATTTTACTTATTTCATGTACTTGCAATATATTATTTCTTGAAAGGTTATAAAAATAATATTTTTTATCTTATTGATTATTTAATTAATTCCAACAAAATTTATTATTTGTTTTACAATTTAGATAGTTATTCATAGATGAATATATTATTTATTTATTTCAATTAAAATGTGACATATAATATTATATATTAATTAAATTAAATATTTTTAATTAAGAATACCGTGCAACGCTCAGTGGGACTCCCACTAATTTATTTAAATTGTTATTGACATGGCCTTCTCATTTTTTGACAATTTACGCTACATTCCAAATATAGAGTACACAGTCGATGTCAGCATAGAAGACAATCAGCCATAAATAGCATACCATCTGTTCAAAAAACACACGAGGGAAAAAAGAGACTACCATGTACAAGGCAACACTCTTAAATATTGCAATTTACGTCCTCATCAATGAGTAAATTCTACTGTTGTAGCTCTAGTAGATTATGCTGGATGCAAGGGTGGAGAATGCATTTTCTAAATGCGTTCTCATCAAAAAAAATTTATTGCATGAATATATGAGGATGCATTTGATAAATGCGTCCTCATGAGTTTTACATTTTTTGCATAATTATTGAGGACGCATTTGGTAAATGAATCCTCATGAATTTTCACTTTTTTTACATAATTGTTGAGGATGCATTGGCAAATGCATCTTCTTAAATTTCTGTTATACCAACTTCATCATAAAAACCCAGCTCCCGTGAGCAACCTTGGTTTCTCCTCCGGTTCCTCCATTAAAACAACATACACACGCACGGCTTCTTTGTTTCTTCCGCCGCTGGAATCTTCACTCCCACGCTTGCTCAGACCACTACCGTCTTCATATCCGGGACTAAGGTTTCGTTCTTACCCATCTTCATGCCTCGGTTGGTACCTCCACAAGATTTAGTTGGGTTTTCTTTTGTTTTGCTTAGATCTGCTTCATTTCTCTTTGTTTTATTGTTAAGTGTTGCCGGATTTGTAGTTGAAAACTCCAGTTGGCTGTTGTCGACTCATCTGCACCCACCTAAATGCAACACGCTCCGTCAGGACGACCGTGCGTGGAGCTCACGTGCTATCAGCACGACCACGAGTTACAGTCACTCGCCACTAAGAAATTTGAGTCTCCGAGAGGTACCTGAAAAATTCTTTATTACGCGAATATGTTGAATGATTATGTGTGATTTGTTCACTAATATTTTTTAATTGAATTTTAGTAATAGTTCAATTTGTGTGGTACTTAAAAAAACCTTGTTGATATGAATGTGTTAAATGATTGTGTATGGTTTGAATGATTATGTTTGGTTTGATTCTAAGAAAGTGTTGATTATATGAAAGTTTTGATTATGTGTGAATTTATTATGTGTGATTTGTTCACTAATTTTTGTATTGAAGTTGTAGTAACGATTTAATTTGTGTGGCGTAAGTGAGCACACATTTTATAATAGTGTAATAGTTAGAAATCAATAATAGTGAATGATTTGGTTGCCCGATGATAATCGAACAGTGCATGATTTAGGGTTTGAGGAGTTGATTATGAGTTGCTGAATAATACCGTATTTTCGAATATCGAATTATATTGTCTATATTTGTATAATGCACTTGAACGATGTTTTTGATGGTGTACTTGTACAAAGGGGGTCATATTAGGTTTGATTTGACTGTGGGTATGTATTATGATCTTCCCATACCCGAGTAAAATGTGATTCTCGAATGAAGGTTAAGCCACTACGAAATAGTTGATTTAATTTTCAGAAGGCTTGGCCTTGCAAGCAAGGGGTTGCTGTTGAAAATATATTATCGGTGTCCTGAGCTGATTGGTTCGTCTGCATACTATTGATGTTATTATGTGGAAGATGATGAGTCTACCGCAACCTTGTTCAACATTGTTAATCGAATGTCCTTGTCCTCAGCTGATCTGTACATTATTATCGAGAAGATAACAAACACCATTGAACGTGCAGGTGATGTTAGTTCGGGCACGTTGATGTCATTGTTGAGCAATATTCAGAACTATACACATTTGCCAACCTTACCACCATCGGTTTGATGCCAAGGTTTTGTCATCGGTGAGTCGAGCCAACCCAGTGCGTATGTTCACCTCGATTGCGCTCAGTCATCCACAAGTGCAGGTATATATGGTGTGTATCATGAGGAGCTGAATGTATTCGATGATGATTATGTGGGTGAAATTGGTGACCATGTTGATAGTCATGGTGAACATGTTGGTAGCGATGACAAAGGTGAGCAAAGTGTACTTGAAGAAAAAACTGAAGATGATCGTTCCTTACCAACTGATTCAAATCCAGGGGACGATGATGAATAAGAGGTGTGCATGAACAATGTAGCCACGACGTTCCATCTTATGGTGAATCCTAATACGTAAGCCTACTTTAGGGATTATGAGGTCCCTGATGAGGATGACTATGACCCAACTAATTATGGTGAAGGACTCCCTAGTTATGTTCAAGCGACTGGTGAAGCTGTATTGGGTATGCGATTTCGGAGTAAGCCAGAATTAGTAGAAGCTATTTCCAGTTGGAGTTCCATGATAAATAGGGAACACTGGGTCATGGAGACCAGGTCATGTACATGGTATTCAAAATGTAAGGATGTTATTGAAGAAAGTGGTAGTTGTCATTGGATTGTTAGAGCCAGCAAAAAGGCTTCCCATGGGATGTGGGGGATCACCAAATGGGCAAGTAGTCATGGTTGTGTAGGTGCTGGTCGATCGAGTGGTAACACTAACCTGACATCGTTGATGATCGTCCGTACCATTCACCACCAGATTGACGCGGACCCTTCTTACACGGTGAAGGATGTCCAAGCGCATGTGAAGACGGAGTTAAATGTGACCCTTTCCTACAAGAAGGTGTGGTATGCTCGCCAGAAGGCTATTGATTTGGTATTAGGAACTTGGGAGAAATCCTTTGAAATGTTGCCAACATATATGTAGGGTGTTCATCGGTCCAAGATCGGACCGGAACTAGAATTACCAAAAACCTTGGACCAAAGACCGGACTGGTTAGTGGATATTTTGGACCGGGACAGGACTGGAATAATTTTGGTCTTAGATCGGTCCGGACCGGTTGGACCGGATTATAGTATACTTTATATTTTTACTTTACATTTTGCTATAAAAAATGCCAAATCAATTTTTTTTCTTTAAAACATAGTTAAATAGAAGTTATTAGAAAAAATCACCTCAAAATAATAGAAGAATACTAGTTGTCACGAATAAATCTAAACTAGTATGTTAAACTAATTCATTATCATTTTAAAAATATATATAGAAGTAAAATACCGGTCCGGACCGGAAAAAATCCAATTTTGGACCGGACCAGACCGGAACCCGGAATCTAAAAAAAACATGGACCGATGCCGGACCAAAATTTCATTTATACAATTCCAGTCCTTACATTTCCAGTCCGGTCCGGTCCATTTTACAGGTTTGGACCGGATCATGAACACCCCTACATATATGTATGAGCTAATCATGGACAATCCAAGCACAGTTGATTGGGCAGACGTACCTGACAGAATACATGGTCGTGGGTGTAGGAAATTTAAGTTCGTGTTCTGGCCATTTGGTTAAGCTATCAATGCATTTTTCCACTGCACGCTGGTGATTAGTGTGGATGGAACTCATTTGAAAGGTGCATACAAGGCCACAATGTTAGTTGCGGTGACGCATGATGCGAACGATTACATACTCCCCATTGCGTATGCAATAGTTGATGCTAAGACTAATGAGAGTTGGGACTGGTTCATGCAAACATTGCAACTCCACGTGGTAGGTGATGATAGTAGGCCAATCTGTATTATATCTGATAGTCATGATGGGATTTGGAATGCAATGAGACATATGGATAAATGGATGGAGACAGCAGGATACCACCAATTTTGCTTGAGGCATTTTCAGTCCAACTTCCTTAGTGCTGAGTGTAGGAAGTTCAAGAATGCACATCTAAAGACTCTGGTTTGGCAGCTTGGTCGTGCCTTACAAGAGAGTAAGTGGAGAGAGCACAAGGAGGAGTTGGAGAGTATCAAACCATCTGCTTGGGATTGGATGAGACAACATGATAGCAGTAAGCGATGCCTTACCTTTCATGAGGGTGATCGTCATTGGGGAATTCTTAAAACTAATTTTTTTGAGAGTTACAATAACTGTTTAAGGCGCACACGACATCTCCCAATAACAGCGTGTGTCAAAGCCACTTTTGAATGAACAGTTGCAATGTTTGCACAAAGGCTAATGGACGCCACACATTGGAGATACTTTCATGATTCATACAGTTCATTATGTGTGCATTGACTAGTTTATGTATTCTTAATTGATGTAGAATTGTGTAGGTCTGAGTTCCCTAGCAGGATATGGAAAAAGTTTTTGAAGCAGAACACTTGGGGACAGGGACATACTGTCACCGTGTACGGCCAGGCATTGCAGACTTATAAGGTTGTGACAAGGACCATTGATAGCATCATTTGTGAGACCCAGTACACTGTGAAATATCGGAGGAATGAGTGTAGTTGTCCCGAATTGCAAATTTTCCGTTTCCTTTGTTCCCATGCATTGGCTGTCTGTAGGTATAGGCGTGATGATTCATCTACTCTATGTGACAGGGTATATCACACGACTACCTACGTACAACAATATAGTGAGGGTTTCATGCATGTACAAGATCTATCACTATGGCAACATGCCAGTTGGAGGTTGATTCCCGATATTGAAAAGTTTCGTAATATGAGGCATGGTCAGTTTGCGGAGAGAAGGATAAGGAATCAAATGGATGAGAGAGTGTCGGGTGATTGTAGAGTCATCTGTAGGCAAGGCCGTGCTTAGGGTCTTGTTTGTAATATGGATTTCTTGAGTTAGACTAATATGTATAACATCATATTATTATAAATTCTTGTTGGTTTTGAAATGTAATTCATTGTGTGTATTTGTATTATGTGTATTTGTTTAAATTAGCACTAATGTACGATTTTTTTTTGAATAATTATCACATGTTATAGTATTATTTTTTGTGGAAATATGGACTGATTCATTTCGCCATGTGATTCTAATTGTCACCAGGGATACGCTATGTATCATTCAGGACCCATTGATGAGGATTTGCTTTACCTTCACCGGGAGCATCGTGCACGTGCTCTGTACAACAAAAATTTGGAGGATGAGGCACTGCATGTGAGGCGATGCGATGGGGATCATTGGATTGGTGGAATCCCTGATCGAGTGATGCGCTATGTGGGTGAAGCTGGATTTCAGGGACTGTTGGATTCCAAACCAATTCACATCGACCATTCCCTTATCACTGGTGTAGACACTAGCAGGCGCACAAATGACTGGCAGAGATTGTGCACTGACTACCTTGTGGCTACACCAGACACGAGTGCTATCAGAGGGGGTCGAATAAGGGCTAGCTGGTTGGGAAACGTTTTGCACAATCTGTTGCCTGTTGATGCTATGATGTGGATTATCAACAGCGGGCTAGGGTTCATTCTACTGTTGGTCGGTGGAATGCTCATGTCAGACACATTCGGGCACCTGAGCTCTCTGCTCTATTTATCGGTACTGATTGACTTAGATACTTCTTCTTAAGCCCTTTCCCTTTGGTCAAGCCAGCACATCAGTACAGCTGGGGGAGTGCCATTTTGGCACACTTGTACAGGTGCTTATATGACGCTACAATCCCACAAGTCAAATCCATATCTGGGCCACTGGTCTTACTACAGGTAACATTGTTGGTTATACTTGTTAGTTGTACATACTATCCATAATAACTTCTTATATTATATTTTAATTTATTTATTGTCAGTTTGGGCATAGGAGCGAATACTAACCATCCGTCCTACTAGACGACTTCTAGTGACCGTCATGATGAGTGCTCTTGGGTCCAGGTTTGTATTCAATTAGTAAGGACACAAATTTTAAACCTTTGAAATTACTAGGAATAGCTGATATTATTCGTTATGTTCGTCACAGGTGGAGAGCTCGGTACGATTTATCACAATCACCCTTGCATGCACTGAAAGTGTACCACGATCAGCTGACATCTTTCCATGACAGTCAGGTATCTTGTAATTCGGATTTCAATTTTTCTCTCCTAACCACAACACTTATCTATTATGTGAGTTTATTTGGCATCCATACACTGAGAATGTTATGCAACAACTCCCACAGTACTGTACAGCTGGTAGCAACAACTGGCTACTGTGTGTTGACCTCGTTTGTTAGCACGTCGTGGAGTACCATCATATTCATCGTGTTCTCGGGCAGTTTGGCTTCATCCAGCCAATACACACACAGTTAGTCACTAGGGATGAACACAAATTGTTTCATACTAGAGACCATCGAGGCAGGTCAGACATGGATTGGCGTGCTTAGCTGAGAAGATATCTCGATGCTTAGGAACATCGAGGAGAGCAACAAGTTAATGCACTTGGGTCAGCGGATCTATACACACCAAGTTGAGAATACATGGAGTGGTATTTTCGCAGGACAGTGACCCTAATTGATCAGCCGGGATGGCCCCAAACAATTACGGAGGGTTTTCATGGAGACGGGGCTATTATGGTGTATATGGTATTACCTAAATTTCTAATAGTATTAACAAATAATACTTTAGATTCCCTCTTTTTTTTAATATCTAACATATTTATCTCATTTACGTAGTTGTAGGCAATGTCCGAGGTGTACCTTGTGTCAAATATTAACTTGGATGAATGTCCCACACGTTTCGCATACGTTATCAGGGGGTACATGGTGTTGCCACACGTACTCTACAATATGCGCATGAGCCCTTCAGCCTGTTGTTTTATCAGCCATATGTGCACCGTGAGAAACCTCCCCTTGGTGTGAGATATAATTACATCAGAAGCCACCGTCCAGCTCCACCTGGTCGACAAGGCGGTCGGCGACCGCGTGCTCGGGGCTCTACAGACCACATTGGTTCATCTGAAGTCGGACCCTCACATGCGAGTCCAACGGACGCCGAACCATCACATGGTGGACCCTCACACTATGACACTACTACAGCTGATTTCACTGCATATCTTACTCCAACTGCTAGTTATGCGTACATGTCGCCTACTGATCCATTAGATACAGGTAGTGTTCCACATGTCCAGTATGATTTGAATTAGAATGCAGGAACCAATATGGTGGAGGATTCTATAGAAGCTGTGCATGACAACATACATGTTGCTACTCATATGGCTGTTCCACGGCACACATCCCGCACCATACATCCTCCCCCATGTAGAACGGTTGGAAAGCTTTCCAGAAGCCGTCATTAGTACAGTACATGCTATTGAGCATTCATTTCATTACGTTTGTACCTATTTGTTTGATACGTATTCTTCGAATATTGTACATTTTTGTTTATTTATACTGGTTAACAGTGGATAAAGTGTGAAATTCGAACAAAAAAAAGAATTTTTCAAAATACGATTCAAATAACGTGGTAACTTCAGAATTTTTAAATAGTTCATTCCTACTCTACATTCAAGACTATTTAAAAAAATTGCAATACCCACGATCATATTTTTCCATTATCTTCAGTCATGTAAGTGGGATGTTTATGTTTTATTTCCAAATTCTTCCGATGCATTTATCATTACCGAATTTTTTAAAAAATATAAAACAATTACATGTCTACTGATGCACTATTTTCACCCTAAATAAAAATATAAAAACATAAAAATAATAGTTGAAAAATCAAAAAGGAGACTAATTAAAATTTTCATTTAAAATTGAGGACGCATTCAGAGAATGGTGGATAAAAAATAAATTATTTGTTATATTGAGGACGCATTTTTAATAAATTGCATGTAAAAATATTTTTAATAAAATCGAGAGGTGCATTCAGAGAATGCGTCCTCATCACCGGCAGGAAAAAAAATTAGGATATAAAAAAAAAATTGAATGCATCCTCCACAAACATGGCCATTTTTTAAAATCGCCGCAGTTGCATCCAACTTTGGTGGATCATGCAACACAACAAAAACACCGGATGAAGGAGCCTGAGAGCAATGATTATCTCCTTTTGCTCGAACAGGGGAGAGGAGAAACATTGCTCTCTTAAACACATCCTCAATTATCTCCTCCACCATGAGTCATAACAAGGGATCTATCATTACCACAAGAAAACATGGGGAAGATCAGACTGGCGATTATTGCCTAAACATCGAAGCATCGACAAGGCAAAAGGTAAGATTTGGTAGTCAACACCATGATTCTTCATTGGCAACAATTAGTCAATGTCAAATCTAAACTCAAAATGCTCATCCTAAAGCCTACAATTTGGGGCACCAAATCTAATCCAAAACTATTCCTCAACAATAACAACTCTAATGAACAACCAATTCTATTTCAAGATATCCCAAATCCCAATTTAATCAGCAGTAATCTTCCACAACACAATACAAAGGAATCATTCCCATACTTGATTCACACTATCCCCTCAAGAACAGAAGTTTGGATCTAGTAATTCCGCACAGGCACGAATTATAAACAACACAATTAGTTATCCCAGAAAACAATATGTCCATTACAAGACATTAGTAAACAGAAAACACTTAAGCCGCAGTAAATGCTAATATCTTTCTCTAGATGTCCTTTCCTCGCCACCAACAACAGAAACCAGACCACCTTCAGCCGCCTCGGCTTCATCGAGAAACAAATCATCAACCCCTCTAAATGCACCGTGCAAACCCACAATCACAACTCCAAGCGTCAAAGCAACCAGAATATTCACCCCCGCATTGGTAAAAACCAGAGCAATCACAGTACTCAAGCTCAAGAAAATCATCACAACCCGATCATCAACGGTTCGACCGAACACAAGAACCGGATCAGCGCGGAAGAAACATAACCCCATCCAAGCCACGGAGATAACCAAGAACGTAATCATGGAAATGGGGTGGTAAATTAGGCTGCAGAAGAGTATAAAGAGCATTACCACGGCGTAGTTCATTCGGAAGTAATTGAGATTGCGCCGCACTCGGGACATGGCTTCGGCGTAGCTGTAAGGAATGGAGAGGGAGGAAGGGTCAAGGAGGTCTCGCCATGGGCGGAAGGCGGGGATCTGTGCTCCGGCGCGGGTGAAGAGGGTTTGCGGAGGCGGCGCCGGAGGGAGCCGAGGCGGTGGTGGGAGCGGGGGTTTGGCGGCGGTGCGCGGTGGTTTAGAATTAGAGAACAAGGGGACGAAGTATTGATTGTAGCCGGTGGCCGGCTGTAGGGGCATGATGGAACTGGGTTTGATCGGAGGACGAATTTAATTTGAAGGTTGTGTTGGGATTGCTGCTATTATTCTGTGGGTTCCAAACAAACGACAGTCTGTAAGTTCATAATGGAAGCCTGTCATTTCCTTTTCTTTTTCTTTTTCTTTTTAGCGGTGCCCTGTTTCTTTTCTTTTAGGTGGCGATGCCCAAAATATTTTGGAAATTTTACGAAACTAGCCCTATTTTACAAAAATGCAATTTAACCTTGTAAAATATGAAAGTGTATAACTAATCCTAAAATTTTGAAAATATGTGTCGATCTACCCAAATTGCACTATTTTGAGCGTTGACCCAACCTAAAAAAAATAAAAACACCCCTGGGCTGATCCCCTGCTGACAGTAGTATACTGGTACTCTTTCGCTGACATAGTATACCGGTATTTGGTGACCAGGCTCTTGTCTTACTAGGATAAAGCTCACAGCATGCGTTGAAACAACTAAGTATAAGCAGGGGGGAACCAATGGGATGCGAGGTAGGGCTCCAGCCCTACCTCGATCGCCGGCCGGAGGTAGCAGGAGGCGGTCCGGTTCGTCGAGCGCGTCTTCCGGCGATTCGAGCGTGTCTTCGACGACTGTCCGAGGTTTTCTCGGAGCGGCCTTCTTTTTTTTTAATCCCTAAGTACTAAAACGACGTCGTTTCATTTAGTGAAATGAAAAAAAAAGGAATGTGAAATGGATTGGGCCAAAAACGGAGCCCAATCCAATAATCCAAACACAAACAAAACTTTGGAACAGAGGCGAGAGCAGCAGAACAGCTCTCCCTCTCCCTCCGTCATTTCCCTCAGCCGAGAGCCGTCCGCCACCAGGTCTCCGCCGCGCCGCTGCCCCGCCGCTGGAAGCTGCCTCGTCCTGCCGCCTCTGCACGCCGGACGCCGAAAATTTTTCAGCCTCCCCTGAAAAAAAATTTTGGTTCCGCCCCTGAGTATAAGTACAAAGTCTCACCTGCTTTGGATGCTGATAGCAACGGTAAATGCTGCAATTCAACTTTGAGATCGCCGTAAGTTTTTTGGCATTCTCCCATCCAAGTGAACTTGGATGCTTTCCTCAGCACATCAAAAAATGGCACTTATTTCTCTATTGATTTGGAGATGAAGCGATTGCGCATTATAGGGAGACTATAAGTATTTGAACTTCTTTGATTATATGAGGGGGTGGTAGCAACAGAATCGCTTGTATTTTCTATGAATTAGCTTTGATACCAATTGAGGAGACTTTAAAACCAAGGAAATTTTCTGCTTCTACGCCTATGGTACATTTTTGGGGGTTAAGTTTCATTCTAATGGCTTGTAGTGTCAGCGGTGTTTCTTCTAAATCCCTCTGAAATTCCTGAAGGATTTTGCTTTTGATGATCATATCGTCCACATAGGTTTCACTGTTGTGTCCAAATTGGTGTGAGAATTCCTTGTCGACTGTTAGCTAATAAGTGGCTCATACATTTTTTAGACCGGAAGGCATTTTTTCATAGAAAAAAACTCCAAAACTAGTGATGAAGGCTGTTTTTTCTACATCTTTTGGATTCATTCTGATTTGGTGGTATTTTTTGTATGCATCAAGGAATCCCTGGACCTCATTATCCTAAGATAGATACGACCAATTGGTCTATCTTGGACAAAGGGTAGCAATCTTTCGGATAGTATATGTTAAGATCTGTATAATGGATACACATCTGTCATCCAGCATCCAATTTTCTCACCATGAAGGGGCTAGCTAGCCATGTTACTACATCTCTCAATATACATGTGTCTACCAAGGTGGAGACCTCAGTTTCTATAGCCCTCTGTCGATCACACACAAAGATCCTCTACTTCTGTCTCACTGGTTTGACTGTCGGATCGATGTTCAGGCGATGTGTGATTAGAGATGGGTCGACACCTTCCATTTCCTGTACGGACCAAGCGAACGAAGTGCTTTTTCAAGAATCCAATTACTTCTGATTTGATAAGTCCTAGCAGCCTTTGACCTATTTTAACTTCCTTGGTTCTGTCAAAATCATCGATTTCGACCGATTGGGTGTCTTATCCTAGTTTCATTGGATTTGGTATGTTGGACGTTCTCCCTTATTGATGGAGTAAATCATGGGTTGTACCTCACTTCTGCTGGCGGATTTCATAGCTATGACCAAGCATTCCCTCATTGCCTTCTAATCTCCTTGGACTTTCGCTACCCCTGGTGGAGTTTGGAATTTCATGACGATATAGTAAGGGGACCAAATGGCTCCGGCCGCATTCATCCATGGTGTACCTAGGATTGAATTAAAGGAGTTTAGTGCATCGATCACCACGAAGTTTCCGAAGACTGTAAACATCTTGTTACTAGTCCAATTTTCATCGGTAAGCTCCTGTTACCGAGTGGCCACTCAGTTTATCCTGTGAAGCTGACTATTAAGGATGTTGACCTCCTGATATCTTCTCTTTTGAATCTCAGTTTGTTAAAGCACTCTACGAACAGTATTTCCATTGTGCTTCCATCATCCATGAATTGTTATAAGGTGATGTGGTAGGGACTAGAGAATTGTTATAAGGTGACGTACCTCTGAGTTACCTATCCTTATTGTGATGACTAGAGAATTGTTATAAGGTGATGTGGTAGGGACTGCATCTTCTTTGATGAACATGATTGCTTCGCTTGGTGGCATTCTTTTCTCAACAGGCTCTTGCAGAGGTGAGAGCCTCGCTTTTGCTTTCGATGCATTGATAGACATTGTCTTAATGAACCCATGGATTGTGAAAATGACACTTTCTGGGACAGTATTACCGATGATGTCTCCTAGATCCGTGACTGCTGTCATCTTGGGTTTTGGTCCCGCCTTGTTCTAGGTCGCTGGTAGGGTCTTGCCACTTTCATAGGACACAGATCCCCCAGATTGGTTTTCCACCATCTATATTAAGCGAGTCAGCCTTGTTGTAGTAGTTTCTTTCTTTTTCTACTTAATTTGTTACAGTTGTTTGTGTCATGCACTGATCCTTGTGTAAGTCACAATAACAATCTTTGGACCTTTTCTATGTTGGAGCTCTCATAGGGCTACGGTATCTAAATAGTTCCTTATGGTTTTGCCAGATTTTCCCCCGGGATTTGATTAATGGAGTTTCGATGATGGGATATTGATCCAATGTCGGTTCTCTTCCCCTTGTAAGTATGTCTGCCCTTCCTTTTTTGGCTCATGCTCTACGTAATGGGTTGTCTCCACTTATTTTCTGCCTCTTTCATTTTCCAGCTTCTTCTTTGATTGCTTCCAACACTCTGATGAATTTTTCTATAGCTTTTTGGATGTCTCTTGGGTTGTCAATCATGTCTCCTGTGAGTTTCTTGTAAAACTCCCCCGATCTCATGTCGTTTATGAACGCTTCTAACAACATTAGGTGTGTGAGATCCTTGACCTCCAGACTTTCCGTGACGAAGCAATTGTGGCAATTTGCAATGCTTTCTCCGCTTCGCTGCGAAATGTTCATCAGGTTCGCAATTGTCTTCGTGAAATTATGTTTTTGGTAGAATCTACTCATGAACTAATTTTCTAACTAACTCCAGCTTTGTATGCTTCTACTGGATAGGCTGTCATACCAAACTATCCTTGTTTCTACCAGGAAAATTGCAAAGGCTTTGAATACCAGGTGGATAGGAGCATCTTGAAACCCCATGCTTGTTCAATAGGAGTGCAAGAATTCCTTCGGGTCAGTTTTTCTATCACACACCTTAAGCTGGGTTGGTAGCTTGAATCATTTTGACATTGTGAAGTTTTGCAAGTTTTTCGTTAGCTGTGAGTGTTCAGCTTCATCTTCGACATCGTATTCCATGTCCTCCTTTTGAACATTATTGCTTTTGTTTGTCTTTTTCTTTCCTTCTTGCTTTTGATTTTTCTTGCCATAAACCCTTTGCTTCATGGTGGAGTTGACAAATGGCTTGTATAGTTGTTGTCTGTTAGCTTCTAAGAAAGCTGTGAAGGCTCTCTTTTCTTTGTCGGTATGTAGGGATGACTTCTGATCATCTTCTTACTCATGAACATCCTCTATATTTGCTAGAGGATTTGTCTTTGGTGGAGGTGGTGGTGGTGTTGATTCCATCGGTTCTCTAATCCTGCTAGCTAGCCTGGCTCCTAGTTATCATAGTTCAGGGAAAACAGTTGACCTGGTATTTCAGTCCCCATAAATGGCGCCACCGATGTGGTTTGGACTTCTAGAATAACAATGGCTTTGGGCTGAAAAAAGAGCTCATGCAAGAATCTCCCAGATTGTATCCGGGGAAAATCTCTGATCATAAAGTCAGTATTTGTCGTTGAATGCTGAAATTCTATTGTAGTTACTTACCTTGGTTTCTTCATCTGGCTTCCATTTATAGGCTTAGTTCCCTTAAATTCCTAATTGTCCGTGTCCACATTGGACATGCCAACTTACCCGCTCTCATGGGACACGATTTCTATTTAATGGCTATTACGTTATGTTACACGAAGTTACCTCTTACGAGCTCATGATAATCGCGTTGTGTTATACGAAGTTATCACTTCGTGTTCTTTATGCTAGTTCTTGCAAGGTGGTCTCCTTGGATCCCTATGTATAGTGTCTCACTTTCTTTCCTTTCCTACGGACTTACCTCTCCTATACCAATATGTCAGACTCAGCCATGAGTAAACTAAAATATTATAATATTCTCATATTTTTCCACTTCTATACTACTCCCCCTGTCTCAAGAGTATTGGCCTATATTTCCGTATGTCTCACAAGTAATGGCGTACTTTGAAAACAGCCTAAAATGACAGAGAATATGTTGTCAAATTTTCATAATGTCCTCTTTAACTTTAACAACTTTGATATTAGACCCATTGTTTTCCCAAAATATCCCTACTTCTTCACAATTATTCCTTGTCAAACCAACTTACATAAACTTTGGGTCAAAAGCAATTAGGTCAATATTCTTAGGACAGAGGGAGTATGTCTTATAGTACCGAGTTGTTCATGCATGATGTAGGGTGTCTAGAGTATACAATGCAACCTTTCTTCTATACGAAGAGTCTAATATTGGGTGGACATTTGAAGGGTGAGCATGAGCCGACTTATTCATGTCCATGCATTAGGAAAATATTTATACACTTATTCACACAACTTATTCAAGAGATGTACTGAGTCCGGCCCTTGGCCCTAGTTGTGTGAAATATAATACTCCTATGTAGCAGTAAAAGAACCTGAAACACTATAAAGTTTATAAGCAGAGTTAGGCATCTTAACATGGTTTTTAACGCTTGCACGGAGAAAGACCATAACATCTGGAGACAATAGCGACGCGCCTAAGATCATATCGCGCACTCGGGCTCTAAGAGTTACTTTCAGTTTGCTAAACACTAACTATTCCCACATTGGAGACGACAACTTCTTTCCTAAGAAATTGAGAACAGAACAACACTATATATCAGCATGTCACATTTATAGAGTCAAAATAGAAATAGACAAGTGGAAAAATCTATTCACCACTGAATATTGCTTGCTTCTCAGCATTGTATGGAGAATTAAACAGCACTTGCCTCAAAGCACTTGATTACTTCACAACATTTGTGATTCTACGGAAAAAAAATAATCAGGTTTGAGTGGACAAGAAGCAAATCGAAAGGCTCGAAGAAACAAGAACCATTTCTCACCCAGCGTATATTCTGTAATACAATCGTGGACCATTGCAAAAGATAGTCGATTTAAAAACTATCATATCCTCTATCAACTTCAGATGGTCTTGCAAAGACAGTTTCCAACAATACATAAGAACATTTCACTACATGAATCGAATGTATCCATTTTAGTCATGTACCCCTTGATAGAAACCCACAACTGATCCATAATGCACTATCAGACCTTGGCTGGCCCTTTCGTATACATGCGCGAGAGGGAGATATGATATGTAACTGTCAAAAACCAAGAGACAAACTTTTACAAATAAGAAACTGATATTGTAAAACTAAAAAATGCATTATCAAACTGTCATTTACTCACAGATCAGAAGGGTATAACACAATACCAAAGGTTGCACCAGCAACATTCGTGATCAAGTTTCTGTGAGTGTTTCCAAAGTTTCCCCTCTTGTAAACATAATAACTTAATTTTGATTTTGTGGCTTTCCTTCTTCTAATTTGGCCTAACTTGGGAGTTTGATGCAATAGATTTCCTTTAACACAAATTAAACAATAAGTCAATCCTGGAGTAAAATCTGAGCAGAACTTGGCCATTAGATACAAAACGAGGATAATACCTGATGAAGCCAGACTAGACTGACTCATTCCGTATGAGTAGAACTGGTATGCAAAGTTCAAAGAATATGAACCCAAATGAACCTACAACAATTCATAAGATCTTTCAGTCAGCGGAGGTTGGCATAGTGTATGTACACTTATCACAAGAAGAAGTAAAGCATGATGAAGCTTGGCAAAAGTGTGAACTTGTTCAGGATAAGACACAAGTAGAGGCAATTATTACCTCGTCATCCAAAATTACTAGGCAAGACTTGCTACACTACCACAGAGACCCCCCGCTAGCACCGGTTTTTTTAAATTTTAACATCGGTTTTAACATCGGTGTTAATTTAACACCAATTTTTAAAATTTTAACACCATTTTAAAAAAAAAATCGGTGCTAAATTTTACAATAGCACCGGTTTGGAAAACATTAGCACCGATTTTTAAAAATCGGTGTTAAAAAATTGAAAATTTCATTTTTCACTCCAAAGAAATAGCAAAAAAAAATTAAAAATAGCACCGATTTTGAAAATATTAGCACTAGTGCTAAATATTATTAAAATTCCATCTTCCCACCAAAAAATTGCCAAAATTTTTAAATAGCACCAGTTTTAGTAAAATAGCACCGGTTTTAAAAATTGGTGCTAAAAAATTAAAAATAGCACCGGTTTTAATAACTGGTGCTAAAAATTAAAACATAGCACCGGTTTTAAAAACCGGTGATAAGATTTAAAAATAGCACTGATTTTTTTAAAAATAGCACCGATTTTTATAAATCTGTGCTAAAAATTTTCAAAACTCATTTTCCAGCCAAAGAAATAGCCAAAAAAATTTAAAATAGCACCGATTTTGAAATAATTAGCACCGGTTTTAAAATTCGGTGCTAAAAATTTAAAAATAGCACCGGTTTTGGAAGAAAACAGCATCGGTTTTTAAAACCGGTGATAAAAATTTTAAACTTTCATTTTTCCCGCCAAAGAAATCACCAAAAAAAATTTAAATGGTTTTAAAAATCCGGTGCTAAATATTTTAAAATTTCTATCTTCCCGCCTAAAAATTGCAAAAAAATCAAAATAACACCGACTTTTGGAAAATATAGCACTGGTTTGTATAAATCGGTGCTAAAAATTTTCAAAACTCATTTTCCAGCCAAAGAAATAGCCAAAAAAATTTAAAATAGCACCGATTTTGAAATAATTAGCACCGGTTTTAAAATTCGGTGCTAAAAATTTAAAAATAGCACCGGTTTTGGAAGAAAACAGCATCGGTTTTTAAAACCGGTGATAAAAATTTTAAACTTTCATTTTTCCCGCCAAAGAAATCACCAAAAAAAATTTAAATGGTTTTAAAAATCCGGTGCTAAATATTTTAAAATTTCTATCTTCCCGCCTAAAAATTGCAAAAAAATCAAAATAACACCGACTTTTGGAAAATATAGCACTGGTTTTAAAAGACGATGCTAAAAATTTTAAAAATTCATTTTCCCGCCAAAGAAATTGCCAAAAATTTTTTAATTCAATCTTCCAGCCCAAAACTTCTAAATATTTGTCGAAATTTTTTTAAGTTCTATTTTTCCTCCAAAGAATTCAAAAAATTTGCCAAAAATTTCAAATAATCTTCCCAGAAATTGCTGCACAACCGCTTTAAGCTTCTTCTTTTTTAACTTTCAAAATCGTTCACTTCTTTTGTTGACTTTAACTAATACCTAAGTTAAGTTAAATTAATCAACAATCAACCTTTACTGACCCAATATGTACAAATAAGAATAAAATTTATTTACATTAACTAATTAACGTTCAACCCTTAATTAATTTAGTATACATAAATACAACTTTAACTAGTAACGGTCAAGCTTTACCTAACTTTCAGTATATAAACACTAATAACTAGGTTGATTTTGACTAATCAACGGTCAAACTATACTTGACTTTCAATATATAAACACTAATAACAAAGTTGACTTTAACTAATTAATGGTCAAACTTTATTTGAATTAGTATATAATAAATACTAATAAAATGTTTGATTTTGTCTAATCAACGATCAAACCTTACTTGACTTTCTATATATAAATACTAGTGACTAAGTTGACTTTAACTAATCAACGGTCAAACTTTACTTGACTCTCTCTCTCTATAGAAACATTAGTGACTAAGCTGACTTTAACTAATCATCGGTCAAACTTTACTCGACTTTCAATATATAAACACTAATAACTAGGTTGACTTTGTCTAATCAACTGTCAGCTTTACTTGACTTTCAATAAATAAACACTAATAACAAAGCTGACTTTAACTAATTAACGGTTAAACTTTATTTGAATTAGTATATAATAAATACTAATAAAACTGTTTGACTTTGTCTAATCAACGGTCAAACCTTACTTGGCTTTTGTATTTATAAATACTAGTGACTAAGTTGACTTTAGCTAATCAATGGCCAAACTTTACTTGACTCTCTCTCTATATAGAAACACTAGTGACTAAGCTGAAAGAGGCAAAAATAGGGCACAGCCCTGCACTGTTCATCGTGTTCGATTTTTGCCGGACTTCTCTCCCGCAGCTATTCTTCTCTGGTGAGGGACCCGACATTAATGTTGGGTCCCTCGCTGGGAATCTTTTCATATATGGCGCACCCCTGTTCTTGAAGGAATGAGACCCGAATCTGGGTTTCTCGCGAAATTTCTCTTTTCAAAATTTTGATTAGATTTTGGAGTAAGATCGGCCTTCCGATCTCGGATTTTGAAGACCCATAACAAGGAGGATCTCATAAGAAGACAATTTCACAGATCTGTTGTACGATCTTGAAATTGGGATTTCTACTTTCTTGGTGATCACCGACGCAATCTAAGGCCGAAGACCCAGGTCCTCTCTCTGGGTTGCTGAGGAGGATGCTTTGACGAACACCAACACCGGCCCAAGTAAGTTCTATGTTTCTTTGTGCGGATTGGTATGAATGTTTTGGATTTGTGCGGATTAATCTAAGTGGAATTCCTATACGGATTTTGTGCGGAATTGTTGCGTGAAATTGTGTGGATTTATGCTGGCTTGGTATGGAAGTATATGCTGCTCTATTCATATACGAAGTATGAGGAGTTGCTGTGTGCAATAGGTGGAATAAATTGCAGGAAACTCTGTTTTACATGTTTGTCTGAAACAGAGGTTTTACATGCTTAACTTTTGTGGAATGTGCGGATTACCGTGGCCTCCTAAAGAACTCAAATTTTGTGTGGTTCAAGTCAGTACATAAGTGTTCACTCGGAAACAGAATAGTGATGAATTTTAGGCATAAAAATCCATAGAATTTGGGTGCTCTCATTCCGGTAAACTTTCTTTACTGGTTTGATTGCAACCTTCGACCAAATGCTATGTTTCATTATGCCGAAATGCTGACCTATTTTTGCTACCTCGAGAACACTCATGTATGGATTCCTATGGAGTTCTTAATGAAAAATCTGGGCTGGATAGGCATAGATAGATGGGTTGATTGTGAGAATCTGTGCGGGTTCGCGCCTATTGAAAGTGGATTGACAACATGTTGTTCATAGGGGATAAATATTATTGAAGGGTCTCACGCATAGACACTGTTAGCACTTGTGTGAGTTCCTAATTGATTCGAGTAAACTTGTGTTCAGACCTCGAGGCTCGACCGGCCTAGCTTGTGTCCTTGTCCCCGGCCTTGTCCCCGGCCTTGCTAGTGCCCAAAACCCGGTCACCTTCCGGCCTTGCTTGTGTTCAAAACCTGGGCAACCTCCAGCCTTGCAAGTGTTCAAAACCCATCCTGCTCGCCCGGCCTTGCTCCCGGTAACCCACCCAGCCTTGCTCGTGCTCAGAACCCAGAAAATGCTCGACCTTGTTTATTCTATTTAATTGGAACTTAGACCAATAGGCTACCCTAACTGATTTAGGTGAACTTGTGTTCAAACCCCGGGCACCCGATCGGCCTAGCTTGTGTTCATATCCCAGACTGGTCATCCGGCCTCGCTAGTGCTCAGAACCAGGCCACCTTCCGGTTAAGCGTGTGTTCAAATCCTGGGAAACATCCGGCCTTGCAAGTGAACAGAACCTGGTACCTTTCCCGGCCTTGCTTGTGCTCAGAACCCGGTAAACTCTCAGCCTCGTTTGTGTTCACAACCCGGACACCGCCCGACCTTGTTTTACCTAAACTAGTTGGTACTTAGATGCTCTATGCCGAAAACAAGGATTTAAATTTTTTTCTCACTCATGAACATTCATACGGTGATCTTCATTCTGGGTGCACTGGAAAGCTATGGGTGGAGGAGGCACATACTTTGGGGCTATTCGGATTCATCATAGATGTTATGAGATGTTTCACTGTGTGTTGGTTGGACCTAGCGGTTTGGCTGCCATGGTGGATCATTTTAATCAGAATCATCAAGAGTGGTATTCCCAATTTGTTGGCCTTTCTCCTCAGTTTCATAAGAATCCCCGAAAGATGAGGAAGGGAAGTGCGGATTCTCGTAATTGGTGGTTCTCTCAATTTTACCCAGTTTCCGGTGACTCAACAGTGCCAAAAAATACGGTCCAGCAAATCACCTTGCAGCTGATAGCGGAAACTCATATGATATGCTAGAGGGTAACCCTCTACGAGTGGAGGTTCGAGTACTCGAGGGTTGGTTCGAGGAGTAAATGATGGTCTGAGGGCTGAAGGAGAAGGTAACCCAGTGCTGAAGGCATTTCGAGTGCTTGACAGGGGCATTTCGAGTGCTGGAGGGGCTCGTGTGCTCGAGGTGGGCATTCGAGTGCCGTAGGTGCTTGAGAGCTCAAGGGGGGCATTCGAATGCTCAAAGGGTGTTCTGGTGGAGTCGTGAACTCAAGGGTGGCTCGAGGATAGACGGATTGAGGTATTCAAGTGCTCAAGGCATACAAGTGCTGGTGGTGCTCGAGTACTCGAGGGGGCCATTCAAGTGTTGGAAGCTTTCGAGTGCTCATAGGGGGGCATTCAAGGGCTGAAGGTGTTCTAGTGCTCTGTCCTCGAGGTGGTGCTGGTGGTACTCGAGTACTCGAGGGGGTAATTCGAGTGTTGGAAGCTTTCGAGTGCACCTGGGGGGGCATTCGAGGGCTGAAGGTGTCCGAGTGCTTTGTCCTCGAGGTGGTGCTGGTGGTGCTCGAGTACTCGAGGTGGCCATTCGAGTGTTGTAAGCTTTCGAGTGCTCGTGGAGGGGCATTCGAGGGCTGAAGGTGTTCGAGTGCTCTGTCCTCGAGGGGGAACTTGTGAAGTACCCTCGAGGGATGGCTACTGTTAAAAAAAATCGCTGCAGTTTTTCTCTATATGGATGAAAGGATTTCCCATGGTAGTAGCATGGCCATGTAGGTCGTGTAGGGGGTAAATTAATTATGCGTACGCAAATTAATTAACCCCTTGCTAGGTATCACTTGGAATTAACAGTTGCGCTATTTGCCTGCGCTGCACTGAAAAGTGTAAAATGGCATAAGGCTGTCTATTTGCCTAAAATGGAAAGAACGGTTACAAAACCGTTACGCGGGGCGTGCGCGGTAGAAATCATGCCCGGTCTCTTAAGCCTAGGAGGTCTATCTGCGGGGAACACTTGGGAGCACAACTAACTACGGTCAAACTGCCCCCAACCCCAAAGAGAAAGCCTCGGCCCTCATCCAGAGACCGTTATCGAAGGCCAGTAACACCTCTTTATCTTCATCTTAGAGGTGTATATGGTAGAAGCGGTGTGCAAGCCCTTTTAGGAGGACAGGTCATACTACTTCATTCATTAGAAGACCGAGACCACTCTCGGAGTTGAAGACACCCGTGGGGAGCAAACCACGACGCAAGAGACAGTTCACACCACCGGTAGCATGGATGTAACATGGAGCGAGGAGGCTAGTGAGTTTGTTCTCCCGCCCCTCTGTTTTTCAGGGATGGCTTATACAGGCCCCGGTTACCACGGCGGTTGTAATATTTTTCCATGGATGGTTTCCACAGGCCCCGGTCATCACGTCGGGACTAGCTTCTTTTGGTCACCTGGTTGTAACATTTAGATCAGGGGTAGTATTTTAGGTAACATGTATAAAGGGAGTGGGCTAATGTCCCCACTCCCGTACATTCCCACGGCATTTGTTTTGGGGCCACCTGATTGTACCATCTAGATCAGGGGTAGTTTAGTACGTTTCATTATATCACGGGAGTGGGACAATGTTCCCACTCCCGTAGACTCTCACAGTTTCTTTTTATTTACCATTACCTTCGACTAGTGACTAACCTGACTTTAACTAATCAACGGTCAAACTTTACTCGACTTTCAATATATAAACACTAATAACTAGGTTAACTTTCTCTAATCAACGGTCAAACTTTACTAGACATTCAATATAAAAATACTAATAACTAAGTTGACTTTAAATAATCCACGGTCAACCATTACTTGGCTTTCTACATAAAAATACTTATAACAAAGTTGACTTTAACTAATTCACGGTCAACCCTTACATGGCTTTCTACATACAAATACAAATAACAAAGTTGACTTTAACTAATCGACAGTCAATCCTTACTTGACTTTCAATATATAAACACTAATAACTAAGTTGACTTTAACTAATCCACAATCAACCCTTACTTGACTTTCAATATATAAACACTAATAATAAAGTTGACTTTAACTAACTAACGGTCAAACTTTATTTGAATTCGTATATAATAAATACAAATAAAATTGTTTGACTTCGACTAATCAACTGTCAACCCTTACTTGACTTTCAATATATAAACACTAATAACTAAGTTGACTTTAACTAATTAACGGTCAAAATTTATTTGATTTTAGCTAATGAAAACTTTAATGGGCTCAAACCCATAATTTTGGCCCAAATCCCATGTCCTATTTTCATATACTTCGTCTTCCTTCTCCCTTGCCCCAATTTCATTCGATCGAACCGGAGATGCAACTCTCCCACCCCCACCGTCCCTCTGCCTCATCTGGTTTTCTTTGCCAATCAGTCACCGACCACGCATCATCTGAAGAAGTTGAAGGAATGGGAGATGGTGCCGGCACCGGTGCCGATGAGGGAGGCGATCTTCCCGCTCGTCTTCCCGGTGAGGGACCCCTTCGCCCGCGCCTGGACTCTACCACCACCCGTACCTGGAATCCTCCCTCCTCTACCACTATCTCCCTGCTAGAGAGACTCCACCACTGCAAAATGTTCAAGTGCCACCGACACTGCTCATGGTTAGTATTTTTGTTGCATTTGTTTTTTTAGTCGAAGAGATTCTGGAAAAACTATGGTTAGTATATTGAAGTTGGTTCTTTGATTATGATTTGTGCCCTAGGATTTATTAACAAATGATATGATGTGAATGTGCAAAGATTCGAATAAAGTTGATGTGGATGACTTGAAAGTGGAGAATGGGTTGTTCAAGTCCTTTGATGGGATAATAAGATAGCAGCTGGATCTCATTTGGTATACAATGGGTAAGAGGACGAAACAACTTGTTTGTAGGCACGCGAGATTCTCAGAGCAAGCTATTGGATGGCTGAGAGTGAAGCAAGATTTGAGTTTGATCGAAAGACTAGAGCATTTGTCCGCACGTGTTTTGAGCATTGGTAATCGTAGCGCTTTGAAGTGGCATCGGTAGGTGCCTGTTTGCTTCCATACGAGCTGAAAACCATAGTTTAATTAATTTTCCATTCCATGTATGGATCTGGCTGCAGATGAGCTAATTTAGTGTGTTTATGATTATCACGTGTTCAATCGATTGGGAATTGGCCACTAGGGTTTTGAGTGGGGGGATTTTTTTGCTTGCATGTTCATCTTCATACTGAGACGTTTTAGTTACATTTTCATTTGTATATTTGTCTCATGATTTAGATCTTAGGTATGTAGGAAATAGTAAAGCTAGAGCCATTTGCTAAATTGCTAAGATGATTTCCTCTGGATGTCACTTATATTTCTAGCATGTTAGTGACTGGTGTAGCTTTTTTATGCTGGCTAGGACTTGTTTTTGGGGTTCTCCGTGTGTTTATTCTTCCAACATGATAACATCTCTAAATTTTATCCGCAAATTCCTTACACACGAAGTACCACCCTTGTATGAGTTGTAGTGTATTGGGTCTCTATTCTGTGTGTGTTTTTCATGTAGAAATAAGCTAATTTAGGTGTCTCCGTCACTAAGTTTTTGTCTGCATCTCTGAAAGTTGTGGCATTCAGTTGTTTCTCTAGGTGATTCCGAAAACAATCTATCTGCAAGAGCCCAAAATCTGCACTATAATTGCCCCCACGTCTCCCCCTCCCTCTTTCATGTGTAGATTTGCACAAGTGTTTGAGTTTCACTTTCTTTCGATGTTTGTGATACCACTATAGTCCTTGGAGATAGTAGCATTTAATCTTTTAATTAATTTCTTTAGGATGGACATGGTAGACCATATCACATGATGCTCAGGTGCTGGTGTTGCAAATGGGTATGTAGCACCAAGTGTAGAGAATACAATGTCTCCGGAAACTTATCGTTGCCGTCATGAAATTACCGTTACCGCAACTGTCATGTGTATTCCATCTGTTAAATTTGGTTATTTAAAATTTGAATTCCTAATATATAAGATATCAGTGATGTAGGAAGATAGGGATGGGATTCAGTGCATGGTTTTCACTCAGAAGTTCATATAGCGAGTTTTGTTTGCGATATGTATATCTCTCTCTTTAACCTGTTTTTTTCTCCAATTTCCAGGGAGCAAATGTCCCCCTCCATTGATGTCATTTGATTCCTCTGTTATCCTATCAAAGATCCTGAGAGAGGTATGAATACATTTGCAATTTGATTTAAGTTTTGTGAAATCTAACGTCTTATAAATTTGTTGTGCCCTTAAACGACGTGCTTGCTGAATTATGTGATTGTTGGGGTCCATTTTTGAACTCCGGGGCTCACTTGCATCTTTTTCTATCTTTTCTTTTGGTTGTAGGTGCAATTTTTTCTCCAGGGAGGAGCAAAATGTTGTACTGTGTGCTTGCCTTTTGGGGGGGGGCTTGCATTTTTTTTGAAGTTCCCTTGTTCCATGGGTCAATTTTTGTGAAGGCTCTCCAGAGTCATAAGTTTGTGGCTGACTGCTGTTGGTGACGATTCAGTATGCCTCGCTCTATGAACTAAATATGCATGAATTTGTCTTCTGATAAGGCTCTCATTTCCTATTTGTTCTATGTGAAGGCTCTCATTGCAAGTGTCGATGGTGGTGAGATTGATTCCTCTCCAAGGTCTTCGCCGCAATGTTTAGTCCCATAGATTATTAATTTTGTATCATAACTTTTTTTGGTTTTATTTCTATATTATCAGTTTTGTGAATTTAATTTTATTATTAAATTAATGTCCTACTAAATTGATAATTTTGGGTATTTTTTCGTACCTCTGAAAGCTGCAGCGCACTACCACTTTCAGAGGAAGGGATTTTTTTAGTTGTCGTAAATATTTTAGCACCCGTTAAAAAAATGGTGCTAACAAAAAACCGGTGCTAAAATTAGCATCGGTTGAAAATTTGGTGCTAATAAAAAACCGGTGCTAAAATTAGCACCAGTTTAAAAACTGGTGATAAAAATAAATCGATGCTAACAAAAAAAACTGGTGCTAAAACTAGAGATTTAGAAACTGGTTTTCTTCCAACCGGTGAAACCGTTTCATCGGTTACTTAGGCACCAGGTTTTTTTACGAAAAAATTGGTGCTAGAACAAAAATAAATCGGTGCTAAAGGGGGTTCCTGTGATAGTGCTATTTAGTTTTAAAGTAGTGCTTAAAAACCTAAAACTCAAATACCTTACACAAACTTTCATAAAAGAAGAAAGTATCACCAAACTACTGTATCTGATTATGTTAAACTAATCATTTCTTTTCAAGAACAAAATGACAACAATAAAGGAGCCTAGAATTGCTATATAGTTTTAAAGTAGTAATTGAAAACCTAATACTCAAATACCTTACACAAACTTTCATAAAAGAAGCAAGTATCATCAAATTATTGTACCTTATGTTAATTTATCATTTCTTTTCAAGAACAAAACAGGAATATGACAATGAAGAGGTTGCAGGGCTGGAATTATACCTAAATCATATACCAGAGAATCCACTCCCACGAAAACACCAGATGTTATTTGGCTGGAAATGATAATAGCATGAGCAGCAATATCAGATTCTATAATTGATGGGATGGAACATTGGTGCCTCGAGATACAAGCCTCGAACCAGTTCCACTGAGATGATCCAGGACTTTATTTGAAGTTCCAAAATGCAAGAATTCATTAGAAAAGACCTATATGCATGGTACTTTCACACCAAGAGCCAGTACCAAGAAAACGACACAATACTATGTTTAGGTAGACTACTTAGAACATTATGATATCTTTTAGAAGGATGCTACCTACAAGCACAGTAGTTGAACATGTTTTGCATTTCCAATTTGCTGACAAACGTTTCACCCAAATGGCGTGACTTTAACCATTTATGCTCCGTAGGTACCCAAGCTGCAACAAGATCTTCATATAAGGTTATCCGCACATGTAAGAATAAATCACTTGAATACTCCAAGTTCAAGACAACAGATTACCCTAGTGAAGTTGAACTTTACAATTTTTACCTGGTTCATATCAATTGTCTATAGAGTTTCCCCTCCTGTAAACACAATAGCAGGATGTTGATTTTTTGGCTTTCCTTCTCCTAACTTGGCTGAACCTGGTAGTTTGATGCAATAGTTTTCCTTTACTGCAAGTTAAACAATAAATCAGTCCTGAAGTAAAATGTAAGAAAAACTTGACAATTAGAACTAAAACGAGGAAAATACATTATCAAGATTATTAACATTTTTTTACCGATACAGAATAATAAACTTCCTTTTGCAGGTTCTCTATTCTCCGATTCCTCAATTTCATCAGTATAGGCAACTGGCAGAGATGGGTTGGTTCGTGGAAAAACCAGCAATATTTCAGCATATTACACTACTCCACTCACTGTAATACGCCTTTCCCAATGTTAAACTAACAAATCACGTGATACATGACCTAAACTCTCATAACCATGCAATTAATCGCAAGGGTCATCGTAAATGGTTACAACCGACAGGGTATAAAGGTATGAAGGGTACCTGTTTGACACTGAACCACAACAGAGCATACTTAGTGTAGCAGTAACCACAAGTTGAAGCAAGAATTTATCCTTAAGGTAAATTGATGACAATAAGTAAGAGTGCAAGGAGTTTCACTTGAACTTGTCATTGATATCGAAAAATCACACAATATGGATGTGTAAATTTTACATGTTCAATCAGTAATGTAATAATCTAAGTATTAACCTGATAAGTACTTATAATTGATCTATAGTTTTAGCCCCAGATAATGCAACACAAAGTTGTCCATGCGAAAATACTGGTTCCTTTAAATAAACACCTACAAAATCTAAAGATTGCCCTTGTGCTTTATTGATTGTCATCGCAAAACATAAACGTATAAGAAATTATTTTCTTTTAATAGGAATAGAAGAAAAACTATCCTCTGGAGCTTCTAACGTTATACGAGGAATGAATACGGACTTTCCTGCAAATGAACCAACATAAATTTCAGCATGGATAAGGTTTTTATCAAAAGTTTTACAAATAAGACGTGTACCATTACAAAGCCCTTCGGTGGGATTAATATTTCTAAGTAGTATAATTGGCTCAATTTTTTTCAAGACTAATCCGTGAGGGGAAGGCCTTTAGGTGTTAGAGTGTGAAACAAATTTTGTTGATCTTGTAGGGCTGAAGAACTTATACTTTCATCAGAAGAAAAATATGTTGTCTCTTCACCTAAGAATCTAGTAATTGAAACATCATTTATTTCATGTACAAATTCATTTCTCGTAGTAAGTATAGCTCGTGTTAGGAACGAATAAACATCAAAATCATTCTCACTAATTCTGGGGAATACCATGTCAATAAGTGAATTAATGATGTTATGTCATATGTAAAACAAACATTAATTTTTTATGGAATTAGGATTTCATCAAGGCTATTAGTAGGCTCTATTCCATCACTAACTTTCAACAAAAAATCTGAGAAAATTGGATAAAAAAATGCTCTCATATTTTGTGTGAGCTTCAATTTTTCGAACTGATTCCACAATGGAGACATAACTATTGTATAATTTATGATCTCTTGTTTTGCAACGTTAATAATAGCCGGCAAAGTTTGGCAAAAATCACCACCAAAGACAATTGTTTTACCACCAAAAATTATGTTTGTATTCATTATGTCTCTTTGCATTTCATCAAACTTTTCAATAATATTACGTTTTTCCATTGTAGTTGCATCATATATAATCAATTTCACTACCTTTATTAAATAAGCTAGTGTACTTTGTTTACTGACATTACAACATTTGGAATCACTTTCACGTAAGGAAATTTTAAACCGTGAGTGTGAATTTTGACCTCCTTGAAGTAAAGGTGCAGCTATTCCCGAGGTAGCGGTAGCAAGTACAATACCACCAGTTGATCTTATTGTTGCAAGAAGAGCCTTGTATAAAAACGTTTTCCATGTACCTCCTGGGCCGTCAACGAAAATATTTTTGGAGAATTATTATTTACATGGTATAATATCTTATCATAAGCATATCCTTGTGCCTCATTTGATTTGTCTACAGTAACAAGATCTTCAGCTGTTACAATAATATTTTTATCTGTTTGTAGTTCTCTAGTAAAATTGTCTTCCACACTCATATATGTATCGCTATCAAAGGAGAAAAAGTCTTCGATTATTTTTCCCATTGAATGAAGAAGGTAAGTTAGGGAATCTAGAACTCTGTGTGTTATTGTACAAGAACTAAGTGTTTTATCCTATTTAAAATCTTCGGAACGAAAATCTTCAAATTTTAGAAATAATTCCTTAGGATTTTGAGGATTAGAGTAAATAAGAATAGTAACAAATAGTTGGCGTAAAGCGACATGCATGATATAAGTGCGCGCCTCTTGAAGACACATTTCAATAGTATCATCAGCATCCATTAATCAAAAAGCTTTAGCAGCATCTCTATATGTATCAAACATAATTCCAGCAATTGTCCTTAAATTCTCAAACAAAGTTGGTCGTTTTACATGCATTAAAAGTAACCTCAAGTAAAATCTTTCATCTTCAAATGGACTAGAACTCACAATACGACCAATTACTTCACTTCTTTTATGGGCCTTCCATTCTCTCAAGTCAGAGTGCCAAGTAAAATATTCAGGAAATTCATTATATAAACAGTTCATACTTTTAGCATAATTATTGTACTTAGTCTTAAAAAAATTGTGTAAGCATAGTTTTTTTCAGAAATGGATTCTTCATAATACTAAGGATTGATTTGCGGGAAACGTTACAGATTGATGGTTTTCTAAATGTAAAGGTACCCATACAACAGAAGGATGTATTTGATTAAGGTTAAAACCAAATATTCGCTACATTGCTTCTGGAGGTGAAATCCATCTTGCTTTTTGGAATGTTTTTATTTCACCCACTACAGGATCTTGGTCATTTGCAAGTAAAGTGTAAAATATTTTATCGTGGCTTTTATAAATGTATTTGTAGATGTATTATAGCCTGAAAAGTCAAACATATTTTGACATTGATGTGGAAATTAAATTTAGCAAGAAGATATCGATTATAAGGTATAACCCAATGATTGTCAAGTTATGAACCTCTTATTGTGACTAAGGAACCATTATTTCTACGATGGTAAATAGGGTATGAGTTAGCTCCAAACATTGTCTTATCTGAAATATCTTTTAAGTAATGGAATTTACAAGAGTTTTTTCTCATACAAGCGCATATTGGATTATGAATACCATAAGGGCTATGCATCATATGCTTTATAACTAGAGAAAATAAGTATGGCTCTTTTTTTAGGCCAGGGATCTCAGTAGAAACTACTCTGTCAAAAGTTTTAGCCATAAACATTTTAGAAGCCCTACTTAAAATAAGGGGAAAATGAGCATGAGGTAAACCCCTTTTATGAAATTCTATCACATAAGTATAAGAAATAATGTTGCCAAAGATTTTTTTTGTAAGTTCTTTTTTTAGCATTTCAAGTTTTGAACGGTATACTCTGGCTACCAAATCAGGCCTATTCTGGATTTCATCAGATGGCAAGGTTAAAGCTTTTCTTTCATGCCAATTTGGATTTGAAGTAATGGTTAAAAATATATCGGGTTTTCCGTGGCAGCGAACTAAAACAATGGCATCCATATATCTTTTGCGCATATCTCTAGGACCTCCTATAAATGAGCTTGGTAGTATGACACGCCTACCAACGCCAGCACATGTGTGACACCCTTGTGATATACCTAATAAGCCATGGTATACCTCATTTCGTAAACGGCTTTACATTTTATCATTTTAAAAGAAGTCTAGTCTTGATGTTTCAATCTTAATGTACATATCTATGACATATTGTTCAATCTTAATGTACATAGTATCATACATTATTAGCCATCTAATACTGATCACAAATAACATAATATCCCATCAAGTCAAGCAAATCAGGAACAACATATATCTTTCATTTGTAAAGCTAAGGACAAAGATTTAACATTCTAGATTTGGGGGATTGTATTATCCATAAAAAAATAAACACGCTATTAGAAAATTTCGATAACTCTTCTCCTGCGTAGTTGTTTCTTCGCTTCAGGTTATAAAAAAATAATTTACACATTCGCAGACCATAGTCATCACGTCTTTCATTCATTAAGAGATTAACTTTGTTTTGTATGTCTTGAAATAAAATCTGTATCCCAGAAAAATCAAAAGACTTAGAAAGATTAGGATGGATACAAATGCCAAAACATTCAATTCTTAAGAGAGAATGGCTTAAAAATATCAACAATAATATCAAGAAGATATACAAAAACAAGTTCAAAACCGGTAAACTTCAGTATTCATGCCTCAGATGCCAAGGCACATCTTCTACAAAGCCATCATGAATCTGTTTGTATCAGGCGCCACATCATTTTCATATTAATATCTTAAATAATAATCTGAAGCATTATGATAAGCTTAGTGCAGTAAAGGTTAGAGGATATCAGTCGCACACATCAGAGTTCAAATCTACATTCATCTTCATGAAAACACTATCTCATCTTCATTAAATCTAGGAGAAGACTGGTGCACCATGTGCACCCTTAGCTCGGAAGTAAAGAAAATAAATTATAATCACATTGAAACTTTCATGGTGGTTTGGTACTCATTATACGGGCTAAGTGAGTGGAGAATTTCAGATAGAATGATTACTTGCTATCCAGAATACAAAATCAAGGGGAAAAGGCTTGCAGCAAGTTAACATGCATACCCAAGTTAACATGCAAAGACAAAAACTTGAAGACTTAGTTCTCAATCCACGATCATACACGGGGCTTCTATAGAAGAGTAGTAAAATAAACAAAAGAGCATGAACAAAAGAGTCGAACTATGGTTCAGAGAAAATAACAAAACACTTAGAGTGCAAGATAGAGCTAACGCAATTTAAGCTGAAAAAATAAGTACATGTGCCTAGACTAACGAGTAATTGTAGGGCAATAGAATTGAGCAAACAAAAGCTTGTAACAATTAGGTTAAAGAAGAATCGTAGAAAAAAATTAAATAAAGAATGTAGAGGTATTAAATTGAATGATTACCTGAAGGGTAAGGACGGCGAGATGAGCATAGAAGGTAAATGATATTAACAAGAGAGGAACGCCGAGAAAGAATAGGACAATGGTATTAATAGGATAGGGATGGTGATACAGAGAAATGCGTGAGAACCAGAAAAGAAGCCATGTATCTGAGTATCACTGAGAGGATGACACCTCGCGGTGGTGTTGGTCAGAAAAATCAAGTTTGACAGGGGGGAGAGATGAAGCGGCAAACAATAATAGTGATGTAGTCGGTGAAAGAGCAAAAGAAGATGTGAGGAATTGGTAACCGGTAACCGCACTAAAACAGGTCGGCTCAAAACTTCGCAGGCTTTAATTCTTTTAGAGATATATATTTATATATATATATATAAAATAATTAATTTTATATATATATATATATATATATATATATGTATGTATCCTCTCAAGCACTATATAATAGAAATTCTTTGCTTTTTGTGGTTTGGTATTTTGGTGGCGTCAATTGAGGATATTGAAGTCATTTTAACTAACATAAATCCAAGTTGTCTCAAAATAACTTTCTTTAAAAAAAAAACACCGCCTTTTATGGTGGGGGGTTTGGTGGACCCCTACATGTTTATTAATTAAATAAGAAAGATCCAAAAATGTGGGGGGGGGTAATATCTTATCTCAAAAGAAAAGGTTACCGAAACTCTATGAATCTATACATTCATCTTATCACTAAAGCTAAGAGTTCTTGCTATCCAAAAAACATTGCGTGGAATACAAGGTAAAAAGGAAAGCACAGTTTTTTCCTTATACAATGCTATTATAGCAGTTATTCTGTTCTAAGATAAGGAACCGAGCTTGAATCCATCTTCACTCTTCTGCCTTATACAATGCTATTATAACAGTTATTCTGTTCTAAGATAAGGAACCGAGCTTGAATCCATCTTCACTCAGCCTTCAATCTCTATAGGAATACCTGCATTGTAAAATATCTGGTTTACCTGTTGAAGTAGCTAATTTAGCTGGAGAATCTGCTACCGAGTTGGTTTCTCTATATATGTGTGAGATTGAGTAATCAAATAGTTTAAGTAGATCCCATATCTCTCTAATCTCTCCTGTATATTTCCAAGGAACTTTGTATTGATGTGTAACTATCTTTACCAAGACCTCAGTGTCTGATTCAGTCTCTAGCTTTTGAATATTTTGATTTCTGCCTAATTGCAATCCATAAAGTAGAGTTGCTACTTCTACTTGAATACAAGAACCTGCCATTATTGGTTTTGCAATAGTAACAGCAACAACAACAACAACAATAATGATAATAAAATATTGACTTTATTATAGGATTCATTTAGAAAATATGAAATGAATAATAATACACCAAATAAGGAAGAAAGCGAGAATACAATTCGCACATCTAAAAGAGCAATAAATATAATAAGTAAGAACAATAACAATAACAATAATAATAATTTGACTTGTTGATTAAGGCAACGTCTTGGGAAAGATTGTCTTTCCATAAGCCTATGGAAAGACGAGATTTAATTAGAATAATAAAAGGTAAAAGGTACCCCTTGCCTAGGGAATAATTCCTATGCGCCAAAATTTATTATGCAACATGTAATAGTTATAAAATTTATAACCCGATTCATGCAACCCAAAAATTTTATCTACATTTCTTCTAATTTGCACTTTAATCCTGGTATTTCCATCTTTTCACAACTTATGGAAAGACCGTCTTTCAAAAGACGGATTCGTTGATTAAATATTTATTAGAATTGTATAATGAAGCCTCGTAATATTAGAATTAGAACTGAAATCAAAATTTTGACAATTTATTTGAATGTTAATTAAATATTTATATTAATGAGATTTTACAATTAAGTCTCGTAATATCAAAATTACAATTGTCTACCCATTTCAAATTATAAAATATAAATATTATAATTTAAAAAATAAAAACAATAAATAATGAATTAAAAAGAAAAAAAATAATTAAAATAGTTAAAGTGGGGTGGGCGGCCAAACCCCACCTCACACATCCATTTCTCTAGGAAATAAAAACAAAAAGAATGCTTCACCATTCATATGTGCGGTAAAATATATGGTATTCTTGGGTGCTATGAGTATCGTATTCTCAAAGATATTTTATGCACTTCAAATTATAAGGCATGCATTCTTTATTGTGACATTGTGATATTGTGCATCATTGTGTTTAATATGCAAGGGTATATACTCTCTAATGTGACATTGTGCATTATTGTGTTTAATATGTATTTACTATATAAATATTGTATGCACAAATCTTAGTATTGAAATGCAAATTCTACGTATATACTATGCACCTCCATGGTATCCTAGGACTACAATATACAAATTGTTCATACGCCATGACAACACGTACAACTGCTACGTGTCCTTTCCTTAGCCAAAATAAGATTCATCTTGGGTGGTTGACCCGTGTCAAAAATTTAAATACATTTTTAGTTTAAACATTTTCATATTATTTTAGAGTATTCCTTGGAGAATCTAAAAATCAAAAATATGAAATAATATATTGATATTTCTTAATGCTATGATTTCTTTGTCTTTTTATTTTGAAAAAAAATTCTCATTTTAACTTTTCGAAGTTAAAACACATAATTTTGATTTTTGCATCTTTAAATACATGTTATTAAAATTTATAATTTTTAAAAATAAATACATGTTACGGATAATCTAACAGTATTTTGCGTGAAACAGTACGATAAAAGTGGCACACATTTAACTTTAAAAAATTAAGATGGAAGCTATATTGATGCATGAAGCGTAAAATTTTAATTTCACTATAAAAATTATTACACTAGGCCGACTATCTCTTGCAGTGAGAAAAAATATGATAATATCGATGAAAAATTAAATGTAATATTAACATTTTAAAAAAATATATTTCTATATTAAGAAAAATATTTTTTATAAAAGGGAGTTTTGATTCCTTCTGAACTAAATCACTCCCTCCCTTTCAATAAAATTTCAATTAAATTTTAGGTGTTCTAAATAATTAACGTTAGAGTTACGACAGTATAAACCGACCCGCACTTTTATTAATGTTAGTGTTTTCATCTCCCTAAAACGAATTGGATTAAAATGGGAGAAACCCCAGAAAACAAGGTGGTTCTCCACGGGATGTGGGCAAGCTCGTATGCGAAACGGGTCGAACTGGCTCTGAAAATCAAAGGGATTCCCTTTGAATACGTGGAGGAAGATTTGAGCAACAAAAGTGAAGAGCTTCTCCGGTTCAACCCGGTTCACAAGAAGGTCCCGGTTCTTGTTCACAATGGAAACCCTATCTGTGAATCTCTGATCATTCTTGAGTATATTGATGAGACTTGGCCGGATAATGGACCTCAGCTTCTGCCTAAGGATGCTTATCAAAGAGCAAAAGTAAGGTTCTAGGCTGCTTACATTGAACAGGCATTCAACAAGATGGTGAAACTCATCAATTCGGACAAAGACGCGCAGAAGGAAGCCATGGAAGAAATCTACGAGAGCCAGAGGATTCTCGAAGATGGATTAGCAAGAGATCAGCTGCTTCCAGATAGCCTCGTCGAAATGCATGCAAAAAAACTGGGAATTTTGGACATTGTTTTGGTTGTTACTCTCGGAGCATACCAGATTCAAGAAGAAGTTCTTGGTGTGAAGGTTTTGGATCCCCAGAAAAACCCTAGCATTTTCTCTTGGGTTGAAGCTCTTACTCAGTTACCTGTGGTGAAGGAAGTTGCGCCACCGCGCGAGAAAGTTGTCGCTCTTTTCGAGTTTCTTCTGAAGAGAGGCGTCAATTAGGTCTGAATCTGATCGTAAGTGGTGAGGAAGAAGGTTAGATGGATTTGTTCACTTGGTTGAAGAATAAGGGTAAAAATAACAGTGCTTAATTTTCATGGGATGAACTTGTGGGGTTTGGGCATGTGTTTAATTAACTTGTACTTGTTCAATTACTACCTTTCATCTGGATTTCGGTTTCTCTGAATTTGAAATGAAATGTTTGGGTTAGTTAAAAAAAAGAATTGGATTAAAAAGTGATTATTACATGTTATAATATGTTTATTAATTTATATGTATTGTTTGAAAATTTTAGATCTTGCATAAAATATTATGTTATTTTTTTATCATTCTTGTTAATTATTTTACTTTCATAATAATTAAGTGCGGTGTGTACTTTATCACATTGTGCTTAGTTATTGTGATCTTGTGTGGATGACCGGCATGTACTTTATCTTGCTGTGTCAAACTTGGATTACGTGCTACTTGATTACTTGTTTGTGCTTTTTGTGGTCCCCGACGCGATTGTAGTTCGCTCAAAATCATCGGGGAAATGTATAGACCAAACCGTCTGATTAGATCAGCGTGGAGTTTTTATGCTAGCATAACCATATGGTTTAATGATACAAACTCGAAACTGAACATATTGGGAGTGGTTCACGAGTATGGATTTCTGGATCTAATAGCCTTTGGGCACCCACTGAAGGGTTTACGCCCTGATGTTAGTCACAGGGGTCATATAGAAACTTGACTACGCCCTTCCATAAACCATGTGTATCCTTTTACTATTTTCTAAAATTTATGTGGCTATTTGTATTATGCGATCACTAAATTTATCTTGGTAAATATTGGTGATGGAATCTCACTAAAAAGGGAGCTTACCCTAGTTTAAACAACCCTAACGGGTATAACTGAGCAGTTAGAGTGAAGTATTATGCTGCCTTCACTTCTTTTGAGGAAGGATCCTGGACGGACCTTTAAAACCTTTTGGTTTAAGTGTAGTTATAATAATGTAAAATATTTAACGTAAAATTGATCCTTGCCGGATCTTTTAGAACCTTTTGCCTATATTTTTGTTAAAAACCCTATAAAATACTTGTATAAATACTTTTCATTGTAATAGCAAGTCAGGTTTTGGAATTATAAATTTGCTTGCGCATAAACTGTTTTTACTCATTACTGCATTTACGTAATCCACACATTGGATTCATGGTAACACACCCACGTTCGACCCGATACTTGTGTGGAGCAAGTTGGTCGTAGTTCTGGGGTGTTACAGAAGTGGTATCAGGGCCTTCTCAAAACAAGTAAAGGAAAATCAATACTTACCTTAAATAAAGGACTCCTAAGAAACTGAATAAATTGTGAATAATAAATCTTTTGGCTAGTTAGGTCTAACCTGTCAAACTAACATTTTTGTTATTTTGACAGATTGATGACGAGAGGGAGGTTGCGGCCAATGACTTCTGGGAGCCCATTGAGGTAAAGCCACACTCTAGAGCTCTCCTGGAGATATTCGCCCTGTGGGTAGGGCCTTTAGACCTTCCATATAGGTGGGAGACTCACTCATACCCTAATTGGGGTGTGCATGCCATAGTCATGGAGTGGGAAGAGTTAATTGCCAAAGTCCTTAGCCTCGGGAACCACAAGTAGTTGATGAAAGACGCAATGTGGGAAAAATGCCTATGGGCTGATGTAGAAGAGGCTAGGGCAATCGCGGTGATTGCAGAGCATGAACATATGAGAAACAAAAGGACCCAGGAATTCAGACAATAGGACATCGAGCGTCAGAAAGTCATACGAGAGTTGACCCTGGTTTGAGGGGGTGCTCGAATACTATGGGAGGGATATGGTAGAATACCATAGACAACTAGCGAAACCATTTCGGAGGCACATTGAGTAGACCTTAGAGACAATAGATCAAACCATTGATGCACTTCAGGATGGCTTGGTGAACCAGGCATCTCCTGGAGTCGAGAGAGAGGAAAGATGTGCCTCCACTGAAGGTTCTAGGGTTGGTTAGGACTAGAATGTAGAATAAGTATAGTAGTAGACTATGACTTTTGGTACTTGCATCCCAATTTTACACTCCGTGGATCCTGCAAGTTAAGGATAGGAACTAGACATAGACCCTTAAGAAGATTAAGCCTAACTCGTTGCAATAGTAAGTGATTAAACTAGGGCAAGTCCCAATTTTGAACCCTATGAGGACATCACCAATTTGAAGTTATTGTGTAATAAAAATAAAATATTATGTAAACTATGTTGTGTTATTTCGTCTGAATAACTAATAAAAATTAGTATAATACAATTTTATATAATTTGATCAAAATAAGGCCATCCCAGTAAACTAACTCATTTCTTGTAGTCTTCGATGGAAGGATAAAAAGGTGAAAGCTCAAACCCGCAAACTGGGCAGAATCCTTGGGTTACAGTTGTTGGCAAATCAAGTTACTGAAATATCGAGCCCCGTGATAGAAAGGGAATCTCAATCCCCTTCTATGGATCGAAGTCAAAGGCCGGAAATGGAAGATGTGGCCTTGGAACAATTTCAGAAGTTTCATCCCCCGGGTTCAACGGCGGCCTAGATGATGAAGTCGCCAAAAATTGGATTGAAACGATGACTCGAACCTTCCGGGCCTTGGGATACACAGATGAGCGGAAAGTGAGTTTTGCTATATTTCAATCAGAAGGGGCTGCTCAGGATTGGTGGAACATAATACAGAGAAAGTGGGAAATGGAAGAAACTTCACGGACCTGGATATTTTTTGAAAATGAGTTTAAGATGAAGTACATTCACCTTTATCCAAATCTGGGAAACAATGAAATCTGAGAAATCATAAGCAATGGAGATGCAGGTGGTGATTGTAAGAGCGACACAGGCCAGAGATTGGATTCACAAGGTTTGTGGTTCCCTTTACTCCCAAGGTCACTTCTTTTCTAATCCTATTCTTAATTATTGGCTGTCTTGATGATTGATTATGGATTATTGATTGTCCTATTGTCTGTTCTAGTCTTTTTTAAAGTTCTCTTCTTTTACTACATCTCTATTCAGCTTCAAGACTCTGCCCAGTTCATAACCAGTGCTTTGTAGTAGTGATGATTCATGTCATCTGGCTCATAATTGAAAAGATATATACTATTGAAGAGTCTATTCAAGAATCATGAACTAATGCTCAAAAACTATGAACTAAAAATATATATTAGTTAAACAATTTTGTCTACTACTAAAAAGCTTGTATAATAACTATAATGTACTAAAAAATTCATATTAATTATACAATTTGTCCGCATATAAAGAGTACAGTAGAATAATAATGAACTAATGTCTAAAAACTATGATCTAATCATTTAAAACCATGAACAAAAAAAAAGTTATATTGGTTACACAAGTTTATCTATGAAAAGGTCTTTATAATACTACAATAATGATCTAATGAGTTAAATTTAAGAACTAATCACTATAAACTATGAACTGAAAAATGGAGTAACACTTTTTGTACAATGCTCTGCCTTCCCTCTACATTCCCTCTGTAGAAAAATTCTAGTTTGAAGATCATCAAGATCTTCTACCTATCAAACTTAAAGATTTGAAGTTTTGATTCATTCTCTCTCAAATTCAAAAATGAATTTGAAATGGCTATATTTTCTTTCTTGTTTAAAGGATGTAATTGTTTGCTTGGAAACAATAAAAAAAAACCACACCTTGAAGATCTTCACAGTATATCCAGATTTATTGCAATCTCATTGTATCAGCATCTATATCATACACCTGCATTCATACAGTTTCTATACAATATTCCCTGTTACACTACTTCATCAAGCAGAGTAGCAGACAATCTAGCTGTTATGGTTATGGAGGAATACTGGGCACAAAGATACGAAAATCTAAGTACAGAAAGTGGCAGCCATCAAAGCAATAACAAGCACATCATTTTGATCTCAAAAGAAAAACTCAAGACGCATCAATACCGAAAAGCACCTGCAGACCAAAAAAATGGAGAGAACTCTCGATCTGCAAGAGGGATATCGGGTTGTGAAAGCAGCGAAGTCTGATGAAATCAACTTGTTTTCACAGGGACAGAGTCATGGTTTGCTGAGATCTGATTTGGGCTTTCGGGGAACAACGGGGAGACGATGATAAGCTTTTCTTCTCAGTCTCAGCCTCAAGCTCGTGTTTATGGTGATGAAGATGAGTCACTCACGATTTTCATTACCGTCCTCTCGAGAAAGCGCAGGCGAATTGCGTGGACAGTGTACTCGAACTATCACCGACGACGAAGAGGCTACTAGCGGTAGAGGAAGGGATAGTAGCGGTAGACGAAGAGGCCAAGGGGAAAGAGCCGCTCACTTTGGCAAAGAATCTGGAAAAAACAAACGACCAGTTCTCTCATTATTTTGGTATGGATTACCACCGGAATTTGCGGCATCAATCAAGGAAATTCCAAGTCTAAACGGAGTACATTTTCCTGCTAATCCAACGGCCGGAAATCGACGACTCTAACTTAAAATTGAAGGCGACAATCACTCTATTCCAACGGCCCCCTTTCCTCAGCTACCTATTCAATGGCTCCGCATTTTGAGCCATCTTCGAGTATGAATTGATGGAAAATCTGGAGCTTCTCCTCGCTGGACCGGAGATTGACGATGGTTGTTCGCTGGACCCATGTTGCCTACTACTTCTATAGAAGTGGATTTTCTTTAAGTTGGGGTTTAGATAACATCGAGAATAAATAAAGTACACGAGGGAAAGAATGGTAAATATCTAAATCCTAATCTAGTCTCTAGAATTTATATTCTAACACCCCCTTAAGCAAAGCGTCGGATGCTCTGAGATGCATAACTTGGATCTAAAAAACTCAAACAAAGGACGAGGAAGCCCTTTCGTGAAGATGTCGGCAATCTGAAGCAAAGTAGGAACATGGTGAAGATGAAGCTTGCCCGAAGAAACTAACTCACGAACAAAGTGGTAGTCAATGTAGATATACTTTGCTCGCTTGCAATAAACGAGATTCTGGGCCAGAAAGATTGCACTGTTGTTGTCATAAAGCAAGAGCAAAGAACCAAAGAGTGGGAATCAAAGATCACGAAGGAGATAAGATAACCAAACCACCTCAGCCACAATGTCCGCCCAAGCCCGATACTCAGACTCGGAGCTAGAGAGAGAAACGGTGTGTTGTTTCTTAGCGCTCCAAGAAACGAGATTGTCACCTAGAAATACATCATAGCCGTACGTCGAACGACGAGTCTCAAGACAACACGCCCAGTCTGCATCTAAGCAGCCTAATACCTCGGAAGAACGAGCTGAATGAAAAGAAAGGCCATAGTGTAAAGTGCCATGAACATAGCGGAGAATGCGAGTTACAGCTGCAAAGTGATCATCACGGGGATCCTGAATATACTGACTAACAAAATTAACCGCAAAGGCAAGATTTGGACGAGTGATAGTGAGATACTTTAGAGCACCAACCAAGGATCGATAGAGAGTGAGACTAGCAAACTTCCCACTAGTACTACTATGAAGTTGAGACTGAGGGAGAAACAACGTAGAAATAGGAGCAACGTCCATCAACCCATCCCGATGAAGAATATCACAGGTGTACTTGGCTTGGACCAAGAACAAACCCGAGAGAGTAGACTCAACCTCCAAGCCAAGAAAGTAATGCCGATTGCCCAAGTCCTTAATGGAAAACTCCTTATTAATCCTAAGAATGAACTGTTGGATGGCAGAGGAGTCATTATCAGTAAGGATGAAATCGTTAAACGTAAACCAAAAGATACAATAATGTAGTACCTCGAGAGAAGACAAAAAAATGATGTGCTAGCTGAACAATAGATAAATCCAAGCAAGTGGAGATAGGTGCTGAAGCGCTGGAACAAAGCACGAGGGGCTTGCTTAAGACCATAAATAGCTTTCCGTAGGCGACAAACATAATTGGGATGAGCAACGTCCTTGTAGCCGTCTGGTTGAGCCATATAGACCGATGCGTCAAGAACACTGTTGAGAAAAGCATTCTTGGCATCAAGCTGATGAAGAGGCCATCGACGCATGGTGGCAATAGCAGTGACAGTACAAACTGTAGATGCCTTCACCACGGGACTAAAGGTATGTTCAAAGTCGAATCCTGGAACTTGAGAAAAGACTTGAGTAACGAGATGAGCCTTGTAGCGATCAATACCGCCATCAGAACGATACTTAATCTGAAAAATCCATTTGGAGCCGACCACATATGGGTCCGGGGGGGAGGGGGGCGAGACACCAAATCCCAAGTGTGTTGGTGGCGAAGTGCATTCATTTGCTCATCCATGGCCGAAACCCAACGAGGATCACGAAGAGCTGCACGATAGTCCTCGGCTCAGACTGAGCAACTAGGGCAGCCAGAAGACCAATGACCTCATAATAAAAAAAGACTGAGGGCGACGAGAAACATTCAATCCTAATGGTCATTATATGCATGCGAGTAGGAGCTGGCTCAATGGCAGCCATAGGATAATCTAAAGCAGAGGGAGTGCGAGCCCGGGGTGATGCTGTTGAGGTTGACATCATGGGCACCGAGGCCGAAGAAGTAGGCACAGGTTGGAGAAGTGGGCGTAGTACTACTAGAGCATCAAAACAAATCTTGCAAGGTGACTCGGTAGAGGGCGTACCAGCGTGAGATACAGGTGGAAATGACCACGCAACCGAGGGCTCTATAAAGGAAGAAAGCTCTAAATTAGAGGATGTGCGGGTAGCCCGTGAAGGAGAGGCAAAAGGGAAGAATTTCTCATCAAACTGAACGTGGCGTGAAGCATAAATACGTCCTGTAGCCGGATCAAGGCACTTGAACCCTTTGTGATGAGCGCTATAGCCAATAAAAACACATGGAATGGTTCAAGGTGCAAATTTATGAGGAGCAATAGCATGCAAGAAAGGATATCCATGACAACCATATGGGCAAAAGATAGAATAATCCGGTGCAGTACCAAAAACAACCTCGAAGGGAGACTTTCGACCAAGAATAGAACTAGGCAGACATTTAATTGTATAAACCGCGGAGGAGAAGACATCCACCCAATAAGATGTAGGCACAGAAGAGTGAAATAAAATAGCAATGCCAGTTTCCGTGATATGACGATGTTTACGGTCAAGTTGGCCATTATGAGCAGGTGTATAAGGAGAGAACATCTAATGATGAATGCCACATGACACAAAGCGAGCCTGCAGACGGTGATTAGTGAACTTTTTGCCGCCATCTATCTGCAAGAATTTAACCTTGGTAGAAAATTAAGTCTCAACAAACTTCTGGAACTGCAGAAAGATGTCAAAAAAAATATAACTTTGGACGTAACGGAAGGAACCACGTGAATCGTGAAAAATCATAGATGAAAACGGCATAATAGGATAAACCCTCTACTAATGAAACTGGAGCTGGTCCCCACAAATCACAATGCACCTTATCCAATAAACCAGTGGCTCGTTTATCACTATTAGAAAATGACATATGTCTTCTCTTGGCCACCTGACAAGAAAAGCCAGTAACAGGTGCAGGCAAAATAGAGGTTACAAAAATATGACCTTTTTTTTACTCAGTAACTGAAAAATGACATAAGAAACATGACCAAGGTGAGAATGTCATTCCTCAAAAGAAGTTCAAGCTTTCCAGACCGTAATTCACCTAAAAAGGTGGAATCACCAGTCTCGAGGAAATAAATTCTCGAAAGATTATGGACTTTACCCAATATCTCTCCTGTATGTTTATGCTTAATGAAAAAGGCATCGGCATCAAATATTAAAAGAATAGGTAAATCACTAATAAGTTTACCAATGGACAATAAACTTCTGATAATTTGAGGGGCTGATCAATATGAGAAATAGAGAAATAGATCACTGATCAATATGAGAAATAGATAGTGATTCAAAATAGCCCACATAAATAGAATTAGAACCACAATAATTGTGTACCTTCTCAAGATGACGAGGATTAGATGTCATCTAAGCATTTGCACTGGAATCAATAATCCATCGATTAAAAGAATTGCCACTAATTCCACAGGAATTAGAGAAAGCCATAATTACAATGAGAAGCTTGGAGAAATAAATATAAAAACTCATCGCCGAGAATGAAAAAGTAGGTGCACACGCACTGGGAAATGGCGCGGAGAAGAGCAAGGGCTCGCTGGGCAAGCATATGATCAACACGTGCTGGAGGACTTGTCTTCTTCACACTCGCATACATAACAAGGCTCTAGCGCATTTAGAACACACGCTGATGGGATGATTAAAATTTCAGTATTCGCTGAACACGCCGGAAGGATACTAGGCATTGCATGAGGTGGAGCTGATTTAGCAGACCAAACGGAAGCACCCGACACCAGTGGCACACAAATCTATGCTCCAATACCATGAGAAGAATGAGAAACCATAGAGGGAGATTGAAAACTCGGCAGAGAAAACCAAAGGCTGATCGATGGAGACAAGGTCGAAACTCGCCGGAGCAGGAGCAGTTGAGCAGATAGAGAAAGAGGAGACGCCAAGGGAGGGAAGAAGAACAAGATAAATCAAATTTTCCGATGCAAAAGTTTAATCGGGGAGATAAGAACGCCGGAAAAAAATATTGGATATTGCCGAAAAATTGCCTGACTGGCTTGAAATGTAATCGGGGAGAGAAAAATATTTTTAGTAATAATAAAGTTGGATGCTGACCCTGCTATGATACCATGTAGAAATGGATTCCCCTTAAGTTGTGGTTTAGATAACACAATGAACAAATAGAGTACATGAGGGATAAAAAGGTAAATATATAAACCCTAATCTAGTCTCTAAAATATTCTATTCTAACAACTTCCATTCATTGAGGAGGTGGAGCCACTAACGATGGCCAAGGTTTATTCTGGGAACATTGACTGTGGTCAAAGGCTTCACCGCAGCGCCACTGATTCCTACGCGTTTGAAAAGTACTGATCGGACATATGGAAGATCTGTATGCAGCGATGAAAACCCTAATCAAGGAGAAACTGGATACCATGCCATCGATGATAACTATCATACCAGTGGTGCGAGGCCTCTTCATGCAGGCGCAGGGCATACCAATTCCAGCTGAAATTCAAGAAGAGATTCCACTACTATTTGGATTGCAAAAATTGTTGTGGCAAAGCATATGTTAGATGGTTCAGTGGAAACCACTTTGGGTGTTTTCCCGACAACAGGTTTGGGTGTTTTCCCGATGATGGAAGCTTTGGGTGTGGGTGAAATAACAAATTTTGAGAACCCGGTGAAAATCAAGAATGATGGAGGATTGGTCAAACTCATGGGCTTGAAGGTTATAGGTCCAAAAGAAAAGAAAAAGATCAAGGATGATAAGAAGCAGAAATTGAATTTGGTGGAGCCATTTATCATTCCAACAGGGATAAATTTTAATGTGGGATTACCCACATTTGGATTAACGATGGCGACTGGAAAGATCCAGTCCCGCTGAAAATAAATGAGTCTCTTATGCTGCACTGCTGAGGGCTTTGACACCCTCTCAGAGTCAGACATTTAAAAGATCTCATTCGTAAGTTTTCTCCATCCTTAATATTTTTGTCTAAGAATAATGTAGTTCTCATAAGCTAGTAGGTTTAAGGGATTCCTTAGATTTACATGGTATTTTTGTTGATGTCATTGGCAACTCAGGGGGTTTTGCTTTACTTTGGAATAAAGACCTCGAAGTTTTGGTTTTGGGCTACTCACTTAATTTTGTTGACTTTAGTGTAAATGATCCACGATCTCATACTCTGGTGGTGTACAAGCGTATATGGTGAGCCAGAAATCCATAAACGTCTACAATTTTGGCAGCAATCCCCCACACTTTCGAATAGCCCAAATCTACCTTGTCTTTGTATTGGTGATTTTAATGAAGTTTTTTATCAGAATGAATTTCAAAGTGCTAACCGGCGACCGCACACGGAAACCTAATTTACGAAGATTGGGCTCGCTGCCAGTGCCCTTAATCATGCCCTCGAGACAAGGCGTAAAGTCACCCGCTCAGGACCAATCTGCACGGCCATGAGCGCGCTGGCGCTCTTTACCAGGCTCATCAATGCATGCGCACACCCTACTACATTTTGACCTTATTTTGACCATTTTTTGTACTATAAATACCCATACCTTATCCCCTCTCTCTCATCTTAAATCCTACCCGAATTTATCTCTAAAAACCCTAGGAAGCATTTATTTCTTCTTCTTTTTCTTCTATGTTTACCATGGATTCTTGCTATTTTGTTATGGGTTTCATAATCTAGGCTAAATATACTCTTGGGAGCAATTGGTAAACATTTCTAGAATGAATTTGTGAGATTCAATATATCCTATTTTGTACTTTGATTATCAAGTATATTTTGTGCTTTCTTGTGTTATTAATGTATGATTTAGTTTAGGATGATCAACTAGTTGAAGATTGTGGGTTAGTTATTTGCTAGATTTTTTTCCAAACCCAGAAGACTTTGACTTTTTGTAAATGTGATTATTGTTGGCCAATGCTAGGTTATAATTAGGAGTGAAAACTAATTATGATTGTTGATTGATGAAATTTCTTATGCTTAGGATGAATTTGAATGGGTTTGACTTAATATCAATGTGGCTCACTAATAACGATTAACATGAAGGCCGATCCTCGTAGTCGTTATTAGTAAATATACTTGTGCTATCTATATGTTTCTTGCTTGTAGGACATTGTGGTAGTTGCATTGGGTCTCCATGTGCATTGCTATCCTCGGGGAAGTCTATGCCGCTGATCATTTAGAGTGACCCAAGGGTAAGGGTTGTTGTGTGGGGCCGATCGGTCACTCTAACTATAACAAAAGAGAGGTGAGAAATATCTTCGTTGGAAAGGTGTTGATAAGTTCTCCACAATATGTGGTTAATGCATAAAACTAGGATAATTAATCGATGATCAAAGGATGACTAGAAATGTAAACCAATTGCGCTCAAGACTCGCTATAATCTTAGTTACATCATTTGTGCTCTTTCTGATCGTGTTTGCATCGTTCCTTCTAATATTTTGTTAATTTATTTGGTTTAAGTAGTTGTAGTATTTTCCAAAACCAAACCCCTCATTGCATCGTTCTGGGTGCCATTGATGCAATCCCATTGATGTAGCTTCATTTTGTGTCTTTTTGAATAAGTCATGCCGACGACGTTAAATAAAATTGGTTTTGATAATTTGGGTGCAATTGATGCAATCCCGTTGATGTAGCCTCATTTTTGTGGCTTTGTGAATAAACCGTGCCGACAACGTTAAATAAACTTGGTTTTGATCATATTTAATTATTTTATCTTCGTCATTTTTGGAGCAATATTATGCTTTGGTGTTTTTTTTATGTTTTAGGAAAAATAGGATGAAGAAAGGCAAAAGAAGAGGGAAAATCGGAGTTTCGGGGTGAAAAAACAGCCCGTGCGGGAGCCTCAGCGCACGACTGGGCACTGAACCGCGCAGGCTGCATGAAATAGACCTGAGGGGCTGTGATGTGAGGCCATGCAACTTCAGCGCCAGGCTTTGATTCCGGTGCGCAACACTCAGAACGGGCCGGGCTGGCCGCACGCCCGTGACCCCCCCCCCCCCCAAAATATTTTTAAAAAAATTCTTTTTTTTTCGCCCCCTGCTTTCCCTACTTCTTTCTCCTCTTTTCTCCTTCCTTATTCAGAATTTTTCTCCCTCTTTCATTTCTTATCCTCTCTCAAAAGTTCTTATTCCTCTTCCAAGACCAAAATCCTTCTCCCTTCAACCTTTACTTCTAAACCCTTACATCTCTACCATCCAAATCCCTACCTACCATTCCTAAACACTACTCAAAACACAAACAAACCCAATTCATCCCCCAAACTAATAAAAGTGAAGATTTCTCTTCAAGAACACCCCAAAAGCAACAATTTTGGGATTCTTCAACCATAATGGTGAAGAATCACCATTATGGGTGATTCTTCACAATTTGCCTTCTTGTGTGTTTTGATGAGCTTGATGAGTTAGTTAAGATTGTTGTGCTTGAAGATGGTTAGAAACTCTTGATTGAGGCTGGGGATATACTTGTTGAAGTGGTAGTATTTGTGCTTATTGTGGAATTTTGTGATGGTATTGTTTGTGATTGTTATTGATTTTTGAGGTAGTATCTTTGGTGCAATATTTGTGAACTCTTGTATGGTGCTATTTAAGGTTAGACTTTGTGCTTTATTATTGTTGTGGGTTGGTCAGTTGAGCCAATTTTTCTTATGGCCTCTAAGAAGAGAAAAATGGGAGAAGCTTAATCCTCTAACCATGCACCTCCCGTGCATGGTAAACAAAGTTAAAAGGGAAATTTTCCAAAGGATGGGAGAGATTGGACAACAATAGAATTCTCATGGCCACTGTATTTGTGGATAAGAAGGTATTAACTAAGCTAGGGTTGTTAGAGGTGGTCACTCATATGTTGGATAAAACCAGCCTAGAGGGCTTTGTGAATGGCAAAGCCACAACTTATCTATCATGGACATTGGAGTTCCTCTCCACGGTGAGGAAGACCACTTGTGTGGATGATACCCCGGGGATCGAGTTCTACCTAAACGATAAGAGAAGGAGTGCCACTATGATGTTTAATGTTGGCTTTTAGGTGGAACTTCACTCCGGACGAAGAGGTAGAAAAGATCTTTAAGCAAGGAGAAGGGTACACCAACCAAGCATTTTGGGAAGTTCTCCCGGGAGAGGAAAGAAAACATCATCATTCCTCATCCTTTTTTATTATCCATCTGGTGATTCGGTATCTCCACTGCTTTCTCAATCCTACACTTTTTTTGTCAATGAGAGTTTAACAAAGGTTCCGGAATGTTTTTAAATGCCTTTGGGTTTTTACTCCCCACGGAAATGGTTCCCCTAATTGGGTTGATGTATGGATTAATGGATGCATTGGGTTGTCGAACAAAAGTTCGGGGAGCATTTGTATGGGGGGAATGATCACTCTCTTAACACAACATATGCATATTCCTCCTCCACCAAGCTTGGAGCAAATCAGCTGCTATCCTGAGGATGCTTCTACACCATCAAGTATATGGAAAGAGAAAAAAAAGTTTAAAACCATTGAAGAACCCTCACAATGTTCATTTGGCTTCATTGCGAAGGATAAAAATACATGACACTTCCTTCGGACCACCTAGTGGGTATCCCGAAAAGGATTTCACATTATCAACCCCCTAAGGAAGCTTTTAGAGAATCACTCTCATCCCAAGTGCAAGGAGGCCAAAGTGCTCCACCACCACAAGTTCCACCACAGGCTTATTTGCTCAACTCCAAGAATCCTTCCAAACCATGCAAGAAAATATGAACAATGGGTTTAGGCGCATGGACCAACGAATGGAGAGCCTCGAGTAATATGTCGAGGGCACTTGTGAGGGCATGAACGACAACATGGATGCAATGCTCCAATTTTCCTCCGGCAATGCCCCACCACCAAAGTGTGTGGAGAAGCAGAGGAGACGCGAGGAGGAGAGAGCAAGGAGATGAGCAAGCAGAGACGGTGGCGCGGGACCTTTAATATCCTTATTGTGAGAATTTCATATTCATTTTCCCTACTTTTTCTTTTGATTATTTATATGAATTGATAACATTGCATATTATAAGTGTGGGGAGGAAATTTGGATGCTCATGTTTCCGCACCAGTTGTGATTTTTAGTTCAAAGAAAAAAAAGAAAAAAGGAAAGAAAACAAAACAAAAATACAACGCTAAATTGAAAACCCAAGAGGGCAACTTAGGCAAAATCAGGGGGCCCGGATAGGTCGAAAACCCGAAAGGAAAACCTATGCAAAAATGAAAGGTCAAATGGTGCGGAAAAAGGTGAGGGTGAGCCTTGATAAAAAAATGTGTGAAGGTAGGATGAAAACCTGAGAGGGTTCCTAGGCAAAATGAGAGAAAATGAAAACAAAATTGAAAAAATTTATGCTTCTCTTGATTTTTCTATTTGGTGGCTTCTTTGGTGGAATAAGCTAGTTTTACACTCGTATTTTATACCTCACCTTTGATTGGTATGATGGTTGTTTAGATTATCTTAGACTTTGGGATGTGAGAGTGTGGGAGATTCTTATGTCTTGGGGGTTAGGGTAGTCTAGGAATACGATGTTGGATGTTTTTGTAAAACTTTTGCATGATAGTTTACGCTTAGATCTTTGCTTGTTCTTGTTTACTCGAGGATAAGTAAAGGTTTAAGTGTGGGGAGGTTTGCTAAGACGTCAAATGCATGTTTTTTCCAAAGCATTTAACATCTCTTTTGTAATTTTATTGTTGGAATACTTCTAGATTTAGGTAGATTTACATCATAAGGGGTTCACATGACCGTTTTTGGTTTTCATATCTAAATCCTTCGTTTTGTAACATATTTATAGTCTAATGGACTTTTGGTCCTTACGATCGTCTAGATTTCTTTTTGTAAGCTTAAATTGTAGATTGCTCTTAAGCACTTCAGATTGGTTTAGTGAAGGTCATTTGCAAGGATGGTAGAAGATTAAAGACCATGAGACAAACGTGGTAGAAGAAAGTCCATATTTGAAGAACGAAGGGCAGCCGACCGACGCAAAGACCGGTGGGCCAACCAGCCGGGTGAAGAAAATCTAGCGCATGGCCAGCTCCTTTAACAGCGCACTTACACATGAGAGAAGAAGTTGCACACAGTGTCTCAGCACCATTTTGCGTGGCCAGTACGAGGAAGCGGACGTCTGAACGTGGAGACCTGATTTACAAAGATTGGATATGCATCCAGTGCTCTTAGTCGTGCGCCCGTGCACTGAAGACAAGGCACGATGTCACCTGCTCAGGACCAATCCGCACGGCCATGCGCGGCCCAGCACGCCCTACTGCATTTTCACCTTATTTTGACCATATTGTGTACTATAAATACCCAAAACCTTATCCCCTCTCTCTCATCTTAAATCCTACTCGAGTTTCTCTCTAAAAACCTTAAGAAGCACTTATTTCTTCTTCTTATGTTCTATGTTTACCATGGATTCTTGTATTCAATATATCCTATTTTGTGCTTTGATTATCAAGCATTTTTTGTACTTTCTTGTGTGATTAATGCATGATTTAGGTAAGGATGATCAACTAGTTGAAGATTGTGGGTTAGTTATTTGCTAAATTTTTAGTCAAACCAGGAAGACTTTGACCTTTTGTCAATGTGATTATTGTTGGCCAATATTAGGTTATAATTAGGAGTGATAACTAATTATGATTGTTGATTGATGAAATTTCTTAGACTTAGGATTATTTTGAATGGGTTTAACTAATTATCAATGTGGCTCACTAATAATGATTAGCATGAAGGTTGATTCTCGTAGTCGTTATTACTAAAAATACTTGTGCTACCTGTGTGTTTCTCGCTTGTAGGACATTGTAATAGTTGTGTTGGGTCTCCATGTGTATTTTTATCCTCAGGGAAGTCTATGATGCTGATCGTCTAGAGCGACCCAGGGGTAAGGGTTATTGTGTGACGTCGACTGCTCACTCTAACTATAACTGAGGAGAGGTGAGAAATATCTTCACTTGAAAGGTGTTGATAAGTTCTCAACAATATGTGGTTAATTCATAAAACTAGGATAATTAATCGATGATCAAAGGATGACTAGAAATGTTAATCAATTGCGCCCAAGACTCACTATAATCTTAGTTACATTGTGTTATTTGTGATCGTATTTGCATCATTCCTTCAAATAGTTTGTCAATTTAGTTTCTTAAAGTAGCCGTAGTGTTTTCCAAAACCAAACCCCCAACTTTGTTGCCACACACATGGGGTGACTTCTTCGTGTACTTTTTATCTACGTTTTAACACTCGATAAAATCCCATTTTCCTCATGGATGACCTCGTCTTACCACTAGACACTATCTTTGAAAGGCACGGAGATAACCTCTCACACCCTGGTACATGGATATGGCACCCAAAAATTGATGGTAAATATGCAGTCAAATCTGGATACAATATTGGTCTTAACTTTTCAAATTTATCCGATGCAAGGAATATGGCGTCAAGTAGCTCATGACCCTCTCCACACTGGAAGAAGATTTGTAATTTAACAACACAACCGAAGACCAAACACTTCCTGTGGAGATTATGCAAGAACAATCTACCGTTAGCAACTAATTTATGTCTCAAACATGCGAGTGTCGAAGCTCTTTTCTTAAGCTGCTCATCAGAGGATACATCATTGGAGCATCTATTCTTTCATTGCCACTTGGCGCACCAACTATGGTTTGCTACAAACTTACATGGAAGGATATTTCATTTTTATCTACCAAGTGCAAGTATATGGGTTCAAGATTTCCTCATAGAAATGAATGCACAAGATATGGAAATTACGGCTATCATGTTATCCCAACTTTGGTATCACCGAAACAAGCTGCTACATGGGGAACAACCTGAAATCCATCCACAACAGTGTGTGATCTATGCCACGAAGCTATTATCATACCTGGACAAAGTGAATGCTGAGATTGTATTTGACACACTGAGCCAAAACCCAAATACTCTTCCATTAGAGTATGGAAACACACTCTACTTTAACTTAGCCATATCTCCAACTTGTACTTTCCTAGGCTGGTACGTTTTCTCCTCGAATGGAAACTGGTTGTATAGAGAATCCCAACGTATACCTATTTTTTATATGGTGAAGCATGCAGAAGTCATTTCCCTCTACAAAGTGGCATATAAATTAATCATATAAAAGGAGATGCACAAATGGCTATCAGTGTCGTGAAAAATCTTAAGGAGGATGTATCTAAATTCGATCTCACTATAGAGACATGAGTAGATTAGTTGAGAGCCATCAGTTCTTAGAACTGAAATGGATAAACGGCAGGATAACTCTGTTTCCCATTTATTAGGGCAACATGCCAAAAACAATAGAGATGAAATTTCTCCATGGGATAATATCCCACATTTTGTAACAAATTTTTTAATTAATTAATGAATACTTTCCATTTAAAAAAAGGAGTAACAATAACGAAGTAATGCATTAATTTAAGAACTAATCACTATAAACTATGAACTAAAAGATTCAAAGCAATTAAACAATTTTGTCCAGAGACTAAAAATATAGTTTAATAATGAAGAACTAACAGTTAAAAACTATGATCTAATCACTTAAAATCGTGAACTAAAAAAATTAATGAATGCATTGAAATTAAGATTTAATCACTATAAACTATGAACTAAAATATTCATATCAAATACTGATAATGTGTAATTCCTACTGGGCCCAAGTGCCTATTATAGCTGGCCCAAGTGCCTCTACTTTATCCTTTGGGTAATAACATTTGGACCAGGCATAGGAAGATTTATAGTACTTGCATCACAAGCAAACAAAACAGTTGCTCTACTTAGCAACCTATATATGGGAGAGAGGTAACTCTACAAACTCAACTATTCATTCCTATTAAAATAACTATTTCTAACTTGAAGTTGGAGCCTCTCCCCCCCGGAAACCTCTGGGAGCTTTGTCTTGCATATTCCAGCCAAAGCAGTGGCGCACATTGCGGCAGCGATTTGGGGCACATCAAGGTTCCATGCCCAGTGGTACCGTTTGCCAAATCTGCGTATTTTTTTATTCATGTTCACTTCTACAACAAGTACACATCGTAGAGGTGAACATAGGTGAGGAAGTACATTACCCCTACCGGGGAAGGAAGAAACACAGGAGTAGTGAAATGCAATCGGATATGCCTGACCAAATCTCAACAACAGGGGTACCAGAGTGATCTCAGATCGACCATACCTCCCAGATGGGTAGAGGTTAGTGTTGAGCCCTGGGTAGGAGGTGGTGGAGTCCCTACATCACAAAGCCAGGCGCACCAACAAAGGGAGAATGAGCCACAGTTCACGGAAGCTACGGGGGATTCAAAGGTGAAAGTGGTCGCAAGAGCCGCTCAAGCGATAAAATGCACGAACAGTGCACTTCCCTCGTCTCAACGAGACCTAGCGCAACTAGCGAGACCCCATAGATGCATTTAGGTGAATCTTTCAATGCTCTATCAAAGAAGGATCCAGCAGCAGGTGGCGCTCTCACCGTCGATGCATTTAGTGTTACAACTGAGATTCAAGTTACAGGCAAGGGCATCTTACCTAGCGAATAGGAGATTTGGGCTCAAGATCGGCCTCAACCGACACTCCCCAACATGAACCAGATGCTGGCATATTTGATGCTTATTTCAGTACCTCACATTCCAAACCAGGTGATCCCTAACTCGATGGCCTGGCCAATGGGGCGTTATCAAGGTTACGAGAACCAAATGCACCTATGGCCTCGACCGGATATCCCCTCATATGACCCTTACTACCAAGGGCAGTAGTAGCTATATCACAGCTCTGTTGTGGGATGATTGTGGCTTGGATACATGGCCTCAAACCAGATACACCAAATTCCCTATATTGATGCTTCATTCTGGCCAAATCCATACGTAGATCAATGAATGGGATATGAGTCGAGTGATGTCCTCACAAGGGAGTTGGATAGATTGATTGGGCCCTCAGGTCAAGTCCAAGCCTCCACTTTTAGCTCTTTGATTATGGCAACTTGATGGCCCACCGATATAAAGCCACCCGGGGGGCTTCCCATATACAGTGGAGATTTGAATCCCCGGGAGTTCATACAAACCTTCCATAGTCTAATGAACTTGAGGGACTTCAACGAACAGCTGACATGTAAGCTGGTAGGGAGATACCTTCGAGAGAAGGCTTAAGCAGAAGGGACCCTGTTGGGCTAGTTCTTCCAAAATAAAAGATTTATAAAAATCCTGATCGAGCTCTACCAAAGAAAGCATCGGCCTGGTGAGTCGACGGAAACCTTCTATCATCAATAGTAGATAAGAGCCTCAGTGTAATCAATCACACCAAGGATGGGGTGATTTTGGTTACATGAATGGAATGTCCAACCTCGACATATACAAGAAGCCGGTCTCAAAGAAACTAGAAACCCTGCAACAACTATAAGAGATTGTGGAGCAATACTCAAAGATCGAGGAAGCTATGAAGCAGAAATGAGAGGGGGACAGGTGGGGCAAAAAGGGTTCTAAAGCCTCAGAGCCAAGGCCGAATAGGCCAGAAGTTTCAAACAAAGGCTTTGAAGGCTATGTTCCCTCAACCAAGACTCAGGTGGACACTCCATCCACAATGGGTTGTTTTGAACTCCCCCCTGGTAAGGACTTTCTTGGAAAAATAGAGTCGTGATATGCTTCATTGTGCGTGTGTTAGCCGTTGCATTTGGTATGATAATTGGTTTGTTTTATATGTTAGATTTCTAATATTAGTTAAGTTTATGTGACAAGGGGTTTAGACGGTCATGTATGGTTTTCTTGTCTAAATCCCGCATTTTGTAGACTTAATTGGTACAAATAGACACTTTGTATCCACAGGCACCTAGATCTTCCTTTCTGATCATCCTTAGTTAGTCGCTCGTGAGTACTTTTCATTCATTTCTATTGAAGGCTATTCGCAAGGATGGTAGAAGAAGTTGAAGGCCATTCACACCTTGAATGGAAGTAGACGAAGGCCACAGACATCAAATTGTGGTAGAAGGAGGATGGAGCCAAAAATAGGCAGCATTGTAGTTCAAAGCAGCCAATGAAGAAAAGGAGAATCGTGGTCCAATGAAATGCATCAAATTCTGAGAACGATCTGAAAATAATCAGCCTTCAAGATTGGTTCCATTTGATTAGTTTTCTCAAGCGCTATAAAATTTACTACAAGAACTCCCAAATCAAACTAATGGTTGATCCGTAGCGAGGGAAAGAAGTTCAGCCGGCCAAAGCAACAGTTGCCCGCACCATGCTACGTGGCTCGTGCCAAGGGTCTATGGCACGAGCCGTGCCAACACCCACCACACTAATATCGATGGGTTGCATGCTTAGGTGCCTGCTTTCACTTAAAAATGGTTAGGTATGGGTGCGGACCATCCCATTTTCGATGGCCCATATCGTACCAAATGCAAGTAGAATGTGAAGAATTGAGTGGGCCGCACCAAAATATTGAGAAAAACAAGGATTCTGATAGCGGCTTGTGCCAAATGAGGGTTCAGATGGCAGTCCGTGCCAAATGATACGAACTGCACGGACAGGATCTGCAGAGGATGCCACAGCCTAGGCCAAGAAGATGATATGAATCGTGCCAAATCCTACGGCCCATGCCGCTATGAACCTAGGAGGCAGCCCAGACCGTGCCATTCGCGACGGTTCAAGCCAGTGGCGGAATAAGTAGGGTTTACACGTTTTTGGCCTATTTGGGTATATTTTTAGGCCTAAATCCCTACAACTATAAATATAGCCTTAGTCTACTAGGGTTAGAGACTTGGACATTTTTCATATTTTACTTTTGTAATTTGGATAGCATCTTAGAGAGAGAAACATTCTCTCTTATTTCTTTCTTTCCTTTATTATTTTCTTTGATCCTATGATGTGGAATTCAAATCTACATTTGAATTCCATGTCCGGGGAGTAGTTTCAATAGCTTGGGGATAATTGTATTCATGTGTTAATTTATGCTTGTCAAGGATTCAAGGGCAAGGAAATGAAGCCCGTGTCAAGGATACCGGCATGGCTAACCCCCAAACGTCAGGAACTAAGTCGTGTGCAGAGCATGTTACCATGGTAGACCACGAAGGGGGGAAAACTTCAGTAGCATTCATCACAAATACCCTGACACCAATCCAGGAGGATGCGTTAGGATCCTCTAGGCGATTGGAAGTGATGGGAGAGCAGGAACGGAGTAACCTCAATCACTTGCTCGAGGGGGCTGCTGACCTGAGGGATAAAAGGTTTACGGATGTTTCAAGAGATTCTTATATGGAAGTCTATGGCCAGCACATGCAAGGAAATCATAATGTGGGGAGGGCTAACCCAAACCAAGATATAGAGCGGGCAACTCAGGTTCTAGATGCGACAGGCTATCGAGTTATCCCTCCTCAGAGGGATAACAGGGTCACGCATGAGGTACTGCCACACTCACCTGTAGGAATAGCTATGGGATGATCCTCTCAGCCTTCGATAGCCTACCCTTATCACGCATATGCTGGAGAGTCATTGCAAGCTAGGCCTCAGCCTTCCATTCCAGGTTAATCAGAGAGACTAGTATATTCGTTACCTCTACTAGACTAATCTATTCCTACCCTCGACCTACCCGGGACAGCACATGGGATGATGGATTCTTCTTCCATGAAAGGACATGGAAGTATGGGAATTCAAGGAATGATGATTAGTCAGGGGCCTTACAATCCCTATGGCCAACCACCAGCATACCCGGGTTTTGGACAGCCTTGGAAGAACCCTAGGTATGGGGTAATTCAACCTCCTTATCTACCACAGCTGGGAAGTAATGACAGGGGGCTGAACATGATAAGAGGGCAATAGGAACCCCCCTCGGATGCAAGCAAATCATTAAAAAGGGAGTTGGTCGATGGCCAATAGTAGTGAAACCTCTGAAAGGACTTTCAACGTACAGTAGTGAAATCGACCCTTTAGAATTCATCAAGACATTCCTGGGCTTGATGAGTTTGAAGGATTTTGATGAGAAGTTGACATGTAAGCAAGTAGGAAAATACCACGAGGAAAGGTACATGAGTGGTTCAATAAGTTTCCAAGAGGCTCACTTCGATCGTACCGAGACTTCAATGAAGCATTTTTGAGTTAGTATGCGCAAAAGAAGAAGTTCACAAAAAATATATTAGAACGCTAACAGATGAGGCAAAGGACAAGGGAGAGCACGAAGCCTTTCTATCATCGGTTTGTGGACAACGACATGAGAGTGATAGAAACAATGAATATCGAAGTGATCCAGGGGTACCTGCTGAGAATGAAGGATGTGAAATTATACAAGAATCTAAGTACTAATACCCCTAAGACTTTGCAAAACCTTCATGAGGTTGTAGAGCAATACTCGAGGGTAGAGGAAACAACTAGAAAGAAAAGAGATAGCCTTACATAGAAAAAGGGAAGAAATGTAGAACTTACAGGGAAAAGGCCAATTGAACCCATAAGAACACCATTTAAGAGATATGATCCACTGCCACCGACACTCGGAGAGAGAACTCCTGCACAGATCTTAAGTATACATAGAGGGTTGTTCCGATCACCCCCACCTTCACAGAATTCACATAACTCGATGGTGGCCTGGAGAGCAACAAATTGATATTGCGATCATCACAGGGATTACAGCCATAACACAAATGATTGCATGCAGTTGAGGATGGAGATCAATAAGTGTGAGCGAGAAGGATGATTTCGAGGGCAAGGACTCAGGAACCGAGCTGCACCCTCAAGGCCTCAAATGAACCAATGGAAACCCTATAGAAGGAACAATTAAAATAATGGGGGTAGAGAAGATAGAAGGCATCGAGAGCAGGCGATTCAAGATAGGGGACAAGAGGAAAGGCAGGATAGACCGCAGGAGCAACAGAAAGGTAATCAAGATGACCAAAACAGGGAAAATGCACCCGTTTGAAGAGTTATTAATGTCATAAATGACATGGTGGGAGAGAGATCTTCAAATGTTGTGATAAAATCATAAGCTCGAAGGGTCCTTGCGGAAGAACCTAGCCACAAAAGGTTTCGACCGGACAAGATAGTCATTTTTTCGGAAGCGGTGCCAGATCAAACACCTCATTCGGATCTTATGGTAATTTCGGCCCTTATTGGAACATCTTTGATAAGAAGAGTATTCATTGATGACGGAAGTGAGGTAGAAGTGATGTTTACTGAGTGCTTTGACAGTTGGATATAGGGCGCAACAACTTATAAAAGTCATCCTCACCTTTATCCAGATTCATGGGAAACCCAACATTCCCCCTAGGAGAGATAACCCAGTCAGTTCGCGTAGCGGATGGTGACAAAGGGCTGACTATTTGGTGTAACTTTGCTGTCGTGGATGCCCTTTCCCCTTACAATGTGTTTTTGGAAAGGCCATGGATGTGTTAGGCTTGAGCAGTCTGGTCACCCTATCACCTTATGGTGAAGTTCCCGATTGAAAAGGGAGTGACATCCATTTGAGGAGATTAGACTGTGGCTAAAAAATGTAACATTACTACAGTACGAGAAGTGAGAAAACAAAGAGATGTAGAAACAGTGCATATAGATATGAGATTAGCCGATACAATACAGATTCATATTCGAGATATGTGGTCAGTAGCTGTGGAGAAGCTAATTCCCAAAGATATTAAGGAAAGATTGAAATACCTATTGGGAGAATATGGGGACGTGTTCTTGTGGGATATTTCTGACCTAACGAGAGTACCTTCAAGTGTTGCACTGCAAAGGCTGAATATTGACCCCTTAATAAAGCCAGTGAAGCAGAAGAGAAGGGTGTTTTCTCCCGAAAAAGCTGAAGCAATTAAAGAAGAGCTGGAGAAGTTGTTGAAGGCAGATGTCATCGAGGAGGTGTTCTACCCCGAATGAATTGCTAACCTAGTTATGGTTCTAAAGCATGATGAAGCCTGGAAAATGTGTATAGACTTCACCGAATAAATGCTACCCAAAGACAGTTACCCATTGCCACTAATCGAAAAGTTGGTGGAAGCCATCACTGGATATCAGATTCTGGTCTTCTTTGACGTGCATAAAGGGTATCACCAAACACTCATGACAGAAGAAGACAAAGAAAAACCATCGTTTAATACAGATGTGGGCACATAGTGTTATAAGAAGATGATGTTTGGATTAAAAAATGATGGGGCTACTTACCAGAGGTTGGTTAATAAGCTGTTCAAGGGGCAGATAGGGAAGAATATGGAGATTTATATGGATGATATGGTTGTCAAAAGCATAAGTCATGAAGAATTCTTAAAGGACCTGGAAGAAACATTTGGTAGACTTCCACAGGCTAACTTGAAGTTAAACCCATCCTAGGAGCACAAAAGTTTCTCGTATTCATGGTCTCAGAGAGAGGTATTGATGTAAATCCAGAGAAGGTTGAAGCTTTGAAGAGAATGAAAACCCCATAATCAATAAAAAGATGTACAAAAGCGTACATGGTCTCTAGCAGCGTTGAGTAGATTCCTATCGAAGGGGACGGAGAAATACCTACCCTTCTTCGATGTCCTTTGATGGGAAAAGAAATTTGAGTAGAATGAAAAATGCGACAAGGCATTCAAGTAGTTGAAGGAGCACTTGGGAACACTACCTACCCTGATGAAGCCGGATAAGGATGAGACACTATATATGTACATTTCCACATCGCCTTTGGCAATCAGTGTGGGCTTAGTAAAAGAGAAAGAAAAGGCGTAACACCCAATTTACTTTGTCAGTCATGCCTTGTAAGGGCTGGAGATGAGGTATACAGTCATCAAGAGGTTGATTCTAGCCTCGTACATGCAACTAGAAGAATGAGACCCTACTTCCAGGGGCACAAGATAGTGGTGCTCACGAACCACCCAATTCGGCATATCCTATTGAAACCAGGGATTTCAGGAAGAATGATGAAATGGGCTGTGGAATTGGGAGAAAATGATATCCGGTATCAACCTTGAGTTGCAATTAAGGATCAGGCGCTAGCAGACTTCATAATGGAAACTACAGAGCCCCTCAAGCATTAGGGCTCCGTTCGAACGGTGAAAGCAAGCAAAATGGAGGTATGGAAGCTATATGTGGATGGTTCATCACATTCAGGAGGAAGTGGAGATGGGGTTCTATTAACCAATCCCAATGGCAAGGATTACCCTTACTCGTTGAACTTCGCATTCAAAGCAACTAACATTGAGGCTGAGTACGAAGCACTGATCACTAGATTGCACTTAGCCAAGGAGCTACAGGTAGAGGAATTGGAGGTTTTCAGTGACTCTCAAATCATGGTTCAGTAGGTGAATGGGGAATACAAGGCCAAAGAGCATAACCTGCAAAGATACCTTGAGGTAGTGAAAAACCTGTTGAAAACTTTTAAATATTACACTTTAACACAGGTCCCGAAGGAAAGCAATCATAAAGCAGATGCTCTAAGCAAGCTCGCTTCTTCGAATTTGGGAACCCAATCCCAGAAGCAATTACTCATAGAAACTTTGAACAAATGAAGTTTCGAAGAACTAGTAGTTATGGTGGTGGAAGTGGAAGACTCTTGGATGACACCATTCGTGGCATATCTTCGAGAGGGTTTCAAACCAAAAAATGAAGTGGATGCCAGAAAGGTAAGGTTGAAAGCTCCAATGCATGTGTTGCAGGAAGGAGTGTTATACAGAAGGGGTCATTTGCAGTTGTTGCTTCGGTGTGTTAACCCTCAAGAAGCTGATTATCTCATAAGGGAAGTCCACAAGGGAGTATGTGGCAGCCACCAAGGAGCCAGATCTGTGGCAAGGAGGCTTATTCGAGTAGGATTTTACTGGCCGACAATGTTCAATGATGTGAATCGATACATTCAGGCTTGCCACCAGTGTCAGAGACATGCCCCCATAACACATTTCCCCCAAGAGGAGATGAGAAGCATGTATAGTTCATGGTCCTTTGATAAATGGGGGATCAACCTTGTAGGTCTTTTTCCCGAAGCGCCAGTAAAATTTAGGTACCTAATAGTGGTCATTGACTATTTCACGAAGTGGGTAGAGGTCGAGGCCCCGACGAACATAAGGGGAAAGACGGTTATTTCCTTTTGCTGGAAGAATATTGTATGTCATTTTGGAATCCCAAGGACAATTATCACGGATAATGGAACAAATTTTTCTCAAGATCCCTTCAAGAAGTGGTGTGAGGAGTACCAGATTAAGCAAAAGGTAACATCATTTTACCACCCCCAAGCTAATGGGCAGGTGGAGGTGACCATTAGGGCGATAGTAAATGGCATACGAGCATGGCTCGAGGGAGCAGAAAGTAATTAGATATGAGAATTACCTAATGTGATGTGGGCATATCGAACAACTGAGTCTTCCACTACTGGTGAAATGCCTTATGGCCTAGTGTATGGCTCGGAGGTGGTAATCCCTGTGGAGATAGGTGTTCCTAGCCCAAGGATGATGGCTACTGCAAATGAGATAAGTAATCAGCAGAGTCGATGTCTTGATTTGGACATGGTGGAAGAAAAGAGAGAGCTAGCTTCTTTACACAAGGCTAAAGTTAAGGAACGGGTCAGAAGAAGGGTAAAGAAGGTTTTGTTTAACCTGGGAGACTTGGTAATGAGGAAAAATGGGAAAATCAGAAAGGAACCTGGAGGAAAGTTAGCTGCAAATTGGGAAGGACCCTACAGGGTGATTGAATCGCACCTGGGAGGAAGCTATGTCCTCGAAGAGATGAATGGGATTCGAGTACCAATAAGGTGGAACATCACTAACCTAAGAAAGTACTACCAACTATGATGTGTGGGATGCTTTTAAGCTCCACTCTAGTCAATATTTCCAGCTATAGCTGATGTTCGAGTGGTTTACTCTTAAGCGGCACTCTAGATGATGTTCGAGTGGTTTCCTCTTAAGTGGCACTCTAGATGATGTTTAAATGGTTTGCTCTTAAGTGTCACTCTAGATGATTTTCGAGTGGTTTGCTATTAAGTGTCACTCTAGTTGATAATCGAATGGTTTTCTCTTAAGCGGCACTCTAGATGATGTTCGAGCAGTTTACTCTTAAGTGGCACTCTAGATAATATTTCCAGTTATAGCTGATGTCTGAGTGGGTTGCTCTTAATCTCCGCTCTAGGAAATGTTTCTAGCCAAGGCTGAGTTTGAGTGATATGCTTTTAAGTAGCACTCGGGGGCTACATTTGTAATCCAAAAATCATGAACTAGTTGACAAAATTGGCAGGATGTAGGTGGAAACACCGAACCTGGGTAAAATGCTCGTGTCTTTGAACTTTTTAATTCCTATTTATTAAAGATGTTCATAATATCTTTACAAAAGAAATTTGTGTGTGGCACCAATATTCTAGACGTAAAATTTTTGAAGTATATGCACGTACAACTCAAATCATGTTATAATTTTTAAAAGCTCACTGACAATAACAATAGTGGGTTGAGAAACTCAACTTCCATTTTCTAAGAGCGAGAATTAAATAGACCTCAACTGCTATAATAAATAGAAGTACATTTTTGGTGCCAAGCGGTACGCAAATTCATTCATTTAAATAGGGGGAAATCCCACCCGAAACAAATCTTCGGTAGAAAGAGCTAGCACCTTCACCTTTACTTCTAGATGTTCGAGTTCTTCCTGTTTGATGGAAGTGGCTCTCTTAATATCCTTCATTTTTTTCCTCCACCAAATACTTAGAAAGATCCAGGGGAGCAATGGTGTAACCCCGCTTCTTTGTGGGGGTGTAGAATGAGCCCTTTGAGGAAGACTCAACACTCTTAAGACGTTTTGTGGAAGATCCCTAGGTAGCTTTTCTCGAGGGTGCAGGATGATTTTTAGCTTCCTTAATATCAGATTTCTGTGACCGAGGAGCAGAATGATAACTTGAGGGGGTGAATCCCTTTACCTTCAATTCCGCCAACCAATCAAGAATAAGGTCAAAGGCCTTTTTCTGGTGAGGGGTTCCATTCTCATGGACATTGACTTCCTTCATCTAGTATCGAGCGACTTTGAGTAGAAATTTTGGAAGCTGATCATTTCCAATTAAATATGAGGGAGGAATTCCATGAGAAAGCATATGGGCACGAAGGCTTACTTTGTGGGCAGCTATTTTTTCTTCAAAATCGGCAATGCGCTCCTCGACTTCTTTGGCTTGTAGCTTTCTAGACCTCGATCTCCCCTGCGAGTCGTGTACTCTTGGATAAGAGAGATTCTACTAAAGAACCATCCTCGGCTAGGGTGTTCCTCGCTGGAGGCTTGCTCGAAGAGAGGGGGTCTTCACTAGCTATCTTCTAAGCAAGCAGTTACTCTTCAAGACTGGAAATTTTGCTCTGTGCCACCAGATGTTGTTCGAAAATTAACTCCCTTTGGGCCACTAACCTAGAATTTTTTCCCATGTAACCAATTAGGCACCCTTCCATTACTGGAAGCCTAGCCATATTAGCAGCGCGTGACTTCAGAGAACCAAATTTTAGATATATTTGACGCATTAGCTCTTCAAAGCTTTTATGCGCGGGATCGCGATCTTCGACCACCTCTAAAGGATATGTACCGTTAAATTCTTTGGTCAAGAAATCCCTGACAAACCCTTTAAAGGTTGGATGGTCTTTGGACTGCCACAACTTCATCTCAACTTCAAGCTGATTGAGTTTGTCCTTCAAAGATTCCTTCTCTTAGTTACAAATAGATAAATCTCGTGTGGCTTTCAATAGTTGTTTGTGTGTCTCAATTATTTTTGAGTACTCAAAAGCTCCTCACAGGCACCTTCTAACACTCTTTTAATGAGTTAAACTGCGAAAAATAACAAAGGTAAAATTAATAAATAAGTCATAAAAATTACAAAAAGTATTCTTATATTGAAGCTTCAAAAAGTTACATCAGGAGACCTTAATTGGTAGAGTTACAATCAAGAACGAACCCTAGAGTTATCCTCCTTCGAGGTCGATGCAATCATTCTTTCCATTTTGGCATCGACTGAGTTTTGCTCGAGGGATGTGTATGTAGCCTTGGGTAGGGGGATCGCTCGAATCCCCTCAGTAATGAAGAACTACCCCTTTGACTTAATGAAATCCATCAGGGAAAAATGAAGGCTATCGTTCTTAATGGCCTCGTCCCACTTTGCATCCAGAGTAGCCTCGAGATCAGGCTTGTCCAGCTCATCCACCTGCTTAGTGTGTTCTTTGTACAGGGAGGCGGACAGTTAAAGTTTCAGGAATTCCTCAGCCAGATCACTGCAACCAAGATACTTGGCCCCCTTGAGGAGGTCCACAAACAATTGAAGCAGCTCAGAATTGTTCAATAGTTTGCTTTTAAATGCCTCAGGCAGTTGAACCTGCTCAGCTAGGTCCTCAGCAGCCTGAACCCTTTTCTCGAGAGTATCTCTTTCCAGCACCCACTGACGCTTCTTAGCATCAAAATTATCTGCCTTTCACCTCTCACCTTCCAAGGTTTTCTGACCCTCCTCATGCACCTTTTTCTCCTCTTCGAGTAACCTCTTCAACTCCAAAATCTCAGCATCTTTTTGGCTAACTTTTCTTGGAATGAAACATGGCTAGAAGTACAAGCATGGGCAAAGGTAGCCATCTTCTGAGTAGCCTCACGGAAAAGTTTGGAGACCTAGAAAAATAGTTAAATTTAGATAAATGCTAGAAAAAAGCTTACTAAAATGAATTTTACAATGGAACAGACGAAAACCTGAGGGTTAAAGACCAGGCTCACGAGATAGTGCTCATCCAGAGTCATAACGCTGGATATGGACACCGTATCACTCGGAGGGGTGTCGAGGATACTGATTGTTGATGGGCATTATCACCATCAGTTGCGCTTGCTCCTATTAACGGCTGTTGATGAGCATTACCAATGTTGCCACCATCTGCCCCTATCCTCTGGCAAACATTCCTGGTGTGAGGGGCTAGCCATCAGCCATGGTTGAAGTAGATCTTTCATCACCTACTGGAGGTGTGAAAGCCTGGTTCGAGGGAGTAGGGGTCCCTTTCGAAGAGCCCTCACCCTACCTCGAGTGTGTCTTCTTGTTCCTTAAGCCTCTAGGGAGACCAATCGAAAAAAGAGAGGAAGAGAAGAACAAAATTAGTAAAGGTAAGTGTAACAGCACAAAAGACAGAAGAAATAGAATTCTATTAAGGCACCTTGGGAGGCTTCTGAGTGTCTAAAACCACTAACGAGGGTCTCGAGGGGAAGACCTTCTTTAAGGCCCTCAGGTTCCCTTCTTCTCTTCCTGATATTCTTCCAGAGTACTTTATACACATACTCCTCGTAGATTTCAAAGGGAACTAAAAATCCACCAATCACAGGGTTAGGATTGTTGAAGTGGTTGTAGTCAAGGGAGTTGGACAACAGCTTTTACCTATCTATCTCGAGGGTATCCAGACAAATATACTACCCTAGTTTAGGAGACTCAACTAGCACATCCCTGTTCCACTGGGGGACTCGATACCTCCCTCTGTTAAATAAAATCCCCTTCTTCCAACTTCACCAGTCACCCAAATTACCAGGAACAGAAAAACCTTGTGATGTGCCTCCTGGCCGGTAAATGTAATAATCATGTTAGTGGATTGCCCACTATAAGATGCGTAGTATAACGAGAAGAGCAGCTTATACCTTGTCCTGATACCGAACTTGTCACATCGTATCAAGAACATCATAATAATTACCAAGAGTTGGGATGAACTTGTGCAGGGCTCACCTAAAATTACCTGAGAAGTTTGGAAAAGAGAGGCGGAAAGGGAAAGGTGAGCCCGCAATGAAGATTTCTAGGGAAATAGCTGATCTTCCCCCGAGGAGTTTATGGGGGGGGGTCTTCTTTTCAAAAGGGTTGAAAATCCACATCTAGGGCTATTTGTTGGCCAAGAGGGATCGAGTCTAAAATCTTTGAGATATTCTTCCCTACTACTTGGGTCGGGGGTTCCATCCCAGAAACCCTCAATCATACCTCTCGACCTATCTTCTCTTTCTTCTTCTGAGAGGATTTAGCCCCAGAAGATGCTTTTAGTGCTTTCGAGGGCGCTTCCTCCTCCTCGAGGGACATCCTCTCCCTCAAAGGAGATGCATTATCCTCCTCCTATATGCCTTCAAGGGACACTTCCTTGCTCTCAAAAGATGCATTTCGCTCCCATAGGGTCTCGAATGATGGATTCGGGGGAAGGGAAAAGCCAATTTTTCCAATGGCAAGGGATATCTTAATATAAGGCTTGCCCATGCCTGGTGGCTAATTCTCAATGGGCCCTCGAGGAGGCATATCAGTAACTGGAAAAACCCTTATTTCCCTAGGACTGTTAGTAATATGGTCAGACACACCTCCTCCAGCATCAGAATCACACTAGGATTCTTCAGAGTGAGTGCATTCCAAGTCAGTAAAAGCCTCTCTGACGTACTAACCTCCGCCCCATCTACCCTAATCTCACCGGGAAATCCCTCAGAGGTGGAACCCTTATCAGAACGGGGCATGATTGTAAGGTGAGGAAAGAAAAAGAGTAGAATAAGGAGAGAAAGGAAGTTACTTACTGATTTTCGAGGAAAGGCGACGAAAATTAGATTGCTCGAGAGAGAAAGGGAAAAGGAGTGCTTGTGAGAAGTTCTTGCAAATGAGTAAAAGTGAAAGAAGAAAGAGAGTTAAGATATTTAAGAGATAATAACGAGGGATGAAATGGTGGAATGATTAATAACCATCTTAGAACTATAAAAAGTTACTAGTAACTCAACTACTTTTTTGCCTTCTGAAAACATGCCATTTTGGGGACAGCGACACGCATGTTTGTATAACATGTATGCGCCTTTTGAAACCCTAGCACTGAGAGTTGGTTAGAAAACCAAATCCCTCCCCCTCAAAGGCAGGAGCAACGAAGTGTAAGGTCCGTTTCGAGTCTTTGGAGTCCTCGAACTATCCCATGCACTTGAGGTCTCGAAGAACCCTTGTACTGTTCCGATCCTCCGAGGTCGAGAACCTGCTTTTCTGGGGGCTCTTGATAGAGGTTGAGCCCAAGAAAGGCATTGGGCTATAGATGTGGCAACCCAATTAGGGTATTATTTAATTGTCTATAATAATTATCATACTCGTGAGTAATTAAGGGCGATAATTTCCATTATTCAGGAAACAAAGTATAAATAAAAGGTACGCATTTATTCATAATTAATTTTGTCTTAATTGCACTGGACTCTTATATTGACTTAGGTATCGGAGAGCTGACCCCTGAAACCCCCATGGAAAAGGCTGACATCTAGTACTTGAAGTGTCTATTTTATGTGCATAACTTATACTATTTTGGGTCACTTTTGTGCTCTTTTATTATCAAGAGCTTGTGTTTTACCTCGAAATTCTCTTAGGAGGGGTAAGAGCAACTTTATGCTCTTTTACCTCTTCTAAGTGGATTTTGCGTGACAAGGGAAGAACACGGAGGCAATGAAGACTGGAGGCCATTGAAGATCACATTTTTGAAGACTTTTGAAGACTTGCTTCAAAGACATGAAGACCAGAGGCCATTGAAGACCATTTTTGGAGACATTGAAGACTTTAAAAATAAGAGAAATTTCTATAAAGATGATTGTATACCACAAGAAGAAGAAAAGGAAACAAGGAAAAATTCTGGCACCCGTTGAGAGTCGCGATGGCCTCGTCGCGAGACCATGGCGAGTTGCGATGAGCCCGTCGCGAGTCGTGACCAACGGGTGGCCAGAATTTCACCTTATCCTTTTTGTACTATACATAGCACTCTCTTTCCTCTCACTCACATCTTCTGGACCTGCGTTTTTATCACTGTTTGAAACCCTTATTTCTTACATTTTCATCTTTGCAATCTCTTGTATTATGTTTGGTTGTTTAGCATTAATTAGTATGAACTCTTGTGGCTAAATCTAGTTCTTGGGAGCAATTGATTGAAGCTTCCAAACTCATGTAGTAAGATTCTATGTTTGCTCATTTAAGAACATTTATTGGAGAGAATTTATTGTGTCATTAATGTTGTGTTTTACATCATTTATACCATGGGTTGTTTGAGTATATGAAATGTTTGTAAGATTGAAATGTTAGGGTGTTAGGAAAGTTGCAAATTTCTTGACTCATTTGAAATGGAAATTCAAGAGCATAGATTTAGAACTTCTTGTGTATAATGTGAGGTAATTCTTGCTAGATGAGTATGTTAACGTGGTTTGTTCTCATATTTGTCATATAGATGCAAAGAAAGGTTGAACCTTGAATGTTGTTTGTTCTTAGTTTAATCTAATGGATGCTTTGTTTGGTTCAATGACTATGTCTTTGGTAGAAGGCTTGTTATTATCAAACCTATGGTCCTTTGGGTGAAAATCCATTGATGAAACACCCCTATGATGTTGTTTGTCTAGGGTGATCATCAATGAGGTTTGCAAATGGTCGTTGTTTGTCTTTGCAAACTACTCTTAAGGAGGAATCACTGTTGATCTTTGAATGAGAAGCGATACATTCCCCATAGACAATAAATGTAATTGAATGAGTGAATGAATCAATGAACTATATGAAGTTTGGAAGTGGAAATCGATTGCCCCCAAGGCTCCGTTAATTATCATTTACATCGTATCTTTAGTTGTGTTGCATGATTAGCATAGTTCTCTTACTTTGCTAGTTGTTGTATTTCAATTTGATAACTTAGGATCAAATCAACCAACCCCCCTAGTTTACATGCTTTTATATATATTTATGTATGTATATGCCTAGTATGTTTTCTTCTATATATGTTTAAACACTTGAAAAGATCCCTCTTCTCGTGGACGACCCCGACTTGCCATTATCTACATTATTGTAGATAGGAAGCAACAGGGCTTAAAAGTATTAACTTTGAGAGGTACGGCGATGACCTCCTAGTACTCAACTGAGTAGAAACTTAAGGATTGTTGGTTTTGGAGTGATTTTGCTGAAGCAGTATTGAAGAGATTCTCATATCTGGGAGCAAAGGATGAGGTGGAGGAATTCAACAAGCTTTTCCAGCGAGAATTGGTTAGATTGTATCAGGAGGAATTTGAGAAGATCAAAGCCTTGATGATCTGTAAGAATCCCACACTAACTGAAACGTATTTCATTTGTAGTTTCCTCAGTGGTTTAAAAGATGAATTAAGCCAATGCTGAAGATTATGAAACCAGATATTTTTCATGCTGCTATAGAGATTTCCATATTCTAGGAGCAAAATATAGAAATATTGCATAAAAAGAATAAGAACAAGCTTGGAAATAGTTCAGGTGCTAAAACCAGTAGTGATAAGAATCTGTGGAAGGACCTGAGGGTAGTATCAGTTTTCAATATGATAAGAAAAATGTTGGGAATGGTTTTAAACGAATTTCACCTCAGGAATTTCAATATAGGAGAGATTTGGTGAGATATTTGGTGATAGATTTGAGTGTGGTGGTAGATTTGGTCCAAGTCATACTTACAGAAAAATTAAGAAAATGGAAGTCACTGATCAGCTAGTGGATGAAGAAATATTTGTGGAAGGGATAGAACCTTAAGCTAAGTTTAGTATTGATACTAATCAGTTTGTAGTTAAGTTCATTGAAGGCCCTAGGATTAACTCATTACTATGGTGGGTTTTATAAGGAGCAACGAGAGTTTTATAGATTCAGGTACTGTAGCCAAATTGGAACTCAGGCCAATGAAAAAAAGGCCATTTGTGGTAACTATGGCAGATGGCAGTAAGATCAGTGGTTCATCCTATTATCCTCAGGTGGTTTAGCAGATTGATGAACATAAATTTTCTTATGATCTCATGGTTTTTCCACTTGGTGAATTGGATGTCATTCTGGGTGTTAATTGGATGAAATCATTTAGTCATATAAATTTTGATCTTCATGGCAATAACATCACTTTTTGCAACAAAGGTAGCTATTGGAACAAACAAGTTATAGATCCGGATATTAACCTGAGATTGATCAGAGGTGTTGAAGCACAACTTTCCCAGTATAAAAAAAGAAGGATATACCACTCTATCATGAAGAAGACTCGAGAAAGGTAAGGGGATCATTTACAGATTCTAGATCAGAGTTCAGAAAAACAAAATGAAATGCATGTTGAGCGTGTAAAACTTCTTAATAGGTATGAGGATGTTTTTGCTATTCCTAAATCTCTGTCTCTTGCGAGGGATATTGACCACAAAGTTGTGTTGAAAATAGATGCACAACCCTTCCAGATACGTCTCTATAGACAGCCACATTGACATAAGAACAAGATAAAGAAACAAGTTGATAAGATGTTGAAGGACTTGTTAAAAAAATGGCACTTGGAGACTATGCATAGATTATCGGAAGTTAAATGAGCTTACTGTAAAAGACAAATTCCCTATTCCTATAGTTGATGAGTTGTTAGACGAAATACATGGTGCAGTACTATTTAACAAACTTAACCTAAGAGCAGGCTACCATCAAATTAGAGTTATGCTAGAAGATGTTCCTAAAACTGCCTTCCACACACATTCAGGTCATTATGAGTTCTTAGTGATGCCTTTTGGGCTTACAAATGCCCTTGCTGCCCTCCAATCTCTCATGAATCGGGTGTTTAAAGACTATCTCTGGAAGTTTGTGCTTTTTTTCTTTAATGACATTTTGATTTATAGAAAAAAACTTGACTGATCATTTAGTGCACTTGGAGAAAGTCTTGCAAATCACGAGGGAACACCAACTCTTTCCCAAAGATTCCAAATTTGTTTTTTCTCTAACATATGTAGAGTATCTTGTTATCAGTGGAAAAGGTGTACGGGTGGATCCACAGAAATTGGATTGCATCAAAGACATGCCACAACCTGAAAACACCAAACAACTGAGAGGGTTTCTTAATCTTATAGGCTATTACAAAATATTTATAGAGTTTATGGTAGAATATGTCGACCTTTACATGATCTCCTCAAGAAAGACAACTTTCAATGGAGCAGAGAGGCCACACAAGCTTTTGAAAAACTTAAGGAAGTTATGACTGCTGCTCCAGTTTTTAAAATGCCAGAGTTCAATAAGAATTTGCAGACAGATGCCAGTGAGATTGGTATTGGAGCTATTTTAATGCAGGATCATCAGCCTGTATCTTATATAAGCAAAGATTTCTGACCAATAAATCGAGGGTTTTCCACATACAGGAAATAACTACTGGCTATCATTATAGCAATAGATGAGTGGAGGCACAATTTAACAGGTCATAATTTTATTATTAAAACCAATCACAAGTCCTTAAAATACTTGGTAAATCATAAACTTAATAGTGCATTGCAGCAGAAGTGGATTTCTAAATTCCTTGGTCTTAATTTCAAAATTCAATATAAAAAGGGATGTGAAAATAGTGCAGAAGATGCCTTGTTAAGGCATCCGGGATTACTTAACACACACGAACTTGGCAAGGAAGATTCAGATGAAATTTTTACTATTTCACTTAATCTGAGTCAGATGGGGTATATTAAGAATTTTTCTAATCTTAGTGCAAACAAGGATTGGATGACACTAAGAGATGCAGTGCAAAGCCAACTGAAGAATCTGATATTATTTCTATGACAGTGAGAGCAATAAGTGAGGATGCACACAGGAATTCTGAATTGGAATCCATGGATAAGTCAGCATTGGAAAATCAATTTCAAATGGTTGTTATCTCATCAATACAACCAGCTTGGATGGATCAATTGACTGAGAGTTATGAAGGAGATGAGGAGGCTACACAACTGATTTTACAAGCTACATTGACCCTAGATGCTAATTTTGAGTACCAATATGTTAAGAGAATTCTTAAGGAAGGAGAGAAAATATATGTGAGGGCATCAGGCGGGATTAGATCTAATATTTTATCCTCTTTACATGCTTTAGCCATTATAGGGCATTCATGTATGTTCTCTATTATGAAAAAGGTAGAATCTCTATTCTTTTGGCCTAACATGAGATAGGATATCACTCAGTTTGTAGACAATGCATGGTGTGCCAAAAGAGAAAGCATGAAAACTGTCACCGCTCCAGTCTGCTACAGCCTTTGCCAGTTCCCTCTACGACTTGGTCCCAACTAACTATAGATTCCATAGAGATATTGTCTTCATCAAAAGAGGTGGGAGTGGATTGGCTTACTAAATATGCATATTTTATAGCCCTTTCCCACTCTTTCACTGCACAACAAGTGACAAACATATACTTTACTAAGATCTTCAAGCTGCATGGAGTTTACTAGAAACTTTTAGAGGGAAATTTTTATCAAGGTGGGAGTGAAGCTACAAGTTAGCAATGCATATCACCCAGAAACAGGAGGGCAAACAGAGTGAACTAGTTAAATACTAGATAACTATCTCAGGTGCTTCTATGTGGACAAACCTGATACTTGGTCAAAGTGGATTGGATCTGCAGAGTGGTGGTACAACACTACTCATCAAACAACCATCTGAATGACTCAACATAAAGCCCTTTATGGAGTAAAACCCCTCAGTTTACCTCTTGGAAACTTCACTGATGCAGTGTTACCAGCTACCCAGAATTTAATGCAATAAAGAGAAACTGTGAATACCTTCTTACAATCTCATTTGAAGAAAGAACAGGAGCATATGAACAGTTTGGCTGATTAAATACGCATTGATAAGTCTTTTAATGTGGGAGATTGGGTTTACTTAAAGTTTCAGAAGCATAGACAGCAATCAGTTACTTTCGGAAGCAGTATGAAAATTGCTCCAAAATTTTATAGCCTGTTTCAAGTCATACAGAAGGTTGGATATGTAGCTTATAAGTTACTTCTCCCATAAACTTCAAGGGAGTACCCATTTTTTCACATCTCAATGTTTAAGCAACATCATGGACCAACACCCTCATATATCACTCCATTACCTGATTCAGATGTTGATGAATTTGGTAATTCTGGAACCAAATAGAATTCGGCAAAGGGGATCATCACTATGGGACAACAAAAAATCATCCAGTGGTTGATCGAATGGAAGCATTTTCCAGTAGAAAAAGTATCTTCGGAGGATGCTGACTTCATCTCCAACAAGTTTCCTCAGTTGCAAACATAAATTCAACAGGTTCTGAAAGTTCTTAGCTTGAGGTCAAACTGGTTGTTAGGAGGGGGTTGTTACAGTCAGCTTAATATAGTAAGGGTAAACTGGTAAAACTAGGCCAAGGGACAGTTGTGCTCTTTTTTGTTGCACCCGAATCAGAATTATGAGGGAAGAATTTGGTTGCAACGGCCAATTGGTTTCATACGTTTAGGGAGAAGCTGAATTAAGTGGGAGAAATGGGATAAATGTAGGTAGAGAAGGCATGTTGCCATTCATTCAATCTGCCAGCTTTTGTTGTGAAGAACAATATCTCTCATTCTCTGTATTTTTTCCTTTCTTTCTCCCTTTGTTTCTGCCTTTCTTATTCAATAAAATCCCAAATTATGCCTTTTATATTGTTGTATGTAACAGTGGGCCAATTTAGAATTTGGATGTTTTTGGACTGACACAATATTTTGAACTTACAAATTATTTTGGGCCCAAGTTATTACAATGAACTGGTGATTGATATCTATTTCTTTTTTCAATCGATTTTCGTTTTTCACCATATAGGCTGATGTGATTTTCAACCATTTACTTCACATATGTAAATTTTTTTACTTCAATTTCGTAGAATTGCAGTGGTTGATTTCAAAATTAAAAGTTCATTTTAAACTTTGGTTGTAGATAAAATCATATTCCAAAAAATTTAACTTTTACTATCAATTAAATTTAAAAGAAACGAAGTTAAAAACGTGTACTTGATAATCAGTTTTCCACTGGTTATATAACTTGTTAACATTATAAATTGATTGGCACAACAATTACGAACCCCAACAAGCCTATCGAGGCATGTCGATTTATTATGATTCTTTATTTAGTCAGTAAGAAATACTTAAAACTATGCCTCAACATATCTATGAAACACAGTTGTCTTATTTTTGAATGTAGAGCAACGTGCGGCTTCAGCAAGCCACAAATTGGTAGTCGACCATCAAGTGGCCTTGAGCGATGCCCTGACCGTTGGTGTCGAGTCCTCTGAAAACACCCTCATCCAAATCCAACCCTCCGTTGCTGCACTGATCAACGATCCTAACCGTGGTTTGAGTTCCTGTTGCCCTGTTAGTCACCTGCACAACATTTCGTTTCCAATCAATCGTATTTTTTAAGATGTTTAAGATGATTGAAAAGAGAGAGAACGGTGTACCCTTAAGCACCTCCCACAGGAGGCCTGGCCTCGGGGTCCAACGGGTCCGCAAAAGGCAGTCCATCCGTACTGCTGCCTCCATGAAAGGGGTTTGCTAGCATCCCATGTTGCACAGTATACACTCGCGCGGTTCAGATCCCATCCTATTTGGGCCGGATTGTAGATATTGTACGTCGCCCTCACATTCGACGCGCTTTGCCCACTCGCTATGCTCAAACCGCACAGCAATATTATTGCCACCACACCAACAGCTCCTACGTTTCCCATTTTCTTTATCTAAGCAAAGGATTCCAAGCAAAAGATGAATGTAACGATGAGCTGATGATGAAAGTGGCTCAATTTATAGGCCACAAATCTCTTCAAATTTCTTCATACCCAATAATTTTTTTCTATATTTTGATGATGATGTGTGTGTGGCGGCTATTCGAGAGGATGTATCTAGAAAACATTTCCGGTCAAATTTATCGATCTTAGCGGATGTTGATTTAACGTCCCGGTCTCGGTCTCGGTCTCGGTCTCGGTGATACGTTTCAACATATCCATGTTCGATGCTTCCACTCTATAGCCAATGTTGATTAAAGACTTGTTCATACTTTTCAAACTTGTGGGCTGAGAGCCTGCGTTAAATGTGTGCAAATTTAGTAATTACTGCCAGGTGTGCAGATATGATGCTTGTTCGCTAATACCACAACTATATAACAGTCTATGACTACGTATACATCATGATAGATCATATTTTGGAGTACTTTAAAACATAACTACTCCGTCACTACAATGTCTGCACACTTTTTGGTCAACTTTCTCTAAGTACGTTTGATTATAAATTTCAATTAGTATATAGACGTTAATATCTTTATGTGAGATATCGTTAAATTCCCTGTTTAATGTAATTTCTAAATATTAAAGTGTAATACACCGCTAGTATATGTAACGAAAGTTATCGGTGGTCAACATGGCATAAGAAAGTTGATCAAAAAGTGTGCAGAAATGGATGGGACAGGGGGAGTAGATAGGGGTGGGCGTCGGTTCGGTTTATTCGGGTTTCGATCTATTCAGTTTTTTTCCTAAAAAATCAAAAACCAAATCCGACCCAAACCATTCAAATAATCCAAATTACCCGAACCGAATTTAAAATTCGAATTCAGTTTGAAACCAAATTCAACCGAATTAACCGAATTAATTCCAATCTTTATCAAATTGAATTCGATTAAATCGGTTCTGGACCATACCAAAAAGCTCATAAACATACCAAAATTTTAACTCCAATTAAATAATTACAGCCCAAAAGTTAAGGCCAATTAATTTACCATTAAAGGCCCATTTCCATCTTATGCTTTGCCTTAAAAAATGGAGGAGTTCCCTAGTATATATAGTTGAAAATTGAAGGCAAAGTTTCCATCACTTCCGATGTGGGACTAATGTAGTAAGACTAAGTCTAAAGCCTTTGCTGCCTTGCTTCTTGACTTCATCTTGCGGTTTCAATTTCATGTTCCATTTTCCACCTTTTCTTCCATTATTTTTTTTATTGAATTTATTATGAGTTTGTCTCTTGAAATGCGGTCTTTCCATAAGTCATGGAAATATTATGGTTTTTTTAAAAATTTAACCATCCGAGGATGGGGGGAATATATTAGGCTCCCCTAACCGAAACTAAATAAGCCAAAGGCGCGACATGAATTTAGTCATTACAAAAGATCATCCAATTGAAGATCCAAGAGCCAGAAGAAGCTCTTGAAGCAATGAAGCACTTTCTTCCAAAAGCGGTGTTTCCACCTATTCAAAGCTAAAAAAAAAACTAAGGGACATCATTGTGCTAACAGAGGTCTATCTTAGTATTCCATCAGACTGAAATACCACTAACAGGTCGGCGAATCGAAAACTCGAAACCCCTGTTTGTCAATGATATGCAGCCGAATTGGAAATAAGAATAAAACCGGTATTAGCAGTAGAACACCTCTATAGAAAAGGTTTGCTGCACTCAGTTGAGATGAGAAATGGGAGTGATGCTAGCATCCAGCGGGGACTCCAATAAACTCCCTTCGCAATCATTAGAAAGTGAAGAAGAGTAAGTAGCAGCAGCATCTCGGCATCAGACCTGCAAAGCATAGAAAGAGAAGGCAGCAGTTTCTATTCTAATTGTGAAGAAGATGATTATATGATCAACTAGTGGAAGCCCCCTAGCAGAATGAGAGAGCGGCAAAGTTTAAAAATAACCACAAAACCTAATTCCTATTACTCTCCATTGGAGATCCAATTCTAACCCCAGGAAAACCATTGTTGTCTATGAGTAAAAGACCCCTAAGAAATAGGGGAACATTATCAATGTGTAAATCTCCCTGTAGATTATTTTCCATGGCAAATTTTGCCAAGAAATCAGCAGCAGAATTAGCTTCCCTGTGAGTGTGTTGGATTGGATACACTAAGTGTTTTAAATTTAGACTGCTGCAAATGGAAAAAACTCTCCACGAGCAGGTCATTGGATTCTGGATTCCTTTAACAGCCATTAGACAATCAGACTCTATCACACAAAAGTTAAGAGCCAGTTCTGAGCACAATTCATAGCCACTTTGAATGGAAATATTATGGTTTAAAATGCAAATTAGAAGAAATGAAGATAAAATTTATGGGTTGAATGAATTGGGTTATAAACTTTATAACTACTACACGTTGCATAATAAAATTTTAATATTTCAACTAAGACCTTTTACTTTGTATTATTATAATTAAACTCTATCTTTCCATAAGCCTACGGAATAATGGAAACACAGTATTTTCTAAGATTTTTCCATTTATTATTACATTATTTAATTTGAGAAGTATTTTGTGACTGGGGATTATTTAATATTGTTTGATCTCAAATCCTTTTTATTATTATTACCCTATTAATTTGACTTATGTTTTTACCTTTTCCATACATGATGAATGTGTTTATAATATATTTTGGCAAAGTCTTGGGAAAGACGGTCTTTCTATATGTTTATGGAAAGACGGGATTTAATTAGAATAATAAAAGGTAAAAGGTCTTAGTTGCAATATTAAAATTTTAGTATGCATCATATAGTAGTTATAAATTTATAACCCGGTTCATGCAACCCAGAAATTTTATCTTCATTTTTTCTAATTTATAGTTTAAACCTTGGTCTTTCCATAAGTTATGGAAAGACAGTTTTTCAAGAGACATACTCATATATTTTTATGATTTCTTTCTCTTCTATTTATATAAGTAATTTAAATACATTTAGAGGGTGATACAAAAATTTCACTATTAAATTAACACAACGTCTTGTTTTAGACTGACAAATCATTATACAATATTATTTTATAATTGATATAACTAATAAGCTGATTTGATATTTGTTTTTATTTATTGCAACAAATTTCTTATAACTTTTAAAATGTATGGTAATGTATAAATAATTATAATTTGACCCTAATAGTTATTGAAACGAGATTTTTCATGATTAGTCTAACATTTAGATGGTCTAATAGGAGACGTTCTCCTAAATTAACTATGGTATTTATATATTACTGTCTTCATCTCTTCACCAAGTAATATCACCGTCTTCATCTCTTCACCAAGTAATATCACCGTCTTCATCTCTTCACCAAGTAATCTCTTCTGAGTCCATTGTAGTTTGTTAATTTTTTAGAGCAGAGGAAAATGTCCATTGTTTGAGGAATGCTTTAGTGTAGTGAAAGTTTACTGTTGAAGAATCAATTATTCGTGCACCTTATCACTGTGATTACTAAGAGCACTGTAGTTTAGATATGGATATTTATTGATAATAGTTAATGCTTTCCATTTACGTTCATGTCAATAAGAATTTATAAGAATATATATACTTGTTTTTAAAATTTATAAGAAATTTAAACAAACTAACTTATTAAACTTGTTTATAATGAATATGGATTATAAAATACTTGAATATCAGTCTTTTGTCTATTTGATCCATTTAATGTTAAGATGTTTGGGGTAATTTTTTAAAATTTATAGATTAGTCCTCCCACTTTTTTTTACTTATAAATTTAGTTTTGTAGTTTTAAAATTTATTTATTATTATATATATTTAATTAATTAAATTAATTATAATTTGGTATTCGGTTCGGGTTTTGGTTTGAGTTTTAATATCCAAAACCAAACCAAAAACCGTATTCAGAAATTGGTTTATTCAATTCGGATATCCAAAAACCGTATATTAAATTCGGTTCGGGTTATTTGAATTCGGATAATTCGATTTTTGGTTCGATTTTCGGTTTTCGGTTTTTTTGCCCACCCCTAAGAGTAGATCATTCTTACCAATATTCAGCTATACAATATTTAAGGGAATTTCTAGAAAAGTAAACTCAATCTCAGATCAATTGACGCAATTTTTACTTTAAAAAATAACTAGATCATTCTTACCAATATTCAGATATACAATATTTAAGGGAATTTCCAGAAAATTAATATTAAGGAATGTAGATATTACTTGTAAATGTAACTAGATTTTATTTCTTTTTCCTAGCTTGTAAAGGTATTTTGTACCACAATATAATGTACTTGAGATCATGAATACAAACACATTATTACTCTTATTTTCTACGTGGTATTAAAGACTAAAATATTGAAACCCCAAAGAAAATTTTACTCTGCTTTGTTCGAGCTGCCGCCCCACCAATGTCAGTCGTACGTTCCGATCACGCACTGCCGCCGTCTAGTCGCCGCCGCTGCCTGACCACCGTCCGCCAATCACCGTAGCTATTTCTCCGGTTGCCGCAATCGACACCTGCCCAGATCTGTCCGCCCGTGCTCTCCACGTGCCAACAACCCGATCCATGTGCTGCAGCTGTCCAGCCACACGCCGCCGTGCCATTTGCCCACCTATCTGATCTGCCGCTGATCTATCGATTTGTCGTTGATCCGTACCTGATTCTGCACTATGTATGCCTCTAGAGTTAATCCCGATGAGCAGGCTCGCATCGACGCTGAAGCTGAGACCAACAAGCTGCAGAACATTAACAACTATGAGGTAATTGCAACTTTACTGAAACAATTACAATTGAAATCTGGCCCTAAGTCATCTGTACCTTTTGGTCGCCTACCAAACGATCCCTACTTTATTGGATCTTCTGACGGTCCTGGTTTGGTTATTGCACCCACCATCCTGAAGGGTCAAGAGATTTACCTTGAATAGTCTGATGGAATTTGTCGTGCTATGCTTTCCAAGCATAAGATTGAGTTCATTGATGGATCCATTACCAAACCCCCGGATGATCATGTTGATGTTGCTGATTGGCCTGGAGTTAATGCTATGAGGTAATTGCAACTTTACTGAAATAGTTGCAGTTGCAATCTGGCACTAAGTCATCTGTACCTTTTGGTCGCCTACCGAACGATCCCTACTTTATTGGGTCTTCTGACAGTCTTGGTTTGGTTATCGCACCCACCATCTGAATAGTCTAATGGAATTTTCTGTGCTATGCTTGCCAAGCATAAGATTGGGCTCATTGATGGATCAATTACCAAACCCCAAGATGATAATGCTGATGTTGTTGATTGGCCTAGAGTTAATGCTACCCTTGTCTGTTGATCTTACAAACCCTGGATCTGGCATTATGATCTTCTACAAGTGCCCTTACCACAGTTAAGAAACTGTGAGATGACCTAAATTCATACTTTACCCTTAGTGATGGTATGAAAGTTATGCAGATGCGAGAAGATATTCAGAATTGTCGGCAGAATGGTCAGACCGTCGCCATTTATTTTGGCAATTTTTAAGAAGTTGTTTGGGGATTACAATTTTCCACGGCCTCCTTTAGTTAACCCCTGTGAAGCATGCAAACTACTGTGCACCTGTAACCTTGCCGCTCGTGCCTTCCAAGAAAGAGAAAGATTTGATCTATCAATTTATCTCTAGTCTCGATGAAGGCTATCACACCTTGTAATCCTATATAATGAGTCTTGATCCATTTCTATCAGTCATGCGTGTGTATGGGCTTGTTTCCCAGGAGGAGAATCACCGAGCTTTCATCCAGTCTTGCGAGCCTTCTTCTAACTCCATGGCATATGCTGCATGATGCCCACCACCTACGGGTTCTTTGATAGTTGTCCTCACTTCAGCTGATCGCAAGAATCTCGTATGTACGCATTGTCATCGCAAGGGTCACGACAAACCTTCCTTTTTCTAGCTTACAGGTCATCCAGAATGGTACACGAAGATGAGGGAGAAATCCAACGCCACCAAGAAGATGGTGCCAGCTCCTCGGCCGATCACTGCCACTGCCCCCAGGATTCTTGCCGCCGCCACCCATTCGCCGGTGCCACCATGTTGCCGCAGGAGTTAGCAGCGGCGGCCTCTAATGGTAGCTCCCCTACCCATTCTAATTTTTGCCCTGCTACATCTGATGACCAATGGAGCACGACCATGCATTTGTTTAATCAGTTTAATTCTGTGTCAGATCATGGGTCAGGTAAGTCTACTTTTCCTTGGATTCTTGATTTGGGAGCCTCATATCACATGGCCAGTGATAAGGGTTCTTTTACTGATATTACTACTGTTATCGATACTGTGAATGTTATACTGCCTGATGGATCTGTGTCGTCTACTATGCAATATCGTTCTATTTTCTTTGGTGATGTCACCTTTAATCATGTGCTCTATATACCTACTTTGCGATGCAACTTATTATCATGTTCTAGATTGTTATCTTCCTTAAACTATCTAGCTTTGTTTACTGAAAATTATTGCATTTTACAGAAAATTAGTATAAGAACTGTGATTGGCGTGGGTGAACAACAAGGGGGTTTATTGGTTTTGTCTGCTAGATACTCGTGATCGTTCTCCAATCTTGCAGTCTTTTCCAATAGTGAATTCCATGTCTTCTTCTGATTTACGGCATCAGCGTCTTGGACATTCTTCCTCAACAGTGTTGTCTTCTGTTTCTTCTATTGGTTTTAGCACAAATACTACTTCTGTTCCTTGATCTGTATGTTATAGAGCAAAACAGATTAGACATAGTTTTTCTTTAAGTTCTTCAAATGCTAATTCATTGTTTTAATCAATACATTGTGATGTTTGGGATCCTTATAGAACACCATCTTCTAGTGGTGCCTTTTATTTTTTAACAATAGTTGATGTTTATTCCCAAGCTGTTTGGGTTTATTTATTAGTAGCTAAGTCAGATGTAGCTTCTAGATTTATGGAATTTTGTTCTTTGGTCAAGAACCAGTTTGGCCGCTTAGTGCTACGCGTTTGGGCTGATAACGGTACTGAATTTTTTCCTTTGAGATCATACTTTGCTAAATCTGGGATTATTTTTTAGACATCTATGGTTGATACACCACATCAGAATGGTTGTGTTGAACGCAAGCATCACCATTTGTTAAATGTGGTGTGTGTCTTGCGTTTTCAAGCTAATCTGCCAGTTGATTTTTGGGGAGAATGTGTTCTTACTGATGCTTATTTGATTAACCGGACACCAACAAAACATCTCAATGGTCGCACTCCATTTGAGATGCTTTATGGACGAGCTCCAAACTACTAACCTCTGAGGGTGTTTGGATGCTTGTGTTTTGCTGCTTACGTTCCCAGGTTCCGTGACAAGTTTGCACCAAGAAGTCGTCGATGTTTGTTTCTTGGTTATCCTACCGGAAAGAAAGGCTATCGCCTTTATAACTTGGAATCCCACACTTTCTTCAATAGTTGGGATGCTGATTTTTTTTGAAGACCAGCTCTCGTATGCAGTCACTCCGACATCGGCCTCATCATTGCATCTCGGCGGCTCCACCACCTCACCGCCGGCATCACCGCAACCGTCGTCGGTCACCGCCCTACCATTATTGTCGGTCGTCGCTCTGCCTTTGCATCCAGACCCACTGATCGGCTCCGACCACCGGACGTTTTCTCTGCCTGTTCAGTCTGATAATCCACAGCCCTAGCCAACACCACTGCACGTGCCGCCAGCTCCTATCGGCCACGTGACTCACGCACCACCGGACCCGGACCTGACTTCTGCACTGCCGCATGACGCGGCGTCTCTGGCTCCGAACTCTGCCGTCCCCCGCCACCTGTTGCTCGCTCTACCGCCTGCTTCACCAGTCACTCTGGCACAGCCTCGTTCCACCGAGCTGCCTCCTTCACAACAGAGTGTCCAGCATCGTTGACCTCCTTCTTACTTGGATACTTATGTCTGTGATGATTATGTATTTGCTGTTACTACTGAAGAAACCCCCCCACCCCATACTATTACGGTCACTCATGTGCCATCACTATCCTCATGTGTTCTCTATCCCCTTACTGATTAAGTAATTGTGATAAATTTTCTAGTACACATTCTAGATTTTTGGGTGCAATAACTTCTAGTGTAGATCCCACCACTTATCTTAGGCGTCAAAGCATGCTCATTGGAGAGATGTTATGGCTGATAAGATTGATGCGCTTGAGCGTAATCAGACATGGACGATGGCTTCTCTACCTCTGAATAAGACTGCAATTGGTTGCAAATGGGTTTATAGTACCAAGTTTAAGTTTGATGGTACAATCGAACGTCATAAAGCTCGCCTGGTGGTTCTTGGGAATCGTCAGATTTAAGGGGTTGACTATACTTAGACATTTTCTCCTGTTGCAAAGATGAGTTCGGTTTGCCTGATCCTGTCCGTTGCAGTTACTCGTGGTTGGGAACTGCATCAAATGGATGTGCATAATGCTTTTCTACATAGTGATCTGTATGAAGAGGTCTTCATGTGCCTCCCCCTTGACAGGTATGTCACATTCAGAAATCTCTTTATGGTTTTTGCCAAGTTATTCACAATTGGTTTGCCAAATTGGCTCAGGCTTTGCGTGCATTTGGATTTGTTTAGAGTAAAACAGATTACTCTCTTTTTACATTCTCCCATGGTTTGGAATCTTTGCATGTACTTGTTTATGGTTATTGCTGGTAGTTCTTTGTTGCTTATCAATGAATTCAAGAAATACTTAAACTCTTGTTTTCTCATGAAAGATCTTGGTATACTTAAGTATTTCTTGGGTATGGAGATTGCTAGAAAATCGGATGGGATGTTTCTTTCACGGTGGAAATATTCCCTGGACATTTTATCTGACACGGGTTTATCTGTTTCTACACCGACTGATTTTCCAATGGAGCAACAACACGATCTGGCGCCTGTTGAAGGCCCCTTTTACCATGATCCTGAGTAATACTAGCGTCTGGTTGGGCGCCTGATATACCTCACTATCACTCATCCTGAGCTTAAATATTTAGTTCATACACTTGCCCAGTTCATGAAGTCTCATTGTGTTCCTCACTGGCAAGTTGCAGTTCGCGTGTTGCACTATTTGAAGAGTTATCTTGGTCAAGGTTTACTTACCTCCTCTCGTAATGCGTTGCAGTTGACTACTTACTGTGATTCTGGTTGGGCTGCAATCCCCAATACTCGGCGTTTTCTTTTCGGATACTTTGTGATGATTGGCTATTCTCTGATTTTTTATAAGACTAAGAAGCAACCTACGGTTTCTCGGTCTTCTGCTGAAGCAGGGTATCGTGTTATGGTTGTTGCCTGTTGTGAATTATTATGGCTTAAATGTTTGCTTAAAGATTTGGGGGTTGCACATAGTACTCCTATGCGTCTATTTTGTGACAGACAATCTGCTCTTCATTTTGCGGCAAATTTGGTGTTCCATGAACGTACGAAGCATATCGAAGCATATCCGCACTTCAGATCAATCTGCGGACTTCTTTACCATAGCTCTCGGACATAACCAGTTTTATTCATTACTTGGCAAGTTGGCCATTTATGATCCCTATGCTCCAATTTGAGGGGAAGTATTAAAGAATGTAGATATTACTTGTAATTGTAATTAGATTCTATTTCATTTTCCTAGCTTGTACATGTATTATGTACCACTATATAATATACCCTGAGATCATGAATACAAACACATTAGTACCCTTATTTCTACAAGTAAACTCAATTTCAGATCAATTGACGCAATTTTTACTTTAAAAAATAGCTAGATCATTCTTACAAATATTCAGGTATACAATATTTAAGGGAATTTCTAGAAAAGTAAACACAATTTCAGATCAATTGGCGCAATTTCAAAAATTAAATTTTTTATGGCAACATCTTGGGAAAGATGATATTTCCATAGGTTTATGGAAAGACAGATTTTAATTAAAATAGTAAAAGGTAAAAGGTCTTAGTTGCAATAGTAAAAATTATTAGGCCATGTATAGTAGTTATAAAATTTATAACCCGGATCATGCAACCCAAAAATTTTGTCTTCATTTCTTCTAATTTACACTTTAAACCTTGATCTTTCCATGACTTACGAAAAGACCGTCTTTCAAGAGACGGACTCTTTTTTTATGGAGTTTAATTCAACCTTTTGTACACATTTCTAAAAATTAATGAACCAATTTTTCCTTTCAAAAAAAATGATTACGTATACATCAATAATTCGTCGGATATTAAATCAAATTTCACACAAATGCATTCATAATCATGCACTCTGCTTCCTCCTAATTTTGTTAAATGTTCGACCACGTTTTTTGATATTATTAAAGAACGATTTTGATGCGTCCACTTTATATGCTTATTTTAGTACCATTTAGGATCTATTTTGTGCTCTTTCATTACCAACAGCTTGTGTTTTACCATGAAATTCTCTTAGGAGGGGTAAGAGCAACTTTGCGCTCTTTTACCTCTTCTAAGTGGATTTTGTGTGATGAAGTAATGAAGACCGGAGGCCATTGAAGACTACACTTTCGAAGATTTTGAAGACTTGCTTCGAAGACGTGAAGACCGGAGGCCATTGAAGATTACTTTTGAAACCGTTGAAGACTTAGAAGTTGAGAGGAGTGACTATGGAGATGACTACATGCCACAAGGAGAAGAAGAAATACTGCAAAAAAATTCTGGTTACCGTCACGAGTCGCGACGGACTCGTCGCGGCCAACATGTTCGTCGCGAGTCGCGACGGCCACTGACCAGAATCCTACTTTCTTTTCCTTCCACTATAAATACCATTTTTCTCTCCTCTCATTCCAGTTTTCAGAGCTGCGGATTTTGTACTGTTCTAAACCCTATTTCTCCATTTTTCATCTTTGATTTATCTTGTTGTTTTGATTTGTTGTTTTAGTTAGATTAGCATGAACTCTAGTAGCTAATCTAATTTCTTGGGAGTAATTGACCAAAGCTTCCAAACTCATGTCTTAAGAACAATTTGTAGCTTGTTTATTACTCTTGCTATTGTGCATTTATGGAGCATTGAATGTGTTGTTGATATCATTAATGTTATTGAAAGCTTGAGTATAGGAATACTCGTATGAATTGCTTGCTAGGGTTTGGGTGAGTTGGGTTAAACTCCCCCTTGTTCTTGTTAGGAATGTATGAGTATGAATTAGAGCTTTTGATTATGTTGATGGATTGATGATTGCTAGATAGATATTCAATGTCGAACTCTTTGCCATGTCTATCATTTGTAGCAAACGGGAGAAGTCTATGAGCGTTGAACGTTCTTGACTAATCCCGTGTAAATGCATAGATCGGTTAAATGCTTAGTCACGGTGTAGTGGTCATAAGTGTTGCCGAGCTTGTTGATCCTTCGTGCTAAATGCCATTAATGGGATACCTTGAGTCGTGTTTCGACTACGGGAGTCATTGGTGAGGTTTGACAAGAGATGTCGAATTCACTCTTGTAAACTACTATCTAAGAAGGATAGAAGTTTAGTCTTCACAACAAGTAGTGAAAGTAGTAAATAAGTTGCATGTTCAATGATGGATAAGAGGTTTGGAAGTGGAAGTTAATTGCGCCCAAGGCTTCGTAATTGTATTTTCATCACATCTTTATTTGCGTTTACATGATTAGCATCATTCTCTTGATTTGCTAATTGCTGTATTTTAATTTGCTAATTTAGGAACCATCCAACCAACCTCCCCCCTTGTTTACATGCTTTTATATATATATCTATGTATGTATGTGTTTAGTACGTTTTCTCATATAGGTGTCTAAGTACTTAGAAAAATCCCTTTTCCTGTGGACGGCCCCGTCTTGCCACTATTTACGTTATTGTGGATAGGACGCATTAAGGGCCTAAAAGTATTAACTTTGAGAGGTACGGCGATGACCTCCCAAATTTTGGCGCCGCTGCCAGGGAAAAGGCGTTCATTTTTAAGTGCTTTAGCATATTATGTGTGATTATGTGCTACTTGTGAATATTTGTTAGTTTGGTTTTATTTTGATTTCTTAGTTAATTTACCATTTTTGCTTGGCTTGGAGACGTATTGTCTGAGTTCTTGGTGCACGGTTCGCATGCGATCCTCTTCACAAGAACCCTTACACTACGACCCCGAGTTGGAGTTGAATTTGAGACGGGCTAGGAGGCTTTCTTTGGAAAGTGTGAACAACACCCCTCCTAGTGACCATTTTGCGGATACATTTTCATCAATGGAACATCAAATCGAGCAAGAAGATGAGAATCCGAGAAGGGAACCACACCATCCTTTGGGACAACCCTTGTTGAGAGAAATCATGGCACCCAATCTTAAGCAACAACCGATGTGCATTGAGTACCCAGTGGTTGGGCTAAATGGGCATTTCGAGCTGAAAACCGGGTTCATCAATATGCTACCCGCATTCCTTGGAAGGCAAGGGGAGAATGCCAACAAGCATCTCACTGAATTTCACTTCTTGTGTAGCGGTACGGTTCCTCATGGAGTGGACGAAGATTTTTACAAGTTGAAGGCATTCCCTTTCACTCTTAAGGATGGTGCTAGAGATTGGCTCCATTACCTACCGCCAAGGAGCATAAAGAGTTGGCTTGATTTGAAGACAAAATTTCTCGCCAAGTACTTCCCGGCCTCGAGGTCCGCTGCTATAAAGAAAGACATAAGCAACATTCTGCAGTGGCATGAAGAGTCTTTCTTCGAGTATTGGGAGAGATTTAAGATGCTCCTCGCAAGTTATCCCTACCATGGCTATTCGGAGGGAGATTTGGTGTATTACTTCTATAATGGCCTTCTTGATGAAGACCAAAGGCTGGTTAGAAGTTCTTGTGGTGGCACCCTCGGAAACAAAATGCCCACCGAAGCCATGCAACTATATGAAGAGCTAGCGGAAGAGTCGAGGAATTTTAGCTCAAGGGCTGATTTGAGGAGGAGAAACCCAATACCTGCAAGTGACTTTGCCAACAGTGGGAAATTGGAGGATCAAGTCACGGCCCTCACATCCATGGTGAAGACCTTGATGACAAAGCCCGGAGGAAATGCGCCACATGTTAAGTCATGTGAAATTTGCTACTTGGCGCACCCTACGGACACATGCCCCACTCTACAAGAGGATTACGTTGAGGAAGTAAGTGCTATGGGGTATCAGGGAAATCAAGGGTACCAAGGTAACTATGGGTATCAAGGTAACCAAGGCTACCAAAGGTACCCAGGGTACCAAAACTGGCCGTATAATTCGGGAAATCGTGATCACCCAAACCTCCGGTATGGAAACCCTCAAGGAGGCTAGAACTCTCAATCGTACAGGCTTCCCCCCACAACAACACCGACCACCTCAACAACAGCTCCAAAGGCTTGAAGACAAACCCCGAGACCGAGGGGAGGGCTCGGGGCTATCCAAGGATGAGGTGTTGCAAGCTATTCACCGATTAGGCATGAGTGCTGAAAAGAGCGAACAATTCCAAGATGAGGCTAAAGCAAGTATCAAAAACTTGGAAACTCAAGTGAGCCAAATAGCCCAAATGGTGAACCGGATGGAAGCCCGGGAAAAGGGTAAACTACCTGCCCAACCAGAGATCAACCCGAGGCAAAATGCAAGTACTATCACTTTGAGAAGTGGTAGAGAGATTGGTGCTTCACCAGAGACTGAAAATGTTGAAAAGGAGCCAACAAGAATTGAAGAGTTTGAAAAGGGAGTTGAGGAAGAGGCAGTCCATGAGAAGGAGACCAATGATCTAGCCAACAAAGGCAAGGAGGAAGAAATCGAGTTGGAGACATTGCCACCAAGACCGAAGTCAACCTCCACCCCGAAACCATCCTCTCCTCCACACAAAAGAACAAAGATGGTGGATATCCCTCCATATGTTCCGGAACCCCCATTTCCGGAGGCCTTGAAAGACAGGAGGAGGACGGAGGATAAAAAATACATCTACGAAGTCTTTCGTAGATGTGAGGTAAACATCCCTCTCTTGAATGCAATTGAACAAATTCCTAGATATGCCAAATTTCTCAAAGAATTATGTGTTGTGAATAGGAAACAAAGGGCCAAAAACAAGTTGAAAAATGGAAAAAGTGAGCATGTTTCCGCATTATGTCAAAGAGAGCTACCCCCTAAATGTAGCGATCCTGGCATGTTCACAATCCCGTGCATAATAGGAAATACTCGTTTTGAAAAAGCTATGCTTGATTTGGGTACATCCATAAATGTGATTCCTTACTCTTTGTATGAAAATCTCAACTTGGGAACATTGCATAAAATCGTGGTGGTAATCCAATTGGCCGATCGTTCTAGTGCATACCCTAAGGGTATTGTCAAGGATGTGTTGGTTAAGGTGGATGATGTGTCCATTTTAGATGCATTATTTAGTAGTATTTAGGATCACTTTTGTGCTCTTTTATTATCGAGAGCTTGTGTTCTACCTTGAAATTCACTTAGGAGAGGCAAAAGTAACTTTGTACTCTTTTACCTCTTCTAAGTGGATTTTGTGTGACAAGGGAAGAACACGGAAGCAACGAAGACCGGAAGACATTGAAGACTATACTTTCGAAGACTTTTGGATACTCACTTCGAAGACATGAAGACCGGAGGCCGTTGAGGACCATTTTTGGAGCCGTTGAAGACTTGAAGATTGAGAGGGATGGCTATGAAGAAGACAAAGAAACAATGCAAAACTCTGGCTCCCGTCGTGACACCATCGCGAGTCGCGACGAACACGTCGCGAGTCGCGACCAACGGGCGGCCAGAAATCAACTTTATCTTCTTTGCACTATAAATACTACTCTTCTTCTTCTTCTTCTCAAGTTTTGCTCAGCCCGTTTTCTCTGGGTTTTAGGGCTCCAAAACCCTTTGTTTTCTTCTCTTTCTTTTCTTAGTTTTTGTAGTTTAATTATGTCTCTTGTTGTTCTAGAGTAGTTTTTGTTCTTGGGAGCAAAGGATTGAAGCTTCCATTATCTATGTAGCAAGAACTCATTTCTATCTATCTATTTGGTGTTTTTGCTATTGTGCTTTTATTGTGCTTTGAATGTTAATTGTTGATTCTATTAATGTTGTTGAGAGCTTGATGATATGAAAAGCTTGGATCAATTGCTAGCTAGGGTTTGGGGGATTTGGGTTAATTTCCCCCCTGTTCTTGTTAGTAATGTGAGAGTATGATTTAGAGCTTTTGATTGTGTTGATGGATTGATAATGTGCTAGACGAATGTGATTGATGTTGAACTCTTCGTCATGTTCGTTTGTGTAGCAAACGAGAAGAGTTATATGCTCGTGGTCTATGAGTGGTCGCTCTTGACTAATCTCGTGTAATTGCATGAATTGGTTAAATGCTTAGTCACGGTGTAGTGGTCATAGGCATTGCCAAGCTTGTTGGTCCTTCATGCTAAATGCCACCAATGACACCTTGAGTCGTGGTCGCGACTCGGGAGTCATTGGTGAGGTTTGACGAGAGATGTCGAACTCACTCTCGCAAACTACGAACTAAGAAGGATGGGAGTTTAGTCTCCACGACAAGTAGTTGAAGTATTGAATAGATGATTTAAATTCATTCTTGAAGCATTTGTTATTTGGCGTTTATGTATTCCTGACGGTGTGTTTCACTGCATGTGTGCCATGAGTTGTTTGAGCATAGGGAGTGCTTGTGTGGTTGAATTGTTTAGGTGTAGGAACGTGACGAATTCCGTAGCACCTTTGCATGAAGATCTATGAGCATGAACTTAGAACTCCTTGTGATGTGTGTGTTGTGGTACTTGCTAGATGGGTGCGTGAGTGTTGGGTCCCGAATGCTATATGATGGAATGTGTGAATGATTCGATGAACTACATTAGATGTGGAAGTGGATATCCGTTGCCCCCAAGGCATTTTATCTTTGTAGTTTAAAACCCCTTTTCTTTAGTTTCGTTTGATGATTAGCATAGTCACTTGACCTTGCTAGTTATCTTGTCTTTTTATCTTTGTTAACTTAGGAAACCAACCAACCAACCCCCCCCCCTTTACTTGCTTTTAAGTGTGTGTATATATAGTTACTCCTAGCCTAGTATCAACCATTGTGTGCTTAGAGGCTTAGGAAGATCCCTCTTCTCTTTGGACGACCCCGATTTGCCACTATCTACCTAGTTGTAGAAAGTAAGCATTTAGGGCTTATAAATTATCTTTTGCACGGCGGGTACGACGACCGCCCGCGCCCGTCAAAATGGCGCCGTTGCCGGGGAAGAGGCGTTTATTCTTAAGTATTTAGGTGTATTTGGTTGTGTATTGGCTAGTTGTTTTTATTTTCCACTACTTGGTGGTTGTTTTTGTTCGGAGTAGGTATTGCTTGAGCTCTTGGTAATTTATTTTATCGAGAATCCTTGCACTATGATTCCGAACTTTTGAAAAATAAAAAATAAAAAAAATAAAAATTTTTTAATGGAGCGTCTCACCTTGAGGGAACTCATGATGAGAAGAGAGGCTCAACAAGCAAGGTTTTGTAGGATGTGTCATTCCGATCATCCTACCGAATCTTGCCCTTTGTTGTAGGAAGAGCACTATGACCGAGAAAGAACCCTTGGTTTCCAAAACCATGGGTACTATGAAGAGTGCTATCAAGAGGTAGGAGATATTGGTTTTCAAGGGCAAGAAGCTCATGAATGCTATCCATACCACAACTCTTACAATCCGGAATGGAGTGGTAGTCCGAATTTGTAGTATGAGAATGAGCCGGAAAACCAATATTACGAGCAACCTAGTTGGCCATCACCACCCTGTACCATACCCCAAAACCAAGCCCAACAAGGAAGTTCAAGTTTGACACGTGAGGATGTCTTAAATACCATAGCAAACTTGAACTCCTTTACTAGTGAGAAGCCGGATACCCAGCTCTCCTCTAGTGTTGAGGCCATTGAGGGGCATGTGAGGAACATATTAGAGGTATTGGCCCGCATGGAAGCTCGTGATTCCGAAAACACACCATCCCAACTTGAACTCGATGATTCGGTGAGTGAAGTCACCAATAAAAATGATTTTGAGTTTGAAAGGGATGAGGAGTTGGTTGTAGAGGATAGAAAAATGGAGGAAGAGGTGATAGTGCTACATCATCCATTAGCATTGTCACCCCTTCTCCCACCTAGTGAACCAACTCTAATATTTTTGGAAGTTTTGAGGGAAACGAGAGAGGAGCCAAAAGACTATCCCAAGCTCCCTAACCACTTAATTCCCTTTGAACCATCTCCACCTCCACAAGACTTTCCTCTTGAAAGTTTTGTGCCCCCACCTCTCTTATTTTGGATGCTCATGGTGAAGAGCTTCAAGCCTTCACCATACGGATAACATTAGGGTCGTGCCGACGACCTTAAACATACGGAGCTTCGTCGTGCCGACGACGTAAAATAAATTCGGCATTTCTTTTAGTTTTTGTTTCTTAGTTTATGTTTCTTAGTTTGTTTTTGTTGTTGTTTTGTTTTGTTCTTTTTATGGCTTGTTTTTCTGTGATTTTGTAGCAAAGTGAAGTGCATTGAAATGAAGGAGATGAAGGAACGAGATCAATGAACGAGGGAAGAAAGCTTGGACAGTTGGTAAGCAAAAGAAAAATTTTAAGCCTGGGATACCCTGCCGTCGCGAGTCGCGATGGGCTTCGTCGCGAGTCGCGACGAACAGGGGAGAAAAATCATTCCCAGCGCCAACTTTCCGCGAGTCGCGATGACTTCGCGAGGCTCATCGCGAGTCGCGACACACTTCGTCGCGAGTCGCGACACACTTCGTCGCGAGTCGCGACGAGCTCAGAAAATTTTGAGCTCCCGGACTCACCTTTCCGCGAGTCGCGATGACTTCGCGAGGCTCGTCGCGAGTCGCGACGAGCTCAGAAAATTTTGAGCTCTCGGACTCACCTTTCCGCGAGTCGCGATGACTTCGCGAGGCTCGTCGCGAGTCGCGACGAGCTCAGAAAATTTTGAGCTTCCGGACTCTACTTTCTGCGAGTCGCGATGACTTCGCGAGGCTCGTCGCGAGTCGCGATGAACCTCGTCGCGAGTCGCGACGTGCTCAGTAACTGTTGAAAAATTTTTTGAGCCCGGATTTCAAATTTCCAAGCTTCCAAGTTTCCAAATGATTTTAAACATTGCATGATCCTACCTTCTTCTCCACCCAACACTCCCAAGAACCACCACATACCCACTCATTCCTTCACCATCCTACATATGTTGACATATGAACATTCTTGCATCTTTATAGTACATTTGTTGATTGTAGTATGCCGACTACATCATTGTAATCGTAAGTGCATATCCTATAATGATGCTTGTATACATGTCAATATATGTTGGATATTTTTCATGATTATTCTTATAGTGTTGGTTGGGTGTGATTTGGTTGTTCTTTGAAAATACTATGGTTATTAACTTTTGATGCTAAACCTAGTATTACATATCCTTATGTACTTGTGAGTTTAATGTGTTCTTCGTGGTGTAGTCTTGATCAAACGGCGCCATGGAGACAATGCTTTTCTCGAGGGGTGAGTTCTTCTACGGCATCTTTGCTCACCCTTCCGGTTCCGAAACCTATCTCGGGACCATCCAAGTACTTGGATATCGCCATATCACCGGCGAATTTGCGGAGAAATGGGTGTCACTCTAACTCCCTTACCTTGATTTTTATTGTTCTTGCCTTACGTGTTTACATTGAGGGCAATGTATTGTTTTAAGTGTGGGGAGGGGTTAGAGGACTCATATGCATGCTAGATTGTTTTGGAATGCTTTTTGCTACTTTTCATTGGAAAAACATGAGAAAAAGAAAAAAATAGAAAAACAAAAAGAAAAAAAATGGAAAAAGAAAAAAAAAGAAAAAGAAAACCCGCTAAGTTGAAAACCCGAGAGGGCAACTTAGGCAACATTGGGGGCCCGAATAGGTCGAAAACCCTTAAAGGGCGGCCTAGGCAAAAATGAGAGGCTAAAATGTGCGGAAAAAGGTGAGATGTGAGCTAAAGAAACATGATGTGTGGCTAGGATGAAAACTCGAAAGAGCTCCTAGGCAAAATGAGAGAAATTGAGAGAAATTGAAGAATGATATGATTTCACTCACTTGCCGGCGTTGGAGTCATAAGGTTGCGGTTGTCACATGGATGGATCGGGTAGCTCAATATCTATAGACCTCTTGGGATTGGGTAGCTTAGTGGGTTAGGAAACGAAGTGTGGTTATGAAATTCCTTATCTCTTTCTACTTCGTTTTTGGTTGATATATTGGCATTAGGTGAAGCATGTGTTTAAAACTTCCTCTATGGTTTTAGCTTCATTTTGTGTCATTGGACTGTGGGAATATCAATTCGGGGCTTGGAAATATTTTTATGGGTAGTGAATTGATTAGTGGTAGGTTTGGTTAGATTTAGGATTGGGGATGTGTGTGTGGAAAAAATTCTCATGTGAGCTTTTATTTTGGGATTTTTGATATTGAGAGTTTTTGTGAGGCTTTGATTGGGGGATTAGTTTAGGTTTTGGATATATCATTTACTCCGTGTGCTTGGTTCTTTTCTTACTCGAGGGCGAGTAAGGTCTAAGTGTGGGGATATTTGATGTGTCCATTTTGTGTGGTTATTTTAGGGGTTTTAGGATGTGGATATGCCATTTCCTCCGTATGCTTGAATCTTTTCTTACTCGAGGGCGAGTAAGGTTTAAGTGTGGGGATGTTTGATGAGTCCATTTTAGATGCATTATTTAGTAGTATTTAGGATCACTTTTGTGCTCTTTTATTATCGAGAGCTTGTGTTCTACCTTGAAATTCACTTAGGAGAGGCAAAAGTAACTTTGTACTCTTTTACCTCTTCTAAGTGGATTTTGTGTGACAAGGGAAGAACACGGAAGCAACGAAGACCGGAAGACATTGAAGACTATACTTTCGAAGACTTTTGGATACTCACTTCGAAGACATGAAGACCGGAGGCCGTTGAAGACCATTTTTGGAGCCGTTGAAGACTTGAAGATTGAGAGGGATGGCTATGAAGAAGACAAAGAAACAATGCAAAACTCTGGCTCCCGTCGCGACACTGTCGCGACACCATCGCGAGTCGCGACCAACACCGTCGCGAGTCGCGACCAACACGTCGCGAGTCGCGACCAACGGGCGGCCAGAAATCAACTTTATCTTCTTTGCACTATAAATACTACTCTTCTTCTTCTTCTTCTCAAGTTTTGCTCAGCCCGTTTTCTCTGGGTTTTAGGGCTCCAAAACCCTTTGTTTTCTTCTCTTTCTTTTCTTAGTTTTTGTAGTTTAATTATGTCTCTTGTTGTTCTAGAGTAGTTTTTGTTCTTGGGAGCAAAGGATTGAAGCTTCCATTATCTATGTAGCAAGAACTCATTTCTATCTATCTATTTGGTGTTTTTGCTATTGTGCTTTTATTGTGCTTTGAATGTTAATTGTTGATTCTATTAATGTTGTTGAGAGCTTGATGATATGAAAAGCTTGGATCAATTGCTAGCTAGGGTTTGGGGGATTTGGGTTAATTTCCCCCCTGTTCTTGTTAGTAATGTGAGAGTATGATTTAGAGCTTTTGATTGTGTTGATGGATTGATAATGTGCTAGACGAATGTGATTGATGTTGAACTCTTCGTCATGTTCGTTTGTGTAGCAAACGAGAAGAGTTATATGCCCGTGGTCTATGAGTGGTCGCTCTTGACTAATCTCGTGTAATTGCATGAATTGGTTAAATGTTTAGTCACGGTGTAGTGGTCATAGACATTGCCAAGCTTGTTGGTCCTTCGTGCTAAATGCCACCAATGACACCTTGAGTCATGGTCGCGACTCGGGAGTCATTGGTGAGGTTTGACGAGAGATGTCGAACTCACTCTCGCAAACTACGAACTAAGAAGGATAGGAGTTTAGTCTCCACGACAAGTAGTTGAAGTATTGAATAGATGATTTAAATTCATTCTTGAAGCATTTGTTATTTGGCGTTTATGTATTCCTGATGGTGTGTTTCACTGCATGTGTGCCATGAGTTGTTTGAGCATAGGGAGTGCTTGTGTGGTTGAATTGTTTAGGTGTAGGAACGTGACGAATTCCGTAGCGCCTTTGCATGAAGATCTATGAGCATGAACTTAGAACTCCTTGTGATGTGTGTGTTGTGGTACTTGCTAGATGGGTGCATGAGTGTTGGGTCCCGAATGCTATATGATGGAATGTGTGAATGATTCGATGAACTACATTAGATGTGGAAGTGGATATCCGTTGCCCCCAAGGCATTTTATCTTTGTAGTTTAAAACCCCTTTTCTTTAGTTTCGTTTGATGATTAGCATAGTCACTTGACCTTGCTAGTTATCTTGTCTTTTTATCTTTGTTAACTTAGGAAACCAACCAACCAACCCCCCCCCCCCCCTTTACTTGCTTTTAAGTGTGTGTATATATAGTTACTCCTAGCCTAGTATCAACCATTGTGTGCTTAGAGGCTTAGGAAGATCCCTCTTCTCTTTGGACGACCCCGATTTGCCACTATCTACCTAGTTGTAGAAAGTAAGCATTTAGGGCTTATAAATTATCTTTTGCATGGCGGGCGCGACGACCGCCCGCCCGTCAGTGGATTCCTTAATTTTCCCCGCGGATTTTTATGTCCTTGATATGGAGCATGATAAACATGCCGCCCCAATTTTGTTGGGGAGGCCATTTTTGAAAACGTCTAGGACAATGATTGATGTGTATAAAGGTACCCTCACCATGGAATTTGATGGTGAAAGTAGAGTTTAACATAAATGACTCTATGAAGTATCCTAGTGAAGAACATTCTTGCCATGCCCTAGATATTGTTGAAGAAGTTGTGCAAGATGTTTTTGAACTAAATGGTAAGGATTCTTTGTTGGTTGCTTTGCAATGTGATGTTAATGATGCCCACAATGTATATTCTATGAGCACTAACTTGAAGGGAAGCTTTGAGGATTTGAACTTGCTTGAAGAGATGACACCAAGTGTCTCAACACCTCCTCCTCTACTCTTAGAGGAACCTGAGGAACCGGAATTCCTCCCCTCACTTGTGAAAGCCCCAGTGCTTGACCTTAAACCTTTGCCAGATGATCTCAAGTATGCATTTCTTGGGGCAGGGGAGACGCTTCCGGTTATCATTTCGAGCAAGCTCACCAAGGAGCAAGAAGAAAAGTTGATGGTGGTGTTGCGAGAGAACAAGGAAGCAATTGGATGGACTATTGCTGACATCAAAGGCATAAGTCCATCCACTTGTATGCACAGAATCTTGTTGGAAGAAGGTGCGAGACCCGTCCGACAACCCCAATGCCGTTTGAACCCACCTATGATGGATGTGGTGAAGGTGGAAATCCTCAAGTTGCTTCAAGCAGGCATGATATATCCAATCTCGGATAGCAAATGGGTGAGCCCAACTCAGGTGGTACCCAAGAAGAGTGGAATGACGGTAGTGAAAATGAGAAGGGTGAAATGGTGCCCACCCGAGTTCAAAATGGGTGGCGAGTTTGCATTGACTACCGGAGATTGAATGCGGAAACACGAAAGGATCACTTCCCATTGCCATTCATTGATCAAATGCTTGAGAGGTTAGCAATCCACCCCTTTTATTGCTTTTTGGATGGGTACTCGGGGTATTTTCAAGTGGCTATCGCCCCGGAAGACCAAGAGAAGACCACCTTCACGTGCCCCTTTGGTACGTTCGCTTATCGACGCATGCCTTTCGGGTTATGTAACGCCCCAGCAACTTTCCAAAGGTGTATGGTAAGCATTTTCTCAGAATTTGTTGAAAATTTTGTCGAGGTATTTATGGATGACTTCACCATTCATGGTAATTCCTTTGACGATTGTTTAGCAAATTTAGCGCAAGTTCTTAACCGTTGCATTGAAACTAACCTAGTGCTAAATTATGAGAAATGTCACTTTATGGTGGAGAGAGGTATTGTCTTAGGCCATGTTGTCTCCTCTAAGGGTCTTGAGGTTGACAAGGCAAAGATAGACACGATTCAAACTTTGCCTTATCCTACTAATGTGCGCGAAGTGCGCTCTTTTCTTGGCCATGCAGGATTCTATCGCCGGTTCATCAAGGACTTCTCAAAGATAGCATCTCCTCTATGCAAATTGTTGCAAAAGGAGGTGGAATTTGTGATGGATGAGGGGTGTAAAGGGGAGTTTGATGCATTGAAGAGAAGGTTAGTCTCGGCCCCTATCATACAACCCCCGGATTGGGCGTTGCCTTTTGAGATAATGTGCGATGCGAGTGATTACGCCGTTGGAGCAGTGCTTGGTCAAAGGGTGGGGAGAGTACCTCACGCCATCTACTACGCATCCATGTCCCTAAATGAAGCCCAAAGGAACTACTCCACCACTGAAAAAGAGTTGCTAGCAGTGGTATTCTCTTTAGAAAAAATTCGATCTTACTTGCTTGGTACAAAAATTATTGTGTACACTAACCATGCAGCGCTTCGTCATTTAATGACGAAGAAAGAGGCCAAGCCAAGATTGATTAGGTGGATCCTGCTTTTGAGCGAATTTGATTTAGAGGTGCGGGATAAGAAGGGCGCTGAAAACCTTGTGGCCGATCATCTGAGCCGGTTGACTCTGGGGGAAGACATTGAGGTAAGCCCCGCAATGAAGGAGCAACTACGGGACTCCAACCGTGGTATGCCGACATTGTAAACTTTCTTGTCGCTGGTAAATTCCCTCATCATTTTTCTAAGGCCCAAAAGGATAAGTTAAGGAGTGATGCGAAATATTATGTGTGGGATGATCCCTTTTTATGGAGACATTGTGCAGATCAAGTTGTTAGGAGATGTATCCCTGATAGTGAAATACACTCAATTCTTGAATTTTGTCATTCTCATGCATGTGGCGGTCATTTTGGAGCAAAGAGAACCGCTAGGAAAGTTTTAGAGAGTGGGTTTTATTGGCCTACATTGAATAAGCATGCATACACCTTTTGCAAATCTTGTGATGAATGCCAGAGAGTAGGAAATATCTCCACTAGGAATGAAATGCCCCAAAAACCTCTTTTGTACTGTGAAATCTTTGATGTTTGGGGTATTGACTTTATGGGGCCTTTCCCTAGTTCTTATGGCTTTACGTACATTCTTCTTGCTGTTGATTATGTATCGAAGTGGGTTGAAGCAAAATCCACTAGGACTGACGATTCTAAAGTGGTTGCAGAATTCTTGAAAGATAACATCTTTTCTAGGTTTGGGGTACCCCGAGCCTTGATTAGTGACCGTGGCACCCATTTTTGCAATCGGACCATAGCTGCACTCTTGAAGAAGTATGGAGTCACTCACAAGACATCCACCGCCTATCACCCACAAACCAATGGGCAAGCCGATGTTTCCAATCGGGAAATCAAGTCCATCCTTCAAAAAACGGTTAACCCTAACCAGAAGGATTGGAGTTCTCGGTTGAATGATGCCCTGTGGGCGTATAGGACGGCTTACAAGACACCAATCGGTATGTCCCCATACCGGTTAGTGTTTGGTAAGCCTTGTCACCTACCGGTGGAAATTTAGCACAAGGCTTACTGGGCGGTCAAACAGTTTAATCTTGATGTAGATGAAGCCGGTTTGCATAGGAAGTTACAATTGGAGGAACTGGATGAAATCCGGAGGGAGTCTTATGAGAACGCCGAGATCTACAAAGAGAAGACAGGCATGGCACGACAAGATGGTCATCAGGAAGGATTTTGACGTTGGTCAGAAGGTCCTCCTATTCCAATCTCGCCTTCGCCTATTCCCAGGTAAGTTAAGGTCCCGATGGATCGGTCCTTTTGAGGTGGTTAAGGTATTCCCACATGGTGCGGTGGAGATTCTAGATCGAGCTAAGTCCAATACCATTAAGGTTAATGGACAACGGTTGAAGCCTTACCACGAGACTTTTGTACCGGAGAAAGGAGAGGACATTGATCTCCTCGATCCGGTTTGTGAGTAAACTCCAAGGAGGGAAGTGAGTCGTGCCGACGACGTTAAATAAACTTGGTTTTGATCATCCGGATCGTCACTCGTGACTTTCTGTTGATGTTGTTTAGTTTTGAGCTTTTATCATTAAGCTTCATTGTTTTGCTTTATGCTTTTCACGGGTTGTTTTCTCCATGATTTTGTAGCAATTTTGAAGCCAAGGCATTGGATTTTGGAAGGGAAAATACTTGAATTTGAGAAGGAAGAACTTGGATAAGAGAAAGAAGCAGAAAGATTTTCAGTGTGCTAGGTTAGTTGCCCATCGCGAGTCGCGATGAGATTCATCGCGAGTCGCGACGGGCTCAGAAATTTTTTGGAAATTTTTGGGCTTCGGATCCCACTTTCTGCGAGTCGCGATGTCCTCGCGACGATCGTCGCGAGTCGCGATGAGCTTCTTCGCGAGTCGCGACAGGCTCAGAAACTTTTGGGAAATTTTGGCCTTTCGGATTCAACTTTCCGCGACTCGCGATGACCTCGCGACACTCGTCACGAGTCGCGATTAGCTTCGTCGCGAGTCGCGATGGGCTCAGAAACCTTTGGGAAATTTTGGCCTTTCGGATTCAACTTTCCGCAACTCGCGATGACCTCGCGACACTCATCGCGAGTCGCAATTAATTTCGTCGCGAGTCGCGATGTGCTCAGAAACTTTGAAAAAAAAATCGATCTCAGATTTCACTTTCCGTGACTCGCGATGACCTTGCGATGCTCGTCGCGAGTCGCGATGAATTCTGTCGCGAGTCGCAACGGTCGAGCGTACAGAAAAAAATGGGGTCTGATTTAAAATCTGAATGAACAGTTCTTCCCCTTCACTCGTTAGTCTCTTTTCCCCCCTTCAACCGGATACCTCTTCCATCCTCTCAACTTCCACACCGCCGCCATCTCATCGCCGCCGCCGCCTCGTCGCCGCGCCGAACCACCACCACACTTCCCACACTCTCCACAATCGAAACACTCTCCACACCTCAAATCACATCTCACATTTGCGAAGAACCGAAACCCTAGATTTTGGGGATTTTTGACGCTTTAGGCAATTCAAACCCAAATTGATCGTGGGCTCCCATTTTTCTTCTTCCTAAGCGTATTATTGGTACACTTCTTCACTCTATTGAGCCCTAATTGTGATTACGAATGTATATGCTATTTATTGGATATTGTGTAGATTGTGTGGTATGGTGTTTGGAATTTAAATCATTGATCTTGGCCGATTGTGGTGAATATGTTGTGAATCCAATTTTATTTGATAGGTATTGTGTGAATATTTTGCAATTGCAGTTTGCACGATATATTTCCTTAGCGTGGTTTTGACTGTATTATACCTGCTTGGTTTTGGAATGTGTGCATTCGTGTTGTTTTGGCTGGGGAGTAGATGGTGACTCTGTAATTGAAGCATGTTAGCCCGGGAGCAAACATAGTTGTTATTGAAATAAAATGTTAGTGTGCTTTGGAATGCTATTTTGTTTAGAATATTTTGGCCATGGAACATAGAGGTTGACATTGTCACTGTACTAATGATGGCTAAATTAGTTTAGCATAACTGTGATTTTGGAATATAGCATATTGATTTAAACTATGTGAGAACTTCATGGATTTGATAGTCTGGGCTTGTTAGACATCATGTAGATTGTATATGCAATTGCAATTAGAACTTGAACTAGTTGAGTTGTTTTTAATCCGGCCTGTGATGATGAACTAGTTTAAGATTGGTTACAGATTTGCCATATTGCATATACACATATTCCTTCGCGTTTGACCTGTTTGCTCTGTTTGCTGTGATTGACAGATATGGCCCCCAAGAGGAGATTTAGGGCTCCCCCACAAGATGAGCGCACTGCCGCTCCTCCTCCACCTCCACCTCCACCTCCACCACCGGCTCCGGAATCAGTCCCTGCACCTTCCTCGCCGGATAGGTACATGGGCTTGACCCGGATCACCGGGTCCTATACGGACAGATGAGAGGCCCTAGAGAGGCGCCTGCTTAAGGAAACAAGTTTTGTTGATATGCCTACGTTGGATGCCCTCGGCCTTGTGCAGCCTGTCAGATGCCTCCTCGCCAAAGGGGGAATGGAGGGATTCATGAGCAAGAGCGCGCCCACTTACCGGAGGTACACACTGGAGTTCCTATCCACTGTGCATATAAGCAGCATGAGGGGTGACCAACCCTGTGAGAGGTAAATCGCCTTTCACCTGGATGACCTATCTTGGCAGATGACCGTCTCACAGGTTGAGGAGTCATTTGGTTTTGACACTGCTGCGATACGAAACAGACTGGACCCAGAGGCCCAAGAGCGGACAATTGAAGATGACATGTAGTTCTGGAATGTCATCAATATGAGGCAAAAGAACTCCCATGACAAGAGCAGTGCCATCATTCACCCTGCGCTCCGTTATGTGCACAGACTCCTGGCCGGCACAATCTTTTGCTCCGCGGAGCCGACGAATGTGCCAAACAATGACATTCACTTCCTATGGCACTTAACGAGCGAGGGGCAAGGATATGGGCTGTGGGCAGAGCTCTGGATGAAGAGAATTGTATAAGTGGCAGGAAAGGCAAAGGGGAAGATCATGGTCGGAGGAATGATAGGCCTTCTAGCGGAGTACTTGGGATTAGTCCCTTCGGCCGACTTCCCACGTTTGGGGAGGCGGGCGTCTTATCTGATCACCGTCGAGCGACTGGTTCGATTTGAGATGCTCAGTGTCACCCGGACCACTGGGCTCTTCCATTGGTTATACGGTGCGAGGAAGGTCACACTCATGGCACTTCCTCAGCAGAGCAAGACGAAGCTGGAGTTCGACACGCCGCTGGAAGATTTGGCGATCTCCCCAGACTCCTTATGTGCAGCTGAGTTCCAGCGCGAGCTTCGTGACCTCGAGCCAGCCCCTGTCCAGCATGATGATAGCACCCTACCTCCTTCGGAGTCGCAGCAGCAGCAGCAGTACTACTCTCCACAGCCTCCACCACAGACGGATCCCATGCAGGAGGATGAGGCTACACCTCACCACTCCCAGCCTCCGCCAGATTTCTATGAGAGAATGATGCAGACCATGCACGATGGTTTCCACCGCCAGGACAGAATGATTTTGGAGCACAACGTGTTTGTCTCCCAGGCTTTGATCGACATGGATGAGGAGATTGACCACCTGTCAGCTCGCATCCATGAGTTACAGCCCCAGTCGGGTGGTACATCAGGCCCCGATCCGAGAGCAGAGAGGCGGAGGGCACGGAGGCAGAGCAACACGGAATGGCTAGCACAGTACCAGCAGCGTTACTCCGGCGGTGGCCCTTCATCTTCACAGCATTAATAGTGTGAGCACTACATTCCCCCCTTACCCATGTTTTGCTTTGTACGGCTCTACCTTCGTCTACATTGAGGGCAATGTAGCATTTTAAGTGTGGGGAGGGGTTTCTACTTGGGGTTTCTACTATCGTAGGGTGATACACTTTTGCACAACTCTGTTATTTTCTTTTGGATATTTTGCTTCCGATGTATTTGGGATAATGTTGGTTTTGATACTTTTCTTAACCTTCACATTTGGAAGCAATTTGCTACTTTTCGGATGGGGAACAAAAAAAAATAATAATAAAAAGAAGAAAAAAAATTAAAAAAAGGAAAAAGAATCCTGCTAAGTTAAAAACCCGAGAGGGCAACTTAGGCAACATTGGGGCCCAAATAGGTCGAAAACCAGAAAGGGCGGCCTAGGTAAAAATGAGAGGTCAAATATGTGGAAAAAGGTGAGGTGTGAGCTAAAATAAAAATGATTGTGTGGCTAGGATGAAAACCTGAAAGGGCTCCTAGGCAAAATGAGAGAAAGCGAGAGAAATTGAAAGACATCAAGTGTTTACTCATTTGCCGGAAATGGAGTCATAAGGTTGCGGTGACCACACGGAGGGATCGGGTAGCTCGACATCTTGAGAATCTTTTGGGGATGGATAATTTAGCGAGGAAAAGACGAAGTAAGTTATGAAATTCTTGATCATTAATAGACTTCGTTTTTAGGTTGATATATTGATGTAAAGTGGAGCATGTGTTTTGAACCCTATATACACTTTTGGCTTCATCTTTTATCATTGGATTTGGGATATCAATTTGGGATTAGGAGATGTCTTAGGGAAATTGATGAATTGATGGGATGATATGGTTCGGGTAGATTTAGGAATAGGGATTGTGGGAAACTTCTCATTTGACTTTAACATTGGGATGTGTGATATTGAGAGTTTTGTGAGGTATTGATTTGGGGGATTAGTAGTAGGATGTGGAGGTGTCATTTCCTTTGTATGCTTGGATTTTTTCTTACTCGAGGGCGAGTAAGGTTCAAGTGTGGGGAGGTTTGATGCGTCCACTTTATATGCTTATTTTAGTACCATTTAGGATCCATTTTGTGCTCTTTCATTACCAACAGCTTGTGTTTTACCATGAAATTCTCTTAGGAGGGGTAAGAGCAACTTTGTGCTCTTTTACCTCTTCTAAGTGGATTTTGTGTGACGAAGTAATGAAGACCGGAGGCCATTGAAGACTACACTTTTGAAGATTTTGAAGACTTGCTTCGAAGACGTGAAGACCGGAGGCCATTGAAGATTACTTTTGAAACCGTTAAAGACTTAGAAGTTGAGAGGAGTGACTATGGAGATGACTACATACCACAAGGAGAAGAAGAAGAAATACTGCAAAAAACTTCTGGTTACCGTCACGAGTCGCGACGGACTCGTCGCGGCCAACATGTTCGTCGCGAGTCGCGATGGCCACTGACCAGAATCCTACTTTCTTTTCCTTCCACTATAAATACCATTTTTTCTCTCCTCTCGTTCCAGTTTTCAGAGCTGCAGATTTTCTACTGTTCTAAACCCTATTTCTCCATTTTTCATCTTTGGTTTATCTTGTTGTTTTGATTTGTTGTTTTAGTTAGATTAGCATGATCTCTAGTAGCTAATCTAATTTCTTGGGAGCAACTGACCAAAGCTTCCAAACTCATGTCTTAAGAACAATTTGTAGCTTGTTTATTACTCTTGCTATTGTGCATTTATGGAGCATTGAATGTGTTGTTGATATCATTAATGTTATTGAAAGCTTGAGTATAGGAATACTCGTATGAATTGCTTGCTAGGGTTTGGGTGAGTTGGGTTAAACTCCCCCTTGTTCTTGTTAGGAATGTATGAGTATGAATTAGAGCTTTTGATTATGTTGATGGATTGATGATTGCTAGATAGATATGCAATGTCGAACTCTTTGCCATGTCTTGGACATTCTTCCTCAACAGTGTTGTCTTCTGTTTCTTCTATTGGTTTTAGCACAAATACTACTTCTGTTCCTTGATCTGTATGTTATAGAGCAAAACAGATTAGACATAGTTTTTCTTTAAGTTCTTCAAATGCTAATTCATTGTTTTAATCAATACATTGTGATGTTTGGGATCCTTATAGAACACCATCTTCTAGTGGTGCCTTTTATTTTTTAACAATAGTTGATGTTTATTCCCAAGCTGTTTGGGTTTATTTATTAGTAGCTAAGTCAGATGTAGCTTCTAGATTTATGGAATTTTGTTCTTTGGTCAAGAACCAGTTTGGCCGCTTAGTGCTACGCGTTTGGGCTGATAACGGTACTGAATTTTTTCCTTTGAGATCATACTTTGCTAAATCTGGGATTATTTTTTAGACATCTATGGTTGATACACCACATCAGAATGGTTGTGTTGAACGCAAGCATCACCATTTGTTAAATGTGGTGTGTGTCTTGCGTTTTCAAGCTAATCTGCCAGTTGATTTTTGGGGAGAATGTGTTCTTACTGATGCTTATTTGATTAACCGGACACCAACAAAACATCTCAATGGTCGCACTCCATTTGAGATGCTTTATGGACGAGCTCCAAACTACTAACCTCTGAGGGTGTTTGGATGCTTATGTTTTGCTGCTTACGTTCCCAGGTTCCGTGACAAGTTTGCACCAAGAAGTCGTCGATGTTTGTTTCTTGGTTATCCTACCGGAAAGAAAGGCTATCGCCTTTATAACTTGGAATCCCACACTTTCTTCAATAGTTGGGATGCTGATTTTTTTTGAAGACCAGCTCTCGTATGCAGTCACTCCGACATCGGCCTCATCATTGCATCTCGGCGGCTCCACCACCTCACCGCCGGCATCACCGCAACCGTCGTCGGTCACCGCCCTACCATTATTGTCGGTCGTCGCTCTGCCTTTGCATCCAGACCCACTGATCGGCTCCGACCACCGGACGTTTTCTCTGCCTGTTCAGTCTGATAATCCACAGCCCTAGCCAACACCACTGCACGTGCCGCCAGCTCCTATCGGCCACGTGACTCACGCACCACCGGACCCGGACCTGACTTCTGCACTGCCGCATGACGCGGCGTCTCTGGCTCCGAACTCTGCCGTCCCCCGCCACCTGTTGCTCGCTCTACCGCCTGCTTCACCAGTCACTCTGGCACAGCCTCGTTCCACCGAGCTGCCTCCTTCACAACAGAGTGTCCAGCATCGTTGACCTCCTTCTTACTTGGATACTTATGTCTGTGATGATTATGTATTTGCTGTTACTACTGAAGAAACCCCCCCACCCCATACTATTACGGTCACTCATGTGCCATCACTATCCTCATGTGTTCTCTATCCCCTTACTGATTAAGTAATTGTGATAAATTTTCTAGTACACATTCTAGATTTTTGGGTGCAATAACTTCTAGTGTAGATCCCACCACTTATCTTAGGCGTCAAAGCATGCTCATTGGAGAGATGTTATGGCTGATAAGATTGATGCGCTTGAGCGTAATCAGACATGGACGATGGCTTCTCTACCTCTGAATAAGACTGCAATTGGTTGCAAATGGGTTTATAGTACCAAGTTTAAGTTTGATGGTACAATCGAACGTCATAAAGCTCGCCTGGTGGTTCTTGGGAATCGTCAGATTTAAGGGGTTGACTATACTTAGACATTTTCTCCTGTTGCAAAGATGAGTTCGGTTTGCCTGATCCTGTCCGTTGCAGTTACTCGTGGTTGGGAACTGCATCAAATGGATGTGCATAATGCTTTTCTACATAGTGATCTGTATGAAGAGGTCTTCATGTGCCTCCCCCTTGACAGGTATGTCACATTCAGAAATCTCTTTATGGTTTTCGCCAAGTTATTCACAATTGGTTTGCCAAATTGGCTCAGGCTTTGCGTGCATTTGGATTTGTTTAGAGTAAAACAGATTACTCTCTTTTTACATTCTCCCATGGTTTGGAATCTTTGCATGTACTTGTTTATGGTTATTGCTGGTAGTTCTTTGTTGCTTATCAATGAATTCAAGAAACACTTAAACTCTTGTTTTCTCATGAAAGATCTTGGTATACTTAAGTATTTCTTGGGTATGGAGATTGCTAGAAAATCGGATGGGATGTTTCTTTCACGGTGGAAATATTCCCTGGACATTTTATCTGACACGGGTTTATCTGTTTCTACACCAACTGATTTTCCAATGGAGCAACAACACGATCTGGCGCCTGTTGAAGGCCCCTTTTACCATGATCCTGAGTAATACTAGCGTCTGGTTGGGCGCCTGATATACCTCACTATCACTCATCCTGAGCTTAAATATTTAGTTCATACACTTGCCCAGTTCATGAAGTCTCATTGTGTTCCTCACTAGCAAGTTGCAGTTCGCGTGTTGCACTATTTGAAGAGTTATCTTGGTCAAGGTTTACTTACCTCCTCTCGTAATGCGTTGCAGTTGACTACTTACTGTGATTCTGGTTGGGCTGCAATCCCCAATACTCGGCGTTTTCTTTTCGGATACTTTGTGATGATTGGCTATTCTCTGATTTTTTATAAGACTAAGAAGCAACCTACGGTTTCTCGGTCTTCTGCTGAAGCAGGGTATCGTGTTATGGTTGTTGCCTGTTGTGAATTATTATGGCTTAAATGTTTGCTTAAAGATTTGGGGGTTGCACATAGTACTCCTATGCGTCTATTTTGTGACAGACAATCTGCTCTTCATTTTGCGGCAAATTTGGTGTTCCATGAACGTACGAAGCATATCGAAGCATATCCGCACTTCAGATCAATCTGCGGACTTCTTTACCATAGCTCTCGGACATAACCAGTTTTATTCATTACTTGGCAAGTTGGCCATTTATGATCCCTATGCTCCAATTTGAGGGGAAGTATTAAAGAATGTAGATATTACTTGTAATTGTAATTAGATTCTATTTCATTTTCCTAGCTTGTACATGTATTATGTACCACTATATAATATACCCTGAGATCATGAATACAAACACATTAGTACCCTTATTTCTACAAGTAAACTCAATTTCAGATCAATTGACGCAATTTTTACTTTAAAAAATAGCTAGATCATTCTTACAAATATTCAGGTATACAATATTTAAGGGAATTTCTAGAAAAGTAAACACAATTTCAGATCAATTGGCGCAATTTCAAAAATTAAATTTTTTATGGCAACATCTTGGGAAAGATGATATTTCCATAGGTTTATGGAAAGACAGATTTTAATTAAAATAGTAAAAGGTAAAAGGTCTTAGTTGCAATAGTAAAAATTATTAGGCAATGTATAGTAGTTATAAAATTTATAACCCGGATCATGCAACCCAAAAATTTTGTCTTCATTTCTTCTAATTTACACTTTAAACCTTGATCTTTCCATGACTTACGAAAAGACCGTCTTTCAAGAGACGGACTCTTTTTTTATGGAGTTTAATTCAACCTTTTGTACACATTTCTAAAAATTAATGAACCAATTTTTCCTTTCAAAAAAAATGATTACGTATACATCAATAATTCGTCGGATATTAAATCAAATTTCACACAAATGCATTCATAATCATGCACTCTGCTTCCTCCTAATTTTGTTAAATGTTCGACCACGTTTTTTGATATTATTAAAGAACGATTTTGATGTGTCCACTTTATATGCTTATTTTAGTACCATTTAGGATCTATTTTGTGCTCTTTCATTACCAACAGCTTGTGTTTTACCATGAAATTCTCTTAGGAGGGGTAAGAGCAACTTTGCGCTCTTTTACCTCTTCTAAGTGGATTTTGTGTGATGAAGTAATGAAGACCGGAGGCCATTGAAGACTACACTTTCGAAGATTTTGAAGACTTGCTTCGAAGACGTGAAGACCGGAGGCCATTGAAGATTACTTTTGAAACCGTTGAAGACTTAGAAGTTGAGAGGAGTGACTATGGAGATGACTACATGCCACAAGGAGAAGAAGAAATACTGCAAAAAAATTCTGGTTACCGTCACGAGTCGCGACGGACTCGTCGCGGCCAACATGTTCGTCGCGAGTCGCGACGGCCACTGACCAGAATCCTACTTTCTTTTCCTTCCACTATAAATACCATTTTTCTCTCCTCTCATTCCAGTTTTCAGAGCTGCGGATTTTGTACTGTTCTAAACCCTATTTCTCCATTTTTCATCTTTGATTTATCTTGTTGTTTTGATTTGTTGTTTTAGTTAGATTAGCATGAACTCTAGTAGCTAATCTAATTTCTTGGGAGTAATTGACCAAAGCTTCCAAACTCATGTCTTAAGAACAATTTGTAGCTTGTTTATTACTCTTGCTATTGTGCATTTATGGAGCATTGAATGTGTTGTTGATATCATTAATGTTATTGAAAGCTTGAGTATAGGAATACTCGTATGAATTGCTTGCTAGGGTTTGGGTGAGTTGGGTTAAACTCCCCCTTGTTCTTGTTAGGAATGTATGAGTATGAATTAGAGCTTTTGATTATGTTGATGGATTGATGATTGCTAGATAGATATTCAATGTCGAACTCTTTGCCATGTCTATCATTTGTAGCAAACGAGAGAAGTCTATGAGCGTTGAACGTTCTTGACTAATCCCGTGTAAATGCATAGATCGGTTAAATGCTTAGTCACGGTGTAGTGGTCATAAGTGTTACCGAGCTTGTTGATCCTTCGTGCTAAATGCCATTAATGGGATACCTTGAGTCGTGTTTCGACTACGGGAGTCATTGGTGAGGTTTGACAAGAGATGTCGAATTCACTCTTGTAAACTACTATCTAAGAAGGATAGAAGGATAGAAGTTTAGTCTTCACAACAAGTAGTGAAAGTAGTAAATAAGTTGCATGTTCAATGATGGATAAGAGGTTTGGAAGTGGAAGTTAATTGCGCCCAAGGCTTCGTAATTGTATTTTCATCACATCTTTATTTGCGTTTACATGATTAGCATCATTCTCTTGATTTGCTAATTGTTGTATTTTAATTTGCTAATTTAGGAACCATCCAACCAAAACCCCCCCTTGTTTACATGCTTTTATATATATCTATGTATGTATGTGTTTAGTACGTTTTCTCATATAGGTGTCTAAGTACTTAGAAAAATCCCTTTTCCTGTGGACGACCCCGTCTTGCCACTATTTACATTATTGTGGATAGGACGCATTAAGGGCCTAAAAGTATTAACTTTGAGAGGTACGGCGACGACCTCCCAGATTTCAAAATTTTAACCTATTTATCTGGGATAAAGTCTTGTGCGAGACGATTTCGCAGCAAGACTAAAGATTGATTAGTAAATAATAGGGACTTAATTTGGGATGGGGTACTAATTATAGTTTTCAATTTTTGTTGGGACTGAATTGCAAATGATTTAAATAAGACCCTACCCTTACATTCAGCGTTCTCTTCATCTTCCCCTCATTTTCTTCTGTACTTTCTCTCTAAATAAGTGTTATTTTCTCTCTCTTATTTTTCCTCTTTTCCAGCGACCTAGCTTTGTGTTTCCGGCTGCGAATCTCTAATTTCATCTGATTTTGTTGCTTAATACGCATCTGATCATGTTGCATGTCAGTGAACTCGGAGCTTTCAGTCGGATTTTGGTAGTATCTTCTGCGTTTACTTGCTGATCGATTTGCTATCTCATCAGGTAACTCTGACGACTTATGTAGGAGATATTTTGTGAATATCTTCTGCAATATTATTGTACCCTAGATAGAATCATTTTTCATTTATGACTCTGTATATGTTGTCTATATATTGTACCCTTGTATCATCAATGAAAACACATGTTCATCTTTTACATGGTATCAAAACCCAAATCCAAGAACCCTAAATTTTTTCTTACTTATAAAAATACCGCCGCCACTGCCGCCCTCCCTTCTCCATCCATCTCCATTGTGACTATCACCGCCGCCGCTACCGTCGTCATCCAGCATGTGCCACCGCGATCTTCGCCAATGCGCCGCTATGTTTCTCCAATGGATCCGCTGAATCGGGTTTTGATTGAAATTGTTGATGCAAAGACAGGGGCTTCCATCATTGTCGTCGTTCCCATCGTCTATGTTGTCGATCAACCGCTCCAACCGAAAGCTTCACCGCAGCAAGACAATGCCGACATTCTCCGTCGAACCCTCTGCCAGCTCCTTCTCGTCGCCAATGGTTTGGCCTCTTCCGATCCGCAATGTTATGCCTGGGATTCTGCACCATTGCCTCCCTCGTATTCGTACTACGTTCATCCCTTAGATCACACATGTTTGCTTCGTTCCTCTACGATCATTAAGGATGATAATAATAATGATTGGAGTGCTTCTATTCGTCATGGTTTTAATTCTAGACATAAGCTTGATTTCTTGGATGGATCCACCACCATGCCTTTACCTGGTGAAACTTTTACTAATATTTGGAGTAGTTTAAATTTTATGCTTGCGGGTTGGATCGTTCAGACACTTAATCCATCTGTTTGTTCTTATGTTACTTATTATGACTCAGTTAAGGAACATTGGGATGATCTTCATCAACATTTCTCAGTTGGAAATGGCCCACGTATGTGTCATATTCGTGCGAACATTTACAACTGTCTTCTAAATGGTTAGGCTGTCAATGCCTACTTTGGTCGCTCCAAGAAGTTGCAGAATGACCTGCTTGCTTACATGCATCTACATACTTGTATCTCATCCCAATGCAGCTATTGTTCAGGTAGAACGTGAGGGAGATGGTTCATCCATTTCTCATTGGTATGGATAATGGCTATAATACCCTTCGCTCATATATCCTTAAATATGATTCATTGCCTTCGCTCGACAAGGCTTACTCCCTTGTTTCTCAGGAGGAGCATCAGAAGACTGTCATCTCAACTCGTGATTCTGTCACCACGGCAGACACTATGGCCTTTGCTGCTCGTCAACAGGTGGGAGGTCATCACCGTGACTCTCAAAGATAGTATTTATATGCCTAAATTATGGCTAAATACTAAATAGTAGCTAGTGGTAAAGTGGGGTCGTCCATGAGTAAAAAGGGGTTTTATCGAATGTTAAGGCGTAGTTAAAAAACGGACGAGTAAGCTCTATGTGTGTGGTAACAAAGGGGGGAGTTTTGGTTTTAAAAATACTACGACTACTTTAACAACTAAATTAACCAACAATTATAGAAAATAATTCACTTACGTCACACTAGCACAAACAACTTAACTAAGATTATAACGAGTCTTGGGCGCAATTGGTTTACATTTCTAGTCATCTTTTGATCGTTGATTAATTATCCTACTTTTATGCATTAACCACATATTGTGGAGAACTTATCAACACATTTTGAGTGTTCATATTTCTCACCTCTCCTTGCTTATATTTCTCACCTCTCATATCTCCTTGATCAGCGCCACACAATAACCCTTATCCTCAAGTCACCCTATACGATCAGTGGCATAGACTTCCCCGAGGATAGCAATACACACTGAGACCCAACACAACTACCACAATGTCCTACAAGTGAGAAACACATGGATAGCACAAGTACATTTAGTAATAACGACTACGAGGATCGACCTTCATGCTAATCGTTATAATTATCCTATGTTTATGCATTAACCACATATTGTGGAGAACTTATCAACATCTTTCGAGTGTTGATATTTTTCACCTCTCCTCGATTATAGTTAGAGTGGGCGATCGGCACCACACAATAACCCTTATCCTCGGGTCACCCTAGACAATCAGCATCATAGACTTCCCCGAGGATAGCAATACACACGGAGACCCAACAACACTACAACAATGTCCAACAAGCGAGAAATACATAGATAGCACAAGTACATTTACTAATAACGACTACGAGGATCGGCCTTCATGCTAATTGTTATAATTATCCTATGTTTATGCATTAACCACATGTTGTGGAGAACTTATCAACACCTTTAGAGTGTTGATATTTCTCACCTCTCCTCGGTTATAGTTAGAGTGGGCGATCGACACCACACAATAACCCTTGTCCTCGGGTCACCCTAGACGAACGGCGTCATAGACTTCCCTGAGGATAGCAATATACACGGAGACCCAACATGACTACCACAATGTCCTACAAGTGAGAAACACATAGATAGCAAAAGTACATTTACTAATAACGACTATGAGAATCGGCCTTCATGATAATCGTTATTACTAGGCTATATTAATAATTAGTTTAGCCCATTCAAATTCATCCTAAGCCTGAGAAATTCCATCAATCAACAATCATAATTAGTTGTCACTCATAATTATAACATAGCATTGACCAACAACAATACCATTGACAACAAGTCAAAGTCTACCGGGTTTGACCAAAAACCTAGCAAAGAATCAACCCATAACCATCAACTAGTTGATCATCCTAGCATAAATCATGCATGCATTAATCACACAAGAAAGCACCAAACATACTTGATAATCAAAGCACAAAAAAGGATAAACCAAATCTCACAAATTCATTATTAGAGATGCTTACCAATTGCTCCCAAGGTTAAATCTAGCCTAGAAAATGAAAATCCATAACAAGTCTACAAGAATCTATGGAAAGATGCAAAAACTATGAAAAGATGAAGAAAACTAGGGTTTGGAAGCCACTAAGTCAGGCTCCATTGAAATGGGGAAGAAGAGGGGCTACTTATAGCCCAAGGCTAAAAGAAAAGTAAAAAAGGGTGTGTTGATTACCGAAGTCTTACCTACCCTCATTGTGGTTTAAATGGTCATGATATTACTACTTCATTACGCATTATTGGTTATCCAGATTGGTTCACTGAGAATCGACAGATTGAGGGGACGGAATTTATTGAGACATATGCTCCTGTCGGCAAGATGAGTTCAGCTTATCTTTTCTTGGTTGTTGCTGCTATTCATGGCTAGGATATTCATCAGATGGATGTTCACAATAAATTTTTAAATGGTGATCTTGAGGAGGATGTGTACATGCATCCGCCTCCTAGTTATACACTTTCGGCGCCTGGGTTGGTTTGCAAATCTCTTTACGGTCTGCGACAAGTTCTGCGAAATTGGTTTGCTAAACTTGCTACTATTTTTTGCCTCTTTGGGTTTGTTTGGAGTAAGGATGATTACTCTTTGTTTTCTTACTTGAAGAATGGTGTTTCTCTTCATGTATTGGTTTATGTTGATGATCTTGTTGTTGTTGGTTCCTCTCCTGAGATGATAATCTAGTTCAAGAAGTATTTTTGCTCTTGTTTTCATATGAAGGATCTTGGTGCCCTGAAGTATTTCTTAGGCATTGAGATAGATTTTTGGCCTGATATGATGTTTATGTGTCAACGGAAATATGCCTTAGATATATTGTCTGATACTGGGTTATTGGAAGCTAAACCTACAAATTTTCCCATGGAACATCAGCATAATTTGGTTCGAGATGATGGTCCTTTGTTTGACAATTCTGCGCAGTATCGCAGACTAGTTGGAAAGCTCATTTATCTCACCATCACTCATCCTGAGCTTAGCTATTCATTTCATACCTTGGCATAGTTCATGGAGAAGCCACATTTGGCGCATTGGCATGCAGCTCTGCGAGTTCTGCATTATTTAAAGAGTCATCATGGTCAAGATTTATTTCTATCGGCTAAGAGTTCTCTTCCGCTTACATCATTTTGTGATTCATATTGGGAAACTTTCCCAATTACTAGGAGATCTTTGACTCAATATTTTTTGATGATTAGTGAATCTTCGGTTTCTTGGAAGACAAAGAAATAACCCACTGTGTCTCGTTCTTCAGCTGAAGCAAAATACCGGGCTATAGCAATCACATGTTGTGGCTCAAGTCCTTTCATTGTTCCTTGGGAGTCGCACATCCTACTCCGACGCATTTGTATTTGATAGTCAGACAACTCTTCATATTGCAGCCAATCCAGTGTTTCATGAGAGGATGAAGCACATTGAGATTGACTGTCATTTTGTTCTTGATTTGATTCAGTCTGGTGATGTGGTTACTTATCATATCTATCCTACTAGTCAGCCAACAGATTTGCTTACAAAGGTTCTTGGACGACAAACATTTCAGACTTTTCTTGGCAAGTTGGGCATTTAAGATCCACATGTTCCAACTCCAGGAGGAGTGTATAAGATATTTTGTGAATATCTTATGCAAAATTATTATTATACTCTAGATAGAATCATTTTCCATTTATGACTCTGTATATGCTGTCTGTATATTGTACCCTTGTATCATCAATGAAAACACAGGTTCATATTTTACAACCTAGTTTTGTCTTTCCGGCTGGTAATCTTAAATTTTAGACTATTTTGTTGCATAACACGCATTTTTACCAGTGAACTCGGAGCTTTCGCTTGGATTTTTTTTGTTTCTTTTCTGTTCATTTGTTTTCGTATTTCATCAGGTAATTCTGAAGCCAAAGGTATTCATATATATATATATATATATGTGTGTGTGTGTGTGTGTGTGTGTTTTTATTAGGTTTTCATTAATGTTAACCGATTTTAACTGTATTATTGTTGATTTTTTTGTTTTGTAGATGTCAAAGAGAGTGGGTCAAGTTGAATCTGTCAATTTGGATGAAGTTGTATTGAAAATTGCCAAATCTTACTCCCAACCTACTGGTTCTTCGAAGGTTGTTGCTAAGGAGAAGAAGAAGAAGTTTGTTGTTTCTTACCTTTATTTGGCGGGAATACTTGAATTTATTACTTTTTTTTCTCATATGGGGTTTTAAGTGACTTTTTATTGTATATATATGACATTTCAAGTATTTTAATTGACTTGCCATCTGTTTATGCTGATATTGTTGTGATGTTCATTCTAGACCTGTGTTATGTATGTCGTTATGATAATTTGAGTTTTATGTTGATATTGTTTGATTTCTTAATTACAGTGCTTCTATTGTAATTTTTTAGCATGAGTGATGATTCAAGTATCTTAACTGATGTTTTTGTCATCTAGGGTTATAAATGATGTTTTACCGTTTCAATTTGATGATACAAGTATTCCAATTAACTTTACAATTCTGTTATACTGATACTGTCATACATGTTCATTCTGTGAAGGTGTTATGTATGGAGCTTTGATATTTTGTGTTTTTTATTGATATTTTTTTATTTTTAAAAAAATTACAATGCTTATATTTATGTTGATGTGTTACTTATTTTGTATGAGCAATTTTATAACTCTGTTGATGTTGCTTTGTATTCTTGCTTGATAATTCTGTTGGGTTCTACGTGTGATGATGGTGCAACTTATTACTTGTATGTATTGACTATTTCTATATGATGATGTATGTGTGTTGGTTCCAGTATTTTTGTATGCCTACATTTTTTGTCACTTTGTGTAGAAGGATGTTTTTAGGTTTCATATGGATGTTTTACATTTTTAATGGTCATCTTTTTTTTTATTTGATTATCCTGAATTCCAGTTCTAAACTTGCTTTCTAAACATGCTTATGTGAATATATGACTTTATGTATGTGTGTGTGATGTTGTTGTTATTAATGTTGTGAATTATGTTTTCCTTTTTTTTATTGTGGTCCTGTCATGAAATCTGATAGGATTCGTGGTCTGACGACTCCCACATTTAATGCATGTATTTTATTTATCTGTATAATTTTGTTGTGATTTTTTTATTAATTTTTTATTTTTCCTTCAGTCCCGAGCCCAAGAAAGGCCAAAAAGAAGAAAGTAGTTGAGGTGTCTGTTCCAGCATCTCCCGTCTCTGATGCTTTTGTGCCCAAAGAAAAAATCCTGAAGAGGTGTGTAAAGCAAGTTGCTGCTAAACGAGTCATGCTTGTGACTGGTAAGGCTAAAGTCCTGGCTAAGCGTGAGAGTGATTTTGAGTGCAAAGGTACTATTCAAAATTTAATTTTGTTTTTTATTATATGATTATTTGTTAATTTGATACTACCTATTTTAAATATTTTTTGACATTTCATGTTTTTTTGAAGAGGGTGCCACTAATGTCCATGCCACCCAAGTCGCATATGCTTCAGTTGAGAAGCCAACTGGTAATATTTCCACTTTTGATTTCTTTTTTCAGTTGATGTTTTATTAATTAATCCTTACCTTTTTATCAATATGGTTTGATGTTTTATATAATGTAAGTAAGGGTTTCAGACAAGTTTCAGTAAAGACTGAAAAATCTACTAGATAGGGTAAACATAGTTTTCCCTTTTAATACTTCTTTTTTGCGTTTTGATGTTTTATTTTTTGCTTCTTCTTGTTTAGTAATCTGGTCTTGATGTTATATTTAATTCAGATAAGGTGGTTAGCATAGTTGCAGCTGTATGTATTGGAAAATCTGCCAAAAAAGGTAACATGATTTTTTTTGGATACTTAGTTTTGTGATTTGATGTTTTATTATTTATTTTCCTCGTGTCTATTAATATGCTATGATGTTTCTTTAAATGTAGTTGATGGTGCTCAAAAAGTTTCTATTCAAATTGAGGAATCGTCTAATGCAGATTGTAGTTTCTTTCCTCTTTGAAATATTCTACTTTTGATTTGGTGTGTTTTTTTATTTGATATTACTTGTTTTGTAATATTATTGTTTTTCTTTTTTTCTTTTAATATGTATGTAGGTGTTGGTGTTGAAAATGTTTCTCCATTTTCAAAGAAGCTCCAGTCAAAGCTTCGTTTTAAATCTATGTTGACTGATGCTGGAGCTGTTGATCTTCTATCTAGTAACCTTTTTTTTAACCCTCTTATTTTTTATTAGCAATTCCCTTTATATTTGTATGATACACCTTTATTTAAATGTAGATTTATTCTTTCTGTTTTGCAGAAAAGATCTCTAGTATTGCCTCATCTCCATCTCAAACAGTTTTTGTCTCTGATTGACGAAACTGGTCATGATCATCAGGTTGTTGCGGTTGATGAAAAAAGGAGACAAATGATGAGGGGTCTGAAGATGAAGATAGCTCAGAATCTGAACACAACTCGCACAATGATGGTGAGAAGGCAGATGATATAGAGGAAGGTGGAGAGGCCTTTAATGAATATGACAAGGAGGAAGGTTATGATGGTGAAGAAAATTCCGATGAATATAAAGAATCTAATCAGGAGGAAGATCCATAAAAAGTTGTTGATGCGTCACAACAATCCGGTGATGACATTGGTAGTAAGTCTGATAGCAAAAGAATGTTGATGAAGATGTTGACAACAATTAGTGAGTGAAGAGAAAGATGATCATGCATCAGATAGGTCTGATGATTCATATTAAGAGTCTGATGATTCTTAAGAAGAATTTGATGATTCTAATGAAGAAGTTGAGGATGTTGGTGGAGAGTCTAATGGTGAATCAGATTTAGATGAGGAAGGTGGTAAAGCTGTTGTTGCAAGTAAAATAACTTCTGTTGGAAAAGGTAAAGTTATTGTTAGTAAGAGGGCTAGAAAGGAGGTAAGAGGACTTGTGAAGTCCAAAGTTCCTAAGAAGGTTATGCCCTACTTGAGCTAGACCTATTGTTTAGGCTGTATATACACCATAAGCCTCCCTAGCCATAGAGTATCGAGGGGTAGAGAGGTAGGTATTGTGGGGCGAGCCTTGGACGACCTCGTCCCAGATGTTTTGTGTGAGAACAAGGCATTGATTGGAGATGTTCATCCACCTGTCGTAGTTTTGATGTGATATCCCTAAATCTTCGTGGGTTTCTGTGTTCGCCATTGCATGGTTATCTAATGTGGTTTTTTGAACTATTGGTGTTTGGGGGGGTTTCTATGTAAGCATGGTAATCATTATGTGGGTTTCATTTTCAAAATGTTTCCACTATTAAAAATGGAGCCTATCTAACACCTTTTTTTATTGGTGTGTGCAGGTTTGATTGATTGACAGCTACGTTGGTTGAGTGCTTCGCCTAATACGATTCCTTATAAATAGGTATTGGGCTTGTGCCCCTTTCATACTCCTTCTGTGTTTTCTGTAGATTTTGAATTGTGAATCTTTGGGTTTTGGCTGATTTTCCCATTAGTCAAACCTTTTTCTTCATGCCAATGATCAGAGTCTATGCACAATTTTCAAATCTAGATAAGCAGGTTGTACATGTAATCTTATGAATATTTATATGGTACCTCGGTGGGTAGGATTGTTGTGATATTGTGGGAGACGATCTAGGCTTGTATGTTCTATCTACTAGCGCTAGTTGTAGCAATGATCTCCGGGCATTGGTAGGGTGAAATGATTTTTCTGCTGATAATGGGGTTGGTCTTAGATGAGGCCACCAACCTCGAGTGGTTTCCATCTGTTAGTTGGGCGGCTGTCCTGGAACTCTCCCTCAATTATTTTTGGGACGATTTATTATGCTTTGTGTTTCCAGGGATGGTTTCGTCCATCATTGCCATTTCAGTGTGGTTCCAAGTGTCAATGTCGTTGATCCTCCAATGATATCGTGGGATGCTAGTGTGAGGATGGATGGTCAGCGAGTGACAAAACATATTGGTAAGTTAGCAGGTTCAAAGAGAAAACTTAAGTGGTATTCACTATCCCCAAGGCATGATAGGTCAATCAGTGGTCCTTCTAAGAGGCTAGAGAAATCCTAAGAGAATCCACGATGTTCTCATCACAGCTGTCGTGGTAGGGTCAAAGCTGGAGGTGGCAGCTCGGATATCATGCTTCCTAATGATCTAACCATGACAGAGCATATTACAACATTTGGTGACACTTTTCATTGATTTTATTTATGGTTTGGGTGTGTCATGGTAAAGCGTGGGTGAAGTGTTTCTCGGCTTGAAAGTTGTGTTAGGCTTGTTCACCTTGGGTCTCCGCTTGCAAGCGTTGGAGGATTTATAGCCAAAGCAAAATAGGCTGATGGCCTGAGGGTTGAGCTTGGAGCTACTTATAAGCATTTTCGATTATTCAAGTAAGAGGTTGAACATTCCTATGAAGAGAACTTACATTTGCAAATAGTGGGATTAACACTCCAGATTATCCAAACGTGCTGCTCCACCAGAATTTGAAGACTCGGGTCTTCTTTATAATGATTTTGGTGATTCCTGACACACTCAAGATGTTAATATGTATCTTAGGTATGAGTATTTGCAAGGTTCAAATTGCAGGCTTGTGAGACAAATTCCTCTTATGTCCGAGATATAGAGGAATCTTTGGTGGTGTAACAGAGATAGATAAGATTTTCCTGATGAAATTGGGCGATTGTGGTCACTCATTTCCTTTGGTGGACTATCTGCGGGGCTTGAAATAGCCTCTTATTCTGGAGGAGCTTCGTTCTTGCCCGGAGGATAGGAAACAACATTGTAATTATGATGATATTGTTGATGTTGGTGATATAATGCAAAATAGCGAGGATGCTCCATCTCAATTTGAGCCTAATAATTAAGTTCATAGCTAAGTCTGCTATTCTGTTAGAGACGATGTAGTATTTGAATTTGTGATGTATGAAAGATGTGATGGTTCTAATGCGTGTCTAGTATTGTCGTTGTGTTTTGTGACTATGATTATATTCCCTTTGTGACTGTGCTCATATTCCCTTTTGTGATTGTTCTAATGTGTGTCTAAGGTGACTTTCTTGCTTAAGTCACATGTGGGAATTTACCCTTATGTATAAAGGTGAAGGTGATTTTCCTGCTTAAGCCCTGTGGTGGGGATTCTCCCTTATGATTATGCATGATGGACATATATAGCTTTGCCCCCAAGAAGATGTTTTCAATTAAGTATATACAGCCACAATGATATCGTGTTAGGGAAATTAAATGTGCGATAATTTTGCGACCTATGTACAATATGTTCCTTGTAGAAACTATGGGTTTACATGTGGTATTTCCTAAGGTTGGTGACATCCACGTATTAGGGACGGGCGTGGTGTCTATTCTAGATTGGGAATAGGTTGTTGGAATCGTAAGCCTATGTAACTTTGAATAGGACGCTAACTTCGTTCTTCCGTAGCACTAGGTCACCCATTTTGAATGAGGATTTTTTTAACCCGATTATAGTAGGACTTTGCCACTTTCTTCTTGTACCTCACTTCTCTGATTGTGGCAATTTGTCTATGCTCTTCAAGGATATCCAAGTTCGTTCTGATGTCTTATGGATTGTTGTTCTCATCGTAGTTGGTGGTTCTCAGACTTTGGATGCCTACTTCCACTGGGATTACCACTTTGTGGCTGTATACCAGGCTGAATGGAGTTTCTCTTGTAGTGGTTCTGGGTGTTTATCTGATAGGCCCAGAGAATGTTTGGTAGCTCTTCATTCCATCCGGTATGTCTTCCTTACAACCTCTTCTGGATTCCTTGGACTATTGTGCAATTTGTAACTTTTACTTATCTATTGGCTTAGGAATATGCCACTGGGGTAAATTTCTGAGTTATTCTTCTGTCTCAACACCATTTGTTGAATGCGCCATTTGTTGAATGCGCCATTTGTTGAATGCGCCATTTGAAAATTGAGTTCCATTGTCTGGAAAAAAATTGGCATGTCTAAGCAACAAACGATGCTATGCCAGGCGAACGAGACTGATTCCTTGGTTGTGATTATGTTCAAGGGTTTTGCTTTGAGCCATTTCATGAGGTAATCAATACTGACAATTAGAATTTTTTTCTCCCCCCATCCCAAATGGAAATAGACCTGTGATGTTAATTGCCCAATTTTCAAACGTCCAGGTGCCATAAATGCCTATCATTTTTTTATTGGGGCTTTAGTTGGACAGAGGCATTTAGCTGGAAGCTGTTAAACTGTTGGACGTAGGTGTGTGCATCTTCAAATACCATCAGCCAGTAGTATCCTAAGTGTAGGATTTTTTTAGCAAGGATGTCAATTTTCTTGGTGTGAGCCACACCATCTCTCGTGCATGTCTCTGATGATGAGTGAAGATTGAGGTGGTCCTACACATTCATAGCCACGGTGTCAAGTATTCCCTCTTATAGAGCATGTCTTCCTTATAGCTGTATGATGGTAATTTGAGCTCAATTTTTCGTGCTTCATTTATGTTGGTAGGTAGTATACCATGTTCCAGATATTGTATGATTGGTCTTATCCAACCGAGGTTGTCTTCTTGGGCCTAGGCCACTATTGTGATCGATGTGCTGCGAACTAGAATGAGTTCTATGGTTACATATTTTTGTCGTTGAATGCTTGTGTACCCTGAGATTGCTAACTTGCTGAAGGCATCAGCCTTGGTGTTCTTTGATCGGGGGACATGGGTTAAGTTGAACTGATCGAACTGCCATATAAGCTACCTTGTTTTGTTCTACATGATCAGTTGTCTTTCTTTGATGATGTAGTCTCCTAGAACTTTCTTCACGACTACTTGTGATTCGTTGTGGATGTGAATACTTTGCATGTCCATTATGATCACCAAGCCAACCCCCCAATGAGAGCTTCATATTCAGCCTCATTGTTTGTAAGAGAGAATTCAAATCAAAATGCATAATTGTGCTCATCTCTTTATGGGCTGGTGAGTAGGAGTCTTACTCCAAATCCTTCTTTGCACAAGGCTTCATTGATAAAGAAAAACTATACATTGTGTTAAAATTTCTCCTTTTCTTTGGATCGCCTCATGGTTGCTTCCTTTTGGTTTTCCATGTCTGGATGTACCTCCTTTGTCATATTTCCCAGGAAGTTTGCTGAATTCTTGGCCTTTGATAAATGTTCTTAGATGAAATTTCACCTTATGTTCTCCAAGTTCAATGGCCCACCTCATAAGGCGGCATGACGCCTCTGGTTTGTGGAGGATCTACTTGTTAGGATTTTCCCTATGCACTATAATTTTATGGGCTTGGAAGTAGGACCGCAGCATTCTACCGGAGTAAAAAAGCGCTAGGATTAATTTTCCCATGTCTGAGTAATTTTTTTCCCGGTCCTTGGAGGCTCCTGGACATAGTATATTGGGATTTGGTAATCTGATTCTTGATGCATGAGGTATAGGCTAATGGTGTGCAACAACACTGCAAGGTACAAGTACAATGTTTCGCCATATTGTGTTGTTGATAGTAGTGGTAGGCACTACAACTCATCCTTAAGTTCCTCGTATGCCTTGTGGTATTCTGTTGTCCAGCTGAACTTTGATGCTTTCCTTTACACATTGAATAATTCCATGTGTTTCTCTGTTTCCTTTGAGATGAAGTGGCTAAGTGCTTCAAAGGAACTGATGAGAACCTAAACCTCTTTGATTGAATAAGGCGGTTGCAACAATTGAATGACTCATATCTTCTACATATATGCTTTAACTACCCTAGACGACACTTTGTATCGTAGGAACTTTGTGGTGCCTATCCAAATGGTAATCTTATTTGGGTTCAGTTTCATCCCAATTATTTAAAGGGTGGTGAGTGTTTCCTTTAGGTTGTGGGGAAATGTGTTGAGCGATTCAGCTCATCCACAAGGAACATTGCCTCTTGAAGGGCCCTTGCTTCATCCATTATAGGGTTAATTATACCTGGAACCTAGCGTGAAATAGCCCAGATAAATGCTTCATTCTCATCATATTCCACTACTCCCGCTCCTTCCGATGCATCTCGCAAACCATCATAATAAAAGATTAACATTTTTCCATCTTGCAGCATGTGTAAGTAGTTGGGCAGCAGAGACGAAGAGGATTTTCCCAACCAATCATTTAGGTTCTATATTTCTCAAACTAATCATTACTCTTGCCATTATATCCCTTGCTCTATATTTTGTTTGCTCAAAAAAATGGGGGAATCAGTTTCAGTATTCACCCAAGACACTAGTGGAGGAGATGCAACTACATGGTCCTTCTCAAGATTCAGATAAAAATCAGATTAGCTATTTACTTCTCTGAGTTAAGAACATGCCAGTGGAAGAACGAGCCACTTCTATTCCAAGGAAATACTTGGCAGTTCCAAGATCCTTGATTGTAAAAGCTGCTTGTAATGAATCCTTGCTAGCTTGGATTGTGGATTCTGATTTCCCTGCTAAAAGGATATTATCAACATAGACAAGAAGTTTTATAGTAATAGATCCATTAAACCTGAGGAATAAACAAGTGTCATTATAGGACTGATTACCAAGAGCCTTCAAATGTTTAGTTAGCTCCTGATTCCACTGTAAGAGGTAACATATAAAGTTCTTCATCAATGTATCCATGTAAGAAGGCATTGTTAACATCCACTTGGTGTGGAAACCAATTCTAAGCAGCATCTATTGCCAAAAACAATCTGACAGTCACAGTTTAGGCCATAGGTGAGAAAATTTCATAAAAGTCTTCTCCTTCAATTTAACTATAGTCCCTAACCACAAGTCTTGCTTTATATCTATTTATAGTGCCATCTGGATTGCACTTTATCTTATAAACCCAGTTATTTCCTATTGTCTTCTTACTAGCAGACAAAGGAACAAGTTTCCAAGTGTGATTGTCTTCCAAGTCTTGGATCTCTTCATTCTTAGCAATTCTCCATTTTGAATAAAGACTAGCTTCTCTATAAGATGATGGTTCTGGTACCTCTGCAATGGAAGCAGGAAAAGACACATGTGAAGCATAAAAGGTAGGATAAAAAGAGTTATCAAGAACTGCATTGGAAACAAAGTCTTTCAGCTAAGATAGCTTATTTTTTATTCTGATACTTCTTCTTTGTGGTGAAAGCTGAGTATCGGGAAAAAGAACAAGTTGTGAATCATGATCTGATATATATGAAGAAGTGGTCTGAATATGATCATGAGGAGGAATAGGATTAGTAAGTTGAGGATCAGATAGAGGTTCAAATTCATATGCAATATGATCAGTATGGTTAGAAGAATTAGAAGGTGAATGATGTTGAGTGTGATCTTTGTGTATTGATTATGATGTATTACTAGCAATAGAATCAGTACAATGAGGTACAAAACAAATGTTATGCTCAGAAAAATCATCATAAGTAGACCGATGCATTGAAGCAGTGGGGATAACAGATGAATGTAATGCAGATGTAGTTAAAAAAACTAGTATTTATTTTAAAAGGAGAAATATGATCATGAAATGCAACATCTCTGGAGATAATAGTCTATTAGTGACTAAATATTACATTTTATAAACCTTTTTTATTTGCAAGATATCCTAAAAATACACAAGGAAAATATCTAAGATCAAATTTATTTTTATGTGGCTGAGTATTAGTTGCATAACCTAAACATCGAAAAGATTTCATTACCAATAAATCCAGTTTCCTTCTGAAATTAACTTCATGTACTGACTTCCATTTCAAAATTGAAGTTGACAACTTATTTATGATGTATGTAGAAGTCAGGATTGCAGCTGCCCAGAAATGAATTGTCCTGAATGAAACATGATTGATCTTGCCATTTCTAGTAAATGCCTATGCTTTCTTTCAACTACACCATTTTGTTGTGGTGTGTAAACACATGATTTCTTATGCAATATCCCTAGACCATTGAAAAAACTGGCACATTTATTATTCACACACTCATAACCATTATCTATTCTTATTACTTTAACTTAGACAAGAAATTTTGTTTTGATCATCTAAAATAAAGTCATCAAATTAATTGTCATATACTGTATCTGTACTTTGAGGCATAATAGTCCAAGTAGCTCTACTGAAATCATCAACCACGGTTACAAAGTATTATAACCATTTGTAGATGGGACTTTATATGGACTCCAAAGATCTACATGGATTAGATCAAAGCATGCATTACTTTGTGAAGTAGAATTATGAAATACATATCTTGTTTGTTTATCCAAAGGATAAACACTATAATGAAAATCACTTGATTTATTCATATTTACATTAAGAGTCTTCAAAACAACATCTAAGACATGACCTAGTCTTAAATGCCACAATTCAAAGTCACTAAGAATCACATTATTCACCAGATTACATGCTTTATTGCATTCAGGAAAAGATGCACTAGAAAACTGAGTATAAGTGTATTATTCTTTTTTCAAAAGCTGCAAGAGAGACTGGTACAGTCCTCTACTAGCTCTTGCAACTCCAATAACCTTATTAGATTTGAGATCCTGGATTAAGCAAAAATCAGGAGAGAAATCAAAATGTATTCCATCTTATTTAGAAAGCTTGTTTACTGATAAGAAATTAAAACTAAAAGCATTAACATGCTAACAATCTTGTAAAATCAGTGATGGTGTGAGATGTACTGATCCTGTAGCATTAACCATTTGTGTGGTGTTGTTTGGAAAATGCACGGGTATGGGTGTAATTATGATGAAATAGTCCTTAAAAAGAGTTTTATTGCTACACATATGACTAGATGCTCCACTTTCTAGAATCCATGTATCATCATCAAATTGAAAAATAGAATTTATCATGTAAATTTAAGAACTACCTAAGACATATGAGAACTGAGCCATGTTGAAAACCTCACTGTTGGATTCCATTCCTTTGCTATTCAAATTCCGAGCTTTGTTCATTTCTAACATATGAACAAAAGTGGCAAACATAGCCTACATATTTGATCTTTATTTTAGGTTTGAGACATCAAATTACACTGTTTCTTCATCAGCAATAACAACATTAGATGCAAACTTTTTCTTGGGCTTGCCTTCCTTCCACCGGTCAGGGTATCCAATGATCTTGAAACAAAACTCCTTGATGTGACCAGTTCTGTGAAAATGATCACATTTCATCAATTTCTTAGCCTGATCATCCTTCTTCTCGAACTTAATCCTTCCTGCAACATATCCCGATGAGTTATAGTTCACCTGCTCAAATTGAGCCCTTACAAACATTGTTGATTGCTCGACAGATACAACACAATTGTTTATAGTCATCTTATGACTTTCAACCTTTGTCATTAAGGCACAAATCTTGCTAAAAGGTGGTGTAGGTTCCATCACCAACAACTAATTCCAGATAGCCTCAAAATCTTCATTCAGTCTAACCATAAAGTACTTTACTGTATCCTCATTTTCATCTTGAGATATAGCTTCTTCATATCAACATCTACATGAATCTTTAAGACACAGACACCTTCTCCTTGGCCTCGTGAGAATAAATTCATCCCATAGACTCTTGATATCTAAGTAATACTAATTCACAATTCTCTTACCCTGCCTTATTTCAGCAATATCTCTTCTCAATTGATACAACAAAGGTCCATTACTCATTGAAAATATCTCTCTAATCTCTTCCCACGGTGTTTTAGCATTATCAACCAATGCAAAACTCCTAGCTATATCCTTAGACATTGCAGTTATAATCCAGGAGACTAGGATGCAGTTTACCTTCTTCCGTGGCTTGTAAACTGGTGAATCCTCATCTGGAACTTCATATTCTCCCGTCAGAAAGCATAACTTGTCCATCGATCCCAAGGCTGACACCATAGCCTTGCTCCAGGTCAGATAATTCATTTTTGTGAGCTGATCAGTGACAATCATCATGTTTGAATCATCTCCAGGACTCAGAAACAATGGATCTTCAGGTCTGATCTTCACAAAACTGTCATCATCCACGATATACCTCCTCTGATTGCTATTTGAGTGTTTTCAGAATTTCTTGAAGTTGAACTTGCCATAGATGATTTGGAGAAGAAGATTATAAAAGATAAATTGAATGGAAAAACAGAACTGCAATTAGGATTTGATAGCCTGATACTTTGATACCATATGAAAACTGTGTAAAACTCAAGGCCAAAGAAACTAGAAAACTAAAAGAAATTTGCAAAATATCTGATTGAATTAATCACCAAAATGAGAAGATCTAGTCATCTTATATACATGATTTACACAGCTAGTCTATGGTATAACTGCTCAGCTAACTAACTAACGATAGCAACTAACTAACTAGCAGCTAATTAACTAAGGAATGTACAACTGGAGCTAAACTTCTGATCGTCTGAGCCAGGGGCGGAACCACCGTAAGGCGAGGGCAGGCGCGCGCCTGCCCTGAGCTCCGTCGGCCAGGCGGGAGCTACTATTCCCAGCCGACGGAGCGGTGGTTCCGCCTACGCCGGCGTAGGCGCGCCGCGCGCAGCGATGGATGATGGATCTCGCCGGAGAAGGAAGCGTCAGCTTCCTTCTTTTTTTTGGCCAAATAACGACGTCAAACGACGTCGTTTAAATAACAGAAAATTTTTTTTTTTAAAAGTTACAGGCCTGGGCCGAATTTGGGGCGAATTTTAAGAAAAAAAATTTTAAACGTTGGGCCGAAAGCCCAACTCCTTCAGCTTTCTCTTTCCCCAATTCCTCGCACTTCCTCTTCTTCACTTCGTATTCTGTTCCTCAGCAGACAGACAGCAGCAGCTCTTATTCTCTTAGACTAAAATCCATCTCTTCTCCAGCAGCTCCGCCGCGCCGCCGCCTCCAGTCGTCCGCCACCGGCCACCCGCCACCGTCGTCCGCCACAGCCAGCCACACCACCGGCCACCGCTCCATTTAGCCATTTAGGTATTTTAAAAATTCAAATTTCAATTTCAATTTAATTCAAACTCTTAAACTAAAATTGAAAGATTGAAAACATGAATTTAATTGTTTCTAGTTCAATTCCTTTTCAATTGTGATTTTAGTTATGCAATATTATTTTTATTCAATTCATTTTAATTTTTGTTTGAATTGTGATGTGTGAGATTTTGAAGAATTTGTGAATTGTGATTGTGAGGTTATTTAAATTCATTGTAATTTTGGTTTGAAAAGTGATTTGTGAAATTGTGAGGTTATTTAAATTTTAAATTCATTGTGAATTTGTGATTGTGAGATATTCGTTTTTATTCAATTCATTGTGATTTTCGTTTGAATTGTGATTTGTGGGATTTTGTGAATTAATAATTTAGGGATTTTATGCTCTTGTAGATTTTATCATTGTGATTACTCTTGTAGTCTTGTAGATTTTATAATGAGTTGAATTTGGTGTTTGATAGGTTATGAAGAATTTAGTGCAACGGAGTATAGGATTTCCACCTTTGAGGAAGAGAGTTCTTGAATGTGATGAAGGTACCCAAGATAGGCATAATGAGGAGGGTGGTAGTGGTAGTAAGCAACCTCGTTTACAATTTTGTGCCAATGATGTTATAAGTGATCCCGCCCTAAGAAAACCTATAAATGAGTATGATGCTTCTATTATAGATAATGTGAGGTGTGAATATGTGAAAAGAGGGCCTTGTCAACCTAGGAACCATCATTTTCCCAAAACTTTTTATTCAAGCGAATATAGAAAGTTTCAAAAGAATTGGTTTGATATGTTTCCTTGGTTGGAGTATAGTGTGTCAAATGATGCCGCATATTGTTTTCCTTGCTATCTGTTTAAGGATCCCACAAGTAATGATGACTATAGTGTGGATGGGATGAAAACTTGGAAGAATGCCCTAAACTCTTTTAGGAAGCATCAAAAACATGTGAATGGTAAGCATCATATTGCCGTTGGGAAATTGTCGGACTTTAGTAATCCAAACCAAAGAATCCCACATTTTTTGGAGGTTCATGGGCGTGAAGTAGAAGAGGCATACCGCATCCGTTTGAGTGGGATTTTGAATGTGATTAGATTCTTGTTAAAGCAAGGTTTGGCTTTCCGTGGTCATGACGAGAGTATTGATTCTCTCAACAAAGGTAATTTTCTTGAATTGGTTGATTGGTATTGCGATCAAAGTGAGGATATTGCTAAGGCAATGCATGACGCTCCGGGAAATAACAAGTTGACATCCCCCTTAATTCAAAAACAACTCTCACATGCTTGTGCCGAAGAGGTAAGTGATGCTATCATTGATGACATTGGAGATGGTGTATTTTCTATTCTTGTTGATGAGGCTAGAGATTGTTCAATAAAAGAGCAAATGGGAGTTGTTTTGCGATATGTCAACAAACAAGGATGTGTTCTTGAGCGTTTTCTTAGTCTCGTGCATGTGAATGATACTAAGTCTACCACTTTGTTTCTTGCTCTCAAGACACTCATTGGAAATAAGAAATTGTCGTTGTCAAGGTGTAGGGGGCAAGGATATGATGGGGCTTCAAACATGCGAGGAGAGTTTAATGGGTTGAAAGCTTTGATGTTGAAAGAAAACTCTTCGGCAAGGTACATCCATTGCTTTTCTCACCAACTTCAATTGGTTGTTGTTAGTGTTGCAAATAGTACTCTATCAGTGTGTGAATTTTTTTCGTATCTTGTTGACATCGTGAATCTAGTTGGGGGTTCTTGTGTTAGAAAAGATATGCTTAATAGTTTAGAACATGATAGACTTGCGGAGGCACTGGAAAAAGGAGATAATGTTAGTGGAAGAGGCAAAAATCAGGAAATGAGTTTGAGACGGCCTGGTGATACTCGTTGGGGATCACACTACACTACTATTCTTCGTTTCGAGATTATGTGGTCTTCCATTGATCAAGTGCTTCTTAATGTATGTGAGTATGGCAATTCAGCTGAAAATGCCTCTAAAGCAAAGGGTTTGATGGATAGAATGGAGAGCTATGAATTTGTATTTTGTATGTTTTTGATGAAACATTTGTTGGGAGTTACAAGTCAGTTGTCTCTTGCCTTGCAACAAAGAGATCAAAATATTGTACAAGCCGTGCATTTGATGAAGACAATGAAGCTTGAACTGAGAGAATTTAGAGCTGGGGGTTTTGAGGTATTGTTGAATAAAGTCGAGACCTTTTGTAAGAAACATGAGATCACAGTATGCCAGATGGAAGATCAACGGAAAATTCGTCACCGTTCTAGACGTCGTGGACAGATGGAAACCAATGGTGACTTTTATCGCGTTGACATTTTTCTTCAGGTAAACTTTAAAATTTATATACTTTAAATTTTTAATATATTTTTTTAGACTATTTTACATGTATTTTTTTATCTTGTTGATGTTTTTTTCTTTTTTTTTCTAGACCGTGGATAATATGATTGTTGAAATGAATGATCGATTTTCTGAAGCAAGCTCGGAGTTACTCACTTGTATTGCATGTCTTGATCCGAGAGATTCATTTTCCAGCTTTGATGTTGGTAAGTTGGTTCGCCTTGGTGAACTATATCCGAATGACTTCTCTCGAATTGATTGTCTTCAACTTGAGCAAGAACTTAACACTTTCATTCGTGATGTGAGACATAATAATGCTTCTTGGCCAGTGATCAATGATCTAGGACGTTTTGCTCAGCATATGGTTGAATCACGTAGCCATGTCGTCTTTCCATTGCTATATCGTCTTATTCAGTTGGCATTAGTTCTACCCGTTGCAACTGCTTCAGTTGAACGAGTTTTTTCTGCTATGAAAAAAATCAAGACTGATCTACGTAATAGAATAGGAGATGAATGGTTGAATGATGTTATGAGGGTTTATGTTGAGAAAGGGGTTTTTGTTAAGATTGAGAATGAAGCAATCATGCAACGTTTTCAAAGCTCGGAGCCTCGTAGGATTAAATTGCCTCCACTTCCTAAATCTGCTTCTAGCATTAGAATGTAGTTTTTTTAGTAGTGAATTTGTAGGACTTATTGTATTGTACTTATCTTATTATATTATGTTAATCGATCATTTGTTTTTTAGTTGTACAAAATTTTTTTTTACGTACAGTGCGATTTCAGCCTACCCTCATATTCTTTCCTGGTTCCGCCACTGGTCTGAGCTGAGCAGTCAACTTGAGCTGAATTCCCTTAATTTAGGATGGCTTCTGACAACCTTACGTGGTAGTCACGTGATCAAGGTGACCATGTATCATTTATGATTGAAGCATGGCTTTCGGTAGCTATATTTTTCCTCCACCCTAGCCTTAATGTCTTCAAGCTCTGGTGTATGCTCCTCCAAGCTCAAGAAGGTCGGTTACCGATCGGCCAGGTAAGTAAATAACCTCATGCATGGTATTTTCCTTTTAGCACCTTTGTAAGTAAAGAATGAGGTCCGTATCAAAATTGTACATGCTTACTTTCCAAGTAACTCCAGATTAAATGCTTTCAAGTTTTTGAATCTGATGTCACCTCCAGCTTTTGATCTAGAGAGTTTGGCCCAAGATGCCCAGTGATTTTTCTTTCATCTGATTTTCAAACCCACCAAAATTGTCCTGGTAGCCGTTGAATCTTCAAAAATAGTTGCTTCAGAAAGATAAAGCAGCTCATATTGTAGCTCGGTATCACGTAGGCCAGATTTTATCAAGATCTCCTTCCCATCCTTTGACAAGTTATTCTCGCTCCAACTATTAATTCTTTGTCTGATCTTGTCTTTTATCGATTGAAAGATTTTTTTTTTGTTTTTCCCAATTATTGATAGAAGCCCAAGGTATTTTCCATGTGACTCCACTCCGGGACCTTGATTATCGAGCATATCTTAGACCTTGACTCTATAGGGGTGCTAGGGCTAAACAATATGCTAGATTTGTCATAGTTGATTATTTGTCCTGATACCTATTCATAGAATGATACAGCCCATTGGAATCCTGATACCTATTCATAGAATGATATAGCCCATTGGAATCCTGATACGTCCACCATAGACACTTCATCGAATAACAACATGTCCATTTTAACACCAATAAACTAAAGTCAGCACTAATAAATTAAATTCAACACCGATAAATTATATTCAACACGAATAAACTAAATTCAGCACCAATAAATCCAACACTTAAAGAAAAATACAATAAATAAATATTTATTTGGATTCTCGACAGTTACTGGTTGAATAATAAGTCTAAAAGTAAAATATGTTACGAGTAAAACATGATTTTGGGAGTCATTCTTTTCATTTTTTTTTGAAAAAATAAACTACCAATAAATTTAATTCAGCACCAATAAATTCAATTCAGCACCAATAAATTCAATTCAACACTAATAAGCCAAATTCAGCACTAATAAATTAAATTCAGCACCAAATAATTTGAACTTGACAGGTTGATCTGCACCATTATGCATGTGTTAACTAATACATTCGACACATTTGTTATTATGTTTTATTTGGTTGATTGCTAGTTTTAGTTAGGTTTACACGACAAAGGGTTTCGATGACCATTGTTGGTTTTCATATCTAAATCCTAAGTTTTGTAGACTTAATTAGAACTAATGGATACTTTGTACTCACAAGCACCTAGATCTTTCTTTTGTGATCTTACTAGTAGGTTGCTCATGAGTATTTTGTCGTCATTTTGTAGAAGGCCACTCGTAAGGGTGGTAGTAGATATTAGAAGGTTGTCTACAAGGGTGGTAATAGACAAGAATGCCACAAGCTAAAGAATGGTAATAGATGGAAAGAAGCTAGAAAAAGAGTGGAGTCAAAGTCTAAGATCTTAAGACAAAGGTCGGTCGGATCAATCGACACGGTCCGTGTCAGTCGATATGGTCGTGCATGAAGGCACCAGCACTAGGCACCCGATGCTGCACGGCCCGTTCCAATCAACCTTGGCAAGAGGCCTCCGTCTTGCATGGCCCGTGCCAGAGGCCCTTGGCACGAGGCCTCATCCTGCATGACATGTGCCAACATACCTTAACACGAGCAGCCCAGCCTCAGCATGACCATGTTGCTCACCATTCCAAAAATTGGAGAAGTATGGATGGGGGATGTTTCCCTTAAAATGGCCCATGTCGTTTCAACTCAAGATTTGAAAACCAGCCGATGGGGCGTGACATTCTACACAGCCATACCATCAGTTTGCTCAGAGATTGACTCCCAGTTGACGCCCCGCAAAGTTCCACACGACCCATGATGTTCAACTAGTCGAGACACAACTCACAACCGATGGCCCATGCCAAAAGACACGGCATGCATGATCAGAAGGCTAAAGACCGCACCCAGCCAAAGGTCCATGTCAGGCAGCGTGGTCCGTGCCAAGGGTGGCCAGCACAGATCCCGTCCCGTTTTGTGGCTGTTAAGGTTTTCTAGCCTATTTTGGGCCTTTTTCAAACCCATTTCCCTACTATTATAAATATAAGCCTATGTCTACTAGGGTTGAAGTTTGGCTTAGTTTGGAATATTATTATACACTCTTGGAGAGCATTTTAGAGAGAGAAAAGGAATAACCCTTCTCTCTAATTCCATTTCTTTTCTTCCTGATTTTTTCCAAGGGCATTGAATCCAATGAAATACTTGGGTTCAATGTTGAGGGAGTAGTTAATTTACATGGGTATTTTATTTGTATTCAAGATTTGGTGTATGTTTTGGGAGACTCTTTAGATGTACCTATTTCTCTATGTTTATGATATTATGTTAGCTTGTTCTTCATATCTTATTAATTGCATGAATGATACACTGAGATTGGCCCACACCATATTTTACATTCTTTATGGTGCATATATTAATACCCCACAGGAAAGGGAATCCTAGATGTGATATGGGCAGTGGGGTCCGGGTCCATGCGGGTGTGTTCACGTAGGTTTTTTTTGAGTTACCATTACTATAACAACACACTAGTCTAGCTAGCGAGTTTGTCCAAAGGGTTACAGGTAGAGATAGCAATTGGTAGCAAACTAGGGTTAGCATATTTGTAACCCTAGAGTCATCGAATAAGGTGCCAACTTCCTTTGCCTCTGTAGGCCTAGGAGTAGAGCATTCGTGGTGTAGTTCTCGGGACGTAATTATATGGGGGAGAAATAAATATGCATAGTGACATGGCCGTTGTTGCACTCCTGTAATTACGAAGGCGGTGTCGATGGAAGATTACAAGTGCACCCTACATGACAGGTATGGAGAAGTGTTGATCATCGGCCGCATCACGTGTCGTGAACACTAGAATAGGTTTGCATGTCTTGAATGTGATTTAGTCAAGGATCAAAGAATATCACCGATTATGTTACACAAATATTCCCTGAGTGCTAGTTTACATAGTTTTATTCTCCTGTGATCTCTCATATTTGTAGTTGTTAATAGAAACCCCCCTCCTAAAAAACCTGTTTTGCAATACTTGTCTATTCCTAACACATGGACGGATTGACAACCCGGGCGTGGCTATGTTTAGTTGGCTTTTGGACATCTAGCATCTCTATGGACAAACTCGGCCTTGCCACTATCTACCCTCTAGATATCTTAGTAGTAGGTTTAAGAGCTTAATATATATCTTTAAATTTGATCATTTTGTGAATCCTCCAATTAGGTTTACTTGATTAGCTACTGTTATTTGACGACCCCGAGTGGAGGCGGGTCAAATTTTGGCGCCGCTGCCAGGGATGCTAGTCTAAAATTTTATTTTTTAACTTGCATAGCACGTTAGTTGAGTAGTTTTTTTGTTTTGTTCTTGTTGCTTTAGTTGGTTATTAGTGTTGAGAATATGTTTATAGTTGTTCCATTTTCTTTTAACTTGTTTGCTAATGTTGTTTTTAGGTTGGTTTTTGTTTGGTTTCTATTTTATGGTACATAACCGTACCACGAACTTAGGAACTTTACAAGAACGACCAGAAGGCACGGGTGGTCAGAGAAGAAAAAGAAGGAGGAGGACTAGAGCAGGGGTTCCACAAGAATAAGTTTTTTAGGAGCAAGTAGTCATGGCAGGGGACAGCCGCACTTTGAGGGAGTTGATGGCTCCAAATTTGGAGAATCAACCCATGTGCATCACTTTTCCCCATTGCTACCCAATGTCAATTGCGACCTGAAGAGAAGGATGATTCAATCCTTACTGACGATCCATGGGATAGCCGGGGAGGATCCAAACAAGCATCTCTCAGAGTTCCATCTCGTATACACCAACATGAAGCCGCACAGAGTCTCGAAAGAGGATTACAACCTTTGATCATTTCCTTTCTCACTGTGAGATTCGGAAAAGGATTGGTTATACTATCTTCCGTCGGGGTGCAATACATCATGGATGGATATGAAGCATCGTTTCCTTGAAAAGTACATTCCAGCTTCAAAACCTGTGGGGTTGAAGAAACAATTGTCCAACATATCTTAGAATGAAAATGAGTCCCAATATGAGTATTGAGAAAGATTCAAAAGACTGTTGGCAAGTTGTCCTTATCACCTATTCAAGGAAAACAACTTGGTGTATTACTTCTTCGAATGGCTCTGTGTTGATAACATGAGGATGGTTAACACAACTTGCAATGGTTTCATTGCTAACAAGAGTTTGAAGGATGCAATGGCTTTGTTCAAGGAAATGGCGAATGGAATAAGGCAATTCGGCACAAGATCAAGAGTGAAAATGTTGGATGAACCGACTCAATCTCCCAAGTTGGAAGAGCAAGTGCAAGCACTTGCTACTATGATGAAAGAATTCATGAAGGGGGGAATCCAACAAGTCAAAGTGTGCGGAATATGCAGTTCAGACCATCCCACCGACATATGCCCACAAGTGGTTGAAGATGTGAAAGAAGGGAATGCGTTGGATTTCAACAGAGGTAATAGGCAAATTGCAAGGGTACAACAACAAAAACAACAAGGGTTCCAGGTGGAACCAAGGAAATAAGAGGCAAGATCCCTATGAAAATACCTTCAACCCTAGGTATCGCGATCACCCCAACTTTCGTTGGCACGAGGAACATTAAGGTCAAAGGTACAACTGAGGTCAACAACCTCAACCATATCCTAGGGGAGAATGGCCTTCCAACAACAATGCCACCTTGTACAAGTCGGATAGAGAATAAATCCTCAATGACATTGGCCAATTAGCAAAGAAGCATGATGTGTTCGTGGAGCGAACAAGAACGGAAATTGAAGAACTTGGCACTAGGGCGTTCTCAAGCATCAAAAACCTTGAAGTCCGAGTAGGCAACTTGCCACCTCGATGAGCCAACTTGAGGCTAAGGAACTCGGCAAGCTTACTTCCCAACCCGAAGTGAACCTAACGACTGTGAGCGCATTGAAGCTAAGGAGCGGGAAGGAGGTGCAAGAAGCCGAGATAGACATTGTGCAAGAGGATGATCTAATTGTGGAAGCCAACAAGACCAACTTTGAAGAGCGTGCAATTATTGTTAAGGAGGAGCCTCTCAAAGAGCTCCCAACCACTGAGGCAAGAGTGACTCTTCCGTCTCCTTTTCCAAGTGCACTTAGGGGAAGGTCGAAGGTGGCAACAAATGATGCAAACATTTGAAAGATCTTCAAAAAGGTTGAGGTAACTATTCTTATCTTGGAGTTGATTGAGCATGTTCCCTCTTATGCTAAATTCTTGAAAAATATATGCATTATAAAGAGGAAAACCCCAATTAGGAAAGTAGGGCAATTGAAGAGAGGGGGAGTCGTCACTCTAAATTATAAGAATTTGCCTAAGAAATGTGATAACCCTAGGATGTTTTGAATACCTATTTCCTTAGGTGGAAAGTTAGTGGAAAATGCCATGATTGACTTAGGAGCATCTATTAATGTGATTTTGTATAGTCTTTATGAAAGCCAAAACATAGGTGAACTTAGGGGCACTAGGGTGATTGTCCAACTCGCCGATCACTCCCAAGCTAGCCTTTGAGGCTTAGTGAAGGATGTAATGGTTAGAGTGGGCAAGTTAGTGTTTCTGGCGGACTTCTATGTCCTTGACGTAGCGGACAATGGTAGTGCACCCCATAATCTTATTAGGGAGACCGTTTCTAAAAATGTTAAGGACAAAGATTGATGTCCACTTTGGAATGCTAACCCTAGAGGATGACATTGATAAGGTGGGATTTGATATTTACAAGTCTAAGCATGATTCATCTAATCCCTCTCTTATGGTCAAAGGTGTACATTGTTTGATGAACATGCTCAGTTTGACAATTCTTACATGATGAATGAAAAAGGATGCCTAATTAAGTTCTTTGATAGTGATGATGAATTCGATGCATTGCAAGATTTTAGTGATGATATGTCTGTCTCAAAATGTTTTCTATGCTCACTAAATTACAGCGGTTATCGAAGAATGACGAGGACATAAAACCTCCTCGACTATCTTCGGAACCTGAGGAAAAAGCTAGGGATTCATCATCAACTGGATATGGACACACATTTTCTTCGGCGAACAAATGAAGCAAAGGTAAGGATGACACCTTGTGGAGACCTCTCTATGAGAAGGTCATCGTCGGTGGAGTTTCCAACGTCGACTTTGGAGACCTAAAGGTAGGTTCTTTTTAATTGAAATGCATGAGAAAATAAGTCTTGAGGATGACAATAAATATACCGTGCTCTTTCTTAATTTAATTTGATGTGTCGATATATAGATAGATTTTCCATGTTTTTGTTGTTTGGCAAAGGATCTTTGTATGAAACCTTGTTGGTCGTTAAATGTAAGATCGAGTCTTGTGTTTTGTGATTGTTGGGAAATAAGACTTGATTGGGTGAACAAAGGTTTTTCAAAAGAAAAAGGGAAAGTCCATGGTGCAACACAACTCGTGTAAAAGGGGATTAACACGGGGCAGCTTTATGCCAGAAGGCATCAGCACAAAGCTCCTTGTGGCACGTCTGTGCCAGTGCCTCGTGCTAAGCTGGAAATGTGGAAAAAGTGCATATTTCAAAATTCAAGTTTTTAACAAAACAAGTACTTTTGACCCATTAATTCAGCAAATCTTTTATTCCCCAGGATTGGTGATGTAAATAGTTAATGCTAAACATCACCACCTCCCTTGAGCATTAATTGAGTGACATTTTTGTCCCCTAAAGTTTCTATTTTTCCATAAATCATCACTATCTCCTTTGTACCCCCCTCATAAATAACCCATTTTGGATGAGCATGATTTGCTAAAATTAGAATCATAGTACACTCTCCTTATCCATAAGAGTTCTTTAACCCATTGCAAGTTTTTCAAAAACACTCACTCTCACTCCCCCTTTGGAAAACTCGAAATTTTCGAAGCTTTTCTCTCAAGGGATAGCAAATTTTGCTTCTTCTTGTGTGGTTCTTCAAATCTTAGCTTTAAATTCTGGGTAATTCTTTGAGCTTTGTTCTTACTTGCTTTATTTAGCATGAATGGGTTGTGATGAGAAGCTTTGATTTTAAAATCTTGATGTGTTCTTGGGAAGCATGTGGGTTATGTGATTGAATGAATTTGTGATGATCTAAGTATGGGGGAAGTACATGATTTTTGGATTGAAGATGACATGAATTGTCATGTTGTGATTATTTATGATGAATGATTCATGATTGAGTAATATTTTTTATGAGGTGATATGATCTACCATTCATGTTATTTTGGGAGAATTGTTCTTGATTGAGTAGCCTTTGTGTTGAAATTGCATGATTTGCAAAGTGTGGGCTATTTAAAAAGAATATTCTTCTTGAATGACATGTGATGCACATACTTGTATATCCTTGCCATTACCATCTTCTTCTTGTTGTGGTAGAATGGATCCAAATAGAAGTAAGCTGAACAAGGAGACAACTTCCTGGGGTGAAAAAAATGAAGAAGCCGACTAAAGTTTGGAGAAAAGAGCCGAGGACTTCCCTTCCTCCGAACCTCGCATTTGTAACGGATGATTTCATGGAGTTGACCACCATTTCCGAGAGTGCAGCCCGAAGATGGAAGTACTTAAATGGGCCAAAGAGGAGCATCTTGGAGACGGGTTTCACATGCAAGGAAACTCTAGAGGCTCTAGGCCTACTTGAACCTGTCACCTACTTGCTAGGTCGGGTAGGCCTAGAGGCTTTCTAGAGAAGCACTCAAAGACCTACATCCGATGGACTTTGGAATTCTTGGCAACCCTGGAGCAAGCAACAGACAACAAGGGGAGAGATCATCTACTTTCTTCTCAATGACAAAGAGTATACCATGTCACATAGGGAGGTTGCCCAGGTGTTTGGATGGAAGTACATGAAGAAGATTCCCAGGACACACCGGCAAGGCCTCCCGTATTTGCTAAACAGCTTTTGGAGAATTCTATCGGGCACTGAGAAGAAGCATCTACACAAGAGTATCGCAATATTCCACCCGGCTTTGCGGTACGTCCAGCGGCTTCTATCCGTGGGATTACTTTGCCACAGGGAACTATTGCAATGCCCTAGCCGGGATGTCTAAATTCTTTGGGCAATGACACCTGAAGGGACCTTTTACCCCAACTTGGTGGGGGTCTTCATGGAAGAGTGTTTAACCGCGGGAAAGAAGAAAGGTGGCAAGATATCGATGGGAGGTATGGTTGGACTCTTGGCTCAACATTTGGGGCATCTGGTTCCTTTTTTGTTTGTGGTGGTAAATTTGGAATGCTCGGGATCAAGAAAAACTATGGACAAGCTAGTAAGAGCGTCGATGGTTTCTACCACTACTTCCGAGGATCGTTTCATATGGTTGTACGATGATGCTACGGTATGCAACTTCATGGTTTTGCCACAACCCGAACGCACCGCTATTAAGATACCATTTTGGAGGATCTTTTTATTGCACCCAATCCGAGATTTGAGAGGGTTTTCTACAACACTCTCTCAAGTCTGGACATGGAGATAGAGGAGGATGTTGAGATTCCACTTCAAGCACCACCTACTCGAGGATCCCTACCGACATAATTTCTTAACCAGTTCTGCACGTTTGGGGAGCAATTTTTGTTGTCCACCCAAATGGTGCAAGAAATTAGTCAAGCCATCGGGGGAATGAGTTTACAGTTGGATGAGTTTGGGAGTAGAATGGGTGTGATGGAAGAAGCTACGAGCTCATGGGAGAATAGATTGGAATCTATAGAAAGAAGGGTGGAGGATGAATTTGCCATCATAGATAAGAGGGCCGATGTTCAAGAAGAAGCCATTGAGAAGGTGATCGAGAGATTACACATTTCTAGACTCGATGGGTTCCAAGACCTAGTCCCCATTGAGAGACAAGAGATGAGGCAAGAACAAAGGAGGAGGAGACATGAGACGAGGCGATTGAGGGAATGCCATTCGGGGCCGCACGAGTAAGTGCCACCATCTTCCCCAACTCCACTTATGAGTTCCATTTTTCATGTTACATTGGGGACAATGCATGGTTTAAGTGTGGGGGAGGGAGTAGTTGGGCACTTAGGGATTTCCACAGGATTCTTTTGTGTTTTGTTGGTAATTTTGGGTAGTTTGTGTTTTGGGAGATGCTCTTCGGAACACTTTGGTAGTGTAATTTTTTTTCTTTACTTATCTTCATGTAGTATGAAGGCCATCTTTGGGGAATTTTGTGCTACACCAAAAAATATATTTTGAAAATTTTGAAAAAAAATGGAAAAAAAATACCCAACTAAGTCAAAAACCCTAAAGGGCGACTTACAATGGGAAGGGTCTGGATAGGTTGAAAGACCTAGGTGAAAATGAGAGGCCAAAGCCTAGCTAGGTTGAAAAACCTAGGAAAAAATGAGAGGTCATGCATGGAAAAAGGTAAGAAGTGAGCTCAATATGTGTGAATGCTAGGATGAAAACCCAAAAGGGCTCCTAGGCAAAATGAGAGAAATTGAGAGAAATCGGAAACTAAGTTGAGGATCTTTTAGGATTATCCTTGGTGGTAACTAAGTTGAGGATCTTTTGGATTATCCTTAGTTATAACCAAGTTGAGGATCTTTTGGATTATCCTTGGTGGTTTTTTCGGCAACATCTCTTGGATTGCTTTCGGCGATCTATTCGGTGGAGTAAACTAGTTCGGCACTTATCATTTATGCTTACCTTTTTCTTCACACGATTTGGTTGTATAGATTACTTGATCTCTTTAGGGAGTGTGAGTGTTGTGAGATTCTGACTTCTTTGGGGGAACTAGGGAAATCTAGTAATAAGTTGAATGTATAAGTTAACTTATCCTTACATGCTACATTTCTCTTGAATCTTTGCTTGTTTTTGTTTACTCGAGGACGAGTAAAGGTTTAAGTGTGGGGAAATCGATCTGTACTATTATGCATGCATTAACTAATGCATTCGACACATTTGTTATTATTTTTCTTTAGTTGATTGTTGGTTTTAGTTAGGTTTACACGTTAAAGGGTTTAAATGATCATTGTTGGTTTTCCTATCTAAATCCCAAGTTTTGTAGACTTAATTGGAACTAAAGGATACTTTGTATTTACAAACACCTAGATCTTCTGTGTGTGATCTTACTAGTAGGTTGCTCGTGAGTATATTGTCGGCATTTTGTAGAATGCCACTCGCAAGGGTGGTAGTAGATATTAGAAGGTCCTCCACAAGGGATGAAGTAGACAAGAAGGCCACAAGCTAAAGCGTAGTAGTAGATGGAAAGAAGTTGTCAAAAGATTGGAGTCAAAGTTTAAGATCTCAAGACGAAGGTTGACCGCATAAGCCGACGCGGTTCGTGTCAGCCGACACGGTTGTGCCAGGAAGCACGAGCACAAGGCACTCGGTGCTGCACGGCCGGTGCTAGTCAACCTTGGTACAAGGCCTCCATCCCGCACTACCCATGCCAAAGGCCCTTGGCATGAGGCCTCATCCAGCACGGCCCATGCCAGCCTGCCTTAGCACAAACCGCCAGTTGTGCCAGTAGCGCCCAACACGGCTATGCCACGTCGCACGGCTTGTGCCAGGTTCGCCCAGCACGGTCGTGCCACATGAGGCATCTCATCCCGTTTGCACCTGCTAAGGTTTTTTTGCCTATTTTGGGCCTTTTTTTTTACCCATTTCCCTACTACTATAAATATAAGCCTATATCTACTAGGGTTGAAGTTTGGCTTAGTTTGGAACATTATTCTACACTATTGGAGAGCATTTTAGAGATAGAAATGGAATAACCCTTCTCTCTAATTCCATTTCTTTTCTTCTTGATTTTTCCCAAGGCCATTAAACCCAATGAAATACTTGGGTTCAATGCTTAGGGAGTAGTTAATTTAATTGGGGATTTTATTTGTATTCATGATTTGGTGTAAGTTTTGGGTGACTCTTTAGATCTACCTATTTCTATGTGTTTATGATATTATGTTGGCTTGTTCTCCATATATTTATTAATTGCATGAATGATACACTAAGATTGGCACACATCATAGTCTACATTCATATTAGTGCATATATTGATACCACCTAGATGTGATATGGGTAGCGGGGTCTGGGTTAATGTGGGTGTGTGCACGTTGTCTAGCTGGCGAGTTGGGCCGAAGGGTTACAGGTAGAGATAACAATTGGTAGCAAATTAGGGTTAGCGTATTTGTGACCCCAGAGCCATCGATAGGTGTCTACTTTCTTTGCCCCTGTAGGCCTAGGAGTAGAGCATGTGTGGTGTAGTGCCTGGGACGTAATCGTACAAGGGAGAAACAGATCTGCACAACGACAGGGCCGTTGTTGCACTTCCCTAATTACGGAGGCGGTGTCGGTGGAAGATTACAAGCGCACCCTACGTGACAGGTATGGGGAAGTGTTGACCATTGACCACATCCCGTGTTGTGAACACTAGAATAGGTTTGCATATATTGAATGTGATTGAGTAGAGGATCAAAGCATATCACCAATCATGTTATGCAAATATTCCCTGAGTGCTAGTTTATATAGTTTTATTCTCTTGTGGTCTCGCATGTTTGTAGTTAATTAAAACCCCCCAAAATCTGTTTTGCAATTTTTAGCTATTCCTAACACGGGGGGGGGGGGGGGGGGTGGATTGACAACCCGGACGTGGCTGTGTTTAGTTGGCTTTCAGACATCTAGCATCTCTGTGGACAAACCTGGTGTTGCCACTATCTACCCTCTAGGTAGTTTAGTAGTAAGTTTGGGAGAAGAATATAAATCTTCAAATTTGATAATTTTACGAAGCCTCCGCTTAGGTTTAATTTATTAACTACTGTTATTTGACGACCCCGAGTGGAGGCGAGTCACAAGTCCTTAAAGAGTTTCTCTAAACTAAAAGATTATGTATCTTGAAAGACGGTATTTCTATGAGTTATGGAAAGACCAAGGTTTAAATTGTAAATTCGAAGAAATCAAGATAAAATTTTCCAGTTGCATTAATCGGGTCATAGACTTATAATTATTGCACGTTGTATAATATATTTTTTAAGGGTGGACGACTTCAAGGGCCCTCAAACTCTTCCCATCGTTCACCTTTGCCCCCCCCTCAAATTTATTTTTTGAATACTTTTTCTCCCTGAACCAACAAAACTGCTACAACGTAGTCCTTCCGTGCAGTCAAAGCGTTAAGTGTTAATCAAAACGTCAATTTTAAGGACAATTTAGGAAATTCACATTTTTTTCTTTTCTTATTTTCCTTTTCCCGTTTTTCATTCTCTTTTTCCTTTTCCATTTTCTTCCTTTCCTTTTTCATTTCATTTGCACTTTTTCTTTTTCAAACCATTTCCCCTTCTCCTTTCCATCTCTCCCTCCTCAGCCCATGTCTCCGCCGCTTTCCACCACCTCTACTCCGCCCGCCGCCACCGCCACCGCCAGTCCACCGTCGGCGCATGTTGATCCCCATTGCCGGCGAGCCGCTGGTCCTTGACCTCCACCGCTGATCCTTGCTTTCTAACAAACACCGTTGTTGACCCTTGTATTACCCCGTCGATCTTCCCACCATTCCTGACCTCCACTGCTAACACCGATGTCCCAGCCCAAACCCTAGCCCTCGCCATTACTGCCCATGCCACTGTCGTGCCAACCCAGAGCCCCCACATCGTCATCCCATCCCAAACCTAGCCCACGCTACCAGTGTCCCCGCCACCACCGTCCCAGTTCAAAGCCCACATACCGTAGTCCCAGCCCAAACCCTAGCCTAACCTTCATCCCTGCCACCGTCACGATGGAAAGATGGAGGAAGTTCAGGGAGAGCAAGACGTTTGGCGAGGAATGATGGAGACACGAGGGAGTGGAGGAGAATTAGAAGGAAATTAGATGGAAACATGAGGAGATTTATCAGGGGGCAAAAGTATTAAAAAAAAATGCTGTTTAAAGGTGAACGATGGGAAGAGTTGTAGGGCCCCTGAAGTTGTTCGCCCTATTTTTAATATTGCAAGTAAATTTTTTTAACATTTTATATTTCCAATTCAATCCGGAAAGACGGTCTCACCCAGTATTTGGCTAAACTAAAAACAAAATTCTTTTTGAAAGAAAACTAAAGATTAAATTGCTTTTTTTGTCCCCAACATATGATGCAATAACATCTTTTGGTTCTCAAGACCAATATCGTGTTTGTTCAGCAATTAACAAATACAACTGATTTGTTTGGTCCCCAAGGTGGTTTTCAGGTGATTTTGGGCACCAAATGATGGTATAAGATCATATGTTAGAGATCATAAAATAATTTAGTCTACTGAAAACTAGCTTGACCACCAAACAAATCATTTTAAATCGGTTAGGTACTAAAAGAAAATGGTATTGGTCTCTGGAATAAAAAAAATGGTATAAGATAACTAGTTAGGGAAAAGAAAAACAATTTTATCAAAACTAAATACAGTTCATAAGGTGAAAAGTAGATACTCCATATGGTAGATTAGTTTCTTAAACCAGCGTCCCTCCCGTCAAAACCTCTAGATTGCTTCATAGTTGGCTGAGTGAGGGAAACGGAATTAGAGAGCCCAACAACTAAACCCGCCGCTCTCACCTCTTCATCATAAAACCTAAAATGCAACAGGTATCGTTCCTCGATTCTTCTAAAGCATTTATTTACGATTTCACATTTTTGCTATATGAAATATATGGTTATATACTTACACGAATTTGTCCATGGATGAAGGCGGGGTCATCTGGGTCCGATACAGAGGTCACGTGGGAAGATCAACAGAATATCAACAAATTCGGTCGGTTGAATAATCGATTGCACGAGCTTGACGACGAGATCAAATCGGCTAAAGTAAGGGTTTCTTACAGTTTCGCTTTTCTATATATTTTTTTTGGAAAGAGATTTTCTCTAATTTTCTTTTTGAAGCAGATCTGTGTTTAAGTTAATGGCTTGCACTTCCGAACCCTTTATCTTTTATTTTATGCATTAGTTTTTTTTTTTTTGTTTCACTACTACCTTTTGATGCTTAGGATGTGCTAGTCGTTACCTCAAATAGAGTAGACGGGATCATTTTTGTACTAGCTTCAGTAGAAGATTTTTTCCCGAAATAATGACTATATGAACCATGAGGTCAGAACATTCGCACAGAACGAGAAAAACATCAACGTGCTGTACTCCTCTTTATACTGTAGTTAATGGGGTAGGTAATGGCTGATTTGTTTAACAGTCCTCTGATGCTTCCATTCATCAGTATTTTACTGCAGCAAATATATGAGCCATTATAAGTCAGTTTTGGTTGCCTGTGCAGTTCATCAGAATAGCTGCCCTCGTTTCAAGGATTGTGAAATTGAAAAAGTGTAACGATGTTATCAGTACCCACATTCCGTTACGATTATAACTGCCTGCTTGTCTTGATACTTGAAGCTTAATTTTAAAGACAAGTTCTAGTAATTTCCCCATCAGTCTGGCAAGTGCTTCTCTTTTCTTTATTCCATGGACCATTTCCTTTTTGTAGTAGGTGAAACTTCCAATCCTTCCATGATAAGGTGACTTAGACATCACAGCAAAGCTATCTACCTTTTTAGTTATGGAGTTCACAGATGTTCCTGAATAGAGATAGTATTTAAGTTTTAGGTAAAGTTACTGTACTATGGCCATCTTCTGAGGTTCTCTTCCAATAGGTGGCATAATTGTTTGTTTTTTGTGTGGCTGCACTTCTCTTTCCCATCCTGTTTGGCATGCCACAAATATTTTATGGTCTTTCCATTGAGATTTTCTGAACTATTTCACTTGCACAGTACATAATGTTAAATCTTTTGCAGTACATGTCATGTGAAATGTCCACCACAAACAAGTAAAAGAGTGTAATCTTGAAAGTGTAATTGATGGGGGAGAATGAAAAGTGAGTTTTATAGAAATTTAATATTCCAAAAGTGAGACTTTTGAATGATAAAGTGCACCAGAAGTAGGATTAAAGCAAGTGTTGTTGCAGCACCAATGGAGCGTAGGTTTATAACGGATCTTAGGTTTAGAACTTGGCTTTAGAGAAGGGAAAATGGAGGCTTATGACTGTAGGTTAAAGGAAAAACTGCAGAAATTTAAGAAAACAAAGATAAACTAAGAAAGCAAAGATAAACTTAGAAATCACTCCTAAACCCTTGGTGTCACACCTCAGGGTCTCTTGGCATCGCACCTAAAAGTTAAGCTCCGTCACACAACTCATAATCATGATGTAAATTGCAAGAAAATTTCTTAGTCTCAATCTGTCTAAATTCCTCATAGAGAGGTACATTATTTATAGCTAAAAAGTAACCCTATAGAAAAAGGAATACCCCCCTAGTTTTCCTAAACAAATAATGTTCTAATTAGACTCTAAAAACTAAAAGGAAACAAGATCAACCATTCTTAAATTAACTACCACATTCTGAAAAAAAATTAACAAATAAAACCTTCTAAAACTATGATGTACTATTCCCGGTAACTGTTTGCATGTATAGTGTCCTGACTGCTGTCCTGTTCTCATTCCCCATCAAGTGTGCAATGGGTGGTGGGAAAGACCCATTTTGTAAGTATGAAATATGTGCTGGACAAAGGGAGTGTCTTTCTTTCCTATAGAGTATAGGCGCCTGAAGAGTTTGAAATTCAATCTGGGGACTTTTCCAAACCTCTTATGTTCTTCATATTCAATGAGCACCCTTAGGAATGTGAAGGAAAGAGTGATTAGCAGTAATTATGTTTTCTTTTTCCTTGGGGGAATATAGAGCTCAATCTTTTACACTTTTATATGGAAAACAAGTGAAATTTGATGTGTATTAACATGTACTCCTTCTTCCCCCCTAAGTATGTTTTACCTTTTATTTAACTATTCAAAGATGATTTTAAACGGTTAAGATCTTAAATTACCCATGATAATTTTTTTTAAATAGATATTCTAAAAATACACGAATCTTTACACAGACAATATTCACAGTTATATAATTATGAATATTTTCGATCTAAACAATAACAACTTTATTGATGAATTGTTACCTGAGAAATACTTTGGGGGGCGGAGGGAGTAGCTGACTTTGTTTGAGGGACAAGGCACTAAGAACCAAAATACCGAAGCAACACTGTTCTAGGAAAAGTGATGTGGATTGGGTAACATTTATATCTAGGGATTGTTGTTCAGTTTCCCTGGATTCTTTTGATGGGGAAAGGGAAATTCGGCTGTATTTTTAACAATGTGAGTTTTCAGTGCTTTAGTTATTTGCTTAGTCTTCTATGCTTCTAGGTTCAAATTGTTTGGCAATTTTAATAAGCAGACAATGCTAAGTTGTTATTGCATCATTCGTCATCATCTTTTGGAATTATTGCTGCTGCCATTTTTTCGCCTTGACTAGTGTTCCCATGTTGGAATATTTTACTTAGTAGCATAGGGAAGTTGTGGTGAGTTTTATTATCCATATTGCTGAGTTTTTTATTTTATTTTTGAACTCTTTGATATCTAGATTTGGCTTGGTGTGTTTATAGCACGCCCTGGATGAGCATATGTATACTTGTTGAAAGGGGTGAGAGGATGGGAATGGCAGTGGGGGTCAGAGTGTGCTTGATGAGGAATGAGAATGGAATTTCAGTAGTTTATTTTCCAGAATACTATTCACGGTAACAGCAATCGGGAATAATGTTTCATGGTTTTAGAAGGTTTCAGTTGTTCGTTTCTTTTTTCCAGAATGTGTTAGTTATTTTAAGAAAGGTCTGATCTTATTTCCTTTTGGTTTTTAGAGTCTAATTAGGACATTATTTTTTTAGGAAAACTAGAGGGATATTCCTTTTTTATAGGGTTACTTTTTAGCTATTAATAATGTACCTCTCTATGAGGAATTAGACTGATTGGGATTAATAAATTTTATTGTGATTTACATCGTAATTATGAGTTGTGTGACGCAGCTTACTTTAAGGCGTGATGCCTAAAAGACCCCAATGTGTGACGCCGAGGGTTTAGGAGTGGTTCCTAAGTTTATCTTTGTTTTTATTAAGTTTCTGTAGTTTTTTTCCTTTAACCTACAGCCATAAGCCTATATTTTCCATACCCTAAAGTGAAGTTCTTAACCTAAGATCCGCTCTCAACCTACGCTCCGTTGGTGCTGCTTCAGAGCTTTTCCTGTTAAACTTTGTCAATTTCCTGAATGACACGTGCACCCAGCCAAATGTTAATTTCCCACATTTTAGTCCAATAATCACATGATATGCTCTATATTTCTATCTCTGATGGGGACTTTTGGAAAAAGTAACATATGCCATTCCTTGTTCTAAAGCATGGGTGCGTGTTTGTCTACTTGTTTTCTCTTTGAACTGTTCTTGGCAATTAAAATCCAGTAGAATGAGATAGGTTAGTTGCTGACTTGAGTATCACAATAACTCAAGAAAGATGCTAATGGCTCCAGTCTCGTTGCCCTGTGGGACTGATAAACTTGACAACTGTTTGTGTGAAAGGCCAAGATTCACATTCATTGTTGACTCAAATCCAACATGTGTTTCTTGACTGAACTGGCCATTTTTTTCATATAATAGTGCTCAACTACATGGATTGGACAATGATTCAAAGCTCTATAGAGTTGGTGAAGGGTGTGACACATAACATGTTGATATCAGATCCTTTAGGAGTCTGTGTAATCTTTCACTCTGAATGGTGTTTGGAAATAGTAACAGAAGCCATTTCTCCAAGAAGCAATTAACCTCACATGTGAATAGATGAAGAATTTTAGTGTGGGTATGCACTTCGCCATTGCAGCAATGAGAATACTGGATAATAGGGCAATTAGGTGGCTGATTGGAACAGAAGATCCAGGAGTGCATACCCCATTATATGCCTACCTCATTGAGAATGCATTTGGAAAATTTAATAGGAACCATTTCTCAAGGCAGTTATTGTCCAAGTCAACATTCTCGTTGCTCACCAATTTTATTGGGTAACATCTGTTTACTTTTGGAAGTGATTGCCGCGCTCTGTAATGGGGACAACTTTCTGCTTTTCATCTATCACGTTGGAATGTAAAGATGTTATGCCTTTGTTGCATTGCACATTAGTTTCTTGATTTTGTGGAATATTGGGAATGAATACTTTCTTTTCATCTGATTTTAACTGAGCTTGATCAAACTTGGTTATTTTTCAGTACAGTATGGGGAAAATAGTGATGTATATACATAGACAACCTTTTTGTGGATTGATCTTTTTCCTTCAGGCTGGGTTTCAATTAGTTGCTCTAAGATCTGTAAACAGAACTGGTAGGAAATCTAGGAAAATGTAATAAACTGGACATATGAGAGAAGTGGTTCTTTAGCCATTAAAATATTCAGTGGCCAAGTATTAACGAGAACAGACACTAAGGGTTGCAGCAATGAGAATGCTACATGGATAATTATACAATTACATAACCAAAATATCCACATAAAAGAGAATGGGAGTAGCCCTAATTAAGGAGAAAATTAGAAAACATGCTTAGGATGGTTTGATTGTGTCTTGGACACTCTGGAATGTGCTGGTACCATAGAAACTGGAGCATAAATGGGAATTAAAGGGGAAAGAAGACCTAGAAAGAATTGGAAGTAGACCAAGGAAAGCAGTTGTAAGATTTGAACACCAAAGGAATTTAGTCGTGGTCGGATACAATGATGAGTATGATGCATGTTCATTTCTGGGCATAGAATGCTAGAGTTATAATTTGCTCTTCAGCCTATGTATTCCCTTTGTTGCTTGTATAAGTAAAACCACCCCCTTTCCATTTTCTCGCAATTGCACCCTGTTTTTGTCTGCATGCTATTTTAGGGACAGCTATTTACTTCCAAGAAGCTTTACATGATTCTCTTGTCAATTTCGTATCTCTTCATTAGTATCATTTTCTATTCAGGAAGCAAATGAGAATCTTGAGGATGCTGGCAATGAGTTAATTCTCACCGATGAGGAGATAGTACGATTTCAAATTGGGGAAGTTTTTGCTCATGTGTCGAAAGACGAAGTTGAAAACAGAATCGAAGAGATGAAAGAGGTAACCACCAAAGATCTGGAGAAACTAGAAGAAGAAAAGGAATCAGTGCTTGCACAAATGGCAGAGCTGAAGAAGATTTTGTATGGGAAATTTAAGGATTCCATTAACCTAGAAGAGGATTAGTGAAATTGATATTCTAATGCATTTGTACACTCTATTTTGTATGGTATGGAACGTGTGGTCTTCATTGAATGTTCATTAGAATTTCGTCTGTATAACTTTTGGAAATGGGCATCTTGACATTTGAGTATACGGATTTCATCAGTTACAAATAACCAAGAACCCCTCAAGGGGCAGTGATTTTAACATCCATTGCAACAATTCTAGCATACTGGCACTGAATAACACAAAATTTACTAGTCAGTTTCAACACTATGAGCTACAGTCATGACCATTTGAAGTTGCGACATTGCCATGAACTAGTAGATGCCTGCATTTGATATCAACATCCTTTGGAGTTCCGACCCTCATTTCCCTTCTCTGAATCTTTCTTTTCCATGAACTAGATGCTTAAATTCAACATCAACTTTATTTGGAGTTTCCATCTTCCTTTCCCTTCCCCAAATCTTTCTCTGGGAATGTATTGAACATCCTTCAGAACCTTTGTTTCCTCTTTTCCAATCTATCGAATTCAGCAACTAGTTGTTGAACATCCATAGTGAAGTTTACCTGATTTCTTTTTGTTTTGGAAATAGTTGTAGTTTTCATTATACAATTTTATACATAACAATCGTATAAAAAATGGTTCAAGTGGCAACTTGACGCCGCCATTCAAGATCACTGAAACTTATAAGTGAAACCACTCTACAATCCGATTCAACGGTCGCTAAATTATACAATTCATCTTAAACCAAAGACAAGGAGCAAATGAAATGCAAAGCCATATGAACAAGATTCACTCCTAGCCAAACTAACCATCGCAAAAAAAAAAAAATTAGCGCAAAATCATCTTATAACATTCAAAACCCAGAAAATTCACATTCCAAAATCCCTCGTCATTTGAATACACTCAATAAAAGCCTTTAAAAAATGTCAATGAACTAACTTGATATGTCAAACGCAGCTCCAAATCCGAGTCGCGAAGTGCTTAACGATGGATTGATGAAACACTGATTGACACGATAGACGGATTGAGGAAGAACATAACATAATTTTGATGGGTAATTCACGTTCTCAATGGGTAATCTAAGTTTGGACCCAATTAAATGACTTATACCCAATGGGTCATTTTGTTTTGACCCAATGGATATTTTAATTTCAACCCAACGAATAAGTGTTTTAATTATCTATTTGATAAGTGTTTTCAATGGATAAGTATTGGTATAAAGTGTTTTTAACAGTTATGGATAAGTCACAGGCTGGTAAGTTTTCTTCTAACATAATGTTTTTTTCTTCATTTCTTAATTTATTCAAGTGGCCAAATGTGGGAGACTTCATTTATTATTTTCCTATGTTTCAACATAAGGAAATATTTTTAAAAAGAGAAAAATGTGTTTTTAACCCTGTTTTTTATCGAAAGTACATAAATGACCTTGTAAAATATGAAAGTACATAAATGACCTTGATTTCGTTGACCGAAATGCCAATGACCAAATTAACCGAAAATAGGTGAAATGACCATTATAATCCTAAGTTAAAAATTCAAAAATAAAATCAAATTAGAAAAGACGCTCATATCCCCCGTCCTCAACCACCCTCTTCTTCTTCCCCTTTTCTTCTTCTTTTATCTTGAGAATTCCCACTCCTATTAGTGAAGAACATCTACTCATTTCCAAATTCTTTCGGACCCACAATCTTCAATCGCAATACAAATAAAAACCCTCAAAAATTTTCACATCGGGAAATTCGTGGCGGGAAGTCGGAGCACGGCAGCGGAGGAATCCTCTATAGCTTAAGCAGATGCCGCGCAAGATGAGAAGTCGGAGCACGCCATGGAGGAATCGGCTAGAGCTCAGGTGGATGCGACGCACGACGAGAAGTCAAAGGAATCGGCTGGAGCTCAAGCGGATGCGGCGCACGGCGGGAATTCGGAGCACGCGGTGGAGGAATCAGCTAGAGCTCAGGCGGATACAATGCACGGCGAGAAGTCAAAGGAATCGGCTAGAGCTCAAGCGGATGCAGCGCACGACGGGAATTCGGAGCACGTGGTGGAAGAATCAGCTAGAGCTTAGGCGGATGAGACGCACGGCGAGAAGTCAGAGGAATCAGCTGGAGCTCAAGCGGATGCGGCGCACGGCGGGAAGTTGGAGCACGACGGCAGAGGAATTAGTTGGAGCTCAGACGGGTGGGCTATGTCGAAGGCATTTGAGTCGCTGTTTGGGTTCCAGGTGGTGGCGCACGAGCGAATTCCGAGGAGTTTTTGCCGGAAGTGAAGGTGAAATTCCGTTTCACCTGAATTCTAAACCTTTATACCAAGTTGTTTAACAGTTTGGTGTTGGAACACCAAGATCAGTTTGGTGTTAAAAACAAAACGAAATATGCAGTGCACACACAACTTGGTTACGCAGTTCGGTGCAAATACACCTACGTCTGCGGGGCCTTGCCCAGATCAGAAACCATCCACTAGAAAGCAGTCTTTAGTACAAGAAGCTTAACTTAAATACTAATCCATTGCTAACCTATTGAGTGGATGTTGTGAGATCCCCTCACTGTCGATCCTACGTCGTTGAACCCTCACGATCAACACGTCTCCCTGGATCTCCTCCTCCCGAGGAATTAAGACTTCCTTGTTTCTGATCTTCACGAACTTGGTCGGTTGTTTACGAACCTCCAAAACACCATGGCAGATCGCTCCAAAGCTCTCACGTAGAGATTGAATCTTGGTCGCGTCAATGATTGCGTTGTCTTCGTCTTCTTTTTATCCCATCGCAATCCTGCCTTCCATCAAACTCTTTCCTTGTCTAACTCTACCATGAATAGACTTCTAAACTAAGGAAAGATCTAATGCTAATCTGGTGTTTAAATGAACAATCCTGTTATCAATAGGACTTGTTCCATAAATAAACTACTTAACCAATTCCTAACTATTACAGGAATATTCGTTTACCAGAATTACATGACCACGAAATCAATCATTTATCTTCACAATATTCTGATCAGATTGCACAATTATATCCCATAATACACTCCATAATTCGTGGACATCAACCATAATGCTGCTGGAATACTGCTGGATAGCAGTGGTGTTAAAACACCATATCACCAGAATTCACTCAGTGGTGTTAAAACACCATATCACCAGAATTCACTCAGTGGTGTTAAAACACCATATCATCAGTATTCACAATATGCCATACATAAGTCCAACTCCGGAGGACTTTACAATCTCCCCCTTGGCATATTGGTGAATTCATAGAACATCAGCACAAACACCATAGAACACCAGAAAACCAACTAGCATAAACAATATAGAACACCAGAATACCAGCTAGATATCCAGACCAAACATACATCATTCAAATCATTCAAAACACAAAATCTCTAATATCTCCCCCTGAATTCAGTAATATGACAAGAAATCCAAGAAAACCAAGAAAAACAATTAGGCCAAACTGTCATCTGATTCCTCTGAAGTACCAGCCTCAGACCCATCCTGAGTTGCTGCCAACAATGATTCTCTCTCAGCCTCCAAAGCTGCCAACTCCCCCTGAATCTTTGCAATAGTAGCCTGATGACGTCCAAGTAGTTCTTGACACACAGCTGCCCTCCCCTCAATTGCTCTCAGTCGAGCTGCTCCTTCATCCGAGCCAGTCGTCGCTGGAGGCGTCCAGGGTAGGTCCTTCACTATACGACCACTCAATGTTCTGAGGGTCGGCCGTAAAGCTTGGGTAGATATAACTTCATTGGACTCCCGTGCAACTGCTCCCCCTTTCCGCAGTACCATCGATATGACACAAGGATGGACTAAAGCTTCCTTCCTAGTCTTGCGGGCACAGTCCATAATGTCATTGAATACCAGCCTACCCAGATTGACTCGATGCCTCGCTCCCAGACTGTAAAGAAGAGTCGCCATTTCTTTGGTAACAATCGTGTTGTTTACCGAAGGAATCCAGTTATGAACAGCCACCATATACAGACAGTAATACCTGGAGGTCAGGTTTGATGCTGGTATTTGTTGTCTCCCAGTCAGTGGCCAAGTACTATTCACTCCTCCTGTCAACTCAACTGCCACATCATCGAAATTTTCTGGCATTTGGTGTTGGAACACCGCCTGAACACTCCTCGATGTTCCACGCTGCAGACAAACATTTACTGCCTCAGGGGAGAACTCAACCACAGCTCCACGTACATATACCCTATGAAACCAAGGGGAGTCTTCACTTTCACAGTCATCCTTCAGATTAGCGTAAAACTCCAACACCATCTGTTTATTGTACTCATCAAAGCACGTGGCATCTTTCAGCACCTTAAGGTATTGTAAAAAGTCAGTGAATCCACATTCTCCGTATTTCTTGGCATCAGCCGGCCTCTCTGCCAGGATCCTTCTCCCACTGATGAACTCCAACTTTTCTAGGCTCACATCATCATAAAATTCATTACAAATAGCTTTACGGACCTCTGGTGCAGGCAGAGTCTTGGTCTTCATTTGCTCAGCAGATTTCTTCAGCCGTTCTGCACGCAATTTCTTCAACTTCTGCCCAATAGGCTCATCACTATCTTCACTGTCAGCTGTACTCTTGACTCTGCATCTTTTAGATCTTCGAACTCTCTTGGAGGTAGAGGCCAAACTTTCTTCACCTGTCTCAGACATCTGAGGTTCAGATCTGTCTCCAGATTCAGATGGTGTTTCAACACCGGCCTCCTTCCTTTTCCTCTTGAATCCCTGGGCTTGACTTGTCTCCAGTGGTGTTTCAACACCAATACCCAGATCAGCTGGACTCTGCTCCTTCTCAGCATGGCTCTCATCTGGTGTTTGATCATCAGTATCAACCAAACCAGCACTTGGCACATCAGCCCCACCTGCTCTCTCCGCAGCACTTCTTTCACCATCTTCCTTCTCAGAATCAGACCTCAAAAACTCTGATAGGGCAGACTCAGACCTAAACAACTCTGATATGGCTTCATTCAACGCAGATTCACTCAGTACAGAGGCACTCTCTGGTTCATTCACCCTCGAAATTATCTCAGCCTCATCAGTGCCACTTGCACACCCTGCCTCCTCTTCACTATCACTAATGTCCACAACAGGAATAGGCAACCTTCTCAGTGATTCTTGAGTTTGAAACAGAGACTCATCAAAACACACTATCTCTGTGTCACCAGCCACAGTAAAATCAGTGGATTTAACCACTTTTATCCAGGGCTGCACAACTACATTATCCCCCAAATTCCTGATAATCGGCCTGTGCAGGGAGGCTATCCGTGTGTAAATTGTGAAGTACTGACCCTCTTCATCTCCTACTCTATAATATTCTCCGAAATCAACCCCAACCAATTTGGCATTATACTCACTAATCTCCCTAATCTCTCCTATTCCACCAGTTAATAAATCCTCAAGTTTAAATACATTAACTTTGCCATGCAAACTTTTATATTTTCTAAGGTCTACATAATCTCTGTTCTGCATCATCCACTCAATAAACTCAAGAACAGAGCAAAAGAAAATTCCATCGTAGACAAAGGAATGATCAAACCTAGCTTTCCGTCGTCTCTGATTGAGTCCATACCACATGGCTAGCGTCCGCACTCGGTCTCCACACATCTCGTCCAAATCTGCATCATCGTCGAGTTCTTCAATTCTTGGATTCTCCGGTACCCGCACCTTGACGGAATCTCGGACCATTTTCTGGAACGTGGAGCTCACCATTGTCTACTAGGATTGATTTGGAATGCGCGAGTTTGTGGGATTTTGAAAAATTTCAGTCTGAGAGAAGCTTGGTTCGGGAAGATGAACAGTCGAGAGTCTATTTTTTGTGTGGGAACCAATTTGTCACTTTCTCCTTTTCCCCCCTTTTTCCGAAACCCAAAAGACTTTCTTTTTTTCCTTCCTTCTGAGTACAAACCTAGGCCCAATAATTTTTCAGCCCAGCTGATTTTTCTCCCTCTGAAGTCCTCGGTGTTTAAACACCACTTCACATATTTTTGGTATTTTCGGTTTTTCTATTTTTTTATAGGAAAAACAAAGCAGTAAATAATACAACAGAATGGACAAATCAGGGTACCTTACATTCGACACACACCCAAGTGCTGTCTGAGTCCTTCAAACGTCTCTCTATCCAGAGGCTTTGTAAAGATATCAGCCAGTTGTTCTGCTGTTGGTACATACTGGACAACGACTTCTCCTTTTTCAACCAGGTCTCTGATAAAATGATGTCGAATATCAATGTGCTTTGTTCTAGAGTGTTGCACAGGATTCCTGGAAATATCAATGGCACTTTTATTATCACACAGAACTGTCAGACTCACATCATCGAAACCATAATCTCTCATCATCTGCTTCATCCATAACAGCTGCGCACAACAACTTCCGGCAGCTAAATACTCTGCTTCAGTTGTGGACAAAGATATAGAATTCTGCTTTTTACTATACCAGCTGACCAGATTAGATCCAGCAAAGAAGCACCCTCCAGTGGTACTCTTACGATCATCAGCATTCCCAGCCCAGTCCGAATCACTGAAACCTACTAATTGTGAATCCTTGTTCCGAGAAAACCATACTCCATACTCCGCTGTTCCACTTATATACCGAATAATCCTTTTCACTGCTGACATATGTGATTCCTTTGGATCAGCTTGGTAGCGAGCACAAATACCAACACTTAAACAGATGTCTGGTCTGCTTGCAGTCAAGTACAACAGGCTGCCAATCATACTCCTGTACAATTTCTTATCAACACTTTGCCCCTGTTCATCCTTTGTAAGCTTATCGGTGGTTGCCATTGGGGTGCGTACTGCCTTTGCACTTGTAAGTCCGAATCTCTTGATCAAGTTTTCAGCATATTTCTGTTGATTGATAAACAGACCATTATTCTCCTGAGTAACCTGCAATCCCAAAAAATATGACAATTTTCCTACCATGCTCATTTCGAACTCTTGAGTCATTAAGTCAACGAACTCCTTCACCAAGGCTGAATCAGTAGATCCAAACACAATGTCATCCACATAGATTTGTGCAATTAGAATCTTTGACCCCTTGTGCAGCACGGACAGTGTACGGTCTACTCCCCCTCGACGATAGCCCTTTTTAATCAGAAAGGTTGTCAGTCGCTCATACCAAGCACGAGGTGCCTGCTTGAGTCCATACAACGCCTTATTCAACCTATAAACATGATCAGGAAACTGAGGGTCTTCAAACCCCTTAGGTTGCTCCACGTAAACTTCCTCTTTTACTATGCCATTCAGGAATGCACTCTTGACATCCATTTGATAAAGTGTAAAGTCTAGTATGCAGGACACGGCCAAAATTAGTCTGATGGACTCCAATCTGGCTACAGGGGCAAAAGTTTCATCGAAGTCAACCCCTTCTACTTGTGTGTACCCTTGAGCAACAAGGCGTGCTTTATTTCTGGTGACATTACCATCTGCATCAGATTTGTGTTTGAAAATCCACTTGGTACCGATCACATTTACATTAACAGGTCGTGGGGTAAGAAACCAAACATTGTTTCTCTCGAATTGCTGCAATTCTTCTTGCATCGCCGAGATCCAATATTCATCTAGCAAAGCCTCTTTGTAATTTCTTGGCTCAGTGAGTGAGATGAAACACGATAATCCTGCTAATTCTCTGTAATTGACACGGGGTTGATCCCTTAATTGCATATGTCTCGTTGGATTCTGGTCAGAATCAAGAATTCCAGATTCTGGAGTTTCAACACCGGTTGATGGTGCTGGTGTTCCAACACCAGTAGGAACGGCTGAATCAAGCGCATCACCTTCTCCAGCATTGTCGTCCTCTGAATCATCTATCACCACATTAATGGACTCCATGACTACCCCAGAACGTTGATTCAGTACTCGGTATGCTCGGCTGGTAGGGCCCAAGAATATTCCAATGTCGCTCCTAGATTCAAATTTAGCTAAGGGTTCTCGATCCTTCAGAATGTAACACTTACTGCCAAATACATGGAAATACGACACATCTGGTTTCTTTCCTTTCCAGATCTCATACGGTGTCTTCTCGGTAAACGGACGCAGATATACTCGGTTGATGGTGTAGCATGCAGTGTGTACTGCCTCAGCCCAATATCTAGAATGAATTTTTTTTCTCAGCCAACATTGCTCGTGCCATTTCCTGCAGTGTCCGATTCTTTCTTTCTACTATACCATTCTGCTGAGGGGTTATGGGGGCAGAGAACTCATGATGTATACCAAGCGTTGCACAGATGTCCCAAAATTTAGAGTTTTCGAATTCCTTTCCATGATCACTCCTGATGCGTACAATTTGAACGGTTCCTTTTTCTACATGAAGCTTGTGCGCCAAGGTCTTGAATACATCAGCGGCCTCTGATTTTTCTTTGAGGAATGATACCCACGTATACCTCGAGAAGTCATCCACGCAAACAAAAATATACTTCTTCCCTGCCACACTTGGTGTACTCACTGGCCCCATTAGGTCCATATGTAGAAGCTCCAAAAGTCTTGATGTTGAAACATCATGTACAGCATGGTGAGGAATACGAATTTGCTTTCCTTCCTTACAAGATCCACAAACATTCTCCTTGATTTCACTGATTTTGGGAATACCTCTGACTGCATTTAGTCTGGAAATACGAGCCAAGGATTTAAAATTTATGTGCCCCAATTTTCTGTGCCACAGTGTACTGACTTCCTTTTTCGAGCTCAAGCAGGTGACATCTTGATCGAGTAGATAACACTTATCCATTGATCTGGATCCAGTGAATACTCCAGACCCATGATTTACAATACACTTATCTTTGTCAAAGTACACTGTCATATCATTATCACATAAATGACTGATGCTCAATAGGTTAGCCTTCAGACCTTCCACTAGCAACACATCTTGGAACACTAGAAGCCCTTTGATTTCTAACTCCCCTTTGCCAATTATTCTGCTTCGTTTTCCATCACCGAATTTAACATGTCCACCAAATCCAGGTTTGAATTTTCGCAAAAATTCAGGAACTCCTGTCATGTGCCTTGAGCACGCACTGTCGAAGTACCACGAGGTTCCTGTATGTGCTCCAAAACATACAAAACTTGAAAGACAAATATCTTGAGACTTTCGAACCCATACCTGACTTACTGTTCGAGTGATGCGATGTGATCTTTGAGTTGCATGTGTGTTCAAGGATCCGTTCGTGTATCCTCCAGTGTTGAATTGGTGCACGGTATTGTATCCTGGAATGGTGTTGAAATACCGATATGCTGGGTTGACAGACAGTGTCCTAAGTAATTTGAAGCACCTGTTTCTCACATGACCTTGAACTCCACAGTATCCGCATCTCCTGATTCTCTTGATGGGGCAATTCTCCTCAATTATTCTTGAAGCAGGTGCACCTTGATCTGCCTTATTTTTCAACGCATCAACTGATCTTTCATACCCAATTCCAAATTTGGTAGTTTGTCCCATTTTCAAACAATCTTCAAGCTTAGCTTTCCCTGTATTGAGACGTCTAATAGCCTGTTCTGCTGTCTCCGCTCGTTGAACTACTTCAGCAAATTCCTTTTTAAGTTTTTCAAGTTCTTCAATTGCATCTTTCTTTCCAAGTTCATTCACTCTAACTTTTTCACATAACCTCTTGTTCTCAACCTTGAGCTCTTTGTTTTCATCCGCCACTTTTAACCACATTTTATACATCTCCATACTTTCTTTGCGAATGTCATCATCACTAATGCTTCTAGTCTCTTCATCTGAGCTATCACTTTCTTCTTCATTCAACACACTGCGATTTATCTCAAAAGACTCTTCCAATGACACGCCGAAAGCAACATGATTTGTATACTCTTCTCCATCCTTAATATCGTCTCCTCCGTCATCATCACTCCAGGTTATGGCATATGATTTCCCTTGATTTTTAAGTGTATTGGCACACTCAGCTTGTATGTGTCCAAAGCCTTCACATTCTCTGCATTGGATTTTTCTGTTCAGATTCGGATTTACCGATTTGATCTTCGGTGTTTCAACACCAGTTGCCTGACCGAACCTGGGAGTGAAGTTGGCATTCGGATTTTTGCTCCCACTTGACTTGTCCTGTGGCTTCCTGCCCATCTTCTTCATGAATCTGGAGAAGTTTCTGGTTATGTTAGCAATTTCATCGGAATCTTCATTATCTGTATTTTCATCTGCCTTCCCAGAGGTTGTGCTTGTAAAAGCCATCTCCTTCTTTCCGATTTTATTTTGCAGCATCTCCATCTCATAAGATTCCAGAGACCCCATGAGCTCATCAAGTGTCATCATCCCAATCCTTCCATTTTCATTGATTGCTGTGACCTTCATATTGAACCGTGGAGGTAATGCCCTCAACACCTTCCTTACAAGTTTTTGATCTTTGTACTTTTTACCAAACTGAAAAGCCTTGTTTGCAATATCTCGGACTCGTCCATTAAACTCGGAGATAGTCTCATCTTCCCGCATCTTCAATTCCTCAAATTTTGATGTATAGTATTGCAACTTTGAATCTCTGACTGAGCTTGTTCCCTCATGATACGTCTGTAACACATCCCATGCTTCCTTTGCAGTCTCACAATTTGAAATCATCTTAAATTGATCTTCATCTACTGCTGTGAAGATGGCATTCAATGCCTTTGAGTTGGACATGTAAGCTCTATGCTCCTCAGTAGAATATTCAGAAAATGGTTTGATCGTTGATGAGCTCGATTCTTTAGTTTTGTCACTTGGAGGTGGAGTGTACTGATTCACTACATAGTTCCATGCTTGATCATCTAATGCTCCAATGAATACTTTCATACGTGCCTTCCAGTAGGCGTAATTGCCTTGTTCCAGCAACGGTGGTCGCGTGACAGAGGCCCCCTCCTTTGGTGCCATGGTGAAACCTGATCTCACTCTCCCTGTATAGGGGTTAGCAAGTGCCTTGCTCTGATACCAATTGAAATTCCGTTTCACCTGAATTCTAAACCTTTATACCAAGTTGTTTAACAGTTTGGTGTTGGAACACCAAGATCAGTTTGGTGTTAAAAACAAAACGAAATACGCAGTGCACACACAACTTGGTTACACAGTTCGGTGCAAATACACCTACGTCTGCGGGGCCTTGCCCAGATCAGAAACCATCCACTATAAAGCAGTCTTTAGTACAAGAAGCTTAACTTAAATACTAATCCATTGCTAACCTATTGAGTGGATGTTGTGAGATCCCCTCACTGTCGATCCTACGTCGTTGAACCCTCACGATCAACACGTCTCCCTGGATCTCCTCCTCCCGAGGAATTAAGACTTCCTTGTTTCTGATCTTCACGAACTTGGTCGGTTGTTTACGAACCTCTAAAACACCACGGCAGATCGCTCCAAAGCTCTCACGTAGAGATTGAATCTTGGTCGCGTCAATGATTGCGTTGTCTTCGTCTTCTTTTTATCCCATCGCAATCCTTCCTTCCATCAAACTCTTTCCTTGTCTAACTCTACCATGAATAGACTTCTAAACTAAGGAAAGATCTAATGCTAATCTGGTGTTTAAATGAACAATCCTGTTATCAATAGGACTTGTTCCATAAATAAACTACTTAACCAATTCCTAACTATTACAGGAATATTCGTTTACCAGAATTACATGACCACAAAATCAATCATTTATCTTTACAATATTCTGATCAGATCGCACAATTATATCCCATAATACACTCCATAATTCGTGGACATCAACCATAATGCTGCTGGAATACTACTGGATAGCAGTGGTGTTAAAACACCATATCACCAGAATTCACTCAGTGGTGTTAAAACACTATATCATCAGTATTCACAATATGCCATACATAAGTCCAACTCCGGAGGACTTTATAGAAGGGATTGATTGGAGGAGCTTATTGTAGTTGTGATGAGTATTGATTCAGTTTCTCAGAGTTAGGAGTGATTGATGACGGGGGATTAGGCTATTGGCAGAGGGTTTCTAGGCGACGGGGATAGAGTTTTTGGGCGGCAGTAGCGGTGGGTTTAAGATGTTTGAAATTGGAGAAGAACGAGCTTAAGGTGTAAAATAGTTGTTATATTTTTAGTTTCAAGGTTTGGAGTGTTTTTGTATGTTTTGATTAGATCAATGAATGAATTATTTTAGTCAACATTGGAATGGTGCAATTTGGGTCAATTTAATAGGGTATTCTTGCAATTCTTCCTTTTAAAGAATTTCATATTTTTTGGAGAAGATTTTTCTGATTCAGTAAAAGATTCCTAAATGCTAATTCTTTCATCAGGACCGTTTATCGATTCTTAATTGGATTAAATTGAAATCGATTAAGACATGAACCAAAGTAAATAAATATGATGAATCAAGAATTTGATCGTTTCTTGATTATATATGTTGGGGGAAAATTAAATCACTCGTGATATAATTTGTGAAAAAATTGTTATCTTATAATAATAAATTATTCAGGGGTCACCGGTTACTCAACCCGACCCGACCCGACCCGACCCAAAATTATCCAACGGGTCACTTGTTATCTAGCTTAATCCAACCCAATAATTACAACTTAATTATATCCATTAACCCAATGTGTCATTATCCAATAAGTCTTATCCAATAAGCAAAAATAGCAAATAGATAACGGTTATCCATCGGGTGACCCGGCCCGTTTGACGGCCCTACTCTAAAGGTTTTAGACTTTACTTACTCCCACTATCCCTCTGCAAGTGTCTTACACCTCCTTTTTTTAAACTATTCACTGATGATTTTAAAATTTTATTATCTTAAATTACGTAAAATAAAAACTTACAAAAAAATATATATCCTAAAATATATGTTACGTAAATGTAACAAGATCTTACACATGGATTTTAACATTTAGTATCTATGAATTTTTAGCATTTAAATAACATCAACTTTATTAATTAGTGACGCAAGACACAAATAGAATGATAAAGGGAGTAGTTAAATTTATCTCCCACTTAAACCTAACCTAGGTTTTGTAGCATAAACATTCATAGGGTTAATTCACATGTCTAAACTAATTAGAGCATCCTCAATGGTAGCTCCTTAACTCTACTTTTATTAATAAGGGGTACTCCTTATTTAAAGAGGAACATTGTGGAGTTTTAAGAACAACTTCTTAATAAGGAGTTGCTCCTAAACTAAGGAGTTGGTACCTCTTTATTTGTGAAATACCAACCAATCAATGTATGACACTTATTTTGTATTAATTATAATTTGACATGAAAAAGAAGTGCTTATTTTAAAGAAGTTCATTGTTGGTGGTTGATTCTTACCTAGTTTTTATCAAAAATCATTATGTGGCACTTAGGAAGTACTCTTTAAGTCTACTGCCATTGTGGATGCTCTTATACTCCATTGAAATCCCGTGATCAACTCTTTTAACAAACATAACGCTGCTTAACACTTGTAGGATATTTTGAGGGACAAACTAATTACTCCCCTTGTCCCACAATGATCTTCATAATTTGACTTTCAGAGTCAACTGCATCAATTTTTAACTGCTAATATATTTTTTTGTGAATGTAAAAAAATTGAAAAAATATTAGTTAAAAAATACTCTCTCCGTCCCAGCTATTTTTACGGAGAGAGAAAGTGTATCTCAAAATAGTGACCATATGAATTGTCAACAATGCCCTCCAACTACCTCCTTAACCACCACCACTGCCACCACCTTCAACACACCACCACCACCACTTCTACTGCAATCACCGCCACACCACCTTCAACACACCACCACTGCCACCGTTACACCACCTACGCCACCGCCTTCTCCACATTCTCCACCACCATGCCACCCCATTCTTCACACCACCACCGCCACCACCTTCAACACACCACCACCATTGCCACCACTGCCACACCACCACCACCACCACCACTGCCACCACCACCTTCAACACACCACCACCACTGCCACCACTGCCACCACCGCCACACCACTGCCACCACCTTCATCACACCACCACCGCCACATCACTGCCACCACACCACCACCACTACCACTACCCCCTTCTCCTCACCACTACCGCCTTTACATTCACCACACCACCGTCTCCCACTCCTCCACCCCACCACCGCCACCCCCTTCTCTACACCACCACCGCCTCCACCTTCACCACACCACCACCATCACCTACACCCACCGCACCACCACCTTCACTTACACAACCAAAATCAAAACCCTCAATCAAGCCCTAAATTGATTCCAAAATCGAAACCATCATTCCAAACTCACCAAAATTGAAGGCCCCACCAATATTGAAAACATTAAAGTTGGAGAAGAAGAAGGGAGAAGAAAGATTTAGGGGCGGGAGAAGGAGGAGAGAAGGGAGAAGAAAGAATGGGATGGGGCGGGAGAAGGAAGGCAAAAAATGGGGGAAAGAGAAAATATTCTATGTTATGGGTATTGAAGTCTTTAACATTATAATTGTTTGTCCGAAATGGTAAGAGTGCAAAAACAGTTGGGACGTCCCAAAATGGAAAGAGTACAAAAATAGCTAAGACGGGGGGAGTATACGCTAAGATGAAGCTAAAACCATATCGAGTTCGTCTCCTGCGAGACCGGCTTACCGTATGACCAGGGACTAGAGTGAAAATAGAAAAATGGCAAATCAAATTTGGGGGTTAAATTATAATTACTTTTTTTGGTGCTAGAACAAAAAATGCAAAAAAGATGGAGGATAATCCTGCAAATAAGCAGAAAACAATTGAAACCCTTTTTCTCCTTCTTCTCAACTTCTCTGCCATCGCTGCATTGACTTCTCAGCCGTTGCCGCCTCACCTTCTTCGACATTGCCCCACATTCTACACCTTTGCCTCGCCTCACCTTCTCCGACGTCGATCTGACGTGTTTACTATGTTCATGGAGGTTTGATTGCTGGAGGTGGTGGGGGTTTTGTCAATGGCGGAAGCGGCTGGAGGTAAGATCTTGGGCAATACTGCTGTTCAGATCTCTTGATGGAGTTGAGTTTCTGGTAAGGCAAGACATTGGCCATGTTTGTCTCAGTCACCGGATCTGTAGTTTGGGGGTGATGGCTCAACAATCCCAATGTAGAGGAAAGTGGACGGTTGGAGCTTGGGCCTTATGCTTCACATGGCTCTTTGGTTTCTTCAACTTCCCCGATTGATGTAGCACCAAGGAAGATCCATTAGTTAGTCCAATTGTTTCTAGGAAGTAATCATAATTCATGGTGCTTCTCTTTGCCTTCAAGCACTCCTCATGTTTGTACAGAAATTCCTCATCCTTGAAAGAAATTAGAACATTCTTTTCAGCAATAGCACTGATCTTTTTGCCTTTGATTCTTTCCAGATGCATTATGAAGAGATGGCTTCACAGTGTTTGTAAGGTCATCGAGTGCTTAGATGCGTTCCCAATGCTTCACGGTGCTTAGAGATATTGGGAAAACCTGTTTTGACGTTTCACTTCTATCTACCGATCTTATTATTATTTTTACATGATGATATACATATGTAAGATGATATGTATCACTTTATGTATATTACGAATGAAAAAGACATAAAACATCATACACTGACAACTCAAAATCGAAAGAATTCATTGAATCATCACTGGCACTACAAATACATATAAAATTAGCATATAAAAATTGCAAACTTTAATTTGAAGTTTTACGTTAACATGTAAAAATGTCAATCGCCAAAATTATCGAATCATCAAACACAATTCATTACAAAAGGGTTCAAATGCCATAAAAATCGCTAATCACAAACAGAAAATTTTCAAATCAAGCTAAAACATCAATAGTAATCAAGCTACTCAACACTAACACTAACAATCAACCATCATAACTGAAAAATTAATGTAATTCAATACATCCCAAACCAAATTCTATTTTCCCCGACTTTTTTTCCTTCCTTATTTGCGTATTCATAGATTTTCTTTCTCTCCTACTGGTTTCGAAGAGGATGACTCTTCTACTCCATCAACACAATGATCAAAGGTCGATTTCTGATCTTCTTTTTTAGGGAACACCTTCGGAAGCATGGTTTCTCATACCATTTTTTTAAACTCATCAATGGCATCGTAGAGCTGTGTCTTGGAAAGTATTCATGTGAAATACTATAAAATATCACATACAGTAATTAAAAGTCAATATCTGTAACTAAAACATCACAATAGCACAAATTACATCAATGACAACTACATTGAGGAAAATTCAAATACATTACTTAAAACATCAGTATCAAAATTTTAAAACATCAAACAGTACACACTTAAATATCAAAAGAACAAAAACTGAACATCAGTTGCATACTTAAATATGAAAATACCACAACAATCAAAAACTGAAATAAAAAACATTATACCAGCACACATAACAATACTTAGAGCTCAAACATGGAAGCTCAAAAGATAGAACCTGAAATGTCAACAACAATATTTAAAAAGTCACATCTGCAAAATAACAAAATTTACAAATCATATTTCCTTCTCGATTGTAGCAACAATGAAAAACACTCTTAGACATCTAATAAAAATCAACAACACCACAAAAACTAGCACAAATCGTAACAAAACCCTAAGATATCACATACACAATCAAAGCAACAAAGCTGAATATCAATTGCACACGTTAAAACACTACAATCACCAAATACTAAAATTAAAACATATAAGCATAAGCATGAAACATTGAACATCAAAACTGAACAATCAAAGTAACAAAACTGAGAATAAATTGCACACTTAAAATACTACAAGTATCAAATACTGATATTAAATCATCACACCAACACAAATGAACAATACTTAAAAACTAAACATGAAAGATTAAACATAAAACTTGAAAATCAACAACAATATTTGCAAAATAACAAAATTTACGAATCCTCTTTCCTTCTCAATTGTAGCAACAGTGAGCATATATTTTTACACATTTAAGAAACAACGACATCAACAAAAATCTAATAGAAAATAGTGTCACAGAGTAATCTATATTTTATGCGAAAAGGGCGGTGAGTTTCACATAAACGTCCAAAAACACAGTCCCACTCTATCCTTCATCAGCCTAGTCAGACGAGCTCCCGGGCATTGAAACGCAAAAATGGCGATCTCTTTCTCTATCCCATCCGCTCTGCCGATATCATCGATCAATTCTTCGTCCTTGTCTTCCTCTAGTTCCCTCTTTTTCTGCAATCACAAATCTCCGCCTTTTCTGGCAACTCTTCAAAGCTCTTCCAGAATCAGCAATAGTTGTAAGAAACGAAGGGGTCTTTCTTGTACTTGCTTATTCGGCCTTGGTGTGCCGGAGCTGGTCGTTATTGCGGGCGTCGCTGCCCTCGTTTTCGGTCCCAAGAAGCTGCCGGAGGTTGGTCGGAGTATTGGCAAGACAGTCAAAAGTTTTCAGCAGGTTTTTTTCTTTCTGAGCATATTTTCCTATTTCGGATTGGTTAAAGTTGATTTCCTTTTGTGACTTGGATGCTTGAATTTGCATAGAGAAAATTTGGTGTTGTGAGATTCCATTCTTAAAAGTTGAACTGCGTTCATGTCATGATATGAGGCAATTAAAAGAATAGAGAATGACTGCCCACTTTTAATCCAAGTTCACTCATTCCTACCAGACGCATATTTATGCCTCTTTCATTTTCAATCCAAGTGGTACTACCTACTTTCAATTGAGAAACAGATTTGCATAACCCAAATTAAAGGGTAGGTACCAACATGATACCAAACTGCTAATTCGATTGAAAGTGAGTACCATATATTGTGTTTTCTCATTACACGAGTTTCAGCATAGAAGCATTTCGTTACTTGGAATTGTTTGCAGTTCCCTCCGTTCTTCATAGTGTTATGATGATATTTAGTACAACTTTTTCCATTTGTTGTGAGTAGTGAGTCTATGAGATTCCCATGTTTATGAATAATTGGTTTAGTAGAACAGCTGGTTGATCACACTATTCCACGAAACAACCAAATGCAGCATCTGGTAGTTATGGTTATTTTGAGGGGACAAATTATTTATACTGTAAACATTATGACATCCTCTTCACCAGTTGGCTCTAGAATAAAATGTTCATCATGATCATTCAGTTGCATTTCTGGCTTTACAATTGCCCCTAGTTTTGGTCTTCTTATCTTCAAAGTTCAGTCCCAATAAGTGTTGTACTGGTAGATAATTTGCTTATGCGTGTTGCTTTGTTTTAACTAAGGTTTACCTACTAGGAATTCTGATTGTCTCATATAAATGATCTTCCTTTGTAATCTAAAGTTTCTTCTTTCCCTATTAAAACTTTGTTGTCGACTCCCTTTAGGCTGCTTTCACCTCCGATATGCATCATTGTATCACTAATAGACACTTAAATTCATGGTTATGGTCCGGCTTCCCCCCCCCCCCCCCCCCCCCCTCTTTAGTAGAGGATGGATTCAAACATTAGAAAAGGAGATCCTGGAGGAAATAATTAGTGTTTCTTGGCATGATCTTAACGAGATGTAAGAAAAATGTAAAGTAAACCCTTCAGACGTGATCGGCAGCCAGCAGGCTTATTTGTAATATGTTCAAACCACAATAGTTGCATACGAATTATGCTATGATAATAGCTCTGGTTTTTGTTGGATCCTTGCATAAAACTGCAAACTATTAATAAGTGAAAGGAGATATATTTTAAATGAGCAGGAAAGTTGATATCTTAGTGACCTATGTGGATACTGAAAATCAAAGTTGATATTAATATTTTAGAATCTAATCCTCTGATAGGCTTCCTGAAATAGACAAGTTGTTCTTTTTTCAACCTTCTTTTGCTTTTCCTTCCCCGTCTGTTTTTGAGACAATAGGGCCACTAGTATGAATTTCAAATTAAAGTGGCTTAACGTGCTCCCCTCAGGCTGCGAAGGAGTTTGAATCAGAGCTGAAAAAGGATCCCGAATCAGTTGGGGAACCGCCCTCTGAAGAAATCCAGGCAGTTGGTGATGAAGGGGGACAAGATACAAAAGTGTCAAGCATAAAGGAAAGCTAATGTAATAGTGAAGCATGCCATGTGTACTTTCTGTAGTATAGCTTATTGTATTGTAAAGTCTGTATCCAGAAATCGAATTGAGTGTTTTTATTCAGTTTCCATCTATGAGACGGACATTATTTCCGATACTGCATAGAGAGGACAGAAAATGTCGATTGTAGATCGAAGTAGCCCCGATTATTGGATAGTCAAGGCTTGTTGTTTTGCCAGACTCTGCATTCAAGTTCAGCTGTGGCAGGGTTAGATCCCATGTCAAAGCCTCTATTCTGCATCTTTGACATATTCTTTGAATGGGCGAATGGCAACCTTAGAGGACGCAGTTAGGTTTCAAATTTTGTTCCCTCAGTTCTCACTTAAATGGTTCGCTTATACTGGATTGGGATATCCATATCCTATTTAAGGACAACAAATTATAAATTGGGAATAGGAATTCTTCTTATACCCACTGAATACCCCCAAGTGATTAGGTGCTGTGGTTCCATTCCCTATGGGGAGGGGTTCGAATCTCGGCAGGCACAGTGTGGGAGTATCCTCCAATGGAAGTGTTCCTTGCAAGGACCGCGTGCAGAACCATTGGGAGCAGTGATTTATCTCCTCGGTTATGGGCTTGGTGTGGTTGCGGCCGGGGCCCTGAGGGCGAGGGTATCGCCTTTTGGGAATAGGAATTCTTGGTAACAAGCAGGTCGATTGAAGATTTAGGATTAATTTTACATCGTCATATATTAAAGGGCAAATGACTTGGCAGACCCTCTAACTATTGCAATATGATTCTTTTGGCTTCCCATTTTATTTTTCGATCACTTTTATCTCTTATCTAGCAAAACTGTTGAGTCGTGACTATTCCGTCCAGTTAAACTGTTAAGTAAGGTATAGTCACAGCGTTAATTTTAAGGGAAAATAGTCATTTTTCATTTATCTTTTGTCATTTTATTGTCCTTTTTCTTTTCCATTCCTTTTCATTCTTCTTCTCTCCCAGAAGAATCTTGCGTTTTCTTCTGCTTTGATTTCTTTTGTTTCCAATTTCTTCTCCCTTCAAATTCTTTCGTTTTTCAATTTCTTTTCCAACTACGCTGGAATTGGGAGCTTGGGCCCAAACCCAGCTGAGTCAGCGCCACCGCTCGCTCTGTTCCCCTGCCATGAAGACTAAAGTGATAAAAAATGCAGTGACCGGAAGGGGGGGGGGGCAAAAGGGTCAAATCGCAATAGTTGGAGGGTCTGTCAAGTCATTTGCCCTTTATTAAATTGAAACGAAACAATACCATTTTTTTTATTATTCTAAATTATATCAATCTAAAATCAATACCCCATCTGTCCCAGGTTAAATTGCACAATTTTTTTTTCACGGTCATCAAGAAACCTGTCTAACGTTAATATGTTTAGCTAGGTATAATAATGGTAAACAAAAAGTTACTTTTCAGAAACTACTTGTTACGATGAATCTAACCATATAACATATGATAATATTACTGTTTATAAATCAGTTCAAATATGTGATCAAAGTTGGATAGTAAAAAGTGACATAAAGTGAGGTGTGCAATTCAAAGTTCGGCGGGAGTAATATGAATCATAAAGAAAAATAATTAATTTAGTTATGGAATGAAAATATATGTTTTTGTTTTCCACCAACAATCACATTTGTGGGGTATATTCAACACCCACACGATCGGTCAAGTGGTTAGCCCTTTGATTTTAATCCTGCTATCGCGGGTTCGACTCTTGCCAGCCCTAGTGTGGGAATTTTTACAGTGGAGGAGTCCCTTGTGGACAGCGAGTACAGTCATAGATCAGAGGTTTGACCTGATATCTGCTGTAATTTACCTCTCTAGTGATGGATGTGGTGTCGGCACGGCTGAGTTTCTGGGGGACGGGGTATAACCTTTTTGTAGGGTATATACGCATGCTCTGCTAAAGTTGTCCTCCTCTCTCTTTTGACCATTCACCGAAAACGTTATCATTTCCCTCCTTTACCAATGCGGCGCCACCGGATCCACCACCAATTACAGCTCTCAAATCATTCCTCTCTACACCCACGGGTGTACCCCAGTAGTTGGGACATGGGTGGGAAAGCCAATAAACCCAGGTTCGATCCTCGACAGCGGCAGTGTGGGGAGTTCTTGCTTTGCAAGGCTCCCTTGTGCGCACCGAGGCAATGCCAAGCCCATGGGTCCTGGTGCTGGGCTACCGTGATTTACCTCTCATACGATGGCCTGGGTGTGGGCTGGTATGGGCCGCTGAAGGCGAGCGGATGATCGCCTTTTGCCAAATCATTCCTCTCTGCACTCTCTACTAAAGCCCCACCTCTCGCTTCATCTCTTCCCAACGATCCAAAGCTAACTCCCAGAACCACTCAATTGGGAGAAATCGCTTGTTTATACTCTGATGAAAGCGTCGAGAAGCTCGCTGCGAACTACTCAAATGCTCTTATCGGCAAGTTTGCCAAAGGAAAACCAGCCATGGATCTAACTGAGCAAGCTTTCAAATCCATTGGATTCAAAGGGAGGTACCAGTTAGGTTCAGTTGATTTTTGTCATCTCGAACTGACCGAGGATTTTCAGAGTTGCTGGAGCAAAGGCTTCTGGAACGTAGCTGGTTCTTCAATGAAGGTACTAAGATGTACTCCCAATTTCTTTACAAAATCTGAGTCATCTATAGTTCTTGTGTGGGTAGTTTATACATGATGCTCCGCTTTATTACCATAACATTGCATCCATCGTCTCTATTGCTAATCAAACTGGGATTTTCATCAAGATGGATGCTGCTACAACATCACTAACCAGACCCTCTGCAATTAAAATTTGTGTTGAATTGAATTTTTGAAACCCATCCCTCCTACCATTAGGCTTGGATCCATTTCTAACAACAGGAAATTTACTTTAAACTATGAGGAACTATCTTCCTACCGCACTTACTGTTGTAAATTAGGTCATAATTTTGATAACTGCAAGCTGAAAAACCAACCTGCTTCTAAATGGGTTCCCAACATAGATAAGATAGATGGAAATGGCTTAAGTGAACTAATCAGTTCTGATATACCAATGAAGGATACCGATAATAGAACTGATATAGTTCACTCCATAGTAAATCCTGAAGCCCCAAATAAGACTAAACATCTAGACATTCAGGAAAACTCTCATAAGGAAAAGGAAAACTCTAAAGCACTTAGCCCCAGAATCTTACCCCTTAAACACATATCATAGTCACACCTCTAACTCTGCGCAGTCTGTTCAGAACACGTGTATTCATGAAACTAATCACACCCAGCTATTAGACAATCCTCACTTAGGCTGAGTGTTAGACAATCATTCTATCATGGTATTAGAGCAAGTTCTGATCCTAACCAAATATTTTATTTTTTTCGGCCAAATTACCTAAAAATTTCAATTCTCAAAACAATCCTGGCCACTGGTTCTCTTCCCCGGCACAATTACCGGTCAAATTTCAGCGGTTCTCCAGCATCTTTTCCCGGTGAGTTCTCCTCTCCATCTCCATCAGTTTGAAGTTCTGCCCGGCGTCCTCATCACATAGCTGCTCCGATTTGGTCTTGCTTCAGTCGTGCCTCCAACGGCGTTGAAACAAATTCGAGTTGTTCCTTCAGTCGTGTTCAACTGTCGCCTGAGAGATCCACAACAGCGGCCGTTTTTTAGTTCAGCAAATTCTCTAGCGAAGATCCACATCGGCGTTTCTCGGCGGTATCCATCTCCGGCTTCTCCAATTCCAGCAGCATCCCCTCAACTTTCCTTTGCTTCGTCACCGCCAAACTCAATTCTAGCGCGTGAGATTCACGCGCTTCGTGAAGGAGGACCTCCGGCACGTGGAAACCATTCGCGTACACGTGACTCGCCAGCAAGAGAGTTTCTCGCGTCCTCCAATTTCTCGCGAGTTGAAGCTCTTTCTCGCGAGTTGCTCAAATTCTCGTGAGTTGAATCGCTTTCTCGCGAGTTGCTCAAATTCTCTTCAGCACCCAGTCAATTTTTGTGCGATTCGGCCTGTTGTGCAATTTTCAGTCTTTTGCTATAGTTTATTTGGGCTTTATATCTCGGGAAGAATGCTCCACTAATTGGATTGCAGACAAGGTTTGTTTCAGGCCAGTTTGAATGGTCCCAGCCATCATTCTTCGTCGAATCAGTGGATCATTGATTTAGGTCCTACATCTCATATCACTACTCACACCAGTCATCTTGATAAGATACAATGTTATCGTGGTTCTGATTCTATTCTTGTTGGAAATGGTGAATCATTATCTATTTCTCACATCGGCCAATGTCATTTCTCTGGTTTCTCTGTTAATGATGTCCTTGTGGTCCCTAAGATTATTAGAAGTTTACTGTCCATTAGTAAGCTTACTTGTGATACCTGTCCGTGTTATATTTGATGCCAACGCATTTTCCATTGAGCACAAGCATACATGGAAGATAATTGGTAAATGCCATCATAGTTTAGGTCTTTATTTTCCTGAGATCGGTGATTCCGTCTTTTTAGGCGAATTACGATCTGGAAAGCTTCGGGCTTCTTTTGAGCAGTGGCACTCTCGCCTCGGTCATGTGTCTCATGATACTGTTCATTTGTTAAGTCGACGTGGTCATATTACTGTCACTTCCGCTATACCGGCATCTGTTAGTTGCTCTCCTTGTCAGATAGCCAAGAGTAGCCGTTAACCTTTTTCCACTAGTGACAAGCGCGCTACTGGTTTGTTGGATAAGGTGCATTGTGATTTGTGGGGACCAGCCCATGTTTTATTGGCAGGTGGTTTTTCTTATTATGCCATTTTCATCGATGATTTTTCGTGATTTACATGGTTTCTCCTGATGCGGTATAAGTCGGACTTCTATGACACATTTATCCAGTTTTAGAAATCCGTTGAGACCAAGTTTTCTACTAGGGTTAAATTTTTTCGTGGCACTCTTCATTTTGGTCTTAGCTTTTGTTCTGCTAGTACTCCTGATATGTTAGGGTACTCTGATGCTGACTAGGCTCGCTGTCTGGAGACTCGTCGGTCCACTTATGATTATGCGGTTTATCTTGGTGGGAATCTAGTTTCTTGGAGTGCCAAGAAACAACTCACTGTTTCTCGCTCTAGTACTGAGTCTGAATACCGTGCTCTCGCCAACACTGCTTCAGAAGTGGTGTGGCTCACTCATTTGCTTCGTGATTAATGGGTTTCGCTTTCTGGTTCTCCACTGATGTTATACGACAATAGCAGTGCTTTCTTCTTGGCTCAGAATCCGGTGGTGCACAAGCGGGCGAAGCACATCGACATTGACTACCATTTTGTTTGTGAGTTGGTGACATCTAGAAAGCCGCGCGTTGCTCATGTTCCGACTTCTCTTCAGATTGCGGACATCTTCTCGAAGGGGCTCTCTCGTCCTCCGTTCGAGTTCTTCAGGTCCAAGTTGTGCGTCGACAAGCATCCGACGCCTTGCTTGAGGGGGGGGGGGTGTTAGAATAAATCAGACCCCTGATTAGATTATGATTAGAGTTCTTTCCTTATTACACCTCTATTGTACTCTCTATATATTCAGTTATCAATAATACAATTCTTTATGACAAATCATTCCATCAAACCTGGAACATATGCTTTGATGACATTAACAAAAATGTTAAAATTACTGAGAAAAACTTAAGAATTTAGGAGATTATATACAATGATGATAACTCTGGAATGCAGATAATCAAATTAAATAAATTAAGGGCTACACTTACTAAATGTCTTAATGAAGAAGAATCGTTTTGGAAAAAAAAATGAAAGATCAAATGGTTATAGGAGGTTGATATTAATATAATATTTTTCCATAACTCGGTTAAGGATAAAAGATCAACTGCGTCAATCAGTAAAATCAAATCATAGTCCAGGATTTGGTTGATTGATCAGTCTCTTATCATATATGAAGCTATTAATTTTCTCCTTTCCCTTTAAACGGATGAACAAAATTTGGATGCTGGCATCTACTTACCCCATTTTTTCTCCCAGATACCCAGCCTTATCACTGAAGAGGATAACATAACCCTGCTTAAGTTGGAAGATCTTGAAGAACTTAAAACAGCTGTTTTAAGTTTGAATGAGTCAAGCACCGCAGGTCCGGATGGTTTTTCACCTCAGTTTTTCAGAAAGACATGGGATATTACTAGTGATGACCTACTCCTAGCTACTGATGAATTTCTTTTCGGAATTGCAATTCCAAAAGGAATCACTAGTACTTGGATTACACTTATCCCTAAAACTTTATCCCCATCATCTTTCTCAGATTTCAGAATGATTAGTTTATTAAACTTTGTGAAAAATTATTTTCCAAAAATATTCATGGAAAGAGTCCATGAATATTCTCGTTCGCCATCGCCACACCTAATAAACTATCTCTGCAATAGCAATTTTAAGTATTTGCCCATTCGCTCCTTTCCCTTTGCTATTAGCCAATATCTAGCTCGGCTCCTCATTCCATCCAACCGGGTTCCTAACCCTCTGTAGCCATTGCAACACACACTCCCATACCCTCCTTGTTTGCAGACATTCGAAAAATAGATGTTGCACTGACTCCTCTTCATTGCAAAATGAACATTTGCTATCCAATGGTACCCCAAACTTTCGGAACCTATCTTTCGTTGCCAGCCTTTTGTAACAACACAACCATAAAGTAAACTTCGCTCTAGGTCTCGCATGGTTCTCGTAGAAGATCTTGCACCGGGTTTTTGTTGGTTTTTCCTCCGTCAAACTGTTGTAAACCCTCCAGGTGCAGAATTTCGGACAATGAACCTGCAATCTCCAAGCATCCAAGCCTTGAACTCCATCCCGATTTTTACTTAAAACTTTTAACCAACCATGAAGCTGCTGATGGGAATGCCACACCCATTACACTTTTGCTCTTTATATAGTATGCATGAACCCATAGTATCCATAGCTAATTTGATTTCGTGTTCAAATTCCACTGCGTTTTGCTAATAACTGCATTGTTCCATTCCTGTAAAGACAAGACATTTAAACCTCCTTTCTTCTTCGACTCGCATATATTATCCCATGAAACCGGGGCTTTCCTGGAGATATTCTCACTACCGATCCACAAGTACGATCTGCAAACTGCCTCAATATACTTCAAGACCGCTTTTGGGAGTGGAAAGGCTTGCATCCAACAGTTAGCCACCGCAAAAAAGTACGCTCTTGATCAGCCGCACATCCCACGTGGATAAGAAGTTTCGAGCTCCAGTGCCTAACTCTCTGTACCATCTTCTCGATTAAGGGCTGACACATTTGTACAATGATCTTCCTGCTTGCCAATGGAATCCCCAAATATCGGAATGGCAGACTCTCTTTTTCAAATTTATTCACATTGAGAATCAAACTTCTCTGAGTATCATCCACTCCTCCAAAGTAGACTCGGCATTTGCTATGGCTCACTTTTAAGGCCTGTGGAATTCTCAAATCTCCTGTAATCTTTGAGCATAATGCTCACTGACTCCACATCCCTTTTGGTACGTCGTCGGCAAAGCAAAGGCTAGTGATCCCCAGCAAGTCACTCTTTGGGTGAAACTTAAACCTCAGATCCAACCCGACTCCTTGTAAACACTGGGTTATATATTCCATCACCAGTACGAACAAAAGCGGAGATATCGGATTGCCCAGTCTTAAAATGCGCTTTGCCTGCACAAACCTCGTTAAGCTTCCATTGACCTGATACCTGAACGATACTGATGTGGTGCAAATAATTGTCCACCGCACAATTTTTCTGGGAACCCCAACTCCAACATGATCTGCTCCAGTGCCTTCCAATTTACAGTGTCATATGCCTTTTGAATATCCAATTGAATAGTGCATTTGGGCCCTTCTCCTTTTCTTTTATATCACCGGACTAACTCATAGACTAGTATAACATGGTCGTGTATCCCAGGACAAACGCCGCCTGATTACTCTGTACGACCTCTTCGATTACATTTCTCAGTCTAATGGTCAGCACTTTTGACACAATCTTATATACAGTAGAGCATTAAGAAATTGGTCAAAAATCTTTCACCTCTACAACATTAGAGTTCTTTGGTATGAGTGTGACTATAGTGCTATTCACAACCCTATACAGTCTGCCATACTCAAAGAAATCCTACACCGCATCCATAATATCTCCACCAATCACCTGCCAATTAACTTTGAAGAATTTTGTGTTGAATCCATCACCTCCCGGTGCTTTCAGGTTGACAATTCCCTTTAATGCAAGTCTAACCTCCTCTTCTGAAAATGACTTCACTAACTTTCTCCTACTACATTGTTGAGCAGTTTCTCTTCTCTAATGGCCTCAATGTCAATGCTTTCCGATCTGCTCCCTTCCTGTCCAACAAGGTTCTCATAGAAATTGACCACTTCTCTTCCATCCCATCCTGGTCCGTGATCGTGCAACCATTTTTTGCTTCAAGTTTCATCATTCCAGCCATCATGTTTTTGCATTTTACAGATGCGTGGAAATACGCGTTATTACCATCTCCTAAACGCAACTAATTAACTTTGGACTTCTTGGAAATTCTCTCATCTATGCTTGTCAACTTATGAACCTCCTATATACACCCAATTACCCTCTGAATCCTTTCTTTGCACATCCTTTGCTATATCAAATCCTGCTGTGCCAAGTCCAACTCACCTCTTGCTGTTTCCAGCTTGCTTCCCACCCCACCAATAGCTTTCATAAAGCCTTTCAAATCTTGTTGCAGCCTAAGCAGTTTTCTCCAAACAACATACATCGATTTTCCCGTCATCGGTTGCTCCCAACTTTTTTCAAACTTCCATTAGGACCTCTTAATTCTCCAACGAGCAGTTTATGAACCTGAACTGCCTCAACCGTATTCCAGGTTCCTCAAATAACTTCACACGTAGGAGCCCATGATCTGAAATACCTGCACCCAAGTTTTCAGCTACCGCATTTGGAAATTTCATTAACCACTGGTCATTCCCTACTGCTCTATCAATCTTCGAATAGATCATATGATCGACTTATCTATTTGTCCAGGTAAAGAAGTCACCAGTACTTTCACACACTTAGACCTGTCTGTACCACAATTTGTTCCAAATCCTAGTGCTCCCAAATTTGCACTGCATTGCCCCTAATCCTATCCTTCAGACATAGAACATTATTGAAGTCTCCGATTATAATCTATGGCCCATGTACCATACTCAGAGATCTCTCAATATCAGCCAATAGCGCATTCCTTTGCTTCAATACATTCCATGCACACACTGCTGTAATCCAGCAGATGGGAACCTCGCTCTTATCACGCACCTTACATAGGATCATTTGATCAATCTCTCTTACCTTTTGCACTCCAGTCTTATTCTAGTCCCAAAGACACCATATTTTGCCTAAGGGATGCGATGCATAGTTGTCTTCAAACTGCCATTTCCCTCCAAACACCTTTCTTACCATCTCTGCATTTTCCTTTTTTCCCTTTTGTTTCTGCGACCACAACAAACATAAAATTCAGGCCTCTGAGATGGGAGCCGATCTCTTTCTGCTTTGCTGCATTATTGAGCCCCATGACATTCCATGAAATTATCATGGGACATGTCTATATCGCTCTAGGAGCTTCATCTCATCTCCTAGAGACAATACAGTATCCCTACTTCCACCTTCTCCATTGAATTCTCCACACTTCCATCCAGTATCATATCATTCTTTATCTCCACTGCTAACTGCAGAATCAGCCTGTAGCACCATTTTCCCCCTCTTCTTTGACTTCATCACAGACCATTCTTCCACATCGGGCAGCTTAACTATGTCAATTGGTGTCCCAACATCTTCTTTCAAGACGTCCTGTTTAGCCTCTCTAGTTTGGAGAATTCATGGGACATGTCTATATCGCTCTAGGAGCTTCATCTCATCTCCTAGAGACAATACAGTATCCCTACTTCCACCTTCTCCATTGAATTCTCCACACTTCCATCCAGTATCATATCATTCTTTATCTCCACTGCTAACTGCAGAATCAGCCTGTAGCACCATTTTCCCCCTCTTCTTTGACTTCATCACAGACCATTCTTCCACATCGGGCAGCTTAACTATGTCAATTGGTGTCCCAACATCTTCTTTCAAGACGTCCTGTTTAGCCTCTCTAGTTTGGAGAATTCATGGGACATGTCTATATCGCTCTAGGAGCTTCATCTCATCTCCTAGAGACAATACAGTATCCCTACTTCCACCTTCTCCATTGAATTCTCCACACTTCCATCCAGTATCATATCATTCTTTATCTCCACTGCTAACTGCAGAATCAGCCTGTAGCACCATTTTCCCCCTCTTCTTTGACTTCATCACAGACCATTCTTCCACATCGGGCAGCTTAACTATGTCAATTGGTGTCCCAACATCTTCTTTCAAGACGTCCTGTTTAGCCTCTCTAGTTGTCTCCTCTTTTGTTTTCTCTTGCCATCTCTATTTGATCTTCCTCTTGTTCTCATTCTCCCCTACACTGTGCGCCCCCCCCCCCCAAATCTGACATTTATCACAGAATAATGGTTTGCCCTCTAGCTCTATCTTCTGTGTGATCCTGTTACCCTTAACATCTTTAATACTGATAGAATCAGGTCTCTGTTTAGAAATATCCACCTAAACTAACACCCTAGCATATGAGACCCCTTCAATTTGTTAGTAGTGCACTCGTCTGTGAACAAAGGTTTTCCTACTGCACTACCAATTTTCCCTAGACTTCTCGGACCCCACAAATACAGTGGCAAATTAGGGAGTTTAACCTAGATTGGCATGGTTCTTACCATATCTCTTGCCAGAGAGAAATTTGGCTTCCATAACTACAGAACCATAGACATTTGATAGATGGTATAGCGGCCTCTTCTCAATACCTCGTCTCTATCCTGTGCAGATTTGAATAGCAAAATAAAATAGCCCGCATCATTGAACAGCACATCAGGTGCACATACTAAGGACCAAAACTTTAGGATAAACCTTCTCACTCTGTTCATCGATAGATTACCCCCAACTACATGCATGATCAGAGAAGTTACCCAATACTCTAGTTCATTCCTCACATCCTCCATCTCAATCTCAACCTCCATCTCACCATCCACAATCTTAGGTGTGACATAATCAACTTTCATCCCATTCCCCTAAACCCCATTGCCCCGCATTATGTCCACCCATAGCTTCTCCTCCTTCCCCACAGGCAAATCACCATTACTCTCTACAATCTTAGCTTCTAGGTTTTTAGTTCTTACCTCCTGTCCCGATTGTGACTCTGTCTCCGAATTCTCCTACGCATTACCATCCCCTTCGCTCTTCTCCTCAAGCCATACGCTATTCCTATATTTCTCTGCTCCAATCGGCGATCGACTGAGCCACCTTCTTCTGCGGTCGGCCTCGCCCCCGCTTCATACCCTTCGCGATCGCACCGCAAATGTAATCATATTAATGCGATTAATCATATTAATGTGATTAATCGTATTAAATGGTGGCAAAGTCTTGGGAAAGACGGTCTTTCCATAGTCTTATGGAAAGACGGTCTTTCCATAGTCTTATGGAAAGACGGAGTTTGATTAGAATAATAAAAAGTAAAAGGTCTTAGTTGCAATATTAAAGTTTTAGTATGAAACACGTAGTAGTTATAAAATTTATAACCTGGTTCATGCAACCCGAAAATTTTATCTTAATTTCTTCTAATTTACACTTTAAACCTTGGTCTTTCCATAACTTATGGAAAGACCGTCTTTCAAGAGACGGACTCAATGGTAGTAATCGTATTAAAGCGTATCAAAAACATTTGATTTTATTAAAGGCAAAGTCTTGGGAAAGACGGTCTTTCCATAGGCTTATGGAAAGACGGGGTTTAATTCGAATAATAAAAGGTAAAAGGTCTTAGTTGCAACATTAATAATTTAGTATGCAACATGTTGTAGTTATAAAATTTATAACCCGGTTCATGCAACCCGAAAATTTTATCTTAATTTCTTCTAATTTACACTTTAAACCTTGGTCTTTCCATAACTTATGGAAAGACCGTCTTTCAAGAGACGCACTCTTTATTAAATCAGTTAAATGACATTAATCACATTAATGCATAAAACTCAATTAATCATATTAATTTCCTAAAGTAACAATCCAAAAACAATTCATGTATTTAAATCATATTATAAATGCATATAAAAAATTAGTTATAGAACTATTTTACTCCTATAACTAATTAAGTTTTTGGTTGCTCTAAAATAAATTATATTTATTATAATTGAAATTAATCATGCTCAATCAAATTAAATCAATTATTTATATAATTGAATTAATTACATTTAATAAAATTAAATGAAATGAATTACATTTCAGTCAATTACATTTTATCACATTAAATTAAATTAATCGCATTAATTCAGTCAACTACATTTAATGACAAATGAAATTATATTTGATATTCATTCAAATTTAGTCGAATTAAACACATTAAATGAGTCAATCACATTTAATGACAATAAATAAATGAGAACATATTTATTCGATTTGATATTCAATCACATTAAATTCAATTTAATCTTATTAAATGAGATTAATCACATTTAATTTCATTAACTATATCGAATCATATTCATTTTTTTAAAAAAAAATTAATCACGTTAAATAGAATCAATCATATCAAATGAAATAAATAACATTTAATAACATTAATTAGATTAATTACCTTTAATCAAATTAAATAGAAGATTTAAATTTCATTAAAAAAATTCTAGTTAATTTAAGGATTAACCTTGATTCATGAACTAATTTTTAAATTCTTGTAATTTTAATTTACTGGACAAATTAGTATAAATTGCAATGAGAGTGAGAGTCTCGCAAAGACGGTCTTTCCATAAGGTTATAGACAGTCCACAGACGTTTTTACCTTAAATATTGTACTTTTTTATAAAATTTTATTATTGCATTTTATAAGTTTAAAAAAGTAATAATATGTATTTGAAGATGAACATATAATAATATATGATATAAAAAAATTCTAAATTTTGTATGTAATTTAACAAATGGAGTAAATAAGGTAACAAATGGAGTATATATATGTGTATATATTTGTATGTATATATGTATGTATATATATGTGTATATATATGTCTAGTAGTATGTATATATATGTGTATATATATGTCTAGTATATATATGTATGTATGTGTGTGTATATATATGTATATATGTGTGTATATATGTATATATGTGTGTATATATATGTATATATGTGTATACGTGTATACGTATATGTATATGTATATATGTATATGTGTACGTATATGTATATATGTGTATACGTATACGTATACATATATGTGTATACATATACGTATATATATGTGTGTATACGTTTACGTATACGTATATGTATATATGTGTATACGTATACGTATATGTATATATGTGTATACGTATACGTATATGTATATATGTGTATACGTATATGTATATATGTGTATACGTATACGTATATGTATATATGTGTATATGTATACGTATATGTATATATGTGTATACGTATACGTGTATATATGTTGAATATGATGAATAGTGTAGAAGAGTTTGCAAAATTTTTTTTTTATTAAATCACCCCTTATAGTAAGGAGGGAGGGTTGTTTATGGGCTACCCCAGACCCGAAAAAGAAAAACGAGCACGAAGAGGGAGCATAGCTCAGTTCAATACAAGCATGACCAAAGCGAAATAACTTGCTTCCAAAAGTAACAGTGATGAGTGCCACACACGGCTCTCCTCGCAAATTAGTAGTTAGGGTGGTTGTTCCCGTTTTAAGGTGATATGGGAAAGGATGCAGTTTAGCGAATCGTAAGTACGAAACTCAACTTAGCATCCAATGTATATCAGCCTTAAACCAGGAACACACAAACCACTAACCATATAAGCAAAAGAATGGTAAGCTATTCTAGTCCTATGTACTGATCAAAAAAGACTTATGCAGTGATCAAAACCGAATATGAGATAAGTGCACCAGTGAGATGAGGACCCTGTAGATGCTGCTCAAGCTGTGATTGCAATAATCATGGAGAATGATGGATTCTGATTGTGGGAAGATTAAGATTGTCTCCTGCTATTGCTTGTTTTAGAGGAATAGGAGCATCCTGTACTGAGATCTGGCCCCTAAATTCATTAAGATCCAGTAAGCTTCTTGCCAGGGAGGCCAATAGATGAGCCACCTGATTCTGCTCCCTGTACGCATGAGTAAAAGAGATGTGTCTAGCTGCAGTGAGTTCCTTAATCTGCCAAATGAGTCTCTGGATATTCCAAGGCACCTGATTTGAACCATTTAAAATCTGGACACCCTGCAAAGAGTCCATTTCTACAATCAAGGGAAACAAGTTAAGTGAAATACATGTTTGGATCCCAGTGAGGGAGGCCCTTAGCTCAGCAGTTAAGGGATCATATATCTGTTCCATTTTCTCCATTCCCATAAAGAGAATCTTGCCTGATGTGTCTCTGATAACAGTTCCTCCTGCAGCAAAATTTAGCTGAGGGCAGTGTGCATCTGAGTTCATTTTGTAGCCAATATCTGGAGGGTTCCATTTGTAAGATTTGATCATCCTTGGTTTAGGAACTTTAGAGCTAGTGAAAATTCCTATGGCTTTTAAATGAGAGCAATCAGGATGTTGAGTGATAGGATTTAGGGAGAATATAGACACATCCATGTTCTTAATCTGTAAGATTGTGGACATTAGCACAATTGGTTTAGAATCATAGAGAAAACTGCATCTATCCTTCCATAGAAACCAGATTAGTAAGTTTGGCATAATATGACATGCACTGTTCTTTGATTTTGAAAATTTTGAGATTGTCCAGAACCATGATAATGCATGAAAGATATGGTCAAAATGTCTATAGGGGATTTCTAAGATTGTGAAGAGCCATTTCCAGAGTTCAGATGCTAGTTGGCAGTGTAAGAAGTAGTGAGTTAGTGAATCTTCATTTTGACAGCAGATGCATTTAGAAACAACATGAATGCCCATCTTCCTAAGTTTTTCATCAAATGGCAGATAGTAATTAACCAATTTCCAAACAAAAACAGATATCTTAGGAGGAACCAAAGGATTCCAAATCTGTTTCATTGATCTAATCTCTGAACGTTTATTGGAAATTGATTTGAAAGCTGATGATATTGTGAACTTACCTGTAGAGGATGGAGTCCAAACCATATGATCTTCCCTGTCAAAAAGAGGAAAAGGTGCTGACAAGGAGTGAAGCAACTCTAGATTAAAGCCATCCATTAGCTGAGGCATGAAGAGGTTCTTGTTCTCCTGAAACTGAGCAATTGTGAGTGTAGGGAATGGGATATCAGAGTCTGCCTCCCACTGTTCTGAGAGGAACCCTGACCCTCTCCAGTTGCTGTTCCAAAAATTGGAGGTACCTTTTCCCACTTGTATTCTAGAAAGGTTCTCAGCTATACTAGTTATAGCTTTGACTCTTTTCCAAGAGTCAGATTGTCTAGCTGAGGGTGGTAAGGACCAAATGAATCTTGTCCATAAAGTGGATCCAATATGAAGTTTCCAGTAGAGCTTTAGAGAAAAACTATCAATTACAGTATGAAAGCATCTAAATCCAAATCCATTTTGGGATAAAGGATAACATAAATCCGGCCAAGCTTTCTAATGTCTTTTTTCCCCTTGGTCTGAATTCCCCCAAATAAAGTTACTGCACATTTTTTCCATCATTTCAATCATGTGTTTGGTAGGGGACATGACACACCAAACATGCTGAGGGATAGAGGCAATAACATGTTTCACTAAAATAATCCTACCAGCCATATTCAACCACTTGTTGTTCCATTTCAGAATTCTGCCACTTAGTTTTTCAATGAGAGGCTGAAAGTAAGCATTAAGCTTTCTCCCTTTGAAAATAGTTACTCCTAAATAAGTGAAAGGAAAGAAACCTTGTGACATGAGAGTTTGCAATTGATAAGATATATTTAAACAATGATTATTATAGTACAGAAAATATTACAAACAGATCTTGGTTTGAAAAACTTAGTGAGGAAACTAGAGAACAATTAAAACAAGAATTTTACAAGGACTTAACAGAAAAGAAAATTAAACAAATGAAAATTTTCATCTGGTTAGAATATTATTTGAAAAAAGAACAAATAATAAGAAAAGATAAATTTATAGAAATTCCAGTAATAAATGTCCAGTCAAATTTATACAAAAAATGGAAACTACAAAATAATACAGTAGTTAGTTCTATACATCCACCATTTAAATCATTAGATATTACCACTGATAATATTACAGTAATAGCCTCCCCTCTAAAATTAGGAAGAGAAGGAGCAGATACATAATCTATATACTTAGGAGATCTTAAAAAAGTTTATCAACAAAATAATTATTCAAATCAAATATTACATTCTATAGCAAATCAAGTTGATTTTATTTCTACTAAATTAGATAACAAGCCAGAGACATTTCACACTAAACTTTCTAAACCTCATTTTCAAGTATCTCCTTTTTTCAAAACAAATGGAAGAATCATTATCACTCAAACAAAAAAGATAAGGCTAGTAATTCTAAACAAATAGGAGTTCTATCTCAAGTAAATCCACAAGTATTAGGAAGTTCAGATGATTCCTCTTCTGAAATATCGAAAGAAGAGTCAGAAGATCATTTTGAAAAACAAATTGTTTCAATAGAACAACAATTTCAAGAAAAAATAAATGATAAACCTGAGATGCAAATTAATAAATTAAAAACTCATAAATATCACAACAATTGGAGAAACTATAATACAAAAGCTTATTATCCTAGACCTACTCCTCTAGATATTCAATATGAAGAAAGAAATCCAACATTAAATAGTTATGATGGTTCATCCATATATCAATGTAATATAGATGGATTATCAGAATATCAAATATTAAATATATTACAAGAAATGGGCAGAATGACCTATAAAGCAAATTTGAATACTCTGGAACCAAACATAGTAATGTTATTAGTAACAGGATTTACTGGTCAATTAAAAGGTTGGTGGGATAATCATCTTACCTTAACAGATAAATAGGCTATTATGAATCATGAGACTGAAGAAGCTCAAGAAGAAGGAAATGAAGTAAATTTTGTAATGATTCTAGATGGATCTGCAATCTTGTTATATGCCATATCAATGTATTTTGTAGGAAATTCAGAAGAAGCACTAGAAAGTTCAAAAATATGTTTAACTAATTTAAAGGTGTCCAACATTAACTGATTTTAAGTGGTATAATGATATATTTTTAACACAAGTTTACAGAAGAACAGATTCAAACTCTCCATTTTGGAAAGAAAATTTTATTACAGGATTACCTACGTTATTCTCTCAAAGAATAATAACAAATTTACAAAAAGCATTAAGTACATATATGATAGATTATAATACACTAAATTTGGGTCAAATATTTGCTTTTATCAAGAAAGAAGCCTTGATTTTATGTCAAGATTTAAAAATTCAACATAAGTATGGTTCAGAAAGAAAGGGAATGGGTTCATTTTGCCAACAATTTGATATAACAGGAATTAAACCCCCCTCTTCTCAGGACAAACATTCAAGGAATCCTAGATTTAGAAAGCATAAATATTACAATAGAAGGAATTATGAAAACAATTATAAAAAGACAAATCCTAGAAAAGCATATAAAAACAAACTAAGTTTCAAAATATCCAATTTTTTAAATGTAAAAAATTTGGTCACACTGCAAATTACTGTAAAACAGGAAAAAAAATTTAATGCTTTATTTAAGGAAGACCAAGAATTAAGAAATAAATTATTATCCCTATTAATTGATTATTCAGAAACTGAACAATCAAATTATGAATCAAGTTCAGAATCTTCAAGGGATTGTGAAGACAGATGTCAATGTAACCTTCAAGCCATTAATATGTTAAATAATACAAATAATAAAAGAAAAGAGTTATTAGATATGATAGATAAAATAGGAGACTCTGAAGATAAAACTGAATATATACAAAGATTGAAAAATTTAGTATTGGAAGAAGATTAACCAAGAATAACAGAAGATTTCAGTTTAAGTAAAACAATTAAAAAATATTCAGAATCAGAGAAGAAGAAACTAGTAATAAATCCAACAACTTCTCAAGATTTAAGAAAAGAAATTAATCTATTAAAATTAGAAATTATTTTATCAAAAATGAATTAAACGCTCTAAAAGAAAAAGATTTTGAATTAGAATTAAAAATTGGAACATCAGGTAAATCTAGTAGTTCTTACATTCCAATATCAGATGAAACCCCATCTAGTCAACAATTTTTTAATGCTATTAATAAAATTAATATGGAAAAATGGTCATTAGTCACAATAGGGGTTCAAAATTTTACCACAACCATAGTAGCATTAATTGATAGTGGGGCAGACCAATCCTGTATTCGATCAGGAATTATTCCAAGTAAATACTTAGAAAAAACCAATGACCAATTATCAGCAGCAAATGGTACTCCAATGATTATTAAAAAGAAATTATCCAATGGATTCATATGTAATAATGATTATTGTATTAAACATTCATTTTTAATATTAGAAAATGTATCCTACGATGCAGTATTAGGAAATCCGTTTCTATATCAAATAACCCATTTTAAAAAGACTCAAGAAGGAATTAGCACAAAAATATTAGGGAAAAAATTATTATTTTCTTTTATTAGTCCTAGCCAAATAGAATTACAATTATTACAAACTAATTCCATATATAAGAAAATATGTGTTTTGAATAGAAAACAGAAAGACATTCTATTTTTAAAAGAAGAATTAAGTTATTCAAAAATAGAAGAACAACTAGACAATACAATAATAAAAGAAAAAAATAAAAAAATTAGAACAAGATTTTAAGAATCAAATATGCTCAAACCATCCCAATGCCTTCTGGGATATGAAAAAACATATAGTCTCATTACCTTATGAAAAAGAATTTAATGAATAAAATATTTCCACTAAGGCTAGGCCTATTCAAATGAATGCATAATTAATAGAATTATGTAAACAAGAAATTCACAGTCATTTAGAAAAAAGATTAATAAGAAAGAGCAAATCTCCATGGAGTTGCTCAGCATTTTATGTAAATAAAAATGCAGAAAAGGAACGAGGAGTTCCTAGATTAGTTATAAATTATAAGCCATTATATAAAGTTTTACAATGGTTTAGATACCCTATTCCAAATAAGAGAGATTTGATTAATAGGTTGGTTGATGCAAAAATATTTTCAAAATTCGATTTAAAATCGGGATATTGGCAAATTCAAATAGATGAAAAAGATAAATATAAAACGACATTCGTAATTCCATTTGGCCAATATGAATGGAATGTCATGCCATTTGGATTAAAAAATACACCATATGAATTCCATAAAATAATGAATGACATATTTACTCCTTACTCATCATTTGTAACTGTATAAATTGATGACATATTAGTTTATTCTAATACAATTGATAGTCATTTCAAACATCTATATATTTTACTAAAAGTTATTAAAAGAAATGGTTTAGTCATGTTTGGACCCAAAATGAAACTATTCCAGACTAAAGTTAGATTTTTAGGATTTGATATACATTTAGGACAAATTAAACCTATTCAAATATCAATTGAATTTGCAGATAAATTTCTAGATACAATTAAAGATAAAAATCAATTACAAAGATTTTTAGGATGTGTCAATTATATTTCGGACTTCTTTCCTAAAATTAAGATTATATGTAAAGATTTATATGACAGATTAAAGACCAATCCCCCTGCATGGTCAGAAAAACATACTAATTTAGTAAAAGAAATAAAATGAAAAGCTAAATCATTATCATTTTAGGTATTCCACATCTAGAAGCATCCATGATAGTAGAAACAGATGTATTCAAAGTAGGATATGGAGTCATATTAAAACAAATGCATCTAGGAAAAATATCCATAGTTAGGTATCATTCAGGCTTATGGTCACATGCACAAATTAATTACTCAACAGTTAAAAAAGAAGTTTTATCTATTGTTCTATGCACTTCAAAATTTCAAGATGATTTGTTTAACAAAATATTTTTATTAAAGATCGATTGCAAATCAGCCAAAGAAATTTTACAAAAAGATGTTAAAAACTTAGTTTCCAAACAGATTTTTGCTAGATGGCAAGCTATTTTATCTGTTTTTAATTTTGATATCCAGTTTGTTAAAGGGAATGATAACTCTTTTCCAGATTTTCTTACTCGTGAATTCCTGACAGGGAAGCATGAGTGATCATTCAAATGCCAGCTCTTCTAATTCAAGGACAGCAAAAGATTACATTCCTCTAAAACCTCTAACCCCTTTGGTACCCAATCAAGATTTTCCACCTCTCACCTATGCTACTATGGCTAGAACTCCATATGCCAGATTAACTAAACCGTCACCCCTTACCTTAAATTATATCATGGCTACTCCACCAAGGCTAGTTACTTCACATCCTTCAACTTCTTAAACTCCTACCCAACAGACTATTCCATTAAAATCAAAACCAAATTCATCCTATTCTGATAAGCCTAATCCTTAACACTTACTGATTACCCATTTCCAAACAGAACCGGATATTCCTCAACTAAAACTTTTTGTCAACAATATATTCAAACCTACCTATCCCTGGTTGATCGATGATATACAAATAACCCAAACTTATTATGAACTATCCCTTGTGGATACTCAATCCATCGATATCCAGCATATCAAAAACAAAAATGATTGTAATAGAATAGATTATTCAAAATTATACAAGCAAATTCTTAGATCCAATCAGTTTCAAAGTATCCATTCTATCACCAAATTTTCAATCCCATATTCTCCTCCAGGATTTAATTATACAGATTATATGAATGTCTGGTACAGAGTTCTCTATATCAGGTCCTTCGACCACTCTTGGTTTATTAATTTTCATCAAAGTTTTACTGGTGATATTCCAATGTGGTTTTACCATTGGTGGATGAACATAGGACCATCACCTGATATCCTACCTCCTCTAGTTTTGGAAGTTTTTGAAACATTCAAAAAACTCGGTCCAAATAAACTTTTTGAGAAACATGTGTTCTTTCATTCTCTTTTTAGAGTTCCACGGATTTTTGCGTGGAGCTTTCAGATTAAACCATTCTATCCAAATCTGCCTTGTTCTTTAATTCGCCAATTCAAAATTAAGTGGTGGAACACTTATAAACCTGAGTTTTGCTCCCCCAAAGCAGTGTCTCATTATTTGCAAACTGGTGAAAAACTCAAAATTATATTCAAGGATAATAACAGTGCCAAAAGGCAAAAATAGTTTCAACACCCAGTAAACTCTATTTCATTACCAGCCCCAATTATTAGTCCTCGGATTCAAGAATCAGACAGTCTGGAAGCCATTGAGCAGAGTGAAGATTTTCAGAAGATTGTAGCCATCTACAGACAACTCAAAAACCAAGAAGCCAAGACAGTCAAATCCGAACCTATTCCGGACATTGACCAGTTTAGTCAAGACCCATTCGATCTATGAATGAAGCATGCAGTGATGCAAGAATGCACTCAATCGACAATTCATCACGGTGAGCCCCATACGCCACCTCTTCAACATGGAGGGACCCACACTCTATTTATTTCAACAAGGCAGCAAGACAAATTCAAATGGGGGCCCATACCTCATTATCCAGGATAGCAATAATACGGATTTGAAATCCGGATTTCAATTTGTAATAGAGAAGGTATCAGCCTCTTCTATAAGTAGGGAAGAACTTATTCATTTAGGGGCATTCGAAGTTGCATTCAAGAAAGAGAACCAACATCCTTTGTAATCATAAACTCTCTGTACTTACTTCCCTTCATCCAAAACCCATTCTTAGACTCAACTTCTTTTGTGTGAATCATCATTCAATAAAAGTTGTAAGTATTAATATTATTCATACTCTGCTTTAATTCTCCGTTTTCAATTTTATTTATTTTGGCTTTGTTTTATTTATCTATTTGTGCCTGGATTTATCTTGGTTGTTTTCTTTTCTCTTTCTGAATACTTTTTAATTGTATTTGATAAGCTGAACGCCTGTTCTATCCTAGGTTTTTCTTCTTCTTGGATTAATTCCTTTAACTTGTTTAAATAATCTGATTTGTCGTCTAAATTTCCTATTTTATCAATCATATCCAATAATACTTGCTTTTTAGTTTTCGAACTACTAAGCATATTAATTGTTGAGATTTTGCATTGGCATATATCTGGATTATTAGAGCTATCTGAACTGGATTCATAATGCTGATGTTCACTATCAGAATTATCTATTAATCGTGTTTGAAACTTATTTTTGAATTCATGATCGTCAGAAAATAGTAAATTGATCTTTTTCTGTGTTTTGCAATGGGACGCGGTATGACCAAATTTTTTACATTTAAAACATTGAATGTTTTTGTACTTATTATTTTTCTTATAATTTTTTTGGTGTTATTAAAATATGTACTTGTAGTGTTTTTCCTATAGTATTTTGGAGGCTTGATACCCATAATGCCAAATTGTTGGCAAAAGGACCCCATTTCCTTTCTTTCTGATCCATATTTGCGTTGTATTTTTAAGTCTTGACATAATATTAAAGCTTCTTTTTTAATAAAAGCAAATATTTGTCCAAAAGTTAAACTATTGTAATCTATTTTGTCTGTTCCTAAGGCATTTTGTAAGTTGGTGATTATCCTTTGTGAGAATAAATTTGGTAATCCTAAGATGAATTTTTCTTTCCAAAATGGGGAGTTTGAATCCGTTCTTCTTAGTACTTGAGTTGAGAATATATCCTTATACCATTTGAAGTCAGTTAATGAAGGGTATCGTAAATTAGTTAGACATATCTTTGAACTATTTAACTCTTCATCAGTATTTCCTACAAAGTACATTAAAATAACATAGATTAAAAATGTCGATCCGTCTGTACCATATCATATTCTAAATCCTCTCCTTCTTCCTGAGCTTCTTCTATTTCATGGTTTACAATGAATTGCTTATCTTCTAAAGTGAGATGGTTATCCTACCATCCTTTTAATTGTCCTGTGAAGACTCACGATTTGCGGAGAAGATAAAATACAATTAAAAAGTATTCAGAAAGAGAAAAGAAAACAACCAAGATAAACCCAGGCACAAATAGATAAATAAAACAAAGCCAAAATAAATTAAATTTAAAATAAAATTGAAAACAGAGAATTAAAAATTAAAAACAGAGAATTAAAGCAGAGTATGAATAATATTAATACTTACAACTTTTATTGAATGATGATTCACACAGAAGAAGTTGAGTCTACGGAGGGGTTTTGGATGAAGGGAAGTAAGTATAGAGAGTTTATGATTACAAAGGATGTTGGTTCTTTTTCTTGGGTGCAACTTCGAATGCCCCTAAATGAATAAGCTCTTCCCTATTTATAGAAGAGACTGATGCCTTCTCTATTACAAATTGAAATCCGGATTTCAAATCCGTATTATTGCTATTTTGGATAATGAGGTATGGGCCCCCATTTGAATTTGTCTGGCTGCTTTGTTGAAATAAATGGAGTGTGGGTCCCTCCATGTTGAAGAAGTGGCGTGTGGGGCTCACCATGATGAATTGTCGATTGAGTGCATTCTTGCATCACTGCATGCTTCATTCATAGATTGAATGGGTCTTGACTAAACTGGTCAATGTCCGGAATAGGTTCGGATTTGACTGTCTTGACTTCTGGTTTTTTAGCTGTCTGTAGATGGCTACAATCTTCTGAAAATCTTCACTCTGCTTAATGGCTTCCAGAATGTCTAATTCTTGAATCCGAGGACTGATAATTGGTGCTGGTAATGAAATAGAGTTTACTGGGTGTTGAATCTGTTTTTGCCTTTTGGCACTGTTATCATCCTTGAATATAATTTTGAGTTTTTCACCGGTTTGCAAATAATGAGACACTGCTGTGGGGGAGCAAAACTCAGGTTTATAAGTGTTCCACCACTTAATTTTGAATTGGCGAATTAAAGAACAAGGCAGATTTGGATGGAATGGTTTAATCTGAAAGCTCCACGCAAAAATCCGTGGAACTCTAAAAAGAGAATGAAAGAACACATGTTTCTCGAAAGGTTTATTTGGACCGAGTTTTTTGAATGTTTCAAAACCTTCCAAAACTAGAGGGGGTAGGATATCAAGTGATGGTCCCATGTTCATCCACCAATGGTAAAATCACATTGGAATATCACCAGTAAAACTTTGATGAAAATTAATAAACCAAGAGTGGTCGAAGGACCTGATATAGAGAACTCTGTACCAGGCATTCATATAATCTGTATAATTAAATCCTGGAGGAGAATAGGATTGAAAATTTGGTGATAGAATGGATACTTTGAAACAGACTGGATCTAAGAATTTGCTTGTATAATTTTGAATAATCTATTCTATTACAATCATTTTTGTTTTTGATATGCTGGATATCTATGGATTAAGTATCCACAAGGATGAGTTCATAATAAGTTTGGGTTTTTTGTATATCATCGATCAACCAGGGACATGTAGGTTTGAATATATTGTTGACAAAAAGTTTTAGTTGAGGAATATCCGGTTTTTTTTTTAAAATGGGTAATTAGTAAGTGTTCAAGAATAGGCTTATCAGAATAGGATGGATTTGGGTTTGATTTTAATGGAATAGTCTTTTGGGTAGGAGTTGAAGAAGTTGAAGGATGTGGAGTAACTGGCCTTGGTGGAGTAGCCATGATATAATTTGAGGTAAGGGGTGATGGTTGAGTTAATCTGGCATATGGAGTTCTAGCCATAGTAGCATAGGTGAGAGGTGGAAAATCTTGATTGGGTACCAAAGAGGTTAGAGGTTTTGGAGTAATGTAATCTTTTGCTGTCCTTGAATTAGAAGAGCTGGCATTTGAATGATCACTCATGCTTCCCTGTCAGGAATTCATGAGTAAGAAAATCTGGAAGAGAGTTATCCATCCCTTTAACAAACTGGATATCAAAATTAAAAACAGATAAAATAGCTTACCATCTGGCAAAAATCTGTTTGGAAACTAAGTTTTTAACATCTTTTTGTAAAATTTCTTTGGCTGATTTGCAATCAATCTTTAATAAAATTTTTTTTTATACAAATCATCTTGAAATTTTGAAATGCATAAAACAATAGATAAAACTTCTTGTTTTAACTGTTGAGTAATTAATTTATGCATGTGACCATAGGCCTGAATGATATCTGACTATGGATTCTTTTCCAAAGTATAACTGTTTCAATACTCCACCGTATCCTAATTCTGATGCATCAGTTTCAATAATCATAAATGCAGATGAATGTGGTATGCCTAGGCAGGGTAGTGACTTGGCTTTTAATTTTATTTATTTTATAATTTGGGTATGTTTATTTGTCCAAGGTGATGGATTATTTGTTAATCTGTCATACAAAATTTTACATTTTATTTTAATTGTTGGAAAAAAATCTGATATGTAATTTAAGCATCCTAAAAATCTCTGCAGCTAAGTCTTGTCTTTAATTTCATCTGGGAATTTGTCTGCAAATTCTATGGCTCTTTGTATTGGGGTGATTGTCCCTAAATGGATATGATATCCTAAGAATCTTATGTTTGTTTGGAATAACTTCATTTTAGCTTATGATATTACTAATCCATTTTTCTTAATAATATGAAGAAATGTTGTTAAATGTTTAATATGACTATCGATAGAATTGGAATAGACCAATATGTCATCAATATATACTATTACAAATGTGGAATAAGGATTAAATATGTCATTCATAATTTTCTAGAATTCAGATGGAGCATTTTTTAATCTAAAGGGCATCACATTCCATTCATATAGCCCGAAGGGGACAACAAATGCTGTTTTTATATTTATCTACTTCATTTATTTGGATTTTTCAGTAACCTGATTTTAGGTCAAATTTGGAGAAGACTTTCACATTGACTAGCCTATTGATCAAATCTCTTTTATTAGGAATGGGATATCTAATCCATTTTAATACCTTGCTTAATGGTTTATAATTGATAACTAATCTTGGAACTCCTCTTTCTTTTTCAGCTTGTTTGTTTACATAAAATACTGAACAACTCCATGGAGATTTACTTTTTCTAATTAATTTCATGTCGAAATGGTTTTGGATTTCTTCTTTACATAATTCTATTAATTCTGCATTCATTTGAATAGGTATATCTTTAATGGGTATATCTTGTTCGTTGAAATCTGGTTCATATGGTAAGGAGACTATATGTTTTTTTCGATTCCAAAAATCATTTGGATGATTTGAACAAACTTGGTTTTTAAATTCATGTTCTAAGGTTGTTACTTTGGTGCTAATTGTTTTACTACGTAGTTGTTCTTCTATTTTTTGAAAAGTTTAATTCGTCTTTTAAAAATGTGACATCCTTTTGTTTGTTATTTAATGACGATATTTTTTTTATATGTAGAATTTGTTTGTAATAAATGCAATTCTATTTGGTTTGGTGGGTTAAGGAACTTAAATAATAATTGGCGTCCTAATATTTTGGTGCTAATTCCCTGTTGAGTTTTTGTAAATGTGGTTATCTGATATAAAAATGGATTTCCTAATACTGCATCATGTGATGTATTCATTAATATTAGGAATGATTGTTTAATACAATATTTGTTATTACATACAAAACCATTTGTTAGGTTTTTATGAATTGTCATTGGAGTTCCATGTGCTGCTAAAAGTTTTTCATTAGTCTTGATTAAATATTTACTTGGGATTATTCCTGTTCTAATACATGAAGTATCTGCTCTACTATCTATTAATGCAATGATCTGAATACTAAAATCTTCTACCCCTACAGTGACTAAGGAATACCATTTTTCCATATTAATTTTATGAATAGCATTAAAGAATTGTTCGTCGGTTGGGGTGTTTGGATTGATATCAATATTCAGACTAGTAGAGGGCCAATCTTTGTCTGGGTGTATTCCTATAAGTTTTAATTCTAATTCTAGATCTTTTTCTTTTAATGTCTTTAGTTCCTGTTTTATTAAACTAATCTCTTTTTTTTAATTTTTTATTTTCTGTTTTTAAATCATCAGATTTTACTGTTGTTTTCTTTTCTCTTTCTGAATACTTTTTAATTGTATTTGATAAGCTGAACGCCTCTTCTATCCTAGGTTTTTCTTCATTTTGGATTAATTCCTTTAACTTGTTTAAATAATCTGATTTGTCGTATGAATTTCCTATTTTTTCAATCATATCCAATAATACTTGCCTTTTAGTTTTCGAACTACTAAGCATATTAATTGTTGAGATTTTGCATTGGCATATATCTGGATTATTAGAGCTATCTGAACTGGATTCAGAATGCTGATGTTCACTATCAGAATTATCTATTAATAGTGTTAGTAACTTATTTTTGAATTCTTGATCGTCAGAAAATAGTAAATTGATCTTTTTCTCTTTTTTGCAATGGGACGCGGTATGACCAGATTTTTTACATTTAAAACATTGAATGTTTTTGTACTTATTATTTTTCTTATAAAATTTTTTGGTGTTATTAAAATGTGTACTTGTAGTGTTTTTCCTGTAGTATTTTGGATTTCTGTATTTTTTGTATTATTTATGTTGGGATGATGGAGGCTTGATACCCATAATGCCAAATTGTTAGCAAAAGGACCCCATTTCCTTTCTTTCTGATCCATATTTGCGTTGTATTTTTAAGTCTTGACATAATGTTAAAGCTTCCTTTTTAATAAAAGTAAATATTTGTCCAAAAGTTAAACTATTGTAATCTATTTTGTCTGTTCCCAAGGCATTTTGTAAGTTGGTGATTATCCTTTGTGACAATCCTAAGATGAATTTTTCTTTCCAAAATGGGGAGTTTGAATCCGTTCTTCTTAGTACTTGAGTTAAGAATATATCATTATACCATTTGAATTCAGTTAATGAAGGGCATCGTAAATTAGTTAGACATATCTTTGAACTATTTAACTCTTCATCAGTAATTCCTACAAAGTACATTAAAATAACATAGCTTAAAAATGTCGATCCGTCTGTACCATATCATATTCTAAATCCTCTCCTTCTTCTTGAGCTTCTTCTATTTCATGGTTTACAATGGATTGCTTATCTTCTAAAGTGAGATGGTTATCTCACCATCCTTTTAATTGTCCTGTGAATCCTGTTACTAATAACATGACAATATTTGGTTCAGTGATATTAATTTGAGCCTTATATGCAATTCTGGCCATTCCCATTTCTTGTAATGTATTCATTATTTGATATTCTGATAATCCATCTATATTCCATTGATAGATCAATGAGCCGTTGTAGCTATTAAATGAGGACCTCTGTTCCTCATATTGTATATCAGGAGGTGTTGGTCTTGGATAATAGCCTTTTGTATTATTATGTTTCCAATTATATCTAGTTTTCTTTAGTTTTTTTTAATTGTAAGGGTGGTTGATCATGATTTTGTATAGGAAATTCGCCAAATTGGTTTTCTATTATATCTATTATATCTATCTGATGATTTAATTGATCATCTGATTCTTCATCAGATGCGAACTTAGAGGAACTAGAGCTTGTTGTACTAAAGCTTGTTTAATCTATGTTATTTTAATTTACTTTGTAGGAAATACTGATGAAGAGTTAAATAGTTCAAAGATATGTCTTACTAATTTACGATGCCTTCATTAACTGACTTCAAATGGTATAAGGATATATTCTTAACTCAAGTACTAAGAAGAACAGATTCAAACTCCCCATTTTGGAAAGAAAAATTCATCACAGGATTACCAAATTTATTCTCACAAAGGATAATCACCAACTTACAAAGGGCCTTAGGAACAGACAAAATAGATTAGAATAGTTTAACTTTTGGACAAATATTTGCTTTTATTAAAAAAGAAGCTTTAACATTATGTCAAGACTTAAAAATAGAACACAAATATGGATCAGAAAGAAAGGAAATGGGGTCCTTTTGCCAACAATTTGGCATTATGGGTAGCCTCCGTCATCCCAACATAAATCTAAATACAAAAAATACAGAAATCCAAAATACTACAGGAAAAACACTACAAGTACATATTTTAATAACACCAAAAAATTTTATAAGAAAAATAATAAGTACAAAAACATTCATTGAATTATCTTGTAATTTCCATTTCTTATATAGATTGGACTAAACATTAATAATTGGAATATTTTCTTATTTATCATGACTACTTAAATAATGTTCTAACCACTTAAAAATTTTCATTTTCTTTATACCTTTTGTATTTAATTCCGCATAAAATTCCTGTTTAAGATTTTCTTTAATATTATTTTCCAATTTTTCAAACCATAGTCTATTCTTAATATTTCCGATGCTGTAATAATCATTATTCAGATATGTCTTATCAATTTCAAATTCTGTAACCCTAGTCATCATCTTTAGTTCTGAATTCCTCATTTGACTATAAGTAGGTGATCATATTGATGAGTTAGAATCCTGAATTATTTCTGGTAAAGGGGTTGAATATCTAATTTTTGAGTCTTGAAAACTTGAGGGAATATCGACCATTGAATACCTAGGTAATTGATAATCATTTATACTAGACTCTTGATTATCTCTATGGTTTTCTATATACCTGCTAGACATGGATCTATTAAATTTTATGAGTATTTTCCCGTCTTTTTGTTCATTAATGGTTGAGAGTTCAGTAATTCTTATATTTCGTTGAATGCTTATTGGTCGTTCTGCTATTATTTCTTCTGGAATAGTTATTTCATTCCATTTTAGTAATTTTGGGACTTCTATATTTGTATTACCCGAATTTGTGGTAACATATATTGATTCATCCTTTTCTGTTGGATTTAGTTTTAAAGTGGCTGGAATAGATGACCTCATTAATTTAAAATAAATCCTATATACTAATACAAAAAGTTCTGTTTCCTCTATTATTTTATTTTGCTTTAATTGGATGTCTAATTTTAAGGAATCCATTATATGAGGGTCTGTCAGGCTAACCGTGTAATTTGGGATACAATTAAATCTTATTGTTCCATTACATATATTAGTTTGTACCAATAGCTAATAATGAATATTTGTATGTTTTAAAATCTATCATCTCTTAAAGCCATAAATATTGGAGTATCAATTCCTAATTTTACTAGTGGATGTAAAGCTATTTGGATTAAACCAAAATGTAAAAACCTATATCCCTGTTCTCTATACTTATGAATAGCTACTTGAGAAAGTAATCTCATGGATTGAAATTCTTGATGCATGGGTAGGACTTGCTCATGAATTTTAACTGAATATGAACTAGTAAAATTTAGTATTCCATGACCATAGATTGAGTTCATACTTTGACTTGGTAAAACATATTAGACTTCATGTGATTGTAAAATATTAGTTGAATTGTATGTTTTATCTGGACGACCTGATTTTTCGAACAAGTTTCTGTTAACTCGTTCTTCCAATTCTACTTTATCAATAATTGAAAAGTCTAGAATATGTATTAGATTGCTTGTGTCAGACGGTTTGGTCACATCATCCAAAAAAATAATTGAAATATAAAATAAAAAACAGGAAACCCCGGCGACAGGTATCACCATGATTTCCAAGAAATTTATTTCGAGGAAATGATTTTGCCACGTATGTCCCAAGATAATTATCATATCGGTTTTTCTAACGAGTGCCCATGGGCACTCGTTAACAACTTCAGATTCCATCGAAAACTGTGTTATTAAATGCAAATCCATCGAAAACTGTGTAATAGTACATAGGGAGTGTAAGTTTTTGATGGATGTCATTAATCATTAACTCTATTTGCATTTAATAACACAGTTTTCGATGGAATATGAATTTGTTAACGAGTGCCCATGGGCACTCGTTAGAGAAACCGTTATCATATTACTGGGCACGCTAAGTAAGGCAAACTAGAATTTATCATATATGATTTGTACTGGACGTCATTGTTTATTCAAAAGACAAATCAATATTGTTTTTATTTAAGCATAAATAAAATGCAGTACTCCACAACACAAAGTCTTATTTTAGGCAGCCTAAACTTTAGACAGATGTTAATTCTGCAATTAAAATAAATTTAAAATTGGGATTGAGTTTTTTTTGAAATTTGCTAATAAATTTAGGGACTAACTGTGCAATTACCAATATGTTATACGATAGAGTTGGAATGCTTGCCTTTGTGGCCTTTTATTATTGGTATAAATAAGGGTACATGAGAGTAAAATACAATGAATGGAATCCTTGGAATACGTATAGAGTATTCTAGAATCTTAGGAATACAAACCAACTATACAATGAACATAGATAATCTAACTGTAACGCCCCCCTCAAGCTAAGCGTGGGATTTAAAGACACGCAGAGCTTGGATCGAAACTGCTCAAACAAAGGGCGCGGTAAGCCCTTAGTAAAGATGTCAGCAGACTGAAGCAAAGAAGGAACATGAGCAACATGCAGCTTGCCGGAGGCCGCAAGTTCACAAACAAAATGGTAATCAATGTCAATATGCTTGTATGCAACCGGATTTTGGGCGAGAAAAATGACACAAGAGAAGTGGAGGCGAGGAAGAGGTGACGCGAAGATCCCTCAAAAGATGACATATTCACACCAACTTGGCAGAGGTATTGGCCATAGCACGATACTCGGACTCGTAGTTGGAGCGAGAGACGGTAGGTTGTTTCTTAGCTGACCAAGAAACAATATTGCCGCCAAGAGAAATAGCATAACCATAAGTGGAGCGGCGGATCTCAAGGCAACAAGCCCAATCAACATCCGAGTAACCCAAAATAGGAAGGGAGCCAAATGATGGCAAGAAACAAAGGCCATAATTAAGACTGCTCGAATTTAATGAAGAATCATGGTTACTGCTAGGAAATGATCATCATGCGGACTCTCCAAGAACTGGCTAACCGTACTAACAACATAAGAGATATATGGCTGTGTAATGGTGAGGTAATGAAGTGCTCCAACGAGTAACCTGTACAAAGTGGGGTTGGAGAACTCGGGACTGGAAGTGCCGTGTAGCTGGCTACCTGGAACAAAGGGAGTAGAGATTGGAGTAGCATTTGTCATACTAGCCCGCTCAAGGATGTCCATGGAAAACTTGGTTTGCCTCTAGAAAATACTGGTATTAGATAGGGAAATCTCTAAACTGAGAAAGTAGTGCAGAGCTCCAAGATCTGTGATAGAAAACTCCTGGTGAGCATGAATGAAAAATTGGGTGATGATAGAAGGATAATTTCCAGTTAAAATAATGTCATCGACATAGATAAGCAGATATAACATCTGAGAACCTCGAGAATAAATGAAAAGAGAGGTATCTGCTGCACTGCATGTAAAGCCTAACTGGAGTAGAAAGGTACTAAAGCGCTGAAACCAAGCATGAGGTGCTTGCTTGAGACCATAAATGACCTGCCGAAGTCTGCTAACATGAGAGGGGCAAAGTGAATCTGTATAACCCGCAGGCTATTCCATATACACAGGAGCATCCAAGACACAATTTAAAAAAGCATTTTGACAACAAGCTGATGAAGCGACCAATTGTGCAAAGTGGCCAAAGAGAGAATAATGTGATCAGTCGCAACTTTGATCACATGGCTAAAAGTGTGAGTGAAATCAAATCTTGGCACCTGAGAATATCCATGAGCAACAAGACAAGACTTGTGACGATCAATGCTACCATCGGGTCGATACTTGAGGCGATTGACCCATTTGGAGCCAACAACGTTGACACCAGAGGGGCGAGGAACAAGATCCCAAGTATGATAGTTACGAAGAGCCTGCATCTCTTCATCCATAGCTGCAACCCATTTAGGATCTTTAAGGTCTGATCGGTAACCCTTAGGCTTAGTCTTAGAGAGAAGTGATGCAAGAAGATCGTGAACCTCAAAACTAGTATATTGTTTCGGCTGGTGAATTCCATTCTGAGAATGGGTCGTCATAGGATGAGACAAATGAAGAGGAGGGGAAGATGGTGATGGTGATGGTGATGGTGATGGCTGGGCCAAAGAGACAAGGGAACCCTGGAGTGAAGGAGATGGCGATAGTGAGAACTCAAGAGTAGGTTGATCCACATGCGAGGACACAAATCACATGGCAACTGTGATAATGCCGCAATAGGAGAGGAGACATGATCAACATTAATGACATTGGTAGTTGGCAAAAAAGTTGATGCAGCTGTAGGCTCAATGAAAGAAGAAATTTCAAAATCAGAGGGTGAGCGACTATCCCAAGGAGATGAAATGTAAGGAAAAGAATGCTCATCAAACTGAACATATCGAGAGATACAGATGGGCTAAGAAGAAGGATCAAGACATTTGTACCCTTTGTGCTGAGCGCTATAACCAATGAAAACACATGGAATCGAATGAGTTGCAAACTTATCAGCTGCAATGTCGCGCAAACATGGATACACACGGCAGCCATATTGATGGAAAAGAGAATAATCAGGAACAATGTCGTAAACTATCTCGAACGGAGATTTACCACCGAGAACCAAAATAGGAAAGTGATTTATGATATAGACTGCCAAGGAGAAAACATCCACCCAATAGTACTTGGGAACAGACGATTGATATAACATGGCCAACCCTGTCTCTGTGATATGACGGTGCTTACGCTCAGTACGACCATTCTAAGCATGTGTATAAGGGCTTGCCATCTGATGATGAATGCCACAAGTGATGAAATGATCACGGAGACGGTGATTAGTAAACTCTGTCCCTCCATCAGATTGGAAATTTTAAATTTAGTGAAAAATTGGGTCTCCACAAACTTCTGGAACACCAGAAAAACATCAAAGAAATATAACTTCCAACGCATGGGATAGAACCACGTAAAATGGGAAAAGTTATTTATGAAGATAACATAATAAGAATAACCAGTCACTCCTGAAACTGGTGTAGGTCCCCACAAGTCACAATGAACTTTGTCCAACAAAGAATCTGAACGGCGATCACTAGTGGAAAAGGGAAATGTCAACCTTTTGCTATCATACATGAAGAGTAACTGGGGCATGTAAAATAGAGGTAATAGAGATATGGCCTTTCTTATTCAACAATGGGAGTGTCATAATACACATGACCGAGCTGAGAATGCCATTGCTCAAAAGAAGCACGGATTTTTATGCAACGAAGTTCAGTAAAAAAATTAGAGTCACCACTCTCAAGATAATAAAGGCCAGCTCTATAACGACCAATACCAATGACTTTGCTGGTGTGCTTTTTTTGAATGACAACCAAATCATCATCAAATAAAATAGTAACAAGTAACTATTGAGTGAGTTTACTTATGGAAACTAAACTCTTTGTAATTTGTGGGACCATGAACACATCACGTAACGAGATACCCGAAATATCACACTGGCCAATATAATAAATTGATAGTGAAACACCATTACCCACAAGCACAACATTAGAACCACGGTAAGGAAGTACCTTGTCAAGATGTTGAGGATCAGAAGTAATGTGAGAAATTGCACCGGAGTCAAGAATCCATGGATTAAATGAACTACTACCAACATTCCTTGAATTTGAGAAAGCCATAATTAAGTGCAAGAGGAGTTTTAAAATAATTAAATGCTGATGGTCTCTGGCTTCAAAAGTGGGGTACGAGTGTATGGTCAAAGGCTTGGCAAGTGAGGATTAATAATTTTAAAAAATCGCTGATGGTCTTTAGCGCCAAGAGAAGAAGACCTCGGGGCTGGCACAAGGCTTGCGCCTTGTGCCAGTCCATCGGTCTTCTTCTCTTGCTTAGACTGGCATAGAATATCAATTGTCCTCACTTGCGCGTGAATGACACGCGCCTTCTTCAAACTGTCTGCGTGTGACAGCTTCGCGCTGAGAGGAGTGCTGAAATTCAGCAGCAAAGGAGCAACTACCAAGTGCTGGATGCAAGTAGTACGCAGCAGCCGGAGTTTCGAACACATGCCGGATTGAGTATAGAACAAGCACCGTTGGATGAGGAGACAAGCACTGCCAGATTGAGCACCAACGTATCGGAGACGTGGTGGTCTGAACGTTGATGAAATGGGTTTGAAGCCTAGCAGGGGAACCAGAACGCTCGAGAAGAAGAGCTAGTTGAAAAGAACGCCGGGGACGAAGCCAAGGATGAAGATGGCACATGAGGGACACCGGGGGTGGAGAAACTGCTGGAAACAGGTGGTGAGCACTGCCAGGAAATTAATGAAGAAAAGAGGGAAATTTTTGGAAGATTTGATCTGGGAGGGAAAGAGAGAAAAAAAGAAAAATAGAAGAATAAAGCAGGATTCTGACACTGCTCCGATGCCTTGATAGAGTTGGAATGCTTTGCTTTATGGCCTTTCATTATGGGTATAAACAGTGGCGGAACCAGAAAAAAATTCTAGGGGAGGCTGATAAATATTAATTAAATCTAGGACGACGGTAGCTTTCGGCGGCAGTAGGCAGCGAACACCTGGTGGTGGCAGTGGCGGGATGCTCTGCTCGGCTGATTCAAATTTTGGGAAGAAATGGATTCCCATTGGATTGGGATTTTAGTTTTGGCCCAATCCAATACATATTTCATTTTTTTGCTTATTACAAATGAAACGACGTCATTTCACTAACGTGAAAATGACGTCGTTTTACTACTTTAGTAGCAAAAAAAAGAGAAGGCCGTGAAGTGGCCTTCTTCTCCAAGCTTCGCATATCAGTTACCGAAATACGAGCGGCGCTCCGGCGGAAGATGCGCTCGACGGTCGGACCGATTCCTTCTACCTCCGGCCGACGATTTAGGTAGGGCTGGAGCCCTACCTTGCGTACCATTGGTTCCACCATTGGGTATAAATAAGGGTACATTAGAGTAATATACAATGAATAGAATCCAAGGAATATGTATAGAGTATTCTAGAGTCTTAGGAATACAAACCAACTATACAATAAACATAGATAATCTATACTTTAACATTATATATATATATCACATTTTCATTTTAATTTATTTTCTCCTCCTCTGATGAACAGTAACTGCTCTCCGCCACGTTTCTTCTTTTTCGGCGGTGATGCGATGGAGCTAGGGAAATTGCCAATGACTCTACTTCTACCACCGACGACGCCATTGCTTAACAGTTCTGCAACCGCCTGTGAATCTTCTGCAGAATCGTGTTGATCGATCGAGGCTTTAAAAACTGCCTCCTCTTCCGATCAACGACTGCGCATCCACATCGAGCTCGTGCTAGAGCCAGACGATGACAATGAAGCTACTATTTGCAGATGGAAAGGCGACCACGATGACTTCTAATTATTGCGATGGAGGACCAACGACTAATTGCAACAGTAGAGGATCAGCGTATAATTGCAACGGCGATGGTTAATTGAAGGCGATGGTGGACCTAGGGTTTCAGTGACGAAGGTAAAGAAACGGTTGACCTAGGGTTTCAGTGAAGGAGGCAACGACGAAGGAATTAAGAAGAAGACGACGCGTATGATTCATGCGCCCGAAGTGAGAAGAAGGTGCACATGGCTTCACGCGTGGCCTGAGGTGGTGACAGACATTGGCGGTGGCGTTAGATGGCGATAGACAGAGGTTTGCATGTCAGAGGTGAGTTTCATTGTTTCATTTTTATTTTTTCCAAATATTTGTTGAGGTTTAATATATTTTTTATTGAGGTCATAAGTAATGAAAAAAATGTTTGGTGTTCTCTGTTTGCTGATGTGTATGTCTTGGGTTCAAGTCTTGTTGAAGGCTTTTCTTTTTGTAGGTTATTCTTGAGGTTTAAGATTCATTTGATATAGTATATGGTTGATAAAAGTTTGAGGGTGTAGTGGTTTGTACTCTACCTTCTGAGGTTGAAGTCTTGGGTTCAAATCTCACTAGAACTTGTCTTTTTGAAGAATTTATGTTGTTAAGGTCCTGTAGTATTTTCGCTTGAGGTTTGTGTTTTTTTTTCTATCTCATGTTGATTTTTTCATTATACTGGTGAGATATAGTTGATATGCGCTGATGTTTTTGTAGTTTATATGGGTGATATGGATTGATATTTGTATTTTTTTATTTTCTCATGTTGATTTTCATTTTCTGGCTGAGATTTTGGTAATAGGAGTTGATGTTTACAGTGTCTTTTTTTCTTATGTTTCTCCTTTTCATTTTACGAATGAGATTCATGTGTTAGGAGTTGCTATTTGTAACTTTCAGATTTTATAGATTGATATTTGTAGTTTTTTTTGAAAAAATTCTTGGTGTTTTATGATTTTCGGAGTGAATTATTTATACTTTTGAGCTACTGTAGCATTTTTGTTGATGTTTTTATTTTTTTTTCTCTCATGTTGATGATTTTCATTTTCTTTATGTGTTTTAGGTGATATGGGTTGATGTTTGTAGCTTTTTTGATGATATGGTTGATTTTTTGTAGTGTTTTTTTTTCTTTTTGTTGACGTTTTCCATTTTTCGCTAGTGCTTCAAATGTAGGTTGTACGTCCTAATTTTATTAGTTGTGTGTGTTGTGAAAACAAATTGGTGCTTATAGTACAGCTTGTAAGTTCTTCAATCGTTGCTTGTAAGTGCTTCAATCGTTGTTTGTTAGGAGTTGATGTTTGTAGTTTTTTTAATGATATGATTGATTTTTTGTAGTATTTTTTCCTTACGTTGACATTTTTCATTTTTTGTTAGTGCTTCAAATGTTGGTTGCAGGTGCTTATTTTATAACTTGTAAGTGCTTCAATCGTTGCTTGTTAGGAGTTTGATGTTTGTATCTTTTTTGATGATATGATTGATTTTTTATAGTGGTTTTTCCTTACGTTGACATTTTTCATTTTTTGTTAGTGCTTCAAATGTAGGCTGCAGGTGCTTATTTTATAACTTGTAAGTGCTTCTTTCGTTTCTTGTAAGTGCTTCAATAGTTGCTTGTTAGGGGTTGATGTTTGTAGTTTTTTTTGATGATATAGTTGATTTTTTGTAGTGTTATTTTCCTTACATTGATGTTTTTCTTTTTTTTTGTTAGTGATTCAAATGTAGGTTGCAGGTACTTATTTTATTACTTGTAAGTGCTTCAATCGATACTTGTTAGGAGTTGATGTTTGTAGTTTTTTTTAAAATAATAATTTAGCTTTGTTGATGTTTTTATGATTTTCAGTTTATTTTTTGTTAGTTGTAGTTGATGTTTTTTTTCCATTTTTTTGTTCATTTTTATTTGAATATATATATTTTTTGCTGTTTTATTTGATTCTTTTGCTACAATTTTTGGTTAATGTTTTATGATTTTTCGATGAGCTTCTACTATTTTTTGTTGATGTTTTTGCAGTTTTTTGCTACAGTTTTTAATTAATTTTTTGCATTTTTAAATAAGTTTTGAATTTTTTTTATTTTTTTTACAGATTGTAGGTGGCAGGAAAATGATGGGAAAATGTTTGATAAAAAAACCCCTAAATAGTTATTAGCATAGGTCCTTAGAAAATAATTAGAGATAGATCACTGGAGTTAGAATATTGTTAGAATTGTAGAAAGTTCATTGCCTAATGTTTAGACTGATTCATATGAGACCATCCCACTCAACAATATTATATGTGAATAATAAAAAAATAATTATTCATATCTCATAATAATATTCATATACCAAATTAACATATGAAACAAATTCATATATTAATCCATAATTAACAACGATGGACTGATAGCATTGTAAGAAAATCAATCAAATACATACATAAATACACACACACACACATATATATAGGCCACCTTAACAACAATTTCAATGGCTCAAAGACAAACCCCAAGACCAAGGTGAGAGCTTGGGGTTGACAAAAGATGAGGTGATGCAAGCCATTCATCGGTTGAGCATGTGCGCAGAAAAAGACAAAAAATTCCAAGATGAAGCCAAGGCGAGCATCAAGAACTTGGAAACTCAAGTGAGCCAAATAGCTCAAGTGGTGAATCAGACGGAGGCCCGAGAAAAAGGAAAAATTCCCTCCCAATCGGAGATCAATCCCTGCCAAAATGCTAGTGCTATCACTTTGAGAAGTGGTAAAGAGGTTAGCTCTCCCCTGGGTGATTAAGTTGTTGAAGGAGAACCTAGAATGCTTGAAATTTTTGAGAAAGAGGTTGAAAAAGAGACCGAGAATGTGGCCAAAGAGCGAGCAAGAAAGGGGAAGGAGAAGAAAGGGAGATCATCATTGAGAAATCAACTTCCAATCCCAAACCTTCATCCCCTCCTCACAAGAAGGCAAGGGTGGTGGAAATCCCCCCATACATGCCAGAACTACCGTTCCCCGAAGTTTTGAAGGACAAACGGAGGAAGGAGTCCAGCAAAGACTTCTACAAAGTCTTTCGTAGGTGTGAGGTAAATATCCCTCTTTTGAATGTTATTGAAAAAATTTCAAGCTATGCTAAAATTTTGAAGGAATTATGTGTTGTAAATAGGAAACAAAGAACAAAGAGCAAGCTTAAAAATGGAAAAAGTGAACATGTCTCCGCTTTGTGCCAAAGGGAGTTACCCTTAAATGTAGCGATCATGGCATGTTTACAATCCCTTGCATTGTAGGGAATGTACATTTTGAAAAAGCCTCAATATTGGTACTTTGCACAACACCGGGGTGGTGATCCAACTAGCCGATCGTTCTAGTGCATACCTAAGGGTATTGTCAAGAATGTGTTGGTTAGGGTGGATTCCTTATATTCCCCATAGATTTTTATGTCCTTGACAAGGAGCATGATAAACATGCCGCCCCAATTTTATTGGGAAGGCTATTTTTGAAGAACTCTAGGACCATCATTGATGTGCATAATGGTACCCTCACCATGGAGTTTGATGAGATTAAAGTAGAGTTTAACATAAAAGACTCTATGAAGTATCCTCTTGAATAAATATTCTTGCTATTGATATTGTTGACGATGTTGTGCAAGATGTTGTTGAATTAAATGGTTATGATTCCTTGTTAGTTGCTTTGGAAAATGATGTTGAAGATGCATGTCTTGTGTATTCCATGAGTACTAACTTGAAGGAAAGCATTAGGGAAGTGGTGCCAAGTCCTACCCCTCTAGTTTTAGAGGAACCTGAAGAACCGGAATTCCTTCCGTCACTTATGAAAGCTCCGGTGATTGAACTTAAAACTTTACCAAGTGACCTCAAGTATGCATTTCTTAGGGAAGGGGAGATGCTCCCGGTTATCATTTCAAGCAAACTCACCAAAGAACAAGAAGAAAAGTTGATGATGGTGTTACGGGAGAATAAAGAAGCAATATGATGGACTATTGCTGACATCAAAGGCATAAGTCCATCCACTTGCATGCATATAATTATGTTGGAAGAAGATACGATGCACGTGCGACAACCCCAACGTTGTTTGAACCCACCTATGATGGAGGTGGTAAAGGCGGAAATCCTCAAGTTGCTCCAAGTGGGTATAATCTTTCCAATCTCGGATAGCAAGTGGGTGAGTCCAACTCAAGTAGTACCCAAGAAGGGTAGGGTGATGGTAGTCGAGAATGAGAAGGGTGAAATGGTACCTACTCGAGTTCAAAATGGGTGGCGCGTTTGCATCGACTACCGGAGGCTAAATGCGGAGACCCGGAAGGATCACTTCCCGTTGCCATTCATTGATCAAATGCTCGAGAGGTTAGCAAGCCAACCCTTCTATTTCTTTTTGGATGGGTACTCGGGGTATTTTCAAGTAGCCATTGCCCCGGAAGACCAAGAAAAGACCACTTTCACGTGCCCCTTTGGTACGTTTGCATACCGACATCTGCCTTTTGCGTAATGTAACACCCCCAAGACTTTCTAAAGGTGTATGGCAATCATTTTCTCAGAATATTTTGAAAATTTTGTTGTGGTATTCATGGATGACTTCACCATTCATGGTTATTCTTTTGACAAATGTTTAAGAAATTTAGCACAAGTTCTTAAACGTTGCATTGATACTAATCTTGTGTTAAATTCAGAGAAATGTCATTTTATGGTAGAGAAAGATATTGTCTTAGGCTATGTTGTCTCCTCTAAGGGTATTGAGGTTGACAAAGCAAAGATAGACATGATTCGAACTTTGCCTTATCCTATTAATGTGCGCAAAGTGCACTCTTTTCTTGGCCATGATGGATTTTACCATCGGTTCATCAAGGAATTTTCAAAGATATCATCTCCTTTATGCAAGTTGTTGCAAAAAAAGGTGTAATTTGTGATGGATGAGGGTTGCAAAGGGGCCTTTGATACATTGAAGGAAAGGTTAGTCTCGGCCCCTATCATACAACCCCCAAATTGGTCTTTCCCTTTTGAAATCATGTGGGATGCTAGCGATTACGCCGTTGGAGCGGTGCTTGTTCAAAGGGTGGAGAGAGCGCCTCACGCCATCTACTACGTATCCATGTCTCTCAATAAGTCCCAAAGAAACTACTCCACCACAGAAAAAGAGTTGTTAGCAGTGGTATTTTCTTTGGAAAAATTTTGATATTACTTGCTTGGTACAAAAGTTATTGTGTACACTGACCATGCAGCGCTTTGTCACTGGATGACAAAGAAAGAGGCCAAGCTAAGATTGATTAGGTGAATCTTGCTTCTGAGTGAATTTGAGTTGGATGTGCGAGACAAGAAGGGCACGGATAACCTTGTGGCTGATCATCTTAGCCGGTTGCCACCATGCCAAGATAGTGAGGTAAATTTATCGATGAAGGAGCAACTATATGAGGAGTTCCCTAATGAACAACTGTTCACAATCAGGGATCTCCAACCGTGGTACGCCGACATTGTGAACTTTCTTGCCTCCGGTTAATTTCCTCCTCATTTTTCTAAGAGGTAGAAAGATAAGCTAAAAAGCGATGCCAAATATTATGTATGAGATGATCCCTTTCTGTGGAAACATTGTGTAGACCAAGTTGGTAGAAGATTCATCCCCGATAATGAAGTGCATTCAATTCTCACCTTTTGTCAATCTTATGCATGAGGTGGTCACTTTGGAGCTAAAAAGACGACTAGGAAGGTAATAGAAAGTGATTTTTATTGGCCTACTTTGAATAAGCATGCATACATATTTTGTAAGGCTTGTGACAAGTGCCAGAGAGTAGGAAATATTTCATCTAGAAATGAGATGCCCCAAAAAGCCATGCTATATTGTGATATCTTGATGTTTGGGGTATTGACTTTATGAGACCTTTCCCCAATTCTTGTGGCTTTATACATATTCTTCTTGGCGTTGATTATGTGTGGAAGTGGGTTGAAGCAAAACCACTAGGACTGGCGATTCTAAAGTAGTTGCAAAATTCCTGAAAGATAATATCTTCTCTAGGTTTGGGGTACCCCGAGCCTTGATTAGTGACTGTTGCACCCACTTTTGCAACCGGACCATAGAGGCACTCTTGAAGAAATATGACATCACTCACAATAAATCTACTGCCTATCACCCACAAACCAATGGGCAAGCCAAAGTTTCCAATCAGGATATCATGTTCATCCTTCAAAAAACGGTTAACTCTAACCGGAAGGATTAGAGTTCTTGGTTGAACGACGGCTCGTGGGCGTAAAGGATGGCTTACAATACACCAATCGGTATGTCACCATACCGGTTAGTGTTTGGTAAGCCCTATCACTTACCGTTGGAAATTCAACATAAGGCTTATTGGACAGTCAAAGAATTCAACCTTGGTATAGATGCGACCGACTTGCATATGAAGCTACAATTTGAATAACTAGATGAGATTCAGAGGGAGTCCTATAAGAACGCTGAAATCTATATGGAGAAGACAAATGTGTGGTATGACAAGATGATCATTAGGAAGGAATTTGACGTGGGTCAAAAGGTCCTCAAATTCCAATCCCGTCTTCGCTTATTTCTCGGTAAGTTGAGGTCCCGATGGATCGGTCATTTTGAGGTGGTGAAGGTAGTCCCGCATGGTGCGGTGGAAATCCTAGATCGAGCTAAATCCAATACATTCAAAGTCAATGGACAACGTTTGAAATCTTACAACGAGAATTTTGTGCCGGAGAAGGGAGAAAATATTGATCTCCTCGATCTGGTTTGTGAGTAAGCTCCAAGAAAGGGGAGTGAGTCACACCGACAACATTAAATATACTTGATTTTAATCATTCGGGTCGTCATTCGTGACTTTTCATTGATGTTGTTGATTAGTTTTGAGTTTTTGTCGTTAGTTTCATTGTTTTTATTTGTGCTTTTCATGATTTATTTTTCTATGATTTTGTAGCAATTTGAACCCAAGTATTGGATGGATGAAGGGAGAAATGCTTAGAGTCAAGAAGGAAAAGCTTGGGCAAGGGATGAAATAAAAAAAAATTCAAAGTACCAGGTGGGTTACTCGTCACGAGTCGCGACGAGCTCAGAAAATTTTGCCAAGTTTTAAACCCTCAGGCTCTATTTTTCGCGAGCCGCGATGGCCCTGTTGCGTGTCGTGATGGTTCATCATGAGTCATGATGATTTTTTTGCAACTCGCAACCAAATCAGAGGATTTTGTTGAAAAAATGGGCTCGCAGGCTCCACTTTTCGCGAGCCGCGATGGCCTCGTTGCAAGTTGCGATGGTTTGGTCACAATCGCAACCAAATTAGAAGAATTTCACTGAAAAATTAACCCCAGGCTTCACTTTTCGTTACTCACAATAGTCCCATTGCGATTCGTGACAGTCCCATCGTGAGTCTCGATGGACTGTCATGAGTTGCGACTAAGTGGTTGTGAGTTACGATGAGAGCATTAACCAAAGGTGCCTCTTGACCTACCCATCGCGAGTTGCGATGAACAAGTCGCGAGTCAAGAATGGCGTACAGAACAGTTTAAAAATGGGCAGAACCAAATCTTTTGTTCAAAACACCATTCTCCTATTCATCTTCTCTGCCGCTCAACACAGCTCCATCACCTTCCGACCACCACTCACTGGCGCCCACCCCTAAAACCACCCTGCGACCACCACTCAACAACTCCCCTATCCCTTTTCCCAATCTCTACCCATAAATCGCCCTAGTTTGTTGAAGAACACGAAACCCTAGAATTTTGGGGTTTTGTGATTTTTAATAATTCAGATTTAAATTGCTTATGGTTCCTTCTTCATCCTAAGCATCTAGGTGGTACATTTCTTCACTTTATTGAACTTCAATTGTGATTATGTTGTATAATCTATTTTATGGGATATTGTGTGGATTATGTGTGATGCCTTAGGGATTTAGATTGTTGGAACATTGTAGATTCTTGTGAATATATTGTGTTTAAGATTTGGGTTGATGGAGATTGTGTGAATATATTGTGCTTATGGTTTGGTTGGATGTGGGATAGCATTATGCTCATTTTAATTGTGTTTATTTGCTCATGTTGGTGTTGTGCTTGCATTGTGTTTATATTGTTTCTTTGGTTGAGAATTTGGTTGTGGCTTTTACTAGACATTAGGCATGTTGGCTTGATTAGACATAGTTGATATTGGGATGGAATGTTATTAAGCTTAGGATAGTTTGGCCATGGCACTTGAATGTTAACGTTATGAACATACTAATGGTAGCTAAACTAGTTAAGCATGACTGTGATTATGAGATATATCATATTAGATGTTTAACTATGTGAGAACCTAATGGACTTCAGATTATGGGCATGTTGAATATGACATGGATTGTATATGCAATTGTGGTTAGGACTTGAACTAGTTGGATTGGATTTGATTTGGTTTGGTTTGTGATGTTGGCAAAACTAGTTTAAGGTTGAGTATGATTTTGTGATATTTCATGTATCTGTATTCCTGTACGTTTGACTTGTTTGCTGTGGTTGTTAGATATGGACCCTACCAAGAGACCTAGGGCTTCTCCACGAGGTGGGTGCATGGCTGCTCCAACTCCACCTCCAGCGTCGGCTCCGGAGTCGAGCCCTGTACCTCTTCCTCCTGACAGGTACATGTGTTTGACCCGGATCGCTGGGCCTTATGCGGAGAGGTGGGAAGCCTTGGTCAACCGCCAGCTCAAGGAGACAAGTTTTGTTGATGTGCCCACATTAGATGCTCTTGGGCTCACCCAGCCAGTCTGATGCCTCCTCACCAAAGGGGGGTTGGAGGGTTTCATGGGCAAGAGTGGCTCCTCCTACCGGCGATATACACTGGAGTTCCTATCCATGGTCAGGATATGCAGCATGAGGGATGATCAACCGTGCGAGAGGTACTTCACTTTCCACCTAGATAATATATCTTGAGAGATAACTGTCTCGCAGGCTGAGGAAGGATTTAGATGTGACACTGATAAGATATGGGCGAGGCTGGACCCACAAGTCCATGACCTATCGATTGAGGACAACATGTAATTCTGGAATCTTATCAACAGGAGGGCGAAGAACTCCCACGACAAGTGCAATGTTATCATCCATCCTACACTCTATTATGTTCACAGACTTTTGGTCGGCACAGTGCTTTGCTCGGCTGAGCCAATGAATGTGCCAGACAATGACATTCACTTCTTATGGCACTTGATGAGTGAGGGATTGGGATACGGGTTATGGGCCGAGCTATGGATGAAGAGGATTGTAAGGGTGACAGAGAAGCCAAAGGGGAAGATTATAGTTGGAGGCATGATCGGCCTCTTGGTGGAGTACCTAGGATTGGTCCCACCGACTGGTTTTCCTCGCTTAGGGAGACACACTTCCTACCTCATCAGTGCAAAGAGGTTGGTGCAATTCGAGATGCTTAGTGCCATGCGGGCCACAGGGGTATTTCATTAGTTATATGGCGCCAGGAAGGTCACATTCGTGGCACTTCCTCAGCCCAACAAGATGAAGTTGGAGTTTGATACACCCCTAGCAGACTTGGAGATTTCACTAGACTCCTCGTGTAGAGAGGACTTTCAGCGCGAGCTCTATGACCTTGGTCCAGCCTCTGTCCAGCGCGATGATAGCAGCTTGCCTTTCTCTGAGCGACAGCAACAACACTCCCCACAACCTCCACCAGAGACCGAGCCTATGCAGGAGGATTATGTGCCACCTTACTTTCCTGGTCTCCACCTGATTTCTATGAGCGTATATGCATACCATGCAGGATGAATTCCGCCGCTAGGACAACATGATACTAGAGCACAGTGTGTTTGTCTCCCAGAGCCTGATCGACATGGATGAGGAGATTGACCACATATTGGCTCGCATCCATGAGATGCAATCCCAGGAAGGTGGTGTCTCAGGCCCTGATCCTGGAGCAGAGAGGCGTAGAGCTAGGAGGTAGAGGAGTACAAATTGGCTAGCTCATTATCAGCAGCGTTATTTTGGTGGTGGTCCTTCTACCTCACAACAGTGATTTGTGAGCATTATATTCTTACCCTTTCCATACTTCGTTGTGTACGCTTTTGCCCTACGGGCAATGTAGCATTCTAAGTGTGGGGAGGGGTATTTACTGATGTCACTGCTGGGTTTGGGGATGTTTTTCTAGACTTGCTACTTTTTGATATTTCTTTTACTTTGTTTTGGATATTTTCCCCTTTTTGTTTCGGGAATGCTTACCTTTTGATGTACTTAGATGATGTTAGCTTTGATATTTTTCTTAGCCTTAAAATTTGGAAAGCACTTTGCTACTTTTTGGATTGGAGAAACATGGAAAAACGAAAAATTTGAAAAAAAAGAAAACGAAAAAGAAAAAATAATGTAAATAAAAAGAATCTCTTATAGGTACGCGAACCTGGGTAATCGTCCATTTTTTTATAGTATTCCATTAATACACTTACGATAAGAATTATGGGAACGATAATTTTTGCTGTATAAAATCACATGAAATTTCATATTCTAGGTTTTTATGAAATATAAAAGTAATAAAATTTTATCTATCAAATTTTAGAAAGCGCGAGGTAAAATGTCATGTTTCTTTTAGTGTTTTGTGCATCTAATAACATAAGTTCATCAATATCATAATTCTCTTCTTACGTTTCTATTGAAAACAAAATTTCTGTTCAATTTCCCGGCGAATCTTATGTCAATGTAACTCATATGGGGACAGTTATTCATTCCCCAAATATTATTCTCAAGTATTTTTTCATTTCATTCCTTCATCCAAGTTTAATTTGTATTTGTCTCACAATTATCAAAACCATCTGATTGTTATATCTTTTTCTCTTCTTTTGGATGTTTATTCAGACCTACTAACGAAGACGACAATTGGTCGGGATAGAACTCACAATGGCCTTTATCATTTTCACACTCATTTTATTACCAATTATGCTTTTCATTCCCAGATTTATAATAAGTTTGATTTATGACATTCACGTATTGGACACCCTTCCGGCCCTGTTTTCAATTTTCAGTTAAGAATAATGGAAGTATGGTTGCAAGTAAAATTTTCTTTTTGATGTTATCCCTCGTGCAAAACAAATATACAATGACTTGGGTGAAACCGTCTTACCCAAACTTATTTCTAGGGGTCTAGAAGTAATACTATATAATATATATGTTTTAGCAAGTTTCTCATTTTTCATTTTATTGTATGGGCTGTCTTCTCCCTTATCAAAACAGCTCTCAAACCTCTGAAAATCCTCTCTCTCAAACCTCTTAAAATTGCTCGCCATAACTTCGATTCAATCGTCAGAAATCCATTCAAATTCGTGATTTGCAGTGTCATTGCATCACACTCTTCAATCCGGCTCCATTGAGGTAAGATTTTCTGATTTCGCTGGATTTTGTGTTTCATATTTGGGGTTTTTTGCTTACTTCTAGTTTTTGGATGCTTTCTATTTGATTCCGACATTTATCTCTGTAAATCCGGCAATGCATGTGTTTTTTTGGCCTTATATTGTGTGTTTCTGATTTTTGTTTTGGTATTTGGTAGATGATGAAATCGAAGGAAGGAATTGCTAGTAAAGATGACCTTGAGGTTGATGACAGTGTTCCTACCTCATCCGTGGTTGAATCAAAAGGTTTTTTTCCTATTTTTTATTGTTAGGGTTTTGTGTTCTGTTTCTTTGATTTTTTTGTTTTATTGTTTATTTATTTGATGTGTTGTTCATTTTTATTGATGTTGCTATGTTTTCTGTGTTGTGTTGCTCTGTTTTGCTGAATTTTTAGATCTTATGCGGTTTTATGTTGTGGTTTCTGTATGAAACAGTGTATAAAAAATTAGTTAGGGTGTTTATGTGTTTAGCTTGCATGTTCATGTGTTTAGTTCAGACTTTGTTGTGCCTCTGTTATGGTTTAGTTTAGGCCTTGTTTACTTTGTATGTTTTCTGTTTGAATTGTCTTTTGGTTAGGCTGTTTATGCGTTTAGTTTTCATATTCATGTGTTTATTTTAGAATTTGTTGTGGCTTTTTTATGGTTTAGTTTAGGCTCGGGCTTAGTTTGCATTGTCTTTCAGTTAGGCTGTTCATGGGTTTAGTTAGGCTGTTTGTGTGTTTGGTTAGGCTATTTGTGTATTTAGTTCAGGCTTTGTCGTGGATCTGTTGTGGTTTAGTTTAGGATCTGTTTAGTTTTCATGTTTTATGTTTGCAATGTCTTTTGGTTAGGTTTTTTATGTGTTTAGTTTGCATGTTAATGTGTTTTCTGTTTGCATTGTCTTTCTGTATGTGTATATACATAATTATATTGGTTTGTTTACTTCAATTTTTTCAGTTTTTAATTTAAGTGTTTATGTGATTACTTTTTAAAGTAGATGATGTAATTAGCTTGACGAAATCAAGTAGATTGCAGTCCAGATTGCCAGTTAAAGATGATATGTATATTACTAGTTTGTAAATTTTTTTATTTTAATCTTTATGTTTTTCTTTTAATTGATTGTGCAATTTTCAAGTTCTGAAGCTTCTGTTATTGAAAGGGGAAAAATCAGCAGAAAACTACTACCGCAGGTATTTAAATATGATTGAATTTTATTCCAATCTTTATTTTTTTGGTTTTTAATTGATTATTTTATCTATTGCTGATAATTTATTTTCTTTTTTTAGCTGATATTGTAAAGAGATTGCGTAAAACTGGTAGTAAATCTGGTGTGGACAAGCCACATAGAGTTGCTTGTTCATCTGGTTCTGGTTGTAATTAATTTTTTTTGTTTTACTTTTACTCTTTAATGATTTAATTTTGGTATTTAATATTTTTGTTATTTGTAGTTGTATGTGATATGACTGGGGTTCAAGATAAGATTCGTAAATTTAATCTATTATGGTCTTTTTTTTTTACTTTAACTGTTTAGTGCTTTACCTTTTGTATTTAAGTATTTTGTTTTGTTATTGTAGATGGATGTTAACTGTCTAGGGGTCAAGATAATGCTAGTAAATTCAATAAATTATGGTTTTTTTTACTTTTACTGTTTAGTGCATTACCTTTGGTATTTACGTTTTTTTTATTGTAGATGGATGTGATGTGACTAGATGTCAAGATAGCACTGGTAAATTTAATAGTTTCTCTTTGTTCTACTTTTATTTTTTTTTGTTGATTTAGCTTTGTGATTTAAATTATTTGTTTGCATTTTGTAGTTGTTGTTGAGGCTGAAACTGCTGTTAGTTATCCACAATCAAGTTAGATTATGCTTTATGATTTAATATATTCTGGTTTTTCTTTACTTTTGTTGTATATTGATTCAGCTGTGATTTACATTATTTGTTTGTATTTTGTAGTTGTTGCTGAGGCTGAAACTACTCTTACTAATCCTCAACCTCTTGCTTCAACAAATGTTACACAATCAGGTTAGATTCATACTTTATGATTTATTTTTATTTTCTTAGTTTGGGTATGAAACTTATTAGTTCTTTCTTCTTTTTATGATGTAGTTGTGAAAACGTCTGTGATCATTAGTCCTCTACCTTCAGCAATTATCGAACAAGGTGGTTAGTATTAGGAGTTTCAACTTATTTTTTATTTATTTATCAGTTCATATTTATAAATTGCTAGTTATGCTATTTTACTCATTAGTTAAGATTGGAGATTGCACTTTATAATCTACATCAACTATTTTTATTATGTAGTTGTGGAGAAGCTTGTGATTATTAGTCCTCCTGCTCCAGCAAATATTGAACATAGTGGTTAGTATTTGAATTATTAGTTCATGTTTATTTATGTTTTGTTTTGCTATTAAACTCATTAATATTTGTATTCACATCAGAGCCTAGAAATATTTCTGCTAAAAGAAATGTTGATGAGTCTCCTCCAGCAGATATTGAAAGAAATGTTGTTGTTGATGGTAATTTTTAATACATTAGCTATTGTGTATATATAATTACTTTGTGTTTATTTAGTATTTATTAATTTTTAATAATTTGTAGGTTCTACCTTTGTTGCTGAGAGTCCCATAAGTGCTGGGATAAAAGTTATATTGAATGATTGAGATCTAAAACTGCTTTTGGTATTTATCAATTTCTCTACTTCTAATTTGTGTTTTTGATTTAGTATATATATATTCTATGTGTGTGTTGTAGGTCAGAATGTTTGTACAAAGAAAGTGGTTAGGAAGAAGATTAAAGTTGTTCGAAACATTGTTGATGAGGATTTTATTATTCTGCCTCCTCCAGTGGTGGATGCAAATGAAAAGGGCAAAGAAAAGGTTTGTGAAATGAATGGAAAAGAGCAAGTTGCAAAGAAGCCGGCTGCGAAGAAACCAACTACAAAGAAACTAGTTACGAAGGAGGTTGAATCGAATAAGAGGGTTGTGAAGGAGGCTGTAGTGAAGGAGGTTGCAGCAAATGTTCCTGCAGTTAAGGAGCCTGCGGTGAAGAAGCCCACTGCAGAGAATCCTGTTGAGAAGAATCCCGCTAAGAAGTGACCTAATGTGAAGAAGCCATATAGGAAGAGAAATGAAGATGTTGCTGGAGATGGGAGTGGGCCGTCGAAGAAATCTTCCGCGGTGGGAAAGCACAAGCGAGATGGAGTTTCTGGAGATGCTGAGGCTAGAGATGGAGATGGAGTTTCTGGACCTGTGTCGAAGAGAAACATTCTTGCTCATTGTTTAGCATGAAACACTAATGATGGCACCGAAGTGACACGCCAGGTTAAACAAGTTTGTGAAATTGAGCATCCTGATGGTTCTTTTTTTTTTTGGAAAAGCACCCGAGGGTGGGGGTTGGTATATTGGTACCCCAAGCCAATAAAACCGAACCATAGTAAGTTGGCATTAGTTTTTACAAAAGGAAACATCATTGCCTGCAAAAGTGATAACTACTACCTAGGATGTAAACTATACAAGGTCGATCGGAACAGTTAGTTGCGATTCCAAAGTAAACGAATCTCCACACCCCGTGTTAATTCGTACTTTGGCCAGGCAACTAACATTTAGACAATCAGAAAGTTAGCATGGTAGAGGCAATTGGAGGGGAGCCCTCAATGATGATATTTGGGCTGTTGTCCCGAAATGTGCCTCACTGCATCATAGCTTCGGGGGTGTTGTTTTGATGAGTAATTCACCATGTGAACCAAGTCAAGGTTGTACCTGCATAAGCAACATATACCATCAGCAGTATCCATCCTTCCCCTAGCAGTTAATATGCACTCTTATCTGAGGAATTTGTTCCTTATCTAAGGCTATAAGACCCTTAATATGGCCTGGAACATTAATGAGATTAAGAGCCTGATTATGGGAAGAGTGATGTTTAGCGATTGCATTAGCCACTGAGTTACCTTCCCTAGGAACATGTATAAGCACAGCACCACGTAGAAGGCATTTAACTTTATAAGCAGCATTGAAAAGTTGCCATTGAGAAAAATATGGATCATTTATCTTGTTAACTGCTAATAAAGAATCAGATTCTATAATAAATGAATCATCCAACTGATGAAAGTTATGACAAGAAAATTGAATGGCAAGTATTTCAGCATGAAGTGGAGATTCTGCAGAGATGGTTGCTGAATTAATCAGTAGAGGAGTACCAGAACTATCCCTTGCAACTATCCCTACTGCAGCCATATGGAGAAACCAGGAAGCAGCTGTATTGATTTTGATGGAATTTAAACTAGGCCTTTCCCAGCAAACAGCCTGTATGGATCGGCTTAGGAGGAGGCCTAAGATGAGGGATTAGATGCTTTATTGGATGTGGAATGGCAGTGTAGGTTTTCAGATGTGTAGGATTGGAATACAGAGATAGCTTGATGAGGTCTAGTACTTCCTTACAAATGAAATCAGTAGAGAATGGAATCTGATAAAAAAGGAATCTATTTCGGGCTTTCCATAGACACCAGCATATGATAGGAGGGAGTATGTTACATATCAGTTGATGGCATTTTGGGAGATCTAGACAGTTCTAGAAAATAAAAAAATCTCTGAGACAAGGAATGAGGTTCAGTTAGGTGGAATTGAACTAGAGATGCCATGTTACTCCATATAGATTTAGCCAAAGGACAGGAAATAAAAAAATGTTCAATTGAATCTGAATGACAGCAAACTGGGCATTTCGAAGCTAGACTATATCCACAACTAATAAGCACATCATCCAATGGAAGAAATGAGTGTAACATTTTCCAAGTGAAAATGGAAATTTTTTTCTGAAGTGATTTGTTCCACAGGAACTTATAAGCTGGGAAATTACCTGATGAACTTGTGATAGCCCGGTATGCTGATTTAAAGGAGAAATTTCCTGCTGGATCCAGTTTCCATATAATCCCGTCTTCTCTTTCCTCTACTAGTTCTGCATTTTGCAAGAATAGAAGAGTATCATTTTCCAGGAATGGAGAAATCAATGCTAATATATCGGCTTTGTTCCTAATAAATTCTGATACAGTACAGTGCTGGAATGCAGCAGTTATATGGTTAGGAACATAGTTAAGGAGGGGTTCATTCATGCACCAATTTGCAGTCCATATGTTACAGGTACCTTTACCATGAATGATGAAAGAGTTTTGTTCTGCAAAAATGTTTACTGAGCAAATTCTTTTCCAGGTTACAGATTTCCTATGAGATTCAGGTAGAGACCACAACAATTTAGCCCATAAGGTGGTACCTAGCTGACTTTTCCACCACAATTTAAGGGAGCAAACATCCTGTATAGCTCGGATTGATCTAAACCCCAAACCACTTTGTGAGATTGGTGTAGCTAGATAAGCCCATTTTTTCCATACTTTGTTTCTTTTCCCTTTTGACTCGCCCCAGAAGAACCTAGCCAATCTTTTCTCAAAAGTTTTTATTATAGATTTTGTGGGTTTAGTTACAGACCATAAGTGATGTGGCATTGAGTACAGACAGGATTAAATTAGGGTAAGTTTCCCACCTGAGCTAAGCCACTGATTTTTCCAATTTTGCAATTTCCTATCCAACTTTTCCATAAGAGGTTGATAATACCTATTCAATGTTCTACCTTTGAATATAGGACAGCCAAGGTACTGGAAAGGGAAGGAGCCCTGTTTCATTTTTAGGACCATCCTAATCTGATTTAATTTGGTAATTGATTCCCTTTTACTAATGTAAAAATCAGATTTATGGAAATTAAATTTTTGTCCCGAAGTGTATTCAAAGGTATCTAGGAAAGCCTTAATCCTAATAAGATTGGATTTGGAAGCTTGCATAAAAATGATAGTATCATCAACGTACATAAGGTGAGTAGCTGCTGGGATTGGAGATGGTAGCTGGTAATACGAGAGCTTATTGTTGTGGAAAATAAAAGATAGACTCCTAGAGAAAGCTTCCGAGAAAATGTTAAAGAGAAAGGGAGAGAGGGGGTCACCTTGCTTAATTCCTCTTGTGGCCTTGAAAAAGCCCACTGGATTGCCATTAATAAGTATTGAAAAATAAGCTTGGGAGATATTAGACATAACAACATTTAGAAATTTACCATCAAAACCAAACTTCATCAGAACGTTCCTAAGAAAATGCCAATTAACTCTATCAAATGCTTTCTGTAAATCTAATTTCGGAATGCAGTTAGGGACTCTAGCCTTCTTATCAAGGAATCTAATCATTTCCTGAAGGTAAATAATATTGTCCGAGATATCCCTATTTTTCATGAAAGCCGATTGATTTGGAGAGATCAATTTATCCATATGAGGTCTTAGTCTTTCCATTAAAACTTTGGAGCAGATCTTATTAAGGACATTCGATAAACTAATAAGCCTAAAATCATCGAATGAACATAGAGTAGTCTTTTTGGGTATTAAGGTAATCCAGGTACTGGATATTCCCCTGGGCAAGGCAGAGCCATTAATAAAATCATTAACTGCCTTAATAAGGTCATTTTTTATGATGGACCAGCACTTAGAATAAAATTTGCTTGAAAAACCATCTGGTCCCGGACTACTATTCTTACTTAAACCCTTAATTACTGCCTCTACTTCAGTTTCAGAGGCTGGTTTAGACAGTTCAAAGCTATCCTGAGCAGAGATGACATTCGGTATTTGGCTCAGAAAATGTGGATAATAGGTATCATTTGGCATTTGATTAGGTTTATTTAACAAGTCAGTGTAATAGGAGATGGCTTCCTTATGGATATCTGCTTGAGAACTCAGCCATTGACCTTCTCCATTTTTAATTTTTGATATTTGTAATCTGCAATTTTTCTCCTGTACCACTTTGTGAAAGAATTGAGTGTTGTTATCACCTAACCTATGCCATTTCAACTTAACTTTCTGTTTCCAAAACCGTTCCTTTTCTTTTTGAGCTCTCAACAGTAAACCTTTTTTCTCATTTAGTTTGATGAGTTCAGCATCCGAAGGATTAAAATCAAAAATTGATTCCTGAATTCTAAGGGATTCTTCAGCATTTAAAACATTAGTGTCTATGTTCCCAAAGCATTCTCTATTCCAAATTTTTATCTCCCTTTTCAGTCTTAGCAGTTTAAGAAAACAAATGAGTAAGCCAGTCTCAGCAATTTGTTTTTCCCAATTAATCTTAATTAGAGTGATGAAGTCCGGCCGGTTAAACCATACATTTAGGAATCTAAACGGTTTTGGGCTGAGAATAGTCAAATTAGAAATTTGGAGGAGGAGAGGAGAGTGGTCAGAAGTTTTCCTATTCAAGATTTGGATAGAGGAAGAAAGAAACTTATAGTTCCATGAAATAGTGCATAAGCCTCTATCTAGCCTTTTTGAGGTCGGATTCCTAAGTCTTGAGTTACACCAGGTGAAAAGGTTACCTACCGTACTGATTTCCTGGACACCCGAGCTATTTATCCATGTATTAAAGTCTCTAATGCTGCCTAAGGAGGGTGAACTAGGGCCTTTATATTCTGTGAGAGAGGTGATAGTGTTGAAGTCTCCTATAAAAATAGTATCACCTGTAGTAATTGTTGCCAAATCTTTCCACGGAGTCTTCCTTCCTTCCCTATTCCTAAGTGCATATATGAAAACAACATCCATTTGTAAGTTGATGGATTGGTGAGCTATACTAACATGTAAAAACTGCTCATGAAAGGAAAGTAGTGTAACTGTAACCAAATTAGTCCACATAAGCCAGATTTTACCGTTATACAAAGTCAGACCATTAGAAAAGTTAAGTTTATCCATATAAAGTTGGAGTTTTGAGTTGTCATGCATTGGTTCAATTGTGCACAACATTTGAATCTTTTTAAGCTTGACAAGATTAATTAGCCTAAGCATTGAAGATTCCATACCCCTAATGTTCCACACTAAAAAGTTGATTGAGGGAGGACCTGTCATTGCTCACTAGATTTATGACTTTTGGTGGATGACCTAAGCATCATTTTATTAATCTGACTGAAGTAGTTAATTTTTTTACCTTTGGCCTTACCTTGCAGTGGATCCTGACCCTGAGTAGGGGATAAGGCAGTACTGGTCTGTTGATTAAAATTGACCTCTTGATCAGTAGCTTGTTCCTCCGGTTCATCCTGCAAAACAGAGAACCTATTTTCCATTCTTCCTTGTGAAGAAAGAGTTACATTATTGTGTCTTTTCAGACTCGAGGGAAGTGTCCCCACCTGGATATCATCTATGGCATATGCCCTTGGAGTAAAATTAAGTAGGGCTAAATCATTTAACAGCTTGGATAGAGAGTTATCTATGATATCATGTGTTTTGGGACTAGGACGGTTTTCAGGCGAAGTAGCCCTATCAGTTCCAGGGGCACTAATAATCCCTAAGGGGGGGGGCTGGATTGAAAGTTAGGAATGGGGGATGGCATAACTCCATTACTAGATACCTTATCATTAACAGTAATGATGGGATCAACCTGATCGTTTAGGGATATCAAAGGAGGTGTATCAAACTTTTTTCCAGTTGCCTGCCACAGGGGCTGATTTTGAATTTTGTTGTCATCCTCTGGTCTAGCATTTAGGTTAGGAGGGAAGGCTCTACATTGAACTTTAGAGTGGCCTAATTTGGCACAGTGGTCACAGTATAGAGGGATGTCCTCATACTCTATTGGATATTTCTTATTATTTGTTACTGAGCCCAAACGAATATGATTACACAGAGGCTTTTGGAGATCAATCTCGACACATAGTTTAATAGCTGAAGGTCTTGTGAGCATATATGTAGCTAGATTATTTTTAATAAAACAACCTATACTATTACCAATAGACTCTATTGAAGCTGAATTGTAATAATATAGTGGAACTTCCCTGATTGTGCACCACACCGGGACAATGGGTGATTCTTTGTGCGTTGAGAACTCTGGAGTCCATTTCAGCATCTTGAGGAGGATTCCGTTGAAGTTCCACACTCCTTTCATCCAGCATCGTTGGTAATCGTTGAGTAGTTTGAACCTGATGAGCACATGTTTATAATCCAAAGAACCTAGTTGGTATTTACCTGTGAAGCCCACGGTTTTGAAGGATTGCTCCAGTTGCTCCATTGAACATTTCCCCTTTGTGAATTTGCCGACTAGGGCATTTGCGTAATGGGATGACAGCTTAGCTATTTGGTCATCTGAGTATAAACAGGCGACATCACCTAAGTGTTGGGATTTGGGGATAAGCTCAGGATTGTTAGGCAACACTTTTGATAACGGAGGGGATTTACTCTGTAAGGCGGCGGCGAAGGATAGAGTTTGGGGATTTACACTTTAGCATTGTTAGTTTCCTGTGCGGCCAGAGTTTGGGAAGCCGTCATCGTTGAGACCGTTAACGGCGGACTAGCCGTTACCGGCGGACTAGCCGTTACCGGTGGACTAGCCGTTACCGGCGGACTAGCCGTTACCGGCGGAGCTAGCTTAATCTGACGATTGTTACCGAGGAATTGAAAACGTTCAGGAGGAAGAAGGAAGGGGGGTTAAGGGAGAGGTAAAAATCGCACACAGTATCGCACCTAATTCACTATCCTGATGGTTCTAGGTTTGTTTTATTACTTTATGATTTTACTTTATGTGTGTAGACAATCATTTGAATATTTCATTTTTAAAAATTTTGGGTAATAACTTGACTGATTTATAATTTATTAGTTTAGTTTTGTTGTCTTTTACCTTTGGTGTTTCAGTGTTTTGTTTCACTATACTTTTAATTGTTGATGTGTAGAGTTTCAATATAAATAGTTTATGTACTTGTTCATTTTATTTATGTGTTTAACTGTTTAGTTTTATTATACAATAAGTTGTTTTTTTTTTACTTTTATTATGATTTGGTTATGTATTAATTAAATTTTCTATTTTAAATTACTGTATGTTTACTTGATGTTTTTTATCTCTTAGTTTGGGTATTTTTGTGCATAGTTTGTATATTTACTTACTTACCGTATTATGTTTTTTTCCATTATTTTAAAGAAATTTATGCCTGAAAGCCAGCACGTAAAGGTAACAGATCCCTGCGCTACTCTTAGTAATCAGCAGAAGGCCGATGTTGAAGCAATAGGTTTTGGGAGCCTTTTAAAGCCAAGATTGGAGATTGCACTTCCCGTGGGTAGGGTGCCTTGGCTGGTCAGTAATTTTAACCCTCTTACATGTGTCCAACTGGTTGGGGTAGATAGGTACTTTGTTACTTTTGACGATGTATATGATGTCTTGTGCTTGCCCTGAAACCTTGGTAGGAAAGTTGAGCAGAAGATAAATTGTAGGATGGAATTGCAGAGTAGTTATAAAGCTAGGTTTGGTAGGGAGACAGAAAAGGATATACCTCTTCACTTGATTTTAAAAAGGATAAGTGAACTTAAGGAGGGAGGGCTGAGTTTAAGAGACTTTTTGTCATTTATTATTCATCCTACTTTTTAGCTCCTATATCTACTGGAAAGGTAGATATGAAAATTCTTGAAGCTGTTGAAAATGTTGACAAGATTAAGAATCTCGACTGGTGTAGTTTTGTGTTAGATCAAACAGTTTCAATGATTAGGAGGTATAAGTTCAATGATGAACACCAAAACTATAGTGTTTGTGGTATTATCCTTCTCATTCAGTATCTTCCTAGTGTGTTGGACCCATAATCCCTTCCTCTAGTCCAACATTGGACTGATGCGAAGTTGAGTGAGAGAGTGAGGGTGTTGGAAATTGGAGGAGGATATGATAGCACAATCATAGTGAAGGATGACTATCCAATTAGCTGTGGTGGAAAAGTGAAATAGGGTTTTGTGGCTCAGCCTGAAATTGGAGTTGTTTCTGTTCAAACTGAAGTTGTAGCTCAATTTTGTTAGAAAGGGAAGGAAAAGGTGGCTGATAATGTCCATGAAGATGATCATGTGCTGACGTTCAAAATCCCACACATTATTATGACCAACTCCACGATTAAAACTCTTGCTAAGAATGTAAGTGTTTAAAATTTACCTTATGTATTTGTTAGTTCTAGTTTTTAAGATGATTCTCTATGTGTTTTAGTATTTAGTTGAAATTTTTATGTGCTAGTTTAGGTGTTTAGTTTCATTATTTTATATTGTTGACTTTTATTATAGTTAGTTCACGTGCTTAATCTTTCTGTTTAGGTGTTTAATAGTTTAGTTCAGTTTATATATGAATTGTTTAAGATTAGTTTTATTATGCTTTCATTGGGTATTTAATATGTTTGTTCAGGTGTTCCATTGTTTAGTTTTCAGTATAAATTTATTGATATTTTTCTTGTGTAGGATTATGATGAGGCCTTTATGATCGTGAAGCATAATTTTGAAGTTGTTACCGCTGATATGTATTAGAGGTTGGAGAATGTGAAGAGTGATGTTGTGGATGAAGCATCACGAGGGTTGCCACCAATTGTTAGGACTAGTGCAGAAACTTAGATTCAATAAGATGACTCGCCAACAATTGGAGATTCACCATTGGAATGGAATGACAAGTTAATTGCTATTGTTGATGAAACTTGCAACCAATGAGGAGAGGGACACAGTGCCAGCCTCAAACCCAGCCTCTTCCATCTTTTAACTTGTTTCAAGATGGTTAATTGGATGTCCTAGGAGGAATGTCCACAAACATAGGAGTTTAATATGTTATTTGAATGATGTGATTTGAATTTGTTATAGAGTGATTTGAATATTTGAATTTGTTGAATTGAAGTGATGGATGATTCTGAATAGTCTGTTTGCTAGGTTTTTGGGTTTATTTTGTCATTGTTGGATTGAAACTTTTAATTTTTTTTAAAGATGATTCCAGTATCAGTTTAGTTCTGAACTTTGTCTCTTTAGTTTCATTGTGTATAGATTTAGTTTTCTATTATAGTTTAACAGTTTGTCTAATGATGATATTTTGGATGTTCAAATCCAGGTGTCCTTTAGGTATATTGTTCGGTTTAAAAATAAGATATTTTCTAACCATGTGTTGTTGTTTACTTTTCGACCCTCATATTTTCATTTACTTTTCCTAACATTAGTTCATGTATATTTCCATTTAGCTCATTTGATAGAGTCATTAGTTTCAAACACAGTTTGCTTGGTAGAATATATTTTTATTTAATTATACAACACTCGTTAGTTCAGGTGTTTAAAACATTTGAAGGGAAATTTAAATGATTTTTTCATGAATTTAAGATAACTGTACAGAATAATAATATAAATACAATGTCAAATTGAAACTCATAGGTCTAAACTTGTTGCTTTGGTGTCTTGGTACCAAACACCTTTGTTTTTTGTTTCTTTCTGTGTTTCCATCCTTCAATTCTCTTGCTTCTTCCTTTTGTCTTTGTTGGAGATGGATCTTGGATTGTTGGCAGTTTAGTAATAGAAGATTCTACTATGCTGCTTGAATTTTCATGTTCATTTGTACTTTTTGAGACAAAAATTTCCTCTACCTTTTCATTGTCTTTTTAAAGCTTTATTCAAGAATTTTCTGGGTTTCTAGGCCACCTTCACATTTTAGTACCAAATTGTAGTAGTTTCTTGCCATTTGGTGTCGTCATGGAACTTTGTCTTTGATTTTGTCCACTTCCTGATGTTCTTGTGATACTTTCAATTTTTCCCATACTTGCATTTTAGCAAGCTTTGTCCATCGCTTCAGAATGTATTGTGATGGTATCTCACTGATTGAGGCATGTATGCAAGTTAATAAGATAAACATCCGAACTGAAGCTCTAAAGTATATAATGTCCTGCATTTTAAAGTTAAATATACGAATGAAGAACTAATGACATATATATAAGATGTATTATCAGAAACTTGCGATGAAACATGCTTACAAAAAGATGAATGTGTGAACCAAGAGGTAATGATCCAAATAGAAGAACTAAAGATATTAACATAATAGTAACATGTATATTGCATTTCGTCAGTATATACCTGTTTCTTCAAAAATTTTGCAAGAGCAATTTACTTCCACCATTCCACTTTATTGTGTGAAGGTGACAATTTCAACTTTTGTATCATCTTCTTCTGTACTTACTTCATACTTTGTTGTCAATCCTAGGGTGAAAACTCTAGATTCTTTTGTTGCTTGTGCTAACTTGTAGTCCTTCTCAAATTTATAGTACATTGACAAAGTGTACTCTTGGGTTGCATGTTTGAGTAGTTTTGATCCATGTTTAGATGACTTTGGCACTGATTTTGAGCATTGAATTTCTTTTTCTATTTCCTTTGCTCTCCAGCAATCAATAGTCTCACTGAAGATGGTTAAGAACCTGTTGAGTGTGGTCATTTTGCTGGCGTTGAATGACAAAGCTTTGTTTGTGCTCTCACTTCGTTGTGATGAAAGAGTTCATGCGAAGAAAAATCTGTGTTCATTGCAGGGCACCACTTATCTCTAATAGAATAAATTCTCTTGAACCATTCCTTGTCTTCAAGCTGAAAATTGTTAATCATATTTTCCAAGCCATTTGAAATTCCTCTTCTTTTTTACAGCATTTCAAACAATGCACAAATGCTTCATTGAAGGGACCATGCCTTTTCAATTCACCAAAATGACCGATGTCATTCTGTGTAATGTGTCATAGGCACAACCTATGCCTCGTGTTTGTGAAAACCTGTAAAGTTTCATGAATAATTTTATTCAGAACAAGTTCATATATAAACATATGTCTAAAACATTATAAACACGAACTAAAGACATAAACATGGAATGCAATTGTTCATTTTTTTTCCAATAATCAGGTTTTTTTTTAGAAAGATTACTGAAAATATATATTAGATGTTCTGAAAAACACAAGAACTAATGAACTAAACACTAGAGGTAAATACATAAGCATATCAACCCAAAATAGTCTAGATCAATCAATTTTAAGAATGGTCACTTTTTCAATTGCTTTGGCCATGGTTGGATCTTGGTTTGTAAATATTGTTACTGACTCTTTACCACCCATCGATTTTCTAAAAACATCAAGAAGCCATTTGAAATTTGAAGGTTTCTCATTAGCGATGAAAGCACATCAAACATAAGTTTATTGTCATGGTTGTTCATTTCGACTATTGGAGCACAAATCAAGTTGTATTTGTTCATATCCTGTATTTTGAAAAAATCATTGAACAAAGTTAGATAATGTTACTTCATGTGTTAATGTATTTACACCATTTATTAATATGTTACTTCACATGTTTAAGAAAAATTTAAAATGCCAAAAGTTTCTCAACAAAATACATATAAGTCAATTTTAGACCTTGGTGAATTATCAAGCAGAAATATATCACTTTTATTCATGTTTCATGCTATTACATCGTGTGTTTAATAAATTACATTATACGTATTAGCAAATTTAAAAATAAACAAATATTCTCAAAACAATTTAATATATTTTATTTCAATTGTTCATGAAGCTACATTATGTGTATAACATACTACATTATATATTCATCCCATTACTTCATGCATTTAAATGTATTTTACAAAATCTAAACTAACTGTTTATTGTGTCAAATACCATTAGATCACCGTACATGTAGTAGTCTTCCTTCATCATTGTGTCCCTTCAAAACAATGTTGTTGGCCTACCTTTATTGTCCAATTTAACTCTAAAGATGTAATCTTCCTCTTCGGTACTCTTCTGTGAGAGTTTTTCAATTACTTGCTGAGCATTGTCTCCTTCCATCTTCTTCATGCGCAACCTATTCACATAGTTTAGATGATATTTAATCTTGTGTCCTAGATTCTAAATACCTCCAGCTTCAAATGCCATAAACTTGAATCCATGACTTGGTTTTAATCTTTCCCTTTCTGTTCCTTCTATAGCTTTCCCTTTTTCCTCGGTAATTCTCCTTTCACTTCTCTGCAAATACTATCATTCAACTCGAGTGAAAGGATGATTGTGAGATGTCACATGATGCAAAACTTCAAAGGCTTCATCGATATACTTAACCCTAATTACCGTTTTGCATCATGTTCTCGTAACGACATTTTTCCTTGTTTTTCTTCTTTTCTTCTCAGAGCCCTCTTCAATGATATTGTTGTTGGAAGGTGTGTCGAGTGTTTCATTCTTCACTGTTTCCCTGATTTGAGCTGACAGAATACTTCACTAGGATGGTTCCATCTTTTTTACCTCTTTGTGTTCAACATCGCACCCCAAATCCTAATGCATTTGACTGTTTTTTGGTATAAATCATGAAACTCTGATAGTGTTTTTGCTCTCAATCCTTTGAAGCAATCTGTGACATCAACTTTTTATAAGTCGCTTAAATTGGTGACAGAATCTGGTCCTGCAAAATTGTATCTCTTCAGTAAATCATAAAATAAACTATTATATTGGTTTGTTCGTGTATCTTACAATGTAGTTCGTTCTTCATAAACTGTAGTTTAGTCACTGATAAATTTGTACAAAGAGGTACAATATTAAAATATTTTGATAACAAATTGTACTAATTGAATATAAGACATTAAGCATAATGGATTATAGATTATTCAGTTACATTGTGTATTTAACATATAACTTTTTGTGATAAAGTAAATTTGAAAATATAAAAATATTCTTAAAAAATGCATGTAATTGAATTCTTGATGAATCATCTTACAAAGTTCAAAATTTTTACCTTATGTGTTCATGCAGTTACATCCAGTGTTCATTATATTGCCTCATATGTTTCAGAAAATTAAAAAACACCTGCATTTTATCAACAAATTGCAATAACCAAATTTCAGACCTTGGGGAATTGTCCATCAGAATATCATCACGTTACTCATGTGCTCATGAAGTTACATCTAGTGTTCATCATATTACCTCATTTGTTTTAGAATAGTATAAAACACATACATTTTACCAACAAATTCAATGAAACCAAATTTCGGTACTTGGGGAATTGTCCATCAGAATATCATCACGTTACTTCATGTGTTCATGTAGTTACATCCACTGTCCATCACATTACCTCATATGTTTCAAAAAATTATAAAACACCTTCTCTATCCCAACAAATTGCATATAACCAAATTTCGACTTTGGGGAATTGTCTATCAGAATATTATCGCGCTACTTCATGTGTTCATGCAGTTACATTCAGTGTTCATGATATTACCTAATATGTTTAAGAAAATTATAAAACACTAACATTTTATTCTCAACATGCATATAACTAAACTCCATATCTGGTAAAAAAAATCACAATATAATAACGTTACTTCACGTGTTCATGCAATTACTTCATGCGTTTGACTGTATATGCAAAATCAAAACCAAACCTGGATGTAAACTTGTTAAATTTTCAGATTAAACATAATCGTTGCTTTCTCTTTTATACAAAACAATTTCATTCCCTTGAATTACTTCGTCTTCCATAGTTTATAACAGTAACACCTTAGATTATAGATTTCAGCAGTTAAAACTAAGATTTTAAACTGTAAAACTATAATCTTAGATTGCAGATCTCACCTTCACAAGTGTAGAAGCTTTCTTTGATGTTTCTGTCTCAAAGTCCCTTCACTGAATCCGATTCCGGTGCAAATCTGAAGCAAATCCGACTTAATTCCATCGCAAAATTTCAGGTATGATTTTGGAGCTTGATCGCAAGCTTCAACCAGAGATTTGATCGGTGATTGCAGCGCTTGATTTTGGTGTTTAGCAGCATGATTCTGATAATTGCAAATCTAAATTCGAATTGAGTTTGAGGAGTGAAAAAATTCCTTGATTTTTTGGAGGAAAGAGAATCCAGTAGCTATTTTGGGAGGAGAGAGAAATTTGGGTTTGACCCATTTTTGTTACAACCCTTTTCTTGACCCATTTTTCAGCCTATTTTCCTATTTTGTAGCCTGGTTCCTATTTTTCAACTCCCTTCCTATTTATTCCAATGTGGTCCATGGTCGCACCATTTGCTATGGTGAGACGGTCTCACAAGAGGTTTTCTCAAACAAACATTTTTTTCCACTTCCATATAGTACATATGTTTATTCTTATTTTTTTGAGTTAATTCATGTTAACATATGGCGTACTTTTTCGATAACACCCAAAAATGGCTCACGGTCTTTTTTAAACGATTACCAACGATTTCTCAAGATATACATGGATATACCTGATGAATAAGAATCTAAAATATTTTATATGTTAACCCATTTTTTAATCAAACCAATTGGTCTTAAAATAAAAAGATTATACAAATAAATTATGGTAATGGTGGTAATGCGGGGAATTCCTTCCGGACCACCATAATACCTATAATTGGCGCTGTACTCCCTGCTAGCTCCATGATACCAGCAGAGCAAGGTCCCGGAGAGTCCCCAATATCTTCATCTGATACCTAAGTGTATAATCAATATATGAATAGTATCAGGAAAAAATCCCTCACCTGTTTTGTCCTTCTAATCATTTATTTATAGCTAGTGATCACCAAGATCTTTGCTGATTGTGGTCCACGTTATTCCTTGGTCGTGGTTTCGTGGGTGACATTCCTCCTCGCACCATTGTTCATTTATCTGGCTTAATAGATGCAAGGTGCTATTCTAGCTTTGGGCTTCGTTTGATTGAGGAAAGCCCAATGAAGCTCGTTCTTTATTAAGAAAGTTGTTTGGAAGGTTTTAATAATTTTGTTGAAGATATTTATCCAAAAATCGAAGAGTTGGAGCACTATCTGACTGAAAAAGGGTTGTGGAAGAAAAACCCTACAACGGAAGTTGACAAACTTGATGGTATTCATACCCTAGATTAATGTGTTAATCAAGTTGTAGACATCTTGGATAGTAAGTATCTCGAAATGATCGCAGACGATAAGCATCCATTTCCAATGCTGTCTGATTTCGAGAAGTAGTCTCAATTGCCAACAATGAAGGAATCTTATAGCTAGTTTGCTTTGCCAATTCCATCTAATCCCTTCTACTCAAGGCTTTCTAGTTTGTCCTTATTGATATTTTCAAGCTTGCATTGTAGTTGCATCCATCGACCATGTGTTTTATGGTGGCTAATTGTCATATATTTAGTTGTGGACATTTATCATATTTCTTTCTGCTAACACATTTAGCTGATTTGGAGCTTATTATTTTTCTTCTTTTGACATGAAATCTGTGCCCCCCCTCCAGATACCATGAAGGCCTGAAAAGAAAAAATCGATCACCAAAGATGACCATTAATGTGGGGAATTCCTTCTGAACCACCACAAAACCTAGAATCGGTGGTGTGCTCCCTGCCAACTCTATAACACCTGCAGAACAAGGTCCCGGGGAGTCCCCGAGATCTTCCTCCAATGCCCAAGTTAGTGTATAATCAATATATGAGTAGTATTAGGGAAAATACCCTCACATGTATTGTCATTCAGATCATATATTTATAAGCTCTCTCAAAGTGCAGTTATCTTCTGCCATCTTGTGCGATGCTTCCTTAAAATTTAAACCCCTAGGTTGAGCCTTCGATCTAGGTCTCCTTCTCCTTCTCCTCCGATTACCTGTGGGATTAGTTAGAGAATGCAAAACACCTAGATTTTTGGTACGGGTATGTACCATAAACTAGGGTCACACTATCCTTCCAATGTCACAATAGCAAACATAATCAAAGTACCAAGGAAACCTTTTCCAAAAGCATCACAATCACAAGTAACCAAAAATCTACCAAGAGAAACAAACAAAGCAGCATGCACGAAGAAATCCATGAATGAGAATTCCTAAGTACTCACTAATCCCTTCCCCACACCTAAACAGTGCATAGTCCCTTATGCATTCTCATGTCAAATCAAAAGTGAAGTAGGGAAACTAGTGATACTTATTCTTCCGACCTCGAAGTTTCAGCCTCCTCGTGGATAGTGAAACACCTTTCAATGAATAACGTTTCTTGGATTGTGGCCTCAAGGTAATCAAACCTCATGTTTAGCTCATCAACTTGTGCTTTCACTCCTCCAATAGCTTGAACTATCTCCTGAAACACTTGGGAAGAACTTGAGAGTTGCTCCCTAAGTAGGTGTAGTTGATCCATAATGGCCGTGGGAAGATGAGATCGACTCGGAAGTTCTCTCGAAGATGTTTCCCCTTCAGCCTCATCTAGGTCTATCTCCAAGTTGGCCAATACTCTATAAAAGTCCTTCTTGAATTGTGGGTCAGGTTTAATGAACAAGTCATCTAGGTTCGTATCAAGGTTGATAGAGGTGTGCTCCAGTTGCGGAAGAACCATGAATTTTCAAGTAGGTGCTCCATCGTAAAGCTACACAAATCTATCATTTGAATTTATGGTTCCTACCATGAATGCCCTAGATTACTTCTCAATTGTATAGGTTGATCCCGACCTACCCATATTGGCCAACACCATATGCGAGATAGGATGTCCCAAATGTCGCGCCAAAAGGCCAACCATGCCTTCCATAGGAATCTTTCCACTCTTATGCTCTCCCATAGCTATGCATTTTTGAAAAAAAACAGTAACCAAGTCCGGATAGATGTTCCCATCCGGTGTCATCGCCCAAAGAAGGTGTACATCGGAGCCCGGACAATGCGTCAATTCACCGTGGCATAGAATGCTCGTAGAAATGAGTCGGTGAACATAACGTATTATCGAGTGGACTATAGCTATTCTCTTGCTCAGATTCTTCATGTTGGTCCCGATTAGTTGTCTCCAAAATTACCAAGGAAGAATGACATTGCTTGTCAATGAGTCCGTGGAATGTCCGCCCGGTCTTCCACCCAAAAGCTAATGCCACCTCTCTATAGGACATTTGGTACTCCTTGTCATATACGTTGAACTTAATCACCTTGTGACCCTCCTCGTCTGTGACCTTCCAAATAGTAGCTAAAAACTCTAAAGTGCACTATATGTAGTTATTTGAGTGCACGTTGAGAAAACCTTCTAGGCCTACCCGACCCAAAAGAAATGTCACTGGTTCAAGTAAGGCTAGAGCCATCAAGGTGCTCTTGTAAGAAAAACAACTCTCCAAAATGCTCCTCTTTGGTTCCCTCAAATTCCTCCCTCTCCGGGTTGTAGTCCTTGTAATGTTGGTCAAACCCATAAAATCACCGGCCATAGACTTAGGGTTGCGAGGAACGGGAGTTTTCAGTTTAGGGTTTGCAATCAAGTGAGTCCTCTCTTCAAGAAATAGAATTTCTCTATATAGCAGCGCTTAACTTAGCTCCTAAAGAGCTTGTTGTATTTATAGCTAATTTCCTTTGCAGTTCCTCATTCTTAGGAACTCAAGATTGTGGGTACGCCACTCCTTTCACGTTCCTCGGTCGTGGCCTTTGTGTTCACTGCGTGTCCCATCTTTGGCGGTCTACGTTCTCTGCCATGATCCGCGATCCCTATGTTTGCTACATCTACACGCTCCTTGCTTTGGGCCGACACTGGATAGGATAATGTTTGGTTGGGCCTAGCTACTCTCAGCCCTTTGATCAATGGGTTACACCTACACCATAAGCTCCCTAGCCATGAAGACTATTAAGAAACGAAGCGATGGTGTTGTTTGTAGCTTGAGTGCGAACTGATGTTAGTTTTTTGTACAGGATATTCGCGATGGAAAGCTATGTTTGTTATCTTTCCGAAGTAATGTAGTCTTGTTGGCTGCCTCTTTGTCTTTGGTCCCTCTTGAAATTAGAATTTTTTGAATTTTGAGCTCCTCATAACAAGTTCGTATTTGTGGTGGCTTGTTTTTGAAGTCCGTGATTTTCTCCCCGTTGTTTGGTGTTCTAGCCCACAATTCTATGACATTTGTTAGCTCTACCTCTTAAATGGGGAATTTAAAACAAAGAATTTAATGTGGCCCTTAAACATTGTGCTGTCTTTTCGTATACCACCGCAGTCTCGATAAGCAAAAAGGTACTTTGCTTTTTGTCAGATACTCATCATTACACCTTCCTCCTCGATTGTTCCTTTTATTGTTTATATTCAAGTATCATTTTTCACTTTTTGTTTCAATTTTTTTTCTCCATTATCCAGGGTTTATGTTCCTCTTCCAATCCCTAATTTTTCTACGCGTAATCTACCTTCGCTCCTTTAAGAGTAAGTTTTAAAATATCTCTGCTGTGTCTTTTGGGGTTATAGTACTTTCTATAATTTTGGTTGTTTGTGTGATTTGTTCCTAATTTTCTTCTCCGATGTGATTTCTGTATATCCTTTTTTCCACAAGATTTGTTTCCATTGAATTTGATCTTGACTAAGATTGTTACCTCCCCATTTTAGGACCTCAATGTCTTCTTCTAACCTCGGTAAGTACCCCGTAGATGATGCTTCTTCTGATAGGGATTTTGACCATGTTGTCGGATCTTCCGCTATTCCCAGTATCTTGACCATCTCCTATGAAAAAAACTTAAAGAATTTCTTTCCTTATATGTCCACTTATAAGCTTCGTTCTCTTTCTAAATATGAGTGTGTTCGTAACCCTCCTGATGGCTATGTTTATTGTTATCTAGCAATTATGAACTTTGGCCTTTATTTTTCACTTTCTGAACATGTGATTGCATTGCATCGTTCATATAAAATTGCGTTATCCCAATTTTATCCTAACAGCTTCGCAATTATAATGGGATTTCTTCGTGTGTGTGAAAATGCGAACATACCTTTCACAATTGACTTATTCCACAATTTCTACCACCTTCGAAAAGTGAAAAACACTGTGGATGAATTTACCCTATATCATGTGATTTCTGGGGTTGAGCTTGTGAGCGGCTTTCGAAGTAACGTTGGCGGTTGGCGTAGGAGATATTTTTTTTATCAAAGCCAAACAAATTCTTGAGTCTGTTGTACCTTCATGGAACTACTGAGTTCCCTAGTCTAAGCTTCCTAACTTAAGTGTTCGCTATACCGGGGATACGCCAATTGTGGCTACACTTCACGTACACACCCAACATCTCCACCATGCTGACTTTGACGCTGAAAGTGTCTTGTTCGCCTATATTATAATGTATTTTACTGTGTACTCTTTTTTATAGTTTGTTGTATCATTATTTTTCTTTCTTGTGTGAGTTCGTTTCGGCATGTGATATTTCTTATTATGGTAGATATGGATCTCACGGAAGGTTACATTGATTCGTCAATCTTCGATGATAAAGAAGTAAATATGGTTGTCATTCAGATTGACCATACTAATGGTGATAACGTCATGCCTCCATTTCCAATCATTACAGGCCCTGGGGATAAACAGAACGAGGGTGGGAAAACTAGCTATCGTCGAGCCCTGAACTGGCAGAGGGAGAAGAAAAACAAGAGGGATCGAAGTAGTGGTCATTTGGGAAATTTTTCTCCTCTTCTTAAAAAAGTGTGTGGTAACAAAATTGGTTCGTAAATTACAGAGAAAACTGAGGACTTTCTGGCTGAGGGGGTAGTTTCTAATATTTTTTTGGCCTTTCACTACCCAACACACTGGCTGTGGTAAGGCTCCAAATTTCCTTGAGTAACTATTCTTATGTATTAACCTGTTGTTTGTAACATAGTGAATAACTTTGCTTCCTATGTTGAATACTTGTAAGGTTGGTGAGGGCCTGAAGATTGCGAGCGAGCGATTGTCCGAGCATTCTCCCGCTGATGATTCACTGGTGGATAAACACAAATCTATGGAAACTAAGTGTTTGTTATTGGATAGTTCATTGAAAGCTGCTGAGGAAAAAGTGAAGGCTGCTGAGGAGAAGGTTAGAGCTTGCGAAGAAGAGGTGAGTGCTACAAAGGAGAGTACCAGGCTCACGAGGGTTGAAGCTTCTGAGCTTTTTTTTCAGTTGGATGAGATGCAAACCAATGGGTCTGCTTTCTCTCAATACCCCCAAGTGGTGGTGGATTGGCTAAGCAAGACAAAGTCATTTTATAAGTTTTTTGAAGATATCTCTAAGGCTGCTCGAATTATCGGGTATTGAGAGGTCGTGAAGAATGTACGGCAGTGGAACCCCATATGTGATTGCAAAAGTGTGCCTACTTTATTGAAGTGCATTGAAACCCTAGAAAGCAAGAGATTCGGTCTGAATCAACCCTTCATCGATAAGATCACTGATAGGCGGCATCCATACTCCTTGCTCTTACATTTCACTAGTCTCCTTAGTCTCTCTTCAGTGGCTGAGATGAAAGAGTGTGAGGTGGATAATCATGAAGAACTTCCATTTAAGCTCAATGTTGATGTTGTAACTCTTAATCTAGATGCTAATGTGGCTAATGCAAGTACTGAAACTTCCCACGTTCAAGCCGGCAATGGTGATTCTACTTAGTGGCCTAACCAAGATGTCTCTACAATCGGTGCTCCAATTCCGCCTAACCCTAACCCCGAAGTTAGTTAATTTATAGTATTTCTTCATATATTTTGGGTTGCTAGGTTGTACTCTTCAAACAATTATTTAGTGTTTGTATGTGCAAATTGCACGGCTTTATTTATAAGAGTTGATATGCTTGCTGTCCCACATTTTCTTATCAGTTTTACTCGTGTGCATGGTTTCAACATTATGATTGATAGTACATTTCTAAAAATCTTTGATTTTATGGGATGTAATGACCCTCTCTCTGAACCCTTCAGTTCGTTTTGTGCTACTCGATCGTTCAATGAAGAATGTGCAGTGGTCGTTTCCTCCGACCTTTTTACATGAATGGATCACTTCCCCTATGTATTGGGTGGAAACTTCCTTTTCCTTCTATTCCTGCATCTTCGTCTGTGAGTTTCCCTTATAGCAAGCTTATTCCCAGTGGATACAATGTTGAATTTCTTGGGAATGACATTGTTTGTGGTTTGGTCGATCTTGAGTATGTTGCTTTATATATCCGATCACTTAACCTTCATGTTCGTGTTCAAGAGTGTGCTCTTTGTTTGGGCATCCATTTTAAGTAGATGCTCCTGGGTATCGATGATGTTGAAAAGAAATGGGGTACGGTTGTGAAGGAAACTCAGGATGCTTTGCAAGTTCAGTGCATAATCCTGAGCGAAGAAAATGATCTTATTTACCATAAGCAATTGAACCTTGAGAAAATGCTCCGGAAACATATTGAGGCTAGAGAGTGTATCACGAGAAATACTAGAAAAGGCCATCAAAAGGTGTCGATTATTGATAAGCAATGTGCTCGTATTGATGGCCTGCTAGAAAAGAGTAAGAAGAAACAGGTTGAATGCGACCACTTCTTGACCTCTGCTGTTGGATGGAAAAATAAGTTTGATGTACAAGTTTCCATAAACACACAACTACGAGGAGAAAAATAAGATCATTATGTCGAATGCAATCATCTTGATTTGCATGTTCATCAGTTGGAGCAAGCTTGCGTTGACTACAGGAATCAACTTCAAGTTCCCCCTTCGTCATCATGTCGTACCCCAAGCCATGGTGATTTTACTGTTGGTGGCAGCAGTTAAAGAATTAGACTGTCAGACGCTGTCCAATCTCATATTCATTGTCTTGAAGAGGAAGTTCATAATTTAAGATTGAGAATAGAACAGTACAAGAGAAAATGGTTAACGTTATGAGTATGCAGTTGATCGCGAAGAGTTTGGTCCTATAATTGACTTTAAGGCTTATTAGGCCAAACATCTTGATCGTATGGGATGAAAAGGTATGACCAACCATCCTGCATACTTACATGTGCAATGGAAATATGATCACTTGGTTAGAAAGGAGTGTGAGGCAGAGGAATGTCATCGCCGAGCTGAGCAACGTTCGTACGGTAATGAACAATCTTCTCGTGAAACTAAGTGTCATCCTTACAAGGCTGAACTTAATCATCATCGTGATGGTTCCTTTTCTTCTGGACCATCACGCTCTTCAAGGCGTAGATAGTGTGTTTTCTTTGTTGCCATAGATGATATGATCATATGTATGTTTTGTTGTTGTTGGGGTCTATAACTCGTCTTGTACTAGTAATGATTGTTTCCTATCTTTTTTGTTGCCATGTTTTTCTATCAAGATCAATCTTCCGCGATCTTGTGCTTTATGGGCATATCTACTTTGTAGCTAAATATATTTCTTGCTTTGTCGATGTTGCCAAGATCTATTTCTTGATTTTATCGCTATGTTTCAAAGGCCAATTTGACTATGAGCAAGATCTATAGCTTGCATTAGTTGTAATTCTGGAGTTGCAAAACCAAGAGTTTGCAATCAATTGTATTTGCACAAGATCCGTAGCTTGCTTTTGTTTGTCTTGTAGAGCTGCAAGATCTAAACTTACAACCCCTTATTATTATACAAAGTCTATAGCTTGCATTTTATTTTCTTAGCAAAGCTGCAAGATTAAAGCTTGCAGACATCGATGTTTGTGCAAGATCCATAACCTGCAAAGTGTTTGATTTGCAAGATTGAAAGGTTGTGTTCGCTGGTCGATATGGGGGATCCACTACCCGCTGTTAAATTGTCCAAGCAACCTAATTGTAGAGAAAGAGAATCACAAATATGGTCCAGCAGAGTGGATTTATATATTAATATATATAATGGCGAACATATCGCAATGGAATAGTGATACTAAAGGAAAACAAGGATAATGTCCTTGTGTCTATACAGGTGGTCGTTCGCTATCTTTCTTTTAGACATAAAACTACATTAAGTTTGTCACATGCCACATGTTCGGGGCTGCAGTGCCATCCATTCTTTCTAACTCATAGTTGTTGGACTTGTGAGCCTTCATGACTTTGTATGGTTCTTCCCACTTTGGGCATAGCTTTCCTTACTCTTCAGTCAGGCTAGCATCATTTTTCCTCAGCACTGGATCACCAATCTGAAATTGCCTTTCCTTCACTTTTTGATTGTACGATCTTGCCACTCTTTCCTTGTGTTTGGATTCTGTGATATTTTCCAAGTTTCTTTGCTCCTCCAGTTCCCTAGTTCCAACTTCAACACATCTGGATTGTCAATCTCTTTATAATTGCTTATCCTGAGAATTGAATTTCCAATTTCTATGGGGTATGAATGCTTTGTGACTGTACACCAAAGCGTATTGCGTCTTTCCCATTGGCTATCAGATGGTTGTTCTATATGACCATAGCGTGATCGGTAACTCATCTACCCATCCTGTTTGCTTTCCTTATAATCGTTTCTATATCCCCTGAACTATTATCTTGTTTGTCACTTCCCCTTAGCCATTAGCTTGAGAATGTGCCACAGAGATAAACTTATGAATAATCCCGAGCTTTGAACACCAGTCGGTGAACACCACACTTGTGAATTGTGTGACGTTACCCATGACAATGGTACGTGGCACTCCAAAGTGGTACACAATATTTCCATACAAATTTCCTAGTTGCTTTGGTTGTGACATGTCCTAATGGATTTGCTTAGACCAACTTTGTAAAGTAATCGACCGCTACAATGAGTAACTTAGCGTTGCTTTCTCTTCTTGGGAATGTTCTCACTAAGTCTATCCCCCACTTGTCAAATGGCCAGGCTCTATAGATTCCTATCAAAGTTTATTTTGGCTTATGCGATAGCGAAGAGTTGATTTGGCAACTCCTGCACTTGAGGACGAAGTTGTGTGCATCATTGAACATAGTCGGCCAGTATTACCTTGCTCTAATTATTTTTCTATCTATCGTTCTATCTCCCTGGTGCATTCCACATAAGCCTTCATGAACCACTTTTAAAACTTCAGTAGCCTTTTTTGTCCCTACATATTTTATCCATGGGGACAAGAATCCTTTTTTGTATAATGTACCATCTTTGTAGACGTAATTAGTGGAACACAATTCCAACCTTCTAGCCTCCACCTTATCTTCTGGCAATGTCCCTTTTGCGAAGAAATCCATTAGTGGAGTCATCCAGTTTGTCTCATCTTCTTGGATTGTTAGCACAACCGTTTACATGGTGCTTCTAACTGAGATAACCTCCATGATGACATCCCTTTGCTGAGTAAGGGAATCAAATCCCGCAGTTGCTACCTTGCTTAATGTGTCTGCCTTTGTGTTTTTGCATCGCGGGCCATGTTTATGTCAAAATATTCAAGTTGGGCTATGAGTTGTCGCACCTTCACCAAATATTTCATCAACTGGTCTTCTCGTACCTCATAGTCACCTCGCACTTGTTATACTATAATTAGTGAATTGCTGGATACCCGGATACTTTTTACTTTCATTGTGACCACGAGATCTAATCCACAAATTAGAGCTTTGTATTCGGCTTCATTGTTGGTAAGCAAGAAGTCAAGCCGTAATAAGTGCTTGTGTTCGCCCCCATTTAGTTCTACTAAAAGCAGTCCCACTCTGCATCCTTCCTTACTTGATGCACCATCAACGAAGAATGTCCAAGCCACATGTTCCCATTTTATCTTACCTTTGTCAATTGTGAAACTCTGATGGATGCTCACTCTCTGTGTCTCTTTGCTTGTCGTCTCTGCGATGAATTCTGCCAACGCTTGAGCTTTTATTGATGTTCTATGTTGAAATTGTATTTCAAATTGACCTAGTTTCATAGCCCACTTTGCCAATCTGCCTGAAGACTCTGGCTTACAGAGGATGTTCTTGATTGGAAACCCTGTGTAAACTACTATGTTGTGGATTTGAAAGTATGTTCTAAATCTTTGTGCCGAATAGACCAAAGCCAAGGTTAACTTTTCTACAGGAATGTAAGTTGTCTTTGCCTTTTGTAGGATTCTACTGATGTAATAAAAAGGAACTTATCTCTGCTCTTCCAAGCGAACTAACACAAAGCTAGCAGCGTTTTGTGAGATTTCTAAGTACAAGTACAAGTACAATGTTTCTCCAAATATAGGTGATTTCAGCTTTGGCAACATTTGAAGCTGGTCTTTTAACCCCTCATATGCTCTCTGACAGTCTTCGCTCCAATTAAATTATCTTTCCTTTCTTAGCACTTCAAAGAGTGAAAAATACTTTTCTGCAGCCTTTGATACTAAATGACTAAGCGCTGCCAATGATCCCATTAAGATATGTACTTGTTTAACTGTTCACGGTTGGGAAAGATTCACCATTGCTTGGATCTTGTCTGGGTTAGCTTCTATAATCTAAGAGGAAACCTTTTACCCTAGGAACTTTACAACCCCACTCCAATTTCACACTTTTTAGGGTTATGTTTCATTCCTATATCATTTAAAGTGTCCAAAGTTTCTTCCAAGTCTTCAGCGAAGTTTCCTACCTTCTTACTATTGATCACCATATCATCAACGCATGCTTCAATGTTTCTCCCCATTTAGCTTCTGAATGCTTGGTCAGTCACTTTTTGGTATGTCGGGTTTGAGCCTAAACAGAATCTTCACAGAACAAAACATTTCGAATCTTATTCTGAAAGTTTTTTTCTCTGCATCGTCCGGGTTCATCAATATTTGGTGATATCCTTTGTATGTATCCAATAATGCCAAGCCTTTGTGTCCTGGGATTACTTCCACCAGTTGATCGATCTTTGGAAGAGGATAAGAATCTTTTGGACATGCTTTGTTCAAATTTGTGAAATCCATGCACATCTTCCAAGCATCGTTTGACTTCTTCACCATGACTAGGTTTGCTAACCACATTGGGTATATAACTTCCCTTATTATGCCGGCTTGCAACAGCAATGTAACCTCTTCTTTTATCGCATTTAGTCTATCGCAAGCAAAGCAACATTGTTTTGGCTTAACCGGTTTAACTAAGCTACTGACATTCAACGAATGGGTAGCGATGTCGAGGCTTACTCCTCCCATGTCTGTATGCCCCATGTGAATGGATCCCTATGGCTTTGCAAAATTTGATTAACCTTTGCCTTTTCTTCAGCAGGAAGATGTTTTCCAACCTTTATGAGTTTGGAGTCGTCTTTGGCATCTAGGTTTATGATGTGCCCATTTTATACAGTTATATTAGGACTTGTAGAATTCACTTTTATACACTTTTGTGCTCTAAATGCGGTATTTTGCCTTGAAATTCTCTAAAAATAGTTTAAAGTGACTTTTACGCTATTATTACTTTTCTAGAGGATTTTGTGTGAAAAGGCAATTTGTTTGTAGATTTTGAAGACTTTGAAGATTTTGAAGAATACCTTTGAAGATTTGAAGAATTGAAGACTTGTATTTTAGCTTTTGAAGATTTGAAGAATTGAAGAATTGAAGACTTGTATTTTAGCTTTTGAAGAATTGAAGACTTGAAGACTTGTATTTTAGCTTTTGAAGATTTGAAGAATTAAAGAAGTGAAGAGAAGAGGAGGATATGAAACAAAAAGAAGAAAGAAATCAAGATGCTGGAATTGGAGTCTGTCGCAAGGTCGTCGTGAGCCCGTCGCGATTCGCGACGGACGTATGGCCAGAAATTCTTCTTGCTTTTTTGTACTATAAATACTCACCTTATCCTCTCCTCTTCATAACACGAATCCAACTTCTTCTTCCTGCTATTTTTCTAGGTTTAAACCCTAGTTTTTATTTCTTTCTTTTCTCAGTTTTATAGGTTAATCATGTCTTTTAATTATCTAGCTTAGTTTTATCTTGGGGGCAATGGATTGAAGCTTCCATATCTATGTAGTAAGAACCATATCTATCTATTTAGTGCTTTTGCTATTGTGCATTTATTGAGCTTTGAATGTGAATTGTTAATGGAATTGATGTTGTTGGAAGCTTGAGTAGATGAATTGCTTGTATGATTACTTGTTAGGGTTGGGAGAAAGTAGCTAATTCTCCCCTCTTTTAATGTGGAATCCAAGAGCATGAGTTAGAGCTTCTTAATGATGTTGGTGTGTTGATAATTGCTAGATGAATATGATGATGTTTAACTCGTTGTCATGTTTGTTTTAGATAGCAAATGAGAGAGTTCAATGAATGTCGATCGTTCTTGACTAATCTTGTGTAAATGCATGAATTGGTTAAATGCTTAGACACGGTGTAGTGTTATAAGTGTTGCCAAGCTTGTTGATTCTTCGTGCTCAATGTCATAAATGGAATAATTTTAGTTGTGTTTCAGCTAAGAGATTCATTGGTGAGGTTTGAAAACAGATGTCGAATTCACTCTTGCAAACTACTATCTAAGAAGGATGGAAGATTTATCTTCACAACAAATAGTGGAAGTAGTGAATAGATTGTTTCACTCGTTCTTGAAGTCTTTGTTATTTAGCATTCGTGTATACTTAATGCTATCTTTTACTTCATTTATGCCATGGGTTGTTTGACAATAGGAAGTGTTTGCATGATTGAAGTGTTAGGGTGTTAGGAACGTGACGAATTCCTTAGCTCCTTTGCATGAAAATCTATGAACATGAACTTAGAACTTCTTGTGCATAATGTGTTGTGACTCTTGTTAGATAAGTATGTTAATGTGGATTGTTCTCATATTTATCCTATAGATGCAATGAGAGGTTGAACCTTGAATGTGGTTTGTTCTAGGTTTAGCCCAATGAAGGCTATGTTTGGTTAAATGGCTATGCCTTTGGTAGAAGGCTTGTTATTGTCAAATATATGGTCCTTCGTGTATAATGCCATTGAGGAAATATCCCTATGGTCATTGTTTGTCTAGGGTGATCATCAATGAGGTTTGCAAATGGTCGTTTGTCTTTGCAAATTACTCTTAAGAAGGAATGAATGTTGATCTTCCATTGGCATTCCCCATAGGTAACAAATGTGATAGGATGAGTGAATGGTTCAATGATCTACATTTGGTTTGGAAGTGGATATCAATTGCCCCCAAGGCTTTGTTTTTGTAGTTTTAAAATCCTTTTTCTTAGTTTGTTTGATGATTAGCATAGTTACTTGACTTTGCTAGTTTTCTTGTCTTTAAAATTGCATAACTTAGGACCCCCAAACAACCAAACCCCCATTTTTACATGCTTTTATATGTATATATATATATCTACTCCAAGCATAATATCAACCTTTTGTGTTTAAATGCTTGAGAAAATCCATCTTCTCTGTGGACGACCCCGACTTGCCGCTATCTACTTAGTTGTATATAGTAAGCTTTTAGGGCTTATATATACATATATTAACTTTGAGAGGTACGACGACGACCTCCCAGTTTATTAACCCTGTTTCTTCACCTAGGTTAACTGATTCGTCTGAATGTTCTAGTAAGCTTTCTCCTGAAATTGTGTTAACCAGCTTCACCTTTTCTCCTATCTTTCCTACCTTCATCACTATAACCATGCATTGCCTGGCTGCTTGGTGTTTTCCCCTAATTGTTGCTAATCCAGCTGGGGTTGGAAATTTTATTACCAGATGATAATGGGACCAGATTGCCTTAGCTCTGTTCATCCATAGTTTTCCAATTATGGCATTAAATGTACTTGGGGCATCCATAACAACAAAATTCACACATGATTGTGCAATTTTCCCCACTTTCCCCAATCATAACAGGCAAATGTATATTTCCTAGAGGCCTTTCCGCTCACCCTGTGAATTCGATCAGCATAGTGTGGACATTTTTAGATCTGTTCTCATGAAGCTCAACCTGTCAAAGCAATCGAAAATAGTATCTCGACCGCACTACCTCATCCACAAAAACTTTGTGGACAGTTACATTTCCCATTTTTGCTATGATGACCATGGGGCCATTGTGCGGCGAGGCGTTGGGTACTGCATCCTCTTTTCTGAAGGTAATTGCATTGTTTGGGCAAAACCTTTTATCAACTGACTTTTGTGGAGGAGAATACCTTTCCTTGGCCTTTCACGCGTTGTTGGACAACGACTCCGTGGATCCGTGTATAGAGAAGATAACTGTCTCTGGTTCTTCGCTATCCACACTGTCATTATACTCTACAACCGCCATCATTTTTTTTACTTTTATCCATTTCCATCGCAGTACTTTGGTTTTGTGGTGACAGTTTTGGTGTCTTACTTGCATCCACATACTGCCTTGTTGCTTCTTTTCTATATTGACCCAATTTGTCATTCCTATGATTTTCTTCAATTTGTCTTCTTAAGTCCCTGCAATAATCTATATCATGGCCATGATCTTTGTGAAAGGCACAATAAAACTCTTGTGATCTTTTTTCTGGTGGGGCGATCATTGGTGCTGGTTCTCGGAATAGATCCTTATTTGCTAGCCATATTTCTTTCCTTGTCTTTGTTAGAGGCGTATCTTGAAATGGCGAACCCTGTAACCCTGGCTCTTCTCTTCTGAAAGTGGTGTTTACTTTCCTTTTTTAGGCCAGTTCTTTTGAAAATCCTCCATCGTTCACTTTTTTCACCCTGTTCCTTTTCCATCTTTCAGTTGTTCACCTCCTTTGTTTGCACATGCTGTTCAATCATTTTCTGTAGTTCATTTGGGTTTTCTGGCATATTCTTTGTCAGTTCCTTGTAGAATTCTCCAGATCTCATACTCCCTGTAAAAGCACCTAATGGCGATTGAAATGACAAATCTCAAACTTGTAGGCTCTCCATGACGAATCGACTATGATATTTTGTGAGGCTTTCATCACTTCGTTGTGCTATATTACTGAGATCCGCAATAATTCTAGTGAACTTCTGCTTTTGGTAGACCGTCCCAAAAATAAATCTGGCAGTTGTGCCCAAGACTTGATACTTCCATGTGGAAGGTCTTTGTACCACGTAATCGCAATGCCTGATAGAAAAATGGGAAATGCTTTGCAAACTAGTTCTATGTTCGCGTCCCGAAATATCATGCTGTTTTCATACGAATGCAAGAACTCTTTTGGATATGTGGTACCATCATAGACTTTAACGTGTAGAGGAAGCTTGAAATTTTTAGGCATCCTGAAATCTCGTAAATGTGGTGCGAGGGGCGACTTATCCGCATCATCTTCTGCGACAATGTCCGCAGATTTTCTTCATACCATAGATGTTCGCATTCTTGATTTGCCCTTTTCTCTGTCCTTGGGGGTTTTTGCCTTAGATTCTTCAAGAATTGATCGTATAGGTCTTCCTTGTTCACTTCTAAGAATGCTGCGGACGCCCATTTTTCCTTATCATAGTTGTTGTTTAGAGATTCTGCCTCTTCTTCTTCCTCCCCTGTTTCTTCTTTACTGAACCCTTTCTTTTTACTAGGTGTATGATGCTGCTTGTGGTGTGTTCCCTCATTTTTTCCCAATGCTTGCTCTTGTGATTGATGGTTGTTGCCTTTTGCACTTCTAGTGAACGTCATTGCTTACCTGAGCAGCCTGAAAATGAAAAGAAAAAAATTATGTTCCCCACAAGTGCCGCCAAATGATGTGGTAGTCTGTCTAGGTAGGCTCTTCTTGGTTCACTTGTTTAAATTCCTTTACCTGCAAATGCATCCCCGGGAGTGATTCCGGGAGAGCACCTCCGACGATCAAGTCCATCATCTCTTCAAGAAATAGAATTTCCTTATATATTAGTGCTAACCTTAGCTCCTACAGTGATTGTTTTATTTATAGTCTAATTTCCTTTGTAGTTCCTCATTCTTAAGAACTCAAGATCGTGGGTATGCCACTCCTTCCACATTCCTCGGTCGTGGTCCTTGTGTTCGCTGCATGTCCCATCTTTGGCGGTTTATGTTCTCTGCCATGATCCACGATCCCTATGTTCGCTGCGTCTACATGTTCATTGCTTTGGGCCGACACTAGATAGGACAATGTTGGGTTGGGCCTAGCTACTCTCAGCCCTTTGAAAATTGGGTTACACCTACACCAATACCTACTCCGAAAACAAAAACAAGAAAAAGATAAAAGCAATAATAACTACTCACTAACACATTATACTCGAACTGAAGATCATCCCTAGAAATGGTGCCAAAATTTTGATTTGCCCTCGACCCGGCCATCGTTATAACACAAACCGATGGGCTTATTGGTTAAAGGATAAGATTTATATTCTGCACTTATTCTTACTACTAAGCTACCTAGGGGTAGTAACTGGCAAGCCCTGGGTTTGTCCACAAAGATGCTAGGGTTCAAGTACTAGTTAGAACACAACCTCATGCAGGTCGTCAATTTGTACGAGTGAAAATAATAAGTAAAGAAAACATGCAAAGGGGGGAGGGGTGGTATTTTCAACTAACAACTACAAATCATGAAATTAACAAACAAGTAAAATATTTATGCTAGGCACTTGGGAATTATTTAGCAACATGGTAGTTTTAATGCTTCAATCCTCAATTCATTCACATATAGACATACGAATGACCTATTAGTGTGTTTACAACATGTGGTGTGGTCAATGGTATACACTTCCCCAACCCTGTCACGGTGGGTGCGCTCGCAACCCTCCATCGACACCGCCATCGTAATTAGGGGAGTACAACAAAGTCTGACCATTGTTGCAGGTCTGTTTCTCCCCCGTGCTATTACGTCCCGGGCTTCCACCACAAATACAACTACTCCCCTTAGTCCTATATACGATGGGCCTAAGGTTCGTAGGCACCTTATCTGTGACACTAGGGTTTCAACACAACACCTAACTTGCTACTATTCACTATCTCTACCAGCAACATCTTGGACAGTAGTTATGAAGTCAACTAAGACTAGTGCGATAGAAAATAGGTCAGAGTATTCTGGAATCCCCCCGTGCACACACCCATGCAGATGCGTTCTCCCCTACCCATTCTAACATCCGGGTTTCTCTTCCCAAAGTGGTATCAATAATTGCACCATACATGAGTATGTCCCAAAGTGTGTGCTTATATGTGGTGTACTACTCAAGCATTTATAACATTTAAGAACAATCACAATAATATCATAAACACAAAGCTAGGATGAATCCAATGAATCTCATAAGGCATTTAGAACATATCAAGTGCCAAAATGAATCCCAAGCTAATCTAACTACTCCCTAGACATAGAATTCAAAGATTTGAATTCCACATAGTTGGGACAAAGCAAGAAGAAAAGAAAAGAAAAGAAAAGATTACAAAACCTATAAAAGGAACTCCTTCCTTCTCTCCAACCTCTCTCCTCTCCAAAATATGTTTCCAAATATGTTCCAACCTCTTTAAATGAGTAGACTAGGGTCCTATATATAGTAGTCGGAGATTGAGCCTAAAAATAGGCCCTAATAGGCCAAAAGTAGCAAAACCATAGGTTAGCCGCCAAGGTTTTACGGACCAGCATGGATGTCACGGCCCATGAAGCATGCATAGTCACGGGAAGCTAGATCTGCCACGGTTCATGAATGTTCATAGTCGCGGTCAGGCGCCTTGCCTCGTGAAGGTCTTGTGCTGGTCTCGTGCATGACTTCACGGAACTCGCGGATTCTTGTGTAGTGTGGGTCGTGATGATTGTCATAGGCCACCGGTGTTTGACCATGCGCGGTCCATGACCGGCTGCTGGTGCTTCGTTGGCTGAACTTTGTTTGCTTATCGCGGGTGAACCATTAGTCCGAATCGGTATTTCCAGTAGTTGATTTTGTAGTACTCGAGAAGACAAATCCAATGGAACAGCCTTGAAGGCTAATTCTTCCTGGATCTTTCTCAGACTAAGGTAACACTTCTCGGATCATGATTCATCATTTTCTCCTTTGGCCGTCTTGAACTCCGAAGCCACCTATCTTTGGCTTAAATCTCCTTCTATCATGCATTGATGTTCGTGAACTTCATTTTCTACCATTCTAATGTGAATGGCCTTTGGCTCTTTTACCGTCCTTGCAAACGAACTTCAATCTCCTACAGCCCTTGCAAACTGCCTTCACATAGAATGTAACCAAAAAGTACCCAAGGGCGACCAACTGAAGATGATCAAAATGAAGACCAAGTATCCCGTGGATAAAATATTTCCATTAGTATGAATTAATTCCATAAATGCGGGATTTAGACAAGAAAACCAAACACGGCCGTCGAAACCCCTTGTCACGTAAACTCAACTAATACTAGAAATTCACCAACCAAAAGTAACTAAAAACTATGTCAAATACATTTTTAAAGCATGCAAAATGGTGGAGATCAAATGCTCTCGCATGTATTGTCATTCAAATAATCTTTTTATAGCTAGCGATCACAGGGATCATTACTGATCAGGGTCCATGTTATTCCATGGTTGTGATTTTGTGGGTGACATTTCTCCTCCCTTTATGGTTCGTTCATATTGCTCGATAAATGCAAGGTGCTATTTTGGCCCCGGGCTTCGCTTGATTGAGGGAGTCCCAACGAGGCTTGTTCTTTATTAAACAAGTTGTTCGCTTATCTAGTTTGTTGGGATTGAGATGACATCTTTATTTGGACTTCGTGTGGTTGAAGGAGGTGTATACCAGGTAGTATATTCTTACAACAACTTCAAACAAACATGTTCGTTAATGAATACAAGTTTCTCTCCACACAACTTCAGTCTTGATTACATGATAATGGGAGGGTCCAACATCTTAGTTTTGTTGCAACATCACAAAAAATGGTGTTGTTGAACATAAGCATCATCATTTACTTAATTTTTCTCGTTTGTTACCTTTCAAGAAATTTACATCTTTCATTTTGGGGTGAATGTATTTTGACAGCTCCTTATACCAACTCCATTTCTCCAATATCAATCACCGCAAAAATTTCTTCTTGAAAACATTCCATCGTATTTCTCTCTTCATGTTTTTAGAGGCTTATGTTTCACTAAAAGTATGCATCCACAAAATGAGTTCAGTCCTGAGTTAGGCCGAAAGTTTTGTTGGGTACCCTTTTGACCAAAAGATACCGAATATATGATCCATATAAAAATAAAATATATGTTTCACAAAATGTCATTTTTCATAAACATATTTTCTCCTTTCACGGCTTATCATCTAATTTGTTTGACACCAGACTTGACATCACCCCACTTGATGCATAGCTATGTATCTCCCTCTCCATCTCTTCATCCAACACTTTAGAGCCTATTAATCCTGCTTTTAATCAACCAACTCCCTCTCATCCTGGAGAATCTAGTGTTTTTCTAGTAAACGTTACGACTTGCCCTCATTGTGAATGTCATCCACCTCATCAGTGACTACGTTTGCACTAATATATCGATGGTGACAAAATGTCCCTTAGTTTATTATTTCTCTTTGCCACGATACTCCCAGTCTCATCAAGCGTTTTTCCGACATCGTACACATATGCTCGTCAAATGGGTTAATTAAATAAACTTATTATTCAAATTCAATGGGTCATTATTCAATGGGTCATTATTCAATTAATCCATTTATTAATGGGTCATAATGAGTTGGGTCATAAATGAGTTGGGTCATTAAATGGATAACCCATTGGATAACCCATGAGATATTTACATGACCCAATGGGTTAAAATATATTATCCAATAAATCATTATTCAATAAGTCATTATATAATTAACCTAATAAGTTATCATTCATATTTTCTTCTGATTTGGGTTACAAGTTGTCATTATCCAATGGAATTGGGTATTAAATACTCATTAATTTTTGGGATTGGGAGGGATGAGAATAATTGTGTTAACGGAAAATTTTGATCTCCATGGGTCCCATATTATGTTAACTCAATGGGAACCTAACAAATACCCAATAAATATCCAAAATTACCTAGTTAAATGCATGTGTTATATTTAACATAAATATTCACTACAATTCACAAATTATACAAATTATAACTCACAAATTATTCGAGCTCAATCTCGTATAATATTCGAGTTCGTACAGTATTCGATCCCGTACAGTATTCAAACTCAATCTCGTATAGTATTCGAGTTCGTACAAAATTTGCACTCAATCTTGTACAGTATTCGAGTTCGTACAATATTCGAGTTCAATCTGGTACAGTATTCGAGTTCATACAGTATTCGAGTTCAATTTCGTACAGTATTCGAGTTCGTACAGTATTCGAGCTCAATCTCGTACAGTATTAGAGTTCGTACAATATTCAAGTTCAATCTCGTACAGTATTCGAGTTCGTACAATATTCGAGCTCAATCTCGTACAGTATTCAAGTTCGTACAATATTCGAATTCGTACAATATTTGAGCTCGAGCTCGATCCCAACTAATATTGTTCGTTAATTTCGTCGAGTTTACAAAGCCAACATATTATATATTTTTTATTTTTATTAAATATAATATAATATAATGTACATAATATTATATTACATAATATAATAAATGATTATATATTGAGTCTGTCTCTTGAAAGACGGTCTTTCCATAAGTTATGGAAAGACCAAGGTTTAAAGTGTAAATTAGAAAAAATTAAGATAAAATTTTCGGGTTGCATGAACCGGGTTATAAATTTTATAACTACTACATGTTTCATACTAAAACTTTAATATTGCAACTAAGACCTTTTACCTTTTGTTATTCTAATCAAACCCCGTCTTTCCATAAGCCTATGGAAAGACCGTCTTTCCCAAGACTTTGCCTTATATATTAGGGAAAAATTAAATCATTCGTAATCAAACTTGTGAAAATTTAGTTATCTTGTGATATGAAATTATCCACGGGTCACCCATTACCCAACTCAACTCAACCCACCCAAAATTATCCAACCAACTAAACCCAATAACTATATCCCAATTATATCAATTAACCCAATGAGTCATTATCCAATAAATCTTATTTAATAAGTCTTATCCAATAAGTCTTATTTAATAAGTCTTATCCAATAAGTCTTATCCAATAAGTGAACATAGTATATGAATAACGGTTATCCAACGAATGATCCGATCCGTTTGACGGACTTAAGTAGACCACTCTAAGTCACAGTCGTATTCACATGCCAAGAATTCTAATGATTGGCATGCTGCTATGGCCAAGGAAATAAAAACAACTGAATTAAATAACACGTGGTCTATATGTTCTCTTTCGCCTAATAAAAAGGCAATTGGGTGTAAGTGGGTATTTAAAATCAATACCATTCCTATGGTAACTATTGAAAGATATAACGAACGTCTGATCGACAAAGGCTTTATTGTCATTGAAGGTGTGGACTTTCATGAAAATTTTGCTCCCGTGGAGAAACTTGTCATTGTTCACCTCTTACTTTCAATTGCCACCATTCTGAATTGGTCGCTATACCAACTCCATGTCAACAATGCATTCCTTAAAGAATATTTTAACAAGGAAGTGTATATGAAAATCCCCCTTGGTTTTTCACAATCGGCCAAACACAAAGTTTGTAAGCTGAATTAATCAATTTACGGCATGAAACAAGCTTGTCTTCAATGATTCTCTAATTTTTCCTTCACTCATTCAATGGGATTTTAATCATTCTATCTCTGATTATAGCCTTTTCACTAACTACAATGGTGATCTTTCTATTTTTAACCTTGTTTATGTTGACGGCATTATCATTACTTCTAACAATGACAGTGTGATATCTAACGTCAAAATATTTCCTACCAATTCATTTTCTATAAAACAAATTATGGACCTTTACAATATTTTTCTTGGCATTGAAGTATCTCGGTCTAAACAAGGTGTCTTTTTTTTCCAGCAAAAATATTCCCTTCACATCCTATATGATTTCAGAAAAATCAGTTCTTGTTCATCCCATTTACCCATGGAACAAAACCTCAAATTACAGCTTATTAATGGAAAAACTTTGTTTGATTTAACAATTTTACCCATGTCTCGTAGGGCGCCTTTTACATCTCACTGTCACACACTCGGATATTTAATATGCAGTCAACACACTTAGTCAATGCAAAATCTCCCATTTTACTCATCTTGGTGCAGCTTATCGTGCTCTTCGCTAAAGGTTTTATCAATACATAATTCTTTGTTTCTGCTACCAACTAACTTTTGATGTCAGGTTAGACCGACTCTGACTGGGCTGGTTGTCCAACCTCACATTGTTCGACTACTAGATATTCACCATGTTGGGTTCTAGTCCGATCTCATGGAAAATCAAGAAACAATCAATAGTTTTACACTCTTATGCTGAAGCGGAATATCGCTTGCTCTCATCTTCCACTTCCGAGTTCCTTTGGTTACATTATCTTTTTCGGCATCTTGATATTCTTCATGACCAACTAGTTCCTATATATTGTCATCTCGTCATCCACAACAGAAACTCAAGCCGGATCTTGAAGGGCAATGCGATAATCTGTGGGCTCGGACTGAGTAAGTAAGGCAGTAGTAAGACCATGAGCGACAATATCTTAATAATCTCTGCGCTGTATGGCCCCAGTATTCGACCTAGTAACCATCTGATGGGTACGAGGTCAAGGAGGAGAAGCCACAATAGAAGTCGAAAGAGTGGAGTCGGCTGAGGTATCTCGTGAAGGGTCGGCCGAACTGGGCAAAGACTAGGCGGTCGGATTGGCGCTGGAGATGCTATTAGCGCTGGCTAATGAACGGGAGCCGGATCCGTAGTACAACTAGAGCAAGAGGTCGAAGGAGGTGCCAAGTCAGAATCAGGGTCAAGAAATGCAAAAACATCTAACACTGAAGGTGGAGAACCAGTCACCGAATGAATGGATGGGGCAAATGGAGAGCATGTCTCATCAAAGCGAGCATGTCGAGTGACATAGATTCTGCCATTAGTGCAATCGAAATACCGAAAACCTTTATACTGAAAGTTGTAGCCAATAAATACACACCAAATACTACGGGGAGACAACTTGTGGTCGGCAAAAGAGCAAACAAATGGGAAGACCCGACAACCAAAAGCATGAAAATTGGTGTATATAGGAGCCCAACCATTAATAACTTCATATGGTGATCATCCGCCAAGAACATAAGTGGGCAACCAATTTATGGTATAAGCGGCTGCAGCAAATGCGCCATGCCAATGGGAGAGAGGACATGATAGTGATACAGCACAAACAAACCCATCTTAGCAATGTGGCGGTGCTTGCGCTCAGCCCAACCATTTTGCTCAGGAGTATACAGGCAAGAAATCTGATGGTGAATGCCCTTTGTCTGAAAGTGAGAGCATAAGCGGCCATTTACGAACTCAATCCCCCCATCACTCCGAAACACCTTAATGGTGGAAGAGAACTGGTTCTCCACAAAAGCCTCAAACTGGTGATAAACATCCCAAAAATCAGACTTAGGGCACAGTGGATAATACCACGAGAGTCAGGAATGATCATCAAGGAAAATGGCATAGTAAGAGAAACCATCAGGTATAAAATAGGTGAGGGACCCCACAAATCACAATGAATCAGATCAAGTACCCTGGCAGCACATTTATCATTTGTATGAAAAAAATAAACGTTTCCCTTTAGCATTTTTACACGCATCACAAAGGGTGGGTTTGGGAAAAATATATTAGACATAGAAGAATCCGGAAGCATGCAAACCAGAAATAACGGAATGCGGAACATGACCAAGTCTACCATGCCAAGTTTCAAAAGACGCACGCGACTTATTTAACTCTACAGTGGACAAAAAAACAGATGCACCATAGTCTAAAACATAAAGTCCATTTTCACTATTTTATGCCGAATAATAAATGAGTGATCATTAAAGCAGACAACAGAGTTAAAATCTCGAGTTAATTTGCTAATTGAAAACAAATTTTTAGTGATATCAAGTACAATAAGAACATCATAAACAGAGAGAGACTTAGAAATCCGAGAAGTACAAATATGAGTAATAGGGAGTTGAGAACCATTATCAACATCAACATGGTGAGAACCATCATAAGGTGTCACATAATCAACAGCAAAGAAAGACGATGTCATGTGTTTTATAGCGCCAGAATCTACCATCCTTTTGGAGCCATAGTGCTTGCGATTCTGAGAGCGCATCTGAACAGATGCATCTGTTTGTGTTGGCCTACCTGAAGGAACTCGAGAGAACATGTGGTAGCAGGAAGAAGTGGTATGCCCAAAATTACCACACGTTTGACAAAGTATATGAGCCATAGTGAAAAAAATCAACAAGGGTGAATAATTTGCACAAACTAGCGCGCTAAGCGCGGCTGAATAATTTGCACAAAGTAAGCGCGTGTCAGTACGTGCTAAGAAGGCAGTGAGCCCGAGTCAACGTCCACGTGAATGCACGCGCTGAATCCCTTCTTCTGCAGTCGAGCACGTGAGTCTCACCAATGGCAGCTAAACCATCCCCATAAATGGACCAGCTTAGGCATGACACATTTAGATACTCGAGGCCACCGCCACTCACAATACCCATTATTCCTTCTGGTTCAAGCTTACAGTTATTAACCTCTGTATACCTCAGCATCTCTGAACAACCCTTGAAGCCAACACCAGTGACATTTCTGCAGTTTGTAATCCGTACAGCCCGAAGTTCAAGGAAATTTTGCCAGGGATCTTATGCCAGGATCAGATACAAGTGAGCAAAATGAAAGATCAACATCTTTTAAAGATAAACAAGATTCTGATAAGGCCTTTAACCCAGTATTAGTAATATTGCATCTGTACAAACTAATATTGGTCAAAGAGCGACATCCAGAGGCAACTACATTGAATCCGCAGTCACTTATTTGGAAACAACAATGTAAATGAAGACTCTGCAGCTTGGAACCATAATGTTGTAACTGACTCAATCCTGAATCAGGAAGATCAACGCACCCGGACAGGGACAAACAATGCAGCTGTTGGAAGCAGTTTAGCAACCTGCTGAGATGTAATGTTCCAACTGTGATGTGGCTCTGGGATAAAGAGGGAGCGCCAATATTAGTAAATGAACACTGGGATTGTAAACTTCGACGCCCTAAATTCTGAACTCGAAGCCACTGCTTACAAGTTAATCCAAAAGCCTCTTGATCAGAGGCAGAGTCAAGGCAGTCAAATATAAAAATACAAGCAATCATCAGGGAGGAGAATAATTGAGGTAGAACAATCTTTGCAATAATTATTCATTCTGCTGCAGTTGCACTATGACTCTTCAGAAGGTTGCAAAGCCTGAATCTTTATCATAATGCTTTTATAGGAGCCAGAAGAAGTTGGTGAATCAGAGACAAGTCGAGCATGTGGATCTCCAAGAACATAACCTATGAGTACACTGCATTTACGACAGAGAAGTTTGGTTTTTAAAGGACCAAAACAACCGGGAAAGCAGTTTATTCCATCAACAAGTGTAAATCTACTAAGATCAATGGAGGTAAATGTGATGAAGCCTTTTCTAATGGATTTTCTATACTCCAATCCAATTCCAGAAGTTACGCGAGTAGAGGATGTTAGATTCAGAAGATATCCACAAGAACCACAACTGCAGAGAATGGGAAAGAAAGAGATATAGTTCAATTTACAGGAGTTGTTGGACAACAAACAAAATCGTAGCAGGCCTTAGTAACTAAAGTGTAATCCATCCATCAAGGGTTTACACTAGTACACCACAGAATCTTTTTGACCATAAATTAAATTGCTGAATAAGAAAGAATATAATCTCATCAACTCATATTACTCCTTATTAGATTCATGGTAACATATATTTTCCAGTAGTCAATTTTCCAGGCGCCTTAGCTATGTAAATCCTGGGACTACTTATCTACTGATATACACTAAATCACTAAATTCTCTTGCTTGTTCTTACGCAATCAGGAGGACCCATATATATTGGATCAAACTTCAAACTTCAAACGAGTTACGAGTGTATCATCTGAACAAAATTTCCATTCAATATACAACCTCAGCGAAGTTACAACTACTTAGCTAACCGCATCACCAACCCCAAGTTCACAGGCACAGCTTAGTAACAATAATCATACAAAATAAGAATAAAAACCATTTTCAGAAAGTAACAACTCAAGAAAAAATCCACCAAAAACGAAAAGTTGAGTCCAATATCGAATAAATTCGAAACACCAAGCAGAAGATCCTTTGATCTATGAAAAAAGAGAACCTGTAAGAAACATCAGCCCGGGACATCCTTCATTCATATGGAAGTCGTTGTTATCTTTCCGACAACATTGTATTATGTATATCATGTCAAAGGAACTTATAGTCGACCGTGTCACACTCACTGCCGTGAACAAAATAGACGGCTGTTCGGGATATTTTATGATTCCAGTTTTGAACAATTTACCATTTTAGTCCTTACGTATAACCATTTTCCACTTATGGTCCATTTTGTTTAAAACCCTTTGACATGATATATGCTCGTAAAAAATAAGGGCAATAATATGTGGTTGTATTCATGATCTGTGGTACATTATGTAAATGTACAAAAGACCTATGCAGATAAGGAAAATGAAATATAATCTAATTTCAATTACAAGTAATATTTATATTCTTTAATAATCCTCATCAAGTTTGAGCATGAGAATCAGAAATGTCCAACTTGCCAAATAGTGAATGAAAGCCCTGGTAAAAAAGTCTGCAGGTTGATTTGGAGTGCGGATATGATGAGTAACAATAGTACCGGACTGTACAGGATCACGAACAAAATGACAATCAACCTCTATATGCTTCGTACATTCATGGAATACTGGATTTGGCGCAATATAAAAAGCAGATTGACTGTCATAAAATAGTCGCATAGGAGCAGAATGCACAACACCGAAGTCCCGAAGCAAAGACTTAAGCCACAACAACTCATAATAAGTAACAACCATAGCACAATACTTCACTTCAGCAGAAGAGTGAGAAACCGTAGGTTGCTTCTTAGTCTTCCATGAAACCGTAGGTTGCTTCTTGGTTTTCCATGAAACCAGAGAATCACCAATCATCACAAAGTACTCGGTAAGAGAGCGTCGTGTAATAAGGCATGCAGCCCAATCATAATCACAATAAGCAATCAACTGTAATGAACTACGTGAAGAGAGAAATAAACCTTGACCAGGACGACTCTTCAAGTAATGAAGAACTCAAATCGCAGCTTGCCAGTGAGGAACACAAGAAGACTTCATAAACTGAGCAAGTGTATGAACCGAATAGCTAAGCTCGGGATGTGTAATGGTGAGATAAATTAGGCGACCAACCAGGTTCCAGTACTGCTCAGGATCATCGTAAAGAGGACCTTCAATACACGCCGGACCGTGTTGTTGCTCCATACGAAAATCATTTGCTTTAGAAGCTAATAAACCTGTGCTAGATAAAATATCCAGGGCATATTTTCGGTGAAGAAACATCTCATTAGGTCTTCTAGAAATCTCTATACCCAAGAAATACTAGTGAACCAAGATCTTTCATGTGAAAAGAAGAGCTCAAGTAATTCTTGAATTCATAGATAAGTGACGAAGAACTACCAGCAATAACCAAATCATCCACATAAACATGCTCGTGCAAAGAAACTGAGCCACGAGAGAAAACAAATAGAGAGCAATCTGATTTACTCTGAACAAATCCAAATGCACGTAAAGCCTGAGCCAATTTGGAAAACGAATTGCGAGGGGCTTGCTGAATACCATAAAGATATATCTGAAGGCGACATACATGTACAGGAAGTGCAGGATAGTGTGGGGGTGCATAAACACCTCTTCATGCAGATCACCGTGTAGAAAAATCATTATGCACATCCATTTGATGAAATTTACAACCACAAATGACTGCAACTAATAAAAACAAGCGAATCGAACTCATCTTTGCAACAGGAGCAAGTGTCTCAGTATAGTCAATTCCGCTAGTATAGTCAATTCCTTCAATCCGACGATTCCCAAGAACCACCAGGCCATCTTTGTTCTGTTCAATGGTACCATAAAAATTGAACTAGGTACGATAAACCAATTTGCACCCAATTGCAGTCTTATCCCGAGATAGAGAAGACAGAGTCCATGTCTTATTGTGCTCAAGAGCATTAATCTCATCATCCATACCATCATGCCAATGAGCATGCTTCTATGCCTCAGAGTAAGTAGTGGGATATGCAATAGAAGTTACTGCACCCAAAAATCTAGAATGCGTACTAGAAAATTTATTGCAATCAACAAAATCAGTTAGAGGATAGAGAACACCTGAGGATAGTGATGGCGCAGGAGTGATCATACCAATGAGGGGGGTTCAATATCAGTAATAAAGTAGACATAGTCTTCCAAATATGCAGGAGGTGGACGATCACAAACACTCTGTTGGGCAGGAAGCGGTACTGGGGAATTCAACGAGGCTAGCGGCAGAGCGGACACGGTATGGTGTTGGTCGGTAGAGGCCCGAGGAGATGACTCTGCATTAGATAGTGGCACTGGCAAGGTCGTCACGTCGTCTGACGGTGCGTGATGAACGAAGACTGGCGGTGCGTGTGGCTCATCAGAACCTAAAATGATCAGCCACTGGGAAGCTGACTATTCTGGGTTAGAGGCCGCGTCTAGTGACGATGGATTCATGGGTGGTGAGCCGGCCAACGTTGGGTGAGCATCAGGGATCGACGGTGATACCGACAGTGAGGTGGTGGTGGTGCCGCTAGTATGCACTGTTGGAGCCGATGGCGGAGAGTCAGGTGTCACAATGTATGAAAACTGGTTGACAAGGAAATAAGCATCCCAACTGTTGAAAAAGCCACGGGATTCCAAATCATAAAAACGATAACCTTTCTTTCCGGAGAGATACCCAAGAAACAAACATCTTCGACTTCTTGGAGCAAACTTGCCACGAAATCATGGAATGTAGGAAGCCAAACATAAGCATCCAAATACCTGCAAAAAACTTGTAATTTGGAGCTCGATCATAAAGTAACTCAAATGGTGTGTAACCATTGAGTTGCTTTATCGGTGTCCGGTTAATAAAATATGCAGCTGTAAGAACACCCCTAGAAGTCAAGTGGCAGATTAGCTTGAAAACACAAAGCACGCACCACATTTAACAAATGATGATGCTTGAGCTCAACACGACCATTCTGCTGTGGTGTATCAACCATAGATGTCTAAAAAATAATCCCAGATTCAACAAATTATGATCTCAAAGGTAGAAATTATGTACCATTCTCAGCACAGACACGACAAATGGAGCGCCCAAACTGATTCTTGATCAAAGCACAAAATTCAATATATCTAGAAGTTACATCTGACTTAGAAACTTATAAATAAACCTAAATAGCTCGGCAATAGTAATCAACTATTGTTAAAAAATAAAAGGCACCACTAGAAGATGATGTTCTATAAGGACCCTAAACATCACAATGTATTGATTCAAACAATGAACTAGCATTTGAATAACTCAAGGAAAACTATGTCTAGTCTATTTTGCTCTATAACACACAGAGCAAGGAGCATAGATATTATTTGTGCTAAATCAAGTGTAGAAACAGAAGACAACACCATAGAGGAAGAATGTCCAAGACACTGATGCCAAAAATTGGATGGAGAAACTGAAGCAACTATCATAATAGACTGCAGGATATGAAGATGAATATGCATATCCAGCAGACGAAGCCAATAAACCCCCCTCCTCCTTGCTACTAATCATAGTCCTCGTACTGATTTTCTGTAAAATACAATAATTTTCAGTAAACAAATCTAGACATTTTAACACAGATGACAATATAGACATGATAATAAATGGCATCGCAAAGTAGGGATGTAGAGTACATGAGTAAGCGTGACATCATCAAAGAAAATAGAACCATATTGTGTAGCAAATGACACATATTTATTAGGGAGTATAACATTCACAAAATCGACATCAGTAGTAATATGAGTAAGAGAACCCTTGTCACCAGCCATATGATATGAGGCTCCCGAATCAAGAATCCAGGTTGAAGTAGACTTACCTGACCAATGGTCAGACAAAGAATTAAATTGATTAAATAAATGCATGGTCGTGCTTTATTGGTCATCAGACAGAGTAGTACCAAAATCAGATCGGGTAGGGGTACTGTTGGAGGTCACCGCTGCATAACCTTGTGGCGACACTACAGGGCCGGCGAATGGCAGTGGAGGCGGCTGGGCACCGGTTGCCGAAACGCCATTCTCGGTGGCAACAATTGGCTGAGCTGGAGCCGTGTTCTTGGCAGTGTTAGCTGTCTTCCTCATCTCCGTGAACCATTTTGAAGAGCCTGTGCGCTTGAAACATAAAGCTTTATCGTGAACTTTGTGATGAAAATGCATACAGACAAGATTGTTATGATCCGCTGAAGTGAAGACAACTGTTGAACAGAAGGTGGTGAGCGTTGTACGACATATGCCATAGAGTCAGAAGAAGGCTCGCAAGACCAAATGATGGCTTTGTGATTCTCGTCCTGAGCAACAAGAGCATACACATGTATGACAGGTGGCAGTGGATTAAGACTCATGATGTTAGATAGGAAGATGTGATAGCCTTCATCTAGACCAAGGAGAAATTGATAGATAAAATCTTTTTCACGCTCGTGGAAGAAAACATTGGCAAGGTTGCATGTACACAGTGGTTTGCAAGCTTCACATGTGCAAACTAAAGGAGGCCAAAAAGAATTGTAATCATCAACAAATTCTTCAGTTTGCCAAAATAAATGGAAATAGTATGACCATTCTGCCAATAGTTCTGTATATCATCACACATATGAAGAATCTTCGGACCATTACCAAGAGTAAATCGTGCTTTAAGATCATCCCACAGTTCCTTACTGTGGAAAATTAGCTGGTAGAAGACCGCAATGCTGGATCTACAGTCTGTAAGATCCACCAAACTAGAATAGCATTAACTCCAGGCCAATCATCTGTATCAGGATGATTATTCGGGGGGTTTTGTAATGGTTCTATCAATGAAACCAATCTTCTTCTTAGAATAGCACGACAAATTCCAGTAGTTTATTCAATCTAGTTTTCTTCGCCCTTTAGCATGACGGAACAGATGACCAAACCAGAACCTTTAGAAGAACCAAGATAAGAGGGACTTTTTAGAGATTGACCAACAGGTACAAATGATTGAGTGCCCAATTGTAATTGCAACTGTTTGAGTAAAAAAACAATTACATCGGTGGCATTGAGATTCTCTAGCTTATTGGCCTTAGGTTCGGCAGCACTGCGAGCCTATTTAGTGGCATCACAGCAGAAGTTGACATGATGGTAGAATCAAATAAGATCTTTGGCAAAAATTAGATAGGTAGCAAATTGGGACGCAACAACCGTGAGCATCATGGCAATGACGCTTGGAATAGCGTAAACAGTTTGTGGTTGGCATGCGTAGGCAGATCTACAGCAGACGTCGAATGATTATGACAACCGAGATGCTAGCGGTGGCAATCGTCGGGCGATGGTTTATAGCGAGCGACTGGAGGTGGCGGCTGCAGCTCGAGAATAACATCGGAAATCTTCTTAGGGTTTCAGGATTTTAGGCTCTGATACCATGCAGAAAATACAAGTAATATTGTGTGGTTGTATTTATGATCTGGGGTATATTATATAGAGGTACAAAAGACCTATACAGACAGGGAAAATGAAATATAATCTAATTACAATTTCAAGTAATGTTTATATTGCTTAGTATAAATATAATTAAGCTATTTACTTTTTTACGGTATTCAACGATCATGTTTGACCGTCAATATTTCTAGCTACATATAAAATCTTTGCATAAAATATTGATATTTAAAAATTAGATGTTAAGATGAATCTAATAATATCTCACATGATATTTTCATTATACATATATTAATGTATATTTAGGGTCAAAGTTTACCAAGTTTGATTTTGAAAAAGTAAATAGTCCAGTAATCTTCGGACGGAGGGAGTACAATGTTGTCGGAATGAAAAAAACGGCCACTTGGGATATTTTATGATTCCCGTTTGGAATGGAATTTTCCATTTTAGTCCTTACATATAACCATTTTCAACTTTATGGTTCATTTTGTTTAAGACCTTGTCTAATTGAGCTGAAACGAAGCTAAGATAAAATTGTTGGAGATGATATGAGATTGTTGGAGATTATTGGAGTTGAGCTAAGATTGTTAGAGCTGAGTTGAGATAGTTGAAGATTGTTGGTTTTAAAATACGGGCTGCGCTAAAATGCGCTAAGGCCCAAATTTTTTATAATGCGCGATGTGCCGTGCGATGCGAGTGCATCACAGCTCAATGCGCTGCCTATTTTAGTATTCAATATATATTAATATATGCATATGTAAGGCAAGTCAAATAATCAATTGTGAAGTTAGATTCATAATAACTTCAACCAAATAGCAAATTGTGAATTAACTACCAAGTACCAAAAACAATACATGAATAATATCAAGTTTCAATACTCCCAAGTCTCAATAAAAGAACACACTAAAAAATAAAAACGACTCAAACACAACATAGTTCCTAAGAATTGTACGTTTTGACTTAAAAGTTTCAAAACAATTCAAGTTTAAAGATCATCATGGAAGTCATCATGATCATCTTCATCATCATTAATGACCATCACATTATCTCCATCTCCCACCATCCTCTCCAATATCTTGTTCCTCCTCAACATCTTCATCAATCAAAGTGAGCTTTTGTGATGTAGGGTTTAAACTAAATTCAACAATCTTTCTCATAGCTCTTATGTTGTAACTAGGCTCATCTACCCCAAAAGCTCTTCTCACGGCACTCCAACTCAAACTATCATTTGCGAACACCAAATCATCACCGGAATTATCATCATCCATCGTACCAACCAACCATTCATTACTTTCATCAACATCTTCCATAAAAATAGGATTATTCTTATCTTCACATTTAGCTCGTTGGTTTAAAGCCCGATTGGCATTCACATAAACCAAATTGATCAACCTCTCTCGTGCCAATTTATTCCTCCTCTTTGTATGAAGCTAGGAAGAAAATCAAGAAATATTACAAATAAATTTTCATTACTAAAAATGAAAACTAAAAGAGACAAATTCTTGTAAATAAAAAAATAGAATTATAGATACTTGATTAAATACACTCCAGTTCTCTCACAACCCATAGCACTATGTGAGAGACTAAGTATGCATATTGCAAACTTTTGCAATTTTTCAGCACTTGCGCCATATTGTTCCCACCATAATGGTACAATATAAACAATAATTTAGAATTCAAAAGCCAAATAAAAATATGAATAAAACTATTTAAAAAGAAAATGTTAGAATTAAATACTGAGATGTTTTACCTTTCAGTTCCTAATGGCCAATGGATTGCCAAAGAGTCCTTGGACATCCTTATATTTCTCAATATCTTCATTCAAAATAGATTCTTGAATTTTAACTTCGGGAACCAATAAAGGAATACATTTGAACTTCCTCCCAAAGTGCTTTTTCAGGATTATCATAGAAGAACACCGGGTTCAAGAAGTATCCCACCGCATGCAAAGGGCGATGAAGTTGACAATCCCACCTTTGGTCAACAATCTCAAACACTTTCTTGTATGAATCCGATCTATCCATAAAGGACTTTACAATTGTTTCTTTTGCTCCATCCATAGCCTCATACATGTAACCCATAGCCTGCTTTACCTCTCTATCAGCAATTCGAAGAACTTTTACAAGAGAATATTCCAAATAAAAAACATACTAAATTCTTCCAATAAGAATCTTTTAATATAATTTGAGCAACCTTTGTTGCTTCCGATTCCTTTGCCCTGTTGCTTTGCTGCTAGTCTTTCGAAGTAATCATTTTTCTCAAATTACTCTTTTGTTGGTGAATTTGAGAAATAGTAATAAATGAAGTGGCAACCCTTGTTGAGCGGGTCTATGCAAATTCCTTTGATTGGTAAAATTTATCATCATATTCACACGGCCAACATGACTAACAATCTAATTACTCATAAACATAATATCCTTCAAAGTAGTACGAACCGTGGGTAATTTGCCAATATCCTCTAACATGAGATCAATGCAATGAACCGCACAAGGATTCCAATATAAGTGTTTTCTCTCTGGACCAAATATGGATTGTGTTAAACTTCTAAGAAAATCATGGACCAAATATGTGATCAAAGTTGGATAGTGAATAGTATCAAAAAGTGAAATGTCAAGTTTGAACTGGGACAAAGGGTGTATGGGGATATTCTTCTGCTAGCACTTGTCTAGAGTGAGAGCAATGTTCTCTTCTTGACAAAGTCTTGTTTTAGACGGAAAAACCGTTAGACAGAGTTATTTTATAATTGACGTAACTAATGAGGTGTGTTGGTATGCCTTGAATACTGTAATAGCCGCTTCTGCGACCCTGGCCTGGGGGTCCGGGGGGCGGCAGACGCCCCTGGCTAAACGGGGGTCTCTGTAAACACCAATTCTGTTCTGCACTTAGATAGGTAGAAATCTGGCCAATTTCTTAGCGTCTGTAACTTGCTACCTACTATAGTGAATCCGTCTCCCGTGGATGTAGCTAAATTTGGTGAACCACGTAAATTTTGTGTCTTGTTATTTTCGTTCATATTTTCTGTTCTTTCTCCATTCCGCACAACAAGGTGATTTGATGTTTGTTTCTATGTATTGCAATAAGTTACTTATAACTTTGAAAAATTGCTAACATGTGTCGCAATGTATAAATAATTATAATTTGACCCTAAAAGTTATTGAAATGAGGATTTTCACTATTTGTTTCACAATTAGTTTGTCTAACAGAAGACTTTCTATCACTACAAGAAAAATGACCTATTACTTCACCCCTTTTACCGCGGTTTTTTGGCTTAGGTCAAATGACCGAAGTAAAATGTTCTTTTACCTCGGTTAATTGTTTTTAAGCAAAAGAAATTGTTCTACCTCGGTTAAAAAATAACCGAGGTACAAATTATGTTTTTTACCTCGGTAACTTTTTTGACCGAAGTAAAAGGTTTAAAAAATGAAGTAAATAATCTTACCGAATAGCGTTCGATGGTGCATATAATGTTTAATAATGATAGCCGACTTTGCATTATATGTAGTTTTTACCGACATGCAATGCGATGGATGACCGACGTCGCTAGTATGTTACACCTAGAACTTTTAGAGGTTAAAAAAGTTTGAAAATTATTTACTTTGTTCTAAAAAAAGTATTTCTAATGGTTTCTAAAATCATTATATACAATGGCGTTGAATGGTATAGTTGAAAATGGTTTTTAATAAATATTTTACAGATCAAATTGCAAATACAGACAATTATTGTTCAAATAAGGTAGTGAAATTATTAGAAAAATAATAGTCATAAAAACATCCTTACAATTGGTACATAAATTTTAATAAGAATTGTCTTAGTTCTAAAAAAATAAAAATTACAATAAATAAAATCAGCTCGAATTATGATGACCTTGAAAACAATCGTCCCCCCAGCTTCTATGACCTTGAAGAACAAGGTGTCCCCAATGCATAGGTGGTTGCCGGAAAGATACTCACCAAAACCCTTTGGGGATAGGGCCTTGATATTCCTACCACCCGAGTAGTTTATGCGCCACTCTCTCCCGTAGCACTTCAGCTCAACGGGGGCATTTTCTTTCGGCAAGAATGGTACAATGTCCCTCAGGATGTATAGAATCACAAAACAAACATTTATTATAAATATATATGCTGTTAACAACAAATAATATTAATTTAAAATAAAACAATTACATACATTTAATTAGCTATCTATAGGCCTTACCAAAGTGGGGTTTGTCCCGAAGTTCAGCTGCTTCAGAGTGCAATAAAAATCTGGGCTATCAACAACCATTGTATGTTGTCAAGGTTGAACATAAGAGGAATTGGGTTGCTCCATTGTACGAAGAACTGCATAGGACATTCAGTTGTTAGGATTAGATTAGGACATTCAGTTGTAGTTATTTTAGGACAAAGGAGACAAATCCTCTTTGAACTAGGTTTCTGTAGAATCCTATCTTCTTTGTTGATTGCCGATTTTCATCCTATAAAAAGGGATGGTGGCCGAGATTTTTAGACACACTTTTATCAATCAAATATACAACCTTTTGAGTTCATACTCTTTGCTTGCAAGCTATTCCATTGTTACTTAACCTCGAGGGCTAGTTAAGTATTAATTAATCTTGTAATCTGATCTTGAGGGCTAGTTAGAGAGCAAGTCGAAGTTAGGCGTACCCCGAGGGCTAGACACCTGAATTTTGTGAGAAATAGTGAGGGTTTGCAGATTCCGTCACTAGATCAAAGATATTAATTCCACAAATCGTGAGTCTTCACAAGGAGATTCATATCAGTTGGTATAGAGCAAAGCAAAAGATCTACTGAGGCCGGAAAAAAAACAAAAAAGGGGTTGAATTTATTTTAATTCATAAAATTTTTCGTGTTATATTTTAAGTGTGTTTGTTTGATCTTTCTTACCAGGAGGATTAAATCTAGAGTCAAAGAATGTCGAAAGATTCAAGAGTTAGAATACTTCGGTATTACAATCTGCCATCACCTTCATCAATCGAGTCAGGAGAATGTTGAAGGGTCTGAGCGTTAACAAGTATTATCCGCCTTCACCTCCCGGTCCATTTCGTAGTTTTTAGGTAGCTTAAACAGTTTATGTGCTTAGGATATTTTTGTCAACTCTCCCGAAAATTATTGCATGCTCATAATTGTATTTGTTTTCTTTATCGTTCTTTGATTCTGTGATCTTGAATTGTTCTTTGATTCTTGATTGCACCTTATTAAAAAAAAATAAAAAAGAACAGTCTTTTGTCGTTTTCCATACATATAGTGTCATATTCTTGATCCTTACTATCTTGAATACCTCGAAGTTCATTTGAATTAAGAGGAAGTTGTTGCAGTTTTCTTATTCCAAGTTTTGTAAAGGCGATTTTTGTTCCAAAATATTTCAAAAATAAAAAATAAAAGGTAGCAGATTTTTGGGTTTCAAAATCAGAATTTAGGATTTGAAATATGAAATTTGGGGCAGATTTGTATTTTTCAAAAGTTTGGGGGCATATTTACAATTTCCAAAAAAATTGGGAATTGTGACAAAAAATTTTCTTGGGGAATAAGATTCTGGTTGTGAGTTTTATAGTACAAAAAAAAGGGAAAAAAAAGAATTGTGGCAGAAAAAAGAAGGAAAGAAAAAGGAAATTTGATTTGAAAAAGGAAAAGAAAAGTCAAAATCCTAATTGGGAGAAGAAAAGGAAATTAAAGCAAATTGAGAGAGGGGTTTTGATCCGAATTTTCAATTTGGGGAACAAGTAAGTCATTAAAATCCTTTACCACAAGGGATTTGGAGTTGAGTTCCTATTCCAATTTGTTTTCGGAAACGTTTCTTGAATTTTTGGAACTTATTTGTTGCCTATATAAAGCAACCTTGTTTTCATCATAATTCATGCCATTGAAATTAAGTTTTGTTCCTCGTTCTTTTTAGAATTTGAAATTCTAGATCGTAGAGCTCAGTTTGAGTTTATATATTTTTTAAAATTTTGAAATATGTTCTGCAGTACTCATCTCCATATTTTGCTTTGAAACAGTTGTGAATTGATCAATTGCACTTGTTCTAGCCTTCCCCTTATGAGTTGTGAGTGTTATAAACTTGGTGAGTGACCTTACTAAAAAAAGAGAAAGGAGGGACGTTTACTACCAGTCAGTTGTTTCATCTTAGCAGGGATGGCGAGCAATCCATTCGTCTCGCCAATTGTTGGCAATCCCAACAATAAACCTAAAATGAATTTCATGACTGGCATAATGAGCAAGGTTCGGAGATTGAATAGGAAGGTAGATGAGTTATAAAATCCAATAACATCTGTTTCTGCAAGACAAGTTGAATCTGCTTATGACATCAAAGGTTTCAAGGATGATGTTCCTAGATTTGATGGTCGACACAATCCCGTGAAATACTTGGATTGGGAGAGGTAGATCAAGAATCTATTTGATCTTTACAACTACCGGGAGAGAGAGAAGATCAAGATCGCACAATATTCTTTCACCCATTATGCCACAGAATGATAGGAGTATTTGAAAGAATCAAGACAGCCTGCTGGTAAAAGACCTATCTCCACCTAGGAGAGATTGAAAAACAAGCTTCGATTACATCATGTTCCACGAACATATTTGATGGAGCAACATTCGTATCTCAGTATGCATCAATAGGCATCAAAGATACTACTCATACATTGATCACACACTAACTTAGGCATCAAAGGTTCATCTATGGGACTTCCCCGAGGCCTTTGATGTGCACCGTAGTGCATGCGTTAACCAATTCATTTGGAAAAATAATTGGCTTATTTTACTCATTAGATTGCTAGTGTTGGTTAGGGTTACACGACAAAGGGTTTAGGCGACCATGTTTGGTTTTCTTGTCTATATCCCAAGTTTTGTAGACTTTATTAATACTAATGGACACCTTGTATCCACGGGCACCTAGATCTTCCTCTGTGATCTCATTAGTAGGTCGCTCGTGGGTGCTTTTCATCATCTTTGTGTAGAAGGTAGTTTTCAAGGATGGGAGAGGATATCAAAGGTCATTCACAAGAATGGTAGTAGATTGAAGGCCACAGATTCTAAAGCGTGATAGTAGAAGGATTGACCCAAAGAAAGGCAAATTTGAAGTTTGATAAGGCCAAGGAAGAAGCAGAGGATTGTTGTCCGAGAGTTGCACAAATTATGGGAAAGATCCAAGAAGAATAAGCCCTTTAGATTGGCACCATTGGATTCTTCTTCTCGAGTGCTATAAAATCAACTACAGGAAATCTCAAATCAGACCAACGGTTCATCTGTAATGGAGCAATCAAGTGAGTCGGTCGAACCAGCCACAGGCAACACAGACCGTTCATGGCCAGCACGAAGCTAGGCCACACATGACCTGTTCCATGTGACACGACCCATGTCAGGGGCCTTAGGCATCAGCCGTGCCAACCAACATGGGTTGTACCAAGCATGGACCGTGCAAATCCCGCCTGGCCATGTGCACAAGTCCACTTTTCACTCCAAAATTTGGCCAAGTATAGGCGCAGACCATTCTGTTTCACACGGTCCACGTCGTTTCAAGTCACAAATATTAAGACTAGCTCTCAGGGTGTGAAGAATGATGCGGCATGTTCCAAAATACTGAGAGAAATGAGGATCCAGTTGATGGCACGCACCAAACGACACGCGGTGTGGATTAGAAGGTTAAAAATGAAGCTCTAGGCGACGACCGACATCGGTTGACATAGACCGTGCCAGCATGACCATGCCAAGATCAACGTCCGCGCCAACACGAGCAGCACAACCTGTGCTAAGACCGATGGCCCGTGCCAGTACGAGGCCACATCGGTCAGCACGGGCCGTGCTAGACGCTGCCCCTCGTGCCAATTGTGGCTGCTAGGGGTTTTGGCCTATTTTGGGCCTATTTTATGGCCAATTCCCTATTACTATATATATATGGACCTTTATTTACTAGGGTTTATGTTCTAGATCAGATTTTGGATTTCAAGAGTAGCTTAGAGAGAAAAACACCCTTCTTTCTCTCTAGGTTCTTTTTCTTTATTCTCTTTATTTTGTTTTGGCCCAAAAAATTAGAATTCAATGCAATACTTGAATTCCATATTTAGGGAGTAATTTAATAGCTTGAGGTTGTATTTGTATTCATGATTTGAACTTGGTTTTTTGAGATTTAGATTTTCATATCTTTATGTCCTATGATTATTTGTGCTTGAACTTGTGCTTTCAAACATTGTGAGATATATACTATGTTATTATGATGATGCACCCATGAATGTACAGTAGTATAAAATTGTGCCAGGCTTCATTGCTATGTCTAGAGTGTTAGAATTGTGGAGTAGGTTAAGAACATCGTGGAGATGAGTGTATTCATTTCCTTTGAGTGAATATCCTTATATGTGTTATACCACGATTCTAATTGGCTAGTTGTATGAGAAATCAGATGTTGGGCGATTGATTCGGAAAATCCCGATAAGGAGAATTCCTTGGCTTACCTCAATAGATTAGCGTGATTGTTTGTAGCGACTAGAGTTATGCCGACTCTAGAGTCATCACAAGGTGTCTTTTCCTTTGCCTCTCTAGGCGTACAGATTGAGATCCACAGTGGAGTGTCCGGGATGTTATACACTAGCTACATATCTAACGGTTGCGACCTACACAAGGCATTGCCCTTTTAGGAGGGCTTTGTTATCCTTTAAGCGGGGGCGTGTTAGCATTGGGAGTGAAATGATGGGGAATAGCCTGAAGCATCACAGGACTAGAGCGCATTCCCCAATTATGGAGATAGTGAGATACGACATTGTGGTAAGTACCACGTGGGACAGTAGGGGGGAAATACCTAGCTATCTCCACATGGCGTGACATAATCATAAGATAGGTTTATATGTTGATATGTGAATGAATCAAGGATAGAAGCCATTTATAAATCATGTTACACAAATAGCCCCAAGTGTATGTTTATATAGTTTAATCTCATGTTATCTTTTATGTTCGTATTGTTAATTGAATAACCCAAAACCCCCCATTTTACAATAACTAGCTATTCCAGGCACACAGACGAACTGACTACCCATACGTGGTTGTGTTTAGTCGGCTATTAGACCTTCGCATCTCTGTGGACAAACCCAGCCTAGCCACTAACTACCTCATAGGCAGCTTAGTAGTGAGTTTTAGAGCAGAATATAAATATTATCTTTGGATGCATTCGCTTGGGTTAATTTAGGTTACAACTTTGACGACCACGAGTGGAGGTGGGCTAGCCCGGTTCAGCAGGTTTCACGAAGTTAGCATGGAGCATTGCGCTTATTCCAGATATTATGTTGGTCAGGAAGGAATGGCCCGCTTGAATGGCTCCGTCTGTGGGGACCAAATATTTTTGAGACCCCCATAATACCTAGAGGAGGCTAGGATTGCTTAGACTTTATTAAAGGTACTTCCCCTCATTTGACAATTGACGTCCTAACTCACCAATCATAAGGTATGCTTCAAAACCCCTAGCCTCATGGAATTATTGATAAATATATGGTAACATGCTTTATTACATAAAGATTAAAACAACATCTCGGCTACAAAATGTCGACAAAATCACATTTGGTTTTGGAATCTAGTAACCCAAAATGTAAATTAAATACAAAGAAATTATACCAAAAAAATACTCATTTTAATCTATCAGATTACATCAAGAAAAATTGCACATGTTTAATAAAAAAATTCAATTCAAAATAACTAGCTTTTGAATTGTGAACTACCTAGCCTATAAGAATGGGTGGTGAGAGCAACATCGATAGAGATTGGTCATAAACTCCAAGCGAGGTGTTGGATTATCATCCAATTCATGATCATGTCTCATACTCTGTAGTGGGTGAACCAACCTTAAAGTAGACAATTATGTGAGAGAACGATGAATTGCTATCAGGCAATTATCGTTCTCGAACAATACTCCACCCCATTCTAGAATAGCCAAACCCACACCTTTGGAGTACCGAATGTGTTCGTTGACCATGAAGCCTATCATCCCCTTAGAGAAAAGCCGCCACAAGTTTAGGTTTCTCCTCGCATCAGTTCCTCTGTACCCCTCTAAAAGATAGCCGGATTGATAGAGATTAACCGTCATCCTCCATCCCCCTATTTCTCTGATCTTAATCATCAATCCTAGACGATACAATACAAAAGGCCTTAATAAACATAAAAATAATTCATAGTATATATAAAATACACTGCACACTTACAACCTGCATGAGCTTTCCCAGAAAATCCCGTATGGGATGTTACCCCAATCTGTGTCACCGGCAATAGAAATGATCTCTTTGAATAACTCACCCAATACATATTACCACCAAACTGGTAGGGTCTCTCGCACAAAAGACAATCATCCCAAAGTCCCACACCATGTTACCCACTAGCATGTTATAACCTACACACATCCGCAGTAAAAATCACAATACTGATATAAGCACAAATTCAAACACAAACAACAAACTAGTTGCACACAAAAGCAGCTGAGGATATCCTTTGGTATAGCCACCTTATATAGAAAAGAGAGGAGCATAGAAATGAACAAAAGACATTAAGATAATGTATCTAAAAATTTGTGACTACGTGCCTACCAACAACCACCTTACCCACTACCCTGGCCTTGGAAAATGGAAAAGTCACACGTAATTTCCTTGATAAGTCGAAATGACATGCCCATGTGGCATAATTATCTCCTAAAAAAAGCCCACTATTAGCCAATATAGTAAACATTTAACTCACCCTCTGAACTGCTAAACTTGACACAAGTAGGAAAATCACCTATGGAAACACTCGGTAAGCAAAGAAACAACCCAATAACAAAGGGGCAAAGGATAACGCGGCTTCGCTTACGCCTGGAAAATAACCATCCTCGTGACACAAGAGGACATCCCACCTTCTTTTCTTAAACCAAAGATAAAGAGAATATTGCGAAAAAAGCAAACTCAATTTATCTCACCCTATTTTACCATACACAAAACACATTTTTACCAATTATAGGGGACATCGGCTTTGCGTACTTTTGAAAACTCCCAATCCCCACGACATAAGCGGACCTTTACCCATTCTCAAGGAAATAAAACACCCATTCCTAATACATCCCAAAAATTAAATAACCACACAAAGGATCAAATATTTTTAAGAAACGTGCAAAAACTACCCTATTAAATTGAGAAAGTGTAATATAACCTCGTAAAATCTGAAAGTGTGAAACTAACCCTATGTTTTTGTAAAATTGTGCAATTATACCCATTTTGCTCAATTGCAGTGTTGAATAAAAAAATAACCATTGACCAAACATGAAAAAACATATACCCCTAAGTTTAAAACTGAAAATTTATATACCATTTTACCTCTAAACTTCTTCTTCTTCAAACACACCTTCGTCGCTCACCGGCGCTCCACCGCTACTCCGCTATTACACCTCCGTCGCTCTGCCACCGGTTACACCCACTACCACCACCTCTGCTGCCAAGAATCACCAGCCTCACCACCAGAAACCCATCCCCACAGCTAACCTCACCGCCCAAAAACCCTAGCCACCACCTCTCCGCCTAAAAACCCTATCCCAACCCCTTCTCCCATTCAGCCCTAGCTGTTTAACCCCACTACCTCTCCACCTAGAAACACCCTAGCCACCACCTCTCCCACCACTCAGCCATAGCCGCTTAACACCACCTCTCCTCCGCCACCACCTTTCTTTCCTCTCAGCCTTAGCCGCTCAATCCCACCACTTCTCCGCCCATAAACCATAACCACTACCTCTTCCTTGCTATCACTTCTCCCTCGCTCATCCCTAGCCGCTTAACACCACCTCTTCCCTCACGTAGCCCTAGCCTCTCAACCCCATCACTTTCCCCCCAAAAATCCTAGCCACCACCTCTCCCCCGCCACAACCTTTCACCCCGCTCAGCCCTAGCCGCCAAACACAACTTCTCTTCTGCCACCCCACCACCACCACTGCGTAACATCCCGACCATCGCCATGATCATAGCCCTACTACCACCATGGGAATAGCCCTACTACCACTATGGTAATAACCTTACCAACAATGCTTAATAGATGGCCACCACCTTGCTAGAACCTTAGGCTGCTCGCTCGCCATTCACACCACCCCCATAAAATGGACTAGATTTAGGCAGAGCTCTTGTAGAGGAATAAATTTTAGGCAGAGGAAATGAGAGGAATAGGTGGAGGAAATGAGGGAGTTCAGGCGGAGGAAATGAGGGAGATTAGGCGGAGGAATGTGATGTGTCCATTTTATGTGCATAATTTAGTATTTTTGGGGTCACTTTTGTGCTCTTTTATTATCAAGAGCTTTTGTTTTGCCTTGAAATTCTCTTAGGAGAGGTAAGAGCAACTTTACGCTCTTTTACCTCTTCTAAGTGGATTTTGTGTGACAAAGGAAGAACAGAGGCCATTGAAGATCACTTTTTGAAGACATGAAGACTCAAAGACCGGAGGCCGTCGAAGAAATTTTTTTTAGACTTTCTTTAAAGAGTTAAAGACTTGAAAAATGAGAGGAATCATTGTGAATATGAGTGTTTACATCAAGAAGAAGAAAAGAAAACAAGGTTAAGCTCCAGCGCTCGTTGCGAGTCGCGACCAACGGGTGGCCGTTACCTAACCTTATCCTTTTTGTACTATAAATAGCACTCTCTTTCCTCTCATTCAGATATTCTTCTTTTTATGCATTTCGGTTCTATTTATAACCCTAGTTTTCACCAATTTTCATCTTTAAATTCTGTTGTAGTATTTTTGATTTGTTAGCATTAATTAGTATGAACTCTTGTAGCTAAATCTAGTTCTTGGGAGCAATTGATTGAAACTTTCAAACTTATGTAGTAAGATTCTATATTTGCTCATTTATGAACATTTATTGGAGAGCATTTATTATGCCATTAATTTTGTGTATTGCTTCATTTATACCATGGGTTGTTTGAGTATATGAAATGTTTGTATGATTGAAGTGTTAGGGTGTTAGGAAAGTTACAAATTTCTTAGCTCACTTGACATGAAATCCAAAAGCATGGATTTAGAACTTCTTGCGTACAATGTGTGGTAATTATTGCTAGATGAGTATGTTAATGTGGGTTGTTCTCATATATATCCCATAGATGCAAAGAAAGGTTGAACCTTGAATGTTGTTTATTCTAGGTTTAACCTGATAAATGTTTTGTTTGGTTAAATGACACTGTCTTTGGTAGAAGGCTTGTTATTATCAAACCTATGGTTCTTTGAGTGGAACGCCATTGATGAAATACCCCTATGATGTTGTTTGTCTAGGGTGATCATCAATGGGGTTTGCAAATGGTCGTTGTTTATCTTTGCAAACTACTATTAAGGAGGAATGAATTTTGATCTTCAAATAAGAAGTTATAGCTTTCCTCATAGACAATAAATGTAATTGAATGAGTGAATGAATCAATGAGCCATGAGAAGTTTGGAAGTGGAAGTCAATTGCCCCCCAAGGCTCTGTTAATTATCATTTAAATCATCCCTTTAGTTGTATTTCATGATTAGAACAATTCTCTTGCTTTGCTAATTGTTGTTTTTCAATTTGATAACTTAGGATAAAAAAACAACCACCCCCTCCCCACATTTACATGTTTTTTTATGTATCTATATAGTATATGCCTAGTATGTTTTCTCCACTATATGTTTAAACACTTGAAAAGATCCCTCTTCTTGTGAACGACCCCAACTTGCCATTATCTACTTAATTGTAGAAGATAGGAAGCCTTAGGGCTTAAAAGTAATAACTTTGAGAGGTACATCGATGACCTCCTAGAATGGTAGAGGAAATGTGAGGGGGAGATTAGGTGGAGGAACGGTGGCAGAGGAAATTTATTATGCCATTAATGTTGTGTTTTTCCTCATTTATACCATGAGTTGTTTGAGTATATGAAATGTTTGTATGATTGAATTGTAAGGGTGTTAGGAAAGTTGCAAATTTATAAGCTCATTTTACATGAAATCCAAAAGCATTGATTTAGAACATATTGTGTATAATGTGTGGTGATTATTGCTAGATGAGTATGTTAATGTGGATTGTTTTCATATTTATCTCATTGATGCAAAGAAAAGGTTGAAACTTGAATGTGGTTTGTTCTAGGGTTAACCTAGTAAATGCTTTGTTTTGTTAAATGACTATGTCTTTGGTAGAATGCTTGTTGTTATCAAACCTATGGTCCTTCATGTGAAATTCCATTGATGAAATACCTGTATGGTGTTGTTTGCCTAGGGTGATCATCAATGAGGTTTGAAAATGGTCATTGTTTGTCTTTGCAAACTACTATTAAGAAGGAATGAATGTTGATCTTCAAATGAGAAGTGATAACGTTTCCCATAGACAATAAATGTAATTGAATGAGTGAATAAATCTATGATTTATAGGAAGTGTGAAAGTGGAAGTCGATTTCCCCAATGGCTCCGTTTATTGTTGTTTTAATCATCTATTTAGTTGTTGTTGCATGATTAGCATAGTTTTCTTGCTTTGCTTTTCAATTTTATAACTTAGGACCAAAAACCAACAAACCCCCCCTTTTACATGCTTTTATATGTATCTAGTATGTTTTCTCCTATATATGTTTAAACACTTAGAAAGATCCCTCTTCTCGTGGACGGCCCCTACTTGCCATTATCTACTTAATTGAAGATAGGAAGCATTAGGGCTTAAAAATATAACTTTGAGAGGTATGATGAAGTCTTTCCAGGTATTCCGATGTAACTTCTATTTGTGAGCCGATTATGAACCTAACTGGATTTTACCCTTGTGGGTATCTAGATTTTGTTTTGTGATCTTAAAATATAGATTACTCATGAGTAGATAGAAGGCCAAACGCAAGTTTGGTAGAAGAATAAAGGCCATTGAGCTTAGAATGGTAGAAGATTGAAGATTTTGGAAGAAGGAAGCGAAAAGTTTGGAGGAAATCAAGAAGGCACAGGCCTTACGGAATCGCACGACTAGTGTAAACAACTTGTGCCCAAGGAACCTCTAGGATAGGGGCCGTGTAGATTAGCACGGCCTGTCCAATAAGTGGAAATATCAAAGGACTCAATGCATAGAATGTACAAATTAGCACGACTCATACAAGCAGTAAGGCGCAAAACTAAGCTCCAACATACATGCCGTGTAATCAGTGGCGCTAGGCTCCCACCCTTCCAGGTAACAGTCTGTGCAGATGCGCACATGTCATACTGCATGGGCCGTGTAAATTAGTATGCCTCATGTACATCTGGCAGTTAAGGTTTAAGAGTTGGGATATTTGGGCATTTTTACTCTCTTCACTATAGAAGGCCTAATTTATTTTAAGAAATAGAGAGGAATGCTCATTGTAAAAGATATAGGTTTTCACCCTCTCTTTTCATTCATATCACATTCCCATGCATTTAATCCATTAAATGTCATGGGTTTGATCTTAGTAGTGTAAATTATAACTTCAGGATATTTGTAAGCATGTTTGGACACTATATTTGTGATACTTCTAGACCCATTCTATTTATGTTGCTATAAATTATCATCCATATTTGTTAGTTTTCTTTTGTTTTGATTCCTTAGTTGACTTGCCATTTTCACTTGGCTTGGAGACGTATTTTTTGAGTTCTTGGTGTATGGTTCGTACGCGATCCTCTTTACAAGAACTCCTACACTGCGACCCCAAGTTAGAGTTGAATTTGGGACGGGCTAGGAGGCTTTCTTTGGAAATAGTGAATAACACCCCTACTAGTGATCATTTTGTGGATACTTCTACTTCTATGGAGCATCAACACAAGCACGAAGATGAGCATCCGGGAGGATGGCCTCAACATCCTCCTCTTCAAGGGAGAGCTCCTCCTCTCTAAGGAAGGGAAATTCCTTTGGGCCAAGCCTTTTTGAGGGATATTTTGGCCCCTAACCTTGATCAATAACCAATGTACATTAAGTATCCCTTGGTTAGACCAAATGGGCATTTCGAGCTAAATACTGGGTTCATAAACATGCTACCTATCTTCCTTGGTAGGCAAGGAGATAATGCTAACAAGCACCTCACCGAGTTCCATTTTTTGTGTGGTAGTACAATCTCGCATGCAGTAGATGAAGACTTTTACAAGTTAAATGCATTCCCTTTCACATTGAGGGATGATGCAAGAGATTGGCTCTACTACTTACCACCCAAGAGCATCAAAGGTTGGCTGGACATGAAGACGAAGTATCTAGCTAAGTACTTCCCGACCTCAAAGTCCGTCACTTTAAAGAAGGACATAAGCAACATCCTCCAATGGTATGAATAATCTCTCTTCGATTATTGGGAGATATTCAAGAAGCTTCTCACAAGTTATACTTACCACAACTATTCATGGGGAGATTTGGTCTACTATTTCTACAATGGTCTTCTTAATGAAGACCAAAGATTAGTGAGGAGTTCTTGTGGTGATATCCTTGGGAACAAGACTTCATCAGATGCTATGCAATTATATGAGGAGCTAGCGGAGGAGTCAAAGAACTTTAGCTCAAGGGCCATTTTGAGAAGGAGAAATCCAATGCCCGTAAATGACCCTTCTAATAGTGGAAAGATTAAGGACCAAGTCTTGACCCTTGCTTCTATGGTGAAATCCTTGATGACTAAGCCCGTAAATGCGCCACTTGTTAAATCGTGTGAAATTTGGTACTTGGCGCATCCTACAAACACTTGCCCTACTTTGCAAGAGGATTATTTTGAGGAGGTGAGTGCCATAGGGTATCAAGGAAACCAAGGATACCAAGATAAACTATCAAGGTGCGTAAGGATATCAATGAAATGAAGGGTACCAAGGTGGCAAAGGCTACCAAAACTGGCCATAATATTCGGGTAATCGTGATAACCCAAACCTCCGGTATAGAAACCCTCAAGGAGGTCAAAACCCTTAACCGTATCAGACTCCTCAATAACAAAATAGTCCACCTCAACAATAATTTCAAAGGCTCCAAGAAAAACCCCGAGACCAAAGGGAGAGCTCGGGGTTAACAAAAGATGAGGTGATGCAAGTCATTCACCAGTTGAGCATGTGCGTGGAAAGAGGCAAAAAATTCTAAGATGCAGCCAAGGTGAGTATCAAGAACTTGGAAACTCAAGTGAGCCAAATAGCTCAAGTGGTAATCGGATGGAGGCCTGAGAAAAAGGCAAATTTCCTTCCCAACCGGAGATCAATCCCCACCAAAATACTAGTGCTATCACTTTGCGAAGTGGTAAAGAGGTTAGCTCTCCCCCGGTTGATGAAGTTGTTGAAGGTGAACCTAGAAGACTTGAAAGTTTTGAGTAAGAGGTTTAAGAAGAGATCGATAATGTGGCCAAGGAGAAAACAAGGAAGGGGAAGGAGAAGGAAGAGGAGATCATCGTTGAGAAATCAACTTCCATTCCCGAACCTTCATCCCCTCCTCACAAGATGACAAGGGTGGTGGAAGATCCTCCATATGTGCCGGAACCACCATTCCTGGAAGCTTTGAAGGAAAAATGGAGGAAGGAATCCAACAAAGACATACAAAGTCTTTCGTAGATGTGAGGTAAATATCCCTCTTTTGAATGCTATTGAAAAAATTACAAGCTATGCTAAAATTTTGAAGGAATTATGTGTTTTAAATAAGAAACAAAGAACAAAGAACAATCTTAAAAATGGGAAAAGGGAACATGTCTCCGTTTTGTGACAAAGGGAGTTACCCCCTAAATGTAGCGATCCCGGTATGCTTATAATCCCTTGCATTATAGGGAATACACATTTTGAAAAGGCAATGCTTGACCTAGGTGCATCAATAAATGTGATTCCTTACTCTTTGTATGAAATCCTCGATCTTGGTACTTTGCACAAAACTGGGGCGGTGATCCAACTAGATGATAGTTCTAGTGCATACCCTAAGGGTATCATCGTGGATGTGTTGGTTGGGGTGGATTCCTTAATATTCCTCATGGATTTTTATGCCCTTGACATGGAGCATGATAAACATACAGCCCCAATCTTGTTGGGAAGGCCATTTTTGAAGACCTCTAGGTCCATCATTGATGTGCATGGAGTTTGATGGGATTAAAGTAGAGTTTAACATAAGCGACTCTATGAAGTATCCTCTTGAAAAATATTCTTGCCATGCTATTGATATTGTTGACGATGTTGTGCAAGATGTTTCTTTTTGAATTAAATGGTGATGATTCTTTGTTAGTTTCTTTGGAAAATGATGTTGAAGATATATGTCTTGTATATTCCATGAATACTATCTTGAAGGAAAGCATTGAGGAATTAAGCATTCTTGAGGAAGTGTTGCCAAGTCCTACCCCTCTAGTTTTAGAGGAACCCGAAGAACCAGAATTCCTTCCATCACTTGTAAAAGCTCTGGTGATTGAACCTAAACCTTTACCAAGTGACCTCAAGTACACATTTCTTCAGGATTGGGGAGATGCTCCTGGTTATCATTTAAGAAAACTCACCAAAGAACAAGAAGAAAAGTTGATGATGGTGTTACGGGAGAATAAAAAAGCAATTGGATGGACTATTGCCAACATCAAAGGCATAAGTCCATCCACTTGATGAGGTGGATCCTGCTTCTAAGTGGATTTGTGTTGGACGTGCGAGACAATAAGGGCACGGAGAACCTTGTGGCTGATTATCTAAGCCAGTTTCTACCATGCAAAGTTAGTGAGGTAAATTTATCGATGAAGGAGAAACTCCGGGAGGAGTTTCCCGATGAACAACTGTTTGCAATCAGGGACCTCCAACCATGGTACGCTAACATTGTGAACTTTCTTGTCTCCTGTAAATTTCCTCCTCATTTTTATAAGGCCCAGAAAAATAGGCTAAAAAGTGATGCTAAATATTATGTGTGGGGTGATCCCTTTTTGTGGAAGCATTATGTAGACCAAGTTGTTAGGAGATGCATCCTCGATAATGAAGTGCATTCGATTCTCACTTTTTTGTCATTCTTATGCATGCAGTGGTCATTTTGGAGCTAAAAGTACTGCTAGGAAAGTCTTAGTGGTTTTTATATGCCTACTTTGAAAAAGTGGTCATTTTGTCATTCTGTACGGCTTGTGACAAGTGCCAGAGAGTTGGAAATATCTCATATAGAAATGAGATGACCCAAAAAGCCATGCTATATTGTGAAATCTTTGATGTTTGGGGTATTGACTTTATGGGACCTTTCCCTAATTCTTGTGGCTTTACATATATTCTTCTTGTCGTTGATTATGTGTCGAAGTGGGTTGAAGCAAAACCCACTAGGACTGACAATTCTAAAGTGGTTGCATAATTCCTGAAAGATAACATCTTCTCCAGGTTTGGGGTAACCTGGGCCTTGATTCGTGATCGTGGCACCCACTTTTGCAACTGGACTATATAGGCACTCTTGAAGAAATATGGCGTCACTCACAAGGCATCCACTATCTATCACCCACAAACCAATGGGCAAGCCAAAGTTTCCAATTAGGAAATCATGTTCATCCCTCAAAATATGGGTAACTCTAACTGGAAGAGTTGAAGTTCTCGGTTGAACAATGCCATGTGGGGGTATAGGACGACTTACAAGATGCCGATCAGTATATCACCATACCGGTTAGTGTTTGGTAAACCCGTCACTTACTGGTGGAAATTTAACATAAGGCTTACTGGACAGTCAAAGAATTCAACCTTGATATAGATGAGGCTGGCTTGCAGAGAAAGCTCTAATTGGGAAAACTAGATGAGATCAGGAGGGAGTCCTATGAGAATGATGAAATCTATAAGGAGAAGGCAAAGGTGTGGCATGACAAGATGATCAATAGGAAGGAATTTGACGTGGGTCAAAAGGTCTTCCTATTCTAATCCTGCCTTTGCATATTTCCCGGTAAGTTGAGGTCCAGATGGATCGGTCCTTTTGAGGTGGTGAAGGTATTCCTACATGGTGCAGTGGAAATCCTAGATCGAGCTAAGTCCAATACATTCAAAGTCAATGGACAACGTTTGAAGACTTACCACAAGAATTTTGTGCTGGAGAAGGGAGAGGATGTTGATCTCCTCGATCTGAATTGTGAGTAAGCTCCAAGAAAGAGGAGTGAGTTATGCTGACAATGTTAAATATACTTGGTTTTGATCATCCAGATTATCATTCGTGATTTTCCGTTGATGTTACTTGGTTTTGAGTTTTTGTCGTTAGTTTCATTATTTTGCATTGTGCTTTTCACGGTTTTTTCCCATGATTTTGTAGCAATTTGAATCCAAGGAATTGGATGGATGATGGAACAAATACTTAGAGTCAAGAAGCAAAAGCTTGGGAAAGGGATGAAATGTAAAAAAATTTCAAAGTACCAGGTGGGTTGCCCGTTGCGAGTCATGACCACCTTGTCACTAGTCGCGATGGGCTCAGAAAATTTGGACAAATTTTTAGCCCTCAGACTCTACTTTTCACAAGCCGCAATGGTCGTGTTACGAGTCATGAAGGACCATCACGAGTTGCCACGGTTTGGTCACTAGTCACGACCAAATAAGTGGATTTTGTTGGGAAATTAGGCTCTCAGGTTCCACTTTTTGTGAGCCGCAATGGCCACATTGCGAGTTGCGATGGACCATCGCTAGTGGCAACGATTTGCTCACGATCGTGACCAAATCAGAAGAATTTTGCTTGAAAGTGAGCCCTTAGGCTCCACTTTTCACGAGTCGTGATAGTCCCATCGCGAGTCGCAACGAAGGTTTTGATCGGATGCACCTTTTGACCTACCCATTGCGAGTTACGATGGGCGTACATCCTTGCTTTTAAAAATAGGTAGAAGCAGTTTAGATTTTCATCTCCACTTCTTCCCTTCGTCTTCTCCTCCGCTACACCAAATCTCCACCACCCTCCGATAACCACTGTTCGTACCCCCCACCACCCCCCCGAAAACCACCCTGAAGCCACCACTCAACAACACCCCAATCCATTTTCCCAATCTCTACCCATAAATCACCCTATATTGTTGAAGAACACAAAACCCTAGAATTTGGGGTTTTTTGTGATTTTTAGCAATCCAGATTTAAATTAGTTATGGGCTTCATTCCTTCTACATCCTAAGCATCTAAGTGATACATTTCTTCACTTTCTTAAGATTTGTAATCGTTGGAAAGGGTTAGTAAGTAGCAAGTTCTTGTGAAAAATAGCTAACTAGCTAAGAATGTAACAGCAAGATGGGGAACAATTAAGTGTGCGATACTACTTGCGAATACTTGGGTAATTGCTGTATCAGGTTCTTTCATTCTTAATGCTATCGAGGTGTGTATTTGGTTCAGTGAATACTTTCCGGGGGCATCTTGGTAAGACTAACAATTAGTTAATTATAATTGGTTAATTGTCGATAAAGTACGAAAGAATTAGGGAGGTTAAGCATACCTATCCCCAAAATTAATTTCAATGAGAATTAATTTCAAAATTGATTTCACGAAAGAATTAGTTGATTTCAATAAGATGCAGCATAAATGTGGACCATATCCCAAAAATTTCAATCCAAGGTATAGGGATCACCCTAACTCCCAGTGGAGAGAACAAGGCCCCTCTCCGCAGCAGCCTCATCATTACCAACGACCTTATGTTCCCACAATTCAACTAGAAGCTCCGGTCTCTCCTCAACCCCAACAAGGTGGTCAAGAGAAATCTTTGAATGAGAAGATGTATTGATGGAAATGATGGTGAAGAAATCCAAGAAGACCGAATCAACCTTGGAGGATCATGCACGACAAATTACCCATCTGTCAAATTCTCTGAATGAACTTAGAATAAAGCATCCTGCATTGCCTTCTTAGGTCCAATTGAACCCTTATGAGACGGTAAATCAGGTCACACTTAGAAGTGGAAAGGTAGGTTGTGCGTTACCATTGAAATCCGCAAGCAAAGGAGTGAAGGAGTTCACTGACGGAGGGTCCGGTTTGCCCAAACCAAACCCTACAGCAGAAATTTTGAATCAAGAAATGGAGGAAAAAGGTGAAAAAACAACAGTAAAATCTGAGAATCCTGAGCGTACTAAGACCAGAGATAAAGGTAAATCCAAGGTACCAGCTGAGGTAAGTAAGAGGTTGAGTTTACATGATCCTTCACTTAAAAGTTTTCCTCCTTTCCCTCGTAGATTAGAAAAGAAAAAGAGCCTATGGATTCTGTATCAATTTTTGGAAAAATGGAGATTAATCTTCCGTTCTTGCGAGCAATAAGGTTACCACCAATTAGCAAGTTCTTGAAAGATTTTATTGCAGAAAAGCCCAAGGATTCGAGCATGATCATGATGAGTGAATTTGTGTCAGCTGTGATCCAAAAGAAAATGCCTCAAAAGTGCAAGGACCCAGGTATGTTTTCCTTACCTTGTTATATAGGAGATAAGAAGATCGATGCTGCCATGTGTGATCTAGGTGCTTCAGTTAATGTTATGCCATTACTTGTGTATCAAACTTTAAATGGAGCTAAAATGGTAGATACAAGAGTAGTTGTTCAATTGGTAGATAGATCTTGCATGATTCCTGAAGGATTGTTGGAAAATGTTCTTGTGAGAGTTAATGACTTTATTTATCCAGCAGATTTTTATGTGGTAAAAATGAATCATACAAGTGATAAGGGAACATAGGGGTATTTTTGGGTCGTTCGTTCTTGAAAACCGCAAACACTATTATTAATGTTGGGAATGGAACTATTTCTCTTGATTATTTTGGTGATAGGTACATACTCAACATTGATAAACCCATGCAGAAAATCTATAGATACTGAGAATGTGAGTGCAATTGATCATACTTACCCTTTTGTCCAAGATTCTCTTAAGACTAAATTTTTTCTGGATAAGATGGGAATTAAAGTTCTTACAAGTCCAGAAGAGGTAAATGTTCAAGTCTCAAGCGATAATGAAATCCGCAAATTGTTATGTTCAGTGTACTCTCAGAAAGTGGTACCTAGAATTGAAATAAATCAAGGAAGGCCCAACTCAACTCAGTACAAAGTGGATGTTTGGAAAAATTCTGAAGTACGTACAGGGCCCGGTCTGCGCAAATGGGACACGTATGCAAGACTAGTCCCATCGGATGTGCAAACCTCAAATTTGGAGTTGAAGGCGTTACTGCCTGATCTGAAGCATGTTTATCAAGGTGATTATGATACTCTTCCACTGAGTATGGAGTCGCTCATGTGTGAGGAAGAAACAAAGTTTCAACTCCAAGAATTGGGAGATCTAAGATTGAAAGGGTTTGATCAATCTATGCGGTACAAGGAGCGCAATAAGATGTGGTATGACAGAAATTTGAAGTCTAAGAAATTTGTGGTTGGGCAGAAAGTTCTTATATCTAAGTGCAACTTTTGACATATGTCATGGAAAATTAAATCTAAGTGGACTAAACTATTCGAAGTGGCTTATGTTTGGCCAGACGGGATAGTAGAGATTATAAGCATGGACGTAAAAAAGGCCTTCATCATCGATGGTCATTACCTTACCCCATACTATGATACTTCTCAGGTAGCATTAATGAAATAAATTCCATTGTGCCCAACAAATAATCATTTAAGGCATCTGAAAGTCTAGCCAAAGACTATAAACAAAGGCGCTAATTGGGAGGCAACCTAATTTTCTTAGTTTTTTTTCTTTTAATATTTTTTCTTTTAGGAACTTCAATTTCTCATCTGATCTCAATTCTTGATCTACAGAGTTGAAGCACTTGAATTTGAACCATGGAGAATTCGCACCTTTGGAGAGCTGGACTCACATGTTTCCGTTTGGCCAACCTGGAGGTCTGCGGCAGAACCTGATCCGGATACAACACTCTCTTCTTGCTGGGAATTCCTCCAAACCCACCACTATAAGTTCCCTCTTTCCCTTTTATTTTATTTACCATGATGTTTGACTATGTGTGAGACTTTTTCCCACTATTTGCTTGAGGGCAAGCAAAGTTTAAGTGTGAGGAGATTTGTTGTGTGTTTTGTTTTGTATTTTTGTATTTTTTTTAAATTTTAGTTTTTTTAGTCAAACATGTGTTTTTGTGTTGTTTTATTTGATAGTTTGGCATGAAGAAATTCTAGTGGCTCTTAACAAAAGTATCATGCCGATTGTAAACTTCCTTGTAACAAACTTGGTAAATCTGATATGCCTTGAGGTTTTTGAATGATATTTTTTATGAATTGTGAAATTTGATTGATATAATTTTTGGGATGACAAAAAAGGACGAGTTTAATTCAATATTTTAGCCTACTAAAGTGAGGTTTGAGCTAGAGTAGAGCACATTCTACATCAATCTTTGTTCTGAAAGATCACATTGTTATAATTTGAGTTGTTATGTGTGAAAGTGATGGAAGGCACTTGGATGAACCACACAGCTTAAATTGCCAACCAATTACATTAACCCCTAGTGAAACACTTTGTACTATGTTCTTTGATATGAGTTAGTATATATTTAGCCAAAGCCTTGTTTTATCCTTTCTCTTGGCCCTATTTTGCAGGTTCTTGGAGTTGATGTTGATGAATTCATCCATTGTGTTCTCTTGAGTTGATGACATTATTGAGCATGTGTCAAGTTTGCACAGACTGAATGGTTTCGAAATTGAAGGCTGAATTTTATTATGAACTGTGATATTGTGGTTCTGTTCGGCCAAACTGAAGGTGTAACTGCGAAAAAAAAGAAAAAAAGTTCTTATTGGTAATGTTGCAATTTTTCTCTCAAAAGTATTGGTTTTGGACTATATTGAAGAAGAATGGTGCTGAAAAAAATAAAAAGAAAAAAATAGCACCTTGATGTGATATTACTTGGCTTTCTCATAATAGCCATGAGATGAAGATTATTGGTGGATGTCCACTATACATGGATGATGGTTGAAGAAAAAGACATGCATAATATTTTGATTGATATTGTTTAAGCTTAGAGCCCTTAGGATCTCACCAATCTAAATGGTTCCTAGCCCCATTACAACCCTTGAGAAAGACCTTCCTGATTTGCATATTAACTTCTCTATGTTATAACTTGTGAATACTTTGACATATTTTCCTTCATATATTGAGAGTGATTGAGTGAAACCGTGAGAAATATTCATTGCTTGTCCGATTTTGACAATACTAATGATTGAATTTCATGATCTTGAACATTTTCATTTCAATTACTTTAAGGACTAATGGTTTTCAGGTGCATTAACATGATCCTTTACTCCTTGCCAGGGGAAAATTTATCGTTATAAGATTAGAATCTAGAGTTTTTAAATGTCAAATTTTTGCCTATCTCATTGTGTGATTTGTGTTTATATTTTACTTTTACTTTTTATAGGGTCATTTTAGATAGAGTCTTATGAGAGAATGAGAACTTATGAACATTGTGGATTGTTGATTGATCTTATTTTCTTCACTTCATACTTGAGTACAAGCATGATTCAAGTGTAAGGATATTTGATGTGTGTTATAATGTGTTCATATTATGTGGAATTATTGTGATTTTATCGGGATATAATTTGCACTTTAGGTGTTTTTGATGTAGTAATTCATGGATTGTGAGGTGGTACGGTCCCCCATTGAGTAGATGAAGACTTTTACAAGTTAAAGGCATCCCCGTTCACATTGAGGGATGGTGCAAGAGATTGGCTCTACTACTTACCACCTAAGAGCATCAAAAGTAGGCTTGACATTAAGATGAAGTTTCTAGCTAAGTACTTCCCGGCCTCAAAGTCTGCCACTTTGAAGAAGGACATAAGAAACATCCTCCAATGGCATGAAGAATCTCTCTTCGATTATTGGGAGAGATTTAAGAAGTTTCTCGCGAGTTGTCCTTACCACGACTATTCGAAGGGAAATTTGGTCTTCTATTTCTACAATAGTCTTATTGATGAGGACCAAAGATTAGTGAGGAGTTCTTGTGGTGGTACCCTTGTGAACAAGACTTCATCGGAGGCTATACAATTATATGAGGAGCTAGCGGAGGTGTCAAAGAACTTTAACTCAAAGGCCATTTTGAGAAGGATAAATACAATGCCCGCAAGTGAGCTTGAGAACCATGTCTCAGTCCTTTCTTCTGTGGTGAAATCCTTGATGACTAAGCCCGTATATGTGCCACATGTTAAATCATGTGAAATTTGTTACTTGGCACATCCTACAGACACTTTCCCTACTTTGCAAGAGGATTATGTCGAGGAGGTGAGTGCCATGAGGTATCAAGGCAACTAAGGCTACCAAAACTACCAAGGTGCGTAAGGATATCAATGAAATGAAGGGTACCAAGGTGGCCAAGGCTACCAAAACCAGCTATATTATTTTGGTAATTGTGATAACCCGAACCTCCCGATGGAAACGCTCAAGGAGGTCAAAACCCTCAACTATATTGGGCTCCTTAAAAACAATATAGGTCACCTCAACAACAATTTTAAAGGCTCTAAGATAAACCCCGAGACCAAGGGGAGAGCTCGGGGTTAACAAAACATAAGGTGATGCAAGTCATTCACCGGTTGAGCATGTGCGTGGAAAGAGGCAAATAATTCTAAGATGAAGCCAAGGCGAGTATCAAGAACTTGGAAACTCAAGTGAGCCAAATAGCTAAAGTGGTGAATTGGATGGAGGCCCGAGAAAAAGGAAAACTTCCCTCCCAACCGAAGATCAATCCCCGCCAAAATGCTAGTACTATTACTTTAAAAAGTGGTAAAGAGGTTAGCTCTCCCATGGTTGATGAAGTTGTTGAGGGTGAAACTAAAATACTTGAAATTTTTGAGTAAGAGGTTGAAGAAGAGACCGATAATGTTGCAAGGAGCAAGCAAGGAAGGGGAAGGAGAAGGAAGAGGAGATCATCGTTCAGAAATCAACTTCCATTCCCGAACCTTCATCCCCTCCTCACAAGAAGGAAAGGGTGGTGGAAGTTCCTCCATATGTTCTGGAACCACCGTTCCTGTAAGCTTTGTAGGACAAACGGAGGAAGAAGTCCAACAAAGACATCTACAAAGTCTTTTGTAGGTGTGTGGTAAATATCCCTCTTTTGAATGCTATTGAAAAAATTCCAAGCTATGCTACATTTTTGAAGGAATTATGTGTTTTAAATAGGAAACAAAGAAAAAAGAACAAGCTTAAAAACGGGAAAAATGAACATGTCTCCGCTTTGTGCCAAAGGGAGTTACCCCCTAAATGTAGTGATCCCGGTATGTTTACAATCCCATGCATGATAGGGAAACACATTTTAAAAAATCATTGATTGACCTAGGTGCATCAATAAATGTGATTCCTTACTTTTTGTATGAATGCCTCGATCTTGGTACTTTTATACAAAAATGGGGTGGTGATCGAACAAGCTGATTGTTCTAGTGCATACCCTAAGGTTATCGTTGAGGATGTGTTGGTTGGGGTGGATTCCTTAATATTCCTCATGTATTTTTATTTCCTTGACGTGGAGCATAATAAACATGCGGCCCCAATCTTGTTGAGAATGCCATTTTTGAAGACCTCTTGGGCCATCATTGATGTGCATAATGGTACCCTCACTATGGAGTTTGATGGGATTAAAGTAGAGTTTAACATAAGCGACTCTATGAAGTATCCTCTTGAAAAATGTTCTTGCCATGCTATTGATATTGTTGACGATGTTATGCACGATGTTTTTTTTTGAATTAAATGGTGATGATTCCTTGTTAGTTTCTTTGGAAAATGATGTTGAAGATACATGTCTTGTATATTCCATGAATACTATCTTGAAGGAAAGCATTGAGGAATTAAGCATTCTTGAGGAAGTGTTGCCAAGTCCCACCCCTCTTGTTTTAGAGGAACTCGAAGAACCATAATTCCTTCCGTCACTTGTAAAAGCTCTGGTGATTGTTCTTAAACCTTTGCCAAGTGACCTCAAGTATGCATTTCTTGGGGATTGGGGAGATGCTCCTGGTTATCATTTAAGAAAACTCACCAAAGAACAAGAAGAAAAGTTGATGATGGTGTTACGGGAGAATAAGGAAGCAATTGGATGGACTATTGCCGACATCAAAGGCATAAGTCCATCCACTTGCATGAATAAAATTTTGTTGGAGGAAGATGCAAGACCCATGCGACAACCCCAATGCCGTTTGAACCCACCTATGATGGAGGTGGTAAAGGCGGAGATCCTCAAGTTGCTTCAAGCGGGTATGATCTATCCAATCTCGGATAGCAAGTGGGTGAGTCCAACTCAAGTAGTACCCAAGAAGAGTGGGGTGACGGTAGTTGAGATTGAGAAAGGTGAAATAGTTCCCACTCGAGTTTAAAATGGGTGTCGCATTTGCATTGACTACCAGAGGCTAAATGAGGAGACCCAGAAGGATCACTTCCCGTTGCCATTCATTGATCAAATGCTTGAGAGGTTAGCAAGACAACCCTTCTATTTCGTTTTGGATGGGTACTCAGTGTATTTTCAGGTAGCCATTGCCCCAAAAGACCAAGAAAAGACTACTTTCACGTGCCCCATTGGTACGTTTGCTTATCGGTGTATGCCTTTGGGTTATGTAATGCTCCGCGACTTTCCAAAGGTGTATGGTAAGTATTTTCTAAGAATTTGTTGAAAACTTTGTTGAAGTATCCATGGATGATTTCACCATTCATGGTAATTCTTTTGACAATTGATACTAATCTTGTGTTAAATTATGAGAAGTTTCATTTTATGGTAGAGCAAGGAATTGTATTAGGTAATGTTGTGTCCTCTAAGGGTATTGAGTTTGACAAGGAAAAGATAGACACGACTCAAACATTTCCTTATCCTACTAATGTGCGCAAAGTGTGCTCTCCTCTTGGCCATGCAGGATTTTACCGCCGGTTCATCAAGGACTTTTCAAAGAAAACATCTCCATTGTGTAAGTTTTTGCAAAAGGAGGTGGAATTTGTGATGGATGAGGGTTGTAAAGGGGCCTCCGATACATTGAAGGAAAGGTTAGTCCCGACCCCTATCATACAACCCCCAGATTGGTCTTTGCCTTTTGAAATCATGTGCGATGCTAGCGATTACGCCATTGGAGCAGTGCTTAGTCAAAGGGTAGGGTGAGCAACTCACACCATCTACTACACATCCATGTCTATCAATGTGGCCCAAAGAAACTACTCCACCACAAAAAAAGAGTTTTTAGCAGTGGTATTTTCTTTGGAAAAATTCCTATTGTACTTGCTTAGTACAAAAGTTATTTTGTGCACTGACCATGCAGCGCTTCATCACTTGATTACAAAGAAAGAGACCAAGCCAAGACTAATTAGGTGGATCCTGCTCTAGAGTGGGTTTGAGTTAGAGGAGCGAGACAAGAAGGGCATGGAGAACCTTGTGGCTGATCATCTGAGCCAGTTTCCACCATGCCAAGATAGTGAGGTAAATTTATCGATGAAGGAGCTACCCCGGGAGGAGTTCCCCAATGAGCAAATGTTCGCAATCAGGGACCTCCAACCGTGGTACGCTAACATAGTGAACTTTCCTGTCTCCTGTAAATTTCCTCCTCATTTTTATAAGGCCCGAAAAGATAGGCTAAAAAGTCATGCTAAATATTATATGTGGGGTGATCCCTTTTTGTGGAAGCATTGTGTATTTTTTTTTTTTTAGCTTTAAAACCATCCTGGGATGGGGGGTATATATTGGCTCCCCAAACCATTCAAATGAGCCAAAATAGGCGCTAACTGTCGTAGTACAACACAATTAATAAAGAAAAAAATCATCCTGTAGTTGTTCCCAGAGCTAAGTAAATCTCATGATGCAAAACAGTTGTTGCTTCCTAAACTCTTCCAAAAATTGGTGTTTCCACCCTAACAGTCAAGTAACTAAAAATATAGCAAAAAGAGCCTAGGTGAAAACAAACCATCTAGCTAGAACATCGCGAACAGGTCGAAGAAGCGATTAAACGAGACTCCTATTTGTCAACGATGTGCCGGGCAAGATGATAGATTACTGAGTGGGGATCAAATCCCGAGTGGCCGCTTCAAAAGTCAGATGATGGATGATTGCTCAATCCTCTGACCAATCCCTGTGATCAGTCCCTATGTAGCCTTTGCATTCCCTGTATTCAGTCCCGAAATGTAAGTTCAGTTCTATCCTTTGCTACAGGTGATCCTTCTTCCGTAACCTTTGCAGTCCCTATATCAGTTTCCTCCACTGATCAGTTTCTCATTCTCATGTTGCCATCCTAAGCTGAGTATCCTCATGTCCACCTCATCTGCAAGAAAACAAAGGAAGGAGAGCAGTATCCCATTGAAAGAGAAGTAAAAACACTTGCTATTCTCTATTAGGTTCCTATTCTGATACCATATATCCCAGATTTATCCAACAATAACAAGCCTCTAAGAAAAGGAGGTAAAGTTCTCAGTTCTAGATCACCAGAAAGTTTATTTTCCTTAGCATGTTTAGCCATAAAGTCTGCTGCTGAGTTAGCCTCCCTAGGGATATAATTAATCATTGCTCCCTTCTTCCATTCATTCAGAGTGCTACAAATTGAAAAGACTCTCCATGGACTTCCTTTTGGGTTCTGAATTCCTTTAACAGCTGTTAGACAGTCAGTCTCAATTGTGAATGAATTCAGATTAAGTTCTAAGCCTAATTGATAAGCAAAGTAAATACCAGTAAGTTCAGCATATAAAGGTGATTCAGCCTGGAAATGATTCACTCTTAACTTAATCACATCTCCCCTCCAATCCCTAATTATAACTGCACATGTTGACTCACAGTTAGGGTTCCATGTTGCATCTGTGTTAAGTTTAAAACCAACAATAGGTTTTACCCATCTAACTACTGTGATCAATTTCTTATTTTTCTGATCAGGTTGGGGAATGATTCCATTTTGGATTAAGTATCTATGTTTATCAAGTTTACCTTTTTGTGGATAGTCTTGAAATATTTGGTAAACCTGATCTTTAATATTCAGAAAACATGAGTCCACAGAAAGAGATAAATTTTCAAAAAGTTTCTTGTTCCTAAATGTCCAAATTGACCAGGATGTGACCATTATATAAGCAATTATCAAGTTGGACCAGATCAAAGATTCAGCTCTGATGGACAAATAGAAATCAATTCTGTTCTTAAAACTCCCAAAAGTTGGTTGATTAATATGCAACAGTGAATTCACCTTATTCCAGATTGCAATAGCAAAAGGACATGAGTTAAAACAATGATTAAGAGAATCAGAATGGTTCCTACACATAGGGCAAATTGAAGCTAGTGAAAAGCCTAGCTTACAAATGATATTATCAAAAGGTAGAATTCCATTTAGTGCTCTCCAGACTACCACAGACATTTTTGCAGGAATAAAGTGTGACCATACCTTATGTAATTGTCTTACAGTTACACCTTTCTATCTGCAAATCTTGTAAGCAGAAGCAGTTGTGAATTCTCCATCAGTTGATGCTGTCCAAATCAGCCTATCCTCATGTAAGTGAGTGATTTTTGCTTCCTGCAAGATCAAGATTGTACTGGTAGCCAAATATGGCTCCAAAATATTCATGTAAGAGTTTTTATTCAATATAAAACAATTGAGAGATATATCAGGGAAAGGAACTTCGTCTTCTACGGGCCATTCATAAATCAGTGCACCCTTTCCTGACCAGTTTGCATTCCAAAAAGAACACTCTCCTTTTCCATAGATAACCTTTGAGAATCCATTAGCTAATTCAGTTATTTTACAGATTCTATTCCATACATTAGAGTTCTTATAGGAATCTGGCAGTGTCCATAGATGGTGTGCCCAAAGGGTGTTATTAACTTGCAGCTTCCACCACAGTTTACAAGTGAAGGCATTAACTATAGCCTGTAGATCTCTGAATCCAGTGCCATTCTCTTGGACTGGGTAGCTCATTCTATGCCATGACCTCCATCTTTTCCTTTTTTCAGTGTTATCACTACCACCCCAGAAAAAACCAGAAGCCATAGTCTCCATTTTCCTTAAAATTGCCTTAGGTGGATTCAAAACTGAAAACATATAAGTAGGGATTGAAAGAAAACAGTGGTTAATAAGGATGATTTTGCCTGAAGTATTTAACCACCTATTCTTCCAGTTACTGATTGCTTTTTCCATTTTTTCTAAGATAGGATAATAATAAATCTGTTTATTCCTACCTGGAAAAATGGGAATTCCTAGATAAGTGAAAGGAAAGCTACCCCTGGTCATACTTAAATTCCTGCTCAGAGCATGTATTCTATCCACAGATGTATTAGGAGCCACAAAAAAATTAGATTTTGCAAAGTTTACTTTTTGGCCCGTTGTTTGTTCGTATGCTGTTAGAAACCTCTTAAACCTATCCAAGTTTTTTTTATGTCCATTAAGAAAAACAGCCGTATCATCCGCATACATTAGATGAGTAATCTGGGGGCATTTATTAGGCAAGCTAAAATATTTTAGGTAGCCTAAACTAAAAAGCTTCTTTAAACCTCGGGAAAAGGCCTCAGAAAGTATATTATACAAAAAAGGAGATAAAGGATCTCCCTGTTTGATACCTCTATTAGAGGCAAAAAATCCTGAAACTGATCCATTGATTAACACTGAAAAATGTGCTGAAGATATATTCTGCATAATTCTGTGTACAAAGGTGCCATGAAAACCAAATTTCAGAAGAATTGAGTTGAGAAAAGACCATGAGACCCTATCAAAAGCCTTCTGCATATCTAATTTAACAATAATATTTGAGGCTTTAGATTTTCTAGTTAATATTCTGGTCATTTCCTGCATCATTATGGTATTATCAGAAATATCTCTCCCTTGCATGAATGCACTCTGTTCCAGGGATATTATTTGTGACATCAGTGGTTTAATTCTGTCCATTAGCATCTTAGAAAAAATCTTGTTCACAAAATTTGAGAGACTAATTGGCCTAAAGTCAGAAAAATCTACTGGAACTAATTTTTTGGGGATTAAACATAACCAAGTACTGGAAATAGCTTTGGGGATGTTTCCATTACTTAAAAAGTCATTAGATGCATCCAGGAGATCATTTTTAATAGTATCCCAAAAAGTAGTGTAAAAAGAACTAGGAAATCCATCTGGACCTGGGGAACTATTTCTGTTTAGATCAAAAACTGAACTTTGAAGTTCCTGGATTGTAAATGGAGACAGCAAAGATAAATTTTCCTGCTCAGTTATCACCTTTGGAATCTCATTAAGGAAGTGTTTAAAATAAGTTCCTTGTTTTTGGGACACATCCTCATTCAACAATTCTGTATAATATCTCACTGCCTCTTCTTTAATCAAGGAAGGCTCAGTGATCCAGTTTCCATGATTATCCCTGATTTTGCAAATTCTGGCCTTTGCTCTCTTCTCCTTAATAGCATGATGAAAGAATTTAGTATTAGCATCACCATATTTTAACCAATTTAACCTAGCTTTTTGCCTTAGGAATATATTTTTCTCTTTCTGAGCCCTCATCAGCATTTGTTTGGATCTATTATGTTCTGCTAGGGTAGATTGATCATGGTTTTGCTGAAAAGCAATTTCCAAATCATTGACACTGCGTTCCTGTTGTGCCAAATTTTGATCCACATTACCAAACTGTGATTTATTCCAGTTTTTAATATCCAGCTTAAGCCTCTTTAATTTAGCAACTAACCTACACATACCAGTAAAAGGAATATCTAAAGTCCAGTTAGAGACTACTAATTTCTGAAATTCCTTTCTATTTGACCACATTTCCTGATACCTAAAAGGCCTAGGTGCTTGTTCCTCAGAAATTTGAACTGATAAGATAAGAGGAGCATGGTCTGAGGACATCCTATTTAAAACTTGAATAGACCAAGTTGTTTGGAGATGCATCCCCGATAATGAAGTGCATTTTATTCTCACTTTTGTTTTCATTCTTATGCACGCAATGGTCATTTTGGAGCTAAAAGGACCGCTAGAAAAGTCTTAGTGGTTTTATTGGCCTACTTTGAATAAGAATGCATACATATTCTGTAAGACTTTTAATAAGTTCTAGAGAGTAGGAAATATCTCCTCTAGAAATGAGATGCCCCAAAAAGCAATGCTATATTGTGAAATCTTTGATGTTTGGGGTATTGACTTTATTGGACCTTTCCCTAATTCTTGTGGCTTTACATATATTCTTCTTGCCGTTGATTATGTGTTGAAGTGGGCTGAAGCAAAACCCACTAGGACTGGCGATTTTAAAGTGGTTGCAGAATTCATGAAAGATAACATCTTCTCTAGGTTTGGGGTAACCTAAGCCTTGATTCGTGACCGTGGCACCCACTTTTGCAACCGGACTATAAAGACACTCTGGAAGAAATATGGCATCACTCACAAGACATCCACTGCCTATCACCCACGAACCAATGGGCTAGCTGAAGTTTTCAATCGGGAAATCAAGTCCATCCTTCAAAAAATGGGTAACCCTAACCAGAAGGATTGGAGTTCTCGGTTGAACGATGCCTTGTGGGCGTATAGGAGGGCTTACAAGACGCCGATCGGTATGTCACCATACAGGTTAGTGTTTGGTAAACCCATCAATTACCGGTGGAAATTCAACATAAGGCTTACTGGGCAGTCAAAGAATTCAACCTTGATATAGATGAGGCTGGCTTGCATAGGAAGCTACAATTAGGCGAACTAGATGAGATCTGGAGGGAGTCCTATGAGAAAGCCAAAATCTATAAGGAGAAGATAAATGTGTGGCACTATAAGATGATAATTAGGAAGGAATTTGACGTGGGTCAAAAGGTCCTCTTATTCCAATCCCACCTTTGCCTATTTCCCAAAAAGTTGAGGTCCCGATGGATCGTTCCTTTTGTGGTGGTGAAGTTATTCCCACATGGTGCATTGGAAATTCTAGATTGAGCTACATCTAATATATTAAAAGTCAATGGACAACGTTTGAAGCCTTACCACGAGAATTTTGTGCTTGAAAAGAGAGAGGGTGTTGATCCCCTCGATCCGATTTGTGAGTAAGCTCCAAGAAAAGGGAGTGAGTTGTGCCGATGATGTTAAATATACTTGGTTTTGATCATCCAGATTATCATTCATGATTTTCCATTGATGATACTTGGTTTTGAGTTTTTGTCATGAGTTTCATTGTTTTGCATTTTGACTTTTCATGGTTTGTTTTTCATGATTTTGTAGCAATTCAAATCCAAGGCATTGGATGGATGGAGGAAGAAATACTTCAAGTCAAGAAGGAAAACCTTGGGCAGGGGATGAAATCAAAAAAAAAAATTCAAAATACCAGGTGGGTTGCCCGTCGTGAGTCACGACCACCTTATCGCGATTCGCGACATGCTAATTTGGCCAAATTTTGAGCCCTCAGACTCTACTTTTTGCAAGCCGCAATGGCCGTGTTGTGAGTCGCAACCAAATGAAAGGATTTTGTTGGAAAAATAGGCTCTTAGGTTCCACTTTTCATGAGCCGCGATGGTAACATTGTGAGTCGTGACAGACCATCGCTAGTCACGACGGTTTGGTCACAATCGTGACCAAATCAGAAGAATTTTGCTTGAAAGTGAGTCCTCAGGCTCCACTTTTCACGATTCACGATAGTCTCATCGTGAGTCGCGACAAAGGTTTTGGCTGGATACACCTTTTGACCTACTCGTCGCGAGTTGTGATGGGCGTACAACCTTGCTTTTAAAAATGGACTGAAGCAGTTCAGATTTTCATATCCACTTCTTCCCTTCATCTTCTCCGCCGCTACACCAAATATCCACCACCCTCCGACCGCCACTCCCCACCCTCTTCTAAAACCACCCTATAGCCACCACTCAACAATCCGCCAATTCGTCTTCCCAATCTCTAGCCATAAATCACCCTATCTTGTTGATGAACACAAAACCCTAGAATTTGGGGGGGGGGGGGTTTGTGATTTTTAGATATCCAGATTTAAATTAGTTATGGGCTTCGTTCCTTCTTCATCTTAAGCATCTAAGTGGTACATTTCTTCACTTTCTTGAGCTACAATTGTGATTATATTGTATAATCTATTTTATGGGACATTGTGTGGATTATGTGTGATGCCTTAGGGATTTTGATTTTTGGAACATTGTAGATTCTTTTGAATATATTGTGATTATGATTTGGTTTGATGGAGATTGTGTAAATATATTGTGCTTATGATTTGGTTGGTTGTTGGATATCATTATGCTCATTTTAATTGTGTTGATCTGCTCATGTTGGCTTTGTGCTTTCATTGTGTTTATATTATTTCTTTGGTTGAGAATTTGGTTGTGGCTTGTACTAGACATTAGGCATGTTGGCTTGATTAAACATAGTTGATATTTGAATGCAATGTTATTATGCTTAGGCTAGTTTGGCCATGGTCCTTGAATCTTACGTATGAACATACTTATGGTAGCCAAACCAGTTAGGCATGACTGTGATTATGGGATATAACATGTTAGATGTTTAACTTTGTGAGAACCTAATGGACTTGAGAAAATGGGCATGTTGAATATGGCATGGATTGTATATGCAATTGTGGTTCGGACTTGAACTAGTTGGCTTGGATTTTATTTGGTTTATGATGTTGCCAAAACTAGTTTAATGTTGAGTATGATTTTGTGATATTGCATGTATATATATTCATGTGCGTTTGACTTGTTTGTTGTGGTTTTTAGATATGGACCCTACCAAGAGACCTAGGGCTTCTCTATGAGGTGGGTGCACTACCGCTCCACCTCCACCTCTACCGCCAGCTTCAGAGTCCTGCCCTGTACCTCCTCCTCTTAATAGGTACATGGGTTTAACCCAGATCACCGGGCCCTATGTGGAGAGGTGACAAGCCTTAGCCAACTGCCAGCTCAAGGAGATGAGTTTTGTAGATGTGCCCACACTGGACGCTCTTAGGCTAACACAGCCAGTTCGATTCCTCCTTGCGAGAGGAGGGCTGGAGGGTTTCATGGGTAAGAGTGCCCCCTCCTACCGGTGATACACACTGTAGTTCCTATCCATGGACTGGATATGCAGCATGAGAGATTGATGTGTGTTATACTGTGTTCATATTATATGGGATTATTGTGATTTTATTGGGATATAATTTGCACTGTAGGTGTTTTTTGTGCAGGAATTCATGGATTGTGAAGAATTGAGAGGGAGATATAACTTGTACTCTTTTTCCCTTAACCAATAGTTTTTTCCCACTGGGTTTTCCAGGTTATGGTTTTTAATGAGGCGATGTGCTCTAATGGAAAATGTTCTTATTTTATAAGACATTTTTCCAGGGATGAAGGAAGAGAGGGGAAAGCGGAATTGCTGAAGTTATGGGGTGAAAAGTGAATTATTGAAGAGATGCAAATTTGAAGAAATTAAAGATATTCATTTCCCATATTGATAAGGATTTCATTATCTCATTCCAATTGAAATTCCTTAATTGTAGTATTTAGTTATTTAGTCAATATTTTATTCTTTTCTTCAGTGAGAAGAATCTGAATTAGATTTGTACTTGGTTTATTATTTTGAGCAGCCGCACAAAGGTATATAAATACCTTTCAGAAAAGGACATACATATATGCAGACATTAAATTAGTTACGGAGACATTAGTTACTTTTTTTGTTTTCAGTTTTCGTAGCAGCATTTGGTGAATTCTGTGGTGAAGAATTATTGGTATGATTTCCAGTGCGCAGCTGTTTGGTAATTTAGGTTTAGTATTTTTTTATTTTTTATTTTTAGAGCATATTATGAGTAGCTAATTTACATATCAGCATGGAATATCATGCATTAGTTTATGAATTGTGAGACCTAATTGCTTTATAATTAATTATTGTGTGTTCTTAATTGTTCTTGGTTTAATTTATTCTTAATGTGTTTAAGTCTGGCCAACTTGAATTTTATTGGGATAATGCTATCTAATTCCACCAATACGTAATCGTTGGAAAGGGTTAGTAAGTAGCGAGTTCTTGTGAAAAATAGCTAACTAGCTAAGACTGTAATAGCAAGATGGGGAACAATTAAGTGTGCGATACTACTTGTGAATACTTGGGTAATTGCTATATCAGGTTCTTTCATTCTTAATGCTATCGAGGTGTGTATCTGGTTCAGCGAATACTTTCCGGGGGCATCTTGGTAAGACTAACAATTAGTTAATTATAATTTGTTAATTATAATTGGTTAATTGTCGATAAAGTACGAAATAATTGGAGAGGTTAAGCGTACCAACTTTCCTATAACTGATAGATGCATATGAATTGATTTATCTTTGCGCTTATGATCTATGTTTAACCAATGTGAGTTATTCCGAGCCGATTAATTATTTATATATTTTATAGATTTTTATATCTGTTAGTTTGCATTATTATTTCATATTTTTATTAGTTAGTTGCATTATTAGTTGTTAGATAAATCTAAAAATTAAGGCATGGTGGTTTCACCAAAAGTGTTCTATATTAGTAGGTATTTTATTATATTTTTTGCTCTGTTTCTCATAGGATCGACTCTGCTTGCTACTGTACTAATCACATCTATATAGTTTGCAAATTATTTTGGTGAGTGAAACGACTTTCACTAGGGATGATCAACCGTGCGAGAGGTACATCACTTTCCACCTAGATGATATACCCCAAGAGATGACCATCTCGTAGGTTGAGGAAGCCTTAGGATGTGACACAGCTGAGATATGGGCGAGGTTGGACCCATCGGCCCATGACCGATCGATTAAGGATGACATGCACTTCTGGAGTGTCATCAACATGAGGTCAAAGAACTCCCACGACATGCGCAGTGTTATCATCCATCCTGCACTCCGTTATGTGCACAGGCTTTTGGCCGGTACAGTGCTTTGCTCGGCAGAGCCGATGAATGTTTCGGATGACGACATTCACTTCTTATGGCACTTAACGAGTGATGGATTGGGATACGGGTTATGGGCCGAGCTATGGATAAAGAGGATTATAGAGGTGGCAGGGAAGCCGATGAGGAAGATTATGGTTGGAGGCATGATCGTCCTCTTGGCGGAGTACCTAGGATTGGTCCCATCAGATGATTTTCCGCGCTTAGGGAGGTGCACTTCCTACCTCATCACTCTAGAAGGGTTGGTGTGATTTGAGATGCTTAGCGCCACATGGACCACGGGGGTATTTCATTGGTTATATGGCGCCAGGAAGGTCACATTCATGACACTTCCTCAGCCCAACAAGAAAAAGTTAGAGTTTGATACACTCTTGGCAGACTTGGCGATTTCACTAGACTCCTTGTGTACAGAGGAGTTTTAGCACGAGCTCCATGACCTTGGTCCAGCTCTTGTCCAGCGTGATGATAGTAGCTTACCTTTCATTGAGCAACAGCAGCAGCACTCTTCACAGCCTCCACCAGAGACCGAGCCTATGCAGGAGGATTATGTGCCACCTCACCACACCAAGCGCCCGCCTGATATAAGCATATGATGCAGACTATGCAGGGTGGATTTTTCCACTACGACAACATGATACTGGAGCATAATGTGTTTGTCCTCTAGAGTTTCATCGACATGAATGAGGAGATTGACCATCTATCGGCTTGCATCCATGAGATGCAGTCCCATGCAGGTGGTGTCTCAGGCCTTAATCCTGGAGCAGAGAGGCGTAGAGCTAGGAGACAGGAACACGAATTGATGCTTTCCTTTTGATGTACTTGGATGATGTTAGCTTTGATATGTTTCTTAGCCTTAACATTTGGAAAGCACTTTGCTACTTTTTGGATTGGAGAAACATGAAAAAAATTAATAATTTTGAAAAATAATGAAAAGGATAAATTTAAAAATTAATGTAAATAAAAAGAATCCCACTAAGTTGAAAACCCGAGAGGGTATCTTAGGCAACATTAGGGGCCCAGATAGGTTAAAAACCCAAAAGGGCGACCTAGGTAAAAATGAGAGGCTAAATGTGCGGAAAAATGTGAGATATAAGCAGAAGAAACATGATGTGTGGCTAGGATTAAAACCCAAAAGGGCTCCTAAGTAAAATGAGGGAAAGAGAGAGAAAAAAGTTACATTTTCACTCATTTGCTGGCGTTGGAGTCATAAGGTTCCAATTTCCATATGGATGGATCGGGTAGCTTGACATCTTGATGACCTCTTAGGATTGGGAAATGTAGGAGAAAAAATGAAGTAAGTTATGAAATTCTTGATTGTTAATATACTTCATTTTTACGATGATATATTGGTATAAAGTAGAGCATGTGTTTGAACTTTATGCATGCTTTTAGCTTCAACTCGTACCATTGGATTTGGGATTGTCAATTCGAGATTTGGAAATGTTTTAGAGATATCAATGAATTGATATGTTGATATGGTTTGGGTAGATTTAGGAATGGGGATTGTGGGAAACTTCTCATTTTACCTTAACATTGGGATGTGTGATATTGAGAGTTTTGTGAGGTATTGACTTGGGGGAATAGTAGTTAGGATGTGGATACATTAATTCCTTTGTATACTTGGATCTTTTCTTACTCTAGGGCGAGTAAGGCTTAAGTGTGGGGAGGTTTGATGTGTCCATTTTATGTGCACAATTTAGTACTTTTTAGGATCACTTTTGTGCTCTTTTATTATCAAGAGCTTGTGTTTTACCTTGAAATTTTCTTAGGAGAGGTAAGAGCGACTTTACGCTCTTTTGCCTCTTCTAAGTGGATTTTGTGTGACAAAGGAAGAATGTGGAGGCTTGAAGACCGGAGGCCGTTGAAGATCACATTTCAAAGACTTTGAAGATTTTCTTCAAAGATTTTAAGACTTGAAGACCGGAGGCCGTTAAAGATCATCTTTTGAAACCATTGAAGACTTGATTCAAAGATTTGAAGACTTGAAGAATGAGAGGGATTTTTGTGAAGAAGAGTGCTTGCTAAAAGAAGATGAAGAGAAGACAAGAATAAGTTGTGGCTCACGACGAACCCATCGCGCAGGTCGTGATGAACCCATCGCGCGAGTCACGACAAACCCATCGCACGGGTCATGACGAACCCATCGTGCGGGTCGCGACGAACCCATCACGTGGGTCGCAACGAACCCATTGCGCGGGTTATGACAAACCCATCGCGTGGGTCGCGACGGACCCATTGCGCGGGTCGCGACGAACCCCTCTTTTTTGTACTATAAATAACATTCTCTTTCCTCTCATTCATAACTTCTTCTCCAACCGATTTTGTTACTACTCTAACCCTAGTTTTCCACCATTTTCATCTTTTATTTCTCTTGTATTATGTTTTGTTTTTTAGCATTAATTAGTATGAATTCTTGTAGCTAAATCTAGTTTTTGGGAGCAATTGATTGAAGCTTCCAAACTTATGTAGTGAGATTCTCTATTTGCTCATTTATAAACATTTATTAGAGAGCATTTATTATTCCATTAATGTTGTGTTTTACCTCATTTATACCATGGGTTGTTTGAGTATATGAAATGTTTGTATGATTGAAGTGTTAGGGTGTTAGGAAAGTTGAAAATTTCTTAGCTCATTTGACATGAAATCCAAAAGCATTGATTTAGAACTTCTTGTGTATAATGTGTGGTGACTCTTGCTAGATGAGTATGTTAATGTGGATTGTTCTCATATTTATCCCATAGATGCAAATGAAGGTTGAACCTTAAATGTGGTTTGTTCTAGGGTTAACCTAGTAAATGCTTTGTTTGGTTAAATGATTATGTCTTTGATAGAAGACTTGTTGTTATCAAACCTATGGTCCTTTGTGTGAAATGCCATTGATGAAATACCTCTATGGTGTCGTTTTCCTAGGGTGATCATCAATGAGGTTTGCAAATGGTCGTTTTTTGTCTTTGCAAACTACTATTAAGAAGGAATGAATGTTGATCTTTGAATGATAAATGATAACATTTCTCATAGATGATAAATGTAATTGAATGAGTGAATGAATCAATGATCTATAGGAAGTGTGGAAGTGGAAGTAGATTGCACCCAAGGCTCCGTTAATTGTTGTTTTAATCATATATTTAGTTGTTGTTGGATGATTAGCATAGTTTTCTTTCTTTGTTAGTTGTTGTCTTTGAATTTTATAACTTAGGACCAAAAACCTACCACCCCCACCCCCTTTTTACATGTTTTTATATGTATCTATATATGCTTATATCTAGTATGTTTTCTCCTATATATGTTTAAACACTTGGAAAGATCCCTCTTATCGTGGACGACCCCGACTTTCCATTATCTACTTAACTATAGATAGGGTTTAAAATTATAACTTTGAGAATTGCAACGATGACCTCCCAGGTATTCCGATGTAACTTCTCTATTTGTGAGCCGATTATGAACCTAAGAGGATTTTACCCTTTGTGGGTATCTAGATCTCTTTTTGTGATCTTAAATTATAGATTACTCATGAGTAGATAGAAGGTCATCCGCAAGTTTGGTAGAAGAATAAAGGCCATTAAGCTTAGAATGGTAGAAGATTGAAGATTGTGGAAGAAGGAAGCCAAAAGTTTGGAGTAAAACAAGAAGGCACGGGCCTTGCGGAATAGCACGACTCATGTAAATAACTCGTGCCCAAGGAACCTCTAGGACATAGGCCGTGCAGATCAGCACAGCATGTCCAATCAAATGATAGGAACAAAGAACTCCAATGCACAGACTGTACAAATTAGCACGACCCATACAAGCAGTAAGGCGCGGGACTAAGCTCCGAGACACGGGCCGTGTAATCAGTGGTGCCAGGCTCCCACCCTTCCAGGTAATAGTCTATGCAGATGCACACATGTCATACTGCACGGGCCATGTAAAGTAGTACAGGTCATGCATATCTGGCAGCTAAGGTTTAAGAGTTGGGATATTTGGGCATTTTTATTCTCTTCACAATAGAAGGCCTAGTTTCTTTTAAGAAATAGAAAGGATGCCTCATTGTAATAGATATAGGTTTTCACTCTCTCTCTTCATTCATAACACATTCACATGCATTTAATCCATTAAATGTCTTGGGTTTGATCCGAGTAGCGTAAATTATGACTTGGGGATATTTGTAAGCATGCTTTAACACTATATTTGTGATACTTCTAGATCCATTCTATTTATGTTTCTATAAATTATCGTGCATAATTTGTGCTTTAACTTCTTATCATAATCTATGTATTAAATGTGATTATGATGTACACCTATTAGATTCTTGCATGATTTAGTGTTAGGCTTTGACTTTAGCTTGAAAGTGTTGGATTATCAAACTTGCTTGTAGCCTTTTGAACAACAGGGGGTAACACAAACCTTTTGATATGCCAGGGTGGTAATATGGTGATAATGGTAATTGGATTCGTTGTGTCAAGTGTTTTGGAACATTACAATTAAATTCCTGAAATAGGTCGGGTGTTAAATTCTTAAACATGGGTATCATAGTTAATACCGAAGAGTTAGGTTCCTAGTTTGTGAAAAATAAGTTTTGTTCCTTGTATCTATAGTTATCACAAGGTACTAGTGTCCGAAGTGGTAGAATATAGGTTTAGGATAAGTATTCACGGCGGAGGTCCCGATGATCCATGCTATTACCGAGTTTAACATGCTACTGACGCAAGGCGTTGACCTTTAAGTGCAAACTTATTAACCCTGGTAGTGAGAGTTAGAGGTAGTAGTGAGTAGCGCACCTATATCTATATGTAAAGAAGGTGATATATGAATGAGGGGGGTAGAAAAGACATGGTGTGACAGACCGAGGGAGTTCCCAAGGAATTAACATGTTTACATAGTGTGATATAGCACTAAATAGATTTATAGTTCTTTATGTGGATAGAAGTCTAGGATCAAATCATTGATGTCAAACATGTGATGTAATTACCCCCAAGTTACATAATTATATCTTAATATAGTTTTATTTGTATGCTAGTAGTTGTTAAATCTCTCAACGAAACCCCCCTTTTGTGTTTGCTATTCCCAACATACACTTGGGGTGACATCCGAGGGTGGACTTAGTGATGCTACCTCTTATATCCCTTTATCCCTGTGGTCGACACCTGGACCTACCACTTTCTACTTTATAGTAGATAGGAGTAAGTACTAGAGCAACATATAAATCTTATCTTTGATAGCGCGACCTTGCGGATAACTATCCCGATGAATGATATGTCCATTTTATGTGCATAATTTAGTACTATTTTGGGTTAATTTTGTGCTCTTTTATTATAAAGAGCTTGTGTTTTACCTTGAAATTCTCTTAGGAAGGGTAAGAGAACCTTTATGCACTTTTACCTCTTCTAAATGGATTTTGCGTGACAAGGAAAGAATGTGGAGGTATGAAGACCGGAGGCCATTAAAGATCACATTTTCGAAGACTTTTGAAGACTAGCTTTGAAGACATGAAGACCGGAGGCCACCGAAGACCATTTTTTAAGACATTGAAGACTTGAAAAATGAGAGAAATTGCTATGAAGATAAATGTTTACCACAAGAAGAAGAAAAGAAAATAGGATTAAATTCTAGCACCTGTCATGAGTCGCAATGGCCTCGTCGTAAGTCGCAACGAGCCCATCGTGATTCGCAACCAACGGGTGGCCAAAATTTTACCTTATCCTTTTTGTACTATAAATAGCACTCTCTTTCCTCTCATTCACATCTTCTTTACCTGCATTTTTGGTACTTTTAAAACCCTATTTTCTTCCATTTTCATCTTTGAATTCTCTTGTATTATGTTTAGTTGTTTAGAATTAATTAGTATGAACTCTTGTTGTTAAATCTAGTTCTTGGGAGCAATTGACTAAGGCTTCCAAACCCATATCTTAAGAACAATTTGTAGCCAATTTGATACTCTTACTATTATGCATTGTGGAGCATTGAATGTGTTTGTTAGTGTCATTAATGTTATTGAAAGCTTGAGTATATGAAGTACTTGTATGATATGATTGTTAGGGTTTGGGGAAATGGGTTGATTTCCCCTTTTCTTGATAGGAATCAAAGAGTATGATTTACAGCTTTTGATTGTGTTGATGAATTGATAATTTCTAGATGAATATGATAATATTGAACTCTTTGTCATGTTTGTTGCTTGTAGTAAATGAGGGAAGTCTATGAATGTCGATCGTTCTTGACTAATCCTGTGTAAATGCATGAATTGGTTAAATACTTAGACTCGGTATAGTGTTTATAGTTGTTTCCAAGCTTATTGATTCTTCGTGCTAAATGTCATCAATGGGATACTTTTAGTTATGTTTTGACTACAGGAGTCATTGGTGAGGTTTGACAAGAGATGTCGAATTCACTATTGCAAACTACTATCTAAGAAGGACAGAAGTTTAGTCTTCACAACAAGTATTGAAAGTAGTAAATAGGTTGCATGTTCAATAATGGATAAGAGGCTTGGAAGTGGAAGTTAATTGCGCCCAAGGTTTCGTTAATTGTTGTTTTCATCGTATCTTTAGTTGTATTGCATGATTAGCATAGTTCTCTGCTTTGCTAGTTATTGCATTTCAATTTGATAACTTAGAATCAAACCAACCAACCCCCCCCTGTTTACAATCTTTTATATATATATATCTATGTATGTGTATGCCTAGTATGTTTTCTCCTATATATGTTTAAACACTTGAAAAGATCCCTCTTCTCTTGGACGACCTCGACTTGCCATTATCTACTTAATTGTAGATAGGAAGCATTAGGGCTTAAAAGTATTAACTTTGAGAGGTACGACGATGACCTCCCAAATTTTGGTGATGCTGCTGGGGAAGAGGCATTTATTTTTATGTGTTTGGGCATATTATGTGTGATTATATGACATTTGTAAATATTTGTTAGTTTTCTTTTATTTGGATTTCTTATTTGATTTGCCATTTTCACTTGGCTTGGAGACGTATTATTCGAGTTCTTGGTGTATGGTCCGTACACGATCCTCTTCAAAAGAACCCCTACACTACGACCCCGAGTTAGAGTTGAATTTGAGACGGGCTAGGAGGCTTTCTTTGGAAAGTGTGAATAACAATCCTCCTAGTGACCATTTTGTGGATACATCTTCCTTTATGGAATATCAACTTGAGCACGAAGATAAGCATCCAGGAGGGGGGCTTCAACATCCTTATCTCCAAGGGCGAGCTCCTCCTCTCCACCAAAGAGAAATTCCATTGGGGAAAGCTTTGTTAAGAGACATCATGGCCCCCAACCTTGATCAACAACCGATGTGCATTGAGTATCCCGTGGTTGGACCGAAAAGGCACTTTGAGCTAAAGACCGGATTCATCAACATGTTATCCATTTTCCTTGGTAGGCAAGGGGAGAATGCCAACAAACACCTTACCAAATTTCACTTCTTGTATGGTGGTACGGTCCCCCATGGAGTGGATAAATATTTCTATAAGTTGAAGGCATTCCCGTTCACACTATGGGATTGCGCAAGAGATTGGCTTCAGTACCCACCGCCAAAGAGCATTAAGAGTTGGCTTGATATGAAAACAAAGTTTCTAGCCAAATACTTTCTGGCCTCTAGATCCGCCGCCTTGAAGAAGGACATAAGCAACATCCTCCAATGGCATGAAGAATCTCTATTCGACTATTGGGAGATGTTCAAGAAGCTTCTTGCAAGATGCCCTTATCACGGTTATTCAGAGGGGTATTTGGTTTATTACTTCTACAATAGCCTTCTTGATGAAGATCAAAGGTTGGTAAGAAGTTCTTACTGTGGCACCCTTGGGAACAAAACATCCTCCGAGGCTAAGCAATTGCATGAGGAGCTAGCGGAAGAATCAAGAAACTTTAGCTCAAGGGCCGATTTGAAAAGGAGAAATCCAATACCCACAAGTGACTCTTTAAATAGTGGAAAGCTCTAGGATTAAGTCTTGGCCCTTGCATATATGTTTAAATCGTTGATGACGAAGCCAAGGAATGCGCCACATGTTAAATCATGTGAAATTTGTTACTTGGCAGATCCTACGGACACTTGCCCTACTTTGCAAGATGACTATGTTGAGGAGGTGAATTCCATGGGATATCAAGGGAATCAAGGCTACTAAGGCAACCAAAGATATCAAGGTGGGAAAGGTTACCAAGGTTACCAAGGTTATCAAGGGTACCAAAACCGGCCGTACAATTTGGGAAATCGTGATAACCCAAACCTTTGATATGGAAACCCTCAAGGAAGCCAAAACCCTCAACCATATCGGCCTCCTCAACAAAAATATAGGCCACCTCAATAACAATTTCAAAGGCTCCAAGACAAAACCCGAGACCAAGGGGAGAGCTCGGGGTTAACAAAGGATGAGGTGATGCAAGCCAATCACCGGTTGGGCATGTGTGCGTAGAAAAGTGAGAAATTCCAAGATGAATTCAAGGGAAGTTTCAAGAACTTGGAAACTCAAGTGAGCCAAATAGCTCAAGTGGTGAATCGGATGGAAGCCCGGGAAAAAGGTAAGCTACCCTCCCAACCAGAGATCAACCCTCGACAAAATGCAAGTGCTATCGCTTTGAGAAGTGGTAGAGAGGTTGGCACTTCACCGGAAAATGAAATTGTTGAAGATAAGCCTATGATGATTGAGGTGTTTGAAAAGGGGGTTGAGAAGGAAGATGCCCATGAGAAGAAGGCCGAAGAGTTAGCCAAAAAGAGCAAGGAATAAGAAATCGAGGTGGAGACATTGGCGCCAAGACCAAAATCAACCTCCATCCCAGAACCTTTATCTCCCCCTCACAAAAGAGAAATGATGTTTAAGATCCCTCCATATGTACCGGAACCTCCATTTCCGGAACCCTTGAAAGACAAAAGGAGGAAGGAGCACAACAAGGACATCTATGATGTCTTTCGTAGATGTGAGGTAAATATCCCACTCTTGAATGCCATTGAACAAATTCCTAGATATGCTAAATTTCTCAAGGAATTATGTGTTGTGAATAGAAAACAAAGGGCCAAAAATAAGTTGAAAAATGGAAAAAGTGAGCATGTTTCCGCCTTGTGTCAAAAAGAGCTACCCCCTAAATGTAGCGATCCCGGCATGTTCATAATCCCTTGCATAGTAGGAAATACACATTTTGAAAAAGCTATGCTTGATTTAGGTGCATCAAGAAATGTGATTCCTTACTCTTTATATGAAAACCTCAACTTGGGTACATTGCACAAAACCGGGGTGGTAATTCAATTGGCCGATCGTTCTAGTGCATACCCTAAAGGTATTGTTGAGGACATGTTAGTTATGGTGGATTCGTAAGTTTTCCCGCTGATTTTTATGTCCTTGACATGGAGCATGATAAACATGCCGCCCTGATTTTGTTGGGGAGGCCATTTTTTAAGACCTCTAGGACAATGATTAATGTGCGTAAGGGTACCCTCACCATGAAATTTGATGGAATAAAAGTAGAGTTTAACATAAATGACTCTATGAACTATCCTAGTGAAGAACATGCTTGCCATACCCTATATTTTGTTGAAGAAGTTGTGCAAGATGTTTTTGAACTAAGTGGTGATGATTATTTGTTAGTTGCTTTGCAATGTGATAGTGATGATGCCCACAATGTATACTCTATGAGCACTAACTTGAAGGAAAGCTTTGAGGATTTGAACCTGCTTGAAGAAATGAAACCGAGTCTCTCAAAACCTCCTCCTCTACTCTTAGAGGAACCCGGGGAACCGGAATTTCTCCCGTCACTTGTGAAAGTGCCGGTGATTGAACTTAAACCTTTGCCAAGTGACCTCAAGTGCACTTTTTTTGGGGAAGGGGAGACGCTTCCAGTTATCATTTCAAGCAAGCTTACCAAAGAGCAAGAAGAAAAGTTGGTGGTGTTACGGGAAAACAAGGAAGCAATTGGATGGACTATTGCCGACATCAATGGAATAAGTCCATCCACTTGTATGCATAGAATCTTTTTGGAAGAAGAGAAAGACCCGTCCGACAACCCCAACACCGTTTAAACCCGCTTATGATGGAGGTGGTGAAGGCAGAAATCCTCAAGTTACTCCAAGTGGGCATGATCTATCCAATCTCGGATAGCAAGTGGGTAAGTCTAACTCAATTGGTACCCAAGAAGAGTGGGGTAACGGTGGTAAAAAATGAGAACGGCAAAATGGTGCCCACTCGAGTTCAAAACGGGTGGCGCATTTGCATTGACTATGGGAGGCTAAACGCGGAAACCTGGAAGGATCACTTCCCATTGCCATTCATTGATCAAATGCTTGAGAGGTTAACTAGCCACCCCTTCTATTGCTTTTTGAATGAATACTCGGGGTACTTTCAAGTGGCTATCACCCCGGAAGACTAAGAAAGACCACCTTCACGTGCCCCTTTGGTACGTTTGTTACCAGTGTATGCCTTTCAGGTTATGTAATGCCCCCGCAACTTTCCAAAGGTGTATGGTAAGCATTTTCTCAGATTTTGTTGAAAAATTTGTCGAAGTATTCATGGATGATTTCACAATTCATGGAAATTCTTTTGAAAACTGTTTAGCAAATTTGGAACAAGTTCTTAAACGTTGCATTGATACTAATCTTGTGTTAAATTCTGAGAAGTGTCATTTTATGGTAGAGCAAGGTATTGTCTTAGGTTATGTTTTCTCCTCTAAGGGTATTGTGGTTGACAAGGAAAAGATAGACACAATCCAAACTTTTCCTTATCCTACTAATGTGTGCAAAATGCGCTCTTTTCTTAGTCATGCTGAATTTTATCGCTGGTTCATCAAGGACTTCTCAAAGATAGCATCTCCTTTATGCAAGTTGTTTAAAAAAGAGGTGGAATTTGTGATAGACGAGGGCTGTAAAGGGGCCTTCAATACATTTAATAGAAGGTTAGTTTCGGCCCCTATTATACTACCCCTGGATTGGTCGTTGCCTTTTTATATTATGTGCAATGCGAGTGATTACGCCGTTGAAGCGGTGCTTGGCCAAAGGGTGTGGAGAATACCTCACGCCATCTACTATGCATCCACGTCTCTCAATGAAGCCCAAAGAAACTATTCCACCACCGAAAAGGAGTTGCTAGCAGTGGTATTTTCTTTGGAGAAATTTCGATCTTACTTGCTCGGTACAAAAGTTATTGTGTATACTGACCATGCTACGCTTCATCATTCATTGACAAAGAAAGAAGCCAAGCCAAGATTGATTATGTGGATCCTACTTTTGAGCAAATTTGAGTTGGAGGTGTGAGACAAGAAGGGCACGGAAAACCTTGTGGCCGATCATTTGATCCAGTTGACTCCATGCCAAGACATTGAGGTAAACCCCGCAATGAAGGAGCAACTACGGGAGAAATTCCCTGATGAACAATTGCTCACCATTAGGGATCTCCAATGGTATACCAACATTGTAAATATTCTTGTTGCCGGTAATCATTTTTCTAAGGCACAAAAGGATAAATTAAAGAGTGATGCTAAGTATTATGTGTGGGATGATCCCTTTTTGTGGTGACATTGTGCGGATCAAGTTCTCAGGAGATGTATCCCCGATAATGAAGTACACTCAATTCTTGAATCTTGTCATTCTCATGCATGTGGCGGTCATTTTGGAGCGAAGAGGACCGCTAGGAAATTTTTAGAAAGTGTGTTTTATTGGCCTATATTGAATAAGCATGCATATATCTTTTTCAAATCTTGTGATGAATGCCAGAGAGTAGGAAACATCTTCACTAGGAATGAAATGCCCCAAAGGCCTATTCTGTATTGTGAAATCTTTGATGTTTGGGGTATTGACTTTATGGGACCTTTCCCTAGTTCTTATGGCTTTACATATATTCTTCTTACCGTTGATTATGTGTCGAAGTGGGTTGAAGAAAAACCCACTAGGACTGACGATTCTAAAGTGGTTGCAGAATTCCTGAAAAATAACATATTTTCTAGGTTTGGGGTACCCCAAGCCTTGATTAGTGACCCTGGCACCCATTTTTGCAATCGGACCATAGCGGCACTCTTGAAGAAGTATGACATCACTCACAAGACATCCACCGCCTATCACCCACAAACCAACGGACAAGCCGAAGTTTCCAATTGGGAAATCAAGTCCATCCTTGAAAAAATGGTTGACCCTAACCGGAAGTATTGGAGTTCTCGATTGAATGATGCCTCGTGGGCTTATAGGACGAATTACAAGACAACAATCAGTATGTCACCATACCAGTTAGTGTTTGGTAAGCCCTGTCATCTACGGGTGGAAATTCCGCATAAGGCTTACTGGGCGGTCAAAGAATTCAATCTTGATATAGATGAGGCTGGATTGCATAGGAAGTTACAATTGGATAAACTGGATGAGATCCAGAGGGAGTCCTATGAGAACACCAAAATCTATAAAGAGAAGACAAAGGTGTGGCATGACAAGATGATCATTAGGAAGAATTTTGACGTTGGTCAAAAGGTCCTCCTATTCTAATCTCGCCTTCACCTATCCCAGGTAAGTTGAGGTTCCAATTGATCGGTCCTTTTGAGGTGGTTAAGGTATTCCCGCATGGGGCGGTGGAAATTCTCGATCGAGCTAAGTCCAATACATTCAAGGTTAATGGACAACGTTTGAAAACTTACCACGAGAACTTTGTGCCGGAAAAAGGAGAGGACGTTAATCTCCTTGATCTAGTTTGTGAGTAAAACCCAAGAAAAGGGAGTAAGTCATGCCGACGACATTAAATAAACTTGGTTTTGATCATCCGAATAGTCGTTTGTGACTTTCTGTTGATGTTGTTTGGTTTTGGATTTTGTCATTAAGTTTCATTGTTTTACTTTATGCTTTTCACGGGTTGTTCTTCCATGATTTTATAGAAATTTTAAAGACAAGGCATTCGACATTTGAAGGGAGAAATGCTTTGAGCCAAGAAGGAAAGACTTCGACAAGAGAAGGAATCAGAAAAATTTTCCAAGTACTAGGTTAGTAGTCTGTCGCGAGTCGCGACCACATTGTCGCGAGTCACGACGGGCTCAGTTTCTTTTGGTGAGATTTCAGCTTTCAGCCTCCACTCTTCACTAGTCACGATGGCCTCGCGATGGCCTGGTCGTGAGTCGCAACGAAGTGGTCGCGAGTCGCGATGAAATCAGGGATTTTGGCTGAAAATGGAGGTCTAGGCCTCCACTTTTCGCGAGTCGCGATGGCCTTGTTACGAATCACGATGGACCATCGCGACTCACGACAGAGTTTTTGCGAGTCGCAATGTAATCAGAAATTTTGTGTTAAAATTTAGCTCCCGGCCTCCACTTTTTGCGAGTCGCGATGGCCTCGTCGCGAGTCCTTGAGACATCAGCTCCTCGAGACCAGTAAAACTCGTAATCCCATTAGCCCTCGAGATATCATCCCCTCGAGACCTCAAGGCCGCAAGCCCTTGACTCGAGCCAAACCTGAAAGTTCATCACCCTCTCGAGACCAGTCTTTGAGACCAACCCTCGAGGCATCATCCCCTTGAGACCTCAAGGCCGCAAGCCCTCGACTCGAGCCGAACCTAAAAGTCCATCACCCTCTCGAGACTAGTCTTCAAGACTAGCCCTCGAGACATTATCCCCTCGATACCTCGAGGCTGCAAGCCCTCGACTCAAGCTGAAATTGAAAGACTATCACCCCTCGAGATGTCACCCTCTCGAGACCAGTCCTCAAGACCTTAGGTCTTCGAGGTCACAAGTCCTCGACTCGGGTCGTGAGTCGAACCTCTCTAGACCTCGGGTTCTTCAGGCCAGAAGCCCTCGAGACCAGTGAAGCCTTTGGGCCCCTCGAGACCAAATCTTTCATCCTTGAGCCTAGCCAGACCCGAGCCCCTTTAGACGTAATCTTTCATCCTCAAGCCTAGCCAGACCCAAGCTCCTCGAGACTAAATCTTTCATCTTCGAGCCTAGTCTGACTTGAGCCCTCCCTACCCGTTGCGAGTCATGAAAAATATGTCGCGAGTCATGACGGGCGTACATGTCTGCTCTTAAAATGAGTGGAACCCTTTTTTCTACAAACATATCCACACTTCCACCACCGTTGTTCACCTTCCTCCGCCTTTCCACCAAGCGGCCGCCGCCCAGAACCACCACTCCATACCCCATCCCTTCTTCCCAATCTCTACCAACAAATCACCACAAAACTTTGAAGAACACAAACCCTAGAATTTGGGGGTTTTGTGACTTTGGGAAATTCAATTTTGAATTGATTGTGGGCTTCCTCCTTTCTTCTTCATAAGCATCTAAGTGGTATATTTCTTCACTTTATTAAGCTTTAATTATGATTATGAATGTGTACACTATTTATTAGATATTGTGTAGATTATGTGTGATGCCTTAGAAATTTAAATTGTTGGACCTTGGTTGATTTTGGTGAATATATTATGCTTGCAATTTAATTTGATGGGTATTGTGTGCATATCTTGTGGTTGCGATTTGGATTGTATATTTTGTAGTTGCGGTTCTGATTGTATTGTACTTGTTTGATTTTGGATTGTGTGCATTTGTGTTGCCTTGGCTGAGAATGGATTGTGACTTATGCTAGATATGAGGCATGTTGGCCCTTGATTAAAAATAGTTGTTACATGGATAAAATGTTATTGTGCTTTGCAATATTATTTTTCTTAGGGTAGTTTAGCCACGTGACATGGATGTTGACATTGTGAATGTACTAATGGTGGCTAAACTAGTTGAGCACAACTATGGTTTTGAGATATAGCATATTGATTTCAACTATGTGAGAATTTCATAGATTTGAGAATATGGGCTTGTTGGACATAATATGGCTTGTGTATGCAATTGTGATTAGGACTTGAACTAGTTGACTTGATTTTAATTTGGCTTTTGATGATAAACTAGTTTAAGGTTGAGTATGAATTTTCAATATTGCATATACACATATTCTTTTGCATTTGACTTGTTTGATGTGGTTGTTAGATATGGCCCCCACAAAGAGACCCAGGACTCCTCCTCGAGGAGGGCACACCGCCGCTCCACCTCCACCTCCACCACCAGCTTCGGAATCGAGCCCTGTACCTCCCCCACAAGATAGGTACATGGGTTTGACCCGGATCGCCGGGTCTTATGCTGAAAGGTGGGAAGCCCTGGCGAGTCATCAACTCAAGGAGACTAGCTTTGTAGACATGCCCACACTATATCTTCTTGGGCTCACCCAGCCTCTCAGATGCCTCCTTGCCAAGGGGGAATGGAAGGGTTCATGAGTAGGAACACGCCCTCTTACCGGAGATACACGCTAGATTCCTATCCACGGTCCGGATAAGAAACATGAGAGGTGATCAAGTATGCGAGAGGTATATTTCTTTCCACTTAGATGATATATCTAGGAATATGACCATCTCGCAGATTGAGGAGGTGTTTGGATTTGACACTGCCGAGATACGAGCCAGGCTGGACCCACAGGCCCAGGAGCGATCGATCGAGCATGACATGCAATTTTGGAATGTCATCAACATGAGGCCAAAGAACTCCCATGATAAGAGTAGCTCCATTATCCATCCTGCACTCTGTTATGTGCACCGACTGTTGGCTGGCACCATACTTTACTCTGCGGAGCCGACGAATGTGCCAGACAACGACATTCACTTTCTGTGGCACTTAACGAGTCAAGGACCAGGATACGTGTTGTGGGCTGATTTGTGGATGAAGAGAATTATGTAGGTGGCAGGAAAGCCAAATGGGAAGATCATGGTCAGAGACATGATAGGCCTTTTAGCAGAGTACTTAGGATTGGTTCCTCTGACTGACTTTACATGCTTAGGGAGGCGCACTTCCTCTCTTATCACTGCTGAGAGGTTAGTTATATTTGAGATGCTCAGTGTCACAAGGACGACGTGGCTATTCCATTGGTTGTATGGTGCGAGGAAGGTCACATTCATGGCACTTCATCAGCCCAGTAAGATGAAGCTAGAACTTGATACACCTCCAGGAGACTTGGCAATTTCACTTAACTCCTCATGTAGAGATGACTTCCAGCGCAAGCTCCGCAACCTTGGCCCAGCTCCCGTCTACCACGATGATAGCACCCTACCTTTTTCTGAGCGACAGGAGGACGATGTGCCACCTCACTATTCCCAGCCTCCACCGGACTTCTACGAGCAGATGAAGCAGACTATGCATGATAGATTCTTCCGACAGGACAGCATGATATTGGAGCATAATGTATTTGCCTCCCAGACCTTGATTGACATGGATGAGGAGATCAATCACATGTCAGCTTGCATCCATGAGATCCCAGGTAGGCGGTATCTCAGGCCCCGATCCAGGAGTGGAGAGGTAGAAAGCTAGGAGGCAGAGAGCTAGGAGGCAGAGGAGCACAGAGTGGTTGGCTCATTATCAACATCGCTATTTTGGCGGTGACCTTTCTTCATCACATCAGTGATTTGTGAGCACCATATCTTTACCCTTTCCATACTTTGCTTTATAAATTTTTTCCCTATTGTATACATTGAGGGAAATGTAGTGTTCTAAGTATGGGGAGGGGTATCTAATTTGAGGTGATTAGGGTTGAAGATACTTTTGGATAACTCTTTTGTTTTGTTTTGGATATTTTTCCCTTTTGTTTTGGGATGTTTTTCTTTTGATGTACTTGGTTAATGTTGGCTTTGATACTTTTCTTAGCCTTAACATTTGGAAAGCACTTTGTTACTTTTTTAAGGTAAATATGGTAAATAAAAAATGTGGTTGAACGCCGTGGTAGGGCCCCAAAAAGGTACCTGTGACCCTACCAAATACAAAGTAGTGCAAACCCTAGGCTACATGGTGAAACCTAGGGAAACAAGTCCGAGAGAGGGGGGGATACCTAAATAGGCAGCCTCTCCCCCCCCAAATTTCTTAAAACTGATAACCCTGAGCTAGATATACTAAGACTAGGGAAAATAAATACAAGTCCAGATGGAAAAAAGGACCTATAGTTCACAACCCGAAGTGAAAATGGGCTATGAAATATGAGCAACTGGGATGAGGAAAAACTCACTACCCATGAACATGTGAACCGCTTCTACCTCCAACATATGGGGCCTTCTTCATTGGGATTCCATAATGCAACCAGATATTAATATCTCGGGTCTTGAAGAGGTTTGCCCATTGAAATCTTGATGAAGATGCAAAAATCCAAAGTAATCAATTTTTGAGTTACTATCGCAGCCGAGAGTGGTCTCGGGTCCTGGATGTTGCGTAGATCTGTCTGAGTGAAGCTGATAGCCGTCATTGTACCATTGGCGCGAGTATAAATCTTCTTCTACCATATACATCCCTAAGGTGAAGAAAGATGGATGTTATTGGCCTTCATTCATTCTCTGGAGGAGGACCGAGAATAATCTAGAAGGCAAGAGTGTATGGAAGCCGTGCTTCCTACTCCTATGATTCCCAAATCATTATGATGAGAGAACGGAGACACTTATACCGCGTGCATCAGGCGTGGCGATTATGTAATCGCCCACTCCATTTTGAGCAAATGGACAGCTTTATGCCAATTTAACACTAAGTGTAGCGCGAGCATATAATGCTTATAAACCTTAAATTCAAAGTAAAAACCTAGGCGTAGAGGATGAAGTATAGGCCAAAGGCCATTACTTTAAAACCTACAACTATTTCTGTTAATTCCAAGTTACCACTAGCCATAAAGCCAACAATTTCAAGCCTTATGACCCCATCAAAAATCTTGCACTTGGTGCCCAGCAAATGGCTCCAATGCCTGATTCGATGCTTCATTGCCTGGCCCTCAGTGAGTGGCACCAGCGCATCTGCTTCTCTCCAGCGCCCAGCGCCCATGTTTGACGCCCAAAATCCAATTGCCAGCGCCAAGCACCCAGCATGCCTTAACCAAAATACCTAGAATACCATGGCATCCTTCTCCTTTAAGTAACAGAAATCAACCAAATTCAAGTACCAAGTGCCAAGCAGTTATCGACCAACAGCCAGCGCCTAATAAAACAGTGCCCAGCAAGCCATAAACCAGCGCCCAGCGCTGAACGCCCATCAACAAGTGGCCGACGTCCGGCGACTAGCGCCCATCAACTTAAGGCCAGTGCATAGTGCTATTATACAGCGCCCATAAATCAATGGACAGTGCCTAGCGCCCAGCGTCTAGGTCAATGCCCAGTGTCCAGCGTCCAGTGCCTAACGCCTAGTGCCCAACGCCCTTCCAAATGCCATCACATTGTGCTCAGAAACCAATTACTAGAGACCAGTGCCCAGCACCCATTACCAGTGGCCAGTGGCCATCATCTATTGCTCAACACCCCAGCGCCCAGCTTCCGCATCCCTCAGCCAGCAACTAGGCTGCCTAGTACGAATGCTCATCCGAGAATATACGATTAAGGACCATGTAAAAATCCTTCATGATAAGTTTAACTACCCGATCAGAAATTGGCTGAGCACCATCCATAACCACATGATTAAAAAAAATTCTCTCTGGAGTACCAGAATACCGGGGCTGATTTTCTTCCAGTTTCTCTCCTATGATTCAGAGTTTCCGGCGAGGAATCCGACATTAATGTTGGATTCCTCGCCGAGCATCTTTTGGTGTATGATTTGTGCTTGAATTTGAAGATTTGATCTTTGGATCTGGGGTTTTTGGGTGAAGATCAGACTTTTCGATCTTGAATTTGTTGATTGAGCGGATTAGATGAAGATCTACCATTGTTCCAAGTAAGTTTTAATCTTTCGTTGATAAATCTAATCTGGTGGATTGATGAGGGGTTTATTTATGTTGAATCTGTGTGGATTTGTATGGATGATTATTTGTTTATGGTGGATAGTTAATATGATGTTCATGTTGGATTGGAAATAGAGATGAATTTGAGGCATAAAATTTTTAGTATTTGGAAGTGTTCATGATGGATGTGATGAGATGGCATTCATGTGATCAGATGGCATTCATGTGATCAGATGCGCCACTGTCCATGATTGTTTGCTTTAATTGTAATTTTGACCAGATTGCTATGTTTTATGCCAAGAATTTAAATTTATTTTCTTGACTGATGAACACTCGATGGGGTTGATGGTTTGGGATTAGTCGGATTCAAGAAAGATGTTTGGAGATAATTGGTTGAATTGGAATCATCAACGACGGTAGGCCCAAGGTATTTTCCTCGTTGTTTCGATCTCATGATAATTTTCAGATCTAGATGAATGGAGGAGTAGATTTTTCGTAAAGGATGGTTTATTTGGATATGATTGTTAGAATTTTCCGATCGGGTTCGCCGGAAAAACACTTTTTCCGGTGAGTTATAATGCATGTTATGCCTTGAAAAATTTGGATCCCATTTTGTTATGCATTATCCGATCGGAAAAGCAACTGGTAATGTTCGGATTTTAGAGGTTGGAGGTTCGGATTTTCCGATTGGAAGTCACCGGAAAAATGCCATTCCGGCGGGGGTAAAGCATGAAATTGCCTCGATTCTCTATCCCTGGACTCAGATTCATAATTCTTCGTGGTTGAGATGCATCTCAAGGCTAGAAAAGAGAATAAAGGAGTGTTGATTTGGTTGTTTTTGTCCGCCGGAAAAGCGTGATTCCGACAAGGAGAAAGGTATTTGTTTGGTCGGATTGCACATGCTCAGATTTGGAGGAGGAAGTTCCTTATTTGTGGTGCTAAATCCGGTCGAAAATTGTACAAGGGAGGATGCCCAGATTTTGGATGAATTTTTTTGCCAAATTGTTGCGGATTCCGGAGTGTTTTCCAGATTCCGACGGCTCTCCGGCGTTGGAAAACCACGAGCCCGGCAAGGAACTCGATCTGGGCGCTCAGACCCATTTGCACGCTGCCGGGTCGTTATACCCGAACAAGGTGAAATGGGGCAGAGGCTATTTAGGGTTTCGGCCCGATTGGTGGTGGCCGGGTCATTTGACCCATTCAGGGAGGCAACCGGATCAAGGGTTAAACCCTAGCTGCTAGGCCAAGGCTGTTGGGCCATTTCAGTCAGCTGCTGGGCCGAATTACACAATGAGATCCGGGTCCTCTTATAACCCGGTTGAAAACTGGTTAAAGGAGCTGGCCGGGTCCCGCTCCTGGGCTGAAACAAAGGGAGCTGCTGGGCCAAAAATGGAAATAGAGGGCGGATTAGGGCTAAAGCTGGGCTGAAAAGGAGAACTGATTAAATAGAGGATGGATAAGAAACGGGTCACGGTTCTAACCCGGTTTTAACCCGGTCAATGGCAATACTAAAGGAGTCGGCTACGGTCAAGTTGAAACCCTAGCTATAGGGTACTGGGCCGAGTTGCTGGGCCAAAAAATGGAGCTGCTGGACCGAGTTAAAAAATAAAGCGGGTGGGCCGAATTCAAGGATTCCTAGGCCTAATTAAATTGGGAATTTTCAGCCTCTTGGGCTTGAGGTCTAAGAGGCTAAATTTGCTCTTGGGCCGAATTAAACTCTTGGGCCGAATTTGCTCCAATTTTTGGGCTCTAATTTGTGATTTTTGTTGATTTTTGGCCTTCTCTTTGGGCTAAAATTGTATTGGGGGATATTTGCACATTTTCCTCTTGGAGGTGGGAGAGCAGCCTTTCTACATTTGGTTGCGCAACCATAGGAGTTGGGTAGTTGGATAATTAATTAGCATACGCGAAATTAATTAATCCACTGCTAGTTGTAACTTGAATTTGACGGTCATTACGCGCTCTATGCTCGCTCTATGCAAGTCGGGGTCGTCCATGAAGAAGGGGGATTTTCTTAAGCGTTTAGACACAAAAGGTTGCTATTAGGCTAGAAGTAGAGATATATATATATACATATACATATAAAATCATGTAAATTGGGGGGTTTGGTTGGTTGGTTGGTTGTCCTAAGTTATGAAAATTAAAAAACAAGATAACTAGCAAAGTCAGGTAACTGTGCTAATCAACAAACAAACTAAGAAAAAGGGTTTTAAAACTACAAAACAAAGCCTTGGGGACAATTGATATCCACTTCCAAACCTAATGTAGATCATTGAACCATTCACTCATCCTATCACAATTGTTACCTATGGACAAAAGACTATAGATTTGACAACAACTAGCCTTCTACCAAAGACATAGCCATTTAACTAAACATATCACTCATTAGGCTAAATCTAGAACAAACCACATTAAAGGTTCAACCTTCCATTGCATCTATAGGATAAATATGAGAACAATCCACCTTAACATACTTATCTAGCAAGAATCACAACACATTATGCACAAGAAGTTCTAAGTTCATGTTCTTACATTTTCATGCAAAGGAGCCAAGGAATTCATCACTTTCATAACTCCCTAACACTTAAGTCATGCAAACACTTCCTATTCTCAAACAACCCATGGTATAAATGATGTAAAACATAGCATTAAGAACATATAAATGATAAATAACAAAGGCTTCAAGAACAAGTGAAACAATCTATTCACTACTTCGACTGCTTGTTGTGAAGATAAATCTTCCATCCTTCTTAGATAGTAGTTTGCAAGAGTGAATTCGACATCTCTTGTCAAACCAACCAATGACTCCCTTAGCTGAAACATGAATAAAAATATCCAATTGACGGCATTGAGCACGAAGAACCAACAATCTTGGCAACACTTATAAACACTATAACGTGTCTAAGCATTTAACCAATTCATGCATTTACACAAGATTAGTCAAGAAAGATTGACATTCATAGACTTCTCTCATTTGCTACCTAAAACAAACACGACAATGAGTTCGACATTATCACATTCATCTAGCAATTATCAACACACCAAAATAATTTAAGAAGCTCTAACTCATGCTCTTGGATTCCACATCAAAAGAGGGGAGAATCAACTACTTTCTCCCAACCCGAACAAGTAATCATATAATAAATTCATATACTCAAGCTTCCATCAACATCAATGCCATTAACAATTCACATTCAAAGCTCAATAAATGCACAATAGCAAAAGCACTAAATAGATAGATATGGTTCTTACTACATAGAAATGGAAGCTTCAATCCATTGCTCCCAAGATAAAACTAAGCTAGATAATTATAAGACATGATTAACCTACAAAAATTAATAAAAGAAAGAAAGAAAAAACTAGGGTTTGAACCCACAAAAACACAGGAAGAAGAAGGAATTCGTGTTGTTTAAGAGGAGAGGATAAGGTGAGTATTTATAGTACAAAAAGCAAGAAGAGTTTCTGGCCATTAGTCTATCGTGAGTCGCAACGGGCTCGCGATGGACTCTATTTCCAGCAGCTTGATGTCTTTTCTCTTTTTGTTTCATATCCTCCTCTTCTCTTCACTTCTTCAATTCTTCAAATCTTCAAAAGCTCAAATACAAGTCTTCAAATCTTCAAAAGCTCAAATACAAGCCTTCAAATCTTCAAAAGCTCAAATACAAGTCTTCAAATTATCAAATCTTCAAAGGTATTCTTCAAAGTCTTTGAAGTCTCCAAATTCTTCAAACAAATTTCCTTGTCACACAAAATCCTCTAGAAAAGTAATAAAAGCGTAAAAGTCGCTTTTAACTCTCCTCAGAGAATTTCAAGGCAAACTTTCACATTTTGGCCTCTCATTTTTGCCTAGGTCTCCCTTTCGGGTTTTTGACATATCCAGGCCCCCAATCTTTCCTAAGTTTTCCTCTCGGGTTTTCAACTTAGTGGGTTTTCTTTTCTCTCTATTTAATTTTTCAAAATTTTCAATTTTTCAATTTTTTTCTTTCTTTTTCTCATGTTTTCCAATCAAAAGTAGCAAAAAGCATTCCAAATGAAGCTATCATGCATGTGATTCCTCTAACCCCTCCCCACACTTAAAATATTACATTGCCCTGAATGTAAACATGTAAGGCAAGAATAATAAAACTCAAGGCTAGAGGTAGAGTGACACCCGTTTCTCTGCATAGTCGCCAGTGATATGGCGCAATCCAATGTACTTGTATAGAATCGGTCCCAAAATTGGTTTCGGAGCCGGAAGGTGGAGCAAAAGTGCCGTAGAAGAACTCACCCCTCGAGCAAAATGTTGTCTCCTTGGCGTCGTTTGATCAAGACTAACACCACAAAGAACAACATCAAACTCATAAGTACATACGAATTTGTAATACTAGGTTTAGCATCGAGAGTTAATAACCATAGTATTATCAAAGAACAACCAATCCATCATGCAATAACCACTATAAGATTGTCCAATAAAAATATACAACATATATCGACACATATCCAAGCATTATTGTAGAATATAGAAATTAAAGACTCAAAGATGTAGTCAGCATACTACAATCAACAAAAATACTATAAAGATGCAAGAATTTTCATATGTCAATATATGTGAGATGGTGGAGGAATGAGTGGATATGTGGTGGTTCTTGGGAGTATTTGGTGGAGAAGACGGAAGGATTATGCAGTGTTTAAGCTCAGCTGAAAAGTTGGATTTTTCATCGCGACTCATGACAGCACTGGTTGCGACTCACGATGCATCGTGGTGAGTTGAGACATGTAGGTAAGGCTTGGGTCTGGCTGGGCTCAAGGATGAAAGATGACGTCTCGAGGGGTGTTGGTCTCGAGGGCCTAACAGGCTTCACTGGTCTCAAGGGCTTCTGGTGTCGAGCACTCGAGATCTCGCGGGACCTGCCCGAGGACTTCAACTCAAGTCGAGGGCTTTTGACCTCAAGGACCCGAGGTCTCGAGGGTATGATGCACTTTTTGATTCAGTTTGAATCAAGGGCTTGTGGCCTCGAGGACCCAAGGTCTTGGGGGCTTCAGCACGAGTCGAGGGATTGCATCCTTGAGATCTCGAGGTCTTCACTCAAATCGAGGGCCTGTGGTCTCAGGAACACGAGGCCTCGAGGGTATGATGTACTTTTGGGTCAGCTCAAATAACGGGCTTGCAGCCTCGAGGACCCAAGGTTTCGAGGGCTTCAACTCAAATCAAGAAATGCTGGTCTTGAGGGATGATGGTCTTTCAAGTTTTGCTCGAGCCAAGGGCTTACGGCCTCGAGGACCTGAGGTCTCGAGGGTTGCCTGGTCTTGAGTGATGATGGTCTTGAGGACTCATGGCTTTTTTGGGTTCAGCTCGAGTTGAGGGATTGCAGTCTCGAGGAGCTGAGGTATCGTGGGCTGATGGACTTTCAAGTTCTGCTCGAGTTGAAGGCTTGCTTCCTCGAGGTCTCGAGGGGATAATGTCTCGAGGGTTTGTCTCGAGAACTGGCCTTGAGAGGGTGATGGACCTTCAAGTTATTCTCGAGCCAAGGGCTTGCTGCCTCGAGGACCTAAGGTCTCGAGGGCTGACTGGTCTCGAAGGACTGATCTCGAGGGATGATGGTCTCGTGACTCATGGCTTTTCGAAGGGCTGGTCTTGCGGCCTCGAGGACCCAAGGTCTCGAAGGCTTCAACTCAAGTCAAAGTATTGTAGTCTCAAGAACCCGAGGTCTCGAAGGGCTGATGCATCGAGGGCTTTGACTTAACTCGAGGTCTCGAGGGGATGCTGTCTCGAGGACCCATTGGTACTCACGAAAAGTGGTGGCTCGGAGCTGAATTTTTAGCACAACTTCAAATCACATTGCGACTGGCGATGGTCTGTCGCGAGGTCATTGCGAGGTCATCGCTAGGTCGTCGTCACTCGCGATAACAAGACCTTCCAGCACATAGAAAGAATTCACTCTTTTCATACCAACATTCCAAGCTCTCTTCCCTTTCTCATGGATCTTATTCCTTCATCTCCTCCAATGCAATGTACTTCACTTTGCTACAAAATCACAGAAAAACAAGAGTAAAAAGAACAAGACAAAATAACAAAAACAAAACAACAAAAACCAAAATAAAATGCCGAGTTTATTTACATCGTTGACACAAAAAAGCTCTGTATATTTAAGGTCGTCGGAATGAACCTAATGCTATCCATATGGTGAAGGCTTGAACCCCTTCACCATGAGTATCCAAAAGTAGAGAGGTGGGGTACGAAACTTTCAAGAGGAAAGTCTTGTTGAGGTGGAGGTTGTTTAAAGGGAGTTAGGTGGTTAGAAGGCTTGGGGTAGTCTTTTGGCTCCTCTCTTATCTCCCTCAAAACTTCTGAAAATGATGGAGTTGGTTCAATAGGTAGGGGTAGGCATGACGATTCTAATGAATGTAGCACAATCACCTCTTCCCCCTTTTTATCATCCTCAACAACCAACTCCTCATCCCCTTTGAACTCAAGATCATTTCCCATGGTGACCTCACTCACCGAATCCTCGAGTTCAATTCGGGATGGTGTATTTTTGGAATCACAAGCTTCCATTTGGGCCAATGCTTCTAATATACTCCTCACATGCCCCTCAATAGCCTCAACACTAGAGAAGAGCCAAGTGTCCGACTCCTCACTAGTAAAGTTGTTCAAGTTTTCTATTGTATTCATGACTTCCTCAAGTGTCAAACTTGAACTTCCTTGTTTGGCTTGGTTTTGGGGTATGGTATAAGGTGGTGATGGCCAACTATTTTTCTCGTACTGTTGGTTTTTCATCTCGCTATCATACCACCAATCCGGATTACCACTTCATACCGGATTGTAAGAATTGTGGTATGGATACCATTCTTGAGCTTCTTGCCTTTGAAAACCAACGTCTCCTACCTCTTGGTAGCACTCTTCATAAAACCCTTGGTTTCTTTCCCCTTCATAGTGCTCTTACCACAAAAAATAGCAAGACTCGGTAGGATGATCGGAATAACACATCCTACAAAGTTGAGCATCTCTTCTCATCATGAGTTCTCTCAAGGTGAGACACTCCATTATTATATTTTATTTTTAAATTTTCAAAAGTCTGAAATCACATTGCAAGGATTCTCGATAAAAATTTACCAAGAACTCAAGCAATACATACTTCAAACAAAAACAACCACCAAGGAGTAGAAAATAAAAACAACTAGCTAATATGCAACAAAATACACCTAAACACTTAAAAATAAACGCCTCTTCCCCGGCAGGGGCGCCAAAATTAGGGAGGTCATCGTTGTACTTCTCAAAGTTAATATGTATAAGTCCTAAAGGCTTACTATATACAACTAAGTAGATATCGGCCAATCGGGGTCGTCCATGAAGAAGGGGGATTTTCTTAAGCGTTTAGACAAAAGGTTTTTATTAGGCTAGAAGTGTATATATATACACATATAAAAGCATGTAAACGGGGGGGGGGGGGGGGGTTTGGTTGGTGGGTTGTCCTAAGTAATGAAAATTAAAAGACAAGATAACTAGAAAAGTCAAGTAACTATGTTAATCATCAAACAAACTAAGAAAAAGGGTTTTAAAACTACAGAAGCAAAGCCTTGGGGGCATTTGATATCCACTTCCAAACCTAATGTAGATCATTGAACATTCACTGATCCTATCACAATTGTTACCTATGGACAAAAGACCATAGATTTGACAACAAATAGCCTTCTACCAAAGACATAGCTATTTAACCAAACATAGCACTCATTAAGCAAAAGCTAGAAAAAAACCACATTAAAGGTTCAACCTTTTATTGCATCTATAGGATAAATATGAGAACAATCAGCCTTAACATACTTATCTAGCAAGAGTCACAACACATTATGCACAAGAAGTTCTAAGTTCGTGTTCCTAGATTTTGCATGCAAAAGAGCCAAAGAATTCGTCACTTTCCCAACTCTCTAACCCTTAAGTCATCCTAACAGTTCCTATTCTCAAACAACCCATGGCATAAATGAAGTAAACCATAGCATTAAGAACATATGAATGCTAAATAACAAAGGCTTCAAAAACGAGTGAAACAATCTATTTACTACTTCGACTACTTATTGTGAAGATAAATCTTCCATCATTCTTAGATAGTAGTTTCCAAGAGTAAATTCGACATCTCATGTCAAACCTCACCAATGACTTCTGGGAGGTCATCGTCGTACCTCTCAAAGTTAATATTTATAAGCCCTAAATGCTTACTATCTACAATTAAGTAGATAGCGGCAAGTCGGGGTCGTCCACGAAGAAGAGGGATCTTCCTAAGCGTTTAGGCACACAAGGTTGATATTAGGATAGGAGTAGATATATATACATACATATAAAAGCATGTAAATGAGGGGGTTTGGTTGTTTGGTGGTCCTAAGTTATGAAATTAAAAAGACAAGATAACTAGCAAAGTAAAGTAACTAGGCTAATCATCAAACAAAACTAAGAAAAAGGGGTTTAAAACTACAAAGATAAAGCCTTGGGGGCAATTGATATGCACTTCCAAACCTAATGTAGATCATTGAACCATTCACTCATTCTATCACATTCATTACTTGACTTAACATTAACATACTTATCTAGCAAGAACCACAACACATTATGCATAAGAAGTTCTAAGTTCATGTTCATAGATTTTCATGCAAAGGAGCTAAGGAATTCGTCACTTTCCTAACACCCGAACACTTCAATCATAAAAACACTTCCTATTCTCAAACAACCCATAGCATAAATGAAGTGAAACATAGCATCAAGAATACATAAATGCTAAATAATAAAGGTTTCAAGAAAGAGTGAAACAATCTATTCACTACTTCAACTACTTATTGTGAAGATAAATCTTCCATCCTTCTTAGACTGTAGTTTGCAAGAGTGAATTCTACATCTTTTGTCAAACCACACCAATGACTCCCTTAGCCGAAACACGACTAAAAGTAACCCATTCATAGCATTGAGCAAGAAGAACCAAAAAGCATGGAAGCACTTATAAACACTACACCGTGTCTAAGAATTTAATAATTCATGCATTTACACAAGATTAGTCAAGAACGATCGACATTCATAGACTTCTCTCATTTGCTACCTAAAACAAGCAGGACAACGAGTTCGACATCATCACATTCATCTAGCGATTATCAACACACCAACATCATTTAAGAAGCTCAACTCATACTCTTGGATTCCACATTAAAAGAGGGGAGAATTAGCTACTTTCTCCCAACCCTAACAAGTAATCATACAAGCAATTCATAAACTCAAACTTCCAACAACATTAATTCCATTAACAATCCACATTCAAACCCCAATAAATGCACAATAGAGAAAGCAATAGATAGATAGACATAATTCTCAAGACATTAGCAAGGAAGTTTCAATCAATTGCTCCCAAGTACAAAACTAAGCTAGATAATCAAAACCCATAACATAGAACAAAGATCTACAAAGAAAGAAGAAGAAGTGGAAGAAAATGGTGAAAAATTAGGGTTTTGGAGCTCCCAAGTCGGGCTTTGAGAGTTGGGGAAGAAGGGGGTTAAAAGCTATTTATAGTACAAAAAAAAGGGAGTAAAATGCAAGTTGCAGGGCAGTTATCGCGAGTCGCGACCAGATCAGGAAATTGTGAGCTCTCAGGTCCAGATTTCGCGAGTCGCGATGGAAAAAAGTCCCGTTTTGTTTTGCTTCCTCCGGGTGAACCGTTGATCCGTTTTGGGAGTTCAAATATTTGATTTTATAGTAATCGAGAAGAGGAATCCAATGGTTCCACTCTTGGAGGCTGAATCCTCTCGGAAAATTCTCAGAACTCTGCTTCAAAACATAGATCATTCTTCACCCTTTACTTTGCTCTCCTTTCTTCATTTTATCTTCTACCACTTTGTGAGTGGCCTTCCATCTTCTACCATCCTTTCGAATAGCCTTCACTAAACCACTCCTAAGTGCTCACAAGCAATCTACAAATTAATCTTACAAAAAGGAATCTAGATGCTCATAAGGATCAAAAGTCCTTTAGACTAAACATAGGTTACAAAATGAAGGATTTAGATATAAAAACCAAAAATGGTCATCTAAACCCCTTATCATGTAAACCTATGTTAATCTAGCAATTTTAAAACAAAAATATGACAAAAGTGATGTTAAATGCTTTGGAAAATACATGCATTTGACGTCTCATCAAATCTCCCCATACTTAAACCTTACTCGTCCTCGAGTAAATAAGAACAAGCAAAGATCAAAGCGTAAACTAGCATGTAAAAGTTTTCCTAAAACATCCAACATTATATTCCTCGACTACCCTAATCCCCAAGACATAAGAATCTCTCACACTCACATCCCAAAGTCTAAGATAATCTAAACAACCAACAAATCATAACAAAAGTGAGGTATACATATAATGCCAAGCTAACTTACTCTACCGAAAAAGCCATTAATAGACAAATCAAGAGAAGCATAAAATTTTTTAATTTCTCTCATTTTGTCTCATTTTACCTAGGAGCCCTCTCGGATTTTCATCCTAGCTTCACACATTTTTCTTTTTTCAATGCTCACCCTCACCTTTTTCCACACCATTTGGCCTCTCATTTTTGCATAGGTCGCCCTTTCGGGTTTTCGACCTATCCGGGCCTCCCACTTTTGCCTAAGTTGCCCTCTCGAGTTTTTAACTTAGCGGGATTTTTTTTTCAAACAAAACAAATCAATGTGGAGCATATGCACACTACAATACAATACAATGCGATATATTTCTGTTTACCTCCCCACACTTGAAACACACATTGTCCTCAATGTGAAAAGAACAAGATAAAGAAACAAGGGAGAGAAAAAAATACTCACAACTAGGACATTGAAGGTCCTTCCAGGTGATGGCAATGCTCACTTCTCAATGAATGTTCTCTCCTCCATGTTCTCGAACTACGTCCAACATGCAACTTTGATCCATCCACTACGAAGCCACAACTATGCAAATCCCGATCAACACTCACAAAAGACAACAACTAGTAGTACTCCTAGATGGTGGTTTTGGTAGTGGTTTTTGGTGGTGGGTTGTGGTGGTATTCTTGTGGTTTTGGGTAAGGGTTTGAGGCCATGGTTGAGGATTTTTTTTCAAGAAAAGAAAAACACTAACCTAACTTAAAAGCTCGGGTTGCCTCCCAAGAAGCTCCGTATTTTTAAGGTCGTCGGCATGACCCTAATGTTATCCATATGGTGAAGGTTTGAACCCCTTCACCATGAGTATCCAAAAGTAGAGAGGTGGGGGTACAAAACTTTCAAGAGGAAAGTCTTGTGGAGGTGGAGATTGTTTGAAGGGAGTTGTGTGGTTAGAAGGCTTGGGATTGTCTTTTGGCTCATCTCTTATCTCCCTCAAAACTTCCAAAAATGGTGAAGTTGGTTCACTAGGTAGGGGAAGGGGTGACAATGCTAATGAATGTAGCACAATCACCTCTTCCTCCATTTTTTCATTCTCAACAACCAACTCCTCATCCCCGTCGAACTCAAACTCATTTCCCATGGAGACCTCACTCATCGAATCCTTGAGTTCGACTTGGGATGGTGTATTTTTGGAATCACGAGCTTCCATTCAGGCCAACGCTTCCAATATACTCCTCGCATGCCCCTCAATAGCCTCAACACTAGAGGAGAGCCGAGTGTCCGGTTCCTCACTAGTAAAATTGTTCAAGTTTGCTATTACATTCATGACTTCCTCAGGTGTCAAACTTGAACTTTCTTGTTGGGCTTGGTTTTGGGGTATGGTATAAGATGGTGATGAACAACTATTTTGCTTGTATTGTTGGTTTTTCGGCTCATTCTCATACCACCAATCCGGATTACCACTCCACTCCGGATTGTAAGAATTTTGGTATGGATACCATTCTTGAGCTTCCTGCCCTTGAAAAGCAACATCTTCTACCTTTTGGTAGCACTCTTCATAATACCCTTGGTTTTGGAAACCAAAGGTTCTTTCACCATCAAAGTGCTCCTCTCTCAACAATAGCAAGACTCGGTAGGATGGTCGGAATGACACATCTTACAAAACCTTGCTTGTTGAGCATCTCTTCTCATCATGAGTTCCCTCAAGGTGAGACGTTCCATTTGATTTTATTTTCTTTTCAAAAGTCTGGAATCATATTGCAAGGATTCTCGATAGAATTTCTCCAAGAACGCAAGCAATACCTATTCCGAACAAAAATAACCAAAAAGTAGCGAAAAATAAAAGCAACTAGCTAATATGCAACCAAATATTCCCAAACACTTAAAAATAAATGCCTCTTCCCCGGCAGCGGTGCCAAAATTTTTGAGGTTATCTCCGTACCTCTCAAAGTTAATATTTATAAGCCCTAAATGCTTACTATCTACAACTAAGTAGATAGCGGCAAGTCGGGGTCGTCCACGAAGAAGAGGGATCTTCCTAAGCGTTTAGGCACAAAAGGTTGATATTAGGCTAGTAGTAGATATATATATAAATACATATAAAAGCATGTAAATGAGGGAGTTTGGTTGTTTGGTGGTCCTAAGTTATGAAATTAAAAGGACAAGATAACTAGCAAATTCAAGTAACTAGGCTAGTCATCAAACAAAACTAAGAAAAGGGGGTTTAAAACTACAAAGATAAAGCCTTGGGGGCAATTGATATGCACTTCCAATCCTAATGTAGATCATTGAACCATTCACTCATTCTATCACATTCATTACTTGACTTAACATTAACATACTTATCTAGCAAGAATCACAACACATTATGCACAAGAAGTTCTAAGTTCATGTTCATAGATTTTCATGCAAAGGAGCTAAGGAATTCGTCACTTTCCTTACACCCGAACACTTCAATCATAAAAACACTTCCTATTCTCAAACAACCCATAGCATAAATGAAGTGAAACATAGCATCAAGAATACATAAATGCTAAATAATAAAGGTTTCAAGAACGAGTGAAACAATCTATTCGCTACTTCAACTACTTATTGTGAAGATAAATCTTCCATCCATCTTAGATTGTAGTTTGCAAGAGTGAATTCGACATCTCTTGTCAAACCTCACCAATGACTCCCTTAGCCGAAACACGACTAAAAGTAACCCATTGATGGCATTGAGCATGGAGAACCAACAAGCTTGGACACACTTATAAACACTACACCGTGTCTAAGCATTTAACCAATTCATGCATTTACACAAGATTAGTCAAGAACGATCGACATTCATAGACTTCTCTCATTTGCTACCTAAAACAAACATGACAACGAGTTCGACATCATCACATTCATCTAGCAATTATCAACACACCAACATCATTTAAGAAGCTCTAACTCATGCTCTTGGATTCCACATTAAAAGAGGGGAGAATTAGCTACTTTCTCCCAACCCTAACAAGTAATCATACAAGCAATTCATATACTCAAACTTCCAACAACATTAATTCCATTAACAATCCACATTCAAACCCCAATAAATGCACAATAGAGAAAGCAATAGATAGATAGATATAATTCTCAAGACAGTAGCAAGGAAGTTTCAATCAATTGCTCCCAAGTACAAGACTAAGCTAGATAATCAAAACCCATAACATAGAACAAGATCTACAAAGATGAAGTAGAAATGGATGAAAATGGTGAAAAACTAGGGTTTTGGAGCCCCCAAGTCGGGCTTTGAGAGTTGGGGAAGAAGGGGGTTAAAAGCTATTTATAGTACAAGAAAAAAGGGAGTAAAACACAAGTTGCAGGGCAGTTATCGCGAGTCGCGACGCCTCTATCGTGAGTCGCAGCCAAATCAGGAAATTGTGAGCTCTCAGGTCCAGATTTCGCGAGTCGCGACACACTCGTCGCGAGTCGCGACGAAAACAAGTCCCATTTTATTTTGCTTCCTCCGGGTGAACCGTTGATCCGTTTTGGGAGTTCTAATATTCAATTTTATAGTACTCGAGAAGAGGAATCCAATGGTACCACTCTTGGAGGCTGAATCCTCTCGGAAAAGACTCAGAACTTTGCTTCAAAACATAGATCATTCTTCACCCTTTGCTTTGCTCTCCTTTCTTCACTTGATCTTCTACCACTTTGTGAGTGGCCTTCCATCTTCTATCATCCTTTCGAATGGCCTTCACTAAACCACACCTAAGTGCTCACGAGCAATCTACAAATTAATCTTACAAAAAGGAATCTAGATGCTCATAAGGATTAAAAGTCCATTAGACTAAACATAGGTTACAAAATGAAGGATTTAGATATAAAAACCAAAAATGGTCATCTAAACCCCTTATCGTGTAAACCTATGTAAGTCTAGCAATCTTACAACAAAAATATGACAAAAGTGATGTTAAATGCTTTCGAAAATACATGCATTTGACGTCTCATCAACTTCCTTAGCCAAAACACGACTAAAAGTATCTCATTGATGGCATTGAAAATGAAGAACCAACAAGCTTGGCAACACTTATAAATACTACACCGTGTCTAAGCATTGGACCAATTCATGCATTTACACAAGATTAGTCAAGAACGCTCGACATTCATAGACTTCTCTCATTTTCTACCTAAAACAGCCATGACAACAAATTCGACATCATCACATTCATCTAGCAATTATCAACACACCAACATCATTTAAGAATCTCTAACTCATGCTATTGGATTCCACATTAAAAGAGGGGAGAATTAGCTACTTTATCCCAACCCTAACAAGTAATCATACAAGCAATTCATATACTCAAGCTTCTAACAACATCAATGCCATTAACAATTCACATTCAAAGCTCAATAAATGCACAATAGAAAAAGCACTAAATAGATAGATATGGTTCTTACTACATAGAAATGGAAGCTTCAATCCATTGCTCCCAAGATAAAACTAAGCTAGATAATTAAAAGACATGATTAACCTACAAAAACTAAGAAAAGAAAGAAAGAAAAAACTAGGGTTTGAACCCACAAAAACGCAGGAAGAAGATGGAATTCATGTTGTAAAAGAGGATAGGATAAGGTGATGAGTATTTATAGTACAAAAAGAAAGAAGGGTTTCTAGTCATTCGTCTGTCACGAGTCGCGACGGGCTCGTGATGGACTCCATTTCCAGCAGCTTGATGTCTTTTCTCTTTTTGTTTCATATCCTCCTCTTCTGTTCACTTCTTCAATTCTTCAAATCTTCAAAAGCTCAAATACAAGTCTTCAAATCTTCAGAGGTATTCTTCAAAGTCTTCAAACAAATTGCCTTGTCACACAAAATCCTTTAGAAAAGTAATAAAAGCATAAAAGCCGCTTTTAACTCTCCTTAGAGAATTTCAAGGCAAAATGCCACATTTAGAGCACAAAAGTGTACAAAAGTGAATTCTACAAGACCTAATATAACCGTATAAAATGGGCACATCATGTAAGCCAAAAAAACATTATGTGTGGCTAGGATTATAACTCGAAAGGGCTCCTGGGAAAATTTGAGAAAACGAGAGAAATAGAAAAATGTTAAGTGTTCACTCATTTGCCGGCGTGAGATCATAAGGTTGCAGTGACCATACGGATGGATCGGGTAGCTTGACATCTTGAGGACCTTTTCAGAGTGGAAAATTTAACGGGAGAAGACGAAGTAAGTTATGAAATTCTTGATCGTTAATATTCTTCGTTTTTAGGTTGATATATTGATATAAAGTGGAGCATGTGTTTTGAACCTTATACATGTCTTTAGCTTCACCTTGTATCATTGGATTTGGGATTGTCAATTTGGGATTTGGAGATGTTTTAGGGATTTCAATGAATTGATGGGTTGATATGGTTTGGGTAGATTTAGGAATAGGGATTGTGGGAAACTTCTCATCTGACCTTAACATTGGGATGTGTAATATTGAGAGTTTTGTGAGGTATTGATTTGGTGGAATAGTAGTTAGGATGTGGTTACGTCATTTCCTTCGTATGCTTGGATATTTTATTACTTGAGGGCGAGTAAGGTTTAAGTGTGGGGAGGTTTGATATGTCCATTTTATGTGCATAATTTAGTGCTGTTTTGGGTCACTTTTGTGCTCTTTTATTATCAAGAGATTGTTTTTTACCTTGAAATTCTCTTAGGAAGGGTAAGAGCAACTTTAAGCTCTTTTACCTCTTCAAGGTGAATTTTGCGTGACAAGGAAAGAATGCTGAGGCATGAAGACCGGAGGCCATTAAACACCATATTTTCAAAGACTTTCGAAGACTTGCTTCGAAGACATGAAGACCGGGGGCCACCAAAGCCATTTTTGAAGATACTAAAGACTTGAAAAATGAGAGGAATTGCTATGAAGATAAATGATTACCAGAAGAAGAAGAAAAGAAAACAGGATTAAATTCTGGCACCCGTCGAGAGTTGCAATGGCCTCGTCGCGAGACCGTCGCGAGTCGCGACCAACGGGTGGCCAGAATTTAACCTTATCATTTTTGTACTATAAATAGCGCTCTCTTTCCTCTCATTCACATCTTCTTCATCTGCATTTTTTGTACTGTTTAAAACCCTATTTTCTTCCATTTTCATCTTTGCATTCTCTTGTATTATGTTTAGTTGTTTAGGATTAATTAGTATGAACTCTTGTAGCTAAATCTAGTTCTTGGGAGCAATTGACTAAGGCTTCCGAGCCCATGTCTTAAGAACAATTTGTAGCCTATTTGATACTCTTACTATTATGCATTTATGGAGCATTGAATGCATTTGTTAATGTCATTAATGTTATTGAAAGCTTGAGTATATGAAGTACTTGTATGATATGCTTGTTAGGATTCGGGGAAAAGGGTTGATTTCCCCTTTTCTTGATAGAAATCCAAGAGTATGATTTAGAGCTTTTGATTGTGTTGATGGATTGATAATTGCTAGATGAATATGATAATGTTGAACTCTTTGTCACGTTTGTTGCTTGTAGCAAATGAGGGAAGTCTATGAATATCGATCATTCTTGACTAATCTTGTGCATATGCATGAATTGGTTAAATGCTTAGACATGGTGTAGTGTTTATAAGTGTTGCCAAACTTGTTGATTCTTCGTGTTAAATGACATCAATGGGATACTTTTAGTCGTGTTTCGACTACGGGAGTCATTGGTGAGGTTTGATAAGAGATGTCGAATTCACTCTTGCAAACTACTATCTAAGAAGAATAGAAGTTTAGTCTTCACAACAAGTAGTGAAAGTAGTAAATAGGTTGCATGTTCAATGATGGATAAGAGGCTTGGAAGTGGAAGTCAATTGCGCCCAATGTTCCGTTAATTATTTTTTTCATCGTATCTTTAGTTGTATTGCATGATTAGCATTCTCTTGCTTTGCTAGTTGTTGTATTTTAATTTGATAACTTAGGATCAAACCAACCACACACCCCCCCCCCCCCCGTTTACATGCTTTTATATGTATTTATGTATGTATATGTCTAGTATGTTTTCTCCTATATATGTTTAAACACTTGAAAAGATTCCTCTTCTCGTGGACGACCCCGACTTGCCATTATCTACTTAATTGTAGATAAGAAGCATTAGAGCTTAAAAGTATTAAATTTGAGAGGTACGGCGACGATCTCCCAGCGACCTTGTGGGGTCCCATCATGAACGCACCCCTTGGAAACCATTTGCATGGTTGCATGCTAGGTGCTAATGTGCATGTAAGAAACAAAGCCCGTTTTTAAAAATTTTTACACATGTTCCAGTCCAGCAACCCGAGTCTAACAAAATATCCAATTCATAAAATATCATTAAAACGGAGGTTAAATTTAACCCCTGTGTTTCCTAAAAATTGATGTTGATTTAATTTTAAACGCCTTAAAAGGTTAAAGTTAAGCTACCATCCAATGGAATTCCTTAGCCGTTCGAAGATTTGTCATCCTCCTAATGTAATTATCCCATATCTGAATAAGTTAAAGATAGCGGTTCCGAGCAAGAAATTGAAAAACACCGCACAACTGCATCGGCAAAAACATTAAATTGTTGCTCTTCGTATCAGACCTTTCTTGTTTTCTCTATATCTACAATTATTTTGGTTCCGTGTTGATCGTCTTGTGTAATTGTTTATGATTTTGGGAATTGAAATGATTTATTTCTTGAATTTCAAGGGCAAGTATGAATTGCCTGAATCGTACAAAACGTATAGAAAATAACGACATATATTACGCTCTGGGCCTATGCAATTATTTAGACTATGCTTTTGCTTCTTGTTATTAAAGCAAATGTAATTTACTTTTAGCGAAAAATGCAAATATAATCCTATATAATTGGAGAAAGTGCAGATATAATCCTGCACTTATTGAAAGTATAAATATAACCATATCTATTCAGGTTATGTGCAAATATAACCTTTTCTGCCGGTTTGAGGCCAGAATAAAGTGAAAAGACTATTTTGCCCCTCTGTAAAAAAATAAAAATTGAAAAAAATGGATTCTAATTGCCCCACTGTTCATCTAATTCTTGTTCGTTCCCAAGCCCTCTTCTTCGTTTTAGCTTCATCTTCTCCTAACACCATTTGGTTTCTGAGCAACATTCTTCTTAAGCATGGCTGGAGATTTTCTGCGGATTAAGGCTAGTCATTTTCAAAAATTCCCAGTCTAGTTCATCAATTCATCGAATTTATAGTTGTGGATTCATCGATTTTAGGGTTGGTGGCGTTGTGGATTCATCAATTTTTCAGCGCTTGGCTGAGCGGCTTCGAAAAATCAATGCTTTTCTGGCTGCTGGGCTCACCGGAGGAGGAACCAAATCGCCGAAGGAATCAAATCGCTGGAGGAGGGAGAACGCATGGCCCTTCTCGAACTGCTAGGCTCATCGGTGTTGACGGAGCTCATCGGTGCTGACATCAGCTCGCAGTGACAGAGCTTTGAGCTTTGATTGCCCGGTCCACTTGGTGGCAGGTCGAAGGAGAAATGGGCCACTTTCTTATCAGAGGGACGGTGAGGATTTGGTGCAGGCGCTCGACGAAGGAGATGAGCTGGTAAGGCTTTATTTCTTGAAAAGCATGCTGAGTCCCTCTGAATGGTGGTGGTCAGGCGTGTTCGGTGCTGAGTTTCAAAAAAGTGTGTTGAGTTTGGCTTCAAAAACCAATTCCAAGCTAAGTTGAATGGTGGTGGTTGGAAAAGAGTAAAATAACAGCGGGTGGTGGAGGTGGCCTGGCGGTGGCAATGTTAATAAGGGCATAATTGTCCTTTCAGTTTAAGGTTTGGGTTATAAGGGTATTTTAGTCTTTACAAGTGGGTCAATGACCGGAATTTGTTAGTCAACGCTGAAATCATGATTGGAGGGTTATATTTGCACTTTCGTTCAATAGTCAGAGTTATATTTGCACTAAAAAATAATTGAACATTATATCTGCACTTTCCTAAGCATATAGATTTATGTTTGCATATTACCCTAACTTTTATTTCAATGTGTGTGTGGTTCATAAGAATGATGATAAATTTAGTGAACGGTTTCGTGAATGATGACCAAAGCCCTAATGAAGGTAGGAGGTCATGTACATTACTCACTTTGTGAATGTAATACTCATCACATTACATAATCTCCATCTAGTCCACGTACTTTCTCCGCCTCGTTGAATATGATAGAATTATTTTTGGCTTGTTTTGTTTTGCAAGTTAATATGACGTAGAATATGTATATGTAAGTAGGGATATATTGGGTAAACAATAGCTCCAATATGAAAGTTGGGTAATTTAAAGAGCATATAGTGAGAAATTAATAATATATTTTGTCATTTTGAGTAATTTTTAAATTATCTCATTCTTATTGAACAGAAGAAAAAGAAAATTGTGCCATTTCACTAGGACAAAAGAATATTACTTAACTCATTATTGATGATCCCATGGGAGATATGCACACGACCCTGTGGGAAACAATCGCAGGAAATAATTGGAGGACTATTGATGATATTTCCAATCAGCAATTCTCCAGCTATATTAAATACTATGTCCATGTGGGGAAAAACAGTAGGAAATAGTTGGAGACATTAGAGCCTTTATACCATATCCAATCTGACACTTTAACCACTGGGAGTAGCCCAGTGGCCAGGTTGTATGCCCGTCCCAAATGCACCCCAGGTTTAATTTTGGCCTGGGACAGTTTCTGGGGTTTAAGCCTTCAATTGCACCGTGTTGGTGTAGGAGCCTCACTTAGTGTGAGTTATGTGGGAGTCTCACCCCACCTTTGTGTGAGACGTGGGGAAGTCTCACCCCATTTGTGTGACGCAACTGGATTATAGTTATAGAGTGGTGTGTATTCCAAAAAAAAAACTGACACTTTGATTTGAGGATCTTTACTAGCTTGTCTTATGCCATGATGACACTTTTTCTTGAAGTTAAGAAACCACATGAGTAATAAAATAACCCATTCACTTTCGTAAAAACATCTTCAATCACACCTTCAGAATATAGACTAGATCTATCACCTAACTGAAATAACCAATGAAGTGGCATGACATTTATCCACCATTTTGAATGCTCTCTCTTGAATGCTCTCTCTTCTCTCTAAACTAATTACTATTTACGCAATTTTTTTACTGTTTCGGTTTCTTTATTCCTTTTATAACCGTTCTGTCAACATAACGGTTACAAACGTCTACTTTTCTCCACCGCACCATGGCGGCGCCTCCGCTGAAATGCGGTGGCACCTATCCGGATAGGAGTTTCCTTCAAGCTCTAGCTAATCGACCTCCTCCTCTCTATGCCTCTTTGCCATCAAACCCAGAAATCACACCAAAGACCACTTACAAGGAGGACATCGCTTGTATTGTTACTCGAAAGGAAGCTGAGATTCTCGCTGGCCACTACAGCAACGCTCTAGTGGGTAAATTCATCAGGGGAAAGCCGACTATGGAGCAACTTAATGAAGCTTTCAAGTCAGTTGGATTTAAAGGGAAATTTCAACTGGGATCGATTGATTACCATCATGTTCTGATTAGGTTTGAGAAGGACTATCAGAGGACGTGGCTAAAGGGGCAGTGGAGCTTTCTTGGGGCATCAATGAAGGTACTCAAGTGGACTTTAGACTTCTCTCCAGATACTCAGTCATCTATTGTCCCGGTATGGATTACCATTAAAAACGTGCCTATTTTCTTCTATAATGAAACCATGATTCAGAGTATGGGCAATCAGATAGGACAATTCATTAAAATGGATGCTGCAACTGTAGGAGTTACTAGGCCATCTGCTGTGAAACTATGTATAGAAGTGGACCTTAGGAAAAAAACTCCCTGGTTTCATTAGGGTAGGTATTGAAGATGATGGAATTGAATACAAGGTTCTAAAGCTCCCTATCGAGTTTGAAGACTTACCATTATACTGCGATCATTGTCAGTCTATTGGACATGATGACTCTACCTGTATTTATCTGCATCCTGAACTCAGAAGAAGCAGATATAAACCAGCTGGTCAGAAACTTAATCAGGAAGCTAAGGATACCAATCTTGGTGCAACCCCTGCAGTTGTTATGGATTCTAGTACCATGGCTGGTTGTACTACTGATGAAGTGCTAGGAAACACTGACAACAGAAATGATGGGAAAGGCACAAGCTCTGGGGATCCAGTGATTATTCAGGAAGGTGCATCTGGTTTGTCAACAGTGGAAAAGGACAGGGTTTTTAAAGCTCAGCAGAAGAAAAAATTACTATGTTCCAAGTGATAAGATTGTGGAGGTTATAACCTCCCCTGGTGTTGACCATTCTAACATCCTTTAAAATGCCCAATTCTCAACTGAGCTCCCCCTCTTGACCTCAAACACCCAACACTCAACTGAGCTTCTCCATTTGACCTCAAACAATGATAATACAGTGGTTCAAAATGGTAGTAGTGATAGAGCTACCTCTCCTGCTCCTGAAATGATCTCCTTTAGACCCAACCCTGTCTATAGGATGAACTATTCCAAGGATGATCTCTAGACTGATAATAAGAAGATCGGCAGGAGATCTTCTCCAGAAATGATTTTCCACTCCCAAGAAGGTCACATGAATAACAGATTCTTCCCTCTACTTGATGTCCAACAACATGGGCTAGATGGGGATGAGGAGGAGCAGGATGAAGAGTCTTCTGAAGTAAGTGCTATTGCAGATACTGAGGAGCATACTGAAGAGCTCTTATTCTCCCAAGCCACTGATGAACAAAACACTGACTGTAATGAAAAGGTAGACACAGCAAAGGTATGTAGTCCTAAAAATACTCACAATATGCAAGATCTTAATGAGTCTAGGAAAAATAATTTTTTCACTCAGCTCAATAAGATTATGTCCCCTGGTAAACAATTTAGTCCCAACAAGATCATCACTAGATCTTCAAAAGGTTTTTAAAAAATGTTTTAAATGATTAGTACAACCATTAAAATCAATTTTATGGTCTGGAATATTAGAGGCATGAAAAAATCACTCAGTAGATTACAAGGTCTTGTTAAAACTCACAAAATTTAATTATTATGCCTTATCGAACCATGGTATAATAATGAAAAATGTGGAAAATACATGAAAGATCTACACTTCACTAACTGCATGCAGGCTTCAAATGGTGAAATATGGTTAATGTGGAATGATCAAATCAATGTAACTCTGTTAGTCGATCATTTGCAATTTCTGTCAGTTAACATTCACAGTCATAAACTAAATACCTCAATGGAGGGAATTTTTGTTTATGCACTTAGAACAGTTGCTGGGAGAAAAAAGCTGTGGAAAGCTTTGAGTGACAAAAATATGAATGATACCCTACTCATTGGGGATTTTAACACAATATCTTCTTTCAATGAGTATAAAGGTCCCTCATTTCCACAAAAATTCAGCATGGATGATTTTAATAGGTTCATTGATGATAATGCACTCTATAATATCAACACTGTTGGAAATAATTTTACTTGGTCAAATGGTAGACTTAAAAACCCTACCATTCAGAGGTTAGACAGGGGACTTTGTACCCTTCAGTGGAGTACAAAATTTCCTTATTCTTCTATCCAAGTACTTAATAAAGGAGCCTCTGATCACTCCCCTCTTCTTCTTTTTGTTGGTAGCTCTATTCCCTCATCTCCTAAATCATTTAGATTTATCAATGCATGGTTTAACAGGCCTGGATTTTTATCACTGATAAAGAATGATTGGGAAATACCTCTGTCTGAAACTAGAATGCTTGGCTTTTTCTTAAAATTACAGAGGTTAAAAAACAAAATTAAGGTTTGGAATAAAATTGTTTTTAGAAATATTCAGGATAATGTTACAAAGGCAGAGGAGGAGTTGAGAATTCAGGAAATCATTTATGACTTAAATAGTTCAGAAACTGAATTGATTAAGCTTAAACAGGCTCAGGCTCAACTCCTTAGGTCCCTAAAAGAACACGAAAAATTCTGGAAACAAAAGTCCAGAATTAAATGGCTCAGAGATGGTGATGAGAACACTAAATTTTTCCATAACTCTGTTAAAGAAAGTAGGTCAAGACTCAGTATTTCAAAGATAAAAAAAACTCACAGGGAGTTTGGATTGAGGATATTCATGAAATTGAAACTGAGGCTATTAATTATTATTTTGATCTTCTTTCTGAACCTATAACAGATTCAAATGGTGAATTCTTCTCTCACTTTCTGAGTCAAATTCCTAAAATTGTAACTGATCAGGATAATGCTTTGCTTATTAGGCCTGCTACCTTAGAGGAGCTTAGATTGGTTGTCTTTGGTTTAAATAAAAATAGTAGTCCAGGGCCTGATGGTTTTTCATCAAAATTCTTCACAAAAAGTTGGGAAATAATATGCCAGGATTTGTTGATAGCTGTAAATTATTTTCTTTCTGGTTCTCCCATTCCTAGAGGAATTGCAGCAACATGGATCACTATTATTCCTAAAAAAGAATCTCCATCTTCTTTTGATGATTACAGGCCTATTAGTTTGTCCAATTTCATTAACAAGGTTTTTTCAAAACTGTTAATGGAGAGGTTAAAACTGATTATGCCTAAACTCATATCCCCACATCAGTCAGCTTTTATGAGCCACAGGGATATCTCTGACAATGTTATTTATCTCAAAGAGATGCTGAGATTCTTGGATAGGAAGAACAGAGATCCAAATTGTGTCATTAAACTGGATTTAACAAAGGCATTTGATAGGGGTTGGGCTTTTCTTAATAGTATTTTGTTAAAGTTTGGACTGCATGGTAAATTTGTTCATTCTGTCATGAAAAATATCACCCAGGCTTGGTTTTCTGTGTTGATTAATGGTAGGCCAGTAGGTTTCTTCAAATCTTCTAGAGGTATTAAACAAGGTGATCCTCTGTCCCCTTTTCTTTTTAATATCTTTACCAAGGCTTTCACAAGAAGTTTAGCTTATGTGTTTAATTCTGGTAAACTGCAATTTTTTGATCTTCCTCAAGGGGCAATCCCAATTTCTCATCTTAGTTATGCAGATGATACTGTCATCTTCTTGAAAGCTAGTAAATTGAACTTAATTCGGATGAAAGCTTTCCTTGTGGTTTTTGAAAACACCACAGGGCAAAAAGTGAATTTCGAAAAAAGTGATTTTTACTTGGGTAAGGGGGCTACTGTAGCTAAAACAAGGCAGGTAAAAGAGATTTTAGGAATGAAGCAGGGCACTTTTCCATTTAAATATTTGGAATGCCTCATTTTTAAAGGTAGAGTGTTAAATGCTCATTTTTAGCCCCTTTTAGAAATGGTTGATAGAAGGTTGCAAAACTGGAAAAATAGATGGCTAAGTACTGGGGGTAAAATGATTTTAATTAAATCTTATATCTATTCTATCCCTCAGCACATTTGGACTGTTATGAAGCCTACAGTTCATGTTGTCAAAAGTTTGGAAAAAATGATGTCTAAGTTCTTCTGGGGTGAGACTGATCTGGGTCTAAAAAGAGTTTGGAGGAGGTGGAGAAATTTGTGCTACCCACTGGACCAGAATGACCTTGCATTCAGATCAATCCCCACAATTATAAAAGCATGTTCTCTTAAATTGTGGTTGAAATTTCAGCTTGGAAAGGCACCATGGGCACAATTTATCTGGTCTTTATCCCCTACTGCTAGGAAATCCCAAACATGGAACAGGATTCATTCAGTTAATTCTTTAGCTGAGAGAAATTCTAGGGTTATTATTGGTGATGGGAGATGTAACTTCTGGACATCAAACTGGACAGCCAAAGGTCCATTGATTGATCATTGTACTCATGAACTCACCAACATTCCTTTTGACTGCACTGTTAGCCACTTCCTGCTAAACAGGGCTAGTTTTTCTGTCTCTATTTATCCATTGCTAATTCCTGAAATTTGTCTTGTTATGCAGGAGACCAAAATCTGGGAGGAGAGAGCTGATAGACTCATTTGGATGCCTGATATAGCAGGGATTTTCTCTTTCAAATCATCTTATAAGCTACTCCAATCCAACAGAGGTACCTCTGTTACTCTTAGTAAGTTATGGTTTCGAAGAGCTCAGAAAAAGATATCCATCTTTATGTGGAAAATTTTTAATGCATTTCTTCCTTTTGATGATGTCCTCAGAGTTTTTGGATTTCAGCTTCCTTCTAAATGTTTGTTCTGTAACAACACTGATGGCATCCAACACTTTTTTAATGACTGTTCTTTTGCTACTCTTATCTGGAATGAAATTCACCGCATTATAGGGATAACTCCACATTTTTCAACTTTCTGGAATAGATTATCATACTACCTCACAAATTTAGTTCAAACTACATTGCATTCATGCCTATTTAGACTTTTACCTATGGTGGTTTGCTGGTTCTTATGGAAAGCTAGGTGTGAAAAAATGTTGATACTAAAAACCCTAATACTCAAGTTACTATAACAAGGATTATGGAGTATATTTTCAACATTTTTATGCAAGGCCATTGTTCACTAACTGTGATGATACCAGATTGTTGACACAGTCAGGTTTATTACCAAAATGGCCAACAAAACCATCACCTCATCTAGCTGTTGTTAAGTGGAACAAACCACAAGTAGGTTGTATGTTAAATGTGGATGCAGCTTGGAAAACTGATAATTATACTGGGTTAGGTCTTGTTCTCAGAGATGGAAATGGTGGGGTAATTACTATGGCTAGCTATTCTACGGAGGCACACAGCTCTGTAGAGGCAGAGATTTTGGCAATCAAAAAGGAATCTATCTCATACAGCTAGCCTCTCATAACTGTGTAATTGAATCTGATAGTTCACAAGCTATATTGCATATTATGGATCCATATAAAGCTCCATGGCCCTTTTTTTATTTATGTTACGAAACTAAATTGAGCCTTGGAAATATCAAGCTTGTGCATACACTTAGACAAGGTAATGCAGTGGCAGATGCTCTGGCCAAAACTGCTGTTCATAGGCAAAATGGTCAGTTTCACTTGGATTCAGTTTCCAATGAAATCAGGGGTCTGATTATATTGGATGCAGCTGGGATACCATGTATAAGAATTAATGACTAGAATCGGATAAGGTTATCATGTTATTTGCAGACTCTTTCATGGGACATCATTGCTTGAAAGCTTACAGAGTTCAAGAATTTTTACGAGATCAGGGAAACACTGGACCATTACTGAGGATTTCATCGCTGGGATAACTCTTACAGTGTCACCACAATGATGTTCATGCATCTTACCATAATGCCAGCCAACTTTCTGAGCAGTACCCACACTTCACTGCTGGTGCTTTCTAATTTTGTTAATATTACGGTTTTAGCATAATCTAGTTTTCCTCACGGGACAGACTTGTGTTTCGATTACTCGATTCGCTAACATGTTTAGTGAGGTAAATCTAGATTCTTGTAATGATCATTCGGATAATTTTTTAGAGCAATACGTGTTTGCTCTATAGGCTAGATTAGAGCCTTTTATCTCTTCATTCCTACACTGTAACACACTGAGCCTTTAGGCCATTTTACTTTTTCTTTTATACAGCTTTGGGGTAGCTAATAATATTACCCTCAATTTAGAAAAAAAATGACATTTATCTACCATCTTTATTTCATCTAAAGTTTGGATTATATCTCCATCAAAAAATTATAGGCTTTCGCTTTATCACTTGGGATAGCTGGAACATGGACGCACCATCAACGAATAAGGTCCCTGCAACTTCTTTCCAATTCTTCTTCTCTCTATTGATCTTCAAGCTCTGATATGTGTTTGCTCTTTGTTCTTCTTTGCTCATCATTTTTCCAATGAAGTATGCTACTGCTTGAGCTTTGATCGCCTTCCTAGGCTCAAATTGGCCTAATTCCAAAGCCAAGTTTGTTAGTCTTCCTGATGACTTCGTCTTACTAAGGAAGTTCTTGATTGGGAAACTCTTGTAAACTATGATGCGATGAGTATAAAAATATGTTCGCAGCCTTTGTGTTGAGTACATCAAGGCCAAGGTTAGCTTTTCCATTGGCATATCCACTTTTTTTAGATTTGCAATATTCTGCTTATATAGTAAACTGACACTTTTTTTGGGTCTTCAACGCAAACCAAAACAGAGCTGACGACATTCTGCGAGATGGCTAAATATAAATGTAATGTTTCCCCAGGAGCGGGGGTTTTAGCATTGACACTGTCAAAAGTTGTTCGTTCAAGCCATCATACGCTATCTAGCACTCTTCATTCCAGCAAAACTTCTTGGCTTTCTTTTGAACTTCAAACAGTGAAGAGTGCTTATCTGCTGCCTTCGAGACGAACCTGCTAAGTGCTGCCACTAACCCCATTAGGACTTGTACTTGTTTGACTATTTGTGGCTGAGAAATGTTGATTATAGCTTGGACTTTTTCTGGGTTGACCTCGATTCCCTTCGAGGACACTTTTTATCCTAAGAATTTTCCTGCGCCCACCCCAAATACACATTTCTTGGGATTGAGCTTCATTTCTATGGCATTTAGTGTATCCAAAGTCTCCTGTAGATCCACTGCGAAGCTTTCCAGCTTCCTGTTTTTGATAACCATGTCAACAACATATACCTCCACATTTTGCCCTATTTCATTACAAAAAAGTGTTGTCCACTACTCTTTGATATGTCGCTCTTGCGTTCTTCAACCCAAATGGCATATTTACATAACAAAAAGTTCCAAAGCTCATTGAAAGCCTTTTTCTCTCATCCTCTAGGTTCATTAATATCTGATGGTAACCCTTGTGCGCATCCAAAAATGCTAGCACCTGATAGCCTGAAATTACCTCAACCAGTTTATTGATTTTCGGTAGGGGATAACAGTCCTTAGGATATGCCTTATTTAAATCTGTGAAATCGATGCACATTCTCTATCCAGCATCAGACTTTCTTACCATTACTAGATTTGCGTGCCAATTTGGATATCTGACTTCCCTTACAATGTCGGCTTGGAGTAGTGTTGTAAATTCTTCTTCAGTTGCTTTCTGCCTATCACTAGCGAAGCAATGCTAATTTTGTTTAACTGGCTTAACCACATCACTGATATTCAAAGAGTGTGTTTCGATGTGTGGATCTACCCCTCCCATGTTATTAATACTCCATGCGAAAGTGTCTCTGTGTTTCTGCAGGATTTGTATGATTTTTTCCTTTTCTTCATTGGGAAGGCATTTTCCTCTTTGTACACACCCCGGGCTGTCTTTGTTATCCAGGCTTACTGGCTCCATTGTTTCCTCTAGGTTCGATGTTGATTCTGGCTGATCTAGTTGTCAACCACTTGATATTGTGTTGACCATCTTCGCTTTCTCTCCTACTCTTCCAGACTTCATTGTGATGACCATGCATTGCCTCGTTGTTTGCTGGTTTCCTCTTATAGTTGCAATTCCAGCTGGTGTTGGGAATTTCATGGCCAAGTGGTAAGGATCTGATGTGGCTTCTGCTCTGTTAATCCATGGTTTCCCTATTATAGCATTGAATGTGCTTGGGGCATCCATAACTACAAAGTCACACAGGATTATGCACTTTCTTCCACTCTCACCGATCGTGATAGGGAATTGTATATTTCCCAAATGCCTTTTTTATTGCCTTGTGAACCCAACAAGTGAGGATGTGGATTTTTTTAGGTCTGTTTGCTTGAACCCCAGTCTGTCAAAGCAATTTCAATCACACTTCCATCGTCTATAAACACTCTATGTACCGTAGCATTTCAAATTTTTGCTACGATAATCATAGGATCATTGTGAGGCAAAGCGTTTATACTGCATCCTCTTCACTGAAAGTGATTTCCTAATCCGAGCTGAGTCTCTTGTCAATATGTTCTTATGGGGGAGAATATTGTGCCTTAGCTTTCCAAACATTGTTGGACAATGATTCTGTAGATCCATGGCTAGAAAAGATTACTATTTCCATCAGTTTGTTGCCCTCAGCTTCCTTTTAGTCAATTGCAGCGATCATTTTTTTTACTTTTTGGCAATGTAGATCCTGTCCCATGATTCCTTGCTAGGGTGTTTGCTGTTTTGCTATTTTCACTATACTGACTTCCCCCCTTCCTTTTTGTATTGTTAAGAAGCCATTCTTCAAGTTTTCCTCAATTTGTCTTCTGAAATCTCTATGGTATTTGATATCATGACCATGGTCCCCCGTGGAAAGCACAATAATATTATCTTGATCATTTTTCTAGTTGTGTTAGCATGGGTGCTGGCTCTCGAAACAGATGATTGTGTGCTTTCCATATCTCTCTCATTGGCTTCATCAAGGGTGTATCCTGAAATGTCACAACTTGCAAACTTGGTTCTCTTTCTTTGACAGAAATGCTTCCCTTTCCCTTCTTCATAAATCCCTTCCATGAATCTTCCATCATTCGCTTCTCACCTCATTCCCACTCTTTCTTATGATTGTTCACTTTTCCGTTCGCACATGCTACTCAATCATTTTCTGCAGCTCCCTCGGGATCTTGGTATATTCTTTATCAGTTCTTTGTAGAACTTCCCTAATTGTATGCCTCCAATGAACAACCCCAAAGAAGACTGGAAAGACAAGTCACAAACTTTTAAGCTTTTAGTAACAAAGGGATTATGATATTCTGCTAGGTTTTCGTCACTCTGTTGGGTTATATTATTGAGATACACAATCATCTTCATGAACTTTTTCTTTTGGTAGAAACGGCCTAAGAACAAGTCCGACAACTGTGCCCAAGATTTGATGCTCCCGTTTGGAAGGTCTTCGTACAAAGTGATTGTTGTTCCTGTCAATAAGATAGGAAATGCCTTTGCAAACTAACTCGATGTTTGCATCGCGAAACCTCATACTATTTCTGTATGAGTGCAGAAACTCTTTTGGGTCCATTATCCTATCGAAGATTTTAACATGCAAAGGAAGTTTATGGACTGCCTTATTCTGGAGACAAAGTTTGTAGATGAAGAGACCCTCAAGGGTCTCAAACTCTACAAACCTATCAGGATTCTACTGGGTAGGATTGGTATGAAGAAGTTCACCACTGTGTCCGCCCCCACCTGCACTAGATGCACTTTGGAGTTCTTAGCCACTATTGAGAAGCTACAAAACAGTCAGGGATGGCGGTATATCAGATTCCATTTCAGAGATGAATATCGTACTTTGACTTATTACCAGTTGGGTGATACCTTCAAATAGAAGGAACAAAGGAAACTTCCAGGGTACAAGGGGCCGAATACATTTTAGTTGGTTCCATTATGGGCTACAATCACCCGTCAGCTGAGGGAGGGAGAGCAAGATTAGTGACATGGTGCACCCAGCACTAAGATATGTAGCCAGGTTGTTAACTGTGATAGTCAGTTACCACAGTGAGGCCATCACTTCAATTAAGGACTGCATGAGACTCTGGTCTATTTTCATGGGGAGATCTTTCCCATATCTACTAAATGAATTTATTTCTGGGTGTATTGATCTCACCTTCTCAACAGCAAACCTACCTACCCGCGGGGTCATTAATTGTAGATAATTAACCCAGGAAGAGGCTGAGAGGTCAGAAGATAAGAGATTTGTATTTTGCATCCTGTTCTCACTTCTACGCTACCTAGAGGGTAATTAGCGGTAATCTTGGGTTCGTCCATGGAGATGCTAGGTCTAAGTACCAACCAAAACACAATCGCGTATGGGTCATCAATCTGTACAAGTGAAAGGATTAGCTAGTAAAGTAAACATGCAAGGAGAGGGGACATTGTTCAATCTAGCAACTACTAAGCATAGAAGTAAAAATTCAAAGTAAACTATTTAACTAAGAAATTGGGGAATCATTGAGCAACATGATCAATCTAATGCTTCTATCCTTTATTCATTCACAAAGATATTTAGGCTAACCTAATAGAGTGTTCATACTACGTGGTGTGGTTGATGGTATACACTTCCACATCCCTGTTACGGCGGGTGCTCTCACAACCCTCCATTGACACCACCATCGTAATTAGGGTAGTACAACAAGGTCTGGCCATTGTTGTAGTTCTGTTTCTCCCCAATGCGATTACGTCCTGGGGTTCCACCACGAATGCACTGCTTCCCCCGAGTCCTATAAACTAGGCCCAAGGGTCGTTGGCACCTTATCTATGATCTTAGGCATCTTAAAACCCTAGTTTTCTACTATTCGTTATCTCTACCCCCAAACCTCTTGAACAACTTTACGAAGTTAGCTAAGACTGGTGCAATGAAAAATAAGTCAAAGCATTCTCAAATCCCCCATGCGCACGCGGACGCGTTTTCCCTTACCCATTCTAACATCCATATTTCTCTTCCCAAGAGGACATAAATATTTTCACCATGCATGAATATGGCCCGAAGTGAGTGCTTATATATGGTGTACTCTTCATGTATTTCAAATAATCAAGAACAATTATAATAATATCATGAACAAAAAATTACAAAGAACTAAAGAATCTCAGAAGGCAAATAGATTTAGACCATGCTCCATCAATTTATCCCTAAGCTATAGAAACTAGTCCCTTGACATTGAATTCAAATAAATATTTGAATTCCACATCTTAGGATCAAGGAAAAGGAATGAAAAGAAAAGGAGAGAGTTCTCTCTCAACTACAAAGATGAACTACTAATGATAAGGTATGATATAGTATATCTTGGAATCAAACCCTAGTAAACTAAGGATATATTTATAGTAGTAGGAGATTGGACCTAAAAATAGGCCCAAATAAGGCCAAATTAGATTTAACCCCATCTCAGCCATCGCCCGGCACAGGCTATCACGGATGGTGCGGTGCATGGCGTGTCCTTGGCAGAGGGCACAAGATTTGGTGCGGTCTATGCCTCTTCATGTGGCGCGGGGCACCCAATATGGTGCGTGGCACATATCTTCAATGGGCACATGGCATGATGATCCTCTAGCACGGGCCAGGTTGTTGGGTACGTGGCACCATCAGAGTGCTAAAATTGGTGCTTCTGATCCGCGCACGTGGTCGGTGGCACAGGTCGTGGTCAGAAAGGGTGCTCAACTCAAAAACCTTGCCACGGGCCATGTGATTTTCCACACTCCACTGGCTGGTCTGGGCATTTTTGGACATACAATGGTGCGGGACATCGAATATGGGAAATCTCTGGCCCATACATAGTAGTGTGAAGTGGGACTTAACTTCGTGCTTGCGGCCCGTGGTGTTTGACGCAGGTCGCGCCACAACCTTGTGCTGTTCTTGTTGGCATGGGGCAAATCCTTTGACGCGAGTCATTGGAGCCAACCGTGAACGACCTGCGCTGACCCGTTTGTGCCTTGGCCGGCTGAACTAATTTCCTTTGCTACGGGTAAACCGTTAGTCTGATTTGAGAGTTTTAGTAGTTGATTTTGTAGTGCACGAGAAGACAAATCCAATGGAACCAGCTATGAAAGTGAATTTTTCTAGAATTGTTTTCAGACTTAAACAAAACTCGTCGGACCACGATTCCCCGTTTCTTCGTAGGATGCTTTGAACTTTGTTGCTGCCTATCTTTGGCTTCAATCTCCTTCTACCATGCAGTGATGCTCATGGCCTTCGTCTACTACCATTCTAGTGTGAATTCCCTTTGTCTCTACCACTCTCTTTGTGAACAGCCTTCAATATCTTCCACCGGCCTTACGAATGGCATTCACATATAATGTAAACAAAATGTAACCTCGGGTGACTTACTAAAGATGAAGATCAAGGATCCCGTGGATACAAGATGTCCATTAGTACCAATTAAGTCTACAAAATGTGGGATTTAGAAAAGAAAAAACATTGCCATCTAAACCCATTGTCACGTAAACTCAACTAATACTAGCAATCCACCAAATAAAACTAGCTTAAAAAAATATACCAAATACAACTGTTAATGCACGCAAGATGAAGCAGATCAAACTCCCCATAATTAACCCTTTACTCATCCTCGAGTAAATAAAAGACAAGACAAAGAATCAAACAAAATGTAGCGTGCATGCATAAGTTAACCAAAGCATTCAACTTATTCCTAGATAACCATGTTTCCTCAAAAGAGTAAGAATCTCACAACTCTCACACTCACTGAAAAACATGAGTAATCTAACCACCCAAAAGTAAAATGTGGAATAAGTTAAGCCAAAAAGATAAGTGTCAAACTAGCTTACTTTACCCAAAATGATCCCAAAGGAATCAAAGAGTCGTCTTAAAAAATAATCCACCGTGGAAGCATGCATTCATTTTCATTTTTGTTCTCTCAATTTCTCTCATTTTCCCTAGGAGCCCTTTGGGGTTTTCATCCTAGCTTTAACACACAAAGGGTACTCACTTGTCACCTTTTTCCACACAACCTCTCATTTTTTCCTAAGCTCGTAAGCCTAGCCGAGCCTAGCCTCTCATTTTTACCTAGGCCTTTTGACCTATCCGGGTTTTCCTAATGTTACCCAAGTCACCCTTTTAGATTTTCGACTTGTCCAGGTTGTTATACTTTTTTTCATTTTTTCAAGTTTTCCAATTGTTTTGTTGTAACACAAAATTGCCCCAAAAGTGGGCTTCATGTTACAAAAGATAAGATCAAACATGAAAAATACACCAATAATATTCTAAAATTTCCTACTCCATGCAAACTAGGAACCCGGGCATAACATGTCATGCCACCAAATGTCATCCAAAATCATCCTGAACAATCAAAAACTAAAATCTTCACTAAATAAGAAAAACAACTACCAAGGCAAATCATTAAATGCACCAAGGAAATCTAAGAATGAAGACTCCCTAAGTGCTCACTACTCCCTCCCCACACTTAACCAATGCATAGTCTCTAATGCACAAAAATCATATCAAACCCTAAATAAGGTAGGGAGGAATGGTGATACTCCTTGATTATGTTCCAATAGAATTGTCGAAAAAGTCCTGCATCGAAAAACATGAATTCCAAGCATAATTTCATTCCATACAAATTTCTCAAAAACACACACTCATTAAAGAATATTGTTTTTCATAACATCACCGCAATGTCAATAGAGTATATAAACAAAGAGTTCAATGGGTTACCCAAAATTTGTAACTAGGATTTGTAAGACCCACACAAGAAGAAGCGAAAAATTTCTAATTTTTGGAAGAAAGCTTCAATTTTTTTGAGTTTCACCAAGAGTGTGTGAGAGAGAGTGTTTCTTGAGAAGGAAGAATGTGTAGGATGATGATGGAATTTTAGAATTCTCAAATTAGGGGACAATAGAAGAAAACAATTAATTCTAAGGGATAATGGAAGTGTTTTCAAAAATCCTAAGGAATTCGGAAATTCTAAAATTCTTGAACCAAAAATTCATTTTTAAGCTTGAAAGTAGGAATTTTTGAAAATTTGCATTTTGAACAATTCAAAATTGGAAAATTGGGTTTTACTAGCAAAACTTGCTTGGCACGAACCATAGGCTAACACCTAACATCCTTGCATGAAGCAGAGCCTCACTCCAAACTTTTGACACGAAGCATAGCCTCACGCCAAACATCTAGGCACGAAGCATAGCCTAGCGCCGGGCATCTCAGCACGAGGCATCAACCCTAAATTTCCCCCAATCCTTAGTTTTTCCCTCTTTTTTTTCAAAAAACTACGTCTCCCATCAAATCTAATTCCATTCAAACACAATTACAAGTCTCAAACTCAAAATTTCAATCCAAACAAGAGTTTCATTTCAAAGATCCTCATAGCAAAACAAGATTATGCAAACACTAATCACTACTCAAAACACGAATGCAAAAAGAAATACCGTATAATTATTGTCGTCCTCACGAGTTATTTTCTTTTTCATGCTATCTAGTTAGAAATATCTACATTAGGGTCTCTGGAATTTCCATCGACGACTCCACCCACAATGACATCCTTGTAAAGAGGCCTCCACAACAAGCCATCCTTACCTTCGGACCTCTGATTTTCCATAAGGAGTGAATCTTTGTGCCTCACTAGCATTAAATCTGTGAATGTCACTTTGGGGTTAGGGGGAGGTCGAGGTGGTTTTAAACTCTTGACAATTTCTCTTTCCCGCTGCAAGTTAGTTAGCATGGAAAAATAATCTAGCACAGACATATGAATCATCGCATCATGCAACTCATCAGAATCATCATCATTATCATCAACATGGGATTCATTCAAAGATTCATGCTTATTGGTCCCACAAGAATATCCATCATGCTCATCGTATAGGGTTCAAAGAAGACTTTGTCAAATCATGCCTATATTTATAGCTATCAAGAAGACTTTGGAAGAGGTTTTCCAAGGAATGGGAGGAATGCGATCACAATTGGAAGAGAAGAGCACAAGAATGGACTCCGTAGAGGCAACACTTCAAGCAACAAGATACATTGAGCGAAGATTCATTATTCATGAGGATGAAGGACATTTGGGGCCACGAGAGTGAGTATCTCCATTTCTCCCTACCTCACTTATGTTTTGATGTGATTTTTGTGCATTGGAGACAAAGCATTGGTTAAGTGTGGGGAGGGAGTAGTGAGCACTTAGGGAATTTTCATTCTTAGATTCCCTCGATGAATTTCACGATTTGCATTGGTAGTTATTTTTCTTGTTTGGTGAAGATTTTAGTTTTTATTGTTGAGGGATGATTTTGGATGACATTTGGTGGCATGACATGCTATGCTAGGGTTCCTAGTTTTCATGGGATAGGAAATTTTAGAATACTGGTGGTGTATTTTTCATGTTTGATCTTATCTTTTGTAGCATGAAGCCCACTTTTGGGGCAATTTTGTGTTACAATGAAAAAATTGGAAAACTTGAAAAAATGAAAAAAAAATATATAAAAACCTGGACAAGTTGAACACCTAAAAGGGCAACTTGGGTAACATTAGGAAAAGCCCGGATAGGTCGAAAGGCCTAGGTAAAAATGAGGGGCTAGGCCCGGCTAGGCTTATGAGCCTAGGCAAAAATGAGAGGTTGTGTGGAAAAAGGTGAGAAGTAAGTACCCTTGGTCTGTTAAAGCTATGATGAAAACCCAAAAGGGCTCCTATAGAAAATGAGAGAAAACAAAAAAACTAGGATGAATGCATGCTCCCGCGGTGAATTGCTTTTTCAGACGGCTCTTTGATTGCTTTGGGATCATTTTGGGAAAAGTAAGCTAGCTTGACACTTATCATTTTGGCTTACCTTTTTCCACATTTTACTTTTGGGTGGTTAGATTGCTCATGTTTCTTGGGGAGTGTGTGAGTTGTGAGATTCTTATTCTTTTTGGGGAAACATGGTAATCTAGGAATAAGTTGAATGCCTCGGTCAACTCATGCATGCACGCTACATTTCAATTGATTCCTTGTCTTGTCTTTTATTTACTCAAGGACGAGTAAAGGGTTAAGTGTGGGGAGTCCTATATTCTTCATTATGCATGCATTAACCATTGCATTTGGCATACTTTTTAGCTAGTATTATTTTGTGGATTTCTAGTATTAGTTGAGTTTACATGACAAGGGGTTTAGACGACCATGTTTGGTTTTCTTGTCCAAATACAACATTTTGTAGACTTAATTGGTACTAATAGAAATATTGTATCCACGTACTCTTTGATCTTCCTTGTGATCATGTTTAGTAGGTCGCCCATTGTTACTTTTTGTTTACATTCTATGTGAAGGTCTTTCGTAAGATTGGTAGAAGATATTGAAGGTCGTTCGCAAGAACGGTAGTAGAGACAAAGAGCATTCACACTAGAATGATAGTAGATGAAGGCCACAAGCATCAATAGGTGGTAGAAGGATATTGAGGACAAAGATAGGTTGCAACGGAGTTCAAAGCAGCCAACAAAAAAATAGGATCGTGTTTCGATCAGTTGTGATAAAGTCTGAAAATGATCTGAGAAGAATTAGCCTTTAAAACAGATTCCATTATATTTTTCTTCTCGAGCACTACCAAATAAAACACTAAAACTCTCAAATCAGACTAACGGTTCACCCTTAGCGGATAAAACTAGTTCAGCTGATCGAGGAACGAATGGGTCAGCGCAGGCAGTTCATGATTAGCACCAATGGCTCATACCAAAGAAGCTGCCCTACGCCAACAAGAACAGCACTAGGTTGTGACATGACCCATGATAGACACCATGGGCTGCACGCATGAAGCTAAGTCCCACTTTACACTGCTAAGTATGGGCGTGGGATGTCCCATTTTTTATATCCCACACCATTCCATGTCAAAGATTCCAAGACAAGCCAGCGGGGTGTGAGAAATCACACAGCCCATGCCAAGGTTTTTTAGTGGAGCGCCCTTCTTGACCACGACCCGCACTACCGGCCACGAGCGTAGATTAGAAGCACCAATTTTAGCACTCTGATGGTGCCCCATGCCAAATGACACAGCCCGCGCCTGAGGATCGTCACAACTCGCTCTAGGATCTTTGCCCCATGCCCTTTAAATATCCACACCACGCACTAGAATGGGTGCCTTAAACTACATGAAGAGGCATGACCCGCTCCAGATCTCACGCCCCGCCCTAAGGACACCACGTGCAGCACCATCTGTGATGGCCCTTGCCGGGAGGAGGCTGAGCTAGGGTACCCTAATTTGGCCTATTTTTAGGCCCAATCTCTAACTATTATAAATATATCCTTAGTATATTAGGGTTTGATACCAAGACATATCATATCATACCTTACCATTAGTTTTTCATCTTTGTAGTTAGAAGAGAACTCTCTCTATTTCTCTTTTATGTGGTAGGTTGCTCAGGTTCACTTATCATCCTCTCTATAAGCTCCTTAACCGGTAAGACTTAGCTCGGAAGTGATTCTGGGGAAAATACTTCGATAATCAAGTTAGTATCTCCTCTAGAGTTGGGATTTTTAGGAATAATAATGCTTACCTTTGCCAAGTCAGTATCTCCTCTAGAATTTCTGGGGAAAATACTTCGATGATCAAGTCAGTATCTCCTCTAGAGTTGGAATTTCTAGGAATAATAACACTTCTCCAGGGCTTGTAGTACTTATAGACTGGTATAGTTATGGTTCCTTATTTTTAGGGTCGAAGATCGTGGGTGTTGTAACGATCGTCATGTTGTTAGGTCATGGCTAACTCGTTCTGTGTTTACTGGGCCATGTTCTATCTAACAACTAGGCTCCTCCACATGGATGATTGAAGTGTTGGGTCGTAATAGCTTTGACTTTGCTACTGGGTGAAGATGGGATGAGCCTAGTGGTCATCAGCCGCTTGACCGTAAGGCCACACATACACCATAAGCCCCCCCAGCCATGAAGACTGGAAGAAACGAAGGGATGGCATGGTGGTGGAGCTTTTGTGCAAACACATATTGCTATAATATAGAATGTTCGTTGCGTAACGCTATTGCGAAGTCATGTAGTTTTCTTTGGCTACGGGTCTTTCTTTTTACAATTGACTGTTTTTGAATATTTGAAAATTAAGCTTCTGCTGCTAAGGCTAATTTTGCAATGATATGGTTTGCAAAGTCTGAGATTTGCTCCTCAATGTTCGGCATTCCCTTCCATAACTCCCTGTTTGTTTTTGCTCTACATCTTAAATTAGGAATTTGAAACGGGTAATTGAATGCAACCCTCAATCAGTGAGCTGTCTTTTCATCTACTATCGTCGTCTCGTTATAAGCAAAAGTAGTTTGCTTTTTGTGTCAAACCATCATCACTGTATTTGTCAATATATCCTTTAGCATTTTCATCTATTCATCTTCTTTGTTAAAGGTTCTTCTCCAGTGAGCTATTCTAGGTTTTCTATACACCACTATCCCCTGCCTCCTTCCAAAGTAAGTTTTTGCTCCTTAGTTCTTCGCCGCCTTGTTGTGTTGAATTTTTTGAGATAGATATTCAGGGGTAATTCCTCTGTTTATAATAATTCTTATGATTTAACTTATGTTCTCCGGCTATCTTCTTCGACTTACTGTTTGTAATCCTTACTATGCTTATCCTACGTTCTTGTGGTTAAAATGAACTAAAACGTTTGTCTCTATCTTTACAATCATTGTGTCTTCTTCTAACTGTGGTAAATCCCCTATGGAAAATGCTTCATCCGGTGAGGATTCCACCATGCCGTCGAATTTCCCACCATTCACCGTATCCTAACCAGCCCTTATGTGAATGAGTTAAAAAAATATTCCCCTTGTCTATCCTCAAATAAGCTCTATTTTCCCGGTCTGTACTTCCCTATTCCTGGGCACGTTATTGACCTTCTTCGATCATACAGACTTTCATTGTCCCAATTTCACCCTACGGGGGTCACGCTCATTATGGGGTTCCATTGCATTTGTGGAATCGTGAACATGCCTTTCACGATCGACTTATTTTGTAATTTCTATCATCTTCAAAAGGTGAAGAAAACCATGGACAAAATTATCTTTTATCCTGTGATTCCCGGTGTTGAACTTGTTAGCGGTTTCCCTAGTAATATAGGTGAGTGGCATGGGAAATACTTCTTCATTACAGCCAAACAAGTCCCTGAGTCTGACGTACCCTCTTGAAACTACAAAGTTCCTAGATGTAAGCTTCCTGATCCAAGTGTTTGTTACACCAAAACGATGAAAATTGTGGTCACGCTTTGTGTGCATACACAATACCTCTGCCACGCTGACTCTGAAGCAAAAGGTGTTTTATTTTCTTATGCTTTGATGTGTTCAATTTGTCTTTCTTTTTATTTGGAGAATGGTTTTATTGTTGAAAGTGTTTATTTTGGTCTTTGCAGTTCAACTTGTAACAGATATGGACCTTTCCAAAGGTGATCTTAACATAACACTCTTCGAAGGCAATGACAAGGGGATGGATGCAGCTACTGTTTAGGCTGAAACTGCTATAGGTGATGACATTGTGGTAAAGGACGCAAGTACTACAGGCCTTGATGATGAGGGCATACTAGCTAAAGGAGGGGGGACTAGCAACTGTCCTCCCTTTGGCTCGTAGAAGGAGAAGAAGCACAAAAGAGATAGAAGCAGAGGGTCTCTAAGGCACGCTGTTCCCCTTGTGAAAATTATGTGTGAAAATCCCAGCGGTTCGCAAATAATTGTGCAAAGTGAAGGCCCATTGGCGGAGGGGGTGAGATGGGCGTAACTTTATACCCGGCATCCACCAACATTTGAGTAGCCCTAGCTAAGTCTAACTATAGGGAAGTCATCTTCGCTGCTTGATTTACTGGTAGAGCCTGCTTATAAGCCTCCACATGAGAGTCACCAGACACTTCCGTGAACCGCCTATATCTTTCATCATACGGCCTAGCAAGTACATCTTGCCCATGGTTCATGGCCCTTGCTACTTATCCTCCATCCTCCTCATTGGGTCTCGAGGGTCCCACCATGTCTTTAGGGGTCTCGACTATCAGTGGGATAGGTTCGGTGGAACCTTGTACTACTCATTCTCCAACCGGGATCTGTATTATCTTTTGCTCTGCCTCTTGGGACACTGGGGGTTAACCATCCCTCTTCTTCTTCCTCGATAGGAAGATTGTATCTCGTTAGCAACACCAGTCCCCTTCAATTTTCACCTCTAACTCCTTCAATTATTCATAGAAGTGGACATAAACCAAGGAACCCAAACGTGACTAACTCTGTCCCACTAGGCGTGCCAATTGATGCATCTAGAAGCTGATTGAGTTGATTTTTAGTAGTGATAGATTTTGAATTTTCTTGTTTATGATGAGGATTTTTAAGATGAAACTCTTGTTTGATTTGAGAATTTAAGTTTGAGTCTCACGATTGCGTTTGGATGGAATTAGATTTGATAGGTGGCATAGTTTTTTCGAAAAAGAGGAAAAAAACTAAGAAATATGTCAAAATTTGTGGCAACCTCATGCTAAGGCCTGACACGGTCCATGCCAAGTGTCACGATTCGCGGCTAGTGAGCTTGGCATGAGGGGTTGGTTTGTGCCAGGAGATCTGGCACAAGGGGCTAGTCGGTGCCATAAGATTTGGCATGAAGGTTTGGTCTGTGCCATATACCTATCCGTGCCGATTCCCCATTTTCTCCTGTTAAATTGTTCCAAAAATGCAAATTTATAAAAATTCTGAATTTCAAACTTAAAAATGCATCTTTGGTTCAAAAATTTTGAAATTCCCTAATATTTTAGGATTCTTTTATGCAAATAGTACTTCAAACATCCCTTGGAATTAATTGATTGGTACTATTGTCCCCTAATTTGCAAGTTTCAAAATTCATTCTTATCCCAATTGTACCTCTCTCCCTTATCACCTATGCTGAAATTCTAAATCCATGGTACATTCTTCCACCTAATTTTATCATTTGACACATTCTGCCTTCTCAAGAAACACTCACTCACACACACTCTTGGTGAAACTTGAAATTTGAAGCTTTTCTCCCAAAAAGTAGTAATTCTTACTTCTTCTTGTGTGGATTGCAACTCTTAGCTTCAAATTCTGGGTAATCCATTAAACTCTTTGGTTATATGCTTTATTGACATTGTGGTGGTGTTATGAAAAGCATGATTCTTGAATGAGTGTGTGTTGTTGAGAAATATGTTTGGGTTTGTATGCATGATCTTGTGTTGAAGAAAGTTTGGGTGGTTTGATGTGCTATTATGCTTGAATGTTATGTTCTTCATGTTTTGAGTGACTTAGGAGGGGATGAATCTTGATTGTGTAATCTTATTGATGGGCTGGTGAGAACTTACATGGGTTTGTTGTTTGATGAGAAATGTTCTTGTTTAAATTGCCTTCATGCTTAGATTATCATGTTTTGAATGGTTAGGCTATTTAGGAGAATGTTGTCTTGTTGAATGACATTGTAGGCCATGCCTTGTTTATGATCACATTACCACTCTTGCCTTCATTTTGTTAGGATGCCTCCTAAGAAGAATGCTTTAGAGAAAAGGAAGTCCTCACGAGGTGAGAAGAGGAAGAAACCGGTGAATGGTGCAAACGACGAGTCGGTGACTCCCATTCTTTGCAACCTCACATTCATAACTGAAGAATTCATGGGATTATCCAATATCTCCGGAACTGCAGTCTGGAGGTGGAGAAATTCAAGAGAGCTAAAAAAGAGTATCTTAGAGACTGGATTTGCATGCAAAGACACCTTGGCAGCTCTAGGCTTACTTAAGCCTGTTACTTACCTATTGGGATGGGTATGTCTAGAGGGGTTTCTCGAGAAGCACTCGAAGACCTACATCAGGTAGACCCTAGAGTTCCTAGCTACTCTATGTCCAATTATGGATGATGATGGACACAAGGCAATCAAATTCAATATGGATGACAAGAAGTAAAAGATGACAGACCGAGAGGTAGCCCGCATCTTTGGATGGAGGTATGACAGAGAGGTCCAGAAAAAACACCATAAAGGGATGCCTTTTTCTCTCATAAATTTTGGAGGTATCTAACAGGACTGATTGGAAGAACCTGTGCAAGAGCATTGCATTGGTTCATCTAAAATTCCGTTATGTTCACCGACTATTGGCAATGGGAATTTTCTGCCATGGTGAGCTAACACAATGTCTGGGTTCAGATGTTCATTGTCTCTAGGCAATGACTCTCGGGGGTAATTTCTACCCAGACTTGGTAGAGTCTTTTATGTAGGAGTGTATAGAGATGAGGGATAGATAGAGTGGTATGATATCTATAAGCGGCATGGTAAGTCTACTGGCACAGTACTTAGCGCATCCAGTCACACGGGGAGCGTTGGCTAACTTGGAACAATCGGGTACAAAGTATAACATTAAGAAGTTGGCAAAGGAAATCATGGTGGGGCCTATGACATCGAAGGATCGGTAAGTATGTCTTTATGGCGTGGAAATCACCTGTAGCTTCATGGTACTTCCTCAGCTGAAGCGCATCGCCATCAACCATGACACATGTTTGGATGACCTATTTATTGAGCTCGACCAGCGCTTTGAGAGAGAGTTCTACAGAGTTGTATCCACCCCAGAGATAGACAATGAGGAGGCCGAGGGTGAGACCTCTTCGAGAGCACCTCCTAGCCACTCTCTCCTATCCACAGACATTATTGGCCGACTACACTCACATGGGGATCAGCTTTCGAGATCTACCCAAGTGTTGCAAGAGGTAGTCAAAGCGATAGGAGGTGTGAGGATGCAAGTGGAGGAGTTTATCATGAAGATGGATTGCATCAAGGTCGTGATTCAAGCAACAAGGTACATTGAGAGGAGCTGCACAAGTTACGAGGATGAAAACCCTTCGGGGCCAGGAGAGTGAGTGTCACTATTTCTCTCAACCTCACTTATGTTTTTACAAGGTTTTTGTTGCATTAAGGACTATGCATCAGTTAAGTGTGAGGGAGGGAGTAGTGAGGACATAGGAAGTTTTCATTCTTGGATCTCCTCGATGCATTTTATGTTTTTCTCGGTAGTTTTTCTTGATTGTGTGGTGATTTTATTTTTTTATTGTTGTGGGATGTTTTTGGATGGATACTTGGTTGGCATGACATACTAGCTAGCATTCCTAGTTTGCATGGGTCTGGTTTTTTTAGGTTATTAGTGGTGTAATTTTTATGTTGAGCTTATTTTTTGTAGTATGAAGCCCACTTAGGAGCGATTTTGTGCTACAATGAAAAAATTGGAAAATTTTGAAAAAATGAAAAATTATAAAATCCCGGACAAGTTGGAAACCCGAAAGATCGACTTGGGTAACATTGGGAAAAGCCCGGATAGGTCGAAAGACCTAGGTAAAAGTGAGAGGCTAGGCTTACGAGCCTAGGAAAAAATGAGAGGTCGTGTGGAAAAAGGTGAGAAGTGAGTACCTTAGTGTGTTAAAGCTAGGATGAAAACCTGAAAAGGCTCCTAGGAAAAATGAGAGAAATTCAGAGAAAATAAAAGGCTTGGTTGACGATACATTTGCTTCCTTGGTTGTAACTATGTCAAGAATCACAAGTTACCCCTATGTTACAACCAAGTCGGCGACTCTTGGATTTTCTTGGTGGATTGTTTTTGGGAGACGACTATTTGATTGCTTTTGATGATCATTTTGGGAAAAGTAATCTAGCTTGACATTTATCTTTTTGGCTTACCTTTTTCCACATTTTACTTTTGGTGGTTAGATTGCTTAGGTTCTTTGGGGAGTGTGAATTTTGTGAGATTCTTGCTCTTTTGGGGGAAACAGGGAAATCTAGGAAAAGTTTAATGTATCGGTTAACTTATGCATGAATGCTACATTTTGCTTAATTTTTTCTTGTCTTTATTTACTCGAGGAAGAGTAAAGGGTTAAGTGTGGGGGGTCTGATGTGCTTCATTATTCGTGCATTAGCTGTTGCATTTGACGTAATAATTAGCTTGTTTTATATGTTGGATTGCTAGTATTAGTTGAGTTTATGTGACAAGGGGTTGAGACGGCAATGCTAGGTTTTCTTGTCAAAATCCCGCATTTTATAGACTTAATTGATATTAATGGACATCTTGTATCCACGAACACCTAGATCTTCCTTTTGATCATCCTTAGTGGGTTGCCCTTGGGTACTTTTCGTCACATTTTATATGAAGGTCATTCGTAAGGGTGGTAGAACATATTGAAGGTCATTTGAAAGGGAAGTAGAAGATATTGAAGGCCGTTCACACTAGAATGGTAGTAGATGAAGGCCACAGACATCAAAGCATGGTTGAAGGAGATTGGAGCCAAAGATAGATGGCATTGGAGTTCAAGGCGGCTAATAAAGAAATGGTGAATCGTGGTTCAATTAATTGCGCCAAAGTATAAGAATAATCCTAGAAGAATAAGCCTTCAAAGTTGATTCCATTGGATTTTTCTTCTCAAGCGCTATAAAATTGACTACTAGAACTCTCAAATCGGATTGACGGTTCATCCGTAGAGAAGGAAAGAAATTCAATCAGCCAAGTGACAAATGGGTCGGTGTGGACCGCTCATGGATGGCACCAATGGCCCGCACCAGATGAGTTGCTCTGCAACAAATGACTTGGCATAAAGGCCCGGTGTGGACTGAGCCAAACGCCATGGGCTTCAAGCGCATGTTTCAACTTTCACTCAAAAATAGCTAAGTATAGGCGCAGACCATCCCATTTTTTACAGCCCGCGCCATTCCAAGTGTAAAACGTCAAGGCCAGTTGGCAGGGTGTGAAGAATCAAGTGGTCTGTGATGAGTTACTTAGAAAAATGAGGTCTTTGACAACTGTCTGCGCCAAGGGCTGCATACCAGGTATCAGAAGCTCAAAACTGATGTTGTTGTTGGCAGCCTGCGCCAAAGGCCACAGTCTGTGCCAAAGGAGTTGACGCGAATAGCGCCAGATGCAGTGAGCCTGGCCAGCATGGACCAAAGGGGTTGTGCCAGATCTAACGGTCTGCATCGGCACGGACCAAGTACACGGCGCTGATCGCGCCATCCACGACGGTTCGTGCCAGGCAGGGGCTGAACTAGGGTTTCCCACTTTTTGGATTATTTTGGACCTATTTTTAGACCCAATCCCCTATTACTATAAATATATCCTTAGTCTACTAGGTTAAAGAGTTGAGATCCTATTTTTTATTCTACCCTTGTATTTGGAAAACATCTTAGAGAGAGAAACATTCTCTCTTCTTTATTGTTTTTCTTTTTATTTTGCTTTTATCCTATGATGTGAAATTCAAATATTTATTATAATTCCATGTCTAGGAAATAGTTTCCATAGCTAGGGGATGAATTGTATTCATGTGTTGATTTATGCTTTTGTGAGGTTCTTAGTTCATCCTAATTATTGTGCTTGTGATATTATTGTGACTTGTTCTTGAATGTTAGAATTGCATGAATAGTATAGTACACTCCATCTAAGCACACACTCTAGTCTATATTCATGTTGGTGCGAATATTGATGCCCTCTTGGGAAGAGAAACCTTGGATGTGTTAATGGGTAGTAGGGTACGGGTCTGTGTGGGTGTGTGCACGGGAGAGGCCGAGTAATACTCTGTTATTTTCCATCACACCGGTCTTAGCTGATTATGCTAAGTAATCTGATAAAGATAGTGAAAAGTAGCAAGTTAGGGTTGTAACAGGCTCTAGTGTCATAGATATGGTGCCTACGACCCTTTTCCTGATTCACAGGCCTGGAGAGTAGAGCATCTGTGGTGGAACGCCCGGGACGTAATTGCACGGGGGAGAAAAAGATCTACAACAATGGTTAGACCTTGTTGTACTCCCCTAATTACGAAGGTGATGTTGATAGAGGGGTGCGAGCCCACCCGACGTGACAGGTACAGGGAAGTGTATGCCATCGACCATACCACGTGTTATGAGCACTATATTAGGTTTGTCTAAATCTTATATGTGAATAAATCAAGGATCGAAGCATTAAATCAACCATGTTAAGCAAGCATTCCCCAAGTGTTTAGCTTTATAGATGAATTGCTTTTTACTTTCATGTTTTTGTAGTTGTTAATTAAAAAACCAACTCCCTCCCTATTTACTATAATAGTGATGTGTCCATTTTATATGCATAATTTAGTACTTTTTGGGGTCACTTTTGTGCTCTTTTATTATCAAGAACTTGTGTTTTACCTTGAAATTCTCTTAGGATGGGTAAGAGCAATATTACGCTCTTTTACCTCTTCGAAGTGAATTTTACGTGACGAAGGAAGACCATAGAGACTTGAAGACCAGAGGCCATTGAAAATCACTTTTCGAAGACTTTGAAGACTTGCTTCAATGACTTGAAGACTGGAGGCCGTCGAACCATGTTTTTGAAGACTTTGAAGACTTTCTTCAAAGAGTTGAAGACTTGAAAAATGAGAGGAATCATTGTGAAGATGAATGTTTACCACAAGGAGAATAAAAGAAGACAAGGTTAAATTTTGGCACCCATCGCGAGTCATGACCAACGGGTGGCAAAAACCTAACCTTATCCTTTTTGTACTGTAAATAGAACTCTCCTTCCTCTCATTCATATCTTCTTCTTTTCTGTATTTGGTACTGTTTCTTACCCTAGTTTCTACCATTTTTCATCTTTGAATTCTTGTTTATTATGTTTGGTTTGTTAGCATTAATTAGGATGAACTCTTGTAGCTAAATCTAGTTCTTGGGAGAAATTGACTAAGGCTTCCAAGCCCATGTCTTAAGAAACATTTGTAGCCTATTTGATACTCTTACTATTATGCATTTATAGAGCATTGAATGTGTTTGTTAATTTCATTAATGTTCTTGAAAGCTTGAGGATATGAAGTACTTGTGTGATATACTTGTTAGGGTTTGGGGAAATGGGTTGATTTCCCCTTTTTCTTGATAGGAATCCAAGAGTATGATTTAGAGCTTTTGATTGTGTTTATGGATTGATAATTTCTGGATCAATATGATAATGTGGAACTCTTTGTCATGTTTGTTTCTTGTAGCAAATGAGAGAATTCTATGAATGTCAATCATTCTTGACTAATCTTGTGTAAATGCATGAATTGGTTAAATGCTCAGACACGGTGTAGTGTTTATAATTGTTGCCAAGCTTGTTGATTCTTCGTGCTAAATGCCATCAATGGAATACTTTTATTCGTGTTTTGATTACGGGAGTTATTGGTGAGGTTTGACAAGAGATGTCGAATTCAGTCTTGCAAACTATTATCTAGGGAGGATAGAAGTTTAGTCTTCACAACAAGTAGTGAAAGTAGTAAATAGGTTGCATGTTGAATGATGGATAAGAGGCTTGGAAGTTGAAGTCAATTGCGCCCAAGGTTCCGTCAATTGTTGTTTTAATCGTGTCTTTAGTTGTCTTGCATGATTAGCATAGTTTTCTTTCTTTGCTAGTTGTTATCTTTCAATTTGATAACTTAGGATCAAAAACCAACCAAACCCCCCTTTTTCCTACATTCTTTTATGTGTATCTATATATGTATATGCCTAGTATGTTTTCTCCTATATATTTTTAAACGCTTGAAAAGATACCTCTTGTCATGGACAACCCCGACTTGCCATTATCTACTTAATTGTAGATAGGAAGCATTAGGGCTAAAAAATATAACTTTGAGAGGTACGGCAATGACCTCCCAAACTTTGACGCCGCTGCTGGGGAAGAGGCGTTTATTTTTAAGTGTTTGGGCATATTATCTGTGATTATATGCTAATTGTAAATATTTGTTAGTTTTCTTTTATTTTGGTTTCTTAGTTGATTTTCCATTTTCACTTGGCTTGGAAATGTATTTTTTAAATTCTTGGTGTATGGTTCGTATGCGATCCTCTTCACAAGAACCCCTACACTACGACCCCGAGTTAGAGTTGAATTTGAGACGGGCTAGGAGGCTTTCTTTGGAAAGTGTGAATAACACCCCTCTTAGTGACCATTTTGTGGATACCTCTTCCTCTATGGAGCATAATCAAGAGCATGAAGATGAGCATCCGGGAGGAGAACCTTAACACCCTCATCTCCAAGGGCGAGCTCCTCCACTCCATGGAAGGGAGATTCCTTTGGGGCAAGCATTGTTAAGAGACATTATGGCCCCCAACCTCAATCAACAACCAATGTGCATTGAGTATCCCTTAGTTGGACCAAACAGGCACTTTGAGCTAAAGACCAGGTTCATCAACATGCTACCCATCTTCTTTCGTAGGCAAGGGGAGAATGCCAACAAGCACCTCATCGAGTTTCACTTTTTATGTGGTGGTACAATTCCTTGTGGAGTAGATGAGAATTTTTATAAGTTGAAGGCATCCCCATTTACCCTAAGGGATGGTGCAAGGGATTGGCTCCACTAACTACCACCCAAGAGCATCAAGAGTTGGCTTGACATGAAAATAAAGTTTCTAGCTAAATACTTCCCGGCCTCGAAATCCACACCTTGAAGAAGGACATAAGCAACATCCTCCAATGGCATGAAAAATCTCTCTTCGACTATTGGGAGAGGTTCAAAAAGCTTCTCGCAAGTTATCCTTACCACGGTTATTCGGAGGGGCATTTTGTCTATTACTTCTACAATGGTCTTCTTGGTGAGGATCAAAGGTTGGTGAGGATTTCTTGTGGTGGCACTCTTGGGAACAAGAATTCATCGGAGGCGATGCAATTGTATGAGGAGCTAGCGGAAGAATCAAGAGACTTTAGCTCAAGGGCCGATTTGAGAAGGGGAAATCCAATGCCTGCAAGTGACTCTTCAATAGTGGGAAGCTCAAGGACCAAGTCTTGGCCCTTGCATCTATAGTGAAATCGTTGATGATGAAGTCTGGGAATGCACCACATGTTAAATTATGTGAAATTTGTTACTTGGCGCATCCTACGGACACTTGCCCTACTTTGCAAGAAGACTATGTCGAGGAGGTGAGTGCTATGGTCAAGGAAATCAAGGCTACCAAGGCAACCAAGGATATCAAGGTGGGCAAGGCTACCAAGGTTATCAAGGGTACCAAAACCGGCCTTACAATTCAGGAAATCATGATAATCTGGACCTCCAGTATGGAAACCCTCAAGGAAGCCAAAACCCCCCACCCTATCGCCCTCCTCAACAACAATATTGGCCACCTCAATAACAATTTTCAAAGGCTCCAAGACAAATCCCAAGACCAAGAGGAGAGCTCGGGGCTGAGAAAGAATGAGGTGATGCAAGCTATTCACTGGTTAGGCATATGTGCGGAGAAAAGTGAAAAATTCCAAGATGAAGCCAAGGCGAGCATCAAGAACTTGGAAACTCAAGTGAGCCAAATATCTCAAGTGGTGAATCGGATGGAGGCCCGGGAAAAGGGTAAACTACCCTCCCAATCGGAGATCAACCCTTGACAAAATGCTAGTGTTATCGCTTTGAGAAGTGGTAGAGAGGTTGGCACTTCTCCGAGTAATGAAATTTTTAAAGAGGAGCCTATGGGGATTGAGTTATTTGAAAAAGGGGTTGAGAAAGAAGAATCCCATGAGAAGAAGGCCAAGGAGTTGGCCAAAAAGAGCAAGGAAGAAGAAATTGAGGTGGAGACATTTGCACTAAGAACGAAGTCAACCTCCATCCCAGAACCTTCATCTTTCCCTCACAAAAAAGAAAAGATGGTGGAGATCTCTCCATATGTACCGGAACCTTCTTTTCCGGAAGCCTTGAAAGACAAAAGGAGGAAGGAGGACAACAAGGACATCTACAAAGTCTTTCGTAGATGTGAGGTAAATATCACACTCTTGAATGCCATTGAATAAATTCCTAGATATGCTAAATTTCTCAAGGAATTATATGTTGTGAATAGAAAAAAAAGGGCCAAAAATAAGTTGAAAAATGGAAAAGTGAGCATGTTTCAGCCCCGTGTCAAAAAGAGCTATACCCTAAGTGTAGCGATCCAGGCATGTTCACAATCCCTTGCATAATAGGAAATAAACATTTTGAAAAATCTATGCTTGATCTAGGTGCATCGATAAATTTAATTCCCTACTCTTTGTATGAAAACCTCAAATTGGGTATATTACACAAAACTGGGGTGGTAATCCAATTAGCCGATCGTTCTAGTGCATACCGTAAAGGTATTGTCGAGGATGTGTTGGTTAAGGTGGATTCCTTAGTTTTCCCCACAGATTTTTATGTCCTTGACATGGAGCATGATAAACATGCCACCCCGATTTTGTTGGGGAGGACATTTTTCAAAACCTCTAGGACAATGATTGTTGTGTATAAGGGTACCCTCACCACGGAATTTGATGGAATAAAAGTAGAGTCTAACATAAATGACTCTATGAAGTATCCTAGTGAAGAACATGCTTGCCATACCCTATATGTAGTTGAAGAAGTTATGCAAGATGTTTTTGAGCTAAGTGGTGATGATTCCTTGTTAGTTGCTTTGCAATGTGATAGTGATGATGCCCACAATGTATACTCTATGAGCACTAACTTAAAGGAAAGCTTTGAGGACTTGCACCTGCTTGAAGAGATGAAATTGAGCCTCTCAAAGCCTCCTCCTCTACTCTTAAAGGAACCCGAGGAACCATAATTCCTCCCGTCACTCATGAAAGCGCTGGTGATTGAACTTAAATCTTTGCCAAGTGACCTCAAGTACGCATTTCTTGGGGAAGGGGAGAGGTTCCCGGTTATCATTTCAAGAAAGCTCACCAAAGAGCAAGAAGAAAAGTTGATGGTAGTGTTACGGGAGAACAAGGAAACAATTGGATGGACTATTTCCGAAATCAAAGGCATAAGTCCATCCACTTGCATGCACAGAATCGTTTTGGAAGAAGATGCATGACCTGTGCGACAGCCCCAATGCTGTTTAAACCCACCTATGATGGAGGTGGTGAAAGCAGAAATCCTCAAGTTACTCCAAGTGGGCATGATCTATCCAATCTCGGATAGCAAGTGGGTGAGTCCAACTCAAGTGGTACCCAAGAAAAGTGGGGTGATGGTGGTAAAAAATGATAAGGGTAAAATGGTGCTCACCCGAGTTCAAAATGGGTCACGCGTTTGCATTGACTCCAGAGGCTAAATGCGAAAACTCGAAAGGATCACTTCTCATTGCCATTCATTGATCAAATGCTCTGGAGGTTATCAAGCCACCCCTTCTATTGATTTTTGGATGGGTTCTCGGGGTGCTTTCAAGTAGCTATCGCCCCGGAAGACCAAGAAAAGACCACTTTCACGTGGCCCTTTGGTACATTTGCCAACCGGTGTATGCCTTTCAGGCTATGTAACGCCCCCGCAACTTTCCAAAGGTGTATGGTAAGAATTTTCTCAAAATGTTTTGAAAACTTTTTCGAGGTATTCATGGATGACTTCACCATTCATGGTAATTCTTTTGACAACTATTTGGCAAATTTGGCACAAGTTCTTAAACATTGCATTGATACCAATCTTATGTTAAATTCTGAGAAGTGTCATTTTATGGTAGAGCAAGGCATTGTCTTAGGCCATGTTGTACCCTCTAAGGGTATTGAGGTTGACAAGGAAAAGATAGACACAATTCAAACTTTGCCTTATCCTACTAATGTGCACGAAGTGCACTATTTTCTTGGCCATGCAGGTGTCTATTGTTAGTTCATCAAGGACTTCTCTAAAATAGCATCTCCTCTTTGCAAGTTGTTGAAAAAAGAGGTGGAATTTATGATGGATGAGGGTTGTTAAGGGGCTTTCGATACATTGAAAGGAAGGTTAGTCTCGACCCCTATCATACAAACCTCTGTTTTGGTCATTACCTTTTGAGATCATGTGCGATACTAGTGATTACGGCGTTGGAGCGGTACTTGGTCAAAGGGTGGGGAGATCGCCTCACACTATCTACTACGCATCCATGTCTCTCAATAAGGCCCAAAGAAACTACTCCACCACAAAAAAGGAATTACTAGCAGTTATTTTCTTTGGAAAATTTTTTATCTTAGTTGCTTGGTACAAAAGTTATTGTGTACACTGACCATGCACCGCTTCATCACTTGATGACAAAGAAATAGGCCAAGTCAAGATTGATTAGGTAGATCCTTCTTTTGAGCGAATTTGAGTTGGAGGTGAGAGACAAGAAGGGCACGGAAAACCTTATGGCCGATCATTTGAGCCGGTTGACTCCATGCCAAGATATTGAGGTAAATCCCACAGTGAAGGAGCAACTACAGGAGAAATTCCCTGATGAACAATTGTTCACCATTAGGGATCTCCAACTGTGGTATGCCAACATTGTAAATTTCCTTGTCATCGGTAAATCCCCTCCTCATTTTTCTAAGCCCCAAAAGGATAAATTAAAGAGTGATGCTAAGTATTATGTGTGGGATTATCCCTTTTTGTGGAGACATTGTGCGGGTGAAGTTTTTAGGAGATGTATCCCCAATAATGAGGTACACTCAATTCTTGAATTTTGCCATTCTCATGCATGTGGCGGTCATTTTGAGCAAAGAGGACTGCTAGGAAAGTTTTGGAAAGTGGGTTTTATTGGCCTACATTGAATAATCATGCATACACTTTTTGCAAATCTTGTGATGAATGCCAGAGAGTAGGAAACATCTCCTCTAGGAATGAAATGCCCCAAAGGCCTATTTTGTATTGTGAAATCTTTGATGTTTGGGGTATTCACTTCATGGGAAATTTCCCTAATTCTTATGGCTTTACATATATTCTTCTTGCCATTGATTATGTGTCAAAGTGGGTTGAAGCAAAACCCACTAGGACTAACTATTCTAAAGTGGTAGTAGAATTCCTGAAAGATAATATCTTCTCTAAGTTTAGGGTACCCCGAGCCTTGATTAGTGAACGTGACCCCCATTTTTGCAATCGGACCATAGATACACTCTTGAAGAAGTATGGTGTCACTCATAAGACATCCACCGCCTATCACTCACAAACCAATGGGCAAGCCGAAGTTTCCGATCGGGAAATCGAGTTCATCCTTCAAAAAATGGTTAACCCTAACTGGAAGGATTGGAGTTCTCGGTTACAAGAAACCAATCGGTATGTCACCATACCGGTTAGTGTTTGGTAAGCATGTCACCTACAGGTGGAAATTCAACATAAGCCTTACTAGGTGGTCAAAGAATTCAATCTCAATATAGATAAGGCCGGCTTGCATAGGAAGTTACATTTGGATGAACTAGATGAGATCCAGAGAGAGTTTAATGAGAATGCCAAAATATGTAAGGAGAAGACAAAGGTGTGGCACGACAATAAGGAATTTGACGTTGGAAAATAAGTCATCCTGTTCCAATCCCGCCTTCACCTATTCCTAAGTAAGTTGAGGTTCCAATTGATTGGTCCTTTTGAGGTGGTGAAGGTATTCCCGCATGGCATGGTGGACATTCTAGATAGAGCTATGTCCAATACATTCAAGGTTAATGGACAACATTTGAAACCTTTGCACGAGAATTTTGTGTCGGAAAAGAGAGATGATATTGATCTCTTTGATCCATTTTGTGAGTAAACTCCAAGAAAAGGGAGTTAGTCATGCTGACGACGTTAAAAATACTAGGTTTTGATCATCTGGATCGCCATTCGTGACTTTCCATTGATGTTGCTTGGTTTTGGATTTTGTCATTTGTTTCATTGTTTTGCTTTGTGCTGTTCATGAGTTGTTTTTCCATGATTTTGTAGCGGTTTGAAACCAAGGCATTGGAATTTGGAAGGGAGAAATGCTGGGAGTCAAGAAGGAAAAACTTGGACAAGAGGTGAAATCTGAAAAAAAAATTCTATGTACCAGGTGGGTTGCGACGGGCTCAGAAATTTTTGTGCTAATTTTGGGTTTCAACCTCCACTTTTTGCAAGTCGCGAGTCGCGATGTAAACATTGACCTGAGGCACCTGTTGACCTACCTATCATGAGTCGCGATGAACATTCAGACCTGTTTTAAAAAATGGGCAAAAACTAGAATCTCCCCCATTCCATCCACATTTATCCTCCATTTTCCCTTCACCTTCTCCGACCACCACCTCACCGCCGCTCAACCTCACTGCCACTCACCACCGCTCACCACCACCACTCATCCCTCATTCCATCTTCCCAAGCTCTACCCAAAAATCAACCCAATTTGTTGAAGAACACAAAACCCTAGAATTTAGGGATTTTTGGCGATTCAACTTCAAATTTCTTGTGGGCTTAGTTTCTTTCTCATCCTAGACATCTAAGTGGTACAATTCTTTACTCTCTTAAGCTTCACTTGTGACTATGATTGAATCAACTATTTTGTGGGATATTATGTGAATATTGTGTGATGCCTTAGGAGTTTTGATTGATTGGAACATTGTAGATTCTCTTGGATATATTGTGCTTGCAATTTTATTTGATGGGGATTATGTGAATATATTGTGTTTACGACTTGGTTGGATATAGGATAACATCATAATCACTTTGAGTGTGTTGAGTTGCTCGTATTGTTCTTGTGCTTGCATTATGCCATTAGTGTTGCTTTGGTTGAGAATGGATTGTAGCTTATACTAGATATGGGGCATGTTGGCCCTTGATTAGACATAGTTGTTATTTGGATAAAATGTTATTGTGTTTTGCAATGTTATTTTGCTTAGGGTAGTTTAGCCATTGAACTTGAATGTTAACATTATGAATGTACTAATGGTGGCTAAACTAGTTAGGCATGACTGTGATTTTGAGATATAGCATACTAGATGTCGACTATGAGAGAACTTCATGGGCTTGAGAATATAGGCATGCTGGATATAATATGGACTGTATGTGCAATTGTGATTAGGACTTGAACTAGTTGGCTTGAACTTGATTTGGCTTGTGATGATTGACAAAAAATAATTTAAGGTTGAGTATGATTTTGCAATATTGCATATATACATATTCATGTGCATTTGACTTGTTTGTTGTGGTTGTTAGATATGACCCCTACCAAGAGACCTAGGGCTTCTCCACGAGGTGGGCACACCGCCGCTCCACTTCTGCCTCCACCACCAGCTCCAGAGTCAAGCCATGTACCACCTCCTCCTAATAGGTACATGGGTTTAACCGGGATCATCGGGTCCTACGTGGAGAGATGGTATGCCCTAGCCAACCGTCTGCACAAGGAGACAAGTTTCATGGACCTTCCCACATTGGACACTCTGGGGCTCACCCAGCCAGTCTGATGCCTCCTCGCCAAAGGGGGAATTGAGTGTTTCATGAGCAAGAGTGACCCCTCTTACCGGTGATGCACACTGGAGTTTCTATCCACGGTTAGGGTATGCATCATAAGGAATGACCAACCATGCGAGAGGTACATCACCTTTCTCCTAGATGATATATCTTAGGAGATGACCGTCCCACAGGTTGAGAAAGCTTTCGGATGGGACACTGCAGAGATATGGGTGAGGTTGGACCCATATGCTCTGGAACAATCAATCAAGGAGGGCATACAGTTTTGGAGTGTCAGCAACATCAGGCCGAAGAACTCCCATGACAAGAGCAGTGTCATCATCCACCCCGCACACCGTTATAAGCACCGACTGTTGGCTGGCACAATACTTTGCTTGGCGGAGCCGACGAATGTGTTCGACAATGACATTCACTTTCTATGGCACTTAACGAGTGAGGGACTGGGATACGAGTTATAGGCTGAGCTATGGATGAATAGGATTGTAGAGGTGGCAGGGAAGCCGAAAGGGAAGATTATTGTTAGAGGTATGATAGGCCTCTTGGCTAAGTACCTAGGATTGGTTCCACCAGCTGACTTTCTATGCTTATGGAGAAGCACTTCCTACCTCATCACTACAGATAGGTTGGTTAGATTTGAGATGCTCAGTGCCACATGGGCCACATAGGTATTCCATTGGTTATATGACTCCAGGAAGGTCACATTTATGGCACTTCCTTAGCCCAGCAAGACGAAGTTATACTTTGATACACCTCTAGCAGATTTGGCGATTTCACCTGACTCCTCGTGTAGAGAGAAATTCCAGTGCAAGCTCCACGACCTTGGTCCAGCCCCTGTCCAGTGCAATGATGACAACCTACCCATCTCCAAGCGACAGCAGCAGCAGTCCCCGCGGCCTCCAACAGAGACCGAGCCAATGCAGGAGGATGATGTGCCACCTCACTACTCCCTGCAGCCTCCACCTAATTTATATGAGCGGATGATGCAGACCATGTAGGATGGATTCCGCTTCCAGGATAGCATGATACTGGAGCACAATGTGTTTATCTCCTAGAGCCTGATCGACATAGATGAGAAGATTGATCATCTATTAGCTCGCATCCATGAGATGTAGTCCCAGACAGGCGGTATCTCAGGCCCTGATCCAGAAGCTGAGAAGTGGAGAGCGAGGAGGTGGAGGAGCACAGATTGGTTGGCATGTTATCAGTAGCGCTACTTTGGCTGTGGCCCTTCTTCCTCACATCAGTGATTTGTGAGCATCATATCCTTACCCTTTCCATACTTCACCCTTTCCATACTTCGCTTTGTACGCTTTGGCCCTATTGTCTACATTGAGGGAAATGTAGTATTCTAAGTGTGGGAGGGGTATCTACTGATTACACGATTGGGGTTGGAGATACTTTGAGGACTAGCTACTTATGGATAACTATTTTGTTTTGTTTTGGATATTTTTCCCTTTTGTTTTGGGATGCTTTTCTTTTGAAGTACTTAGATAATGTTTGATTTGATATTTTTCTTAGCCTTAACATTTGGAAAGCACTTTGCTACTTTTTTGATTGGAGAAACATGAAAAAAATGAAACTTTTTAAAAAACAATTAGAAAATGAAAAAAAATCTAAATAAAAAAGAATCCCGCTAAGTTGAAAACCCGAGAGGGCATCTTAGGCAACATTGGGAGCCCAGATAGGTAAAAAACCTGAGAGGGCGACCTAGGAAAAAATGAGAGGTTAAATGTATGGAAAAATGTGAGATGTAAGCCGAAGAAACATGATGTATGGCTAGGATGAAAACCCGAAATGGCTCTTGGGCAAAATGAGAGAAAGTGAGAGAAATTGAAAAATGTTAGGTGTTCACTCATTTGCCAGCGTTGGATTCATAAGGTTGCGGTGGTCATACGGATGGATTGGGTAGCTTGACATTTTGAGGACCTCTTGGGAGTGTGAAATTTAGTGGGGGAGACAAAGTAAGTTATGAAACTCTTGATCGTTAATAAACTTCATTTTTAGGTTGATATATTGGTATAGAATGGAGCATGTGTTTTGAACTTTATACATGTCTTTAGCTTCACCTTGTACCATTGGATTTGGGATTGTCAATTCGGGATTTGGAGATGTTTTAGGGATATCAATGAATTAATGGGTTGATATGGTTTGGGTAGATTTAGGAATGGGGATTGTAGGAAACTTCTCATTTGACCTTAACATTGGGATGTGTGATATTGACAGTTTTGTGAGGTATTGACTTGGGGGAATAGTAGTTAGGATGTGGATATGCCATTTCCTTCGTATGCTTGGATCTTTTCTTACTCGAGGGAGAGTAGGTTTAAGTGTGGGGAGGTTTTATGTGTTCATTTTATGTGCATAATTTAGTACTTTTTGGGGTCACTTTTGTGCTATTTTATTATCAAGAACTTGTGTTTTACCTTAAAATTATCTTAGGAGGGGTAAGAGAAACTTTACGCTCTTTTACATCTTTTAAGTGGATTTTGCGTGACGAAAGAAGATCATGGAGACTTGAAGACCGGAGGCCATTGAAAATCACTTTTCGAAGACTTTGAAGACTCGCTTCAAAGAGTTGAAGACTTGAAAACCAGAGGCCGTCAAAAACCATATTTTTGAAGACTTTGAAGACTTTTTTGAAAGAGTAGAAGACTTGAAAAATGAGAGGAATCATTGTGAAGATGAGTGTTTACCACTGGGAGGCCATTGCCGTACCTCTCAAAGTTAATATTTATAAGCCATAAATGCTTACTATCTACAACTAAGCAGATAGCGACAAGTCGGGGTCGTCCACAAAGAAGAGGGATTTTCTTAATCGTTTAGACACGAAAAGTTTCTATTATGCTAGAAGAGGATATATATATGTGTGTGTGTGTGTGTGTGTGTATATATATATGTGTGTGTGTGTATACATATAAAAGAAAGTAAATAGGGGGTTTTGGTTGGTTGGTTCCTAAGTTATGAAAGTTAAAAGACAAGATAACTAGCAAAGTCAAGTAACTATGCTAATCATCAAACAAACTAAGAAAAAGGGGTTTAAAAACTACAAAAACAAAGGCTTGGGGGCAATTGATATCCACTTCCAAACCTAATGTAGATCATTGAACCATTCACTTATCCAATCACAATTGTTATCTATGGGGAATGCCAATGGAAGATCAACATTCATTCCTTCTTAAGAGTAATTTGCAAACACAAACAATGACCATTTGAAAACCTCATTGATGATCACCCTAGACAAACAACGACCATAGGGGTATTTCATCAATGGCATTATACACGAAGGACCATATATTTGACAACAATAAGCCTTCTACCAAAGACATAGCCATTTAACAAAACATAGAATTCATTAGGCTGAACCTAGAACAAACCACATTCAAGCTTCAACCTTTCATTGCATCTATAGGATAAATATGAGAAAAATCCATATTAACATACTTATCTAGAAAGAATCACAACACATTATGCACTAGAAGTTCTAAGTTCATGTTTCTAGATTTTCATGCAAAGGAGCTAAAGAATTCATCACTTTCCTAACTCCCTAACACTTGAATCATACAAACACTTCCTATTCTCAAACAACACGTGGAATAAATGAAGTAAAACATAGCATTAAGATCACATGAATGATAAATAACAAAGGCTTCAAGAACGAGTGAAACAACCTATTCACTACTTCTACTACTTGTGAAGATAAATCTTCCATCCTTCTTAGATAGTAGTTTGTAAGAGTGAATTCGACATTTCTTGTGAAACCTCACCAATGACTCCCTTAGCTGAAACACGAATAAAAGTATCCATTGATGGCATTGAGCACGAAGAACCAACAAGCTTGGCAACACTTATAAACACTACACTATGTCTAAGCATTTAACCAATTCATGCATTTACACAAGATTAGCCAAAATTGATTGACATTCATTGACTTCTCTCATTTGCTACCTAAAACAAACATGACAACGAGCTCAACATCATCACATTCATCTAGCAATTATCAACACATACACATATTTAAGAAGCTCTAACTCATGCTCTTGAATTCCACATTAAAAGAGGAGGGAATTAGCTACTTTCTCCCAACCCTAATAAGTAATAGTACAAGCAATTCATATACGCAAGCTTCCAACAACATCAATACCATTTACAATGCACATACGAAGCACAACAAATGCATAATAGCAAAAGCACTAAATAGATAGATATGGTTCTTAATACATAGATATGGAAGCTTCAATCCATTGCTCCCAAGATAAAACTAAGCTAGATAATTAAAAGACATGATTAACCTACAAAAACTAAGAAAAGATAGAAGAGAAAAACTAGGGTTTGAACCCAGAAAAATCACATGAAGAAGATGTTCAGAAGAGGAGAGGATAAGTTGAGTATTTATAATACAAAAAAACAAGAAATATTTCTGGCCATACGTCTGTCGCGAGTCGCGATGGAGCCCAATTCCAGTATCTTGATTTCTTTCTTCTTTTTGCTTCAAGTCCTCCTCTTCTCTTCACTTTTCTTCAATTATTCAAGTCTTCAAAAGCTCAAATACAAGTATTTAAATCTTCAATCTTCAAAGGTATTCTTCAAAGTCGCCAAAGTCTTCAAACAAATTGCCTTGCCACACAAAATCCTCTAGAAAAGTAATAAAAGCGGAAAAGTTGCTTTTAACTCTCCTTAGAGAATTTCAAGGAAAAATACCACATTTAGAGCACAAAAGTGTACAAAAGGGAATCCTAAAAGTCCTAATATAGCCGTATAAAATGGGCACATCAAACCTCCCTGCACTTAAACCTTACTCGCCCTCTAGTAAGAAAAGATTCAAGCACACAAAGGACTTCATATGTCCATATCCTAAACTAATATTCCCCCAATCAAAACTTCAAAAAAACTCTCAATATCATAAATCCCAAAATCAAAGCTCAAATGAGAATTTTTTTCACACACACACCCCCAATTCCTAAATCTAGCCAAACCTACCCTTATCAATTCACTACCCATAAAAATATTTCAAAGTCCTGAATTGATGATCCCAAAGTCCAATGACACAAAATGAAGTTAAACTCATAGGAAAGGTTCAAGCACATACTTCACTTCATACCAATATATCAACCAAAACGAAGTATAAAATAATCAAGAATTTCATAACCATACTTCGTTTTTCAACCCACTAAGTTACCCAATCCCAATAGGTCTCAAGATGTTTAGCTACCCGACCTTCCATATGACAAACGCAACCTTATGACTCCAACGCCAGCAAATGAGTGAAATCATAGCATTTTTCCTTTTTTTCTCTCTTTCTCTCATTTTACCTAGGATCCCTTTCGGGTTTTCATCCTATCCACACATCATGTTTCTTTGGCTAACATCTCACCTTTTTTCGCACATTTGGCCTCTCATTTTTGCCTAGGTCACCCTTTTGGGTTTTTGACCTATTCGGGCCCCCAATGTTGCCTAAGATGCCCTCTCGAGTTTTCAACTTAGCTGGTTTTCTTTTCTTTCCCTTTTTTTCATTTTCTATTTCTTTCAAAATTTTTAATTTTTTCTTTCTTTTTATCATGTTTTTCCAATTAAAAGTAGCAAAAAAGCATTCCAAATGAAGCTAGCATGCATTGAGTCCTCTAACCCCTCCCCGCACTTAAAACATTACATTGCCCTCAATGTAAATATGTAAGGAAAGAACAATAAAACTCAAGGTAAGAGGTAGAGTGACACCCGTTTCTCTGCATAGTCATCGGTGATATGGTGCAATCCAATGTAATTGTATAGAATCGGTCCCAAAATTGGTTTCGGAGCTGGAAGGAGGAGCAAAAGTGTCAAAGAAGAACCCACCCCTCGAGCAAAACGTTGTCTCCTTGGTACTGTTTAATCAAGACTAACACCACGGAGAGCAACATCAAACTCACAAGTACATAAATATTTGTAATACTAGGTTTAACATCAAGAGTTAACAACCATAGTATTCTCAAAGAACAACCAATCCATTATGCAATCACCAATATAAGATTGTCCAATAAATATATCCAACATATATCGACACATATCCAAGCATCATTATAAAATATAGCAATTATAGTCACAATGATGTAGTCGGCATAGTACAATCAACAAAGATATTATAAAGATGCAAGAATCTCCATATGTCAATATATGTAAGATGGTGAAGAAATGAGTGGGGGTGTGATGGTTCTTGGGAGTATTTGGTGGGGAAGAAAGAAGGAATATGCAGTGTTTAAGAACGGTTGAAAAGTTGGTTTTTTTTTCATCACGACTCGCGACAGCACTGGTTGCGACTTGCGATGCATCGTCATAACTCGCAACAGGTAGAGAGGGCTTGGGTCTGGCTGGGCTCGAGGATGAAAGATGACATCTTAAGGGGTGTTGGTCTCGAATGGCTCGAAAGGCAAGTGGTTCTTGAGGGCTTCTGGCCTAGAGGACTCGAGGTCTCAAGAGGGTGACGTCTCAAGAGATAATGGACTTTTGGGTTTGGCTCGAGTCGAGGGCTTGTGGCCTCGAGGACCCGAGGTCTCAAGGGGATGATGTCTCGAGGGCTTCAACTTGAGTCGAGGGCTTGCAGCCTCTAGGATCTGAGATCTTGAGAGGATGATGTCTCGAGGGTTTCAGCTCGAGTCGAGGGCTTCTGACCTCGAGGACCCAAGGTCTCGAGGGGATGATGTCTCAAGGGCTTCAACTTAAGTCGAGGGATTGCAGCCTTGAGGACTCGAGGTCTCGACGGGATGATATCTCAAAGGGTTGGTCTCGAATGGCTGGTCTCGAGGGGCTGATGTCTAAGGGCTGGTCTCGAGGGACTGATGTCTCGAAGGGCTGGTCTCGAGGGGCTGATGGCTCGAAGGGCTGGTCTTTAGGTCTCGAGTGTTTCATGGATTTTTGGGTTCGGCTCGAGTCGAGGTCTTGAGGGGATGATGTTTCGAGGACCCTTTGGTTGCAACTTGCGATAGCTCATCGCGATTTGCAAAAATTGGAGGCTGGGAGCTGAATTTTTAGCACAAAATTTCTGATTACATCACGACTCTTGACCACTCCATCGTGACTCTTGACCACTCCATCGTGACTCTTGACCACTCCATCGTGGCTCGCGATGGTCCATCGTGGCTCGCGATGGTCCATCGTGGCTCGCGATGGTCCATCGTGGCTCGCGATGGTCCATCGTGGCTCGCGATGGTCCATCGTGGCTCGCGATGGTCCATCGTGGCTCGCGATGGTCCATCGTGGCTCGCGATGATAGGATTTCCCAGGACTTAGAAAGAATTCAATCTTTACTTACCAACATTCCAAGCTTTCTTCCCTTTCTCATGGATCTCATTCCTTCATTTCCTCCAATTCAATGCACTTCACTTTGCTACAAAATCACAGAAAAACACACCGTAAAAAGAATAAGACAAAATAACAAAAACTAAACAACAAAAACCAAAATAAAGGCCGAGTTTATTTACGTCATCAGCACGAAAAAGCTTCGTATATTTAAGGTTGTCAGTATGACCCTAATGTTATCCATATGGTGAAGGCTTGAACACCTTCACCATGAATATCCAAAAGTAGAGAGGTGGGGGTACAAAACTTTCAAGAGGAAAGTTTTGTTGAGGTGGAGATGGTTCAAAGGGAGTTGGGTGGTTAGAAGGCTTGGGGTAGTCCTTTGGCTTTTCTCTTGTCTCCCTCAAAACTTCTAAAAATGGTGGAGTTAGTTCAATAGGCAGGGGTAGGGGTGACGATGCTAATGAATGTAGCACAATTACCTCTTCCTCCTTTTTATCATCCTCAACAACCAACTCCTCATCTCCTTCGAACTCAAGATCATTTCACATGGTGACCTAACTCACCGAATCCTCGAGTTCGATTTAGGATGGTGTATTTTTGGAATCACGAGCTTTCATTTGGGCCAACGCTTCTAATATACTCCTTACATGACCCTCAATAGCCTCAACACTAGAGGAGAGCTGGGTGTTTGATTTTTCACTAGTAAAGTTGTTCAAGTTTGCTATTGTATTCATGACTTCCTCCCGTATCAAACTTAAACCTCCTTGTTCGGCTTTGTTTTGGGGTATGGTATAAGGTGGTGATGGCCAACTATTTTGCTCGTATTGTTGGTTTTTCATCTCATTCTCATACCACCAATCTGGATTACCACTCCATTCCAGATTGTAAGGATTGTGGTATGGATACCATTCTTGAGCTTTGCCCTTGAAAACCAACATCTCCTGCCTCTTGGTAGCACTCTTCACAATAGCCTTGGTTTTGGAAACCAAGGGTTCTTTCCCCCTTATAGTGCTCTTCCCACAACAAATAGCAAGACTCGGTAGGATGATCGGAATGACACATCCTACAAAACCTTGCTTATTGGGGCTCTCTTCTCATCATGAGTTCCCTCAAGGTGAGACGCACCATTATTTTATTTTAAAAATATTTTCAAAAGTTCAAAATCATATTGCAAGGATTCTCGATAAAAATTCACCAAGAACTCAAGAAATACCTACTCCAAAACAAAAACAACCACCAAGGAGTGGAAAATAAAAAGAACTAGCTAATATGAAACCAAATACACCTAAATACTTAAAAATAAATGCCTTTTCCCCGGCAGCGGCGCCAAAATTTGGGAGGCCATCACCGTACCTCTCAAAGTTAATATTTATAAGCCCTAAATGCTTAATATCTACAACTAAGTAGATAACGGCAAGTCGGGGTTGTCCACGAAGAAGAGGGACTTTCTTAAGCGTTTAGACACAAAAGGTTGCTATTATGCTAGAAGTGGATATATATTTATATATATACATATGTATACATATAAAAGCAAGTAAATGGGGGGTTTTGGTTGGTTGGTTCCTAAGTTATAAAAGTTAAAAGACAAGATAACTAACAAAGTCAAGTAACTATGCTAATCATTAAACAAACTAAGAAAAGGGGGTTTTAAAAGGCAATCCATATCTACTTCCAAACCTAATATAGATCATTGAACCATTCACTCATCCAATCACAATTGTTATCAATGGGGAATGCCAATGGAAGATCAACATTCATTCCTTCTTAAGAGTAATTTGCAAACACAAACAACGACTATTTGCAAACCTCATTGATGATCACCCTAGACAGTCAATGACCATAGGGGTATTTCATCAATGGCATTATACACGAAGGACCATAGATTTGACAACAACAAGCCTTCTACCAAAGACATAGCCATTTAACCAAACATAGCTTTCATTAGGCTGAACCTAGAACAAACCACATTCAAGCTTCAACCTTTCATTGCATCTATAGGATAAATATGAGAATAATCCACATTAACATACTTATCTAGCAAGAATCACAACACGTTATGCACAAGAAGTTCTAAGTTCATGTTTCTAGATTTTCATGCAAAGGAGCTAAGGAATTCGTCACTTTCCTAACTCCCTAACACTTGAATCATACAAACACTTCCTATTATGAAACAACACATGGCATAAATGAAGTAAAAAATAGCATTAAGAACACATGAATGCTAAATAACAAAGGCTTCAAGAACGAGTGAAACAACCTATTCCCTACTTTCACTACTTGTTGTGAAGATACCTCTTCCATCCTTCTTAGATAGTAGTTTGCAAGAGTGAATTCGATATCTCTTGTGAAATCTCACCAATGACTCCCTTAGCCGAAACACGACTAAAAGTATCTCATTGATGGCATTAAGCACGAAGAACCAATAACCTTGGCAACACTTATAACCACTACACTGTGTCTAAACCATTAACCAATCATGCATTTACACAAGATTAGCCAAGAACAATCGACATTCATTGACATCTCTCATTTGTTACCTAAAACAAACATGACAACAAGTTCAACATCTTCATATTCATCTAGAAATTATCAACACATCAACATCATTAAGAAGCTCTAACTCATGCTCTTGGATTCCACATTAAAAGAGGGGAGAATTAGCTACTTTTTCCTAACCATAACAAGTAATCATACAAGCAATTCATATACTCAAGCTTCCAACAACATCAATACCATTAACAATGCACATTCAAAGCTCAATAAATGCATAATAGAAAAAGCACTAAATAGATAGATATAGTTCTTAATACATAGATATCGAAGCTTCAATCCATTGCTCCCAAGATAAAACTAAGCTAAATAATTAAAATACATGATTAACCTACAAAAACTAAGAAAAGAAAGAGGAGAAAAAGTAGGGTTTGAACCTAGAAAAATCGCAGGAAGAAGATGTTCTGAAGAGGAGAGGATAAGGTGAGTATTTATAGTACAAAAAAGCAAGAAATATTTCTAGCCATATGTCCGTCACGAGTCGCGACGGAGCCCAGTTTCAGCATCTTGATTTCTTTCTTCTTTTTGTTTCATGTCCTCCTCTTCTCTTCACTTTTATTGAATTCTTCAAGTATTCAAAAGCTCAAATACAAGTCTTTAAATCTTCAAATCTTCGAAGGCATTCTTCAAAGTCTTCAAACAAATTGCCTTGTCCCACAAAATCCTCTAGAAAAGTAATAAAAGCATAAAAGTTGCTTTTAACTCTCCTTAGAGAATTTCAAGGAAAAATGCCACATTTAGATCACAAAAGTGTACAAAAGTGAATCCTAAAAGTCCTAATATAACTATATAAAATGGGCACATCAACCACAAGGAGAAGAAAAGAAGACAAGGTTATGTTCTGGCACCTGTCGTGAATCGCAACGAATGGGAGGCCAGAACCTAACCTTATCCTTTTTGTACTAAAAATAGTACTATCTTTCCTCTCATTCATATCTTCTTCTTTTCTTCATTTGGTACTGTTTCTAACCCTATTTTCTACCATTTTTCATCTTTGAATTCTCTTTTATTATGTTTGGTTTGTTAGCATTAATTAGCATGAACTCTTGTAGCTAAATCTAGTTCCAAACCCATGTCTTAAGAACAATTTGTAGCCTATTTGATACTCTTAATATTATGCATTAATAGAGCATTGAAAGTGTTTGTTAATGTCATTAATGTTCTTGAAAGCTTGAGTATATGAAGTACTTGTGTGATATACTTGTTAGGGTTTGGGGGAAATGAGTTGATTTCCCCTTTTCTTGATAAGAATCCAAGAGTATGATTTAGAGCTTTTGATTGTGTTGGTGGATTGATAATTTCTAGATGAATATGATGATGTTGAACTCGTTGTCATGTTTGTTGCTTGTAGTGAATGAGAGAAGTCTATGAATGTCGATCGTTCTTGACTAATCTTGTGTAAATGCATGAATTGGTTAAATGCTCAGACACGGTGTAGTGTTTATAAGTGTTTCCAAGCTTGTTGATTCTTTGTCCCAAATGCCATCAATGGGATACTTTTAGTCGTGTTTCGACTACGGGAGTTATTGGTAAGGTTTGACAAGAGATGACAAATTAATTCTTGCAAACTACTATCTAAGGAGGATAGAAGTTTAATCTTCACAACAAGTAGTGAAAGTAATAAATAGGTTGCATGTTTAATGATGGATAAGAGGCTTAGAAGTGGAAGTCAATTGCGCTCCAGGCTCCGTCAATTGTTTTTTTAATCTTGTCTTTAGTTGTCTTGCATGATTAGCATAGTTCTCTTTGTTTGCCAGTTGTCTTTCAATTTGAAAAATTAGGATCAAAAACCAACCAAACCCCCCCATTTTTCTACATGTTTTACATGTATCTATATATGTATATGCCTAGTATGTTTTCTCGTATATATGTTTAAACACTTGAAAAGATCCCTCTTCTCATGGATGACCCCGACTTGCCATTATGTACTTAATTGTAGATAGGAAGCATTAGGGCTTAAAAATATAACTTTGAGAGGTACGGCGATGACCTCCCAACTAGTTATTCCTATCAACACCTATAGATTGACAACCTGTATGTGGTTGTGTTTAATTGATTTTTAGGCACTATCATCTCTGTGGACATACTCAAGGCTTACTGGTAACTACCCTATCAGTAGCATAGTAGTGAGTTAGATGCCGAATATAAATTCTATCTTTGATCCGTCCTTCGCTCGGGTTAATTATAGCTACGGTTTTAACAACCCCAAGTGGAGGTGGACATTTCTCCACCAAAGAAGCTACCAAAGACAAATTAAGAGAAGCATAGAATATTTTTAATTTCTCTCATTTTCTCTCGTTTTGCCTAGGAGCCCTCTCAGGTTTTCATCTAGCTTCACACATTTTTTTCTTTTTTTAAGCTCACCCTCACTTTTTTTTTCCACACCATTTGGCCTCCCATTTTTCTTATGGTTTTCAACCTATCTGGGCCTTTCAATTTTTAGCCTAAATCGCCCTTTTGAGTTTTTGACTTAGCGGGATCTTTACATTTTTTTTCTTTTTTTTTCTTTTAAAAGAGCTACTTGCTATATAAAAATAACCAAGAATCATAAGTATTATCTAATTTCTCTCCCCCACACTTAAAGCTTGCATTGTCCTCAATGCATATACAAAATCTAAAACATGTGTCGAGAAAAAGAAATAGGAGAGCACTTACAATGAAATGTAAACACTAAAATCTACCCTTAGTAGCACAATCATGGAATTTAATGAAAAAACTACCATCACCACAATATACTACCCCTAACCTCTAATCAAGCAAGTTTCACTCACAACCACTATCATACACTACGAATCGAATAAAGAATTAAATCACATTGGAGAGTTACCACTTAGGTTTCAATTGTGTATTTCAAGGGTTTTTACGGTTAATGGGTTTGGGTGGTATTTTGGGGGTTGTAGGAAAAAATGGTGATTTGGATGTAGGAGGGTGTGTGAGCTTCACGGGTCGTGCACGTCTACAGGCCCCATGAATTTGAGGTTTGACTCTTCTCCTTGTCTATCATTTTGAGCATCACGAACCATGTACGTCTACACGGTCCATGAGTTAGGCTCTTCCCAACCTCGTTTGCTCGCTTTGCTCCAAAAATTATATGTTTCCTACAAAACAAACATGCACACCAAGTGTAATGGTGTTCCAAAACTAAAAACTAAAGAAGCAAAACACACCAAAAATAATAAATATCTACAACACAATACAATGAGATACCTTTTCCTCCCCCACACTTACAACATACATATTTCTCAAACAAGAAACATGAAATAAAAAGTAAGGGAGGTAAATAAAACAATGTGCAATAATCACTTCCCAATGCATTGTTCTCACCTAAATGCCCTCAAATATACCCCAACATGCAATTCGAATCAATCCACTACAAATCCACACTAAACAAGTATCAATCAACATCCACACAAAGAAACAACTAGTGTGAAGCCTAGGTTGTTTATTTGGTGGTGGTTTAGGTGGTGGATTGTGTGGTGCTAATGGTTTTAGGGTAAGAATGGGAGGATAAAGGTGATGATATTTTATTTTTTTATTATATTTTTTAAAAGAAAAACTAACTAATATAATTTTTTTAAGGCTCGGGTTGACTCCCGAGAAACTCCATATATTTAAGGTCATCGGCATGACCCTAATGGTATTCATATGATGAGGTTTTGTACCTCATCACCATAGGTAACCAAAAATGGAGATGTGGGGGTATAAATCTTTCAAGAGAATGATGTAGTAGAGGTGGAGTCGAAATTAAAGGAATTTGGTGGTTTGGAAGCTTAGCATACTCGATTGGCTTCTCTATGGTTTCCTCTAAGGGTTCCAAAAATCAGGGAGTTGGTTATATGGGTGGAGGTTGGGATGAAGATAGGTAAAGTAGTGAATTAAGTATAATAACCCCTTTCTCAACTTCTTTGCTCTCAACAAAACACTCCACACCCCCTTGGGATTTATTTACCGAATATCAAGTTCAACTAGGGATGGTTCATTTTCATAATATTGGGCTTCTAGTTGGCTCACCCTTTCCATCAAGTTAGTCACTTGCCCTTCAACTCTCTCAATGCTTAAGAAGGGTCAAGTTTTTCAAATCTCTGATGTCGCTAAGAACTTTTGATTGGAGCAACTCATTAGTTCTAAAAAAGTTAGCCAAGGCTTCCAACACTTCTTCATCCTCGGACTTGGGAACTAATCCTAAGGATTGGTTTTGGGGCATTTTATAGGGTGGTGGAGGTCAAATATCTAGCTCATATTGTTGCTATCCCGATGCATCTCCATACTATGAATTCGGGTTACCACTCAACCCTGAATTTGGAGAATCACGGTATGGGTACCATTCTTGATCCCATTGGCCTTGGGAACCAACAACCCCTACCTCTCTCTTATATTCACTCAACCAAGAGCAAGACCCCATAGGGTGGTCGCAACGACATGCCCTACAAAGTCTCACTCGTTGAGCCCTCTTCTTCACTTTTTTTTCTTTTTTTCTAAATAAAATAAAAATAAAGAAAACACACAAACAAAAAAACAACAATAAAATTAAAGCAAAAACAACTCTACCAACTAGTTATGTAAGCTAACAATAAAATTAAGACTAGTATCCCCAGCAGCGGCGCCAAAATTTGGCATGTAACACGCGGGGTCGTAAGTGATCACAGATAAATATCTGTAAATGTTTCTCTCATACTCAATACTAACCACTATAGAGTATCTAGTGGGAAGTCTGGGATCCTCCACAAAGATACTAGAATTTGAGAGTAAACTTTACACAACCCACAATCGGGCGTCACTTTAATTGTGTATCGGGAATAACTATTGCTTAGGAACAAATTATGAGGGATATCTAACAACTAATGAGCATGCAAGCAAAGAAAATAAAACTATAAATAACAAGTTTTGGGGATATTCACGTAACATGACCGATTAATGATTTTGATCCTAGATTCTATCACATATAACCATATAGACCTATCATCATGCCTATGTCATATAGTGTGAAGATGGCCGGGAATTCCCAATGTCTATCACACAAAGGTTCGCCTGCCCTTAAAGAGCACCTCACTGCCTCCTTATTTAGGGAATGCACTTTGATCAACCTTTTCAATATTGCAATTTATTCCCCGTTATCTCACTTCTGATTCTAATGAGCCCCCACTTAAAGGAACGAAGCATAGCGTAGGTTGCAACCATTAGATGTGAGAGTGAGGACAATATGTCTTGGGCACTCCAATTTGGACACCAACCCTAGGACTAGAGAGGAAAGGGAATTGGCATCTCATGATAACTCTAGGGTTGTCATGGTCCTAGTCACTACAAACTAGCATGCTTATCTATCAGGGTAAGCCAAGGTTTTCCCCTCATTCAGAATTAGTCTAGCGCCCCTTACATGCATTCACTCACACAACTAGCCAATTAGAATTAAAGACTAACGTTCAAGTTGGTACTCTCATGGTAGCATGAATGCACTCATCTCCCCGGTAAGCTCAAGCCTACAATATCCCTAATCTGACACTCCCAATATATAATTTTATCCTAAATTGACATTATACTATGCATAATTCTATGGGTGCATCATAAATCATAATATGGAGTAAATATAACAAGAATATAAATCACAGAAGCACGCACAAATATTCATAGGAAATAAAGATATGGTAATCTGAGAATCTCACAAAGTCAAAATCAAGTCATGAATACAAATATTACCTCAAGAAACTACTCGACTACTACTATTAGATCAATGGGTTTCATTAAATTAGATGTCATGGATCTAAGAAATAAAAGAAGGAAAAAGACGAAGAACTTTAGAGAGAGAGAGTTCTCATTTTCCTTACTACGTACCAAAAACTGAGATCTACATTCTGGCTACTTACTAAACCCTAGGAGACTAAAGGCTCCTTATATAGGAGAAGATAAATGGGCCTCAAAACTCCTATGTTTGGAAAACCATAGTGAAACCCTAATGCCACGCCGGCATGTGTCGTGCAATAGTGTACATCTTGCCTAGCACGGCGGGAGCAAAATCACGCAGGTCGTGGAATGGAGCCATGTCCACCGCCTTTTAAGGTGTGCAGGCCGTGCGATACTGCACGGCTTGAGATCTTGACTTCATCATCTTGGCACGGGCATGGCACGGGTCATGCCATTCTTTGACTCTTCCAAAATTTGGACTTTCCCTTCAACTTGTATGGCCGCTACGAGTGAACCGCTAATCCAATTTGGGAGTTCTTATGGTTGATTTTACAGTATTCGAGAAGACAAATCCAAAAATGCCACCCTTGAAGGCTGATTCTTCCTGGATTGTTCCCAAAACACGATTCAAACATCCGATTCACAATTCATCTTCTTCTTTGTATTCCTTCTTCGACCATTCTATCTTCTACCACGTTTTGACTCGTGGCATTCGGTTTTCTACCATCCTTGCGAATGGCCTTCACTAAAACACTCCAAAGTGTTTACGAGCAATCTAAAAATAAGCTCACACAATAGAATCTATATGCTCGTAAGGAAAAAATCCATTTGACTCAAAATATGTTACAAAAGAAGTATTTAGATATGAAAACCGAAAATGGTCATTTAAACCCTTTATGATGTAACCCTATCTAAACCTAGCTATCAAACCACAAAATGATAACAAAAGAGATGTTAAATGCCTTAGAAAATACATTCATTTGGCATATCATCATTAATCCTGGACTGTAAATCACGTAAGCAACTATCAACCTATTTTCATGTTATATCACATAATGTGGAGATGTTAATTCCCCTGGAACTCTTATTATCAGTCACACAAATGATTATGCCCCCTCCTTAACATCTCACCTCCTTTGTAACTTGTTAGGAGTGTTCTTCTCTATTAACCACCCCTGTAGCTCACTCTTAGGGCTAGCCGTTCCCTGCTTAAATGATCTATGTCTAGCGTAGTTTGCAACAATTAGATGCGGGAGTGAGCCCAATCACATAACCGGGACCTCCACTATGAGCACCCATCCTAGATCTTAAAAGGAAGAGGACATCAGTACCTTGTGATAACTATAGAGTCTATGCCACCCTAGTGGCTACAAACTAAAAATGCTCAATTATTGGGGTAAGCCAGGGTTTCCTCCGTAGGATTTTAATAACATAAGCACAATAGGTCTGATGCTCCTAACATGAAATTCCTCACATGACTAGCAAATTAAGATTTTTGTCTATTACTATCTCGGCACGCACAAGGTGAATCAATTGAATATATTCTCTTGGTACTCACAAGACTACCATAGCACCAATAATCAAACACTCCCAAATTAGCATTTAAATCTTAGCGCGATTTCATGCAAAAATAAATAATGTTTGCATCTTAACAAATTTCATAGCATAAGTCACAATAATAAATTAAATTACAAATTAAGTAAAATATTTATAACATTGCAAATAGGATGAATCTAACAAGTCTCACAAATTATGTCAAATCATGCTTACAAATAACTACCCCCAGAAATAAACTACTCTACTAACATTACATTCATGGCAATCACTGCAATAAATGACATGAATCTAAGTAGTAAATGAAAAGAAAAGAGAAAGAACCCTAGAGAAAATTCTCCTAGCCTACCTTCCTACCTAACACACTGAATGGAAACTAACTTACTTGCTTAAACCCTAGAAGGCTGAAGACCATATATATAGGGCAGGATAAATGGGCTTTAAAAAGCCTAAGTTGGAAAACCCTAGTGCCAGCATGGCACTAGCCATGTAGGATTGCACGACACGACCTGCATGGGACGTCATCTGGAAGATCATTTTGCTAGAACTGAGCAAATGAGTTGAGCATTTTTGCACGGCCTATTGTCTGGGTCTTCATTTCCCGGCTTCTGAGTGCACGGGACGTGCATATTTGTACGTCCCATCGACTGGGTCTTCTTCTTCAGTTCTTCATGCACAGGTTATGCAAATTTGTACGGCTTGCTATCTGGGACCTTCTTCTTGGCATGAACTGATGACGTGAGTCATGCCATTTTACACGACTCGTGCACTTTCTTTGACACTTGCGAACTTGACTTTTTTTTCTTCGACCTTTCTATCTTCTACCATGTTTTGACTCGTAGCCTTCAGTCTTCTACCAATTTTGCAGTTGGCCTACATTAACCTACTCTTAAGTGCTTACGAGCAATCTGCAAATAAGCTTATCAAACAAGATCTAAACGCTTGTATGGATAAAAATCCATTAGGCTCATATTAGGCTACAAATGAGGGATTTAGATAGGAAAACAAATAATGGCATATAAACCCCTCATAATGTAAACCTATTTGAACCTAGTAATATACCTACAAAAACATAACAAAAGAGATGTTAAATGCCTTAAGAAATACATGCATTTGATGTCTCATCAAATCCCCCACACTAAAACCTTTATTCATCCTCGAGTTAATAAGAACAAGCAAATATCTAATTAAGCGTAAACTAGCATGCAAACATTTTCCCAAAATGCCCAACATTTTGTTCCTTAACTACCCTAGCCCCCAAGACATAAGAATCTCTCACACTCTCATTCCCCAAACCTAAAGCAATCTAAATAACCAGCAAACCATAAAAAGAGTGAGGTATACATGAAATGTGATGCTAACTTATTTCACCCAAAAAGCTACCAAATAGTAGTTTTTTTTCAATTTCTCTCATTTTCCTAGGAGCCCTCTCGGGTTTTCATCCTAGCTTTACACAGTTTTTAAAAAAAAATTCAATTTTAGCCTCTCCTTTTTCCACATCATTTGGCCTCTCATTTTTGCATATATTTTCCTTTTGGGTTTTTAACCTATCCGGCCTCCCAATTTTGCATAAGTTGCCCTTTCGTGTTTTCTACTTAGCAGGATAAAAAAAAATTTGTATGGCCCAAAAGTGAGATTCACATTACATGGAAAAAAAACCAACATAAAGAAAACACAAAGACACCTTGCTAAAAGTTTCTAAGTGCCTAACTACTCCCTTCCCCACACTAAATCCTTGCATTGTCCTCAATGAATAAAAACTTCAAAAAATTATAAATGGATTAGAAAGATCATGAACACTTACTCTTGGGACCTGAAGGGCCCACCCTCATGCACCTCGTCTTGCACCTTTTTCTTCTCTCCTCTTTCCTAAGCTCCTATGTCTCATTGGAAATGAGGTCGCGGAAGCCCTCTAGATTGGATGCATGCGTCTTTTCCAACAATTACTCCATGGCTTGTTGATCTATACCATTACACATGTTTTAACCAATGCATTTGACATAGTTTTTAGTTACTTTTAGTTGGTAGATTGCTAGTATTAGTTGAGTTTACGTGACAAGAGGTTTAAACGACCATGTTTAGTTTTCTTGTCTAAATCCTGTGTTTTGTATTTAATTGGTACTAATGGACATCTTGTATCCATGGGCTCCTTGATCATCCTTGTGATCATGTTTAGTAGGTCGCCCGTGGGTACTTTTTGGCTACATTCTATGTGAAGTTCGTTTACAAAGGTGGTAGAAGATTGAAGGCCATTCACAAGGACGGTAGAAGAAGCGAAGGCCATTCATATTATAATGGTAGAAGATGAAGGCCACGAACATCAATGCATGGTAAAAGGAGATTGAAGCCAAAGGTAGGTGGCTTTGGAGTTCAAGGTGGCCAAAGGAGAAAATGGTGAATCGTGGTCCAAGAAGTATTTCCTTAGTCCGAGAATGATCTAGAAAGAATTAGCCTTCAATTTTGGATCCATTGGGAAGAGAAACCTGGATGTTATGGGTAGGGAGAACGCGTCTGTGTGGGTGTGTGCACGGGGGATTTGAGCTCTAATCTATTTGCCGTCGCACCAGTCTTAGCTAACTTCATAATTGTTGTCCGAGAGGTTGCGTGTAGAGATAGTTAATAGTAGTAAGCTAGGTGTTGAGTTGAAACCCTAGTATTACAAATAAGGTGCATACAAACCTTAGGCCTAGCATATATAGGAACTGGGAGGAGTAGTTTCATTCATGGGGGAAGCTTGAGACGTAATAACATGGGGGAGAAACATACCTACAACGATGGTCGGACCTTGTTGTACTCCCCTAATTATGATGGCGGTACCGATGGAGGGTCGCAAGGACACTCACCGTGACAGAGTTGGGAAAGTGTATGTCATCGGCTACACCACGTGTTGTGAACACACTAATAGGTCTTTTGTAAGTCTTTATGTGAATGAATCGAGGATTGAAGCATTAGAACTACCATGTTGCTAAATTATTCCCAAGTGCCTAGTATAAATATTTACTTATTTGTCAATTGCATGCTTGTAGTTGTTAGTTGAAACACCACCCTCCCTAGTTGCATGTATAAACTACTAGTTGTTCCTTTCACTCGTGCGGATTGACAACCCGCACGAGGTTGTGTTTTAACTAGTACTTGAGCCCTAGCATCCTTGTGGACAAACCTAGGGCTTGATGCTAACTACCCTCTAGGTAGCATAGCAGTGAGATCAGGGTGTGGAACTAGGGATGGCAATGGGGCGGGGTATGGATTATGGTACATCCATATCCATGCCCACCAAAAATTTTCATACCCATACCCGCCCCATTACCTATGGCGGGTAGAACTTTAAAATCCACCCCGCCACATCGGGTATTATACAAAATCCATACCCACACTATCACCCACTTAGGTCTTCCTACCCACTTCATACACATTGTACTCATCTCACTTATATCTCCAAAAATAGTTAAAATTTACTTTTTTTACATTAACTTTTATATTGAAATTAATAAATGTATTTACGTGAAAATATTATATGAGAGGTATGTGTAATGTGTATAAATAATAATTTATTTTAAATTAAATAAGTGGGTATATAACGGGTTAGTGGGGCGGGGCGGGGATGGAGCGGGTGTGAACTAATATCCACACCTGACCCACTACCCATAACGGGTATAATTTTTCATACCCATACCCACCCCACCCCCACCAAAACCACCTTCATACCGGTCTCACTAAGGTGGATACGAGGTAGACCTCCACCAAAACCCGCCCCACGGACATCCCTATGCATAACTATAAATTACATCTTCTTGACCCATAAATCCTCCACGTGTGTTTTAACGATAGTCGGGTGGAGGCAGGTCAAGAATTTTGTTGTTCTTGCACCTCAGCCCTCTCATCCGCAAATGCCAACTCCTCTCTCACTTTTTGCTCAATGGAATCAAGCCTAGCTCCCTAAGTCTTCATAATCATGTCCATAGCATCAAGCCTTAACCCAAACTTGTCCATTTGTAGGCTCATTCCTCCTACCGCATGACTTACCTCTTGAAATATTTTGTTCAAACTCAAAAGTTGCTCCCCAAACATACGGAATTGATCATAGAAGTCCTCCATTAGGTTGGATTAGGTAGGTTGTCCTGTAGACGTATTTTCACCTTCCTCGCCACTGTCCACATTTGGAGTCGATAAAGTGTTGAAGGAGATATTCTTGAAACTCACGTCGGGGGCTATTAAAAGCTCTTCCAAAGTAGTGTGATGGGTAATAGTTGTTTTCTGAGGTTGTTGAAGCACCATGAAGTTACAAACACTTGTGCCATCGTATAACCCTATGAAACGGTCACTTAAAGTAGTAGTGGTGTCCATGGAAGCTTCGATAAATTTGTCCACAATGTACTTCGTTCTTGTACGACTTACATTCGCCAAAGCAAGACTGTATGGGGGCTTGTGTCCAAGGTATTGTGCAAGAAGACCAACCATACCTCCTATAGGTATCTTCCCGACTTTGTTCTTTCACCCAAACACACACTGTTCAATGAACATCTCAACCATGCCATGATATGCGGTCCCTTCCAAAGTCATGGACCAAAGTATCTCTATATCCCTATTGGGGCAATGAGCAATCTTGCTGTGATATAAAACACCCATGGATTGGAGACATTGGACATACCGCAAAGACACGTGGACTATGGCGATATCCCTCCCCCTATGGTTCCTATCCACTCTTTCTATCTATCTCCAATAGCTACTCGATGGAAATGGGAGACCTGGCCTATGCATCCTCGGAATCTCCTTCTTATATTTCCACCCAAAATCCCTTGCAACTTCCTGGTGGGTCACCATGTAATCCTTGTCATCAAGGTGGAATGAGATCATCCTTCTCCTTTCATCGTCGGTCTTTTACTCAATGCTGGCAACAAACTCCAAGGTCCATCGAATGTATATCTTCGAGTGCATATCTAAGAATCCCTCTAGGCATATCCGACTTAACAAGTAAGTGATGGGTTGGAGTAGGCCTAGTTTTTCAAAAGTCTCTTTTCAAGAAAAATTTGTCTCCAATACCACTTTTTTTTATTTCACAAGTTTCTCCATTTCCTGGTCACACTCTTGGAAATTCTCTTCAAGCCCACAAACTTATTGACAATCAATGGAGTAGAGACAACAGGTTGGCTTGGCCCTTGCCTCCCAACTTGAGCCAAACTTTTCCCTTTCTAAACACAATGGGGTGGTTCCTTTCTCCACTTGGCTCCTCTTAGGACCCATTCTATAAAAAATAAGAGAATATGGTGATGACAAGATACAAAATTTAAGCACCAAGATAATCTCACTTAGAAAGAATTATGCTTCCCTAAACGTCCATGATTTAGCACATCACATAATCAAAACTAAGAGTTCATACTCTTCCCACACACTTAGTTTAATATACAAGCATGTGCATTACCCATATACACCAATAAACACCCAAAATTTTCAAATTTCAAGTTCCCTCCACATTCCAAAATCATGCCAATGGAAGCAAGTAAACAAAAATTTCAAAGCATTACCCAAATATGAAGCTTAGAAAATGAAGAACTCACAAGAAAAGAAAAATGATGCTCTCTCTTGATGGGGTGTATGATCAGATGACTGTTGATAACACGCATCCATGTCCTCTTCTTATGAGTTAGAGAAGCTTCTGAGATTGCATATGCTCAATGAGCTTGTGTAATTCATGCATGACAAGTACCAAGAGGAAGAAACTGAAGAGGGATGAAATTGCTGCTATGATCGAAGAGTTACTACAACGGCCACTTTAAGGTTCTGTGATGTTTGGCCCCGCCATCATACCCGAAGAGGATAACGTTACCAGCTGTTTAAGTGTTAGGAAGAAGGACTAGTTTAGATGGTTTCATTCTTGAAGTTTGTAGGGGATAGCCAATGAGGCATTATGTGTAACTGAATATGTTTCTCAATATGGATTATGAATCAAGGTTTTTAAATGCTGTGATTATTTTTTCCATTATCATATGATTGCATGACATTGTACTACTGAGATGTGTTTCTGGTCCACGAAGTTTAGCAGCTAATGGTTGGTAGCTTGTGTCTCTAGCTGGTGGTGTTCTAGGCGTATGTGAAAATGTATCCAATTGCACTTTTGTTGTACCATTGTGGTTTCCATTATACGTCTTTGCAGTGTGTGCTTAGTTTACAAATAGTTTTATGCACATTAAAGTAGTACGAATGCAGAGATATACAATTGTTCGCGAGGTGGTTACTTTCCATGTGTATGTTAGGCAGTATTTTCATAACCTTCTTGCAATGTGCTTTTAAGTCTTAATTTCCCTATGGCTTTATTTTAAAGAAGGTCATAAAGAAGCCACACTGGTTTTGACCTTTTGGCCTAGTTTCTCATTTCGTATTCCTAGGCAGTCTCTTTGGGCAGCTGGTTTCTTGGGAATCATGGGGGTGTATTAAGTTATTTTAAAGATTCAATGACTTGATGCCTTAAGCCCTTTAATTCCTATATAGGAGTTATCACATTGGCATTGTTGTCACAGAGTCTCTTGAGTTTTGCTAAAAAGGGTTATGTTGGATGTTGTTTCCACTTGTGATTGGATTAATTACCGGTCATTCAAAATTTGATGAAAAATTTGCGTAGTTTAGGTAGTGTAGTAAGTATTTTTAGATTATACCATAGGTACCTTCATTATGGATTGTTTTGGTTGATTTAGCATTGGTGTTAGCTTTTGCAGGATTGGTGAATGGGACCAGCGAAACAGGTAAGAAGGAAGGTGATGTTATCACCCCTAATCGATAACCCGATGGGTGGTTCAGAAGAGGAACTAATGTAGGTTTCGTCGCTTAGCCCTTCTCCAGATTATAATTGTGGGAAGAAAGAGTATTGTACATGTAGTGGTTTTGACTGAATTAGCCGCCTATATTTTGTTTTGCATGGTTTGGATTTTAAGTAAAAAAATCTTGTTATTTTTCTTAGCTCTTCAAACCATTAGGATATGATAGTGGTGTTCTTGGGTTGGGTGCACCACTTAAATTAGAATTTGGGGGTGAAATTTATCTTCCTACTACAGGGCTTGGTTACAGTTATAATTGATTTGGTTTGTAATTTTGGGATGTTTTCCATCGGGGCCATTTAATGTGTGTTCTGATGGTAGTATGGATTGTAATATAAATGTATAATTTATATTTGCAATTAATGTTCTTTCATTATCCTAAAATTGGCTATAAGTTTGGCCAAGTGAGGTTTTCTTAAAGGTAGTTACATTGTTGTGGTGTGTTGCTAGTCATCGTGGGTTGGAAACTTGTGGTTGCACACTTGTGTCACTAGCTGGTGGTTTTTCAGGCGTATTCAAAATCGTGCACAAATACATTGTTACTTTACCATCGAGGTTATCATTATACATCCACTAGGTGTATTATTGTTTATTATGTTGTTGTAGTGAGTTTTTATGCTTGCATTTAAGAGTCAAGGAGATAGGTATTAACATTTTTGTTGCGTGATGAGGGCCTCTTAGGTGTATGCGAAGCTGTGGCTTATCCCTCTAATCTTGTAGTAGTGCATTTTTGGGTTCAAGGTTATGTTATGGTAGACTTTAGTGCTTTTTTATAGGCTTTAAGCTGTTTATTTGATGTGGGCCTTAGATTTTTAGATAAGAGTGTCGTGTGGGTTTAGTACTTCATGTATTTTCAAGAATAATTTGGCCTTCTATTTTCCCAATATCGATTCTTGTTCTAGTTGGTTTCTTGGGTAGTGTATTGTATTAAATGTTGTAGTTGTGCTAATTGTTGGATGCATGAGGCGTAGTTGTGCCCATATAAGGGTTGCTATCCATGTGTTTTAACGCAAGACAGTAGCATTTTAATGAGGTGGCTTTTAAGGTATTTTGTAAAATGGTTATAATGAATTATCTTTGCTATCTTTTCACTCACACCGGTTATGTGGTGACCGAGGTTCGAAGGAGGGTTTGCTCCGTTTGGGAGGGGTATTACTCTCATGTTTCTGGGTTAGGACAGTGA